>JASERS010000002.1:56879855-59379855 GCA_036711965.1 Onthophagus sagittarius | reverse complement strand
TCTATATGGCTTTTAGGCGCTTCAATAAAATTACAAAGCCTATTAAATTTAACGTGCCAGCGCCTATTCGAAACATTAATTTTTCCAGTGGATGAAGTATATGCTCAACAATTTGAAAAGTTCGAATTTTTATTTAAATGGGGATGTGATGGAACTTCTGGTGTTAATGAATACATGCAATTGTTTCACAGAGAAGACTCAAATGTTTCGGAAGAAAATGAAGAGGAAGCAATAGTTTACTCCAACAATAGTATTTTTATGTTTTCTGCAGTGCCTCTTCAATTTCTTGCAATTGCAAATGGTACCCAAGAAAAAGTGATTCAATGGGAAAACCCACATCCTTCCTCGACTAGATATTGTCGTCCCATAAAGTTTCTCTTTGCAAAAGAAACCAAAAATTTAACAAAACAAGAGATAAACAAAATGAAAGAAGAAATCGCCGCCCTTCAACCATTAGAATATCTCGTTAACGGTAACACGGATAAAAATTATTTTTGGTCCTCTTGTTTCATTATATTTTTTTGCAGGAATACTAATTAAAATTCATTTTAAATTAGTCTTAACAATGCTTGACACTAAAGTCATAAATGTCCTTACGGATACCTCAAGCCAAACTTGTTATCTGTGTGGCTGTAAACCCACAGAAATGAATAATTTAGACCAAGTAAGGAACCGAAATGTTAACACGGATAACCTCGAATATGGACTAAGTACTTTACATGCTTGGATAAAATTCTTGGAGTGTATTCTCCATATAGCCTATAAATTAGAAATTAAAAAATATAGTTTGAGGGGTACTTCTGAAGAAGAAAAAAAAATGTGTGATTTAAGAAAAAAAGAAATACAAGAAACCTTGTGGAAATCCATAGGCATCAAAGTGGATAAAGTGGTGCAAGGAAGTGGCACGTCAAATACCGGGAATGTGGCTCGTAGATTTTTTAAAAATGCTGATGAAGCTGCTGCAGCTACGGGTATTGACAAACAATTGATTTCAAAATTTTCGACGATTCTTCAGGTATATTTTGTCTGAAAAAAAAAACGTTTAAAATAACTTTTGCTTTTTTTCGGAGGTAGGTTATTTCCAGCGGATATCCCATAGATGAAAAGAAATATAACGAATTTGCTTTTAACACCGCCCGACTATTTGTCGATTTGTATGGTTGGTACAGAATGCCACCTACTGTACATAAAATATTAGTGCATGGGTCTCTTGCTATAAAACACGCGCTTGTGCCTATTGGGCAATTATCTGAAGAATCTCAAGAAGCAAGAAATAAAGATTTTAAAAGATATCGTCTGCACCACACAAGAAAAACAGCACGTAGTACCACATCTGAAGATTTGTTGCACATGCTCCTTATTTCGTCGGATCCTGTAATAACCAACCTCAGATCATTTTCTGGTATACCCCCTAAAGAACTTGATCCTGAAGCGCAACAATTGCTTCAAAAAGAAGAAAAAGCACGGGATTATACCAATAAAAGCCCGACAATTTCGAGTAGCAACACAGAATCATCGGAAGATGATTCCGATTTTGAATTTCCGTCGGTTTAAAAACAAAACGACCAATAATGTATAAAGTTAATGTTGAATCTTCTTTTGAACTCAACAGATTTTGTGCGACGGAATTTTGAGACATAGATCTGTATTATTTTTAACACTAACTGTGATAAAATGCATTTAATTGTAATATTAATATCAAATACTCAATATGTATGCACTCATTTTTCTACATCAAGAAATAGATCAAAAGAAACAATTTAAATACCGAAAAAATTAACGTTGAATTTTGTTAGCACTTTTTTGATGTTCTCAGATGTCAAATATATCCGTTGAACACATAAAATAATTTTGTCCATCTAACATCCTAATCCAGCTCACTGTGCGCCGCGATGTAACTCCCATAGTGGTTGCTGCACGGCACGACTGGGTTGGTATTGGTCGTCGTACATAAAAACGTGCTCGTGTTACATGCTTAAGTCTATAGATGTCATAAGCTGAGAGCTAAGGGCAGCGTTGCCAGATACACGGTAATTACCGTGTTTACACGGAAAATTCTGTAAGAATCTGGCACATGGTCCTCAATGTAATACCGTGTAATATAACACGGTAATTGCTAAATAGATTCTAGTTAAATACAAAATTTAAAATTGCTACTGCCCTCTAGCCTTCAATACGCTGTATACTTTACCGTACGTACGACTTGTAGAAATCACTAGAAAACCGAGGGGTTTCCCTGGTTAGTATTGTCGTACATTTGTCATTCCCACTAGTCATTCATTCCTTATTAATCGGTTAAAGCCTATAAGACAGTTGTGGCATTATTGTACTATATACTACATTATGAGTGATAGTGACTTATCAGATTTATCTGAAACGACCCAGAAACCCCAAAAAACTAAAGCAGTGAAAAGGTTACACCACAAACAAAAGTTTGTACAAAATTGGATGAAAAATTCACAATTTAAATCGTGGTTGAGGCCAGCACAATCAGTTTACAAGGGACGGTGTGCGGTTTGTAATGTACAGTTTGTGGCTGACCTGTCAACAATAAAGAAACATTAGATTTCTAAAACGCATGTCGGAAATACCACTAACGTTGGATTTTCAACACCAAAGATAAGTAAATATTTTAAAAGCAGTACCGATGACACCGATATTGCTACAAAAATAGCAGAAATAAAGCTATGTGCCCTACTTGCTGAGCATAATATTTCATTTTCGTTGATGGATCACCTGTGCCCACTTTTAAAATGTATTTTTAAGGATTCTAATGTTGCAAAAAATTTATCACTTAAGCGAACAAAGGCTCACGCAATAGTAACGAATGTTATTGGAAAAACACATAAAACCGATTTACAAAAGCAGCTTACTAAATACAAATTCAGTTGTTTAGTGGATGAATCCACAGATATTGCTTCATCTAAAACCATTTGTATTGTTGTCAGGTTTTTCAATGAGGAAAAACTAAAATTAACAACAGTTTTGTGGGATTTATTGCCAGTTTTTTCTCCAGATCAAGAATGTAATTTTGAGGCAACAGGTGAACACATTTTTAACATCATAATAAAATCATTTGAAGATTGTGGAGTTCCTACAGAAAATATATGTGGGTTTGGCTCAGATGGCTGTATTGTCATGATGGGGGAATTTAATTCAGTTGCTTCACGATTTCGGAAAAAATGTCCAGGAATATGTATTGTAAAATGCATCTGCCATTCTCTTCATATTTGCGCAAGTAATGCATGTAAGGAGCTACCCAGAAGCTGCGAAAATTCTAGCAATGTTATAATAAAACAGGAATTATTTTTTAGTCAAGCTCCAAACGACAGAATGAACTTCAACAATTCCAGACTTTTGTCGACATCAAAATACATAAAATACTTCACCCATTGCAGACCCGTTGGCTGTCCTTACTCGCAGTGGTGAAGAGAATTCTGGAGCAGTGGCCTGCATTAATTTTATATTTTACTGACCGATCTTTTACCGAAAAACTGTTATCGGTTGATCAAATTTTAAATGCCTTAAATGACCCTTTCATTAAATTATATTTTTTGTTGTTAGATTTCGTATTGCCAAAAATCGTAAAGCTAAATGAATGGTTTCAGTCAGATAAAATTCTTTTTGCAGATTTATATTCTGAAGTGAGTACTATATATAAAGAATTACTGTTATGTTATATGAACAACGAATACGTTGCAAAACGATGTCTTGCTGACGTTGATCCAAAAAACTCCGATTATTTTTTAAACAACGACTCTATCTATTTAGGCATTAAAGTTTTAAATGAACTCCAAACTAATACAGATATTCAAAGTAGACAAGATTTAATTGTTTACTTTTTTAATAAATCTAAAAGTTTTTTATCAACGTTATGTTTTGAAATTAGAAAAAGGTTTGATTTTAATCCTCAATCAATTTTAGAAAAATTATATATATTTAAACCAAACTATGCCATGCAAACTGCAACGAGAAAATCATATCCTTCACTGTTTGTATTTTTAAATTATTTTAAAATAATTGTAAAAACACTGTCTGAAGATGATCATCAGGCTATTGATAACGAATGGCGTTTATTAAGCTCTTATGTGTTTAATGAATCAAATTTAGACACCTTTACAATAGATAATTTTTGGATATACCTTTTTAATTATAAGCCTTCTGGGATTTTTCTGTTCAGAAATGTTTCTAGGTTTGTCTTAACAATTCTCTCATTACCTCACTCGAATGCTGTGTGTGAAAGAATATTTAGTAAGGTGAATTTAGTAAAAACTAAAACGAGGAATAAAATGGTCACAAATTCGATAAAATGGTGTTTATTAGCCAGCCAGACGGTTAAGGAAGAAGAAGGAACATGTTTTAATTTTCAACCCACGCACGAAATGATCACTAACGTGAATTCAAATATGTATCTAAACATTAATGAAAATGTTGATTTTTTCATTGACAATGAACAAGATATTTAAGCTCGCTATTTGCATGCTAAATCCTAAATGTGTCTTTTTTATATATAGTTCATACAAAATAAATTTTATTTAATAAACATTGTAAACGCAGGTGATATAAATTATTTTATCTCAAAATATCCCCTCATTAACACATCCATTGCTTGCTTTTGCAATACTTTTTAAATTGAACACGGTAATATCCCTCCAAACACGGTAACTTTTGGTTTAAAAGCACGGTATCCCCTGAGTTTCAATATGGCAACACTGGCTAAGGGCGCTGAGTAGGTTTCTTTCGGTAAATCGAGCGAGTTGAATGTATGAGTTAAGACTGTATTAAGACATTCTTATATTGCGTTAACCGTAATCAAAACTTCAACAGATATTTGAGTAAGTACTGAGTAAGTTAAATCCATGTGTAATATCATAATACCCCAGGTTCTAAATTGTTAGGTTATGTGGTACTGCATTTAGTGATTTAAGGCCTACCTGCAGTTATTAATCAAAACGAAAATTATATTGTTTTTTGATATCATGGGAAGGAAACAAACAAATAAGTATCTTAAAATGTTTGATTATGACAAAAGTACAGACAAATCGATCTGTAAATTTTGTAAAACAGAAATTAAGGGGAAAACACGCATCTAATCTAGAGAGGCATATACAAAGAAAACATCCAAATCAATACATAGTGGAAAAGCAGGAGATAGAGAACACCACTAGAAAACCTATTGAAAATGAAGATTGTTACACTTCTTCAAAGAAAATGAAACTTCAAGAGTTTTGGGAAACTAATAAACAGCAACTATATTCAAATGCAGTAGATGAAGCTCATTGTACATTCTGGGACTGTTACAGAGAAATAGCGTCTTCTAATAAATATACTAAATATAGCGACAGAACAAGAAAAAATGATATTGCTCTTGAGCTGGAATCTTATTTATGCGGAGAAGCTTTGGGCAAAGAAGAAAAATCCATTAGTTTGGTGGAAAAGTGTAGCTTAAAATATCCGAAAATGAGCCAACTTATTAAAATATATCTATCAGCACCTTCAAGTACAGTGTGCAGTGAACGACTATTCTCTCAAGCAAGTAGAATCTAAGAGGAAAGAAGAAATCGCTTACTGCCTGATAAAGTTGAACAATTAGTATTTTTACATAATAATCTACCTCTAATTAATTATGAATATTAAAGAGCAGAATACACTTTATCTCTTAGCAGAATACATTTTTTTAATAGCTTACTGTAGAGTCGCATTAGAAAACGTTGCATGTTGTCTTATACATTATGTATTCTGTTACCAGCAAATCAGTAATTAGATCAAATCATCATGCAATATGAATGTTGATTTTTATTTAAGACGATTGTGTTAGAGTTTATTTCTTTTAATAAAATAAGAAAAGTAAACAAATTGATATTTATTTAAGGCATCTAAATGTAAAACCGAATATTCGGTAATAGAACCTAATATTCGGCCGAATACCTAATAGCAAAAATAGGGCCGAATACCGAATAATTATTCGGCTTCGGTTGCATCACTAGAATATACATACAAAAGAAACGAAAAATTATATAATTATTGTTTATCAACATGGGTGGAACAGACATTACAAGAGTTTTTAACCTTTATTACTGATTTAGAACATGAATTCCAAAAGATATTAAAATAAACTCACGTACAATTTTATTATCTTTTTTTATTTATTATTTTTTGCATGTTTTCTGTCTCTATTCCTTTCATTTCCTTTCATTATTCCTTATTCATTTTATTGTTACATTATCATTATTGATGATCTAATTTTGATAATGCTTTATTCTGTAATTAAATTCTTTAAAAGCGCTATTAACCCATTAGTGTATTAAGTTAATTGTTTTTAGTATGTTTTTGGATTAATATGAATAATAATAAAACAAAATTTTTGAGTTTTTATCACTTTCGTTTTAAGGGGCGCTGTGCACTAATTAGTTAAAATAATCGAATGATTAAAAAATAATGTTTTTTTTACACTCAAAAAATTGCAATAGAGCCCGTATCATTAGACATTAGGCATTCATTCATTAAAATAAGTCCCGACTTTGACTGGTCATTTAACTTGAATTTGTGCATATAGTCTGTACCACGAGAATTGAATGTGACTCATCAATTTCCGTAAGAATTTTGCGCATACGTTACAAATATTATGTCCGCTCGTTGGCGCGTGTAGAGTGGAATGATTTCTAGCGCGTACGTCTGTTCCGTACACTGTTAGGCGATGAATTACCTCCACTTCTTGTGGTACAGACTATATTAAACATGTTTTGTGAAACTGGTTTTTTAATACACTATTATAACATCGAAAAAAAAACTTTATTATGATATTGGTGATGCTCCTATATATTTTCATTTGAATTTATATTTTATATATTCATATGAATATAGAGAAATATTCTCAAAGGAAGAGAATTGGCAATGGGCAATGCTGTCAGATCTACCGTTTTGACGGCAGATCTACCGCTTTTCGTCTTAAGCTACCGTGCTACCGTTGTATGATTGGAATCTACCGTTTCATTATCAATATTATAACAAACGCTATATTTTATCAAATTTATCCCCTACCTGCTTTGAAATAAACTTACATTTTTATTCCTAATTTAATTACTGCATTTAGCGACATCTATGGGACGTACAGATTTCAGTTCTCTGTGATCACCATCCACTCAAAACAGAAACCGCTTTTTTTTTGAATATTCGTAATAAGTCTTCAAGTTCTTCTACCGATCGAAACTAGGTTGGTAACCTACCTTAGGGTCAGATTTAGATCTCGGGGATTTCCTAAATTACTTAAACTAATTGTAAGCCCAACCGGAGATGTGTTGCTAATCGTTATTCCATCGTGTTTAACTAGTGGTGTTGCTTGTACGTTTGTTTTAGTGGTTGGGTTTTGTGTTAATAGTCATTTTAACTAAAAAGTTTATCATGAGGTGAGTTAATTTTTGGTTTACGATGATGCTTTCGTTTTACTTTCTTTTATTTTAAATTAATTTTAATGCTAGTTCTAGCGAATATGAATCAAGTCCAAAAGAAAAGAAATGCAAAATTAAGTACAATCAAAAGTACATAAAGGAATGGGAGGCTCAATTTAACTGGGTGGCCCCTGGTCGTATAAAAAGCGAAGCACATTGCAAATCTTGCAACAAAACAATTATTATTTCATCAGGAAAGATACAATTAATAAGACATGAGAACAGTCAGGGTCACATTAGTTCGGCTAAAGCCGTTGTTAAGCAAACAAAAATAAATACATTATTTTCAATTTCTAAAAACCAAATGGGGCAGCAAGAAAAGCGGATTTGTATATCGCGGCTTTTATAGCAGAACACAACCTCCCATTCGCTATAGCTGATCACCTTCCCAGTTTAATTAAAGCTGTGTGCACGGATTCTGACATTGCGAAAGAAATTAAATGTGGAAAAACAAAAGCGACTGCAATAACAAAGAATGTTATTGGATTACAACAGCACGAAATATTATGCGATAATTTACGCAATAACAAATTTTTGCTTATCGTCGATGAATCTACGGATCTGGGATGCACTAAGTACTTATGTTTGGTTGCCCGATATTTTTCCGGTAAAAAGTAAGTAAACTCGCGCCTGTTCGGTACTTTAATGATATAAATTTGTTGTTATAGGGTACAAGATGAATTTCTAACACTGATCCAGTTAAAAGAGGCAACTGCAGAAAAAATTTACAATCATATTGTCCATTTCTTCAAATGTGCCAAAATACCATATCAGCAAAATATGATAGGTTTAGCATGTGACGGTGCAAATGTAATGGCTGGTGTAAGAAATTCTGTAGTAGTTAAATTTAAAAACGATGTCCCTAACTTATATTTTTTTAAATGCATATGTCACAGTTTCAATTTATGCGCTTCTTATGCATGCGCAAAGTTGCCTAGCGAAATCGAACAATTTTCTCGGGATGTATGTAATTATTTCGCAAATAGTCCAAAACGAGTAGTGCTTTTTCAAGAATTTCAAAGCTTTTGTCGTATTAAACCCCACAAAATTTTGCATCCGGCACAAACGCGTTGGTTGTCTTTAGAAAGCGTCCTATGTCGATTAATTGAGCAATTTAATGCATTAAAGTTATATTTTATAGATGCTTCGACAGCGGATAATTTTATCAAAGCGACAAATATATTAGAAAGAATGAACGACCCAATCACATATCTTTATCTTTTGTTTCTTGAGCATGCTTTATCAATATTTACCAATTTAAATAAAGAGATGCAATCAACAAAACCACAAATTCATAAATTATTTAACAGGGTTAAGTCGTTATATAGAACTTTATTAGATTTCTTTATAAAAAGATCAGTCTTGCAAACTAAACCATTACTAGAAATTGATACAAAAAACAGCGACAATTTTAAGGAGCTTAACAATATATATTTGGGAGCCAAAGTAACTTCATATTTACTTCAAATTACTGTAAATAGTGAAGATGTACATACATTTAAACATAATTGTTTGTTGTTTTATATTGAAGGTGCAGAACAGATCAAACAGCGATTTAATTTTAACTGCAAAATCCTGCAATCTATGAATTTAATAGATCCGGAGATAATACTAAATAGCGATGAAGAATCGTTTTTAGTTTTAAGACTGATTTAGAACTAGAAACAACCATGCCTCCCAAGACAGTCTTGAGAGACACATAGCTAACACTGAATATAGAAATATTCAGGTTTAGCCATGCGTCTCAAGGCCGTTTTGAGAGACGCAAGGCTAAACCTGACTGATTCTAGTTCTAAAACTCATCTAGAACTATAAATATTCAGGTTTATCTTGAAACAAATGATCACTTTTAAAGAACTTTTTACGTCCTATATCTTGTTAAGAAGGCATTTGCAAACCAATATGTATTAATTAATAATAAATTCATCTTAATGCATTATAGTTCTAGAAGTCTGTTAGCAGTTTTTTGAATCACCCTGTATATTTGTTATCGGGAAAAAATAACAAGTTATTTATGACCAACTATGGTGTGCATATAAAAAAATAAATTATTCTTAAAACCTCGAAAATAAAATAGAAAAAATTGACTGAATTATTTGAAAAAACTTGTCCTTTTTTATTTTAGTGATAAGACCATCTTTCATAACAAATGAGATATTCACTTTGCCGTTTTCGTAAATTTTTAAGTTTTCAGCATTTGTAGTCTCTTGAAAAACGGGATCATGACATATAAGATACTTTTTGTTATCTCTCACAATTTTCGTGGTAGCCAATGCGGACAACTAAATGGGGACACCTGTACAGGTAATTTGGAATTATTTGCATATTGCAGACAAGAGTAATCTTTTATTGAACGAATCCAAACTCATTATGCATCGGATGTTCTCGCAAGAGCGAAAAAGAAGCGCGCAGAATAACTGTAAAGTTAATAAATTAAAAATAAACCTAGAACTAAAAGCATTCTAGTTTACCTATTCATCTCCTAAATCAACCAAACCTGAATATTTCTAACATTGAAAATAATATACGTCAATTTAACATTTTTGTAAAGCATTCTCATTTATTAACAAACATTACATTCTCTCAAACACAGGAAAAATTCCAATCAAAATTTTAATAAAATAATTAAATTTGTTAATGTTTCAAATAACTAATACCTTCCCAATTAAATCAATTTCAGAAGTTTTATTTTATTAAACATCTGACTAAAGTTTCTCAATAACATCAAAAAAATTACTATGAAGAGAATAACTCTATTATTATGTATACGAATCGGTATTTCTTTTTTATTTTTGATTATTTTTAACGCTTAAATAATGGAAAAATGCACAAAAATGTGTGTCATGTAAAAATAATACTTAACGGTTGGGCAAGTTTTTTTTAATAAAGAAAACAAAAAATTATCTGTGTACCTAAAAAAGTAAGAAAAAAAACGCTTTATCTGTCCATACCTGAGTTTAACTCCCTTACTAAAGTCGACATCGCGTTTGTCACTGAATCAGCGGCCACTAAAAGATCGTTTCTTAAAGATCTCCCAACGGAACCTGGTGTACCATTCCCATTACTTCCACCTAAAGTATCAAAAGGATTGTAATAAAAATATTTAAAATACATAATTTAGTCATTTACCGATATTCATTGATGTCGATCCACCAAAAGCATTTCGAACATCACCACCAACACCCATCAAAGACTCATTTCCATGCATAACCCTGTCATTTCTTGGATCACTGGGACCATTTGAATTATTAATAACCATCATTGAAGGAACCATTCCTTGGTTATGTGGAATGTGAGAGTTTCTTTCATTAGGAATTAAAGGATTTCCTCCTCCAATACCCTGCCCAGTTGGAGACATCCCCATGGGTGTTTGTGGAGCACTTCGTGGACCTTGATTCGTCGACGGAGCGGGGCCCGGCGGAATTGGCGGCGATTTTGTACTACGCGGGGAAGAATTTGGAGTGCTTCGAGGCGAAGCTTGATGATTCTAGTAAAAAAAAATTATATTAATTATTTATGTATGGTATGGAGTGAGGGGAGTGCGTATTCTATACGCGGCACCTAGGCCACAACGGGCCCCTTGTACACTGGCTCCTTCTAAGAGGTTTGAGATGTTAAATGCGAGTATATAACTCGATTTTTGGCTGATTCCGCTTCCTGACCGACCCCCCACCAAACCGGGCGTGCTATGGCACTGGCCCAGTGTGGGTTCGCCCCTGTCAGGTGCCGCTCCAGGATACCACCACATCCTCGTGGGGTCCTACGAGGTGCCGGCGGCCTCCAGGGCGCTAACGCGCATTCAGACATTTTTGTTCAAACCCCTTACACACATAGTGATAACGACAGCCAGAGATGAACGACTGGTTGCCGGGACCGACGGCTTAACGTTCCCTCCGATGGACGGGGGGCGACCCAACGTGATTACACCGGGATTCGAACCCGGGACGTCTGCGTGTTAACTCGAGAGTTAACACGCTGAGCCATTGCGCCCCCTATTAATCATTTAGGGGCGAACCCTAAATGATTAATCATTTAATTTTTTAATAACCAAAAAAATTACCTTTAACATTTTCATTAAACCTTCAAGTTGAATCATAAGTTGTCTTCTGGAATCTTGTAACGTCGTCAAATGAGTTTCTAATTCATCTTTGCGTAAACGTAAAGCTCTTAATTCATTCATTAAAGCGGGATTTTCACCTCCATGACCGCTGGATTCCATTTCTTGCTGTCTTCTTTTAAAATTTAACAAATAATACATTATTTCCACTATAAATAAGACAAAAAAATATTTGTTTACCTTAATCTTGCAATTTCTCGCATAATTTCCCTGTTTTTCGCCTCGAGTTGGGTGATTAATTCGCGTTGAGCTCGCGTAGAATCCATTCCAAGACAAGCCTCAGACGGGACGCGTCCCTAATTTAAATAATTAATAAATTTAAATCATTAATAGATCGTAATTTAATGATTTTCTAATAAATTGAAGAAACTATTGAGAAGTTGAACATTTAGAAAAGCTTAGGTTAACTTTCTATGAGAGAGCAATGAAGATAAAAAAAAATTTTTTAATATTTTTCTTCATTGCGAAAAAAGCTACTTACGGTATCTGGTGATAAGGAATTTTTTCTCAGGCCCGCTCGATGCTAAAGCAACAGCAAAAGCACACACATAAAAAAGAATCGTCGACATGGAACAAAAAGAAACGAGGAAAATAAATTAATTAAATAATTTCAAGACGAACGAACATTAAGCAAAGTCAAACTAAGTACTCAGTTAAAAATTTTATTAAAACGAAATGAAGAAAAGAAATGGGGGTTATAAGGAGTCTAAAAAAGAGATGTTACATGCTCCTAGGAGCGAAAATCTTTTTTTATTACCATCCCCGTTCGCTGTTCCTGTGCTAATTTCGCGGCGTATCTTGCTATTAACCTATGTTCATCATCTCGTGCGCTATCCAAGCTGCAAAAAAAAATTATATTTAACATACAGTGATGAGCGCCAATGGGTAACTTATTCAAGCGCATGGCTATAAACTTCTTGTCTATTTTTTGACTATGTAATAGGCAAATATTGTAATCAAGGGTATAAATTCGGATATGTTAATAAAATGACAACTCATATTGTTAAAACCTCTTTAAATCTGTTTCTTTTAAAAAAAGAAAGCTAAAATTTAGCAAATATTCGCCAACACTTTCATGGTGAGGAGGTACGAATTGGCAGATATTGCCATTTGGATACAATGTAACAAAAATTAATTAGAAAAAAAAATGCTTTGCGATGACCCCGCGTGATCCTGAGAGTCGCAACAAGAGATTGAAAGAAGTCCATCAAGTTTCTTTACAATTTGATAATTAAGTAAAAATTCGGCATCTGCTGCAAATTGTTTTTAGGAGAATATATCTCTTCCACAAGACTTCATCTGCTTCCAGAAGATTTGATATTGCTTTTAAATGACTTGATACTGCTTTCAGAAGACTTGAAATGCCTTTAGGAGACTTGAAATGCTTTTAGAAAACTTGACATGCTTCTAGATGACTTGACACTGCTTCCAAAAAGACTTGAACTGCTCTATTTAATGCTGTTTCCAATTTCCAAAAGACTTCAAATGCTTCCAAAAGGATTGCATTGCTTCTAGAAGATTTGAAGTGCTCCCAGAAAACTTGTTATTGCCTCTGGAAGACTTGAAATTCTTCCATAACACTTGATAGTACTTTTCGAAGATTTGATATTACTTCTAAAAATCTTGATACTGTTTCCTGAAGACTTGCAATGTTGCCTGAAGACATGATATACTTCCAGATGATTTCTTATTGCCTCTAGAAGCCTTTAAATTGTTTCCGAAGAGTGAATACTTCTTCTAGAAGATTTGAAAAACTTTCAAAAGACGTGACTATTGCCACTGGAGACTTGAAATGTTTCTAGAATGAAGTAATTAATAAAGTGAAAAATTATTACAAATAATCGTCTTCAGGCACTATTTCGCATGTTCAAAATCGTAGGAAGAGATCCTGTTGAAGTTCTCAGTTTCATTAAACGTTCTATTAAAGAAACAAATTTTTTTCTTAAATTATTTTAAGTAATTGCAAAATCATTAAAATCACGAAAATTTTAGAAGCCCAAAAAATCTGTAAAATCATGGATTAAATAATGCAATCGTAGCATAAAAAAAATATTTTTTTCTTTTATTAAATATTTAAAGATGTAAAGTTGGAACTAAAGTGATGATGAAAATTGGATCAAATTTGATAATGATCAATGATAATTTAGTTGAAAAATTGAAGAAATTAAAATTATCATTAGGAAATTTGTTACAAAATCAATTGAGGAGCTCGCGTGCAAACCCGGATATATCCATTTTTAAGAAAGTGTCAGAAAACGCGTAAAACTTTTGACAGTTTGCCTTTAAAGATAAGCAATGCATATTTTTAACTAGTTATTAGAGTGTGATATGCCCGCTTCTTCCTGTAATTGAATTTACCAAGCGGTAGACGCCATATCTTGCTTGCGAATTCATATGCTAAGTAAATTTCGTCAAAATGTGGATATAACTGGTTTTGCAAGCGAGCTCCTCAATTATTAAACTAAAACTAACAATGAAAACTTGACTTATTTCTTTTTCTCTACAACACTTAAATAAAATTGAAAAATAAAAATAATTCTAAACCCTAAAGACAGCACAAAGACATGTTCCAGACCTTTTTCAAGCCGAATTCAAAATAATAAAGATTTTTCATCACTATTATCCAATTTATTAATTTCTTTTTTCAACTTATGATGTACCAGGAGAAATTTCTAGCTATTTTGCTTCTAGAAGACTTAATTACTGATTTTAAAAGACTTGAAATGTTTCTAGAAGGTTTGAAATTGCTTCTAAAAGACTTGAAATGTTTCCACAACACTTGATACTGCTTCCAGAAGACTTGATATTGTTTCTAGAAAACTTGATACTGTTTCCAAAAGACTTACAATGTTTCCAGAATACTTGAAATGTATCCAGAAGACTTGCAATGCTTCCAGATGACTTAATAATGTTTCTAAAAGGCTTGAAATGTTTCCAAAAGACTTGATATTGCCTCTGGCTGACTTGAAATGTTTCCATAATACTTGGTGCTGTTTCAAGAAGACTTCTCATTGCCTCTAGAAGAAATGAAATGGTTTCAGAAGACTTGATACTGCTTCTAGAAGACTTATAATGCTTCCTGATGACTTAATATTGCTACTAGAAGACTTGATACTGTTTTCAGAAGACTTTATATGTTTGCAGAAGACTTGCAATGCTTCCATAACACTTGATACTGCTAGCAGAAGACCTGATATTGTTTCTAGAAAACTTGATACTGCTTCCATAACACTTGGTAATGTTTCCAGAAGACTTAATATTAATTCCAGAAGACTTAATATGCTTGCAGAAGACTTGAAATGCTTTTAGAAGACTTGAAATGCTTTCAGAAGACTTGAAATGCCTTTAGGAGAGTTGAAATGCTTTTAGAAGACTTGATATGCTTCTAGATGACTTGACACTGCTTCCAGAAAACTTGCAATGCTTCCAAAAAGACTTGAACTGCTCTAGATGACTTAATATTGTTTCCAATTTCCAAAAGCCTTCAAATGCTTCCAGAAAGCTTGCATTGCTTCTAGAACATTTGATATTGCTTCTAAATGACTTGATACTGTTTCCTGAAGACTTGCAATGTTGCCTGAAGACATGATATACTTCCAGATGACTTTTTATTGCCTCTAGAAGCCTTTAAATTGTTTCAGAAGAGTTAATACTTCTAGAAGATTTGAAAAACTTTCAAAAGACTTGACTATTGCCACTGGAAGACTTGAAATGTTTCTAGAACGAAGTAATTAATAAAGTGAAAAATTATTAAAAATAATCGTCTTCAGGCACTATTTCGCATGTTCAAAATCGTAGGAAGAGATTCTGTTCGAGCTCTCAGTTTCATTAAACGTTCTATTAAAGAAACAAATTTTTTCTTAAGTTATTTTAAGTAATTGCAAAATCATTAAAATCACGAAAATTTTAGAAGCCCAAAAAATCTTTAAAATCATGGATTAAATAATGCAATCGTAGCATAAAAAAAATATTTTTTTCTTTTTTTAAATATTTAAAGATGTAAAGTTGGAACTAAAGTGATGATGAAAATTGGATCAAATTTGATAATGATCAATGATAATTTAGTTGAAAAATTGAAGAAATTAAAATTATAATTAGGAAATTTGTTACAAAATCAATTGAGGAGCTCGCGTGCAAAAGCGGATATATCCATTTTTAAGAAAGTGTCAGAAAACGCGAAAAACTTTTGACAGTTTGCCTTTAAAGATAAGCAATGCATATTTTTAACTAGTTATTAGAGTGTGATATGCCCGCTTCTTCCTGTAATTGAATTTACCAAGCGGTAGACGCCATATCTCGTTTGCGAATTCATATGCTAAGTAAATTTCGTCAAAATGTGGATATAACCGGTTTTGCACGCGAGCTCCAAAATTATTAAACTAAAACATAACAATAAAAACTTGACTTATTTCTTTCTTTCTACAACACTTAAATAAAATTGAAAAATAAAAATAATTCTAAGCCCTAAAGACAGCACAAAGACATGTTCCAGAGAAGACTTAATATTGCTTCTAGATGACTTGATACTGCTTCAAGAAGACTTGCAATGCTGTCAGAAGACTTCTCATTGCCTCTAGAAGAAATGAAATGGTTTCAGAAGACTTGATACTGCTTCTAGAAGACTTATAATGCTTCCTGATGACTTAATATTGCTACTAGAAGACTTGATACTGTTTCCAGAAGACTTTATATGTTTGTAGAAGACTTGCAATGCTTCCATAACACTTGATACTGCTAGCAGAAGACCTGATATTGTTTCTAGAAAACTTGATACTGCTTCCATAACACTTGGTAATGTTTCCAGAAGACTTAATATTAATTCCAGAAGACTTAATATGCTTGCAGAAGACTTGAAATGCTTTTAGAAGACTTGAAATGCTTTCAGAAGACTTGAAATGCCTTTAGGAGAGTTGAAATGCTTTTAGAAGACTTGATATGCTTCTAGATGACTTGACACTGCTTCCAGAAAACTTGCAATGCTTCCAAAAAGACTTGAACTGCTCTAGATGACTTAATGTTGTTTCCAATTTCCAAAAGACTTCAAATGCTTCCAGAAAGCTTGCATTGCTTCTAGAACATTTGATATTGCTTCTAAATGACTTGATACTGTTTCCTGAAGACTTGCAATGTTGCTTGAAGACATGACATACTTCCAGATGACTTTTTATTGCCTCTAGAAGCCTTTAAATTGTTTCAGAAGAGTTAATACTTCTAGAAGATTTGAAAAACTTTCAAAAGACTTGACTATTGCCACTGGAAGATTTGAAATGTTTCTAGAATGAAGTAATTAATAAAGTGAAAAATTATTAAAAATAATCGTCTTCAGGCACTATTTCGCATGTTCAAAATCGTAGGAAGAGTCCGAGTTCTCAGTTTCGTTAAACGTTCTATTAAAGAAACAAATTTTTTCTTAAGTTATTTTAAGTAATTGCAAAATCATTAAAATCACGAAAATTTTAGAAGCCCAAAAAATCTTTAAAATCATGGATTAAATAATGCAATCGTAGCATAAAAAAATTATTTTTTTCTTTTATTAAATATTTAAAGATGTAAAGTTGGAACTAAAGTGATGATGACAATTGGATCAAATTTGATAATGATCAATGATAATTTAGTTGAAAAATTGAAGAAATTAAAATTATAATTAGGAAATTTGTTAGAAAATCAATTATTAATCTAAAACATAACAATGAAAACTTTAACTTATTTCTTTCTTTCTACAACATTTAAATGTATTAAATTTCTTTTTTCAACTTATGATGTACCAGGAGAAATTTCTAGCCATTTTGCTTCTAGAAGACTTAATTACTGGTTTTAAAAGACTTGAAATGTTTCTAGAAGGTTTGAAATTGCTTCTAAAAGGCTTGAAATGTTTCCACAACACTTGATACTGCTTCCAGAAGACTTAATATTGTTTCTAGAAAACTTGATACTGTTTCCAAAAGGCTTACAATGTTTCCAGAATACTTGAAATGTATCCAGAAGACTTGCAATGCTTCCAGATGATTTAATAATGTTTCTAAAAGGCTTGAAATGTTTCCAAAAGACTTGATATTGCCTCTGGCTGACTTGAAATGTTTCCATAATACTTGGTGCTGCTTCAAAAAGACTTAATATTGCTTCTAGATAACTTGATACTGTTTCCAGAAGACTTGCAATGCTGTCAGAAGACTTCTCATTGCCTCTAGAAGAAATGAAATGGTTTCAGAAGACTTGATACTGCTTCTAGAAGACTTATAATGCTTCCTGATGACTTAATATTGCTACTAGAAGACTTGATACTGTTTCCAGAAGACTTTATATGTTTGTAGAAGACTTGCAATGCTTCCATAACACTTGATACTGCTAGCAGAAGACCTGATATTGTTTCTAGAAAACTTGATACTGTTTCCATAACACTTGGTAATGTTTCCAGAAGACTTAATATTAATTCCAGAAGACTTAATATGCTTGCAGAAGACTTGAAATACTTTTAGAAGACTTGAAATGCTTTCAGAAGACTTGAAATGCCTTTAGGTGAGTTGAAATGCTTTTAGAAGACTTGATATGCTTCTAGATGACTTGACACTGCTTCCAGAAAACTTGCAATGCTTCCAAAAAGACTTGAACTGCTCTAGATGACTTAATGTTGTTTCCAAAAGACTTCAAATGCTTCCAGAAAGCTTGCATTGCTTCTAGAACATTTGATATTGCTTCTAAATGACTTGATACTGTTTCCTGAACACTTGCAATGTTGCCTGAAGACATGATATACTTCCAGATGAATTTTTATTGCCTCTAGAAGCCTTTAAATTGTTTCAGAAGAGTTAATACTTCTAGAAGATTTGAAAAACTTTCAAAAGACTTGACTATTGCCACTGGAAGACTTGAAATGTTTCTAGAATGAAGTAATTAATAAAGTGAAAAATTATTAAAAATAATCGTCTTCAGGCACTATTTCGCATGTTCAAAATCGTAGGAGATCCTGTTCGAGTTTTATTAAACGTTCTATTAAAGAAAAAATTTTTTCTTAAGTTATTTTAAGTAATTGCAAAATCATTAAAATCACGAAGACTTGCAATGCTTCCATAACACTTGATACTGCTAGCAGAAGACCTGATATTGTTTCTAGAAAACTTGATACTGCTTCCATAACACTTGGTAATGTTTCCAGAAGACTTAATATTAATTCCAGAAGACTTAATATGTTTGCAGAAGACTTGAAATGCTTTTAGAAGACTTGAAATCCTTCTAGAAAACTTAATACAGCTTGTAGAACACTTGATACTGCTTATAAAACTGCTGGCAGTAAACATTTTTATCGCAAAAAAAACAAGAAATTGTTAATTAAGCATTTTAGTTTGCTTTGAAAATATTAGGTCTAAATATTATTAGAAAAAATGCATAATCTTGACACAAATAGAAAATAGTTTAGAAAATTCCCTAAATTAACGTTTTAATTAACTTAAACTTATAAATGATGAAGAGCTAATTTTATAATAATTCATAGTGTAGAATAATAAAAAAAATAAAAGCAGCTACCAATATCACAAAATATAATTTTTTTGAATATTGGAATATTATTTAATATGCTATGAGTCATGACTCATGACTATAGTATGGGAATCGACATTGAGTGTGCCGAATCGAAAGTATTTTAAATAATTTAAAAGTAATTTTAAAGTATTTTAGATTAATGACAAGGTTTTATGTGTACCTAATACCAACCATTCTAATGGTGGCTATTTTTGTGGCAGCATATGGCAGGATACAATAGTATATTTCAGTACAAGTGAGAAAACTAAGATTTTTCGTTAACGCGTATGTTGGATTTCACACGAGCCGAAGGCTAGTGTAGAAAGACATACATGTTAATGGAAAACGTTAGTTTCTATAGCGTTTTGTTCAATCCTACTATTTAGAGAAATTCTTAAATCTGGCATCACTGGTAACTACTCCAAAAATTGTTAATTAAGGGCTAAATACTTCTGGCGGAAGACATTTTCATTGTAAAAGGAAAAAACTGTTAGCAAAATACAAAATCTTCATATCAGAAGTTTACAAAAAGGTTTGTAAATGAATCATAACGCCAAATACGGTGGTACTCGAACAACATATTTAATAGATTTATGTGGATTAAAATTACCACTTTCAATTATTTTTTTGGAAAGTCGTCATTCATTGTTTTTTTTTTGTACTCTTACGTATTTTAAAAAATCGCACCAATTTAATAGGCTACCAGACAAATCTAACGTAATTTAGATTAAATCAAGTTATTGCGTTAAAAACATAATGTATTATTTAGAAGTCATTATTTATTTAATGAATTAGGTTTTTGTATTTGTGAATAAAATTTGGTTACTTTTTTAATGGTCTTTGCCTACATACTGCTTTTAAATTTCATAAATTTCGCAAAATACCCATCTTGGATATACAAAATAAATACCCGGGTATTTAACAACACAGTTAACATACAATCAATCTAAAAATATTGAAATTACCTTCTAACGGTTGAACGACTATCTAAACTTCCCATTCCGTCGAAATGGGAAAAATTGCCGTCTGGAAAACCATTGTGTGAAGGCAAAGGAGAGGCAGGCCTACAACAAAAAGTTTAAATATTAACAAAAAAAGGTTAAAACCAAATCGTTTCTTACACAATGTGTTGTAGATTAAGTGGTTTTTCTGGTTGCTCAGGGAAACGTGGAAGATTATTTTTTGGTTTATCCGGAACACATCTGAACGATTTACGAAGTGACTGACCAATAGTTTTACTAGGAGACTAAAACATCGTTTATTAACTACACAAAATCCGCCGAATTTGATTTAAGCTTACAAACGACGAATATTCCTTGACGTTATGTTCTAAAGCGTGAGGCCCGGAAACGCGGCCCCTCCAAAAACAGTCTTGACATAGCGTATAATGCGGACATTTCTGGCAACGGTACCGAAAACCGGAAAAGTTTTCTCTTTGACATGCATCACATTGACAAGGATGAATTACTAAAGAAACAAAATTGCATCAATAAAATTCAATAATTAAAATTATTTATGAACTTACTATTTTCAACTGCGGCTATTCTATGTAAAAGCGGTAACCACACTAACGAAGGGGGCCCCGGATCTGACATCATTGTATCCAAAAAATCGTTTACCGTTATTTTGGCGTTCTAAAATTAATTTTAAAATGTATTATTTGTTATAAATGTAATGGATGTGATTTAAGATTTCTTACTGGACTAAAAATTGATGAAGCTAATGTATCGGTAAAATTGAATGTAGGCGATTCGTACACCGCCGCGGGAAGAGCTAAAACTTCTTGTAAGTATTCGTTAAACCTCCAACTGAGAAGGAGACCGTTTGCGTCAGAAATTTGAGAAAAAATATCTAAAAATACGAAATACGTGTAATATTTATTGTAATAATTAATCGTGTAGGTAGTGACTCAAGTAGAAAGCAAAATTGAAATAATTTTTTTAAAGGATATCTAAACATTACAAATTAACTTAATAATGAGACTTATACGCTGTTAGTTTATAGATAATAATTCAAAAATGACGGTGTTATGTTAAAACTGAAAGGACAACTTTTGGAAAGAAATAAAGTTACAATTTGGACTTGGAGTGGAATATTATGAAAGAGCAAAGATCAAGGAATTATGACAGAAATAGAAAAAACATGATACAGATATAAGAAGAATTTAAAATTAGTATAAGTATCGGTTAACCCCTCTAATCTTATGTATATGTGTTTTTTGTAGTTTTTGGTTAACAACCAGATCTAGGGCTCAGAGCTAAGCAGTAATAAGTCAATTCTTTGAATTTTTAAAGTTTCGATTGTCCCTGAAGTTTTTTTTTCCGATGTTTCTTGAATCAGTTGAAAGTTTTTGTTGAAGGGAAAGTTTCTTTTGACTACAGCACCTCCTTTGTTTTTAAACAATGCAAAGTAACAATATAGGTAGTCAAATAGTGCCAAAAATAGAGTAATAAAAATCGCGGAATATATAGCGGTATATCCAGTTAGTTTCTTTATTTAAATAAAAACGATAAAAAAATTCAACATTGTCCATAACAGTGAAATGATTAGAATGTCCAAATTATTACTATTTCGAGTGTTATATTGAAGACGCAACTGTTCAATATTTTCAACAATACTAAGTTCTTCATAAGAATATCGTCAATGTCTTATTGCATTTTATTTAAGAAATAAACCAAACAATTCGACCAAAACCAATACGACAGCCTAACTTTAATACAGTTAAATCTGACACATAAATCTTTACTGATAACAATTTGTAAATTAACCCGCTGGTAGATACAGTGATGGGCGCTAGGTAAGGGTAAGTACCCAAAAAGTGGGTACTTATCCAAATGCGCGGCAACTAGGACGTCTTTAAACTTCTTGTCTAATTTTTGACTATAAATTATGCAAACATTGCCATCAACTGTAAAACCGACAATAATAATAAAATGGTAAATCATATTATTAATACCTGTTCTTATTGCCCATGAAAAGCATTCTCATATAAATAAAAGGAAGTTAAGATTTGATTTAACAAATTTTCGCCTACACTTTTGTGGTGAAGACTGCAAATTGGCAAATTAATTAAAAGTGAATAGAAAAATATCGCTTTGCGATGATCCTGCATAATCCTGAGAGGGACATATAACAGTAGATTGAGAGAAATTATTTGACGCCCAACTGTTGTTTTTTTACAGTTTGATAATTAATTAATAATGAATCTGTTCCAAATGTTTTTTTTTTGAGGCCATGTATTTCGAATTAGACTTGGCATTGCTTCCAGAAAATTTGATACCCCTTCTAGAAGACTTGACACTGCTTCCAGAAGAGTTTATATTGCTTCTAGGAGACTTAATACTGTTTCCAGAAGATTTGATATGCTTCTAGAAGACTTGATACTGCTTCCAGGAGAGTTTATATTGGTTGTAGATAACTCGATACTGCTTCCAAAAGACTTGAATTGTTTCTAGAAGACTCGATACTGATTTCAAAGACTTGATATTGCTTCAAGAAGATTTGATACTGCTTCCAGAAAACTTAATACTACTTGTTAAACTGCTGGCAGAAAACATTTTCATTACAAAAAACGTGATACTGTTGATAAACCATTTAAGTGTGCCTTGAAAATTTTAAATATTTATTATTATTATTATTAACGCATATAATCCAAAAACTGATGACTAAAGACTAAATACAGCTGGCAGATGACATTTTTATTGCGAAAGGCAAGAAACTGTCAACAAAACTTGCTTTTTTTCGAAAATGTTGGCAAAATACATAATCTTTATAGAGGAAGTTGTAAAACTCTTATTTTTTTTAATATTTTTAATGTGCTGTTGAACGTTTTCTTCTCAATTCAGTCCCAACATCTGCTGTAAATGTTTTATCAGACTTTGTTCTTGGAGAACCGTCATTCTTTTTTTTCAGCACTCAGTATCAGATGCTATCAGACGAATCTGATACAATTGAGATTAGATTAAGTTATTACGATTTAGAGTTTATTCTTCTACTTTTATGGGTTTTTAATTAAACGTGGTTACTTTTCAATGGCCAATACCCAGCTCCTGGGTATATACCCTGGATAACCCCTACCAAGAGATGAATATACAATTATTCTATAGTAAGTCTTATTTTATCTGGTAACATCAACACACTTCATTTGAAAATGAATATTATCATTTTGTTCACAAAATTAGTATGAAATACTTGATAATATCATTGCTTTAACATTTAATAAATGATTGTTATGATGACATTAAGAGAGGAAAAAAGTATTACAAAAACGACGCTAACATTACAGATTTTGATCAAGAAAATTTTGAAGAAGACTTCGAACCAGTTTCTGAAAAGTTTCTAGTTTTAGACCTAGTGTTAGTCCTAGTTATAGTTTTAGTGTTAGTGATAGTGGTAGTTCTAATTTTAGTTCAGTTAACACCAGTTGTGAAAGCCTTCGTACTTATAATATACTAAAACCTTTAGGCTTAAAGGGGAAAACGTCAGTAATTAACCGTCAGCCAGTGTGGAATCAAGGAATATCTAAAAAAATATAAATCAATTAATCAATAGCCACCAGTCTCTTCTCCACTCTATACCAAGCACAAAGTCCACGATATTACCATTCTTGAATTCTAAATGTTTAATTTCGAGTTAACTGCCGACCAATCCGTATGGTTCAATAAAACGTAATATTTATGTCTAAACATACGCCCAAACAAGGTGGCTTTATTAAGCCCTTTTAACTGCCGTCCAAATTAGTTGTTAGTTAGTAGTTGGAATAATGTGTAATATATGTTTTTAAAGCTTATGTCTTCCCGTTTAAACTGTTTAGTATTTAACCAAAACTTTTATACTTTAAAAGTAAGATACAAGCAGTTTAAATATGCGGTCAATTACCGGTTCTTCTTTAGGTCATTTATAGGACACAAACAGGTCAAACAATGAGTTTTTTAACCGATTTTAAAATGTATAAATATTTAAGCCTAAAATAAAAAATAAGTGTAAATGTTTAAATCTTTTCTATTTTTTAAATCTTTGTTATTGTTAAGGCATTTATTATTTTTTATTATTATTTGAATTTATTTTAAGTTGCTTAGTATAAATTTATATTTTCTGTTTTTTTTTGTTTTGTATTTTCGTTGAAAACATGTGGTCGAAGTAGGTTGCTCGGCTCGTGTTATATATATAATGTAAATTTGGAAAAACCGGATTATTCGATTTTGTTCTTTCGAAGCATAACATCAAGATTAAAATTAAAAGTCAATAAAATAAATTTCCAGTGTTTAATTTACTTAAACGATATTCCAACTGAAGAATTTACAAATCAGCGACGAAACACTAGCAGTTATAACAATGTAAGTAATTGAACATACTTAAGCAGAAATCAGTCTGTAAAATTAAAAGGATAAAAGGTTGGTCAAATACCGACTTCTGTAGTGGTCAATTATCAGAGAATAGAGTTTCTATATGAAAAATTTTACAAATATGAATTAGGTAAAATTTTTTCAAACACGAAAAAATGAACACGCATTTTCTCTTAGGAAAAATAAAGAAATCGCTAAAAGAGCAACAACCAGGAATAATACAAGAAGGGTGGAAATACTGCGAGTCTATTAGAAATGCGTTTGTAGAATTGAATTTGTCTTATTATGCCGTTTAGCACATCCTTAAAGATACTAAGTACCATGACTTCAAAGAGCATTTTCTCAAAGAGCTACAGCCCCAGGATGTGGAAAAGTGACTGGTTTTAGTAAGACAAACAGAAGTTCACAGGGAAGCGAATCGGAACCTATTGCGTTATATTCTATGGCCTGATGAATCAAAGTTTGTTATCAATGGCGTTCCCATTAGGCACAATACTCATTACTGGACCAACAAAAATCTATTTCACACAGTCAACAACCAAAGCCACTTCGGAGTTAATGTTTGGTGTGGTTTGATTGGGAGATATTTGGTTGGTCCACATTTCTTTGAAGGAAATCTCACACGGGAGAGATAACTCAATTTCCTTCAAGAAAATCTTCCTTTACTGAAAAGAAATAGTCTGATGGCGTTTAGGAACGCTACGTGGCTGCAGCAGGATGGCGCACCTGCTCATAACCCTCGTGTCGTTAGATAATATCTAGACGAAGTTTTTGAGAATCGCTGGATTAGAACGCATGATCCAATTAAATTGGCTCCAAAATCTCCAGACTTATCACCACTAGATTTTTCTACGGAGGGCACTAAAAAACGAAGTGTATAAAACAAGATCTAACGATTATTTTATGTATATCAATCAAAGTTGCTAAACGTCTAAGATCATGTTTAAATAATAATGAGGCTCATATTGAACATTTATTTTTTTTTAATTATTTTTCAATGTTTTGTTTTTAATGTATACTAATCATAAATTTTATAATCTGAAAACTTTACACTTATTATAGGTCTATTTCAAGATATTTTATTTTATAACTTTTGAGCGGATGGAAATAGAAGAAAAAGATGAAGAATTCTAAACTCAGAAAAAAATTTGATGTCAGAATAAGTCTTTACAAGTATGAAACACAAATTATCAACTTATGCCATTTCGTAGAATACGTTGGTTCAAAAAATATAAAATTTTGCAATCTCTTAAAAATCTAACCGTTTTTGAGTAAAACACATAGGACGTCGAGTTTCAATCAGCCTGTACCTGTTCTTACGAAAGTTTTTTAAGATTTTTAAAAATTAAAGATTTCTTATGCTATTTTATTGATGTTTAGACATGTAAAACCATTTCAAAATAATTATACCACTTGCTTTCCTTAAAATTAATAAGTCAATGGAGTGTAACCCTGTCATAAGTCGAGTACTACCTGTAAAGATACTTAAAATGATAAAATGAATACTTAATAATTATTACGCATTAAATTTTTAAAATTTCCTCCGTTAACTCCAATCTCATCTTATTGTTAGTTATATGTAAATGATATGAAAATGTTTTTGTTTTAAAAAATTGCAATTCTACAAATTTGCCTTGTTCCACCAAGATTTTTAATAATAATCAAGTATCAAGTCCCACATATCTATAAAATGGGAGTTAAATAATGCCGTGTGATAACATATTAAGTCCATTACTAGAATTAAATAATATGAACTAACAAATTGTAATTGGATTTTTTTGGTCACCGGAATCAAAAATAAAACAACTTTTTAAAAATCGCTAATATTTCGATTATTAGTTACAATCATCTTCAGAGCATTTTATTGCTCATATTATACAAAGAAAAACCATAAATTAAGCATCCATAATTTTAAAAATTAAAAAAGTCTAAAAATAACACAACTTACTTGTTATTTGAAGTGGAATACATAATACATAAGAAACGTTGAAAGTAAATTGATTACAAACATGTTACAAATTAAAATGATTTAACAAAATGATTATATTATACAGGTGTCGCACGTAACTGGTTCATTAGAACTTTTTTAGGGTCCACTATTCGTAAAGACTTGAAATTTTGGTATCATGGGTTGTTCATTCTGATCTTTTAATATAAAATATTTTCAAGATGGCCACCACTTCCGGTCTACCGGAAGTAGACCTCAACTTTGTTATTTTAAATGGAATGCTATAGTTTTTATTACACCATTCAATCTTTAAGTTATTAAAAAAGTTTTTTACTTAAACAATAACAACAAATTACTGTTTCAACTTCTTCACCAGCTTTCTTCTCATACAATGTACCGGAAAAATCAACGCTCTCTTGTTATCTTTTGTTAGTTTGACGGTAATTATCAATGTTTTTATATATTTTTTTATATTTTATATCATGAGCTCTGTAAAAACTCTCATTATGTTATTTTTCTAGTCGTGCCTGTTGATGCCATCAAGGGCGAAACACGTGTAGCACCGAAAATTTATACACTTAATATACATCATTAAGCCGACATTGGTTTTATTTCCCTCAAGATTGTCACTTGTTGTATCCGCATATCTTATACAGGCTGGTTAAAAATTGAGTTACCGTTTCTCTGTATTCACTTGCGTGAAAGTCGAAAATTTTAAATGGAACGCCCTATATTTCCATACCCTATCAGAAAGGGAATTTAATTATCTACAAATTATCTGTAAACATTCCTATACATATTTATTATAGTTTTCTTGCTATTGAGGAATTTATCAAAATCATAGGAAAAATGCTAAAAACCGTTTGTGTTTCTATTAGAAGGCCACGACATTTTGGCAGTTTTTTGTTTAATTTATTTAAATTATTATTAGTATTATTTCTACAATGAACTGCGATTGAATAAACTTTAGATTGCTAGCTGTTATTTACCAAAAATAACCAAAAGAAAACCGAATAAATGAAACAATGAAAAATAACAATTTAATGACAAAATTAAAATCAATAACATAAAAGAATCAAAGACTTCAAATTATAAAAATAAATTAAGGGAATTTAATTCTCTACAAACAATCTAGAAACTTTCCTGTGTCTATTTGCTGTAGTTGCCTTCATATCTGGAAATTAATGGACACATGCAATGCTGGAAAGCTTCTGGTTTTTATGTTAGCAAGCCATGGGAGTTTGACAGCTTTTCATCCATACACTTAGCAGCAGAAGTCTGCGTACAAAAAAACTTCTAACACTTTAACTGAAAAAATAAGGGTCATGATCTAATGTGATAAACTTCAATTTTTTTTTATTTTGTGTATTAACTACATATAATTCTATTAACAAAATATGCATCAATAAAACAGAAATATTAGTTACAAAAAAAATTAAAATTAAAAATTCTCCAAATAATGCGTATGCAAAAATCTGCGTACAAATAAAGACGCCTTCTCCAAAATATACTTATTTACTTAAATACGTAGTTGGCGATGTACGCTTTCCGATTTAAATAAAAGATAATCGGTGTCAATTATATTAGCAGAGGCTTAGAAGAAAAAAATCAAGTTTATCACATTAGATTATGACTCTTATTTTTTCAATTAAAGTATTACAAGTTTTTTGTACGCAGACTTCTGCTGCTGAGTGTATTTATGTAATTGTCATAGAAAATATTTAATTAATACTTATATAGAAGCATTTCTCCCCACTATTTTAACGACCAACTCGAAAGCAGCGCCGCACAAGGGGATTGTTATAAAAGTAATTTAAATAAACCGCAAAATTTGAATGCTATATAGCTTACATATTTATGTATATTTAGATTTCTACTTCTAAGTTTAATTGATAAAAACCACAATGGTTTATTAAATAAATTTATTTTTTTCTCTTTAAAGAACAATGATTACCAACGATTACTGGAAGAATCGTTGTCATATCCTTGGCCATGTAGGCTGTCTTTATCATATGCCTCCCTAGTATTTAACAAAATCTTTGCAAGCAATTCACGTCTTCGCAAATACTCGTCGATCGTCGGCCGGACTGCCTGATCTCTGCAAGTTCCTTATTGGACTTAGTGAAAACGTAAATACTCATAAATATCGGGCGTTACCTTCAATTTTTTATGTTTATATTCACCTCCAGTTATACAATTTCCTTGATATTACCTTTCCACACTATTATCAATTACTGTAGACATAAACAAAATAAAATAAAAGTCAATTATGACAATTAATTATTAACGGTTGCTAACGTAAATTGCAAATTGCTGGCAAAATATGTAGGCTGCACCATCTAGTGGATTGTAATATTAAATAAAAATTCCGTCGTTACTTTATACCTATCAAGAAAGCATACCCTGGTAATTGTTGTCATTACTTAATTGTGTCATCACTTACTTCTGTTAAAGTCTTTGAATATCATGACGAATTATTCCAACGCCAACATTTTAAATTCGTTTTATATTCATGGCGGATGTAATAAAGTTTTGGATAGGATCTGTTTCTTAGTTTTGGAAAGATCAAAATAACAAGAAACCATAAATCTCTATCACCAGCAAATTAAGATAATAGTATAAATGGTTTGTCATATTTCGTTGCTTTACCAAATAATGCGGTATATATACTTCGATCGATTTAGATAAATAATATTTTACAAAAAAGCACCGTTAATAAATAAAGTGAACTCTCTAGAAATATTTCGCCCATCATTTTGTCGAATATTATGCCATATTATTGTTTTTCAGCAAGTCTTTAGCAATGTTTATAGATAATTTGTAGAGAATTAAATTCCCCTTTTGATAGGCTAAAAAGATATGTGGCGTTCCATTTAAAATTTTCTACTTTCTCGCAATTGAATACAGCGAAACGGTAATTCAATTTTTGACCACGCTCTATAAGGTACACTGATATAACAAGTGACCATTGAGGTCTTATATATTATGTTACAATGACAATGCATACATTAACTGATTTACTTAGTTAATGTGTATATAAAATACGAAATGTAAACTTTTACTAGTTGATGTACACAATTACTAACGATACTCAGTTAAAGTTTAATAAACGTTTAAAATGTATTATATAACAAAAGTTGTAGAAGGTGTTTTAAATAAAAAACGAAGCGAAGACTCGACTATGACGTGACCGTATGAAGAAGGAACAACAAAGGTATAAAAATATTACAACTCAAGAAATACAACTATTTTTAAATTTATGCGAATTATGTTTGAAAAAGCGAAAAACGAAAAGAAAGGGTTGGTGGTTAAGCTGATGATATTTTCACACTATAACTCTAGATGCCAAGAAGACTTAATAGACTTTCAATCACCTGACGGAGAACTTAAATTTATATTGGTCTATCAAGATCATCTGACGAAATTTGTGATACTTAGAGCACTTAAAAGTAAGCAGGAATTGGAAGTAGCAGATCAACTACTTAATATATTCTTATTATTTGGTGCCCAATCCATGCTGCAGTTTGATAATGGACGAGAATTTATAAATAATATAATAAAAGATTTAAAACAACTATGGCCTGAATTAAAAATTGTTCATGGTCATCCAGAAGACCTGGCGAAGATCATGCAGCCTATTACACAACAAGCCGACTCCTACGTGCGAAATTCTGAACATTTCGTTTAAATTCTGGATAACGTCCAAATTGAAAACAGTGACATCTTGGCGAGCTTCGATGCCAAATCTCTCTATCCTAGTATCCCGATCGAAGAGGCCCTCAAGCAGATCAGAGAAAACGAAGACTTGCCCAGCCACATCGTAGACCTCGCCAAACACTGTCTCAACAATGCTTATTTTCTGTTTGACGGTCAGATTTACAAGCAGGTAGAAGGAGCAGCTATGGGTTCCTCACTGTCCCCGGTCATCGCCAACCTGTTCATGATTTACCTCGAGAAGAAAGCGTTAAGGGAGGCCAAATACAAACCGAAGTTATGGATCCGGTACGTTGATGACATCTTCGTCATTTGGTCCTTTGGAAAAGAAAAGCTCCAGGAATTTCAAGAATATTTGAATACCATTCATCCAAAGATCCAGTTCACCACGGAAATAGAAGAAAACGGACAGCTACCTTTTCCCGACGTATTAGTAAAGAAATCTCTCAACAGCCTGCAGCATACTGTATACAGAAAACCTACCCACACAAATCGATACTTAAATGCATCTTCTCATCATCATCCTTCACAGATCCAATCAGTCGCCAACTCACTAATCTCAAGATCCATTCGACTTACAGATAACGATAACAGATCAGAAGAAATGACGAAAATCACCTTGGCTCTTGCTCAAAACGGCTACTCCAAATACATGGTGAAGAAAGCCATCGATCGACAATTCAAGCCGAAGGACCCACATCCACAAGAAGAGACCAGAAGACCCAACGTCGTACTACCCTACATCAAAGGAACAACTGATCGCATAGGAAGACTTCTACGGAAACACGACATCAGTACCACCTACAGACCCGGCATGACTATAGGAGCTTCTCTCAGGAATCCAAAAGACCAAATAAAATTGGAAAATCTAGGAGTTTATTCCATCCCCTGCGGCTCATGCGACAAGAACTACGTGGGACAGACCAACAGAAGAATAGCTGCCAGAGTAGAAGAACACAAGCTAAGCATCCGAAACAAACAGCTCACTTCTGCTCTCTTCCGCCACCATCTGGACACAGACCATACCATCAATTTCGAGGGTTGCAAGCAAGTAGCCAACGTTCCGCATTGGAGAACCAGATTGATCCGGGAATCCATTGAAATAGCGAAGAACGGCACCCTCAACAAGAGGGATGATGCCCTACACTTGTCAGCAGCATGGAGGACGGTCCTAGAGCACTCCAGGCCCAGGACTACTTTCCTGAGGCAAGGACCATCCAATTCGGAACGGCAGGACGCCGAGCTGCCTATCATTCTTGAAGCGTCCAGTGGGAGCAGCCCAGGTCCAGCAATCACCGGACAGCGGGTCAGTGGCCTCTTCTCGCCCATGGATGACGTCACCAAAGCCATATCCGGTGGAAAACACGGACATAAACACCCCCACCACCTCACCCCCGACCAATTGCTATCACCTACGACCAAGACGACCTACTATAAAAAGGAGCCAGAGCACCGCAGTACCTCAGTCTGTCTCACTGAAGATCTCAAGTGAGATCTTGGCGAAACGTCTGCCCCTGTCCACAGGGAACAACCAAGAAGATGAACGGATGATACCTCGAATCAACCAAAACATAAGATAAGATATACAGGGTGTTCCCGTGACTCGGGGCATAAAATTAACCACATATACTAGAGCAAAAATGATGATGATTCGTGAAAAAAAATTATTATAAAAGTCTTCAAATGGCCAAGATATGGGCCATCAAAGTTCAGAAATTTTAACACATTTTTCTAAATATTTTCAAAACCATTTATGGTAGAGGGTTGAAATTTGGTACAGAGTAAACAAACATCATGCAAAATCATTGAACCAATTTTGACTTTGGCCGGATGACGGCAACCATGTTATACAGGGTGTTCCTAAAATTTGTTTGCTCAGAACTTTTTTGTTTGTTCGTAACCCTACATTTATTTTTGTAGTTTTTAATAGAAAATTTATTTTCGAAACTTTTTTCACTCTTTGAAAATTTTGATAACATTGACTGTTTTCGAGTTATACGCGAAACTGTTAAGCTTTGATTTCAATCGTAACAAATAAAACATATTCCGCAAGATCTGAGAAGGCGATGACAATTGAAAAACGAACTGATCTAATAACCATTATTTGCATAAATTTCTCAGTGTAGATTTAGTTAAATCCAGTGTTAATTTATTTTAATTGACATTAACATTAACATAATAAAAATTCTAACAAAAATATGAACAAGAACAATAAAATTATAAACAAATGGTAATAAATAAAACAGAACAAAAAAAATACTAAAGCAGATGTTCAAAAACACTCCCGCCGGCTTCAATGCACGCCTGATATCGCCGTCTTAAATTAAAGCGCACTCTGCTGAGGACGTTGATTTCAGTTCGAAGTTGATCAAATGAATCAACAATTCGTAACCTCAGTTGATCAACTGAAGTTATTTCAACGCAGTACACAAGCGATTTAATGCGTCCCCATAAATAAAAATCTAGAGGTGTAAGATCCGGCGATCGGGGGGGCCAACTTATCGGTGCATCCACTCCTCGTCCAATCCACCGTTCCGGAAACCGTTCACATAGAAATTCTTGGACAGCATGTGTACTATGCGCAGGAGCATCATCATGCATATACCACATTTCTTGTCTTGTGTTTAAAGGAACGTCATCTAAAAACTCATTTAATTGCTCTAAATGTCCCCTGTATGTATGGCCATCCAGCCTTGACGGCAAGAAAACGGGTCCTATAATGACATCGCCCACAATGCCAGCCCAAACGTTAAGAGAAAACCTCCATTGCGATTTCCAAGCTTTCTTAAATCTTGGATTTTCGTCCGCCCAACTATGTGAATTTCTCAAATTGATGATTCCATCTTTAGAAAATGTCGATTCATCTGCAAAAAGTATTTTTTCTAAAAATTGATCATCAATTTGGATTTTGTGCTGCATTATTTGACAATATTGCAGTCGTAGTGGGTAATCAGCCTGTCGAACTTCCTGAACTTTATAACTATGATATGGATAAAGCTGTTGCTCGTGAAGAACACGCCAGATAGTTGTTTTTGACGTTAAAAAATGCCTCGCCATATCCAAAGTACTAGCTGTAGGATTTTCTTGTACGTAGTCTAGAATATATTCTTCTAGTTCGGTTGTTCGGACTGATCTGACTTTACCGTTGTTACTAAAATTCGGCTTAAACGTCCCATTTTCCCTTAAACGGGTTTCAATTCTTAAAAATGTTTTTCGATTGGGCGCTCTGCGGTTCGGAAATTTCTCCCGATAACGGTTAGCGGCTGCTACGGCGTTTCCATGACATTCTCCCAATGTCAAAATCATGTCAGTTTGTTCACTAAATGTGTAATTGTCCATTTTGAACACGCAAAATTAATAAAAACTTCATTAACAAACAACTTTATGTTTAAACTACATAAGCAAGTTGACGGCTCAATTTGTTTTTTTTTTAATTGCCATGGCCAACTTTTTCGAAAATTATTGTGTTTAGTGTTACCATTGAAATCGAAGCTTAATATTTTCGCGTTTAACTCGCAAACGGTTAATGTTATCAAAATTTTCAAAGAGTGAAAAAAGTTTCGAATATAAATTTTCTATTAAAAAGTACAAAAAAAATGTAGGGTTACGAACAAACAAAAAAGTTCTCAGCAAACAAATTTTAGGAACACCTGTATAACATGGTTGCCGTCGTCCGATCAAAGTCAAAATTGGTTCAATGATTTTACATGATGTTTGTTTACTCTGTACCAAATTTCAACCCTCTACCATAAATGGTTTTGAAAATATTTAGAAAAATGTGTTAAAATTTCTGAACTTTGATGGCCCATATCTTGGCCATTTAAAGACTTTTATAATAATTTTTTTCGCGAATCGTCATCATTTTTGCTCTAGTATATGTGGTTCATTTTATGCCCCGAGTCACGGGAACACCCTGTATATATAAGACCTCAATGCAAGTGACAATCTATTTGACAGCATATGAAGAGTTATCACACCAATGCAAAACGTTTTTGAATTAACGTTGGCTGAGATATGTGTTTTTAAAGAGCATGGTGATATTTGGCAAAAAACACTTAAAATCAAAATAACTCGAAAACAAAAAACGCTAGGTACCAATAACTATTATGAAAGTCAACTTATTTTCTTACGTATAATTGAATGGTGTAATAAAAACTGTAGCATTCCATTTAAAATAACGAAGTTGAGGTCTACTTCCGGTAGACCGGAACTGGTGGCCATCTTGAAAATATTTTAGATTAATAGATAGGAATGAACAACTCATGTTACCAAAATTTCAAGCCTCTACGATTAATGGAACCTAGAAAAGTTCTAATGAACCAGTTAACGTGAACCTGTATATTTATTAAATATGCAGGTATGCAAAAATAACCAGCAAAATAACGTATAAATGAACAATGAACAACAATAATATGACGTCGTAATATTCGACGTAATGATGGCCGAGATATTCCTAGAGAGTTCAGTTTATTTATTTGCGGTGCTTTCTTGTAAAATATTATTCATATAAATCGACCGAAGCACCTCTTACCAAAGAATTTGGTAAAGCGATAAAATATGACAAAACATTTATTCTATTATCTTAAGCTGCTGGTGATAGAAATTTATGGGTTCTTGTTATTTTGATCTTTCCAAAACTAAGAGATACGTCTCTTATCCTATCCAAAACTTTATTACACCCGCCATGAATATAAGACGAATTTAAAACATTGGCGTGGGAATAATTGACCATGATATTCAAAGACATTAACAGCAGTAAGTGATGACACAACTAAGTAATGACAACAATAACATAAACATGGTTGAAAAGTTATCAAAACTCCATGGATTTCATAAACATAAAAACAAGAAGCTTTCCAGCATTGCATGCGTCCATTAATTTCCAAATATGAGGGCAAGAGAATTAAATTCCTATAATTTATTTTTGTAATTTTAAGTTTTTCATTCTTTTATGTTATTGATTTTAATTTTTGTCATTAAATTGTTGTTTTTCATTGTTTCATTTATTCGGTTTTCTTTTGATTATTTTTGGTAAATAACAGCTAAAAATCTAAAGTTTATTCAATCGCAGTTCATTGTAGAAATAATATTAACAATAATTTAAATAAATTAAACAAAAAACTGTCAAAGTATCATGGCCTTCTAACAAAAACACAAGCGGTTTCTAACATTTTACGTATGATTTTGATATATTCCTCAATAACAAGAAAACTATAATAAATAGGTATAGGAATGATTATAGATAATTTTTAGATAATTAAATTCCCTTTCTGATAGGCTAAGCTAAAAAGATATATGGGGCATTCCATTTAAAATTTTCGACTTTCACGCAATTGAATATAGAGAAACGGTAACTCAATTTTTGACCAGCCTGTATAAGATATACTGATGCAACAAGTAACAATCTATTTAACAGCATATAAAGAGATATCGTACCAATGCAAAACGTTTTTGAATTAACGTTGGCTGAGATATGGGCTTGTAAAGAGCATGGTGATATTTGACAAAAAACATTTAAAATCAAAATAACTTGAAAACAAAAAACGCTAGGTATCAACAACTGTTATCAAAGTCAACATATTTTCTTATGTATAATTGAAGGGTGCAATAAAAACTATAGTATTCCATTTAAAATAACGAAGCTGAGGTCTACTTCCGGTAGACCGGAAGTGACGGCCATCTTGAAAATATTTTAGATTAATAGATCGGAATGAACAACCCATGTCACCAAAATTTCAAGCCTCTACAAATAGTGGAACCTAAAAAAGTTCTAATGAACCAGTTACGTGAGACACCCTGTATATTTAATAAAATGATTGATATTTTGTAAAAGAGAAAAATCCTGTTTTTGGAGTGAGAAAACATACCCAAAAACTCGATGTACAGAGAAATTTGAAAATTCAGCAGGCAATTGAACAGAAACAATAAAAAACATATCATCAGAGAAAGTTGAAATGTTATTAGTACTAGAAATCTGTAAATTAGGTGATTTATTGTGGTCTAGCATATCCATGGCAAACAAATAGGCATAGATGTTGCTAATGTTTTGAGTATCAGTTTTAAATTAATCTCCAAGAACAACCTGTTACAATAATTACTCTCCATATCTAAGATTTTTACATCCTGGTCTATGTTATTAAATCCTGTTATTAAATCTTAATCTTATTTCATTAGTTTTTAATCATTTTAATGCGTAAATGTTTGTAATCAACTTACTTTTGACGTGTCTTGTGTATTTACACCACTTTAAATAACAAGAAAGTTGTGTTATTTTTAGAACTTTCGATTTTCAAAATCATGGCTGCTTAATTTATAGTTTTTCTTTCTATAATTTTAGCAATAAAATTCTCTAAAGATGATTGTAACCAACAAATGAAGGTTTTTAAAAAGTTCTTTTGATTCTGGTGACCAAAAAAATCCAATTAGAATTCATCAATTAACAAAATTGATGTTCACATATTGGTCGATGGCATTCTTGCTATAAATAATAAGAAGCTCCTCTATTACTTCAAAATTATTTTAAAAAATTAATATAGGGCGAGATTACCACCTTTAAATATCTTCTAAAATTATAATTGGGAAAGTAATAACCCAAGCTTTCTTATTACAAGAGTAAAATATTATTCAAAATCTTCAAATTGCTCTCAATGCCACATTATACTGTGTGACTATGAAGTTTTTAAATAATATTGAATTTCGTGTTAGGAAATATAATATCTATCAAATCTAATTATTTAATATTCCAATTTTGTGTAAAAAAAAATTGTTAAATGTGTATTCATCTAAAATCTTTAAAATATTTTAAGATAATCGATTTCAATTTTGCTTTTACCATCTACTCTACGTTACTATTATTTACATCTCAATTTGTCCATTAACTTTCCAGCACAAAGAGTGGCCAAAGCAACTTTGATGGAAAACACTCTAATTTTTCCAACATTATCTCTGAAAAAGAAAAAACAAATCAAACAAAAATAATTGCAATAAAAATCAAAATTTTCCTTACACAGTAGCATAAGCAGCCAATAACCAATTTAACAACAAACTCGAACAAACATCAACATGAGCCTGTTGAGTCGGGGGAGCCCTTTTATTTAAACTATGGTACAATGAACACAATAAAGTCTCTAAACGGGCTACACTCAATTCGGAGCTAGGCTCCAAAGCATGTAAACCTTGTTCGCGGAATGCTTCAATTACATTCCATATATCTAAAGCATGAACTGAAAATAAATTTAAAGTTAATAAGATTGATTTAAATAGAAATGGATACTTACGGCTGACTTTTTTTTGTATAAACCTTAATTTGGTGGCCGTACGATAAGAAGCAAATCGAATCAAATCAAAATTATGGGAACTCATTTCATGGACCAAAGCCAATCGGTGATCCGACGTACTCGAAATGGTATCCGTTCCTTGCATTTTCTAATAATAAATTTTAAAAAAATGATTAGAAATTAAATCAACAACGAATTGATAAAGATATTTTTGATTTAAGATTGTTTAAATGGGTTAATTAATGTAAACACATAAACTCGTTTTTTTATGTTCTTGTTATTGCCCTAAATGAATGTTTATTAAATTGATTGAGGAAATAACGATCGCTTTATAATCGCTATTTTTTTGCTCCTCTTTTTGGTTATGTTTTGTGTTGGAAAAAAGAATCAAAATAGAATTGAGGTTATGAAAAAAAAATTACTTACAAGTTCTTTTTAAATAAAATGTTGAATGATACAAAGAGGAATGAAGTCGTTTCAATTTGGGTTTGGTTTTTCTAGGGAAGTAGCAGCAGGACGTGACCTGCGCTCGCCATTTTCTTTGCTAACCTGCCCCCTTCTTCGGTGGTTGATTCTTTTGCAGGAGAGAGAGAAAAAAAGATTAACCCAATTTACAATTAAAATATTATTTCCGTAACGTTCTTTTTGTGCAATTTCGATTTTCTTTTTCAGTTTGAATTAAAATATTAATCGATGATTAATAATTGTATTAGGGTTCATTGTACTGGATTCATTTTAGATCGACCGAATTTCTGGTGTCGGAATCACACCAAAATGGCCCGTATTGATTTATTTACAATAGAGAGAAACCGGGAACGAGGTTGACGATAAATAGAAATGATAATAAACGGACGCGATGATTTTACTGCTTGTAACTTTCGCAAATGTTTGCAAAACACAAAAGGTTTCGTTCAAACGGTTCAAATAGATCGGGTTGCCAAAAATGTTCGGTTCCCCTTTGGGTCCGCGTTTTATATTTTTTTCTCTTTCGTCCCGTTTCGTGAGTCGCCCGCGAATCTCGGGCATTCGTCCAGATTTTCAGAACAAACGGATACGTTGAAAATTTTCTAAATTTAAAATCAATATGTGCAATAGCCTCTACATCACGTCATCAAGTTTATTTTCGACTTTTTCAAAGCGTAGGATCCTTATTTATTCACTAATTAATGAAGTTTATTCAAATATCACGTTCTGACCTACAACATTCGAAAAAATCAACATAATTAATAATCAAAACAACTTTTCTTTGCTTATTGATACCAAATAAAGGAATTTTAATTCACTTCAAATTTTAACTTAATCATTTCGAAGCATTATTTTAATAATAATTTTGAATAAATTGTGTTAATACAATCGCGTTTATGCAATATCATAAAATAACAGCGTGGAAAATTGATAGTTTTGGCAAGAATTCTTCATTATGACGTATTCGTGACGTGGATGTTACAAAAGTACGGTTTGTTCGGTTCATTTGACGTAGAATATGAGCATCAAAGAAACTTTATAGATGAAATAATTCAAAATAACTGTTTACATGATAATAAAACGTATTTTCATATTTTTAAGCCCTCATTTCATTTATGACTACATTATCGTTATATTTTCATGTTAAATGTAAAAGATATACACTTAGCAGCAGAAGTCTGCGTACAAAAAACTTCTAACACTTTAACTGAAAAAATAAGGGTCATGATCTAATGTGATAAACTTCAATTTTTTTTTATTTTGTTTATTAACTACATATAATTCTATTAACAAAATATGCATCAATAAAACAGAAATATTAGTTACAAAAAAAATTAAAATTAAAAATTCTCCAAATAATGCGTATGCAAAAATCTGCGTACAAATAAAGACGCCTTCTCCAAAATATACTATGAGCGTCAAAAGAAAGTAAACACTAGCTGTTTACTTCTAAAAACCCTTTTTACTACGATTCTGTTAACTTACAATAAAAATTTATATACCAAAATTTACGACTTTATTTGTGAGCAATCCTATCGTAAAAAATAGTTAAGCAAAAAAACCCCACAAATATGGTAAATCCCCTTTAGAGTAAAAATACCCCGATTTTTACGCGTCAAAAGAAAGTAAACAGTCGGTCCGGTTGTTGTAAATTCATTTTAGATTTAGGGGAAGTACCACACTTTTCGTATAAATACTTATAAACCCTTCCCAGGACAACTTTAGAACATTTTAGAAGAAACAGCAAGTGGTTGAACGTCGAAATTAATTATAAATACCAAAAATCACCATGGGAAAACAAACAAGTATAGAAACGCGTAAAATTATATTAAATTTAAATAAAAAAGGTAAATCCTTACACGAAATAGCTAAAACAATGGGACGAAATCACTGCACAATAAAAAAATTTGGATAAATACGCAAAACATCATACTGTAGCCGATTTACAACGCGTTGGACGACCAAAGCGCCTTACAGAAGCACAGGGAAGAGAGCAGTGGTAAGAGAAGTGAAGAATAATCCATGTTCAAGTGCGGTTAAAATAGCAAACGACATATCGCAGATAGCAAACACAACCATAAGTTCCAGTACCATACGAAGAACACTCCATAGAAGTGACCTGCATGGAAAAACACCCCGTAAAAAACCTTACATATCGAAAATAAATAAACAGAAACCTCTTGATTTCGCAAAAAAATATCAGAACGAAGCTCCAGATTTTTGGAAAAATATACTATTTAGTGATGAAAGTAAATTTGAAATTTTTGGTAAAAGAAAACCACCAAAGATATGGCGGCCAAAGAATGAGGCCTTCAAAGAGAAATTTGTTACCAATAGCATCAAACACGGTGGAGGCTCGGTTATGGTCTGGGGCTGTATGGCGGCGTCAGGGGTCGGTAATCTAGTTTTTATTGCATCAACAATGAATAAAATGGACTATTTAATAATTTTAAAGAACAATATTTCCCCGAGTATTAATGAATTGGGCTTATCAGAGAACTGGATCTTCCAACAGGATAACGATCCAAAGCACACTTCCAAAATTGTGAAGGAATGGATGCTATACCGAGTCCCTAAAACCCTTGATCATCCACCGCAGTCCCTAGACCTTAATCCTATAGAACATCTGTGGGATCACCTTGACAGGAAGATCAGAGAAAGGACAATTTCAAATAAAGACGACCTTAAAAAAGCTTTAACTGAAGAATGGATGAAAATCCCTCAAAATATTACAAAAAACTTGGTGGAATCCATGCCAAGGAGATTAAGGGAGGTGTTGAAGGCCAACAGAGCTCAAACCAAGTATTAAAAGTTAATATTATATTTATTTTTGTACTTGATACCTATTAGTTCCGAATTCTGTTTACTTTCTTTTGACGCGTAAATTCGGTAGATATTTACAACAATCTGAATTATTACGGGTAATGATTTGTTTTTTTTTTTCATGTTTCTATTGATTTAAATATAGTATAGATGAGTTGTGAAGACTGCAATAAAACTTTTTGATTTTCGTTATTAACTGCATTTTTATTAACCTTTTAATAGAAAAACAACAGCTGTTTACTTTTTTTTTGACGCTCACAGTACTTATTTACTTAAATACGTAGTTGGCGATGTACGCTTTCCGATTTAAATAAAAGATAATCGGTGTCAATTATATTAGCAGAGGCTTAGAAGCTAAAAGTTAGAATGGACACGAAAGGAAAGGAAATTGAATTGGGAGAGAGTTATGAAAATTATTGTAAAGTTATGGAAAGAGGGAAGATCTTTTCGAAAAATAGGAGAAACTGTCGGCAGGTCACACTCTTCCATTCAAAGAGTAATTAATAATTATAAAGACACTGAAGATTACCTCTCACGTCCGCGATCTGGTAGACCACCCCTTTTAACAAACCGAGAGAAGCGAAAAATTGTACAGCAGGTTAGAAAAGAACCTAGGCTGACGGCAAAAAAAATAGTAGAAAATGTACAAGAAGAATTTCATAAAACTATCAGCAAAGATACGGTGAGAAGGACGTTAAAAAAAGCTAACTATCACAGTCGCGTTGCACAAAAAAAGCCATTCGTGTCAGAGGTCAATCGTCAGAAGCGGATCGCCTTTGCAAAAAAACTCTTAGACAAGCCCATTGAATTCTGGGAGAAAGTTCTCTTTACAGATGAGAGCAAATTTTGCATTTTCGGCATTAAGGGTAAACAACTTGTATGGAGAAAACCTAACACTGCCTTTAATCCCGAAAATTTGAAAGCGACTGTAAAACACGGAGGTGGTGGAGTTATGGTTTGGGGGTGTATGTGCACCAAAGGGGTGGGGTGTATATAGACATTTTAAGAGAAAATTTGAAGCCTAGCATCAAAAACTTGGGCTTGGGGCCCGAATACTTTTTTCAACAAGATAATGACCCCAAACATTGCGCTCACAACACTAAGCTTTGGCTACTATACAATACCCGAAAGCAACTTAAAACACCTCCACAATCGCCGGACTTGAATCCCATCGAACACCTCTGGGATTTACTGGAACGCAGGATTCGGCAACACAACATAACGTCGAAGGAAACGTTAAAAAATGTTGTGATTGAGGAATGGGCCAAAATCAGTTCGGACGAAACGAAGAAATTAGTGCATTCCATGCCTAAACGTTTAAGGGAGGTCATTAAACGTAAAGGTTATCCGACCTCATATTAATATAGAAACAATGATCTCATTTATGAATTTTTAAAAATACTGTCCTGACTTGTACGCAGATTTTTGCATACCCGTTATTTGTAGAATTTTTAGTTTTGATTTTTTTCTGTAACTACTGTTTCTGTTTTGTTGAAGCATATTTTGTTAATAGAATTATATGTAGTTAATATACAAAATAAAAAAAAATCAAGTTTATCACATTAGATTATGACTCTTATTTTTTCAATTAAAGTATTACAACTTTTTTGTACGCAGACTTCTGCTGCTGAGTGTATATTAGCAGAGGCTTAGAAGCTAAAAGTTAGAATGGACACGAAAGGAAAGGAAATTGAATTGGGAGAGAGAAAAATTATTGTAAAGTTATGGAAAGAGGGAAAATGTTTTCGAAAAATAGGAGAAACTATCGGCAGGTCAGACTCTTCCATTCAAAGAGTAATTAATAATTATAAAGACACTGAAGATTACCTCTCACGTCCGCGATCTGGTAGACCACCCCTTTTAACAAACCGAGAGAAGCGAAAAATTGTACAGCAGGTTAGAAAAGAACCTAGGCTGACGGCAAAAAAAATAGTAGAAAATGTACAAGAAGAATTTCATAAAGCTATCAGCAAAGATACGGTGAGAAGGACGTTAAAAAAAGCTAACTATCACAGTCGCGTTGCACGAAAAAAGCCATTTGCGTCAGAGGTCAATCGTCAGAAGCGGATCGCCTTTGCAAAAAAACTCTTAGACAGGCCCATTGAATTCTGGGAGAAAGTTCTCTTTACAGATGAGAGCAAATTTTGCATTTTCGGCATTAAGAGTAAACAACTTGTATGCAGAAAACCTAATACTGCCCTTAATCCCGAAAATTTGAAAGCGACTGTAAAACACGGAGGTGGTGGAGTTATGGTTTGGGGGTGTATGTGCACCAAAGGGGTGGGAAGGTTGGTTTTCATAACATCGGCAATGAACCATAAAATGTATATAGACATTTTAAAAGAAAATTTGAAGCCTAGCATCGAAAACTTGGGCTTGGGGCCCGAATATTTTTTTCAACAAGATAATGACCCCAAACATTGCGCCCACAACACTAAGCTTTGGCTACTATACAATACCCCAAAGCAACTTAAAACACCTCCACAATCGCCGGACTTGAATCCCATCGAATACCTTTGGGATTTACTGGAACGCAGGATTCGGCAACACAACATAACGTCGAAGGAAACGTTAAAAAATGTTATAATTGAGGAATGGGCCAAAATCAGTTCGGACGAAACAAAGAAATTAGTGCACTCCATGCCTAAACGTTTAAGGGAAGTCATTAAACGTAAAGGTTATCCGACCTCATATTAATATAGAAACAATGATCTCATTTATGAATTTTTTTATAAATACTGTCCTGACTTGTACGCAGATTTTTGCATACCCGTTATTTGTAGAATTTTTAGTTTTGATTTTTTTCTGTAACTACTGTTTCTGTTTTGTTGAAGCATATTTTATTAATAGAATTATATGTAGTTAATATACAAAATAAAAAAAAATCAAGTTTATCACATTAGATTATGACTCTTATTTTTTCAATTAAAGTATTACAAGTTTTTTGTACGCAGACTTCTGCTGCTGAGTGTACTTATTTACTTAAATACGTAGTTGGCGATGTACGCTTTCCGATTTAAATAAAAGATAATCGGTGTCAATTATATTAGCAGAGGCTTAGAAGCTAAAAGTTAAAATGAACACGAAAGGAAAGGAAATTGAATTGGGAGAGAGAAAAATTATTGTAAAGTTATGGAAAGAGGGAAAATCTTTTCGAAAAATAGGAGAAACTGTCGGCAGGTCACACTGTTCCATTCAAAGAGTAATTAATAATTATAAAGACACTGAAGATTACCTCTCACGTCCGCGATCTGACCGAGAGAAGCGACCCCTTTTAACAAACCGAGAGAAGCGAAAAACTGTACAGCAGGTTAGAAAAGAACCTAGGCTAACGGCAAAAAAAATAGTAGAAAATGTACAAGAAGAATTTCATAAAACTATCAGCAAAGATACGGTAAGAAGTACGTTAAAAAAAGCTAACTATCACAGTCGCGTTGCACGAAAAAAGCCATTTGTGTCAGAGGTCAATCGTCAGAAGCGGATCGCCTTTGCAAAAAAATTCTTAGACAAGCCCATTGAATTCTGGGAGAAAGTTCTCTTTACAGATGAGAGCAAATTTTGCATTTTCGGCATTAAGGTTAAACAACTTGTATGGAGAAAACCTAATACTGCCCTTAATCCCGAAAATTTGAAAGCGGCTGTAAAACACGGAGGTGGTGGAGTTATGGTTTGGGGGTGTATGTGCACCAAAGGGGTGGGAAGGTTGGTTTTCATAACATCGACAATGGACCATAAAATGTACATAGACATTTTAAAAGAAAATTTGAAGCCTAGCATCGAAAACTTGGGCTTGGGGCCCGAATACTTTTTTCAACAAGATAATGACCCCAAACATTGCGCCCACAACACTAAGCTTTGGCTACTATACAATACCCCAAAGCAACTTAAAACACCTCCACAATCGCTGGACTTGAATCCCATCGAACACCTCTGGGATTTACTGGAACGCAGGATTCGGCAACACAACATAACGTCGAAGGAAACGTTAAAAAATGTTATGATTGAGGAATGGGCCAAAATCAGTTCGGACGAAACGAAGAAATTAGTGCACTCCATGCCTAAACGTTTAAGGGAGGTCATTAAACGTAAAGGTTATCCGACCTCATATTAATATAGAAACAATGATCTCATTTATAAATTTTTTATAAATACTGTCCTGACTTGTACGCAGATTTTTGCATACCCGTTATTTGTAGAATTTTTAGTTTTGATTTTTTTCTGTAACTACTGTTTCTGTTTTGTTGAAGCATATTTTGTTAATAGAATTATATGTAGTTAATATACAAAATAAAAAAAAAATCAAGTTTATCACATTAGATTATGACTCTTATTTTTTCAATTAAAGTATTACAAGTTTTTTGTACGCAGACTTCTGCTGCTGAGTGTATTTATTATTTGATGTTTCTAAAGAAATAATGTAAAGGAAACATCGATATCAATTTTTGCTATAACCAGATATAGTAGAACTTCGATAATCCGAGCCCCAGTATTCCGAACGTTCGCTATTCCGAAAAACCAAATTCTAGATCTTGTAGCGAAGAAAAAGGTTGTGAATGCAGTTTAGAAGAAGATTTCCAATTATTTTTATCCTGTTAATAAAGCTGTGTATGAACTACATAACGAATTTTCTCTATAACGAATTTTATTTAAAGACCTGAGAAATTTTATAATAAAAACGTTTCTGTGTAACGAAAAAATTTCTATACAGGGTGAATGAGACCACCCGTATCAGTATTTTTTCTTAAGAACAGTGTGTCGTAGAGAGTTGGGATAAAAATTAGGGTTGTACCGATTAATCAGCGACTAATCGGAAAAGCCAATTATTCGGCCACTTTTCAGTTCACGATTAGTCGGCGATCAAACAATAAAAGCACTGATTAGTCGGCATTTATTATAATGCTGCAAATAATATCGTATGAAAAATTATATAAAAATAATGTAAGTACTTACTTATTACAAAGTGAAAAATTAGTTGAACAATTTCACTGGCAACTTCTTTTTGACTTAAATGTAAACAAGATTTAAAATCATAAAAACATATATTATCAGATCAAAGCGCAGCATCAAGCACGGCAATATTTATATAAAACCGAGCACATTGCTGGAACAAGTACAAATAGGGATTGGCTGTGGAACTCATAATGTCCACAAGGCCATTAAAATTGCTTGCTAATTGATTTTGAATGCATTATTGTCAAAATCTGCTCGTTTTTATATTTACATTGTACGTACGCATTGAAACTGTAAAAGAATTCTATGACTTGATAGGTAGAGTATAAAAAAATATTGGGCTACAGTAAAACTAGATGGCTTGCATTAATGATGATGACCTGTACTTGAAGAGTATCCTCAATTGCTCAAAAGGATTGTCAGAGGTAGCATGTCTTCTTGAGGAATTAATCAAGGCTGCAAAGGTGAACATCCATTCACCTTTGCCTTATGTTGATGTTATTTTATATATATTTGCTTAATTAACACATAATATTTGCTTAATTAAATACCCGGGTATTTATTTTCGATTGAAAATTTCCAAGGTATGTATCCAACCCAATTCGAGATGATTATTTCGAGGAATTTATAACATTGAAAATCTGTACAATGGCAAAGACCATTGGGAGGTAACCAAGTTTAATTTAAAATTACAAAAACCTATAAAAATAATCATCAGGGTTTTTGGAAATACGTATGGGATGAGTTGGGTTGGTTAAATTGGGAAAAAAGTGTGTTACAATCAGTATCTAGTCTTTAATTGTCAGTTTAAACCTCTGATATAAACATCGTATTTTGCCAACAGTATTTGGTATTTTTGAAAGCAAAATTAAATTTTATTAACAGTCCCTCGCCTTCAACAATAAAAATGTACTCTGCCTGCAGTATTTAGCCTTTAATTAACAGTTTATGGACTACTTACGTAAAGATTGTGAATTTTGTTGAATAGTATTTAATATTTTTAACGCATACTCACTTGGTTTATCAACAGTATCCAGTTTTTACAAATAGTTTTACCAGTAGTATCAAGTCTTTTGGAACCATTTCAAGTCTTCCAAGGGCAGTATCAAGTCGTCTGAAAGTAGTATCAAGTTTTCTAGAAGTATTTCAACTTTTCTAGAAGTATTTCAAGTCTTAGGAAGGTTTTCAAGTCTTCTTGAAGTAGTATTAAGTTTTCTAGAAGCATTTCAAGCTTTCTAAAAGCACTTCGATTCTTCTAAAAGCATTTTAAGTCTTCTGAAAACATTTCAAGTCTATTGGAAGCAGTTCAAGTCTTCTGAAAGCAATATCAGATCTTCAAGCAGTAATAACAAGTCTTCTGGAAGCATTTTAAGTCCTTAGGAAACAGTATTAAATTTTCTAAACGCGGTATCAAGTCTTCTAGAAGCATTATCAAGTTTTCTGGAGGTAGTGTCAAGTTTTCTAGAAGCATATCAAGTCTTCTAAAAGCATTTCACGTCTTGTGTAAGAATTTCAAGTCTCCTGGGAGCATTCCAAGTCTTTTGGAAGTAATAACAAGCCATCTAGAAGCAATTCAAATTTTTTGAAAGCAATATCAAGTTTCCTAGAAGCATTTCAAGTATTGTAGAAGCATTTCAAGTCCTATGACAGTAGTATCAAGTTTTCTAAAAGCAGTTCAAGTCTCCTGGAAGCTTTTCAAGTCTTCTTGAAGTATTATTAAGTCTTCTAGTAGCATTTCAAGTTTTGTGTAAATATTTCAAGTCTTCTGAGAGCATTTCAAGTGTTTTGGAAGTATGATAAGAATGTTTCTAGTGAAAATCGTTGTGTAGAAATACAAACACATTTTCTTACACACCAACTAAGTTATTTCAATTTCACAATTATAACAAAATATGCTATTATTAATTATGCAAAATTAAAAACACATTTTAATAATTTTAAAACGCACCTGATTATCAACAAATGTACCTAGAGTCCTGTTTTCAGTCGAAATAAAACGGTATCGTTATGTATGGATACTATTAAAGTACCCGTATACGCGATTTTTTTTCTCGACATTGCTCAGGAGCTGTATCTTCTCTTTGTAGAAATAATACTTTACCACAAACACCTGTATTACGAAAAAACACCGGATACATCTGAACTTGTGACATCAGGAGTATGTGTCATATAAGGGCTTCCAAAAGTATCCGATTGAAAGTGTCCAAACTTTGATCGGAATGATCGGCATTGGCCGATTAATCGGCCGACTAGTCGTCCCTTTTAGGTCCGAATAGTCAGATAGTCGTTAATCGGCCAAAATCATAGTCAGCCCAACATTAATAAAAATATTTATTATAAAAGTCATACTAAAGAATCGAATGGTGACATTATTATTTCTAAAAAAATCAACATCACGAGTAGTTTTGTCAACAATGCGCAAAACTCCAAAATTTTAAATGGCACCATAAGTCGAAAAACTATTATTGAAAAGATCGTTAAAAAAGAAGAAAGTTTTATAGGAAAAATTATTTTACTACTACCACCCCTTTTAAGTAATATTCGATTAAAGTTATTACATTTGAAATTCTTTGTTAACAAACAAAATTGAAAAGTCAGCTTTTAAAATCTAATTACCAAAACATAGTTGTTAGTAAAAATAGTAAATAGTTGATTTATAATGTTCCTGGCAACTAAGGAAAAATGAGCTGGACAACTATCTTGCAGAAACCACATTCTTGTTTGCATTAAAAGAGGGACATTTTCTCAAAAAATAATGGGCTATGATAGATCCACCAAGAATACCACACCACGTATTAACACTCCAAAGATGTTGATTGTCAATAGTTTGTAGTCAGTGAGGATTTATTTGTGACCAGTAATGCGCCTTGTGAATATTGACTTCTTCAGTGCCTTTAAAACTAACTTTGTCAGTCCATAAAACTCTCCTAAGGAAATGGGGACCTTGATTTAGTAACCAATTACAAAAATGACTCGAACTTGAAAATCATTCTCACTTCATTCTTGGTGCATATACATGTGGAATGGATGGAATTGATCCTCCAAAATTCTGCATACGGAATATTGGCTAATTCCAGGATCTCTTGCAAGTTCTCTTGTTGAAATATGCGGATCAACAATTACTGCAGCGGGAATATGAGGTTCCTCGTCATTACGTACGTGTCTTGTAATTCTATATCTGTGATTGTACGTTGGTTACACCTGCCCTATGGTACAAATACGTGCTGCCAATCTCCGAAAAACATTGAAGGATTGATGGTAATGCTCTGTAATTTTGTCTGCATTCTCCCAAAACCATTAACATGTCGAAAGCTTCTAAATTTGAAATAGACACAATTTCACTAATTTTAGTTAATTCACTTTCTATCGAAATTCACTTTTAACTACGTATAATCTGTCCACAGATATCATTAACCGGCAACCAATTATTCATTTAAACAATAGATGACTTGACGATAGATTAATACAACAAATGAAAGTAGTGCCATTATAACGCGTGCACGCTTCTCAATTCTGTTTGTTAGTAACGAATTTCACGTAATAACTTTAATCGAATATTACTTGGTGGTAGTAGTAAAATAATTTTTCCTATAAAACTTCCTTCTTTTTTAACAATTTTTTCCATAATATGTTTTTCGACTTATGGTGCCATTTAGAATATTGGAGTTTTGGGCACTGTTGACAAAACTACTCGTGATGTTGACTTTTTTGAGAAATAATAATATCACCATTCGATTCTTTAGTATGACTTTTATTATAAATATCTTTGTCCCAACTCTCTACGACTCGCCGTTCTTTAAAAAAAATACTGATACGGGTAGTCTCATTCACCTGTACAACGAACTACAATTTCTAGTGGACTTTTTATTCCTATCTAATTGTAAGGCATCTGGCACCTATGTTCTACGAGAGCAATGCTTTTATTAAATTAGTTTTTCTACATTATTAGAAAATGTAGTTCGGCGCGACAGTACAGATAAAATTCAGTTGAAACTTTCACTGTGATTTCATTTTTCGCGATGTCAATTTTTCGCGAAAGACATTAAATTGTTAACAAAATGAATATTATACGTTATATATGTACGCTCCCAACCATAATTAAAAATCGGGCAACAGTTTTAATAAGCAAACAACCTGGAGGAGAACAAAAAAAGAAGTTAAAACTGTGCAAGTTCGTTTCAATAGACGAAGCAGTGCTAAATTAGACAACAATGATGCCAAAATTTGCCGGTCTCAGGACTCTTTATTAGAACAACAAACCGAGGTACACTCAGCAGCAGAAGTCTGCGTACAAAAAACTTGTAATACTTTAATTGAAAAAATAAGAGTCATAATCCAATGTGATAAACTTGATTTTTTTTTTATTTTGTATATTAACTACATATAATTCTATTAACAAAATATGCTTCAACAAAACAGAAACAGTAGTTACAGAAAAAAATCAAAACTAAAAATTCTACAAATAACGGGTATGCAAAAATCTGCGTACAAGTCAGGACAGTATTTATAAAAAATTTATAAATGAGATCATTGTTTCTATATTAATATGAGGTCGGATAACCTTTACGTTTAATGACCTCCCTTAAACGTTTAGGCATGGAGTGCACTAATTTCTTCGTTTCGTCCGAACTGATTTTGGCCCATTCCTCAATCATAACATTTTTTAACGTTTCCTTCGACGTTATGTTGTGTTGCCGAATCCTGCGTTCCAGTAAATCCCAGAGGTGTTCGATGGGATTCAAGTCCGGCGATTGTGGAGGTATTTTAAGTTGCTTTGGGGTATTGTATAGTAGCCTAAGCTTAGTGTTGTGGGCGCAATGTTTGGGGTCATTATCTTGTTGAAAAAAGTATTCGGGCCCCAAGCCCAAGTTTTCGATGCTAGGCTTCAAATTTTCTTTTAAAATGTCTATATACATTTTATGGTCCATTGTCGATGTTATGAAAACCAACCTTCCCACCCTTTTGGTGCACATACACCCCCAAACCATAACTCCACCATCTCCGTGTTTTACAGTCGCTTTCAAATTTTCGGGATTAAGGGTAGTATTAGGTTTTCTCCATACAAGTTGTTTATCCTTAATGCCGAAAATGCAAAATTTGCTCTCATCTATAAAGAAAACTTTCTCCCAGAATTCAATGGGCTTGTCTAAGAGTTTTTTTGCAAAGGCGATCCGCTTCTGACGATTGACCTCTGACACAAATGGCTTTTTTCGTGCAACGCGACTGTGATAGTTAGCTTTTTTTAACGTCCTTCTCACCGTATCTTTGCTGATAGTTTTATGAAATTCTTCTTGTCCATTTTCTACTATTTTTTTTGCCGTCAGCCTATGTTCTTTTCTAACCTGCTGTACAATTTTTCGCTTCTCTCGGTTTGTTAAAAGGGGTGGTCTACCATATCGCGGACGTGAGAGGTAATCTTCAGTGTCTTTATAATTATTAATTACTCTTTGAATGGAAGAGTGTGACCTGCCGACTGTTTCTCCTATTTTTCGAAAAGATTTTCCCTCTTTCCATAACTTTACAATAATTTTTCTCTCTCCCAATTCAATTTCCTTTCCTTTCGTGTCCATTCTAACTTTTAGCTTCTAAGCCTCTGCTAATATAATTGACACCGATTATCTTTTATTTAAATCGGAAAGCGTACATCGCCAACTACGTATTTAAGTAAATAAGTATATTTTGGAGAAGGCGTCTTTATTTGTACGTAGATTTTTGCATACGCTTTATTTGGAGAATTTTTAATTTTAATTTTTTTTGTAGCTAATATTTCTGTTTTATTGATGCATATTTGGTTAATAGAATTATATGTAGTTAATACACAAAATAAAAAAAAAATGAAGTTTATCACATTAGATCATGACCCTTATTTTTTCAGTTAAAGTGTTAGAAGTTTTTTGTACGCAGACTTCTGCTGCTAAGTGTATTTTAAAGAATTAGAATCGTTAGAAGTGGACTATGATTTTAATAAAAAATCCTGGATGACCACCGAAATTTTTAGAAAAAGGATCATAAATTTTGGCAAAAAATATAACGGAGAAAGAGAAAGTTGTATTAGAACATCAGCACTCCACTGAAAAAGTTATTGATCTACGTGTTTGTATAACTGATCTATTGAAGGTTTGGCAAAATGATGTCACAGAAAAGGAAGTTGAAAATTGTTTTAATAAAGCTGGATTTTCCGCAAATTTGACAGAGGAAGCAGTGGATGATTTACGAAACATCGACTCCAATCAAACGCTGTAATAAATGATGTTGTCATTTATTACAGCGTTTGGTGGAATTTAGCAGTAGATGCGGATGTAATCGTGAGCGATTATCCCACTGATGATAATATTACAGAGTCGGTGAAAAAACATGAAAACCTTATTAACTGATTATTCCACTGATGATGATACAACAGAATCGGTGAAAAATTCATGGTTTATCGTTTAAAACGTAGAAGTGGACGATGTAGAATCAGTAATTAAAACAGCTAATCCTACAAAAGTCAAAATAATGAGCGCGTTTGAAACAAATAGGCGTGATAATATGTAATTATATAAACTATATATAAATGACGTATTGAACGAAAATTAAAAGTTATTGTATTTCTACTGTCGCGAAATATTTTGAGTACTTGGAAGTCGATTTTCTTGAGTATTTCTGAGCATTGCATCGTACTGCTTCAGGAAAATGATGTCCGAGTACTGATCTTCAATCCCTGCAAATATGAACAAAATCGGTGATGCCATACCCGCTAGGTCCTCTTGTTAGTGAGGTTTGGAGTGCTATACTCTTACAATACACTTCAATAGTACTAGATCCAGTACTATTTGTTGTAAGTCTAATATGCACTGACTTGTATCTAGTACTTTTTCGAAATTAACGGGTAAACTTAATTATTTGGACTTTAATAACAGAAAATTGTAAATAGGCGTTACGCGTTAGTCGTAATATAAATGGAATCATGCTGATTGTGTTAACTGATTTAGTGAAGGTGCACTGGAATTTTGGTTAACCTCGTCAATTTGAAGCGAAATCGTTCCCTGTATGCCTTAGTAATTATATAGTCTTGTATAAGACAATTTTATTCTCACTCTGCCGAGGTCGCTTGCCAACGAGGCGCTACAATCCTCCAAAATGAACGATTTCGTGTTAATATTTCATTTCCAGTGCATTGCCCGCAAGCGACCTCGGCGATTTCAGGTGAAAGCGTTCGTTGTACATCTTAGTAAATATAGAAAGTCTCCTGTAAGACAATTTTATTCTCACTTCGCCGAAGTCGCTTGCAGGCGAGGCCCAACAGTTTTCTGAAATGGACGATCTTATCTAAACATTTCAAATACAGACACTTGATGATTTACCAACTAAAAAAGGGAGTGTTGCGGTTGAGTCTGCAATCTGTTTTTCTCTGTCTGGTGCTGCAGATTCCGAAGTTTTCCATAACACTAGCAAAATCTGAATAATTTTAAGTTTAATACGAAGTATTTGTTTTATTTGTGCAATGGTCACTTAGATCATTTCAGTTCGAACAATAAAAAATCTAGTATTTTTGGGGATTGGAAATTTAACAAATATTTCAGCATTAAAAAAAACTAGACTGGCAATCCTGGTTGAGCCAAGGATGTTAATAAACTAACAGCGTCTTACGTTGACTTCAAATTAGTAGACAAACCACTGTAGACCAAGGCAAATATACATCTATATACCAAGTGTTCCATTTCAAAAAATATTCCGAATAAAATTTGTTCAATTTGATGGAGGACATTTAATGGTGACAAAAATGAACCTGTCTCTAACCCCCTGGCGCGGAAACGGTAAACAACTTTCAAATTTTTAATCCGAACCTATCTTTTTTAATAATAATAATATAGTTTGTATGAATCCATGTTGCAAGTTTATCAAATTTTAAATATGTAAGATATATAATAAAACAACTTCTTTACTTGCTATTTGTTTATTTGTTCGGTACCAGTTTCGAGCTTTACAAACTCATCATCAGCCGAATCTACAAATTAAAATTGGAAATCATATATAAACGTCGAATTTTGTTTGTTTAACTATATGTGTTTTTTTTTAATATTTTAAAAGTTTTACTTTAAAAGTTAATAAATAATAAAATTAAAAACTTACGTCAAAATATTCAAATTCCTACAAAATGGTAATAAAAATATAAAACATTTTCACAGAGCAACTTACACGAACTTCACAAATACAGAGAAAACTTGAAATAGACAGTTTTATTGTATGCTAAAATTGTAGGTGTATCTTCTTTGAGCAAAGTAAGAGGGATTGATTTAGAGAAGAAGAGATGATACAAATTTATGTTTTGAATTTTATAATGTGTTGAGATATGTAAATAAAGTGTGCTACTTGATCATTTAATAAACTGAATTTTTTTTGTGTTTGTCGATTTCGTACATTTCCAACAAGTTCATTTTAAAACCTTTGTTGCAATGGTGTACCAATTTTGCATTTTTATAATTTATTTTGTGTCCTGTTTCAATGGCATGCCTATATACATTAGAATTTGCTTTTGTTTGATGTTCATGTATTCTTGTTTCTAGTTTTAGACCCGTTTGTCCTACATATATAGAATTACAGTTTGTACATTCAATAGAATAAACCCCACTATTTTGAAGATAATTAGTTTTATTATGACAATTAGCTAACAGGTTTAAAATTGAATTTTGATTGGAAAATGCCAGTGTGATGTTATTGTTAGAGAATATTTTCTGAGATTTGAAACTTAACGTATTAAAGGATATAGATTTATACGTATTTTTTATATAAATTGTTATTTGGGTTTTTTGTATATATTGGGTCTTGTTGTGTTTGTAATTTTTGATATAGTTTATTAATTAGTTTGTGTGGGTATTTATTTTGATATGCGATTTTAAATATATATTTTAATTCTTTATCTTTGTTATTGTTCGATAAAGGATATGTAAGGATAAATAGAGTATTTATCAGATAGTGAAATCCTGCCATTTTGTGTAAAAATTTTAGAAATTATCAAATAAAAGTGTGTGTTATAACACCTTGTAGGCGAGAAAAAACATAAAATCCGTAGGTGAAATTAATGTAATTTTGCCGAAGAATCCGATTCTACTCTAAAAAGGGGGGTAGCACTTAAAATTTGTAAGTTGTTGAGGGAGTTAAAGACGGGTTCATCTTTGCGCTGAGTTACTTTGTGCACTACCTTAAAAACTTGTCATAAGCCACTTTCTATTTTCTTAGGAAGTTTACAATGTCCTTTACAAAGATTTTAATAACTGTTAAATTTTTGTTAAAAATCTTGTACTTTGGATGTTGACTTCGATTATATAAATTTTAGAAAGCGACTTACCATCCCTTTCAGTTGACTCATCCTGGCTTTTCTCGATATTCCCTCATTCCGTTCGTCTAAGTATTCTATCTTCATGCATCCGGCGTAACCCATTACTACATTTAAAACTTGATGACACAAACTTTGGATCCTCAAATATTACCAAAGTCTTTGTTTACCTGTTGGTGTGTCCACACATTGGGCTGAAATGTTTTATGATAAGAGATTGGGATTAAACATTTTTCAATAATCAAGATGACAGATACAATAATTAATGATTGATGTGGGATACCGCCCAGCATATACAACATTATTTTATTGTATATGTCTCTTTAGTCATCAATTTATCAAACATGCCCTTGTCGTCATATATCCACCTGTTATAAAAACCTGTGAAAACTTACAGTCCCTTAGAAGGATCCAGAAAATCACATTGAAGGAGTTGAGTTCTACGTTCTTCTCTTTGAGTTTTCTCAGATTGCGTCACGTACATCAAGTACTTCAAAGATAGCTTAAAAAGAGTAAGTGCATGGACAACTTCGCGCTTCAACAGCTTCTTATCTTATAGAGATTTTAGAAGTTTGATGTCAAGTCATTTAGGATTTATTTTTTTGTTTATTGCTTAAATTCTAGAAATAACTAATCCGCGTTATTCTCCCAGCAATTATTTTTCTTCACTCGATTCATTTGAACCCAACCCAACCCAAGTATTTAGTTACAGTTGCGAAAAGCAATATACCATTGTAGTCAAACCAAACTTACCCAAATCAATCCACTTTGATATGATCAGATTATATCTTCTATATAGTTTTTAATTGAAGACTTTATTATCTAATTTCAAGACCTTACTAACGATTAGATCCCTGTGTTATTTTCAAAGAAGTTGTATACCTAAAAGCAGTTGCAAACTTATCATTGGCGAAACGTAGAATGCTAACGTTGTAATCGAAAAGAATATAATCGACCGAATCGATATAATCGTGCATATTCTCTGCTGTGACTGCTACAAGTATATACAATTTCTTTGGTTATTGCTCTTTTTGCATACTGGATCTTTTTGTAGAGTAGATGATTTCTGTAAGAACATTATGGGGGATATTATTTTTAGAAAAGTTTGTTCTGGGTTGGAATCTTCTTTTCCACCTTATATATAAGCTGTAAACTGCTCTCGAGTTGTTGGATCTGAAATCGAAGTCCATCTTAGCTCTTCCTTTTCTTCATTCTACCCCTCCTGTCAAATGAGCCGATCCCGAAATTCCTTCTTTTAGCAGTACAATATGTGAAAACCATTAAGGATTTGGTTATTTAGTGTTAAAATTCTTAATTAATACGATAAATAGATCTATTTTTTGAACGGATACTTGATTTGCTGTTGTCAAAATTATTTAATTTCGATCCCGACAATACAATAAACGTTTATTTAAAACAAACTAAACCACAAAAATTTTTCTTTGAAAATAACTTTCATAAAAACGTTTTATCCCATTTTCTCACTCCGCATAACTCCTTGTAGACCGTTCAAACTTATTTAAAGTTTTTTCAAGAGTCTACAAAAAAAATTCAAAATTCATTTACCATATCATCATTATAATTATTTTACCTCTAAAAACCCGTGATTTTTATGTCTATTAACAGCGATACAAGCCGCAATAATATCGTAAAGCATTTCTAATTGACCAACCGGTAAATTTGCCGAAGTTTTGTGCGCCGTTCGCTTCCACAAATTATAAATGTCGATCGCGTGCGGATTACTTAAATCTTGACGAAATTTCTGCGGAGTACTTTCAAATTCAACGAATGGTTTTGGTTCCTGTTTAACGATCGACTTCAAAAATGTGCAAACACTTCCTTCGGAAGCAACCCTATGGGGTATTCTATCAACAAAGCCTTCATCTTGGAAAGCCGAGCAATCAACCATATCGGTTAAAGTTGTTTTTTTTATGTTTTTTGGTTTTCCCCGATTTTTATTTAAATCGGTTAAAGAACACGTTGAGTCTAGTGATGCTAATTCGGTATGGCGATCATTAGAGGTCGTTGAGAATAAATTTTTACATTTACATTTATGATTAATTTCTATGTCGTCTGAGAATCTGTCGATTTTTCTTCTTTTAGTTTGGATGTTTTGATCGTTTTCAAGTTGTTTCCTTTTTAAATTGTTGCATCTATTCGAATTATCGTTTTGATGATTTTTGTCTCGTATCATTTCTTCTCTTTTACATTTTCTAAGCGAGGCGGTTTCTTTGGCATTTTCGTTGGGAGTTTCCTTTTTTAAGATATTTGCAACGCTCGATTCGGAGCTTCCGAAAAATAAAGGCGCGAAGAAATTTTCGCGCTCCTCTACGTTTGGATCGTCAATTTTTATTACTATACTGCTATTGTTATAAAAATAATTTTGCAACTAAAAACATAAATTTGTAATTATTTGGGTTACTAAATTTATAACTTGCCATTAACGGTAATTCTTTGTTACAAGTTGCAATTAAAAAGAGGGGAATTCCCGGGTGCAAGTCTTCTAACATTGTTGTTAAACTAACTTGGACGCTTGCTTCGATCACATCCCACCAAGCATCAACTCTTGATAACACTAAGATTGATGGCAAATTTTGGCGGGCGTTTTTTATGTTCGTCTAAAATTTATTTTTAATAAAAAATATTCGTTGTTTTTTAGCAAACCTCAAATAAAGCTGGGATATCGAGCATATAACATGGGAGATGTTCTAAACATTGAAGAATTCCGGGAACTATATGAACGATTAATCCTTGTTGAGTCGATCCTTTCAAAACTAACCGCCCAACATATCTTTCATTGCCTATAAGAAACCTAAATAAAATTAATTAATAAGTAAATAAAAATAATCTCAAAATTACTTTGTAAAGGGATGAACAAATTGCGGCAATAAAATTTTAATATATTTCATAATCTTGTCCAATTGCCTCTGGAGAAGTGGTTTTATGAAAGGACTCAATTTTCGTGCTCTGTAATTCCCCAATCTTTGCGTCGTCGGAACTAAATTCATTCTTGCGTTTAAAAAATCAATCTCTTGAACCTGAAGAGTTAATTTAAATTGATTTTGTTCAGCAAAAAAATCGTTTTAATTACCACAAGATCATAAACATTAACTTTCACTTTCGCTCCCATTAAACAAGGATTATGAACCTCTGGGTATACCCGCTTTAGCGAGCAAATCACCGCTTCCGCGCATAAAGCTTGAAGATCTGATCCGCAACACCCGGAAGTTGATTCAGCAATTTTATATAAAAGCTCGTCGGAAGGTCTGCAAGGCCATGAATATGTATGGACCTAAAGATAAAGTGTAAAGTGGAAAATAATTTTTTTTATGTTTATTTTTACTTGTAAAATTTCTTTTCTAGCATTAACTGCGGGTAAAGGAAAATAAACTTCTTTATCAAACCGTCCCGATCGTCTTAAAGCGGGGTCTAACGCGTCGAGTCGATTCGTTGCGCCGATTACGATGATTCCAGGTTTATTATCTAAACCATCCATCAATGATAGAAGAGTTGTAACGATGCTGCAATGATTTTGATCGGTTTGTTGACTTCGAACCGGCGCCAACCCGTCCAATTCGTCAAAAAAAATAATCGATGGCCGGGTTTTAGTCGCTTGAAGAAATAATTCGCACAGTTTCCGCTCGGATTCCCCGAACCATTTATCTAAAATGTCGGCACCTTTCCGTTGATAAAATGCTACCTTCCCGCTTCCCATTCTGCTTAGTTCGGTTGATAACGCACCGGCGACCAAAGTTTTTCCAGTTCCTGAAATAATATAATAACACCTGAATTATTTTTAAAATGATTGTTACTAATTAGACCTGGGGGTCCGTGAAAAAGAACTCCTCGCGGCCTTTTAAGGCAAAAATGCTTAAATATATCATCGTAAAGCAAAGGAAATATGATTGTTTCTCTTAAAAGTTGGATGTGTGGGGTGAGGCCGCCCACTTTTGAAAAATCCGGATACGCATTGTTGTTGTTGTTTCTGAGGGATACGCGACGATTTGTTGACGATTGCTCTTGAGCCGTTACTTGTTGATTTACTTCCCCCACTCGCGTCATTGATTAAAAATTACGTATAAAAAAATTGTTAAAAATTTTAAGAAATCTTGTACAATCAAATTTTAGTACGTCCCCGTTTTTTGACGTTAAGATGTCTTTTTATTTAAAAAAGAAGGCAATCGTTACTTTTGTTTATTTTTTTGACTTGTCAATAGTTCTTTAAATCTTTTTTTCTGGATTCCTTGTTTTCTGTGATATATGTGCCCATAATTATGAAAGTGGTGTAAGTCAAAAATTTTAAAAAATTAGTTTTTCAGTTATTTGATATCACATTGCGTTAGACTAAATTTATGAAATGAAATTTTTACGATATCGTCAAAAATGAACCATCAGATGGTGGTTGTAATTTCAACATTAACACTTAACGGACGGGCATCGTAGATTTACATTTTCTCGTTCTGACTTCCTAGGACGGGCCACGTAGATTTACGTTTTTGTATGAAGTGTTAGTATGTTGCATTTGGGGTTGTCTTTTATGCACACTGTTATTTTTTCTTGATACTATTGTTTATAGTACTATTTGCCTGTTGCTCCTATGGCGTAGTTTTGATTTTAGAAAATATTTCTAAATAATTTTACAAGCGTGAAAATGGCAAGCAGTAAAGAGTTTTTAGAAAACTTATCCGGAAGTGATGTTGAGTGTTGAAGAAGAAAGTGATGTTTCAAGTGACGACAGTGAATTTTTATTTCCTAGGAAAAAAATGTATTAGTATATTTTATATCGTATAGTAGGTTGTCTTCTTCGGAGAGTGAATTAGAGGATAATGAATTAAATTGAAATCTCATCTGGACACCTAAGGACAAGTTCATCTCTTTAGAACCTTTTCTTGGTTCTACTGAAGTACAACAAGTACCCAATAATCCAACGTCTATTTCTGAATGCGATGAATTATTCATAAAAGACGACTTGTTTGTAATGATGGCAGAACAAAGTAATTTGTATTATTCACAATCAAAACATAAATACGAATGTTCTTCAAAATCAAAAAAAATGACCTCTATCACAAGTAATGAAATGAAAAGATTTATGAAAATTATACTTTTAATAGGCCATACAGTGAAAAATATTTTAAAAGATTACTGGCCAAACGATCCTTCGGAAGAAATATCCATTTTCTCAACAGTGATGAGTAGGGATAGATTTATGCAAAATTTACAGTTTTGGCATTTTAACGACAATTCACTTTTAAATGAGAACTCCACCAGACTTCATTAAATAAAACCGATACAAGATTATTTCCTTGAAAAGTTTAAAACCGTTTATAAACCAAATCAACAGATCTCAATAAATGAAGGGGTAATCCCATGGAGAGGAAGACTTAGTTTTAAAACGTATAACCCTAATAAACTTAACAAATACGGTCTACTTGTTAGAATTCTTTGTGAGAGTCAATCTGAATATATAACTAACTTTCAAATTTACTCAGCTGAAAGACAAACCCTTGAGAATACCATATTTTCTTTATTAGATCCTTGTTTAGACGTTTGGCATCATCTATATCAAGATAATTTTTATAATAGCGTACATATAGCAGACCGTCTTCTTACAAGGAAAGTTAGAGTTTGTGGAACTATTCGGCAAAATCGAGGCCTTCCTTTAAAATTGAGAGAAAAATCTAAAACTTTAAAAAAAAGGTTAAACTATATACCGGCGAAAAGGGGATATCTTATTACAAATATGGAAAGATAAGAGGGAGGTTGGTATGATATCCTCAATTCATGATGCCAGCATGAGAGTTGTTGATAAAAAGACTAGAGATGGAAGAGATGTTATTAAACCAAATTGTATTAACGACTATAACAAATACATGAAAGGTAAACTAGCAAATGGACAAAGAGAGCGGTTTTGTTTCTATTTAATTGCGCCTCTTCAATTCCTTAGTAACCTATAAGAAATTAAACATAAACAAATGTATAAGTTATAATACTTTTTTGAAAGAAGTCGCAAGCATCTGGATTATTGAGCAGCAAAACAATGATTCTGATTCCGAAGAAACTGGTACTAATATTCAACCAACCAGAAGAACCCCAAGAGTGGATCCAGAAGGTAGATTGTCAGGAAAGATGAAGCAGCATACCCTTACACAAGTTGTGGGAACAGGGAAGAAAAGATATCCCCAAAAACCATGCAAAGTCTGCTGGTCGCATGGAAACAGGAGCGAAACTAGCAGCATATCACACGCTTAAATTATACTAAATGCTTTAATAAATACTTTTATAAAATATTATAAGTAATATAGTTGATTTAATAAAGTTTTGTTGTAGCTACTACGCTTTAAATCGATACATTTCTTGTTTATTTAATTGCCATGAAAAATCCCCGGAAACTAGGAAAGACAGAGCAGATTCGTCCTGTCCGTTAAGTGTTAAATGTAATTCATTTAGTGTTAATTATGACAGTGGTCTAACTCAAAAATTTAAGAAATTATAAAGGTTATAAAGATAGTTTATCTAACGATATCATTCAGTTAAGCTGTTCGGATCTAATTATTAGCGGTAAATAACTTATATATTTTACCACTATGTCGACAGATAGCGGTTCTGGTAAGATAATGACAACATAGACAATTATGTGAATTTATTATTATTCGAATATAATACGATCTGTAGATATTATACGACCACATAATGCATCCAAGAAATGGAAAAGAATAAGACAATTCTCATCTTCAGATGAATCATACCAAGACTTCACTGTAAATTTAAAATCCCCTGAAATGTCGCAAGTTAAAATAGTAGAAATGGTACAAATAGAAAAAAATAAGAAAAGAAAACGGGCAAGAAATGAAGGTAGTCTAAAAATTAAGAGAAATCATGGCGAAGAATACACGACAAAAAAAAAATCAAAGCTTGTGACAAAATTTTTGAAAATAAGAACTGCTTTTGCTTAAATTTAGATTTAGAACATAATGAAAGAAAATCTAATTTTGATAATTTTAGGAAATTAAAAGATTTTGAAATCCAAAATTTATATCTCTGTACTACAATTCATCAACGGTTAATAAAACATAGGCGCCCCAGAACTTTTGAAAGCCCTATGAGAAAATGCAGCTACAAGTATTTTCTGTCAAGAAATAATAATTCAGGAGTAGTGTTGGTTTGCAGGAACTTTTTTTTTTGGGCACCTATAAAATTTCTTTCGGGCGGTTAAGTCGTGCTCTGAATGCTGAAACACCTGGAACTGATCGTCGTGGGAAGATGCCTGGATCTTTACAAAAAACAGATGAGAGTAAGATAAAAGCTGTACGAGAGCATATTTTAAGTTTTCCGGCATATGAGTGTCACTACACCAGAGATCGTCACATTCTCGGCCGATAATATTTAAGTCCTGATTTAGATATTCGTAAAATGTACAGCATAAAATAAAATATAAAATTTCGCTAAAGGTCACGTCATTATATAATAAAAAGATGGTAAAAATCGTTTTTCTCTAAAGCGTTTAGTATTTTCAAAAAGTGTAAATGAAATTAATGAAAAATCGAAGCGGGGTGGGCATGGAAATTTTCTGAAAAATCGTTTCAACTCCAATTTCGCTTAAGGTAAGTCATCACATAACTAAATGATGGGGAAAAAGATGGTAAAAACCGTTTTTCTCTAAAGCGTTTAGTTTTTCCAGAAAGTGTAAATGAAATTATTGAAAAAATCGAAAAAAGGGGGGGGGATGGAGGATGAAAATTTTCTGAAAAATCGTTTCGACTCCAATTTCGCTGAAGGTCACGTCATTATATAATTAAACGACGGGGAAAAAGATGGTAAAAATTGTTTTTCTCTAAAGCGTTTAATTTTTCCAAAAAGTGTAAATGAAATTATTGAAAAAACGAAAGAGGGGGGTGGGGGGGTGGAGAATGAAAATTTTCTGAAAAATCGTTTCGACTCCAATTTCGATTAAGGTCAAGTCATTATATATGACGAGGGAAATGTTGGTAAAAACCATTTTTTTTAAAGCGTTTAGTTTTTCCAAAAAGTGTAAATGAAATTAAGAAAAAATCGAAAGGGGGGAGGGGCATGGAAATTTTCTGAAAAATCAAAAGTCACGAATTCAAAAAGTCACGAATTATATAATTAAATGACAGGGAAGAAGATAGTGAAAACCGTTTTTCTCTAAAGCGTTTAGTTTTTCCAAAAAATGTAAATGAAATTATTGTAAAAATCGAAAGGGGGGGCGGAGGATGAAAATTTTCTGAAAAATTGTTTCGACTCCAATTTCGCTTTAGTCGCTGTATGTAGAGAAATGTGAGGAAAATAATCGATCATTTATTTAGGAATATATCTACAGGCAAATATTTAATACTGAATTTAACTTAAATTTCCATGCATTTACTGTAGTGAAAAATCGGAGCATGCAATAATGAGAAAGAGAAATTACATTTTAGAGAAACTCATAATGTACATTTACAAAATTCCGAACGAGCAAGGAACTGCCTTGCAGAAGACCAGAAAAATGCAAAAGAAAATTTCAGGAAATATTATGGATTCTCATTTGATTTACAAAAAGCACTTCCTTATCCCAAATTATCTGTATCCTTAGCCTATTAGAAGCGAAATATGTACGTCTACAACTTTGGCTTACATAATTTCCATGATGACAATGTCAAGAAGTACGTATGGGATGAAACTAAGCTTCAAGGGGTGCACAGGAAGTAGGATCATGCATTTTAGCGCATATGGAGGATATAACTACTTAAAATCACGTAATAGCTTACAGTGATGCTTGTTCAGGCCAAAATCATAATATTAAAGTAGCTTTAACTTGGGTGAAACTTGGTCAGTCATCAAATAATAATATTGAAACGGTGGATCATCTATTTTTAGTATCTGGTCATTCCTTTCTACCGAATGACAGTGATTTTGGGTTGATAGAAATGAAAATAAAAAAAGAACAAATTACTTGTACAACCCTGAACATTATTATGAATTAATTGATAGAAAAATGTAGAAAAAGGAATACATTTTCGATAAAACGAATGTCGCAGTCGTATTTTATTTCAACGAAATCTTTAAAAGAATCAATAACAAGAAGAGTAAAAAATGCCGCAGGCTACAAAGTCAGTGGATGAGATTCTTAAAAAACGAACCTTATAAAATGTTTTATAAAACTAAAGATGTTAGTTCTCAATTCCACGTTTTGGATCTTGCACCTAAAAGAGGCAGACCAAAAATAGACGGAAATATTGAATTACTTCCGTTATACACCACTATTAGGCTAGTAACGGATGAAAAACTTAAAGATATTATATCTTTATTACTATACATCCCTTCAGTTTTTCAGGAACATTTTAAGAATCTTAGAAAGTCGAAATAACAAAAATGGATTGCTTTTTAAAAATAATAAATGTTGATCACTTAATTTACGTTATAAGTTGTCGTTTCAAATAAAATTCATAGTTCTTTATTTCTTGAAGTCATTTATAGGACATTCAGTTAATTTTGAAAATGGTCTAAGTCAATTCAAACTTTAAAAATAACATTTCCGTTGAAATTCACACAAAATTTCATATTCACAATAAATTTCCATTAAGACTAATAAAACTATAAATTAAAATGTCGCATAATGTGAAAATATTTTTTAATTTCTTCAAACGCAATTGATTAAATATCTCGAAATAAAGAATATATGACTTAGACCACTTTCATAATTATGAGCACATATGACGTCTTTGTTTCTCTTCCAACTAACTCGTTTTTTTTTAAGAAGACTTCTCATTAAATTTTGGCCGACTAACGACTATCCGACTATTCGCCTAAAAGGGACGACTAGTCGGCCTATTAATCGGCTATTGCCGATCATTCCGACCAAAGATTGGACACTTTCATTCAGATACTTTTGGAAGCCCTTATATGTCACATACTCTTGTTGTAACAAGGTCAGATGTATCCAGTTTTCTTTCGTAATACAGGTGTTTGTGGTAAGTGTTATTTTTATAAAGAGAAAATTCAGTTCCTAAGTAATATCAAGAAAAAAATTGCGTGTACGGATACTTGTTGTATGGGTACTATCCATACATACTATCCATACACACTCTAGGTACTTTTGTTAATAATCACGTTCATAATCAATAATAGCATATTTTATTATAATTGTGAAATTGGAATAACCTAGTTGGTGTGCATGAAAATGTCTTGGCATTTCTACCCAGCAATTTTCGCTAGAAACATTGTTACATTTTGGAGTGTCACAAACTTCAAAATCAGTAAAAATTCATTGGACACTGCTGTGTCTTATTCTGGCTTTCAAAATCCCTTTTAAATTAATAAATCCATCACTTATTGTACTTTATCCCACTCAGGTACTTTTTGTAGTTTCAATTACTACAATCTCGACGTCATTTTGACCAGAGCTGGACAGTAGCTAAATGTAAAAATAGTTTAAAAATATTACTTTAGGATGATCCCGCGCGATCCTGAGAATGATTCTAACAGCAGATTGAAAGAAGTTAATTGGCGAGTCAATTTATATCCTACAAGACTACAGACTTGTTATTACTGCTAGAAGTCTTGATGTTGCTTTCAGAAGACTTGAACTGCTTCCAATAGACTTGAGATGCTTTCAGAAGACTTAAAACGTTTTTAGAACAATCGAAATGCTTCCAGAAGACTTGAAATGCAGCTAGAAAACTTGATATTGCTCTCAGAAAACTTGAACTGCTTCCAATAGACTTGAGATTCTTTCATAAGACTTAAAATGCTTTTAGAAGAATCGAAATGCTTCCAGAAGACTTGAAATGCAGCTAGAAAATTTGATATTGCTCTCAGAAAACTTGAACTGCTTCCAATAGACTTGAGATTCTGTCATAAGACTTAAAATGCTTTTAGAAGAATCGAAATGCATCCAGAAGACGTGAAATGTAGCTAAAAAACTTGATATTGCTCTCAGAAGATTTGAATTGCTTCTAGATGGCTTGTTATCACTTCCAAAAGACTTAGAATGCTCCCAGAAGACTTAGAATGCTCCCAGAAGACTTAGAATGCTCCCAGAAGACTTGAAATGCTTTTAGAAGACATGAAATACTTCTAGAAAACTTGATACTACTTCCAGAAGACTTGATACTGCCCTTAGAAGACTTGAAATGATTCCAAAAGACTTGATACTACTTGTAAAACTGTTTGTAAAAATTGGATACTGTTGATAAACCAACTAAGTATGCTTTGAAAACATTAAATACCCTTCAACAAAATGCATAATCTTTACGTAAGTGTTAATTAAAAGCTAAATACTGCTAAATTTAACTAAATTAAATAATTTAAAATCGCCAAAAGTTACAAGATGAACATAGAGTTCATTTGTTTATTATATATTTTATGTTTTACTTTTAATAACTTTAAATTTTTAAATAATTTTAATTTAGTGGTTACGTCATAAATTTCAGTTTTGTGTGTTTGTGTCAAAATAATCTGACTTTTTAGCATAATTTATGTATAACAGTTCAAAAGTTCTTAACTACGAACATTTATTTGAAAAAGTCATTTATTTGCTATTCTAGACCCTTCTTGGTTGGGTTTTTAAACCTTAAAATTGCATTTTATTATGGAGTCAAAAAAGTAGCCAGATATTTAACTACTGATTGCTTGGTAGTTAATAATCAAACTACCATAATCTAAAAGTAGTTAGTAGTTATACTCGACTACGTTTTTCAAGGAGTTAGTCCAGCACTGATTTTGGCTAATAGCAGCGGACTCATAAAGCTTTGCTAATAAATTTCTTGTAACGGGTAGGATAAAATCTGACGTTTTTCTAAGCACAAGTTATCTTTTAACCGTTTTGTTCACGTCCATTGCTGATATATTTTGTCCTTCAGTATTTAACACGGCTTGGTGGAAACTAACTGCTTTGGCGTACATAAAATATAACCAGCAAGCGGAGTTGGGATTGCCAAAAAAACAACTTCAATGTATTCGGGCATTTTTCACTACTAATTGTAAGAAAATAGTTTTCTAATGGCACAAACATTTTAAACATTCTTCAAGTGTAGGTCATCATCATTAATACCTATCAAGTCATAGAATTCTTTTGCAGTTTCAATGCGTACACTGTAAATATAAAAAGAAGTAAATTTTGACAATAATGCATTCAAAATCAATTGGCAAGCAATCAGCAGTTTTAATGGCATTGTGGACATTATGAGCGCCACAGCCAATCCCTATTCGTACTCGTTCCAGCAAAGTGGTCGGTTTTGTATAAATATTGCTGTGCTTGATGTCGTGCTTTGATCTGATAATATATGTTTTTTTGATTATAAATGTTATTGACATTTAAGTCAAAAAGAAGTTTCCAGTGAAATTGTTCCAGTAATTTTTCACTTTGTAATAAATAAATACTTAAATTATTTTTATATCATTTTTTATACGATGTTATTTGCAGCATTATAATAACTGCCGACTAATCGGTGCTTTTATTGTTTAATCGCCGATTAATCACCGACTAATCGGGGACTGAAAAGTGACCGAATAATCGGCTTTTCCGATTAGTCGCCGGTTAATCGGTACAACCTTACTTCTCATCCTTCATTAAACCATTTCTTTCTTAGCAAGTAAAATAACTTTTCTACTAAAATTAAAATAATTTTTCTAATACTTACATGAAGATGTTCTAGGCAGGAATTAAGGTTTAAACACAACGGGATTTCTTGGATGGTATATTGGATATATGGGTAATAAAGATCTGAAATACAAAAATAAAAATTTGTCAATAGTTGTTTAAATCTTTTTTTCTTGATTCCTTGTTTTCTGTGATATATGACATCTTTGTTTCTCTTCCAACTAACTCGTTTTTTTAAGAAGACTTCTCATCTTCGTTAAACCATTTCTTTCTTAGCAAATAAAGTAATGTTCCATATGAGTTCTTTAAAAATTATTGAATTTTTTCTGATACTTATCTGAAGATGTTCTAGGCAGGAATTAGGGATTAAATACAACGGGATTTCTTGGATGTAATCTTGGATATGTGGGTAATAAAGATCTGAAATACAAAAATAAAAAATTTTTGTCAATAGTTGTTTAAATCTTTTTTTCTGGATTCTTTGCTTTCTGTGATATATGACATCTTCGTTTCTCTTCCAACTAACTCGTTTTTTTAAGAAGACTTCTCATCTTCGTTAAACCATTTCTTTCTTAGCAAATAAAATAATGTTCCATATGAGTTCTTTAAAAATTATTGATTTTTTTCTAATACTTACATGAAGATGTTCTAGGCAGGAATTAAGGTTTAAACACAACGGGATTTCTTGGATGGTATATTGGATATATGGGTAATAAAGATCTGAAATACAAAAATAAAAATTTGTCAATAGTTGTTTAAATCTTTTTTTCTTGATTCCTTGTTTTCTGTGATATATGACATCTTTGTTTCTCTTCCAACTAACTCGTTTTTTTAAGAAGACTTCTCATCTTCGTTAAACCATTTCTTTCTTAGCAAATAAAATAATGTTCCATATGAGTTCTTTAAAAATTATTGATTTTTTTCTGATACCTATCTGAAGATGTTCTAGGCAGGAATTAGGGATTAAATACAACGGAATTTCTTGGATGTAATCTTGGATATGTGGGTAATAAAGATCTGAAACACAAAAATAAAAATTTGTCAATAGTTGTTTAAATCTTTTTTTCTTGATTCCTTGTTTTCTGTGATATATGACATCTTTGTTTCTCTTCCAACTAACTCGTTTTTTTAAGAAGACTTCTCATCTTCGTTAAACCATTTCTTTCTTAGCAAATAAAATAATGTTCCATATGAGTTCTTTAAAAATTATTGAATTTTTTCTGATACCTATCTGAAGATGTTCTAGGCAGGAATTAGGGATTAAATACAACGGGATTTCTTGGATGTAATCTTGGATATGTGGGTAATAAAGATCTGAAATACAAAAATAAAAAATTTTTGTCAATAGTTGTTTAAATCTTTTTTTCTGGATTCCTTGTTTTCTGTGATATATGACATCTTTGTTTCTCTTCCAACTAACTCGTTTTTTAAGAAGACTTCTCATCTTCGTTAAACCATTTCTTTCTTAGCAAATAAAATAATATTCCATATGAGTTCTTTAAAAATTATTGAATTTTTTCTGATACCTATCTGAAGATGTTCTAGGCAGGAATTAGGGATTAAATACAACGGGATTTCTTGGATGTAATCTTGGATATGTGGGTAATAAAGATCTGAAATACAAAAATAAAAAATTTTTGTCAATAGTTGTTTAAATCTTTTTTTCTGGATTCCTTGTTTTCTGTGATATATGACATCTTTGTTTCTCTTCCAACTAACTCGTTTTTTAAGAAGACTTCTCATCTTCGTTAAACCATTTCTTTCTTAGCAAATAAAATAATATTCCATATGAGTTCTTTAAAAATTATTGAATTTTTTCTGATACCTATCTGAAGATGTTCTAGGCAGGAATTAGGGATTAAATACAACGGGATTTCTTGGATGTAATCTTGGATATGTGGGTAATAAAGATCTGAAATACAAAAATAAAAAATTTTTGTCAATAGTTGTTTAAATCTTTTTTTCTGGATTCCTTGTTTTCTGTGATATATGACATCTTTGTTTCTCTTCCAACTAACTCGTTTTTTAAGAAGACTTCTCATCTTCGTTAAACCATTTCTTTCTTAGCAAATAAAATAATATTCCATATGAGTTCTTTAAAAATTATTGAATTTTTTCTGATACCTATCTGAAGATGTTCTAGGCAGGAATTAGGGATTAAATACAACGGGATTTCTTGGATGTAATCTTGGATATGTGGGTAATAAAGATCTGAAATACAAAAATAAAAAATTTTTGTCAATAGTTGTTTAAATCTTTTTTTCTGGATTCCTTGTTTTCTGTGATATATGACATCTTTGTTTCTCTTCCAACTAACTCGTTTTTTAAGAAGACTTCTCATCTTCGTTAAACCATTTCTTTCTTAGCAAATAAAATAATATTCCATATGAGTTCCTTAAAAATTATTGAATTTTTTCTGATACCTATCTGAAGATGTTCTAGGCAGGAATTAGGGATTAAATACAACGGGATTTCTTGGATGTAATCTTGGATATGTGGGTAATAACGATCTGAAATACAAAAATAAAAAATTTTTGTCAATAGTTGTTTAAATCTTTTTTTCTGGATTCCTTGTTTTCTGTGATATATGACATCTTTGTTTCTCTTCCAACTAACTCGTTTTTTAAGAAGACTTCTCATCTTCGTTAAACCATTTCTTTCTTAGCAAATAAAATAATATTCCATATGAGTTCCTTAAAAATTATTGAATTTTTTCTGATACCTATCTGAAGATGTTCTAGGCAGGAATTAGGGATTAAATACAACGGGATTTCTTGGATGTAATCTTGGATATGTGGGTAATAAAGATCTGAAATACAAAAATAAAAAATTTTTGTCAATAGTTGTTTAAATCTTTTTTTCTGGATTCCTTGTTTTCTGTGATATATGACATCTTTGTTTCTCTTCCAACTAACTCGTTTTTTAAGAAGACTTCTCATCTTCGTTAAACCATTTCTTTCTTAGCAAATAAAATAATATTCCATATGAGTTCTTTAAAAATTATTGAATTTTTTCTGATACCTATCTGAAGATGTTCTAGGCAGGAATTAGGGATTAAATACAACGGGATTTCTTGGATGTAATCTTGGATATGTGGGTAATAAAGATCTGAAATACAAAAATAAAAAATTTTTGTCAATAGTTGTTTAAATCTTTTTTTCTGGATTCCTTGTTTTCTGTGATATATGACATCTTTGTTTCTCTTCCAACTAACTCGTTTTTTAAGAAGACTTCTCATCTTCGTTAAACCATTTCTTTCTTAGCAAATAAAATAATATTCCATATGAGTTCCTTAAAAATTATTGAATTTTTTCTGATACCTATCTGAAGATGTTCTAGGCAGGAATTAGGGATTAAATACAACGGGATTTCTTGGATGTAATCTTGGATATGTGGGTAATAACGATCTGAAATACAAAAATAAAAAATTTTTGTCAATAGTTGTTTAAATCTTTTTTTCTGGATTCCTTGTTTTCTGTGATATATGACATCTTTGTTTCTCTTCCAACTAACTCGTTTTTTAAGAAGACTTCTCATCTTCGTTAAACCATTTCTTTCTTAGCAAATAAAATAATATTCCATATGAGTTCCTTAAAAATTATTGAATTTTTTCTGATACCTATCTGAAGATGTTCTAGGCAGGAATTAGGGATTAAATACAACGGGATTTCTTGGATGTAATCTTGGATATGTGGGTAATAAAGATCTGAAATACAAAAATAAAAAATTTTTGTCAATAGTTGTTTAAATCTTTTTTTCTGGATTCCTTGTTTTCTGTGATATATGACATCTTTGTTTCTCTTCCAACTAACTCGTTTTTTAAGAAGACTTCTCATCTTCGTTAAACCATTTCTTTCTTAGCAAATAAAATAATATTCCATATGAGTTCTTTAAAAATTATTGAATTTTTTCTGATACCTATCTGAAGATGTTCTAGGCAGGAATTAGGGATTAAATACAACGGGATTTCTTGGATGTAATCTTGGATATGTGGGTAATAAAGATCTGAAATACAAAAATAAAAAATTTTTGTCAATAGTTGTTTAAATCTTTTTTTCTGGATTCCTTGTTTTCTGTGATATATGACATCTTTGTTTCTCTTCCAACTAACTCGTTTTTTAAGAAGACTTCTCATCTTCGTTAAACCATTTCTTTCTTAGCAAATAAAATAATATTCCATATGAGTTCTTTAAAAATTATTGAATTTTTTCTGATACCTATCTGAAGATGTTCTAGGCAGGAATTAGGGATTAAATACAACGGGATTTCTTGGATGTAATCTTGGATATGTGGGTAATAAAGATCTGAAATACAAAAATAAAAAATTTTTGTCAATAGTTGTTTAAATCTTTTTTTCTGGATTCCTTGTTTTCTGTGATATATGACATCTTTGTTTCTCTTCCAACTAACTCGTTTTTTAAGAAGACTTCTCATCTTCGTTAAACCATTTCTTTCTTAGCAAATAAAATAATATTCCATATGAGTTCCTTAAAAATTATTGAATTTTTTCTGATACCTATCTGAAGATGTTCTAGGCAGGAATTAGGGATTAAATACAACGGGATTTCTTGGATGTAATCTTGGATATGTGGGTAATAACGATCTGAAATACAAAAATAAAAAATTTTTGTCAATAGTTGTTTAAATCTTTTTTTCTGGATTCCTTGTTTTCTGTGATATATGACATCTTTGTTTCTCTTCCAACTAACTCGTTTTTTAAGAAGACTTCTCATCTTCGTTAAACCATTTCTTTCTTAGCAAATAAAATAATATTCCATATGAGTTCCTTAAAAATTATTGAATTTTTTCTGATACCTATCTGAAGATGTTCTAGGCAGGAATTAGGGATTAAATACAACGGGATTTCTTGGATGTAATCTTGGATATGTGGGTAATAAAGATCTGAAATACAAAAATAAAAAATTTTTGTCAATAGTTGTTTAAATCTTTTTTTCTGGATTCCTTGTTTTCTGTGATATATGACATCTTTGTTTCTCTTCCAACTAACTCGTTTTTTAAGAAGACTTCTCATCTTCGTTAAACCATTTCTTTCTTAGCAAATAAAATAATATTCCATATGAGTTCTTTAAAAATTATTGAATTTTTTCTGATACCTATCTGAAGATGTTCTAGGCAGGAATTAGGGATTAAATACAACGGGATTTCTTGGATGTAATCTTGGATATGTGGGTAATAAAGATCTGAAATACAAAAATAAAAAATTTTTGTCAATAGTTGTTTAAATCTTTTTTTCTGGATTCCTTGTTTTCTGTGATATATGACATCTTTGTTTCTCTTCCAACTAACTCGTTTTTTAAGAAGACTTCTCATCTTCGTTAAACCATTTCTTTCTTAGCAAATAAAATAATATTCCATATGAGTTCCTTAAAAATTATTGAATTTTTTCTGATACCTATCTGAAGATGTTCTAGGCAGGAATTAGGGATTAAATACAACGGGATTTCTTGGATGTAATCTTGGATATGTGGGTAATAACGATCTGAAATACAAAAATAAAAAATTTTTGTCAATAGTTGTTTAAATCTTTTTTTCTGGATTCCTTGTTTTCTGTGATATATGACATCTTTGTTTCTCTTCCAACTAACTCGTTTTTTAAGAAGACTTCTCATCTTCGTTAAACCATTTCTTTCTTAGCAAATAAAATAATATTCCATATGAGTTCCTTAAAAATTATTGAATTTTTTCTGATACCTATCTGAAGATGTTCTAGGCAGGAATTAGGGATTAAATACAACGGGATTTCTTGGATGTAATCTTGGATATGTGGGTAATAAAGATCTGAAATACAAAAATAAAAAATTTTTGTCAATAGTTGTTTAAATCTTTTTTTCTGGATTCCTTGTTTTCTGTGATATATGACATCTTTGTTTCTCTTCCAACTGACTCGTTTTTTAAGAAGACTTCTCATCTTCGTTAAACCATTTCTTTCTTAGCAAATAAAATAATATTCCATATGAGTTCTTTAAAAATTATTGAATTTTTTCTGATACCTATCTGAAGATGTTCTAGGCAGGAATTAGGGATTAAATACAACGGGATTTCTTGGATGTAATCTTGGATATGTGGGTAATAAAGATCTGAAATACAAAAATAAAAAATTTTTGTCAATAGTTGTTTAAATCTTTTTTTCTGGATTCTTTGCTTTCTGTGATATATGACATCTTCGTTTCTCTTCCAACTAACTCGTTTTTTTAAGAAGACTTCTCATCTTCGTTAAACCATTTCTTTCTTAGCAAATAAAATAATATTCCATATGAGTTCTTTAAAAATTATTGAATTTTTTCTGATACCTATCTGAAGATGTTCTAGGCAGGAATTAGGGATTAAATACAACGGGATTTCTTGGATGTAATCTTGGATATGTGGGTAATAAAGATCTGAAATACAAAAATAAAAAATTTTTGTCAATAGTTGTTTAAATCTTTTTTTCTGGATTCCTTGTTTTCTGTGATATATGACATCTTTGTTTCTCTTCCAACTAACTCGTTTTTTAAGAAGACTTCTCATCTTCGTTAAACCATTTCTTTCTTAGCAAATAAAATAATATTCCATATGAGTTCTTTAAAAATTATTGAATTTTTTCTGATACCTATCTGAAGATGTTCTAGGCAGGAATTAGGGATTAAATACAACGGAATTTCTTGGATGTAATCTTGGATATGTGGGTAATAAAGATCTGAAACACAAAAATAAAAATTTGTCAATAGTTGTTTAAATCTTTTTTTCTTGATTCCTTGTTTTCTGTGATATATGACATCTTTGTTTCTCTTCCAACTAACTCGTTTTTTTAAGAAGACTTCTCATCTTCGTTAAACCATTTCTTTCTTAGCAAATAAAATAATGTTCCATATGAGTTCTTTAAAAATTATTGAATTTTTTCTGATACCTATCTGAAGATGTTCTAGGCAGGAATTAGGGATTAAATACAACGGGATTTCTTGGATGTAATCTTGGATATGTGGGTAATAAAGATCTGAAATACAAAAATAAAAAATTTTTGTCAATAGTTGTTTAAATCTTTTTTTCTGGATTCCTTGTTTTCTGTGATATATGACATCTTTGTTTCTCTTCCAACTAACTCGTTTTTTAAGAAGACTTCTCATCTTCGTTAAACCATTTCTTTCTTAGCAAATAAAATAATATTCCATATGAGTTCTTTAAAAATTATTGAATTTTTTCTGATACCTATCTGAAGATGTTCTAGGCAGGAATTAGGGATTAAATACAACGGGATTTCTTGGATGTAATCTTGGATATGTGGGTAATAAAGATCTGAAATACAAAAATAAAAAATTTTTGTCAATAGTTGTTTAAACCTTTTTTTCTGGATTCCTTGTTTTCTGTGATATATGACATCTTTGTTTCTCTTCCAACTAACTCGTTTTTTAAGAAGACTTCTCATCTTCGTTAAACCATTTCTTTCTTAGCAAATAAAATAATATTCCATATGAGTTCCTTAAAAATTATTGAATTTTTTCTGATACCTATCTGAAGATGTTCTAGGCAGGAATTAGGGATTAAATACAACGGGATTTCTTGGATGTAATCTTGGATATGTGGGTAATAAAGATCTGAAATACAAAAATAAAAAATTTTTGTCAATAGTTGTTTAAATCTTTTTTTCTGGATTCCTTGTTTTCTGTGATATATGACATCTTTGTTTCTCTTCCAACTAACTCGTTTTTTTAAGAAGACTTCTCATCTTCGTTAAACCATTTCTTTCTTAGCAAATAAAATAATGTTCCATATGAGTTCTTTAAAAATTATTGAATTTTTTCTGATACCTATCTGAAGATGTTCTAGGCAGGAATTAGGGATTAAATACAACGGGATTTCGTGGATGTAATCTTGGATATGTGGGTAATAAAGATCTGAAATACAAAAATAAAAAATTTTTGACAATAGTTGTTTAAATCTTTTTTTCTGGATTCCTTGTTTTCTGTGATATATGACATCTTTGTTTCTCTTCCAACTAACTCGTTTTTTTAAGAAGACTTCTCATCTTCGTTAAACCATTTCTTTCTTAGCAAATAAAATAATATTCCATATGAGTTCCTTAAAAATTATTGAATTTTTTCTGATACCTATCTGAAGATGTTCTAGGCAGGAATTAGGGATTAAATACAACGGGATTTCTTGGATGTAATCTTGGATATGTGGGTAATAAAGATCTGAAATACAAAAATAAAAAATTTTTGTCAATAGTTGTTTAAATCTTTTTTTCTGGATTCCTTGTTTTCTGTGATATATGACATCTTTGTTTCTCTTCCAACTAACTCGTTTTTTAAGAAGACTTCTCATCTTCGTTAAACCATTTCTTTCTTAGCAAATAAAATAATATTCCATATGAGTTCTTTAAAAATTATTGAATTTTTTCTGATACCTATCTGAAGATGTTCTAGGCAGGAATTAGGGATTAAATACAACGGGATTTCTTGGATGTAATCTTGGATATGTGGGTAATAAAGATCTGAAATACAAAAATAAAAAATTTTTGTCAATAGTTGTTTAAATCTTTTTTTCTGGATTCCTTGTTTTCTGTGATATATGACATCTTTGTTTCTCTTCCAACTAACTCGTTTTTTAAGAAGACTTCTCATCTTCGTTAAACCATTTCTTTCTTAGCAAATAAAATAATATTCCATATGAGTTCCTTAAAAATTATTGAATTTTTTCTGATACCTATCTGAAGATGTTCTAGGCAGGAATTAGGGATTAAATACAACGGGATTTCTTGGATGTAATCTTGGATATGTGGGTAATAACGATCTGAAATACAAAAATAAAAAATTTTTGTCAATAGTTGTTTAAATCTTTTTTTCTGGATTCTTTGCTTTCTGTGATATATGACATCTTCGTTTCTCTTCCAACTAACTCGTTTTTTTAAGAAGACTTCTCATCTTCGTTAAACCATTTCTTTCTTAGCAAATAAAATAATGTTCCATATGAGTTCTTTAAAAATTATTGAATTTTTTCTGATACCTATCTGAAGATGTTCTAGGCAGGAATTAGGGATTAAATACAACGGGATTTCGTGGATGTAATCTTGGATATGTGGGTAATAAAGATCTGAAATACAAAAATAAAAAATTTTTGACAATAGTTGTTTAAATCTTTTTTTCTGGATTCCTTGTTTTCTGTGATATATGACATCTTTGTTTCTCTTCCAACTAACTCGTTTTTTTAAGAAGACTTCTCATCTTCGTTAAACCATTTCTTTCTTAGCAAATAAAATAATATTCCATATGAGTTCCTTAAAAATTATTGAATTTTTTCTGATACCTATCTGAAGATGTTCTAGGCAGGAATTAGGGATTAAATACAACGGGATTTCTTGGATGTAATCTTGGATATGTGGGTAATAAAGATCTGAAATACAAAAATAAAAAATTTTTGTCAATAGTTGTTTAAATCTTTTTTTCTGGATTCCTTGTTTTCTGTGATATATGACATCTTTGTTTCTCTTCCAACTAACTCGTTTTTTAAGAAGACTTCTCATCTTCGTTAAACCATTTCTTTCTTAGCAAATAAAATAATATTCCATATGAGTTCTTTAAAAATTATTGAATTTTTTCTGATACCTATCTGAAGATGTTCTAGGCAGGAATTAGGGATTAAATACAACGGGATTTCTTGGATGTAATCTTGGATATGTGGGTAATAAAGATCTGAAATACAAAAATAAAAAATTTTTGTCAATAGTTGTTTAAATCTTTTTTTCTGGATTCCTTGTTTTCTGTGATATATGACATCTTTGTTTCTCTTCCAACTAACTCGTTTTTTAAGAAGACTTCTCATCTTCGTTAAACCATTTCTTTCTTAGCAAATAAAATAATATTCCATATGAGTTCCTTAAAAATTATTGAATTTTTTCTGATACCTATCTGAAGATGTTCTAGGCAGGAATTAGGGATTAAATACAACGGGATTTCTTGGATGTAATCTTGGATATGTGGGTAATAACGATCTGAAATACAAAAATAAAAAATTTTTGTCAATAGTTGTTTAAATCTTTTTTTCTGGATTCTTTGCTTTCTGTGATATATGACATCTTCGTTTCTCTTCCAACTAACTCGTTTTTTTAAGAAGACTTCTCATCTTCGTTAAACCATTTCTTTCTTAGCAAATAAAATAATATTCCATATGAGTTCTTTAAAAATTATTGAATTTTTTCTGATACCTATCTGAAGATGTTCTAGGCAGGAATTAGGAATTAAATACAACGGGATTTCTTGGATGTAATCTTGGATATGTGGGTAATAAAGATCTGAAATACAAAAATAAAAAATTTTTGTCAATAGTTGTTTAAATCTTTTTTTCTGGATTCCTTGTTTTCTGTGATATATGACATCTTTGTTTCTCTTCCAACTAACTCGTTTTTTAAGAAGACTTCTCATCTTCGTTAAACCATTTCTTTCTTAGCAAATAAAATAATATTCCATATGAGTTCCTTAAAAATTATTAAATTTTTTCTGATACCTATCTGAAGATGTTCTAGGCAGGAATTAGGGATTAAATACAACGGGATTTCTTGGATGTAATCTTGGATATGTGGGTAATAAAGATCTGAAATACAAAAATAAAAAATTTTTGTCAATAGTTGTTTAAATCTTTTTTTCTGGATTCCTTGTTTTCTGTGATATATGACATCTTTGTTTCTCTTCCAACTAACTCGTTTTTTAAGAAGACTTCTCATCTTCGTTAAACCATTTCTTTCTTAGCAAATAAAATAATATTCCATATGAGTTCCTTAAAAATTATTGAATTTTTTCTGATACCTATCTGAAGATGTTCTAGGCAGGAATTAGGGATTAAATACAACGGGATTTCTTGGATGTAATCTTGGATATGTGGGTAATAAAGATCTGAAATACAAAAATAAAAAATTTTTGTCAATAGTTGTTTAAATCTTTTTTTCTGGATTCCTTGTTTTCTGTGATATATGACATCTTTGTTTCTCTTCCAACTAACTCGTTTTTTTAAGAAGACTTCTCATCTTCGTTAAACCCTTTCTTTCTTAGCAAATAAAATAATATTCCATATGAGTTCCTTAAAAATTATTGAATTTTTTCTGATACCTATCTGAAGATGTTCTAGGCAGGAATTAGGGATTAAATACAACGGGATTTCTTGGATGTAATCTTGGATATGTGGGTAATAACGATCTGAAATACAAAAATAAAAAATTTTTGTCAATAGTTGTTTAAATCTTTTTTTCTGGATTCTTTGCTTTCTGTGATATATGACATCTTCGTTTCTCTTCCAACTAACTCGTTTTTTTAAGAAGACTTCTCATCTTCGTTAAACCATTTCTTTCTTAGCAAATAAAATAATATTCCATATGAGTTCTTTAAAAATTATTGAATTTTTTCTGATACCTATCTGAAGATGTTCTAGGCAGGAATTAGGAATTAAATACAACGGGATTTCTTGGATGTAATCTTGGATATGTGGGTAATAAAGATCTGAAATACAAAAATAAAAAATTTTTGTCAATAGTTGTTTAAATCTTTTTTTCTGGATTCCTTGTTTTCTGTGATATATGACATCTTTGTTTCTCTTCCAACTAACTCGTTTTTTAAGAAGACTTCTCATCTTCGTTAAACCATTTCTTTCTTAGCAAATAAAATAATATTCCATATGAGTTCCTTAAAAATTATTGAATTTTTTCTGATACCTATCTGAAGATGTTCTAGGCAGGAATTAGGGATTAAATACAACGGGATTTCTTGGATGTAATCTTGGATATGTGGGTAATAAAGATCTGAAATACAAAAATAAAAAATTTTTGTCAATAGTTGTTTAAATCATTTTTTCTGGATTCCTTGTTTTCTGTGATATATGACATCTTTGTTTCTCTTCCAACTAACTCGTTTTTTTAAGAAGACTTCTCATCTTCGTTAAACCATTTCTTTCTTAGCAAATAAAATAATGTTCCATATGAGTTCTTTAAAAATTATTGAATTTTTTCTGATACCTATCTGAAGATGTTCTAGGCAGGAATTAGGGATTAAATACAACGGGATTTCTTGGATGTAATCTTGGATATGTGGGTAATAAAGATCTGAAATACAAAAATAAAAAATTTTTGTCAATAGTTGTTTAAATCTTTTTTTCTGGATTCCTTGTTTTCTGTGATATATGACATCTTTGTTTCTCTTCCAACTAACTCGTTTTTTTAAGAAGACTTCTCATCTTCGTTAAACCATTTCTTTCTTAGCAAATAAAATAATGTTCCATATGAGTTCTTTAAAAATTATTGAATTTTTTCTGATACCTATCTGAAGATGTTCTAGGCAGGAATTAGGGATTAAATACAACGGGATTTCTTGGATGTAATCTTGGATATGTGGGTAATAAAGATCTGAAATACAAAAATAAAAAATTTTTGTCAATAGTTGTTTAAATCTTTTTTTCTGGATTCCTTGTTTTCTGTGATATATGACATCTTTGTTTCTCTTCCAACTAACTCGTTTTTTAAGAAGACTTCTCATCTTCGTTAAACCATTTCTTTCTTAGCAAATAAAATAATATTCCATATGAGTTCTTTAAAAATTATTGAATTTTTTCTGATACCTATCTGAAGATGTTCTAGGCAGGAATTAGGGATTAAATACAACGGGATTTCTTGGATGTAATCTTGGATATGTGGGTAATAAAGATCTGAAATACAAAAATAAAAAATTTTTGTCAATAGTTGTTTAAATCTTTTTTTCTGGATTCCTTGTTTTCTGTGATATATGACATCTTTGTTTCTCTTCCAACTAACTCGTTTTTTAAGAAGACTTCTCATCTTCGTTAAACCATTTCTTTCTTAGCAAATAAAATAATATTCCATATGAGTTCCTTAAAAATTATTGAATTTTTTCTGATACCTATCTGAAGATGTTCTAGGCAGGAATTAGGGATTAAATACAACGGGATTTCTTGGATGTAATCTTGGATATGTGGGTAATAACGATCTGAAATACAAAAATAAAAAATTTTTGTCAATAGTTGTTTAAATCTTTTTTTCTGGATTCTTTGCTTTCTGTGATATATGACATCTTCGTTTCTCTTCCAACTAACTCGTTTTTTTAAGAAGACTTCTCATCTTCGTTAAACCATTTCTTTCTTAGCAAATAAAATAATATTCCATATGAGTTCTTTAAAAATTATTGAATTTTTTCTGATACCTATCTGAAGATGTTCTAGGCAGGAATTAGGAATTAAATACAACGGGATTTCTTGGATGTAATCTTGGATATGTGGGTAATAAAGATCTGAAATACAAAAATAAAAAATTTTTGTCAATAGTTGTTTAAATCTTTTTTTCTGGATTCCTTGTTTTCTGTGATATATGACATCTTTGTTTCTCTTCCAACTAACTCGTTTTTTAAGAAGACTTCTCATCTTCGTTAAACCATTTCTTTCTTAGCAAATAAAATAATATTCCATATGAGTTCCTTAAAAATTATTAAATTTTTTCTGATACCTATCTGAAGATGTTCTAGGCAGGAATTAGGGATTAAATACAACGGGATTTCTTGGATGTAATCTTGGATATGTGGGTAATAAAGATCTGAAATACAAAAATAAAAAATTTTTGTCAATAGTTGTTTAAATCTTTTTTTCTGGATTCCTTGTTTTCTGTGATATATGACATCTTTGTTTCTCTTCCAACTAACTCGTTTTTTAAGAAGACTTCTCATCTTCGTTAAACCATTTCTTTCTTAGCAAATAAAATAATATTCCATATGAGTTCCTTAAAAATTATTGAATTTTTTCTGATACCTATCTGAAGATGTTCTAGGCAGGAATTAGGGATTAAATACAACGGGATTTCTTGGATGTAATCTTGGATATGTGGGTAATAAAGATCTGAAATACAAAAATAAAAAATTTTTGTCAATAGTTGTTTAAATCTTTTTTTCTGGATTCCTTGTTTTCTGTGATATATGACATCTTTGTTTCTCTTCCAACTAACTCGTTTTTTAAGAAGACTTCTCATCTTCGTTAAACCCTTTCTTTCTTAGCAAATAAAATAATATTCCATATGAGTTCCTTAAAAATTATTGAATTTTTTCTGATACCTATCTGAAGATGTTCTAGGCAGGAATTAGGGATTAAATACAACGGGATTTCTTGGATGTAATCTTGGATATGTGGGTAATAACGATCTGAAATACAAAAATAAAAAATTTTTGTCAATAGTTGTTTAAATCTTTTTTTCTGGATTCTTTGCTTTCTGTGATATATGACATCTTCGTTTCTCTTCCAACTAACTCGTTTTTTTAAGAAGACTTCTCATCTTCGTTAAACCATTTCTTTCTTAGCAAATAAAATAATATTCCATATGAGTTCTTTAAAAATTATTGAATTTTTTCTGATACATATCTGAAGATGTTCTAGGCAGGAATTAGGAATTAAATACAACGGGATTTCTTGGATGTAATCTTGGATATGTGGGTAATAAAGATCTGAAATACAAAAATAAAAAATTTTTGTCAATAGTTGTTTAAATCTTTTTTTCTGGATTCCTTGTTTTCTGTGATATATGACATCTTTGTTTCTCTTCCAACTAACTCGTTTTTTAAGAAGACTTCTCATCTTCGTTAAACCATTTCTTTCTTAGCAAATAAAATAATATTCCATATGAGTTCCTTAAAAATTATTGAATTTTTTCTGATACCTATCTGAAGATGTTCTAGGCAGGAATTAGGGATTAAATACAACGGGATTTCTTGGATGTAATCTTGGATATGTGGGTAATAAAGATCTGAAATACAAAAATAAAAAATTTTTGTCAATAGTTGTTTAAATCATTTTTTCTGGATTCCTTGTTTTCTGTGATATATGACATCTTTGTTTCTCTTCCAACTAACTCGTTTTTTTAAGAAGACTTCTCATCTTCGTTAAACCATTTCTTTCTTAGCAAATAAAATAATGTTCCATATGAGTTCTTTAAAAATTATTGAATTTTTTCTGATACCTATCTGAAGATGTTCTAGGCAGGAATTAGGGATTAAATACAACGGGATTTCTTGGATGTAATCTTGGATATGTGGGTAATAAAGATCTGAAATACAAAAATAAAAAATTTTTGTCAATAGTTGTTTAAATCTTTTTTTCTGGATTCCTTGTTTTCTGTGATATATGACATCTTTGTTTCTCTTCCAACTAACTCGTTTTTTTAAGAAGACTTCTCATCTTCGTTAAACCATTTCTTTCTTAGCAAATAAAATAATGTTCCATATGAGTTCTTTAAAAATTATTGAATTTTTTCTGATACCTATCTGAAGATGTTCTAGGCAGGAATTAGGGATTAAATACAACGGGATTTCTTGGATGTAATCTTGGATATGTGGGTAATAAAGATCTGAAATACAAAAATAAAAAATTTTTGTCAATAGTTGTTTAAATCTTTTTTTCTGGATTCCTTGTTTTCTGTGATATATGACATCTTTGTTTCTCTTCCAACTAACTCGTTTTTTAAGAAGACTTCTCATCTTCGTTAAACCATTTCTTTCTTAGCAAATAAAATAATATTCCATATGAGTTCTTTAAAAATTATTGAATTTTTTCTGATACCTATCTGAAGATGTTCTAGGCAGGAATTAGGGATTAAATACAACGGGATTTCTTGGATGTAATCTTGGATATGTGGGTAATAAAGATCTGAAATACAAAAATAAAAAATTTTTGTCAATAGTTGTTTAAATCTTTTTTTCTGGATTCCTTGTTTTCTGTGATATATGACATCTTTGTTTCTCTTCCAACTAACTCGTTTTTTTAAGAAGACTTCTCATCTTCGTTAAACCATTTCTTTCTTAGCAAATAAAATAATGTTCCATATGAGTTCTTTAAAAATTATTGAATTTTTTCTGATACCTATCTGAAGATGTTCTAGGCAGGAATTAGGGATTAAATACAACGGGATTTCGTGGATGTAATCTTGGATATGTGGGTAATAAAGATCTGAAATACAAAAATAAAAAATTTTTGACAATAGTTGTTTAAATCTTTTTTTCTGGATTCCTTGTTTTCTGTGATATATGACATCTTTGTTTCTCTTCCAACTAACTCGTTTTTTAAGAAGACTTCTCATCTTCGTTAAACCATTTCTTTCTTAGCAAATAAAATAATATTCCATATGAGTTCTTTAAAAATTATTGAATTTTTTCTGATACCTATCTGAAGATGTTCTAGGCAGGAATTAGGGATTGAATACAACGGGATTTCTTGGATGTAATCTTGGATATGTGGGTAATAAAGATCTGAAATACAAAAATAAAAAATTTTTGACAATAGTTGTTTAAATCTTTTTTTCTGGATTCCTTGTTTTCTGTGATATATGACATCTTTGTTTCTCTTCCAACTAACTCGTTTTTTAAGAAGACTTCTCATCTTCGTTAAACCATTTCTTTCTTAGCAAATAAAATAATATTCCATATGAGTTCTTTAAAAATTATTGAATTTTTTCTGATACCTATCTGAAGATGTTCTAGGCAGGAATTAGGGATTAAATACAACGGGATTTCTTGGATGTAATCTTGGATATGTGGGTAATAACGATCTGAAATACAAAAATAAAAAATTTTTGTCAATAGTTGTTTAAATCTTTTTTTCTGGATTCTTTGCTTTCTGTGATATATGACATCTTCGTTTCTCTTCCAACTAACTCGTTTTTTTAAGAAGACTTCTCATCTTCGTTAAACCATTTCTTTCTTAGCAAATAAAATAATATTCCATATGAGTTCTTTAAAAATTATTGAATTTTTTCTGATACCTATCTGAAGATGTTCTAGGCAGAAATTAGGAATTAAATACAACGGGATTTCTTGGATGTAATCTTGGATATGTGGGTAATAAAGATCTGAAATACAAAAATAAAAAAATTTTGTCAATAGTTGTTTAAATCTTTTTTTCTGGATTCCTTGTTTTCTGTGATATATGACATCTTTGTTTCTCTTCCAACTAACTCGTTTTTTTAAGAAGACTTCTCATCTTCGTTAAACCATTTCTTTCTTAGCAAATAAAATAATGTTCCATATGAGTTCTTTAAAAATTTTTGAATTTTTTCTGATACCTATCTGAAGATGTTCTAGGCAGGAATTAGGGATTAAATACAACGGGATTTCTTGGATGTAATCTTGGATATGTGGGTAATAACGATCTGAAATACAAAAATAAAAAATTTTTGTCAATAGTTGTTTAAATCTTTTTTTCTGGATTCTTTGCTTTCTGTGATATATGACATCTTCGTTTCTCTTCCAACTAACTCGTTTTTTTAAGAAGACTTCTCATCTTCGTTAAACCATTTCTTTCTTAGCAAATAAAATAATATTCCATATGAGTTCTTTAAAAATTATTGAATTTTTTCTGATACCTATCTGAAGATGTTCTAGGCAGGAATTAGGAATTAAATACAACGGGATTTCTTGGATGTAATCTTGGATATGTGGGTAATAAAGATCTGAAATACAAAAATAAAAAATTTTTGTCAATAGTTGTTTAAATCTTTTTTTCTGGATTCCTTGTTTTCTGTGATATATGACATCTTTGTTTCTCTTCCAACTAACTCGTTTTTTTAAGAAGACTTCTCATCTTCGTTAAACCATTTCTTTCTTAGCAAATAAAATAATGTTCCATATGAGTTCTTTAAAAATTTTTGAATTTTTTCTGATACCTATCTGAAGATGTTCTAGGCAGGAATTAGGGATTAAATACAACGGGATTTCTTGGATGTAATCTTGGATATGTGGGTAATAACGATCTGAAATACAAAAATAAAAAATTTTTGTCAATAGTTGTTTAAATCTTTTTTTCTGGATTCTTTGCTTTCTGTGATATATGACATCTTCGTTTCTCTTCCAACTAACTCGTTTTTTTAAGAAGACTTCTCATCTTCGTTAAACCATTTCTTTCTTAGCAAATAAAATAATATTCCATATGAGTTCTTTAAAAATTATTGAATTTTTTCTGATACCTATCTGAAGATGTTCTAGGCAGGAATTAGGAATTAAATACAACGGGATTTCTTGGATGTAATCTTGGATATGTGGGTAATAAAGATCTGAAATACAAAAATAAAAAATTTTTGTCAATAGTTGTTTAAATCTTTTTTTCTGGATTCCTTGTTTTCTGTGATATATGACATCTTTGTTTCTCTTCCAACTAACTCGTTTTTTTAAGAAGACTTCTCATCTTCGTTAAACCATTTCTTTCTTAGCAAATAAAATAATGTTCCATATGAGTTCTTTAAAAATTTTTGAATTTTTTCTGATACCTATCTGAAGATGTTCTAGGCAGGAATTAGGGATTAAATACAACGGGATTTCTTGGATGTAATCTTGGATATGTGGGTAATAACGATCTGAAATACAAAAATAAAAAATTTTTGTCAATAGTTGTTTAAATCTTTTTTTCTGGATTCTTTGCTTTCTGTGATATATGACATCTTCGTTTCTCTTCCAACTAACTCGTTTTTTTAAGAAGACTTCTCATCTTCGTTAAACCATTTCTTTCTTAGCAAATAAAATAATATTCCATATGAGTTCTTTAAAAATTATTGAATTTTTTCTGATACCTATCTGAAGATGTTCTAGGCAGGAATTAGGAATTAAATACAACGGGATTTCTTGGATGTAATCTTGGATATGTGGGTAATAAAGATCTGAAATACAAAAATAAAAAATTTTTGTCAATAGTTGTTTAAATCTTTTTTTCTGGATTCCTTGTTTTCTGTGATATATGACATCTTTGTTTCTCTTCCAACTAACTCGTTTTTTAAGAAGACTTCTCATCTTCGTTAAACCATTTCTTTCTTAGCAAATAAAATAATATTCCATATGAGTTCCTTAAAAATTATTGAATTTTTTCTGATACCTATCTGAAGATGTTCTAGGCAGGAATTAGGGATTAAATACAACGGGATTTCTTGGATGTAATCTTGGATATGTGGGTAATAAAGATCTGAAATACAAAAATAAAAAATTTTTGTCAATAGTTGTTTAAATCTTTTTTTCTGGATTCCTTGTTTTCTGTGATATATGACATCTTTGTTTCTCTTCCAACTAACTCGTTTTTTAAGAAGACTTCTCATCTTCGTTAAACCATTTCTTTCTTAGCAAATAAAATAATATTCCATATGAGTTCTTTAAAAATTATTGAATTTTTTCTGATACCTATCTGAAGATGTTCTAGGCAGGAATTAGGGATTAAATACAACGGGATTTCTTGGATGTAATCTTGGATATGTGGGTAATAAAGATCTGAAATACAAAAATAAAAAATTTTTGTCAATAGTTGTTTAAATCTTTTTTTCTGGATTCCTTGTTTTCTGTGATATATGACATCTTTGTTTCTCTTCCAACTAACTCGTTTTTTTAAGAAGACTTCTCATCTTCGTTAAACCATTTCTTTCTTAGCAAATAAAATAATGTTCCATATGAGTTCTTTAAAAATTATTGAATTTTTTCTGATACCTATCTGAAGATGTTCTAGGCAGGAATTAGGGATTAAATACAACGGGATTTCGTGGATGTAATCTTGGATATGTGGGTAATAAAGATCTGAAATACAAAAATAAAAAATTTTTGACAATAGTTGTTTAAATCTTTTTTTCTGGATTCCTTGTTTTCTGTGATATATGACATCTTTGTTCCTCTTCCAACTAACTCGTTTTTTTAAGAAGACTTCTCATCTTCGTTAAACCATTTCTTTCTTAGCAAATAAAATAATGTTCCATATGAGTTCTTTAAAAATTATTGAATTTTTTCTGATACCTATCTGAAGATGTTCTAGGCAGGAATTAGGGATTGAATACAACGGGATTTCTTGGATGTAATCTTGGATATGTGGGTAATAAAGATCTGAAATACAAAAATAAAAAATTTTTGACAATAGTTGTTTAAATCTTTTTTTCTGGATTCCTTGTTCTCTGTGATATATGACATCTTTGTTCCTCTTCCAACTAACTCGTTTTTTTAAGAAGACTTCTCATCCTTCATCAAACCATTTTTTTCATAGCAAGTAGAATAACGTGCCATATGGGTTCTTTAAAATTTATTGAATTTTTTCTAATACTTATCTGAAGAAGTTCTAGGCAGGAATTAGGGATTAAACACAACGGGATTTCTTGGATGTAATCTTGGATATGTGGGTAATAAAGATCTGAAACACAAAAATAAAAACTTTTTGACAATAGTTGTTTAAATCTTTTTTTCTGGATTCCTTGTTTTCTGTGATTTATGACATCTTTGTTTCTCTTCCCACTAACTCGTTTTTTTTAAGAAGACTTTTCATCCTTCATCAAACCATTTTTTTCATAGCAAGTAGAATAACGTGCCATATGGGTTCTTTAAAATTTATTGAATTTTTTCTAATACTTATCTGAAGAAGTTCTAGGCAGGAATTAGGGATTAAACACAACGGGATTTCTTGGATGTAATCTTGGATATGTGGATAATAAAGATCTGAAATACAAAAATAAAAACTTGTTAATACTTGTTTAAATCTTTTTTTTTTCTGGATTCCTTGTTTTCTGTGATATATGACATCTTTGTTTCTCTTCCAACTAACTCGTTTTTTTTTAAGAAAACTTCTCATCTTCGTTAAAATATTTCTTTCTTAGCAAATAAAATAATGTTCCATATGAGTTCTTTAAAAATTATTGAATTTTTTCTGATACTTATCTGAAGATGTTCTAGGCAATAATTAGGGATTAAACACAACAGGATTTCTTGGATGTAATCTTAGATATGTGGATAATAAAGATCTGAAATACAAAAATAAAAACTTGTCAATACTTGTTTAAATCTTTTTTTTTCTGGATTCCTTGTTTTCTGTGATATATGAAGTCTTTGTTTCTCTTCCCACTAACTCGTTTTTTAAGAAGACTTCTCATCCTTCATCAAACTATGTTTTTCATAGCAAGTAGAATAACGTGCCATATGGGTTCTTTAAAATTTATTGAATTTTTTCTAATACTTATCTGAAGAAGTTCTAGGCAGGAATTAGGGATTAGACATAAGGGGATTTCTTGGATGTAATCTTGGATATGTGGGTAATAAAGATCTGAAATACAAAAATAAAAACTTGTTAATAGTTCTTTTAATCTTTTTTCTGGATTCCTTGTTTTCTGTGATATATGACGTCTTTGTTTCTCTACCAACTTACCCCTTTTTTTAAGAAGACTCCTCATCCTTCATCAAACCATTTCTTTCTTAGTAAGTAAAATAACACGCCATATGGGTTCTTTAAAAATTATTGAAATTTTTCTAATACTTATCTGAAGATGTTCTAGGCAGGAGTTAGGGATTAAACACAACAGGATTTCTTGGATGTAATCTTGGATATGTGGGTAATAAAGATCTGAAATACAAAAATAAAAACTTGTCAATAGTTGTTTAAATCTTTTTTTCTGGATTCCTTGTTTTCTGTGATATAGACATCTTTGTTTCTCTTCCAACTAACTCGTTTTTTTTTAAGCAGACTTCTCATCTTCGTTAAATCATTTCTTTCTTAGCAAATAAAATAATGTTCCATATGAGTTCTTTAAAAATTATTGGACATTTTTCTGATACTTATCTGAAGATGTTCTAGGTAGGAATTAGGGATTAAACACAACGGGATTTCTTGGATGTAATCTTGGATATGTGGGTAATAAAGATCTGAAATACAAAAATAAAAACTTGTCAATAGTTCTCTAAATCCTTTTTCTGGATTCCTTGTTTTTAGTGATATATGACATCTTTGTTTCTCTTCCAACTAACTCGTTTTTTTTAAGAAGATTTCTCATCCTTCATCAAACCATTTCTTTCTTAGCAAATAAAATAATGTGCCATATGGGTTCTATAAAATTACTGGATTTTTTCTAATACTTATCTGAAGATGGTCTAGGCAGGAATTGGGGATTAAACACAACGGTATTTCTTGGATATGTGGGTAATAAAGATCTGAAATACAAAGAAAGTGTTATAAAAAAAAGTGAACATTTAGAAAAAAAAAATGACGATTAAAAAATAAATTTGTAAAATATCTTTATTTCTCTAAAAGTAGTAATAAATGTTATAAAAGATTAAAGTAATTTTTACCAGAATGTTGTGTGTGGTGGTGTGTAGTTAATAACTAGCTCCCTATTTTCATTGTAACAATGATATCTCGACCAGTACTCGGCTTATTTTATCTCAAAAAAAATATTTTAGACACCATTCGTTATTAATTAATTTTCTCGTATTCATTTTAGTTTAAAAATTCAATTTTACCGTCCGCTTTAACCATTAACAATATAAACCTACGTGTACTTTATAGGCAATCTTGTTATTAATTATTTACAAGGTTTAATCCGAAATAAGGACCGGAGAGACAAGGAAACGGGACGAGGAAGAGAAGAACGGCGACTTGAACAAAAAAATAAATAAGAACGTAGAAATTATATCAATCTTTACGCATCTGATTTTTTACATCATAAAAAATACCTATTCAAAAAGAAAAAGACATCTTCAATTTGTATAATTTTTAACATCAACAATGTAAAAGAGGTACTTAAAGTAAAAACTTATCATCAATATTCATCCGCTTAAGATTAAAAAAAAACACTTGACCACTTCAGCAGGATTCTTTTCTTCTTTCTGAAAATGTAGGAAAAATTCACGATGTATATACATTTGGTCACTTATCTATGTCGATTCGCATTCGTAATCTTTTCGGTGAAGGTTCGTCGATTTCTTCTTCTAAACCGGGGAGGTGAATTTTCGTTTCCGATGCTTCGAACGGCTGAAATAAAAAAGAAAGAAAATTCATTAATAACCGTTTTATTTTGGGTTATTAATTTTTTTTTCTGACGTTATCTAAAAATTAACCAAATCTCTTACATGCAAAGTTGTTAATGAATTAGAAACCCAGAATTTATATTAAAATAATAAAAGAACTTTTAATATTCAATAGAACTTGAATAAAATACGTCATTTATTATAATAAAACAGTTTTATGGGGTGTATTAGAAAATCCGAAACTTCCTGTATAATAATAAAATAAACATGGGATTAGTTGGTGTAAGGATTAGCAAAATAAAACTAATAAACACATACCTGGGCATCAATTCCCTTAGTAGCAGGCTACATAATACGAAAGAAGTACGTGTTAGTCATCAAATGCCTCTAGCAAAATTTATTAAAAAAAGATTTTATCTTTTCAATCATTTTCAAAATTAACTACTTAAAAAAAGAGGCATAAAATCCTTTTTTAATATTTTTATAAACATTTTCTTTTTAAATTAAACGCAATGTTTGCTCGGTATGTACATAAAAAAAATGAGATCGAAAAGACAAAATATTCTTATCATCAACTTACTTTTACATCGGTTCCAAGAGGGCCACATCCTTCCGAGCGCATTTTGCTTTTCACCTTTTTCAAACGATCCGCGTTCACCATCGACAGCGTGATTCCTTTTTTATTTGGTTGGTACTGTAATTCCGGTGGTAAAAACACCCGCGAATTGCTCAGATCGACTTGAGGAACCCAGTACATCGTCGGTACTCTTGTGTCCGTTGGGAAATTTTTCATATCGTAATTAACGGTTTTCGTTAAAAGTAAACCGGAAGACAAATCACAGAGTGCCCATAATTTCTAAAAAAAAACAAATATTAAAATTAATCGCTTGCGTTATGTGGTTCAAAAAATACTTAATCAATCTATTTGAAAATTTGATATTGATTCAAACTCATTAAAAGACACGAAATTCGCTTTAATATTACAAACTGAATAAACCAAATACTACCAAACAAACGATGTCGTAAAATAAGGAAGCGTAAAAAAGAAAAAATTGTATTGAAAGTGTTTGACGGGAAAAATCAGATTTTCGGACCTACCTAAGAGGAGGATGATGCCTTGAAAATCAGAATGATATAGCGCGTTATATAAAAACACAGCCGGGTAGAAAGTAGAGGGCATTGTAATCAAGTACTGTTATGGGCAACAATAATGTGGTGGGGCATTCAATGAAAAAGAACACGAAAAGAAAGGAGCGGTTTGAAATGTGGAAACAATTTGACAGCAGAGACAGGGATGTGGAAATAGAAGAGATAAGGAATAGCAGATACAATCATAGATATAGTGAAATTGTAGAGCAAGGGCTAATAAAATGTCTGCTAACGGAGGGTGATGAAGAGATGAGATAGGTAGCTAGATGGAGAAAGTGATAGCTTGGAGAGAACAGCGCACAGAGAAGAAAATGGATGGAGGAGAAAAAGGAGGGAGACAGAGAGAGGTTGTTTAGAAAGTTAATTGATATGAGCTATATATAAGGTTATTTACATAAAAACCAAACACAGAGCAGGGACTGGGAGAACAGGAGTGAACCAAAATTAAAATGATTTGAGGAGTTGTAGCTTTTTCCAGTTGAATCTTCAATTTTTAAAACATACGATATCTTAGTAATACTTTAAGGTAGAAAAACCAAACTTGGTACATGTTATGAATAGTAGTTGGTAGCAAATTGAGATTAATTGAGGTATCTGAAAAGATTGATTAAGGGTCCGCCCATAATTTCATAAACGAAATGATAGGTCCGGGACCATTAAAAAGTCAAGGGATTTTATAAGTTTGGAAATTAAGAAACAATTAAAATATACGGAACGATTTTTCTAATGCCTATTGTTTTGTAATAAAAATACGCTAGGACGATAAATCTTTAAAAGCAATTTTGTGAATCTTTAAATCCGCTTTATTTTATTTATTTTTTTTTATTTTTAGTCTTGTGTTATGTTTCCCTCATTCTATGTACATTTATTGTACTTAATTGGATAAGTCTTAGAAGGGCCAGTTTTTAAAAATACGTATAGGTGCTGCGTGCTGAAAAAAAACTTAATTTTGAATAGACTCTAGCAAAAGGACTGAATTAAGTCTGAAAAAATTCAAAACATCTCAAGTCTATCTTCAAGTCTTCTAGAGGCAGTATAAAGGCGTGTAGAAACAGTATCAAGTCTGGTAGAAGCAGTATCAAGTGTTTCAGGGCAGTTAAAATAAAAATCCAGGTATTTCCAAAACAACAGGCAAAATTCATAGGAATACGTATTTCGCAGCGAAAATTCGGTTGTCTAAGATAGTAGTTAAGAAATACTGACGTGCCTAAGGACGATTTATAATCGAAATACACCTCAAGTGTATAGCACCGAAATCACATAAATAATAACATTAATTTCATCAAAAAATATCTGAATTTTTATTTTGATTATATTCATTGAGATGACTATGGGGAGAACACTTGCTTTCATTTCAGGGCGGCATTAAATGGCATTGTGACATAAATGCCAGCATGAAGTCTTCTAGAAACATTTCTCAAATCTTTTGGAAGCAGTATAAAGTCTTCTTGAAGCATTTCAAATCTTCTGGAAGCAATATCAAGTCTTTTGAAAGTATTTCAAATGTTCTGGAAGCATTTCAAATCTTTTGAAAGCAGTATCAAGTTTTCCAGAAGTAATATCGAGTCTTTTAAAAGCGTTTCAATAGTCTAGAAACAGTATACAGTTTTCTGGAAGCATTTCAAATCCTCTGGAAGGTCTATCAAGTCTTTTGGAAGCATTTCAAGTCTTCTAGAGGCAGTATCAAATCTTCGAAAGGAAGTATAGTCTTCTGGAAGCTTTTCATATCACTTGGAAGCAGAATCAAGTTTTTCAGAAGCAATATCGAGTCTTTTGGAAGCATTTTAAATAGTTTAGAAGCAGTAGAAATTCTTCTGTAAGCATTTCAAGTCTTCTTGAGGTAGTATCAAGTCTTCTGGAAGCATTTCAAATCTTTCAGAAGCAGTATAAAGTCTTCTAGAAGCATTTCGAATCTTCTGGAAGCAATATCAAGTCTATTAGAAGCATTTGAAATCTTCAGGGAGCAATATCGAGTCTTTTGGAAGTATTTCAAACCTTGTGGAAATATTTCAAGTCTTCTTGAGGCAATACCAAGTCTTCTGGAAGCATTTCAAATCTTTTCGATGCAGTATCAAGTTTTCCAGAAGCAGTATCGAGTCTTTTGGAAGCATTTCAAATCTTCTAGAAGAAGTATAGTCTTCTGGAAGCTTTTCATATCACTTGGAAGCAGAATCAAGTTTTTCAGAAGCAATATCGAGTCTTTTGGAAGCATTTTAAATAGTTCAGAAGCAGTATAAAGTCTTCTAGAAGCATTTCGAATCACTTGGAAGCAGTATCAAGCTTTCCAGAAGTAATATCGAGTCTTTTAAAAGCGTTTCAATAGTCTAGAAACAGTATACAGTTTTCTGGAAGCATTTCAAATCCTCTGGAAGGTCTATCAAGTCTTTTGGAAGCATTTCAAGTCTTCTAGAGGCAGTATCAAATCTTCGAAAGGAAGTATAGTCTTCTGGAAGCTTTTCATATCACTTGGAAGCAGAATCAAGTTTTTCAGAAGCAATATCGAGTCTTTTGGAAGCATTTTAAATAGTTTAGAAGCAGTAGAAATTCTTCTGTAAGCATTTCAAGTCTTCTTGAGGTAGTATCAAGTCTTCTGGAAGCATTTCAAATCTTTTAGAAGCAGTATAAAGTCTTCTAGAAGCATTTCGAATCTTCTGGAAGCAATATCAAGTTTATTAGAACCATTTATCGAGTCTTTTATCGAGTCTTTTGGAAGTATTTCAAACCTTGTGGAAATATTTCAAGTCTTCTTGAGGCAATACCAAGTCTTCTGGAAGCATTTCAAATCTTTTTGATGCAGTATCAAGTTTTCCAGAATCAGTATCGAGTCTTTTGGAAGCATTTCAAATCTTCTAGAAGAAGTATAGTCTTCTGGAAGCAAAATAAAGTATTTTAGAAGCATCTCAAACTTCTCGATGCCATATCAAGTTTTCCAGAAGCAGTATAGTCTTCTGTAAGCATTTCAAATCTTCTGGAAGCAATATCAGATCTTTTAGAAGCAGTTCAAGTCTTCTGGAAGTATTTCAATTCTTAGAGGCTTCAAAGTCAAGTCTTGCAGGGGTAATATCATGTTTTTTAAAAACATTTCAAGTCTTCTGGAAGTATTTCAAATCATCTAAAGGCAGTATCAAGTCTTCTGGAAACAGTAACAAATCTTCTAGAAGCAATATCAAGTTTTAATTCAAAGTACGTGTTTTCCACGAAAAACGTTCGTAGCAGATGCTGGGACTGAATTGGAGAAGAAAAAGCTGAATAGTACATTTAAAAAATTAATTAAAAATCTAAACCTCGATCCAGATAAAATCATTAGAATTTTGTATAAATTCTTAAATTTTCTGCATATTTATAAAATGCTTTTTTGGAAATATATTTTGATTTCGAGAGAACAGTTTCAAAAATTTCAGGACTTTTAACCCAAATACCGGAATTTAGAACTCAATCCCGAATCCTGAAAACATATTTGGTCCGGGAATTGGACATCCTAGATAAAGCATGGTCCAAACCAGAGGCCCACGAAAATTATTGGAAGATTTATCATCGTATTACAATCATATCCAGAAAGTGTCTTTAGGGGCAAAACAACTGCTAACCAGTACTTTTTAGTTTCCTGACTAAAAAAAAGTTGTTTTGGGAATCAAAATACAAAATATATAAAGTATAGATAGATTTGGTTGTGTAACTTTGCCCTAGATGGTACCCTACATTTTGATAGATTTGTTCATCTTTTGACAAATTTGGTACCTGATTACCTCATTTCATGTGGAATTTAATACTAAAACTTTTTTCATTCTTATTATTTTTTAAAAATCTTTGTCGTTTATTTAAAAAAGCGTATATGTAAAGTAATTCCATTAACTTGAAATCCCGAAAAATTTTGGTGATTAGTTAATGAATTCGACAAAAGGCGAAAAAAATTATCAAAATTTAGGGTTGATAACCATAATCAACAATTAATCCCAACTTGCATCAATGTACGCCAAATTCAGTTTTTCTAGTTTAATGTCTGAAATCTCGATTGTTTAAAAAATTATCATCTAACTTTGACTGGCTATAGCTCCTCAAAGGTACAACATGGCATAGAGATAAATTACATTAAATAATCTTTATATTATTTATAAAGATTATTTTGATCTTTGTTTTTTGGTATTTTTGTTTTATTTTGTATTTTTTGATTACTTTATAATCATTATTATTATAACCTTCTGGAAAATAATAGTAGTATATTACTATATGAGAATACAACGAGGGCAATTATTCATGAATCCACCTGAATATAATACTATATTTTGTCTATGATCACTATTGAATTTTAAAAGAAAAAATGATAAGAAGTTAATAAAAGTAAATAATGTTTAACATTTATGTATTGACATGGAATTTTTTTACTGCCAATCTCGAAATAATTAAAAACGTAATAAATTGAAATAATTATTTTATGTTTTTAAACAATTAATTTTGATTTCACATAAATATTTGAAGTGAGAAAATCGAATTTGATATATTTATTGATAAAATTGATTTTAAATTCTAAAATTTTATTCTTACCTTTATTAATTTTTTATTTATTAATTTTTACTTGAGTAATTTTAATTTTTGCGAAATTGGCAGTAAGAAAATTCAACGCAATTTAATGTCATACAATATCAATACATAAACGTCAAAAATAATCTAAATTGTTTTTAATTTTTCTATCATCAAATTCTATAGTAATTATGGACAAAGTATAGCCTAGCAAAGAAAACCAAGGGAATCCATAAAGGATATCAAAGGATTTACACACTATATGAGTTGAATAAGTTAAAATATGGCAAAATAGCAAGGTAACAACACTTACTTAGGATTATAAAGCCAAAAGAAGCAAAGTAAATCAGATTGAAATAATACATCAATTACACACAGCTTTTGATATCGACACAAATTACTTAATAACTAACTTTTTTTATTGACATGTTATTAAGATTTATATTAACAGTATTTCTAAAAACTATTACTTACATAATTAATACTATCGTCATCAGGTCTCAAAGCATCTTTGTGATTTTTCATCCGTTCAATTAAGTTTTTATAAAATCCATAGCTAAAATATTCCGTTTTGGTGACGAGCGGTTCCAAAATGAACCAAAGACATTGTTTGGCGCGAGTCAAATCCGCAACATCATCCCAACGGGAAAGCCCCGGATCATGCCCCAAAACCGGTATGGCAAAAGCTAACATGTAATCAGGTAATATATGGGGAAGTTGACTCATGGCTTTATCAACTTGTCCTCCGCCCATCGTCAACGTTTTCACGTAATCTCTTCGTTTATTTATATCTGTAATCATGTTGTTTTTGATTTGAGTGCGTAGCCGGCTGTCTGGTTCTTTTCCTGCTAGGGCGTAATAACCCATGAAATCTAATGGGAGACATTTATTTGGTAAACCCCGTCCTAGACCTTTGTGTAGTTTCGATGAAAAAATTTCACGAACTTGTTTTACTTCGTCGCACATTAATTGGGAGAGATTATAAAATTGTTCGACCGTGTATTGATCGCCGACACCTTTCTGTTCGCAAACTTTTAACATAGCACAACCCGCGGATAATCTCAGCCAAGACATTTCAGCTTGCGATAATCTCCCGCTTTGCAACAAATCTCCTTTATGCGCAATAAACGCATTTAACATCCGAAAAGTTTTCTGTGCGGACGCCGTATCCTGTTTTAAACCCAACAACCATCTCGCCATCGCCTTCAATCCTTCAATTTTACAACGAGTTTCTTCAGGGAGCTCCTCTTCCGGACACCATTGCTCGGAATCGTGATTGTTGTTTTCCGTTTGACGCGCTTCTTTTACCAGTAATTCTTTAACAATTTTTCTTGAGACGATATTTTTGATTTGCACTTTACATTTTTCTGGAACATTGAAAGCTATGTGGCCTAAGGTGACTATAGCGGTACGGTAGTTAGGTTTATCGGGACAGAGATTAGTTTTAGCCGTTTCGAGAATCGCGGGGAAAAGGGAATCGTGTAATTCGGGCATGTTCACAAATATACAACGTATCGCTCCTTTCGCTTGTTTTGGGGTGCCCGATTCGGCGAAATTTTTGCAAATCGGAGCTAATTGATCCATTAAGTCCGGAAATTGTTCATCTATAAAAAAAAAAAGAATTTTTTATATTTAAAATCAATTTTACCAGTTTATGAAAATAATTAGGAGAAATAATATGTAAAGATTTTCTTTGTACTCTCAAAATTGATCTTTAATTTACAAAAAATCACACACGTTTAGATACTGATTCTAGTCATGTAAAAATAGATTAGTGTCATATATAAGTACAGTTCATTTTTTGATATAAACATAAAAAATGTTTTGGGGTGTTTATTTGCCATTTGTTTACATAAAAAAGGGTTTTGTTCTGTGTTGCATGTTTTTAACAAAAAATAAGTACTGGGTGAGCAAATTAGGGTGTTATTTAGACCAGTGATGGCCAAACTGTGGCTCGCGAGCCGCATGCTGCTCTTCGATGATATTGCGGATCAACTAACAATTCAAATAATAAAAAATCTTTGAAGAAAAAAGATTCCCGGAACAATTACTAGAAGCTATAAATCAATGCGTCTGACACAGATTTCGGGGAAGAACCTTTTTACAGTATTCAATTCAGTCGAACTATCGCGACCCTATAGGGTGATTGTGTTTGTCAGTCTCTCTTCTTGAATAAAAACGGTAGGAAATGATTTAAATAAAATACTTCACATTATATGAATGTTATTTAATGTTATTAATATTTACTATTATAGATAAAGTATTGATTTACTAAGATGATTCCTCCAAATAAACGAAAGCGGGAGTATTCTGATGAAAACCGAAATTTTAATGAGGAATAGGAAGAAGACTATGCTTTTATAGAAAAAAATGGTAAAGCTGTCTGTCTAATTTGTAACTCAACCGTGAAAAATTATAAGGTAGGAAATTTAAAACGTCATTATGAAAAACTCCATTCCGAATTTATATCTGAATATCCGACAAAATTGGAGTTAAGAATTAAAACACTGCAGTCGCTAAAGTCTTTAATTAATAATCAGGTCAATTTTATGTCAAAATTTACTGAAGAATCTAAATCTGTAACAGAAATTAGTTTTAAAATAGCGTGGAACATAGCAAGAGCAAAACAGCAATATACTGAAGGAGATTTTATTAAACAAAATATTATTGATACAATTAAATCATTAGTTCGACTGAATTGAATACTGTAAAAAGGTTCTTCCCCGAAATCTGTATCAGACGTATTGATTTATAGCTTCCTTATTCGCCACAAGTAAACGTTGCTCTGTAAATGTTCCGGGAATCTTTTTGCTTCGAAGATTTTTTATTATTTGAATTGTTAGTTGAGCCGCAATAATACAAAACTTTTAAAATTGATAGGTGGAATTCCAGTTTCACGACATACAGTAGAGTAGAACGCCGTATTGCAGAAATAACTGTAGATTTATTATCGCAATTACATAAAGACATAAAGAATTGTGTAGTACAGTGACCGCGCTATATAAGCAACCTCTCTAAAAGCAACATTCTTTATAAGCAACTTCTGTGTAAGCAACTTTTTGTTTCCAAAAGTTCTGTATAAGCAACTCATTTTAACAATTGTTCATACGCATGGCTAATCTTTGTACGGAGCTACATAACCTAAATATGTACTTATTGTGTTGATGCTATATTAGCTTGGTAGAGTGTCTTACTATGGAACAGAAAAAAAGAAGAAATTCGATTTCTTTAAAAGACAAATTAGCCATATTAAAAGAACTTGAAGATGGTAAAATAGTGAAAGATATTTGTACGAAATACAAAGTTCATAAATCTACAATATCCAGAATAAAAGGATATAAGGAGAATTTAGAAGAATACGCATCAAAAACAAATGTAAATCAGAAAAAGATTAAGCGAATGAAGACGACAAAATATGAAGAAGTCGACGATAGGGTGTATGCTTGGTTCTTAGAACAGCGACAAATAAACGATTTGGTTTCAAACGAATCAATAAAATTAAAAGCGCTTGAGGTGAGTAAATTAATTAATGGGTCTCCAGAATTTGTAGCAAGTAATGGATTGTTGACAAAATTTAAAAACCAGCATGGAATACGAATTTTGACTGTTTGTGGAGAGCATATGTCTTGCAATGTTGAACTAGCTGATTTATTTAAATACAAATTTAGAAATATTATTGCTGAAAACAGCTTTTTGCCCGATCAGATATATAATTGCGACGAAACTGGTCTCGTGTACAAAAGTTTACATAATAAAACTAATGTTGCAAATTTTGAAAAAATGCTGTTGGAACAAAAGTATTTAAGGAGAGAGTAACAATAATGCCTTGCACAAACGCCACAGGAACGCATAAACTTGATTTAATGATGATTGGTAAATCAAAATGTCCCCGTTGCTTTCATAATATGGAATTGCCACTATACTACAAGTCGTCTAAGAATGCTTGGCAAACATATACACTTTTTAAAGACTGGTATCATGACGTGTTTATCCCTCAAGTAACAAAGCACTTACAATCTAAAGGACTTCCTATAAAGGCACTTTTGTTAATAGATAATGCAAGCTGTCATGGTTCTGAAAGCAATTTTACCGATAACTCCAATTTCAAAGTTATGTTTTTTCCTCCAAATAACACACGATTGTTGCAACCACTAGATCAACATGTCATAAAATCGCTTAAACAGCGTTATCGTAAGCATCTTTTGACAACTCTTGCCGCCTTAGGTACCGAAGGTGGAATTGTTTCAGCACTAAAAACTATAAATTTGAAAGATGTAGTTTATTTCATTGTCCAAGCTTGGAATGAAATCCCAATATCGGTCATTCAAAATTCTTTTACACATCTTTTTTCGTCGACTGATGAAATTCAACACAGCATACCTACTGATCATTTTGTGGAAGAAGACGACATCCCTTTGGCAAGATTGTACAATTCAATATTAACCGCTTCAAACTTAATAGATAATGAAGTAATGGAATGGGCAAATGGAACGAAAGAGACAACTGCTTCTTTTGACATAGCTACAAATCACGAACTCGTGGAAGAACAAAATGGCATTGCAAAGAATAAGAGAAAAGGCTATAATAAAAAAATATTCGCAATGAACGCTGGGGGTAATAAGTTTATATAAACAGTTGTTTACGTTTTCCTTTTGTATTATGTTTTCGTTTTAAAAATTATGTTTTGTTTTTTTGATTTGATGATAATAAAATATTAGAACCCATTTTTCATTTTATTCTATCGTAATATACTTTTTTTCAGTTTGTAAAAGACACATGGAAAAATATTTTGCGAGGAATTCCTTTTTCTCTATAAGCAACTTTTTCTATATAAGAAACTTTTTTAAATAAATTGATTCACATGAGTTGCTTATATAGAGCGTTCACCGATCAACCTCAGTTAGCAATTTTTATTCGTTTCATATTTGAAGATGGAGTCACGCGAGAAGAATTATTAGATCTCATTGCTTTAAAAGATGCTACACGTGGTATCGATATTAAAGAAGCTTTTGATGCCGCCGTTAAAGATATTCCGAAAAACAAATTAATAGGTATAGCCACTGATGGAGCAGCTGCCATGGTAGGGAAAATGTTGGATTAATAGGGCTCCTGAAAAAAGATGAAAATATTCCAGATTTTATTCCCATCCATTACATTGTACATCGCGAACATCTTATTGCCAAACACTTTAATTTTAATCATGTGTTCACACTGCTCATCAAAATCGTAAATTTTATTCGAACTAATGCAAAAAATCATCGCCAATTTCGTAATTTTATTGACGAACTTGATTTGAACAAGTAAATGATTTATCATTATACTGCATAGTAAGGTGGTTATCAATATACGACGTCCTGAATAGGTTTGTAATATTGTTAAAACCAATTATTGATGTTTTAGATATAAAAAAGAAAACATATCCGCAATTAAAGGATAAAGAATGACTCTGTGATTTAATGTTCTTCACGGATACAATGGAGCATTTAAAAAAATTAAATTTATTATTGCAAGGTAAGGACAAGAATATCTCAGAGTTAAGTCAAAGCATTTGCAGTTTTAAAAGAAAGATACAACTTGTATCTGTAGACCTAATGGATAAGACATTCAATCACTTTCCTCAATTAAAGAAAGCTGCTTCAGAATATGATATTTCTTTAACAGTCATCATTCATTATTTTTTCATTATTTTTATTTATTATTATAATTATCAGACAAAATTAAAAAACCTGTACAACGATTTTGAATATCGATTTACGAATTTAGTTGCACTGAAACCATCAATTACATTTTTGTTAAATCCGTTTGAAATTGATATCCATAATAATGGTTTTAAATTATTAAAATGTTTTAAATAGAATTAATTGACATGCAAGAAGATCAAGGTGTCCACATATTACACAAATCGGCAAAATCAATAAATAAATTCTGGAAATGTGTACCAGCAGCACCAGCAGTTAAATACAACAATATAAAAATTGCAGCTTATCGATTACTATCAATATTTGGATCAAACTAACTAATATAAGTTTCGTTCACAATTGACTAACCAACATTTAAAGGAATTAATGTTCAACTATCAATTATCAACCTGATTTTCAAAAATTAACCTTTACATTACAAACTCATCAACCTTCAACTACTAAGAAATAAATATGTAAAAATTACTATCATTTAATACATTGTGACTTAAAAAATTGTTTTTTTTTATACTAAACTCTTGCGGCTCCCAATATTTTCAGGTAGTTTACTACGGCTCTTATTACAAAAAGTCTGGCCACCCCTGATTTAGACTATCTCAGAAATTATAAAAATTAAAAAAAGTAGCCTACATATCTCTCTTTGTTTTAAATCTTTAGATATTATGACATATTTGTTTTTATAAATGGAAGCGACAATTGATTCCTAACTTATTAAATTCGTTATTATTTCTAATTTCAGAAATAGGTTTGTCAGGTCTACTTTTTATTGCTTTAAAATAAAGTAAAAAATAAATCTTTATTAACGTAAAATAAGTCCACATTTAATTATCCACAAATATTGTCATATCTCGAAAACTAGAGGAACAAAATTTGTTAACACAAGCTTGAAGTTTATTAAAAACACAAATTGAATCATGTAAGCTACTTTTATTCTAACTCTTATAGTTTCCGACATAGATAGTCCATTATGACATCCAAATTTGCCCATCTTGTATATCGTTAAAATCGTATTTATCCATAGATTTATAAACATTTTAATCACAACTATTTAGTTAGTGAAAATGTTACCAAAATTCTTACAAAACCGTCTTTAAAAACGATATATCCAATGATGCGAATTTATAATTTACCTTGCAAATTATCAGAATATTTACCGTAATTTACTGTAAATTACCAAACAATTTTTTTCATAAATTACCGGTACGATGATCTGTGCATATGCAAAAATGTTTAAATTAGAGATGACCAATCCCATAATTATTAAGGAATGTAGTGAGTGGTGAACATTTTTTTTAATCACTGTGACTGTGATCACTGTTTATCTTTTATAAAGAAGAGTATCGACGTTTCCTCAGACATATGACAAAAAAAAACCATCACAAGTACAGAACACATCAAAGTGTTCACAATATTACGATAAAGAGCAAAAGAAGTTATTTCCAAAGAAGGGGATATGTCAACCAGTTATAACGAATAAATAACAAATTAAATGGGGACGTCTAAAGAACGCACATACTAAAAGAACTAACAGAAAGAAGAAAACAGTTGAGATGTATGTAACATCTTCAGAGGAAGAAAAGATAGAAATAAATATATATATATATATATATATATGAATTAGAAAAGGAAAAAACTTTACTGGCTACAGAAGTTTTACACCATGTAAAGGGAATTGGACAACTTGTAGAAGAACAAAGGAGGGATTTAAAGAATTTAGCTAGAAAATTTCCTGGATTATTTTTAAGTCGACCTAGAAGAAACAATTTGGTTCAATATGATATTGATTTGAAATGCTTCCAGAATACATGAATTGTTTCCATCAAAACTTGATACTGCTTCCACGATACTAAAAAAGCTTCTAGAAGTCTGAACTGCTTCCAGAAGACTCGCTACTTCTAGAAGACTTGATATTGCTTCTGGAAGCCTTGAAATGCTTCCAAAAGACTGGCAATGGTTCTAGAAGTATTGATATTATTTATAGAAGACGTAAAGAAAGAAAGAAATATTTCCACACGACTTAATACTATTTCGAGAAGACTTAAAATGCTTCTAGAAAACTTGAACTGCTTCTAGAAGACTCGATTCTACCTCTGGAAGACTTGACACTGCTTCTACTAGACTTGATATCGCTTCCAGGATAGTTGAAATGCTTTCAAAAGACTTGCAATGCTTCCAGAAAACTTGACACTGCTTCTAGAAGACTTAATATTGCCTCTGAAAGACATGAAATGCTTCCAGAAGACTTGATATTGCCTCTAAAAGACTTGAAATGCTGCTAGAGGACTTAATACTGTTTCTAGAAGAATTGATAGTGTCTTTGAATAAGATATATCAAATCTATCATCAGAAGACTTGGTACTGTTTGTAGAGACTTAAAATGTTTGTAGAGACTTAAAATGTTTGCAGAAGACTTTTTCCTTTGGAAGGCTTAATATGTTTAAGAGCACTAAATAACATCTTATTTATCATCAGATATTAAATGCTAATGATTATTTATGGCCAAATTGTCTGAACTTTGGGTACCTCTTGAAGTATACAAAAATAATAAAATAAAATTAAGATTTTCACTTTAGAATCAAACGAGGAATATCACTCAGTATTGTTTATCCACCAATTTATGAACAGCCTATAGTTTATAAGGAATAAATTTTTTTTAATAGATGCTTTTTTTAATAAATGCGAATTAGTTACTCTTACTTAAAGTTTATATAACGAAGACCTTATTCATAACATGCCTAAAATCTAATCGGAGTGTGTTACTGAACGAAGAGTTCCATACAAAAATTATCTTTTAAAAAAAGGGTTGAAGAACATTGGTTTAGATAAATCATAATAGAAAAGAATTATACGCACATGCGCAGATATTTAAATGTTCCTTTGTAGTTTGCATAATGGTTTTATTAAATCAAAATAATAAAAGGGTTACCGCAATAATTTATCAACAAATTATTAAATTACGTGAGAATAAATTTTGAGGAAAAATCACGTAATTTACAGCAGTTATTTACACAAATTATTAATTACCATAACTTTACATCATTGGGTATATCCGGTTTAGCATGCAAACTCCCCATTTAAAGTTACAAGTTAAAAATTATACCTGGTGTATTAGATAAGAATGAGAAAAGAATTGAAGAGTTATGGGTTTCTTTTTTTAATGAAAAACGTTTTCTAACAAAGTGTTCTATTCTACGTCCTTTTTTAAGATATGATACGACTTAGTTAAGACTTTACAAGTTTGAGTACTACTTGATACTACACTAAGCACGGAAAACTCTACCGATTTTTTCCGAATTTAATCTTTTAATAACGTTGTATACCAACAATCCACACACACAATGTTATTCGTATAAAATAAAAAATACTTCAAAAAATCTCAAAAATAAATTTTATGTCAATTTAAAGCAAAGACCTTCTAGTGCACGAGTTTTTTATACTCACAGTTTGCACGCACCAAACTTTGGGAAATAAGAAATTTAAAAAAAATTACTTGTCGATACTGCTTGTAAATAAAATTTTATCGTTTTCTGCATTGTGTATTGAAGACTTTTGGTCCTTCTTTTCCTTCGAAACTCATTAAAAGACCGAACGCAATTTAAATAAAGGGACATTACTAGGTCGGTAAAAAGTTGCCTTTTCTGCTCAACAATAGAGGGCGTTAAACCTGAACTGACATCCGGTGCGTATAGCAATTAACTTAATTTTAATTTGATCGTATCTTAAGAAGGAGAAATAATGGGATATTGTGTAAAGTTACAAATCCACTAGTAACAAAATTACGACACTAGTCTCAGAAATAATTTTCCAACATGTTTCCAGTATAGTACGGCATCGACATTCGCGGCTTCAAATTACGCGGATTCGCATTATTCACGTTTTAAATTTTGCAACCTTTTTCACGACTCGATTATTCGCGAATATTTGCTATGTATTTGCGAATAATTTTGCTATGTATGCATGTCATTTTTTTTTATTTAAAACGATGTTTACCGTAGGTTTACTGTACAAGCAACCAGCTTCACATATGCGTTTTTCTGGGAATCCCTCATTTATGATCGACTTTAATGTTTGTGTTGGGTTAGGTGCTTATTTTTGTGCTGTATATTTCGTTCAGGTTAGTATTTCGCCCGGTTTTTTTTTACACCATAATTTTATAAGCAATTAATCTTACAACAGTACTCAAAATGGGTACAAAAAGACCTGTGATAGAAACAATTTTAATTGCCAAACGTGCAATGTCATTCTAGAAAAAAAAAAATAAAATTCTTGACATGCTCTGGGAAGGGAAAGAGCTACGGAAGTAGGCCTTTAATGTTAATAAATTTACGACAAGATCTGTAAAGAAACAAGAAGAATTTCTGAAGTCTTATATACAGGATTTGATACCCTGTATATGAGACTTTGATAACCAGTAACCAATACCCGTCCACCGACTAGTCGTTTAAACAAATAAAGAAAAAAAAATGCAGTACAAATGTCTAAAGTTAGAATAAAAATTATTTCTCCTAATAAAAAAAAAAATTATAATAAAGTAATTACTAAAATTCACAGGGTGTTTCGATGACTCAGAGACTAAAATTAGCAACAAAGATAAAAAATAAGATAACAAAGATATATAGTGGCCAAGATACAGGCCATCCCTAAGCAATTTATCAGCTGAATTGGTTTTCCAGAACAATGCTGTGCAGGTGTTTTTAAAATTTATTTTCTCAGAACTTTTTTTATTTGATTGTAACTAGTAAAGGCATGTTTTTCTTGTCTATTTTCTGCTATTGTTCCACAATATACACTTCCTTCTCGGAACTATATGAACAATATTATATCTAACATTTATGACTTATTACGGACTCAAACTGCAAAAAAATGTCTAAAACATAATATATAGCGTTAATTTCTGATTTTTGAACTTGTTCTAAAAACAATAACAGTTCCATAAGTGTTACAAGATATTTGATAACAAATGAATAGAAGAAGGAAAACCTTGTGTTGAGTTGCAAGTGCTTTCTAGGAAATCAGACTGGAATGGCTGTCGCAAATAAAGTTTTGATTATAACTCAATTATCACACATATAATTGAATCACATTAAAATAATACATGTGGTAATGGGATTCACATGATTAAGAGCTGCAAAGATGCCAAAATTGATAATTAAATTTCTTTTATTCATTCAGTGCACCTTGTAATAACGGATGACATTCTTTTCCTGAAAGCTATATCAGATATAATTTTAGCTAGTGTCAAAACAAAATGTTACACATTTTAATCACTCATTGTTAACATGTGATAAACTAAAAACTATTAAGTTTTGAGTTCTTTTTATATGCTACAATGACTGTGTGAACTAAAATATGATTATAAATTTAACAGAAAATAGTACCACTCTTAATTTTACAACAAATATATGAAATTAGTTACAAACAACATGAAGACAGAAACAGAAACAAGATGTTTTAAAATCATATGAAGAAATTACAAGGTAGATAAATTCTACAAATTCATTAATTTTAAAAATTATTCCGTCCGAAATGATATTACAAAAAAATTCTTTAGTTAATTAATAGTCCGCAATAGAAATCGGTGCTCGATAATTCGTATTGGAGTACCTTGTAATCCGAATAATTATTCTATAACTTTTTTGAACCATTATATCTTGTTGATTCTCTTACCATAATCATGGGAAAAAGAAAGCATAATACGTTATCGTTAGAAAAAAAGGAATTAATTTGTTGTTCAACTATTTCGGACATACTAAATTATAGATTGAAAATCAAGAGGTAAATATAAAAGTTTGTATTTTTTAATAAGTCTCATATTGTGAAAATTCTTTTTTATTTTGAATGAATTTTCCCCCAATATTTTTATGAAAAACTGTTATAATGGTCCTGGAAAACGGAAAATTTTTAAAACAGATGATTTTCCAAAAATGCGTTATATGCATGGTTTTTAAAAAAGAGATCTCGCCATAGTACAATTTCACGGGTGTGAAGATAGCCATAGATCCCAGCCATAAAAAATAAAAGTTATTTATAATGAATTCTTCAATTTCGTATTGTTATTATAAATGTTTTCATATTCTATTAGGTTCATTTTAATACGTGATCAACGTTAAAAACCAATTTTTCAAAATTTAGGTGAATTAGAAGAGATTTCTCAAAAAACGGCATTTTGACCGCGTTACCCACTAGTGATTTGAAAACAAATTGCATATTCGTGTTCAGCGGATCATTCTGCTTCAGAATCAGCAATAAACCAGAGGGGCATATTTCGTTTAAGGGTGAAAAAAAAAAATAAAACGTAGTTTTTGTACCAACATGGGCTTGACAAAAATATCACAAAATTGGCAGAAACAAACCTGCACTACCCTACACAAACTGATTGGTGGAATTGCGGGGTATATATTTTATATTACGCTGAGGTGCTTTTAAATGATCTATCGTTTGACGAAAGCTTTAACGAAACTGCATATCGCAATAATATAAAAAACTTAATAATAAGCAACTCTGCAGATATATCTAGTGCATGTCTTTATTGTGCAGAAGATAACACTGATTTGCAATGTACAACGTGTAAACGATATTGTTGTTTTGTTTGCGTAACCCATTCAATAAATCAATTATTTATATGCGATATGTGCCTAAATAAAACAATATAATGTTAGTAAAAGTTATACTTTAAAACATTTGAGCTCTACTTTTCATTGTTTTCTTGTTATCCACAAAAATCTAAAAATTCATTCTAAAATGTATGATAAACTTGTAATTTCGCACATTTTATTTTTCGTTTCGTTTTTATTTACGTTTCGTTTTATTTTTATTTTTTTTTAACTCTTAAACGAAATATGCCCCTCTGGTTTATTGATGATTCTGAAGCAGAATGATCCGCTGAACACGAATATGCAATTTGTTTTCAAATCACGAGTGGGTAACGCGGTCAAAATGGCAATTTTCTGGAAAATTTGTAATTTCTCTAAGTTTCGTACGTTTTATTTTTTTTTCACCCTTAAACGAAATATGCCCCTCTGGTTTATTACTGATTCCGAAGCAGAATGATCCGCTGAACACGAATATGCAATTTATTTTCAAATCACGAGTGGGTAACGCGGTCAAAATGGCAATTTTATGGAAAACTTGTAATTTCTCTAAGTTTCGTACGTTTTATTTTTTTTTCACCCTTAAACGAAATATGCCCCCCTGGTTTATTGATGATTCTGGAGCAGAATGATCCGCTGAACACGAATATGCAATTTGTTTTCAAATCACTAGTGGGTAACGCGGTAAAATGCCGTTTTTTGAGAAATCTCTTCTAATTCACCTAAATTTTGAAAAATTTGTTTTTAACGTTAATCACGTGTTAAAATGAACCTAATAGAATATCAAAACATTTATAATAACAATACGAAATTGAAGAATTCATTATAAATAATTTTTATTTTTTATGGCTGGGATCTATGGCTATCTTCACACCCGTTATAATTTCATGTGAATATTTAGCTGATCAGGCTAAGGCGTTTTACCAGGAGTATTATGCAAAAGATGATTTTCGTGCTAGTAGAGGCTAGATGGCAAAATTTAGAAAGAGATGTGGGCTGAGAAGATTGAAGATCACCGATGAGAAACTTTCCAATAATTTTGAAGCAATTACACCGTCCAAAGAAAAGCTGGCACAATACATTAGAAAAAAACTTAGCCTCTAATCAAATATATAACGCGGACGAGTTTTATTTTACCGAAAAAGTTTGTTACCTCACGTGATATGTATATTATGCAACGATGAATTAGACATTATGCAATGTCTTAAAAAAATCAATTTGTACCATGCTATATGTTTACTTTTTGATTCATAGAAAAAAATGACATCTATGAAGCTATCTACAGACAACCAATGAAGTGAAATGTGGTTAAGAGGAGACGATAAAATAGAGGAAGATGAAGACGAAAACGAAGACGAGGAGCAAAACGGATAAACAGCAGAAAATGATATGCTGATTATTGCAAAAATAAGCGATCAACACGCGAGTAGGTGAGGTGCTTGTATACAATGGGCCGAAGAAAACGATATACAGTAGACTCGCGATAATGTGAACTTACGCTAGTGTGAACAACTCTATAACGTGAACGCCAAAATTTTTGTATATACTACTCTGTAACATGAATTCGTAATCTCGATAACGTGATTCATAATAACGAAGTCAAACACGTTTTGTCTTGTTAGAAAAGTGATGGCTGCTGTGTAGTAGTGGAGACGAAATCGTCGTTTGTGAGTCTTAGTTTTCTTAAAAATGACGAAAATAAAAAGTGTTTACCTCTCTGCGAAAAATCTAAAGTAATTGAAGAATATGAGAAAGGAGTAAGTGTTTCCGCGTTAGCTAGAAAGTACGGCATAGCAAAATCAACCGTGTGTTCAATAAAAAATCAAAAATATTAGCAATGCTAGGTCAACCATTAAGATCAAGTCGAAAATGCACATTGAAAAAAGCAGAATATCCAAAAATGGAGAAAGCGTTGTACAAATGGTTTCGTTGCCAGCGCGAGAGGCAAGCGCGTATTAATGGGAACTTAATGAAACAAAGAGCCATATATTATTTTAACAAATATTATACAGGAAGATTTAACGCTAGTGATGGTTGGTTTCAAAAGTTTAAAATCCGATATGGAGTAAGGCTGTTAAAGGTCTGTGGAGAAAAACTGTCATCTCAACCTGAACTTGTCCAGCCCTTTAAACGTAAATTGGAGAATAAGATTCATGAACTGAACCTATGTGACCATCAACTTTACAATGCTGATGAAACGGGTTTATACTGGCAACTGTTACCAGACAAAACTTACGTTTCTCTGGACGAGAAATCAGCTCCTGGTATGAAATCGGCAAAACAACGCATAACTTTTCTTGGATGTGCAAATGCGTCTGGATCTCATAAATTACGACCTCTAGTAATTGGCAAAGCAAAAAATCCCAGATGTTTTAAAAATTTTAATAACCCAGTTATTTACACCAATACCAAAAATGCTTGGATGACGGCGGCAGTTTTTAAAATTTGGTTTTTTGACAATTTCGTTCCAGAGGTATAATTATTAGATGTGTTAGTGAAAAAAATATTCCTATAGTTGATGGAATTTTAGGTTAAAAGATATTTAAAAAATGAAAATCTTCCACAAAGGGCGTTACTCATTTTAGATAATGCGCCTTCACATCCTTCCGAAGAATAACTTAAAACTGAAGATGGAATGATATCTATCATGTTCTTACCACCAAACGTAACTGCTTTGATCCAGCCTATGGATCAAAACGCATTAAAAATCACGAAACTGCATTACAGAAATAGCTTGTTAAGTTTTATTTTGTGTCATAGTAAAGAAGTTGGAAGTGCACTGAAAAAAATATCACTTAAGTTTACTGTGGAAACTTTGGCAGCAGCATGGCAGAAATTAGAACCAACAATTTTACAAAAATATTGGAAAAAATAAGAAGTAATGAAGAGTATGATGATGAAGATGAACTACCGCTGTCAACTTTGCAAGAAATCTGGAGAAATGAAACGGAACACATCGTTCAAGACACCCTATCACTTCTACAAGAAATTCAACCTGTAAGTAGTGCACAATTTGGTTACACACTTTTCAGTTGAAATTATAATCTGTCCAAATAATTTTTAGGCCAACTACAATTTTAAAGATGTTGAGCTATGGAATAGCGACGTTTGCGAAATTTAAAACATTTCAGAACAAGAAAATATAACTGATGAAGAAGCCGATATTTTCGAAGAAGAAAACGATTCCAGAGTGGATACCACCCATACAATAACCCATGTTAACGCAATTAAGTGTTTAGAAACTGCAATACAATGGGCCGAAAACAATAATATCGATTTTAGTGAAATAACTGTTTTAAAACGTATTCATGAAAAAGCTGTCCTAAGAAACATTACAAGCAAGAAAGTAAAAGCGAAAATAACTTCATATTTTTTACATAATATATAAATTTTGTTAAAAACTTATAAATAGAACTTTTAAAATTACGTCAACAAACATTATTATTTGTAAATTTGCAGTAATGTAAATAGAAGAAAAGACATTCTTTAAGGTGAACAAGTTCGGTAGCTTGAACAAGCACGGTTTTATTCTGTTCACGTTATCGCGAGTCCACTGTATCTTCTCAAAATCTTTCAATTTTAAGGAAACTAAGAGAGGATACTTAAAAAGTCAACATCCAAAACCAGAGAAAACAAGATTTATCGATTTTCTATAAAAAAATTTATGATTTTAAATTTATTTATTTTATTAATTATTGTGCATCGGTTTTATTATTTTTATTGCAAATATCACGAATATAGATACATTTACATCAATATAAATGCTTTATATTTTGTTTTCTGAAATAAAAAGAATTGTTCTAGTAATCCGCAATATCGCTTAATCCGAATGGTCCTTGTTTTAATTGTTTCGGATTATCGAGATATTACTGTATATGTGAAAGAAATAATTTTGTGGGTGCAACATTACTTGGTTCCCGCGTAAAATATCTTTCTTTCCGGACCGATAGAGCTGCATCGATAGTGACAATGACGAGGTACCATTAGCAAAAAAAAAAAGAAGAAACTGTCTAGAGGTAAACCCAAATCGTTACATCAATGCTATAATAATTTTATTGTACTTCTTGTTCATCATCAGACCGTGGCTATGAAGAAAAAGCTCAATCAATCATCATTTATAAAAAATAAATTTTATTTACAATGAAATAGTTGTGTTTTAATCCGGCCAGTTATGTCAGCTGATTCGGCCGGAACCGGATCGTCTATTAAAGAGCCGGATCGGCCGGAATCAGTATCAAAACCGGATTTTCTTGTCCTCCATAATTGTAACCGTACAATTATTGTAGCAGCTTTTAATAAAAAAAATATGTTTGAAAATTTCATTGCTGTTAGATAATATTGATAAAATAATATAAAATAATTCCATGTTAAATGCAAAAATGTTAAGTTCTGAATTCAATTAACTCACACTATTAAAAAAATGGAAAGGACAAGTGTAAACTGAACTGGATCGTCATAACTACGATACGCAATACTTATTATATTTATTATTACGCAATATTTCCAAGTGTAGACTTAATTAAATCTAATTTTAATTTGAATTAACCCTTCTTTAATCATCTGTAGGTCCACAAGACTTATCTGCTAGTATATTGCTTAAATTTTAAAAACTAGTTAAAGTAGAACTCGGTATCCTTCTTTTAGTTTGTCACAAAGTCATATCTCAAAATTGACAGTAGTTTCTCATGAATCGAAGAAACTAATCGTTAACAGTATGTTAACGAGTTAGTATTTGAGAAGTTTTATGTTGTTGTGTAACTTTTCTGCTCTTTTGCCATTTATAATTGTAAGCATATTAAGTTCCTTCAAATTTTCATCACTTACACAAAAAAGCATCTATTTTTTTTCATGAACATTGCAATCTTTAATATTTAGTTTAATTTTTTAGATGAAACGTTTAAAGTTATTGGGTTTTTCATATTTTAACATGTATGTTAGTCAACTTAAAAAAATCCCGGAAATTTTCCATAAGATTCTTCAAATTTTCGTCACTTATACAAAACAGTCTCTATTTTTTCATGAACATATCCGATTCTTAGTATGTCGTTTAATTTTTAGATAGAAACGTTTATTTCTATAAAACAGAAATATTTCAAGGTAAAACTGGATAAAAACAAAAGTGAAGTAAATAAAAATTGTTGTAAAATGAATAAAAATAGTTGCGAAGTGAACATAAATAGTAGTGAAATAAATAATTCTCAAGATATTGATGATACAATGTTCATGATGTAAATGTATTGCCAGAAGAAAACTTAGAAGATTCAGAATCTAATGTAGCGAACAATTTAGAAACTAGGTCCGTTGATTCAGATACTGACCATGACATCGACGATATAAAAATTTTAGAAGTAGAAAAAAATGATAACTTTTTATTTGTAAGTACTGTTCATCTCTACCATACCAACTTAAAAAAATCGCGGAAATTTTCCAAAAGTTTTTTCAAGTTTTCATCACTTACACAAAAATGTCTTTACTTTTTCATAAACATATCCGCTTTTTAATATCTCGTTTAATTTTTGAGATAAAAACGTTGAAAGTTTTTGGTTTTTTAATATTTAAACATGTGAGTTAGTCAACTTAAAAAATTCGCGAAAATTTTTCAAAATTCCTTCAAATTCTCATCACTCATACAAAAAGTCTCTACTTTTTCATGAACATATTTGTCTTTTAATATTTCGTTTACTTTTTGAGATAGAAACTTTTAAAGTTATTTGGTTTTTCATATTATAACATGTATGGTAGTCAACTTAAAAAAATCCCGGAAATTTTCCATAAGATTCTTCAAATTTTCGTCACTTATACAAAACAGTCTCTATTTTTTCATGAACATATCCGATTCTTAGTATCTCGTTTAATTTTTAGATAGAAACGTTTATTTCTATAAAACAGAAATATTTCAAGGTAAAACTGAATAAAAACAAAAGTGAAGTAAATAAAAATTGTTGTAAAATGAATAAAAATAGTTGCGAAGTGAACATAAATAGTAGTGAAATAAATAATTCTCAAGATATTGATGATACAATGTTCATGATGTAAATGTATTGCCAGAAGAAAACTTAGAAGATTCAGAATCTAATGTAGCGAACAATTTAGAAACTAGGTCCGTTGATTCAGATACTGACCATGATACCGACGATATAAGAATTTTAGAAGTAGAAAAAAATGATAACTTTTTATTTGTAAGTACTGTTCATCTCTACCATAGGGAGAAATGGTACGTACTGGAGGAATGTACAATGGACTGAAAGAAGCCAGTCAATTTCTATACGAGTCAGTACTGCAATTGAAGTTTTTCAGGGTCTTCTATACTTGGCAGGTGTATATTGAATCAGTCATCAAAGCTTTGAGATAGAAACGTTTATCATATATATCATATATACATTTATTGAGTTCTTCATATTTTAACATGTATGTTAGTCAACTTAAAATATTCGCGAAAAATGTCCATAAGTTTCTTTAAATTTTCATCACTTATATAAAAAAAGTCTCTATTTTTTTCAAGAACATATCCGGTTTTTAATACCTCGTTTAATTTTTGACATAGAAACGTTTAAATTTATTGGGTTTTTCATATCTTAATATGTATGTTAGTCAACTTAAAAAAATCGCGGAAATTTTCCAAAAGTTTTTTCAAATTTTTATCACTTATACAAAAAAGTCTCTACTTTTTCATGAACATATTCGCTTTTTAATATCTCGTTTAATTTTTGACATAGAAACGTTTAAAGTTATAGGGTTTTTCATATTTTAATATGTATGTTAGTCAAATTAAAAAATTCGCGAAAATTTTCTAAAAAATCAACTGATTTAAATTTCTCCTCAGATGTATTCATTTTGATGAAGAGATTTTTTTGAAGTGAAAAGAAGTGATTCTTTTGTGGAAAATTGTAGGTCTTGCTGTTACCCAGAAGGAAATGTATCTATCCATGAAATGTTTGTAACGTTTCGAGGACGATATGGGCCAAGTAAATATGGGATATCTTTTGTTTTTGTCTTGCTAAACGTATTGTATACATACAATATTGAAACTTATTGCGGTCAGCAACATGAAATGCGCTATAATCAGAACATTTCTGACAGTAATGTTAAAACATAGAAGTGTGACTACCTTTAATACCAAGTGGTTCACTAGCTTAAAATCTTATAAAGAAGTTAAAGAAAAATCAATTATTTTATATATTAATTTTTATGAAGGATAAAAGAAATTATATGGCAAGACGAAACTATTTGAAAAGTCCTCAATTTTAATGTACCATTGAATTTTTTCTAGTCAATTCAGTTAAAGCATCTGCTGTAATCGTTTTTTTCTTTGAGGACCTATATTTTGAATTGAAACTGAATACTGCTTCTAGAAGACCAGACATGTGTGATATTTTGAATTTTTAGATCTTTTCAGACCCAATACAGGCTCTTTTTTAGAAATGTAATTAGTCGTTTGAACCTATTCCCAATTCCTTTCTTTTTACAGCATTCGGTACTTATACATATTATTAAAAGTGGCGCGTATTGTGCATAGAGATAGTCACTAACATACCCAATAATAGGTTTCATCATAATTATAAAAATACTTATAAAAACTAACATTAAAACACAACTAAAGACGTTCATGAAGAGATGTGCATCTTCAACACAATCAATTTCATTTTAGCAACACACACACAACAGTATAATTGTAAGCATGTTTATTACTGTCAATGAATTAATTTGGCAAATGTCATAGTCAATTTAAATTTTTAGTTTATTTGTGCTATTATTGAAATCAGAGCCTAATATATCTACATTTAATATGAAAATGGTTTTTAAGATAAAATTTCTATTAAAAGCAGCGAAAATAAATGAAGGGTTATGACTAGATAAAATGTTCTGATGAAACAAATCTTAGGAACATCCTGTACCACAATATTCTGTGTAATGATTTAACTAACAAATGGTGATGGCTTGTATCTTTGCAATTTGAGGACTTTTACTAATCTTTTTTAAATGATAAAATGTTTGTTGTCTTTTTTTGTACTTATTTAAAGATTGGTATGTAAAAACTATTTTTGTTCAACCGGTTTCGATTTTTAATTAAATCATCTTCAGGAACATTTGAAAACACATCTATTTATGTAATATTTCTATTTTATCTAAATAGATTTTAATAATTTTATCTTAATAGATTTTTAAAATAGAAAGATTACATAAATAGACGTGTTCCCGAATATTCCTGAAGATGATTTAATTAAAATCGAAACCGGTTGAACAAAAATAGTTTTTACATACCAATCTTTAAATAAGTACAAAAAAAGACAACAAACATTTTATTACAATAAAGATGGAAGAAAGAAACAAATTCAACAATATTTTTTAAATGAATCGTCATCATTTTCAATCCAGTATATGCAGTTAAAATTGTTCTCCAAGTCACCAAAACACCCTGTATTATTCTTAAATTTAATAGATACTTACATAAACACTTATATCTTCCAAGAAACGTAAAAACGGAGAGAACTAACGGCGCAACCGAACTATCTTCTAACTGTAATAATTCCATAAGCTGTTCTAACACATCCTGATGATGAAAGTGTGGTGCAAAAACACAACTCAGCATTACGAGGAGTTTGAGCCCGCGATCTCCGGCCGTCGCGGGATGTAATCCAACCTCCTCAATAGTGTTGCCGCCGCGCAAGCAATCCTCCACATATCCAATCAGGATTCGAATTGTTTCGTGATCAATCATAACAGAGCTGACGCGTTCCAGAAGCATTTTGACCGTATTGTAATACAAATTGGTCATAACAGGTTGTCCGAGTTTTTTTAAAACCGCCGCGATGGCATAAGAACATTCGTGGCAGCTAACGGACGGTCTCGAAACGGTTTCCATCGAATCCAACAACGCGGAATCTTTTTTCATGTGACTACTGAATTTTGAGAGGAATTCGTGCGCTTTTACCGGTTCCGGGAGACAACGCGATAAAGCTTGGACTTTAACAGAGAGTTCTTTTTGAACGGCTGGGGTCGATTCGCGGCGATGCAATTCGAGCCATTCAAAAACTAATTTCCTCACGCATAATTGATTTTTTTGGAGTTCAATGAAAGCTTTTGTTGCGTGATCGTCCACAGTACCCAAAAGGTGATACAATTTTCGCATCCTCTCCCCAGGTGGCAGTTGATAAGGTACCAAACATGTATTTAATAATCTCTCGACTAATAATTTATCTTCCATCCCCGCCATGTAATAACCGTTAAGGATTTTGTCTTTAATCCATGTGACGGCTTTTTTTGTGGCGTTAGGAACATCGGGGTCGCTTAAATGTTTCTTATAAATCATCGCAAGTCCGGACATGGCTTCTTTACGAATTTTAAACTTTTTATCTAAAGTGCGCTCTTTAACAAACTCTAAGAGATCTTCGGAATCCGAGACAACTTGAAAATCGCGCCGCGCCGTTGTGACGATCGCCATAACGACTTCGTATCGGACGTTCTCCTCGGAGTCGTGTTGGCGCATTTTTAGCGTTTCTGTAATGTCTTTCCTTAAGTCAGGGTGGTTCAATAAAAAATGCATCGAGTATTGGACGCATTTGGTTCGTATCGCCTCGTTGATGTCGTTGAAACGCCCTAAGAAAGCTCGCCAAAGCCCCGAGTGCCTCTTGGCTAATTCAGAGTCTTTTTCGCTAAACATTCGCGCCAATAAAGCCACCGCGCCTAATCGCTCATTTTGCAATGGGCTCTTTAACTTACATTCGAGCTGAGGTAAAACTGAAGTGAGAACTTGAGGACAAATGTGATTTAATTCGTAAATTAAATCGTACACTTTAGAGTACATTTGTAAATTTTTGTCCTCTTTGCATAATATTAATACTTGATTGAAGAAAGCTTGTATGTGAGCTTCCAAGTTGGGCGCGGTTTTTATGACGAGTTCTTTCGCTAATAAATAGGCGTTCTTACGCTGGGTTTTGTTTGGGTCAACGATGTTCATTAAGATTATGTCTAAAAGCTCATTGCTCACAATATCACTTTCGGATATTAAGGGACATAAGACGTCAAGCATAAAACTCTTAACGCGCCCCGAATGTTCGTCGTTCACAATCTTAAACATCAATTGAAATAAGGCGCAAAAAATTTCTTGGCAATCTTCTAACTCAAAGCACATGTTAAACGATTTAACATACGCCAAACTTTCTAATAAATAAAAATAACGTTTAAACACGGCATCTTTGGGATCTTTTAACCCGGACAGCTGAGTTATGAGAAACAGAAATATCGTTTTAACCTGATTTGTGTCTTTGTAGGGCGCTTCCGGGGCGTACACCCTTAAAACGTCCGCGATACAACACGCAATAAGCAATTGAACGTCCCTCGAGGAGTGCTGAAGAAATTGCTCCTCTGCAAGATGTAAAGCTAACGGTATATACTGTTGATAAGCTCCCTCATCTTGCCCCATCGCCTGCAAAGTGTGAGCAAGGCTTTTTAATCTTCTAATTAGTTCGTCCAATCCCAAATCGTCCGTAATCGGACGACAACCTGGCGGGTAGACAATCTCCGACATTTTCCAAATAACCTATCAAAATATAAACAGTGCATGTCAAACTCTGTTAAGCCCAAATTTTACCGCCTTTATTAGAAACGCGATGAATTTGAGTTTTATGTGAGAAACAGGCCAAAAATTAACGAGTACATCTCAATTCGAACCGAGAAAAACGACTTACCCAGTGAAAAAACCACGTACAATTCAAATCACATCTAACCAACGCTAATTTCAATCGTAAATAAAAGCCTAATTAAAAGACATGATACACTTCAACCATGACTACCGAACAAACCATACGTCCAATTAGCATTCAAACCGCGTTTGCATGAAATCAGTCCGAAAATCTGGTTAAAACTTTGAGAAAAACGTCACAAGCGCAAGTTATGTATACAACGTAAATGTCAAAATGGCGGCTGCAAAGCGACCACAAACTTAGGGAAAGTAAGGTTCTAATCAGTTGATCTAATTTACGAATGTCCTAATTTAAAACAAATTAAATAGTTTATATTAAATAATAAAATAACAGCATATAAATAGATTTAATAAAATTAAAAAATTTCGAAAATGAAAATTAATAAATTGATTTTATGTTAAAAATAACCTTAGGGAATTTAGTTCGATTTCGTCTCCATTTCCCTCCATTTCGATTCGATGCAAAATTCCATTAAAAAAATCGTTTTATTTAATTTAAAAAATAAATAATCATTAATAATCGAGTTATTACAAAAAAATTTAATCAAAGTAATTAATTATTAATTAATTTAGTCCCAAAAAATAATTTTGGGGATTTTAGTTCGATTTGATTTTAATTTCCCTCCAAATTAATTCGAGGCAAAATCATATTTAAAAAATCGTTTTATTTAATTAAATAATACCAAATCAATAATAAGTAATTAATTATTAAAAAAATAATTTATAATAATTTATTTTTATTCGAAAAATAATGTTAGGGATTTTTGGGGATTTTAGTTAAATTTTGTTTTAATTTCCCTCCAATTCGATTTGACTCATTTAAAAAAATCGTTTTATTAAAAATAATTTTTTTGATAAATAAACATCAACGCTCCATTTAAATTCATTCCACTTTAATTCAATAAAATCAATTCAAATGATTAACCAATAAAATCTTATTACGTGTCGCAATCCCGTGTAAAGTGTTTTATCAGCTTAAACGTTGGCAGTATCCGACTTTCTTTTCAGAGTAGATTAGATTGAAAGATTGTCGTGACGTTGTTGTTGACGTCTACCGGTTCTCTCCAATTCGGTTTTGTTGAAAAGCCCAATTTTTCGTTCGAAATAGGTCGTAAAATTACGTGGAGAATGGTTTTCCTTATAAAAGCGGTCGCCGTCGTTTTATTAATCGCGTGCGGCATCTTTAACGTCCTCGGAGATGATGGAAAAAAAGGACCTAAAGTAACGGACAAGGTATAAATCCCGTTATACGTTTTTTATACAATTAAGATTATTTTTAAAGTTTATGTGGGCGTATAAATACGTTTATATTTTATCATACATATTTCGCTCAAAATTTTATTTAAACAAACTTAAGATTTTATTACTCCTCGTGTTCTTGTCAAATGCAATCGCCCATGTTAAACAAGGTCGTCATAATTCATCCAATTTCGTTTCATTACTTGATTTGGCCGATTGTATTTGACGAGTACACGATGAGGTGGGCAAACTTAGAACAAAGCGATTCTATTGCGCATGCTCTTTAAGAACTTTCTAACCGAAAAATCTTTTGCGCAAACTCAATTTTTGAATTAATTTATTATAATTTTTATTGTTTAGGTTTGGTTTGATATAACAATCGGAGATGAAGCTGTTGGTCGCATTGAAATTGGTCTTTTCGGTAAAACCGTCCCAAAAACCGCCAAAAACTTCGCCGAACTTGCCACAAAACCCCCAGGCGAAGGTTACAAAGGCAGCAAATTCCATCGTGTGATCAAAGATTTTATGATCCAAGGGGGTGACTTCACGAAAGGCGATGGAACCGGGGGTCGTAGCATTTATGGTGATCGTTTTGAAGATGAAAACTTTAAACTGAAACATTACGGGGCTGGATGGCTCTCGATGGCTAATGCGGGTAAAGACACAAATGGATCTCAATTCTTTATTACTGTTAAACAGACGAGTTGGTTGGATGGGCGTCACGTCGTTTTTGGAAAGGTCCTAAAAGGGATGGGGGTTGTAAGAAAGATTGAAAATACCAAGACTGATGGAAGAGATCGTCCCTCTAAAGACGTTGTTATCGCCGATTGCGGGCACGAAGTCATCGAGGAACCTTTCGCAGTTTCTAAAGAAGATGCTAGAGATTAAGATTCAATTTTTTTGTGATTATAAGAGGAAAGATATTTTGGTATTTTTGTAATAGCCACAATTAATTTTCAATACTTTTAAAATAAAAAGATTTTCTTTTTTTTATTAAACTCCACAACTTATAATATATCCTTTTTAAAATGTACAAACGTTTATTTAGTAACAAAAAAGAAAACAGAAGTTTGAAAAGGAATACAATGTAAATGCACCCAAGATGCTACTTTTTTAAAAACTTCACCTTTTTTTACTTATTTAAAGTTTTTACATATACTTGAATTTATATGCTGCTATGCTCGCCAAAGTTACCATTACACTTACACCAAACACTGTCCACATTTGAAACTAGAACAAAATAAAGTTTGTTAAAAAAAATTTGGTGATAACAACTTGAAATTAATAAATCTTGTTTATTTTGAACTTAAATGTTTCGTAAGATAAATCAAGTTGAGTGGTACTTAACTATCATATTTTTATGGGGAAATAAAAAAGTAAAATGAGGTCCTTCAAAAGTTGTGTCAATACTTTGATATGCCACTCGGAATGTATCAACAAAAAGACTACCTTTAGTCTTTTATGGACTGAATAATGAATTCTAAAATGAATATTACGTGGAACTACTTCAATGAAGTTGACGCAAATTTGGCAATGTGTACTACTTCGTTAAAAGGTCGATTAAAATCGACCTAAAAATTGCTGAATATGAAGAATGCATTAGGCTTGACATTGAAAAAGCAGTTCTCGACTGCATGCCTACTTTAAGAAAAAAAAGGGCTTCTTTAAACCCTTAATCAGTGTTTATGTTTATTTAATAATTTTTTGCACTTTTATTAACAAGACGATAGTATTTTACACAATGTTACTACCGGTTTCGGTTACGTTTAAACCATCTTCAGGAAATATATTTTAAAGAAAATTGTTGATGTTATTGACATTTTATTTTGTGATTAATGTCATGTTGTGTCAATGTGAAAAATTAAAATAGGATTAAAATAAAATTAAAATTGAATATTTCCCAAACCAAAAGTTCAAATATCTATTGTAAATTTGGGAAGGGAAATATGGGAAAATGTTATTGCGGTTTGAGTTCATTGTATATGTTAGGGTTTTTTAATTTTATTTTTAGGTGGAGTAAAAGGATTTTTCAAATACATATAGAAAGGTTTTTCTGTGTAGTTAATTTGGTCATTCAAACATAAAATTTGTGGATGATTATGTTTAAATTTTCTAATTTCATAAAGTTCAAGTATTTCCAAAAGGTTACTTTTATTTTTCTTACGAAGTAATGTTGTGTTTTTTGTTTCATTAAATTGGTGTTCTTTGTTAAATATTATATGTCTTCCAAAGTTAGATCTCTGTTGTGTTCTATGTTCTTTTATACGAGTTTTTAAACATCTCCCTGTTTCACCAATGTAAATGGCCTTACACATATCACATTCTAATTTGTAAACTCCATTATCGTTCATTTTATTGATTTTATCTTTGTTGTTAATTAAAATTTTATCTAGTGTATTGTTGCTTTTGGATGTTATAACTATATTGTGTTTCTTAAAATTTTTTTTGATTTTATTATGTATGTTACCTTGATATTCTATTGTTCTATAAATATTGTTTGTGTTATTTGTTATATTTGTAAGAGTGGTAAGTTTTATGTGATTCTGTTTGTTTCTGTATTTGTCAATCATTTTGTTGATGATTTGTGGTTTATATCCGTTATTTTGGCCAATTTGTTTGATAATGGATATTTCTGTTCTAAGTTCTTTTTCACTAAATTTTGTGTTGAAGGCACGGTGTATATATGCGTTGAAAGTTGCCATTTTATGAGTATAATCATGAAAAGAATCATGTGGGATGATAGTATCTGTTTGCGTTGGTTTTCTATAGATACTGTATTGAAGTCCGTTGTCTGTTTTTAAAATTGTTAAGTCTAAAAAATTTATGCGGTTGTTATGTTCTATTTCGATTGTAAATTTGATGTCTCTATGTAAATTATTAATGTAGTTGTGTAAGTTAGTTATTGTTTCTTGTCTGTCATTGTCGATAAAAACGATGATATCATCTACATATCTTAACCATGTTATGATGTTGTGTCTATATGGGTTGTTATTGTTTATTATAAGTTCTTTTTCAAGTTTGTCTAAGAATATATCAGCTAGTAATCCACTTAGTGATGATCCCATTGGAAGGCCCTTATTGTAGGTGTAGTAAGTGTTTTTAAATTTACAAAAATTTTGCTGTATGCAAATTTTAAAAAGGTTAAATATATTTTTTCTGTCGGTTTCATTATTAATTCCATCTTTAAGAATGTTGTTTAAAGTTTGAAGGGTTTCATCAGTTGGAATGTTAGTGTAAAGGTTAGTGATGTCAAATGAGATCATTATGTATTTGTCAGGAAAATTAATTTTTGTAAGTTTATTAATTAAATCGTATCTGTTTTTTATGGTGTGTCTAATTTCAAAATGTTTCTTAATCAGTGGAAATTGATAATTTAATGTCTCAGGTGATTACTCTGCAGGACCTTCCATTCGACTTTGTAGCAATTCATCATGCCGAATTGTTAGTTAAGGGAAAAACAGTTTTTTATATCATTTATTTTGTGATGAGTTGTGTCCTAAGCTGGTCAGTAAGGTAGTTTATTTGCTGATAACTTTTACAAAAATATTATTTACTACCGATGTTTGGACTAAACATAGTTTTAATGTTTCCTTATTAAGTTTGATAGCGCATGACATAACTGAAGATTTTAAGAGAATAAAACTTTTGAAATGCCACCCATTTGATAACCGACGCAGAGGGTGGGCAAATTTTGGTGTTATTATAGGGTATCTCTGAAACTATAAGAGATACAAAAAAAATAGGTGCCATGTCCCAATCTCTTTTTTCGAGAAATATTCAATCCCGCAAAGACAAAATCTCAATCTCCGTTTGTTTTTAAGTTATAGCCAAAAAGTCATATTTTCGCCATTTCAAAAAATGCTCCTATTTCGTTTATTTTTGAAATTGAAGAAACGCGGTTAATACATTCTTAAGTATAAAAATGATTTATTCAGGATAAACGGTCCACAAAGTAATTAATGAAACAACTTTTTAAAATTGCTAATATATTTCGAATGTATTTTTCATTCTTCTTCAGAGCATTTATGTTGCTAAAATAGAGATTTTTTTATTACAATTAATGAAAAGGTTCGAGTCCATTTTGTATTGTTAAATTTTACACGTTCTTGTTGAACTTTTAATTTGTTATTTTAATTTACCGGTACTCAGTTTTAATGTGTTTTCTACTATGACCAAGACGATTTTTATATTTCATGCTTTTTAAAACAAGTAAGTTTAATTTCATCCTATTTTGTTCTTTGGCGTCTTCTACATATGTTGGATGCTCATGTTAAATAACCTTTTCATTAATTGTAATAAAAAAATCTCCATTTTAGCAACATAAATGCTCTGAAGAAGAATGAAAAATACATTCGAAATATATTAGCAATTTTAAAAAGTTGTTTCATTAATTACTTTGTGGACCGTTTATCCTGAATAAATCATTTTTATACTTATTGCCCACGTACGGTCGTTGGATACTTCTTGCCGTAATACATTCTTAAGACACTTTTTTGAGTAGAATATAATGCCGTTGAAAAATTTTAAATAAAGTTGATAATTTTTGAGATATAACACAAAGTTGTGTTTTTTAAAATACAATTAATAGTTGATTATGGTATTACTAAAAATAGCACATTTTTAGCTTTCTAATGATGTATCGCATGCATGGTGTTATTGCGGAAAATAAGCGTTATTTTTCAATTCAAAGATATTAAAGGAAAAGAAAGAAAATTTTTTAAAATAGTAGGCGTGGAAAACGTCATAAGCCACTTAGTTACTATGATAACGAGGGGTTACTTGTTAATTCGTTAATGTTTTTTCTCAACATGAGATTTCCGATTAACCCTCCAGTACACGCGCATTTTTTTTTGACGTGAGTGCTCGCACCGGACTGAGAGTCCGGGTTTCTTTGCCAAATAAGAGATGGCGCTGAAGTGTAATTTGTATTAAACTCTCTAGATTACTGAAGTACCACGGTTCATGATATCTATGTATTCAAACGATTCGAGCCAAAATGGTGATTTGACAGCATGTCAGTGACCAGGTGTACGAATAGGGAGTTTTTGTGTGAGAAAAACGTTTTGCTCCGCCCCCGATTCGAGACCATTATTAAAGTTTTCACCTTTCGTTTCTTCGGTGGCTGATACTGCTTAAAACAAACTTGATAAGCTACCAGGAGCCTTGAACTGCTTTCAAAAATGTTGATACTACCTCTGGAAGACTTAATAATACTTCTAGAAGCCTTAACATAGCTTTCAGAAGGCTTGAACTGCTTCCACAAGATTTTATGCTGCAGATGAAAGACTTGATACTATTTCTAGAAGATTTTAAATGATTCCAAAAGACTTGATACCGTTTGTAAAACTACTGGCAAAAAAATGTTTGAAAATGCAAAGTCTTAAAGAAGACATTTTTATTGCAAAAGGCACGAAATTGTTAATACAATTTGATTTTGCTTCCAAAATACCAAATACTGCTAGGATACAAAATGTTCATTTCAAAAGTTCAAAAATTTCAATTATAGACCAAATATTGCTTGTGAAGGTGTAAGCACTGTTGATATAAGGCAAATTGTATATTGCAAATTAACCATAGGCGCCAGATACATGGACGTTTTTCATATCACTTTTGTTTTGAGAACAGTCATTCGTCGTTTGAATCTTTTCCCAATTCAGTTTTTTCACTATCCAGCACCCATGCTTATTTTCAAAAACCGGCGCTTATGAAGCTACGAAGATTGTGTTAGATGTACCACTGACGATCTAAAGATAAATCAGTTAGCTGCAGAATTCTTCGAATCCTCTATTTGGGCATCGTAAATCTTACACAAATTGCTAGTTCTGGTCCTAAAAACGCTTTAGCACTAGCTCATCTGCCGTTTCATTGGCAGCACTTCCAGAGTGACCTCAGTGTAGTTAAAACGACGAACCGTTTGAGCTATCTGTATTTCTATATAAATTTTGATAATCCTCTACTTGATTTCGAGCTTTGTGGAGATGAGTTACTCAGCTTGTGTTCACATTTAATCCCAAGATTATTCCTCACTTGCGCAATCAGTAATAAAATGTCCAATATAATTATATTTACAAACTCACTTCTACAGTATTATATATTTAGAAATCTGAAACTAGCAACTAACGCCATTAACAACGACAACATTCTGATAATACTTTGACGTCCTTCAACATCGGCAAATACAGAAAAAAGGGATTAACTAACTAGAAACTGACGAAATGACCTATTTACCTTTATTAGCTGTTTCCACCAAAACTTATTTTCGAAAGTAAGTCCTTTTTTCGTAGACAAGAACGGATATATTAAAAAAAAATGTTAACTTGAATGGTTGCGGTCCGCCGAACCAGCGGTTGCAAATTGCTAAAAGACTCTGTAAGTCGATAGTTAAACTTGCAGGAAAAGATTTTATTAATCATAAAATCGTGGCTAAGAGAAAATACTGGAAATTATTTGACAGCAGACTTGCAGGAAAAAACTTTATGACTAAAGTGGCTAAGAGAAAATACAGGAAATTATTTTCCAGGATTCTGAGATGACCGCTAGGAGGTGCAAATACCATCTTTAATGCCTTGAAATCTTAACAATTAAACAATTAGTCATCTTAGGAATGGTATCTCAATTTTAAGATACTTGTACATTTCAGTTTCAGTCCAGTCCCAGTATATTCCGGGTTCATGCCGGGATTTCATGAAAGAAGATTTATCGTTTAGAAGTTGGCACCAAATAAATTAATTTTCTGGAAGCATTTCAAGCCTTATAGACGCAATGTTAAGTATTCTGACAGCAATATCAAATCTTTTGTTAGCATTCCAAATGTTTTGGAAGCAATTTAGATCTTCTAGAAGCAATATTAAGCCTACCTGAGCCAATATCGAGACTTTTGTAACCATTTTAAATCTTCTAGAAGTAGTATCAAGTCTTCTGGAATCTTCTCGAGTCTTCTGAAAGCATTTCAAATCTTCCAGAAACAGTATAAAGTCTTACAGGGGCTATATCTAATCTTTTGGAAGCATTTTAAAATATCTAGAAGCAGTATCATGTCTTAATTATTAAAATCTTCTAGAAGCAGTATCAAGCCTTTTGGAAACTTCTCAAGTCTTCTGAAAGCATTTGAAATCTTCTGGAAGCAGTATAAAGTCTTACAGGGGCAGTATCTAGCCTTTAGGAAGCATTTTAAAGCATCTAGAAGCAGTATCAAGTCTTCTGGAATCTTCTCGAGTCTTCTGAAAACATTTCAAATCTTCCAGAAATAGTATAAAGTCTTACAGGGGCTATATCTAATCTTTTGAAAGCATTTTAAAATATCTAGAAGCAGTATCGATTCTTAATTATTAAAATTTTCTAGAAGCAGTATCAAGTCTTTTGGAAACTTTTCAAGTCATTTGAAATCGTCTAGAAGCAGTATAAAGTCTTATAGGGGCAGTATCAAAGCTTTAGGAGGCATTTTAAAACATCTAGAAGCAGTATCAAGTCTTCTGGAAGTAGTATCCAGTCTTTTGGAAGCACTTCAAGTAATTTTGAAGTATTTCAAGTCTTCTAAAAGTAAGTATAAGGTCTTCTGGAAACATTGTAAGTCGTCTGGAAGTATTGTAAGTCATCTGGAAATAGTATTCTGGAAACCATATCAAGTTTCTTAGATACAATATCAAGTCTTCTGGAAGCATCTTCAGTCTTCTAACAGCGACATAAAGTACTTTGGAAGCATTGTAGGTCGTCTGGACACACTTCAAGTCCTCTAGATGCAATATCAAGGCTTCTAAAAGCGTTGTAAGTCATCTGTAAGCATTGTAAGTCGTCTGGATGCATTGTAAGACATTTGTAAATTCATCATTTTAAGTCTTCTAGAAATATCAGTCTAGAAATTCAAGTCTTCTGAAAGCAATATAAAGTTTTCTTAAAACAGTATCAAATCATCTAGAGGTAACAACATCAAGTCTTCTGGAAACATTTTAAGTTTTCTAGATGCTATATCAAGTTATCTTAAAGCATTGTAAGTCGTCTGGAAGTATTTTAAATCCTCTAGAAGCAGTAACAGTCTTCTGGAAGCCGCGGTACTTTATAAATCTAGGGACTTTAATTTGTATTCTTTTTAAGACAATAATTTAAAAAAATTTTTTATTATCATAAAATTTGCGATAGGCAAATAAATGCCCGCGTTGAATACGCTGCACATTTTTCGGGGCATTTATGTTCTACAGCTTTCATTATCTTCTTCGTTTCTTCTAATCAGATAAGAAGCCATTTTGAACGGAAAAAAACATCTCACCGTCTGCAAAACTTTTTGAAAAGCTTCAGTCTTCACCTTCAAACAGTATTTTTCTTCGCTATTGTATTCATATTCGTATTTTACTGTGTTGTACACTAAGAAATTTTTGACACTAAAATGACATAATTATGTCGGTAAAAAAGTTGCCTTTCCTGTTAAACAATAGAGGGTGCAGAACCCGGAGTGAGAGTCCGGTGCGTGTATCGAAAGGTTAATAAGTTCCAAATTATCTCTAAATAAAACGATCAAATTAAATAAAGAATATATTAGAATTTAAACCTTTAATGTCTTTTTATTGATTCAAATGATTTAGTAAGACATAGGTGTTAAAAATAGGGAAGCTATTTCACCTTAGTTGTAAAAAATAATTTGTTAATTTTACTGTTTTACTTAGTGTTAATTTAGTTTTTTATTACTGTAAAATTTGACCTAACAGATAAGGCTAATTTTAGAGTGGAGCTTCTTAAACATTAAACCAAAAATTAACTATTAAATTTTTTAGTTAAATCATACCAAATTTTCAAATTGTCCCCTGTTATTTTGGATATATAAATTGCAGCTTGTGTCCCATCTTATATCAAAATCACAAACAATCATGAATTAAATAACAAGTAACTCTCGTTACCATGATAACTAAGTGACATATGACGTTTTTCACGCCTATTATGAAAAAAGTTTTCATCTTTATCCTTTAATATCTTAAAATTGAAAATAAACGCTTATTTTCCGCAATAACGCCATAAATAACGCATTTAACATCTCAAACCTCTTAGGAGGAGGCAGTGTACAAAGGGCCCGTTATGGCCTAGGTGCCGCGTATAGAATACGCACTCCTCACTCCATACATACATACATACAAGTCCTAAGTATGACAAGTGCCTCTACAATCAGGACAGTGAACATGAATCCCATCATGTGACAGTGGGTAATTATAAATTTGAAATGTTATAAAGTGAGATTTTGTCGAGTTTAAAGTCAGATAATTATTATTTATGTAAGTCATATGTGTGGAAACCATATTGAAAGCAGCCTCCCAGGTAACACCACTGACCAAAAGGGCAGTGTCATCTGCATAAGATAGTATTTTGGCATTTACAAACTTATGGTTCAGCAAATCATTAATATACAACCAAAAAGTTAAGATCCTAGTATTGAACACCCCACGAAATACCACAATCAGTGCCAAAATGTTGAGATGTCTTAACCATCATATTACTACTCCACAAATAGGATCGAATTAGATCAAGACACATTCCTCTGACTCCATACAGTATTATAACCGATTTTCTTAAAATCTGAGGAAAGCTAAAAATGTGGTCTTTTTAGTAACACCATAATCAACCATTGGTTGTATTTAAAAAAACACAACTTTGTGTTATATCTCAAAAATTATCAACTTTATTTAAAATTTTTAAACGGCATTATATTCTATTCAAAAAAGCGTCTTAAGAATGTATTAACCGCGTTTCTTCAATTTCAAAAATAAACGAAACAGGAGAATATGACTTTTTGGCTATAACTTAAAAACAAAAGAAGATAGAGATTTTGTCTTTGCGGAATTGAATATTTCTCGAAAAAAGAGGCCGGGACATGGCACCTATTTTTTTCGTATCTCTTATAGTTTCAGAGATACCCTATAATAACACCAAAATTTGCCCACCCTGTACATGAGATGTAAGAAGGAAAAACTGTCACGAGATGCTTAAGGAATGCGAAATAACGTCTGACAAAAATCACTGTTTTATTGGTGATATGGGTTAAATATGATATGTGCAATGAGGCTAACTGATATCCCTAATGTCAATTGTACTCACATCAACTACAATTTTGTGTGAAAACTATATTAGATTCGGATGAAGAAATCAAACATTTGATAGCGAAATAACAAAAGAAATTATGCGCATTTTAGTCATTCTCAAATTGTTCATTTATTTATTTACAAATAGGGCGCAGCAACGGGACGAACCCACAAACGCTATGCCACACGTACATGCATACAAGTTATAAATTGTTAGAAACTATACATATATTTTTATAGTGTTGACGGAAAAAAAAAACAAAAAATAATTCCAAAATTAAAAAAAATAGGATATCAAATGTCTTCGATTAGGACATCATGAACTCTGGCCCGAATATGCCGTCTATACGCCAACACATTCATACCAAAAACGTCAACGCCAAGCCTGTCGACAGCCCTCTCCATCCTCAACACCGGAGAGTTGCGATAGGCACTTGTTCTCGCTGAAGGCGCGTAAAACAAAAAATCATAACGCAGACGACGTGGGGGGACGTGTAAGTCTACTCTAGACAGCAGTGAAGCAGCATCACATACACCATTTACCAATTTGAAAAGGAACATGGCATCTGAACAATAACGCCTTCGACGAAGTGTGAGAATGCCCCACATGTCGCAAGCGGAGACGTAATCTGTGTATACCTTTCCAAATTTGAAACATAAATACTTCACGAACCTTTTTTGCACAGCTTCGAGTCTCTCTATATACACACTATATTGGGGGTTCCACACAGTACTTGAGTACATAAGAGTGCTCAGGACGTATGCCATATATAAACTGGTGATAGCTGCAGGATTCGTGAAGTGTACAGTGGATCTTTTAATAAAACCCAACATCCTGTAAGCTCTTCACACCACTCCGTCTATATGTTCATCAAATTTTAGTTTCTGATCGAAGGTGATGCCAAGATCCCTCACCGTGGAAACCCTTGTAACAATACTCGTGTTCAGTTTGTATTCATATGTAATATATGATCTCTTCTTAGTAAATGTAATGACGCTGCACTTGTCGGAATTCAACTGCAATCCATTATTAATGCAGAAATAGTAAAAACGATCAAGGTCGCTCTGAACCGCAAGACAGTCACTGAGGCTGGTGACTGGTGAAAATATTTTCAAGTCATCCGCATATATGAGAAATTGAGACGAATGAAAGCAGGACGCTACATCATATATAAAGATATTGAACAATAAGGGCCCCAAATGACTACCCTGCGGAACTCCCGACGTAACGGGTACAGGCTGGGAAGTGGCATCGCCAATAACGACGGCTTGCGTTCTACCCGTAATATATGATCTAAACCAATCCACCAGCCTGGGGCAAATTCCAATCTGGCGTAACTTTAGGATTAGGATTTCATGATCGACTCTGTCGAAGGCCTTACTGAAATCTGTGTATATAGCGTCCACTTGAATCTGGTCATCGCCTGACAAAAGGAGCTGATCAGTGTAATACAGTAGATTTGTCTCGACCGAGCGACCAGATATAAAACCGTGTTGTGCTGTGGTTAATAAAGGGCGTACAATGAAGAAAATTCTTCCATATACAATTTTTTCTAAGATTTTGCCCATGATACATAAAAGAGAGATGGGACGGTAATTGTCAACTTTACTTCGGTCCCCAGACTTACATATCGGTACCACCCTAGCCTGCTTCCACAGACTTGGGAATTGACCACAAGAAATTGACAGATTATAAATTTTTAGTAAAGGTTTTGATAACGCTTCCCAGCATTTATTTATTATAATAGACGGGACTCCATCAGGGCCAGGACCTTTATTCGGTGCAACCTCTCGCAATGCTTGCTGAACCTCGGACAGTTCCAGCATTTTAATCGAGATATTGGTGCAAGACGATTCCCTCCCCACGTCGGCTGCGGGCTTACCCGGCACTGTGAACACGGAACTAAAATACCTAGAGAACAAAGAACAAATCTCTACCGCGCTGGCAGCGACGTCGCCATCGAGTTTAACAACAGAGGGAATGCCGTTGCCACCTTTTCTTCTCTTTACATAGGTCCAAAATTGTTTAGCGTCATTGACAATATTAGTGTATATTATTATACATTAATATATATTGTTTAGTTCAAATAGAACTAAACAAAATACCAATGGAACAACTCAACTAGACGGCTTTAGACGTTCTACAAATGATTAAAATAGAGGATTTATTGTGCCTTTATGCCAGTAAACATAGTATTCCACAAATATCTTCTGCAGAATGTCTGTATCCAGGGCCATGCTTAGGTTGGAGCGAGTGGAACTCGGAGCTGGCTGCCTGAGTGAGGGACCTTTATACAATAAAATGTTAACAAACGAGCAAAAAATGTCATGCACCATTATGCAAATTAAGCGGCGCGACTAGAAAGAAAAGGGGTTCAGCAACTAGAATATTTCGGCATTATTGAGGTTGATTATTAACTTATGATGACGTGAGTAACGAAATAACTCCTACTAGTATAAGTAGTATTCATGGTCAAAAAGCAAATTCTGACTTTAATGAATCGTTAGTCGATCAGACGATTCCACCAACAGTCGTATTAGTGTTGATGCCACTCCTGTTCCTGTTAAAACTATTTCCAGTTCTAGAATAACAAAATCGTGTAGCCCTGTAAATTTAATTGATGGGTTTGAAATACTTTCAAATGCTTATGGTATTTACTCACTCCCAATTTGATGGATTAGTAGAAAAGGGCCAGTTACAAGTGAAAAATTTTTATTTTCTGAAAAATGCAGAAATAACATTTTTTCTGCCAATTTTTACTAACGAACTATGAGTAATAGAGAACAAGTGCACAGACGTTGGCTAATTTAGAGCAAAAGTACTGATAAAGCATTTTGTTTTTGCTGCAAATTGTATGGAAATGACACTGGATCTCAATTAGTTAACGATAGGTATAGTGATTGAGCAGAGCTCTTGATAATTACGAAAAATCTGCAATTCATGGTCAGAATGTTGAAAACTAGACAGATTGTGAGGTACGTTTAGTTGCAACATAGCTGCAACCTGCACTTTGCTATAAATTGTGTAAGCAAAAACTTGCACTTAGGCATGGCATCGCAGTTGCTTCAAAGACTGGTACAAGTTTTTGAGCAATTTACAAATGAACATTTTGTTGCAGCAATAATGGTTGCAAGAGAAATGAGCAAACTTTTAGACATAGAGCCAAAGTTTCAAATAGCTAAACAAAGGAAAAAACGAAAAATGTTTGATTATGATGGAGAAGATGAGCATCTTTTAGAACCTGCTGACCAAATTTTCAAAGTTGAGTATTTTTATACTTTCAAGAAGATTTCAACTGGTGGAGGTGGGAAAGAATGATGATGGTAGGTAGTTTATGAAAAAGAAGAGTAATTTCAGGCCCCGCATTTGGTAAAGACGGCTCTGGAGTATCTCAACAAATTAGTGACTATTCTTCAACCATTTGAAGAGGTTATCAGAAACATGAGATACACATATTTTATAAAACTATAAACCAGATATCTCTAGAACATTTAAGTTCGCAATAAAATATACCATCATTTATGCACCACATAATTTTTTTAATGAAGTGACTAAAGAAAATATTGAGTCTGAATTGATGTGTTTGTTAGACAACATGAATAACTCTGCAGAAAATTAAGTTGGTGACAATACGTGTGAGTGTGTGTGTAATACCTAATTCATATTTTAAGTATTGATTAAAAAGACTGATTGCTGTATTATGTTTCTATCTTTTTATTACTGTCACATCTCTCATGTACTCCGCTTCTTAAGAGAACTCGCCAACAGCAATGGAGTTTCTCTATGGCGTGTTCCAGGCCACAAAGACATTGAAGGTCAATGATGAGGCTAAAATGACGTTCAACCTAGGTGTGGACTACAAAAAAGGAACTGATAACAGAAAATCAAGAGATGAGAAGCTTCAAAGGTCTACCAAAGAACTTATACCTCTTCCTCCTTCTTCATAAGTGAATGTACTAGCCACCTAAAAGAACCAGCCAGAGCTAATAAAGTTACTGTATGGTGAGTTTCAAGCCATAAAGATAATTTAATGTAGATAACCAATAGATGAAAAGATTCAAGGGTTTTTTAAAAAACTTGCACATCTTCCTCTTTTTTCATAAGTGACTGTACTAGCAATCTAAGAAAATTCGCTAGATATAATGAAGTTACTCTATGGTGGGTTACAAGCAATAAAAATATTGAGATCAGTGGTAGGCTAATTGCAGTGACCTTGACCTTGATTCTCCCTTTCCGATGAAAGGTTCTAGAATTGGCTATGGTAAAAAGCTTTATTCTGTTACCTTGAACTTAACTTTGACTCTATAATGGGAGGTTCCACAAAAGATCTTGATCTTAGTATTCTAACTGTCGCCTACAAAACAGCAATTTAATATTGGTAATCAATAGATGGGAAGTTTCAAATGTCTCCTAAAGAAGTTCCAGGTCTTAAATAGGCGAAAACTATGATAATTCTTGATGTACCTTTATGTTAAGTTCTGTTAGTTTTGATTAGTTGTGGATCATTTTCAGGAAAAGACTAATTATATTCCTTTAGATCCTTATTCCTTTAGGAATTCTTTACAAAGGTCTAATATCTTATTCAATTGTTGTTATGAACTTATTGATATGACATTTGATCGTTCGTCAGTTGGGTTGGATTAGATTCGCGGTTAAGTTATATTAGGTTAGATATCGCGATTAGATTGGGCTGAGTCGCGATTGGCTTGAGTTGAGTTCACGGTTGGATTGGATTTGGCAAGTTTGTTGCAGTTGGTTTGGATTGGGTTTGGTTGGTTTCGATGTAGAGTTGGGCTGAGTTTGCTGTTGGACTGCATTTTGTTAGTTTGGATTAGTGATATGGGCTTTCGACATTTCACTCGTTACTTTTATACAAGTAACTGAATAGTAATAATGAACCTGATTACTTGTAGTAAATAGAAGTAATGACTCATTTGTAGTCCGTATTTGTTACTTGAATACGCATGTATTACTTACATCCATTCGTTACTTGCATTCTTTAATACAATGCGTACGTTACTAGGCTGTTTTCAAAATTAGCATGCATAGCAAATCCTTTTAGAAAGTTTCTTTTGTTTGACATCCTTAGGGCCGGTCTTATAAAACAGTTTATACCAAGAATTATTAAATTTTTGTATAAACATTAGAATAAATGTCTGACAATACCGAGAATAGCTTATACTACGAATAAGTCGTAGACAGTTTGTAGATTAGGGCACATTGATTATTGTATAAAATGATCTAATCTGTCGTCTCCTATACCCAATCTCGTCATCATTGTTGGAGTCAAACATATCTACGTTCATAATAAAAGACGTTCAATTATTTGAAAATTTGGTAAATAATATAATAATGTGGTAAGAATCATATTCTGCATGGTTTTGTGTTTTTTATGTTGTAATAATGTTTCAACTGTTAAAAATTCGTTAAAAGTAATTAAGTGTAAGTCAGGAGTAATATGTATTATTTTTTTTTGTTGATTATAGATATTTTAAACCTGATGATGGGAAAAAGTCCCGAAACGTCAATGATACAATAAATAAAAATAAACTGTTGGAGGAGTTGTTCTTAAAAATTGATAAAGGATGATTTACGTTACACACTTAAGAAGTCTGTATTTGGAATGGTTTAAATAACAAAACTACTGAAGTGATCAGTTTTCTAATTTTACAGCTATCTCAAAAATGAGAGTGGCTTGATATTCAGGTTAACCCCTAATAACTACCTTTCTAGTCTAGTCTGTATGCTATAAGTCACCCTGTATACATTTTAATAAATTATTTTCCAAGAAAAGCAAGTAACTATAATATAAATACACCATAATTGCTGTGTCTAAGTATCGAATGAAGTCGAGAAAGAATCAGGATCTGTATCCACTTATTGAAGAGTACTACTAGAACTATAGTTACTAAGAAGTAACAATTGAGTATGTGGCCAATTATTTGCAACTGCAGCTACTAAAAGGAATCGACATTTCTTACATTACTAGTTTGAATTGAATTTACAGTTAGGTTGGCTTTGATTTGTTTCACAGTTGGGTTGGCAAATGTCATACCAAAAATCTTATAGTTATATTTGAGGTCTCAAAGGTATATATTGGACAGAATTTCCAGACCACACATACAGCCCACCATACAGTTGGATTGAACGTACAAAACGAGCGCACCCCTTTTCATACAAAATTCAATGCCAATAAAAAGAAGGGCTGCACGTCAAAGAGGACACTGTGTACATGTATGATGGAGATATCATGCATTTCATTGCAAAAGCAGGGGCCCCAGGGCTGTACCTCCGTAAGCCTTTAGGTGTAGCATGGCTCTACACAGCATGCAAAAAGTATGATAACTTTACATTTATTTAGGAGTCATACACCCTTAAAATGCCACCTCTTTCATATTGGACCAGATAAACATCAAACATGTTGTATTATACTATACTGAGTGAATGAATGCACTTCCAAGGACACACTTAGCCGGAAAAAAATTGAAAAAGTTCAAATTTAATACACTAAAGTTTCCATAGAAATGTAATAACTAAAGTTGTATAGCTGTTGTTTGTGTATTATGACACTTTGGAGAGATAAAGTTTCCTGATTCAATCATTGTTATTGATTTAGCAAAGGAGATCTTGCCTATTTTTGTATACCAGATAAGGTAGCAACCTTGAAAATATTTTACGTTGAAAAGATCAGATTATTGACACACAATCAAAATTATATGGAATTTCCTGATTTGGATGTTATTATTAGGCTACCTTAGAAATTGTAACAGATGCAAAAGAGAATGTCATATTTAGGTTTTCAAGTTATAACCAAAAAGAAGTTTTCATCATTTCAAAAAATTCTCATGTTTCAATTATTTTTGAAATTCAAAAAATCAATTAATACAAAAAACTTTAAGCATATTTGATAATTTTTAAGAAGTTTCTGAGATAGCCTACAATATAATTCATCCCTTCTGCACTTATATTCTTAATTATATTGAAGATTAATAATTAAAACAATTATTTTACATTAAAATCAACTTACTCTCGATCTATTACTTTTTACCAACTTTTTCTTATCACCATTGTCTTTTAAATTAAACATTCTTTGAGCTAATTGTTTCTCAGAAACTTTCTGCTTCTTTATTAATCCCCCTAAAGTACCAATTTCTTTAATAATATCCTGATCGTCTGGTGCAATCTCATTTGCTTTTTGCAAATACTTCAGAGCCATTGGAAATTCGTTTTTGGCTTTATAAACCTAAAAAATATTAATAATTAATAATAAAACTATTCATAAAAAACTCATTACTTTAGCTTTTCTAAATAGTGCTTTAACATTTTCTGGTTGACATTTTAAGACAAGCTCCAAAGAATTTAAAGCTTGGTCAAATAGATTTAGTTTAATTTGAGCAGCTGCCATATTATTTGAAACACTTATTCTATCCTCTAATAAACTTTGCAAATCAACATCAGAAACGTCATCACTTGAATTTGGATCTTTAATTCCACCTTCTAATTCATCTAAATAATCTAATGCTCTTCGATAACATTGGATTGCTAACATGTTTTCGCCTCTTCCATACCACCAATTACCTCTTTTTCGTTTATTGTTACTAAAAAAATTAATTATTTATTTACTTAATAACGAGGTAATAAGAAAATTGTTGGGTAGAAAAATAAAAATTGATTTGAAGAAATTTTCTAAATAATTAATTGCAAAAAAAATTAATTTTTCAGTATTTGAGCCAATATTTTTTGACAACTAACCCTCTTTCTTTTCTCTCAGCAACAGAAAGATTATCAGTATCTTCTTCTACTATTGATAATAAAGCAACTTCATAAATGACTGTTGTATTAGGTGGTATTAAAGGGGGTAGGCCTTTAGCTCCAAATGCTAATCTAGGTTGGATTTTAAGTTCACAAATTTCTCCTACATTCATCATTGCAATCGATAAATCTAATCCTTGAACAACCTAAAAAATACATTCATTAATTTAAAACTGATTAAGATTAAAATTTGAATTATATTACATCACACCCATCGACTTGCATTAAAAAATTTTCCTCCCTCTCCACTTCCAATCCCGATTCCAACTTGCAAACATAATTGATTGTGCAAACGTGATATTTTTGTGGTTTCAAATCGTTTTCGCCCTTTTTAATCACCCTTTTCAAAATGCTCCCACTTCCCAGGACATCTTCCCATTTATCTCCACCCTTTTCTTCATCATCATCATCTTTTGCCTTCGTAATTTCTTCCTCCTCATCATCCTTTTTAACTTGAATACCCTCATCTATAACTTTTTCTTTTTCAACTTCATTTCCAACCCCAATATCATTCGTAACGTCTTCACCTTCACTCTTCATCTCCTTCTCCGAAGCGTTTAACACAACTTCCTCCACGTTAGTTTCACCAACCATCTTTTTAAGTGTTTATTTTTAGATAGAACGATTAAACAAGTAATAAAAACGTTTATTTACCGTGTACTGACTTGCACAAATAAAAAATTGTTAAGAAATTGACAGTTTAAGGTGCCACACTGATAACGGCGTTTGGCAAAGATAATTTTTTGAGGTTAGATTTTTTTTTAGATAAATACGAAGATTTAGTAAATAAAAAGGAATGTGTTAATCGATGGGATTTGTGTAAAAATGAAATGAGAAAAATGAAAATAAACGTTAAAATACCAATAATTTTGAAAATGACATAACACAGTTCGAGAATTTTAACAACTTCACGTAAAACCGTCACGACGATTTTTTATGGGTTTTTACTTTTTTTATTGGCACGTATCGTAATAAACCTTGAAGTTTAATTGAATTAATTGTTGTGTTCAAATCAATTAATGATTTTTAATTGAAACTATTTTTCTTTGATTATTTTATTTTTTTATGTTGGTACTGACGATGACGTGACCTTTGTTTTCTTTGATTTAAAACGTGGTTTTGAAGTTGTTTATTATTTTAGAAGGAATTGGAATAAAATAAATAAGATAAAACGTACTAATTGGAGATCGATTAAAATAGATGGAAATCTTGTTGATAATTACGATTTGAGCAGATTGTCAATCTGGATTCAGTGCCTTTTGTGTTAAGTAGAGTAAGCCGATCGGGTGTGGTCTGTGGAGTCCAAAATAGAAAAAAATCTAAAGGACGCCAACGTGTGCGAACGAGTACTAATTTCTCATAAATATGTTTTATATGATGCTTGTACTATATAATAGCCTAATACAGGGCATAGATAAAGAAGGAAAGATAGATATGCAACTCTATTATCTCTTTTTGTTACCGCGTAAGCGCCATCTGTTGAGTTATTATTTAGTTACTGTTAGGTAATACGCTTAGAGTAACTTCCCCAGTTTGAATTTTCCTTGCACCTTTCTTATGTAAATCAACCTGCAGAAACGGTGAATGAGAGTCTAAATTTGTTTAAAATACTGGTAAAGACAAAGGATGGAGAAATTCTTATTTTGCCCTGCACATGAATCAGACCAAATTATCAAGTGATCGACATCAGGGTGTTCTTTTTTGAGTAATTTGCAGAACCTTAATAAACAACTTCCAATTTCGTTACTGCCTCTATTGGCAATGTCTTCTGTCCAATTAAAAAAATATGACTTGTGGTCTGAATGAGTGATGCAGTGAATACCAAAGTTGTAAAGCCACATTTGTCTCAAGTAGAAAGCCTTTGATGTTGATAATTTGGGTAATGGCATAGTTTGTTGTAAATCCATGGTTATGTAACATTTTGTTCTATCACTTGTTGGTATTTGCCTGTCTACTTTTTGGGAATAAAAGGCATATTCCCAGTTGTTTTTGTGTTCAACTGAATTTTCTCCAGCATCACATATGCTGCAAGTGTCACTTTTTGGGTGACCAAAAGACAAATTAAACTTTGTTTCAAAAATATGTCTATAGAATGAAATTTTGACCATGTATTTATCATCCAGTTTGTTCTCCTTGCAATGCTGTATATAAAGCTGGTAAAGTTGATTCACATTAAGTAAAGAGGACAGATATTTTTTGTTATGATTTTTGTTACGGGAGTAATGTGATTGTTCAGCAGGAAACATATTAACATGATTAATGATGTAGTTGATAACATCCTCAGCTATCTTATGAGGGCGATTTATATGATGCCCTCGCTTATCTGGAGAAGGAGCAGACTGGCCAAGTTTTAACTGTTTTTGTGTTATTTCAATTTTTTTTCTTCCTATTTTATATAGAGAGCATAAAGCATCTTTACACACTGGTATCAGCTGCTTATCATAAGTAATTGCATATTTAAATGAGTAATTTTTTGATGTCTTTCTGACTAATCGGTGACGAAGAACTGGCTTAATTTCGACGCTCTTGAAAATCAGGATACTCTTACTATTTACATCTAAGCTGTAAAATTTCTTCAAAATTGCTTTTCTGTCTTCAATGTTGAATTTATCAGAACAATTCATGCGACATTTCTGTTTGCAGAGTACTCCTTCCTTTATTGTCTTTTTTTCAATAACTCTTCCAGTTTGTGATACATATTCTTGACCCTTTTGCCTTAATAGAGCAGCTTTTTTCCGTTTCCATTTTTCTGGATTACGGGTTCTTTTTTTGGAAACCTTAGGCTGAAATTCAAATATCTTCAATTTTTTAACTTCTGGGCCTTCAGCAATATCATGAATAGCATTACTTGTTTCTTGTCTGTTAGAAGAGTCTATATCTTCCTTTTCTGCTTCGATTTCTTTTAGTTTCAATTCTGTATTTAATAATTTTTTCTTAATATTCTGCTGCAAGTTGACATCCGAGTTTTGATTATTTATCGCTTGTACTAACTCCAGCATCCGTTTACCCCTAGATCCCATAATGGTTTACTTATATTTGCTAATAAAAATCGCTTTTTAAATGAAACACTCTATAAACACTGTCTAAAAATAATGTTACGCAAGAGGAACATAACCTCAAAATATGACATGATACTTCACAGCTAACCTGAACCCTTCAAATTTTGAGCTGATAAAGGTGTCATGTAACAAAAACGTAACATAACACCTTTTTCCACTAGATAATATATGTAGCATGTGCGACATGACACCTTTATCATCTGAAAACTACCAGAAAATATCGAAAATGAGGAATCCCTGTTTATTAAAGGTTAGATCAATATCAGGGGGTGCCCACAAATGCATAAAGTCATTTTTTGAAAAAATGAGACATGACACCTTTATCCACTTATGTCTTCAATTGTCTTGCTTTTAAAATAGTTTTATTTATGCCCATGTGACCATAGTGTAACTTATTCAGTATTTCCTTACAAAGGCAATTTGGTATTATTACTTGATCACCTTTATATAATATTCCTTTTATTTCTGTAATGTCAGCTCGAACTGACCAATATGGTTTAACTAATATGTTTACAGTTTTTTTTTGTTCTGGCCATCCCTCTTTTACAACTTTCAATAACTCTATTAATTCAGTATCTTTTTGTGTTTCTTCTTTGATTTTATCATACCTTTGGGGACTTATCTTTGAATATTGTATTAAATTTAAATGAAGTTCGATTTCTTTTTCTTTAAGATCAAACTGTTCATCATTGTAACTGCTTCTAGATAATGCATCAGCTAAGTATAACAATTTACCCGGTTTATATCTGACTTCAAATTCATAGTTTTGCAGATTTATTAAGATTCTCTGTAGTCTGAGTGGATAATTATTTAGTGGTTTCTTGAAGATTATTTCTAAAGGTTTATGATCAGTTTCCACTAAAAACTTCTTTCCGAACAAATACTGGTGAAATCTCTGGCAACCAAAAAGAATTGCAAGAGCTTCTTTTTCAATTTGAGCGTATCGCATCTGTGTTTCTGTTAGTGATTTTGATGCATAACTAACTGGTTGGCCCTTTTGTAAAATAACTGTACCCATTCCTGATTTAGAGCTATCAACTGATATCGTGATTAATTCTTTTTCATCAAAGTACGCTAGTACTGGTTCTGTGACTAACAAATTCTTTAGTTTGTTAAATTCTTCATCATGTACCCTTGTCCAATCCCAAATTATATTTTTCTTTAGCAATTGTCTTAAATTGTGTGTAGTTTGTGATAAATTTGGTATGAATTTAGAAACATAAGTCACCATTCCTAAGAATCTGCTAAGTTCTTGTTTATTAGTTGGAATCGAAATTTCTTTGATTGCTTCAACTTTATGGATATCTCGTTGAATACCATTTTGTGTTAGAACATGACCAATATATTTTATTTCAGTTACCGCGAATTTACATTTTACTCTGTTAAATTTTGCTCCCATTTCCTTGGCTCTTTGTAAAACCTTATTTAATACTTCATCATGCTCTTTTTTATCTTTTGCAAAAATTATCAAATCATCTATGTAAATGCTTACACCTTGAATGTCTTTGAATACTTCCGCAAATATTTTTTGAAAAATTTCTGGTGCACAAGCTAAACCGAATGGTAGTCTTAGAAATCGATATCTACCGTAAGGTGTTGCGAAAGTTGTTAATTTAGATGCTGATTCGTTTAGTGCAATCTGCCAAAATCCTTTATTTGCATCAAGTGTTGAAAAAATTTTAGCTCCATTCAATTTATGTGTCAGTTCCTCAAATGTGGGTATTTTATAATGCTCTCTCTTTATTGCCTGATTTAAATTTTTAGGGTCTAAACATATTCGAATATTGCTATCAATATTTTTCTTTACTAACACTAAGGGGTTTACGAATTCTGTTGGTTCACTAATACTAATAATTATTCCGTCTTTTATCATTTTTTTCAGTGCATTTTTTAAAGGTTCCATCCTACTGACTGCGCCATGTTATGTTCTCGTTGTTTAATAAAACATCTGTTGTTTATAACCATTTATTAAACTTCTTAATATTACAAAACTACAAGTCACTTTTTTGATTCGTGTCGATGTCGCCATTGCACTTTCTGCATTGTTGTCGATTCATCGCGTCAGTGCTGACAACTGCGAAACTCGTCTTTTGTACATTGTTGATATATATAACATAGACCACTTGCAATGCTTCCAGACGACTTAGAATGCTTCCAGGCTACATGAAATTCTTCTAGGAAAATGAAGAAACTTGTAAAATGCAATTAAATTAAAATGCAGGAATTCTACCGGAACATCAAAAAGGTTTGTTTGTGCAGGTGCCGGTACTATCAAGAATTTATGGACTACCGACAATCCATAAACCAGATATCCCCTTTGTCCTAACATCAGTGCCATCAACTCCCCAACATACCTATAGGCCAAACAGCTCGCGAAAATTCTCTCTCCTTTTATAGGCAACATCGAATCATATGTTAAGGACTCGACACATTTTGTGGAATCGGTAAAAAAATATAATGTTAGATGCCGAGGATATTTTGGTTAGTTTCGAACCAAAATATAGAATTTATTTTTACTAGGGTACCAATTAAGGATGCGGTAGACGGTCGTTGCAAAAACTCAATCCGGAGAGATTATTAGAATATAATAATAATAAGAAAATTTATTGTTAAAAAAAACCTGAAAAGAAACAGGAAAGACGAAGTTGCAATCCAATTACAATTGAAAAACAAAAGGAAAAAATCAAACGTCAACTCGATAGTAATCACAACTCCTCTCTCCCTCTCAAATCGTCAAAGCACTTAAGATTTAGTAAGTAGCCAATGGGCCAACTTATCGCCTGGGGTATCTTCGATATCTTCAAAAAGAACCTAGAAGGTGAGTATTTATATATTAAAATAAAAGGTAGGCAATAGGGGGAGAGACAAAAAGAAAAGGGAAATATAACTAAACAGGAAAGAGATCAATAGAGAATGAAGAAAGAAAGGAAATGGAAAGGTGAAGAAGAGAAAAAAAATAGTTAAAGTTGTTTAGAGAAAAGATAGTTACGAAGACAAACCCTAAATATGGCACTAGAGGGAGCCTTCCTGATAAATATGATGAAGTCTGACTGCACAAAATTTTATGTAATGTAGTTAAAACACGAAAGGACCGTCGGTTTTCAACAGTGAGTAATCCCAAAGAATAAGAAGAAAATATAATAAATAATAAAATATGTATATAATATAAATAAGAGAAGAAAATAGCCCAATCTATGAATTGAGTGGAAATAGTAAACTGAAGTGAGTGGAAGGAATAGACTTTTCTACTTGTAGCTTGAATTTGCGGACGCCAAGAGAGTGTAGAATCCATCAAAACACCGAGATTTTTAACAACCTCTGAAAACTCAATACTATTGCCATCAAGTATCAATTTACAATTAGTGAAATTATTTATTTTGTTTAGCAGTAGACAAGAACCAAATACAATGGCCCGAGTTTTAGAGACATTCAGTTTCAATCCTGTGGAAGGAATACTGCTGCGACCATACAAGTACACGTTGTATAGGTCACGATTAAGGTAATGTATTGCTTGAGGAAAGTCCTCTCAAGAAGTGCTGGTATAATTTTGGTGATACTAGTAATAAAAATAGAAAAAAGTGGTGGACCAAATACACTGCCCTGTGACAGATATAAGACTGCAACCAACATAAACTACCGGTCGAAATACCCATGGAAGCAAGAATTGATAGTAGGATGTCGTGATCAACGAAATCAAACGCCTTGCTGAAGTCAACCAAACCAGCAGGGTCAGCTGGTGTTTGTCCTGAGCATGCCTAATATCATCTGTGATTTTAATTAGAGCAGTAGTTATGCTATACCCCTGCCGCAAACCAAACTGCAAAGGATGAATGTGTAATAATTCGAAAATTATTTAACGGTTTTAAGAAATAATCATTCGAATTAGAAATTCCTCGAGTGCAGCCTTTCGTTATTTTAAAAACTAAAAACCACGTCTCAGGTTAACGACGTCCGGTATAGAGACCAGACTTCGTGTTAAATTTTGTTAAAAATTATGTATCCGCAGTTTGATGGGGGAGATGCGAATCGACACGAAGAAGTCGTTAAAAACTTAGACGTTAGATCACGTAAAAATTTGATGGTTTCCACTGTTTGGAAATTACGTGACGATTTTTGGGATTAGTTAGTGGCGGATGTTATCTTCTGGTCTTGTGGGCGAGGAATTCTTCCCTTCCACAAATTCCCTCATTGGCTCAGAAAATTATTGTAAAATATCCGCCCCGTATTTTGGATTGGCCTTAGGTGTCGGGGATGTCCAGACGTTAGGGAATGCCTAATGAAGGTTTTGCACCCCTCCATGACCCGAGGTTACTTAAGGCCTTGTACACGTCATAAAAAAAAGGAAAATTCTGAACTTAGTTTCAATTCAACTTCGAAAGATATCTTCTTAGAAAGATATCTTCTTAGAAAGATTTCGAACCAATACTCAACCAGCGCTCTGTTAGACCGAAACTTAGATTCGCTTTAACGCCAATTCTAAGTCCCGTCGAAATCGAGAACTTTGACTCAGCTTCAAGAGCAACTTATTTCTGATTCGGACGTCCGCGTCGTGTCGGAAATCGTGTTCACTTGAGGATTTGGTGTTTCTGTGTCGGAGAAGTCTTCCCGGATTATCCCGAGAAGATTCCAACAGGATCCAGGTTGCGACCCATCACCGAGATCACCAGATCGGAATACACGTCCGGGGTAAGTCTGTTTGCCAGTTCTCCCTATCATTTATCGGTCAACGAGAGTTCGCTGTAGGGTTAGGTTCAGACAGGTCATTTTCATTTTTAATTTTGTTTTGACTCCTTAAGTAACGTCGGGTATTCACGTAGGTAGTTTTTTTAAGATTAACTTTGTATCTTACCTTTTTTTGTTATTTTTGTAAATATAGATTAAGTGTGGTTAGAACACTTGTCGTTTTATTTCACATTTCCTGAGAGCCTTAGTGCAAGAACCCACGGTTCTGAAATAGTGACCGCGCGCTTGCCATTTAATCTTTTTAATCTTTTTAAAAGTACAAGTGATTTTAGAAAAGAAAATAACTTTGCAGAAGCGTTCTGTAGAAATGGTAAGATTTACCTTCGCAAAACATTTAAGGATCAGTCTATCAGAATAAGATCTGAACAAGATCTTACTATATAAACTTACTTCATAAAATTAAAATATTAAGTACAAAAATTAGAATTAATGTATATATGTCTAGATCGTAACAGAAATGGATGAAATACTTAATATCCTATACATAAATATAAGAAGTCTAAGAAATAAAGTTGATGACTTGATGGAGATTGTAAATAAGCATGATTTTGAAATTCACATAATTGCACTTACTGAAACATGGATTTATCCTAATGAGGTGGAATATTTTAATATACCAAATTATAACGTTGTACATCATTGTAGAGATTCAAGGGGAGGAGGGGTGAGTCTGTTTATAAAAGACAATTTCGAGTATGATCAGAGACATATTCGAGAAATGGAAATTGAGGACTGTAACATACTTTGTGTTTGTCTTACTAAAGTTAATTGCGTAATTATAAATATCTATAGAGCGCCCAGAAACAAAGCTGACGTTTTTTTAGCACAAATAGATAAAATTATGGAAACTCAGAAGTTTCCTTGTATTATTTTGGGAGACATGAATTTAAATTTACTCAGTGAAACTGATACGATTAGAGAGTATAGAAATATTATCGAAATGAACACATTTACAATACAGAATATTCTTACTACTGAGAATGCTACAAGACAAACGGAAAAAACAGCTACTATTTTAGATCATGTTTTAATGAATAAAAACCTCTACTGTGATATAACCCTTACGGATCATGTGATATCAGATCATAAAGTTATGTATATTAAATTAAACAAAGTAATTGAAAAAAAACTAAAGAAGTTATCAATAAAACTAAATTGCTGAAAGGAAAATGGAAAGAACTAATTCAAGTGAAATTGCAACAGGAAGAAATAACTTCCTTTGGAAAATTAGCAGAAATAATAACAAAAACAAAAATTGAGTGTACAAAGGAAAGTAGAATAAAAGTATCCAACAACAACTATTGGATAAATGCTGAGTTTATTGAGAAAATAAAACAGAGAGATAATTCATATAAGCGATGGAAATTAATAAGAAACTCAGAAACCGAAAGACATTTTAAAAATTTAAAGAATGTGGTAAATAATATGAGAAGAAAATTAAAGAAGGAGTATGTGGAAAAAACACTTAATGAGGCTGGAACAAACAGTAAAAAAATGTGGAGGGTCCTGAACGATATATGTTTGAAACGAACAAAAAAAAAGGGCAAAATGGGACAAATGAAGAGTATGACAGGTGCAGTCATTGAAGATGAGCAACAAATAGCTGAGGAATTTAATACTTATTTTTCTGAAATAGGTAAAAATTTAGCCTCAAAAATTAAACCGGTTCTTAATTACCAGTTTAGAGAAGAAGAAACAAAAGAATCCATCTACTTGGAACCAACTGATTTAACAGAAATTAATTCTATCATAAGGAATTTAAATAATAATAGTTCGCCGGGAGAAGATGGTATTATTAAATCTGATATAGTACTGCTTTTTGAAGTTTTGGGAGACAAAATAGTGAATATCATTAATGATATCCTGGTTACTGGCCTGTTTCCGAATGAATTAAAAACGGCGAAAATATCCCCTATTCATAAAAAAGGAGCAAAAACAGAACTTGGTAACTATAGACCAATTGCAATCTTAAATATATTTTCTAAAATAACAGAAAAAGTTATCAAACACAGGTTAACTAACTTTATACAGAAATTCTTTAACATCGATCCATATCAATATGGATTTCAAAAGAAGAGTAGTACCTTGGGGGCGACAGGGGATTTACTAGAATATATTACAGAAAAACTCGATAAGAAGAGGTATGTTTTGACAGTGTTTATTGACTTACAAAAGGCATTTGATACTGTGGACATAGATATTTTACTCAATAAATTAGAAAAAATGGGAATGCGAGGCATTGCAAAAGACCTCTTCCAGTCATATTCTAAGGACCGTAAGCATTATACTCAAATCAATAAAACCAAGAGTAAAAAAAAAGCATAAGTATTGGAGTAGCTCAGGGATCAGTACTTGGTCCTTTGCAATATTTATTATACATTCAAAACTTAAAGTCTACAACTTCAAGCGAGATATTTTGTGTTTGCTGATGACACCGTCTTGGTTATATCATCAAGTAATATAAAGGAACTTGAAAAGGTGGCGAACGACGACTTAAATCTGTATTATACATGGCTGTGCTATAATAAATTATCGGTGAACGTTAATAAAACGGTATATATGATTATTAAAAAAAATATACAAAAAAGTGATATAAATGTGTTTCTCAATGGAGAAAAACTAAAAGAAGTGCAAACGTACAAATACTTAGGTTTAAATTTGACAAATGATCTCAATTGGAATGTACATGTGAATGCTATCATTAAAAAAATTGTGCCAATGGTTAGTGCAATAAAAAGGTGTACGGATTGCTTAAACAAAAACTCTAGGCGTTTACTCTATAATAGCTTTATACTGCCACAAATTAGATATTTAATTCCCTGCTGGGGAGGTCTTCCGCTTTACCAGTTAAATAAATTGCAAAGAACGCAGAATAAAGCAGTAAAATCTATCTTTCAGTTGAACTATTGTATGTCAACTGATCTTGTGTATGAAATGGAAAATATATGGAACTTGCAGAAAATTCGGACTTATGAGCAAATAAAATATATATATTCTATAAAAAACAAACTAATAAAGACTAATATAAATACAAAACAAGTTAAGAACTGGCATGAATACAGCACCCGGAATGCAAATGATTTTAGAAATAAATTTTGTAGAACAACGACAGCAAAGAGATCACCATTATATCTTGGTATTAAAGCATACAACAGTGTTCCGATAATAATAGTGGAGGCAAGGACAATGAAAAAATTAGTTTATAATCTGAAAATGTTTTTGAAGTGAATGAGTGTTGAACTGTTTCTGATGGGTTTGCATTTTTGAGGATTTTTATTTTCGTTTTTTATACATAACCTATTGTGATTTTTTTGGTTTACATATATTTTTTGTATATTAAGGCTTCGATACCAGTGACATTCACTGTTTTGGAGTCAGTTAATAAAAAAAAAAAATCTTGTTTGAATAGATAGGATCAGGTAGGAGTCCTTCAGACTAACAATTAGGTAGCGCGAAATACTGTTTCTGGTGGCAGCAGTAATTACCAGAGGTTGAAGTCATTTCAGTGACGGCCTCACCACAAATGGGGTTATGTTCAGCAAGATATTGAGATTATTGTAAGTACACCAGTCGTTCGAGTACCTTTGACATTGTAGAACGAATAAAAATCGGGCGGTAATCAGATGAAGAAATAGGATTCTTCACCCTAGGAATTGGCACCATAAGTTCCAATTTCTAAGCCGAAGAAACACGAAACACTTCGATCGAATAGTTAAAGATATGAGTTATGGGAGACAAGACAATGTCCAAAATATGTATCAGATTTATTGGAATATTGTTTATCGTCGACGTATCTTAGTTGGAAAGGAGGGTTTTACGAGCAGTTTGAAGGAGAAGTCAAGGGATCACCTTTGTCGCCGGTTATAGCTAATTTTTACATGGAATTTTTCGAAAAAGGTGTTTTGAAGAAGAGCCAAAGCTACGGCTCCGATATGTGGGTGGCACGTTTATGATATGGCAAGTTGGTAGAGAATAATTAAATAAAAAATCAAAACATATTTATTAATTTAATTAAATAAAATCAAGAAATATTATCTAAAATATTTTTTATTAACAAAAAGGGCCGGTTTCGGAAATGAGGCTTCCGTCTTCAGGTTCGTTGCCACAACATGAATAAAATAATTATTGTCCACGTATTACAATAATTTTAGATATTAAATTACTTTCTTGAATATCTCCAAATATTTTGAAAAAGTGTAAAATTATCATTATTATTAAATACCGACCTCTTTTGACTACATATAATACAAAATATGTTAAAGAAATAAATTGTGATAGTTATAGCAGTTATACGAGCTATAACAAACAAATATATAAGAAGAATTTAACGGTTTATTTGCCATTAGTATCGTATTTGCCTTCGCAAGAAATATTTTCAATTAGATTGATTAACACATTTTCGAGTTCTAAGGAATAAAGCAATTTTCTTTGCTAACTTTGAAGCGATCTAACGACGAAACTAAGCAACTTTGGATATAGATATCTTAACCCATTTTTGCCCACTGTTTCAATATTGGAACAGCGACAGTTTTACCATTTCCGCATTTTCATGTTATTTTACATTCTGCAGGTTTCATCTTGTTCGTCGTAGTTTCACATATTGGGAAGTGTACTACATTGTTAGAATTCACAAGTTTGCAAATCTCACAAAAATTGCCATGCTTGTGTTATAAATAATCTTGCCAAATTTGCACGCGTTTGTTGCCACTAGCGTTGTTTTCAAATGTTCCAATTTCGAATCACTGGAAGTGATTAGATGCGACATTTGTTTCTCCAAGCCAATCTCGTACATACAACCTTACCAATGCTGTTTTTTGTGAAAGTTTCTTTGATAAAGAAATATGCACTTTCTTGAACGACATATTTGTAGTTTATGCTCAGTAATACAATTACTATAGTTTTGATATTGATACTGGCGAAATTAAATGCTTCATTGCCATTTTGTTCGTGTGAGAACATCTTCAAGTTCCTCGATGGCATATGCTGTGGAACTTACAATAATATATACAATTCAATGATCGCAAATGCAATGAAATGAGAAACAAATGGGGACACTAATCTACATCAAGGTGATAAATTTGCAAAAATGCGTCTGCTTCTTGCGAAAGCTGGTGTCTTATTTTGGTCGATATAGAGTTCATCAAAGCTAAGCCGATTAAGTATGGGTACAAGATAGGAAGCTGTCATGAAGGAAAGCAAGAGAACAAACCTCCAATTGAACAACCAAAACACGTGTGGTTTAAAATGTATGGTGATATATATTTTTCATCTTTGAAACTGGTGAATTCTCTTCAAAGTTTAGGGTATGAATGCACTGAAATCATGAACAGAACTGAGAAATGCCCTATCGTTACAAGCAACATTTTAAAAAAGAAACTAAGGGGCACATACGATTACCAAACAGATAAAAGTACAAATGTGATAACAGCACTGACTTACTGTAAGTTTCTACGACACAGTGAACCTAATCTAAGAAGTAAATAGGTAGATAAGTGTGAAAGAAGGGACATGTTTCTCAATCTCAAATTATTAAGCAGTACAACAAAACATGGGGGGAGTTGGTAGAATGTACAAAATCAGTGTTTGGTCAAAAAATGATGGTCAGTTGTGTTTGCCTTCTGTCTAGATGCTTGCCTCGACAATTCCTGGTAAATTTATTTTATGCAAGCAGGAAACGAAAAAATAGATTTTTTAAAATTCGGGCGATAATTATTTATTATATTCATAGCTCAAATAACTATTTGGATGCGCAAAAAACCAAGTCTCATCTATATTACTACACTGAGTTGAATAACTACACTGAGCCAAAAAAATCTCCGTACACGTCAGATCTTTTTCAATTTCCGGCTCTAGTTCACTTATTACCATATATTTATAATAAATATGTCATTGTATTCGGTATTGTAACATTCAAATAAACATTTGCCATCTTAAATATAATATTTTATACATAAGAATAAATTTATAACTATAACTCTCCATAGGTGCAGAAAGCGTAGCAAGATAAGTCTCCGTAAAGCACAGACAAGGACCGGGGAATTACCTATTTCACTAAAAATAGCTAGCTACATATAAATTAGGGTTGTACCGATTAATCGGCGACTAATCGGAAAAGCCGATTATTCGGCCACTTATCAGTCCACGATTAGTCGGCGATTAATTCGCGATTAAAAAATAAAAGCACCGATTAGTCGGCATTTAATATAATGCTGCAAATAACATCGTATGAAAAATAGCGCATTGAAACTATAAAAGAATTCTATGACTGATAGGTACAGAGTATAAAAAAATGTTGGGCTACAGTAAAACTAGATGGTTTGTATTAATGATAATGACCTACACTTAAAGAGTATACCCAACTGCTCAAAAGAATTGTCAGAGGTAGTCAGTAGCATGTCTTCTTTATGAATTAATCAAGGATGCAAAAGTGAACATCCGTTCAACTGCTAGAATGCTGATGGTATATTGATGTTATATTTTATAAATATTTGCTTCATTAAATATCCGGATATTTATCTTCAATTGAAAATTCCCAGGGTATGTACCTAACCCAACCCAAGATGATTATTTTGAGGAATTTATAAAATTTAAAATCTCTACAAAGGCAAAGACCATTGGGAAGGGAAACAAATTTAATTTAAAAATACAAAAACCTACAAAAATTATCATCAGAGTTTTTGAAAATACGTATGGGATGAGTCGGGTTGGCTAAATTGGGAAGAAAGTGTTCTACAAGCAGTATCTAGTCTTTAATTGTCAGTTTAAACTTTAATATGATGAACATCGTATTTTGCCAATAGTATTTGGTATTTTTGGAAGCCTTCTACAATAAAAATGTCTTCTGCCTGCAGTATTTAGCTTTTAATCAACAGTTGATGGACTACTTACGTAAAGATTGTGCATTTTTAAATGGTATTTAATATTTTTAAAGCATACTCTGTTGGTTTATCAACAGTATCCAGATTGTACAAGTAGTATCAAACCTTTTGCAACCATTTCAAGTCTTCTAAGAGCAATATTAACTCATCTGGAAGTGGTATCAAGCTTTCTAAAAGTATTTAAAGTTTTCTAGAAGCATTTATTATAAGCATTTTAAGTCTTGTATAAGCATTTCAAGTCTTCTGGAAGCATTCCAAGTCTTTTGGAAACAAAAACAAGCCATCTAGAAGCAGATCAAATTTTCTGGAAGCATTTCAAATGCTCCGAAAACAGTAAATTTTCTAAAAGCATACTAAGTCTTCTGAAAACTTTTCAAACCTTCATGAAGTAATATTAGATTTTCTAGAAGCAATGCTGAATCTGGAAGTAGTATCAAGTTTTGTAGAAGCATTTCAATTTTTCTAAAAGTATTGTAAGCCTTTTTAGGCAGTTCAAGTATTTTGAAGCAATTCAAATCTTCTAGAAGCAATATCAAATCTTCTTGAAGTAGTATTAACTTTTCTAGAAGCATTTCAAGCCTTCTAAAAGCATTTCGATTCTTCTACAAGGATTTTAAGCCTTCTGAAAACATTTCAAGTCTATTGGAAGCAGTTCAAGTCTTCAGGAAACAGTATCAAATTTTCTAGAAGCAGTATCAAGTCTTCAAGAAGCAATATCAAGTCTTCTGGAAGTAGTATCAAGTTTTCTAAAGGCATTTCAAATATTGTGTAAACTTTTCAAGTCTTTTGGGAGCATTCTAAGTCTTTTGGAAGCAATAACAAGCCATCTAAAAGCAGTTTAAATTTTCTGAAAGCAATATCTACTTTTTTAGAAGCATTTCAAGTCCTATGAAAGCAGTATCAAGTTTTCTAAATGCAATTCAAGTCTTCTTGAAGTATTATTAATTCTTCTAGAAGCAATATTAAGTTTTCTGGAAATGGAATCAAGTTTTTTGGAAGTAGCTCAAGTCTTCTGAAAGCAATATCAAGATTTTTAGCAGTAATAACAAGTCTGTAGTCTTGTAGGATATAAATTAACTCGCCAATTGACTTCTTTCTATCTGCTGTTAAGATCATTCCCAGGATCGCGCGAGATCATCGAAAAATAATATTTTTTAACTATTTTTACAGTTAACTGCTGGCCAGCTCTGATCAAAATAAAGTCAAGATAGTAGTAATTAAATCTACAACAAGTACCTCAGTGAGAGAAAGTACAATAAGTGATGAATTTATTAATTCAAAGGGGATTTTTAAAGCCAGAACAAGACACATCAGTGTCTAATGAATTTTTACTGATTTTGAAGTATGTGACACTCCAAAATGTCTGGAATGATAAGAATGTTTCTAATGAAAATCGTTGGGTAGAAATACCAACGCATTTTCATGGACACCAACTAAGTTATTCCAATTTCCGAATGAAAATGTTCAAACTTTGATCATCGGAATAATCGGCAATGGTCGATTAATCGGCCGACTAATCGTCTCTTTTTAGGGCCTAATAGTCGGATAATCGTTAGTCGGCCAAAGTCATAGTCGGCCCAACCTTAATATAAATACATGTATCGTACATGTACCGTAACTTTCTGCGACGAATGAAAGTTTAATGTTTTTGGGTCCGATGGAAGAGGTGTGGTGTGGCGTAAGAAGAATGAGCACTTGAAAACAAAAAAAACTATGTGCTACTATGAAACATGGAGGCGGAGGCGTTTTTGTCTGGGAGTGTATGAGCTCTGCAACTGTTGGAAACCTGGTATTCATAGATAGCATTATGGATCAACATGCATACCTCAACATTTTGCAAGAAAATTTACATGTAAGTGCCCAAAAATTTAACTTAAACAAGTCATTTATTTTTCAACAAGATAATAACCCTAAACATACAGCAAAACGGGTAAAAGAATAGCTAATATATAGCGTAGGAAAACAACTCAATACACCCCCACAATCGCCCGATATGAATCCTATCGAGCTCTTATGGGATGAAATTGGACGGAGAATTCGTAAGCACGAAATTAAAAATAAACAACAGCTTAAGATGGCAATTACTGAGAGTGGAACAAAATTGATGACCTAGTAACCAAAAAATAGGAACATGTAACGCCAAAGCGGCTATCGGAAGTTTTATGTGCTAAAGGAGGATCTACAAGCTATTAAAGGAATAAAGATAGCAACATATTGATGTTTTATTTTGTTACAAATTTTCTGTACGGAAACTTTTTTGACGTCGCCTTTATACCTCTACCCTTATTTATACCTCTACCCCGTTTATTTACGTTTTGTAAAATAAAGTTTTCATTTTGATAACACTGATTTGTTTTCTTACTTATTGTTTTCAGTATTACAACATATTCTGGAATAATATTTCTGTCTTAAACATCATATTAAATAAATTAGAGGAGGTAACTTGAAAATGTTGTAAAGTGTACGGAGACTTTTTTGACCCAGTGTATGTATATCCACAAACAAGGATTTTAAATACCATGTAAATTTTTTTCGTAAATGAATCCTCTCTTCTGTAGTATCATCATATTCTTTATCTTCATCTTACTTTGTTGGCACTATTTGAATATAAGAGCTTATCTTTTTTTATTCGACCACTTTCTAAACTACGATTAGTCGGCGATTGAATAATAAAAGCACCGATTAGTCGGCATTTATTATAATGAAAACGAAAAATTTATTTATTTCAAAGTGAAAAATGATTAATTTTTAAATGTGGGTGTACTTTTAAAATACCCATTAGAGATGTGCGTGTGAATGACTCTTTATGTCCGCTCACGATCTAGACCCACGCGGGTCACGCATGTCACTCACATGAATATAATAACTGAATCACGTGACTCACGTGTGGGTCACGTCAATTCACGTGACTCATGCTCGATCAAGTGATTAAATGTATGAAACATGTTTGATTACCTATTAATTTGATTATTAATTAATCGTGTTTGACAGAATGGCAGAATTAACACAGTGTTTGCTTTTATTTATCATGTTCTGAAATAAATGAAACTGTGGTAATACTTAATTTAAGTTAATACTTAAATTTTGCACTTTGTTATAATCGTATTTACTTAAAAATTGATTAGAATTTTGACCTCAATATTTAGTTATTGAAAATGTTACAAGTATTATAGAAAAGAATCACGTATAGTGGGGAAGTTGTAAATATTTAAAAATTATGGTATAGATCAGCGTTTCTTAATCTTTTCTGACCTGCGGACCTATTCTCCTAAAATCTCCTAAAACCTCCAAAAATTGCGCGGACAGGTTAATTATTTTGAACAATGTCTTGATCATTGTACGTTATGTAAAATGAAATGATATTAATTTTTGAACAATAATAATACAATGTCTTCATGAAGAAAGGAATAAATTTTGTAATTTTGATGGCTCAATTCAACCCGACTAATATTTAGTGCTTTAGCATTATTATTATTAGCTATTTATAGCTAATTAGGATCAAGTTAATGGCTCAAACCAACTAATATTTAGTGCCAACAAGTTAATTGGATTGGGTTGGGTAAATATTAATGGCTTAACCCAGCCCATCTAATAAGTGAACTAACTAGGTTGGGTGGGGTTCAGATCAGGTTGATGGTTGAACCCAAAAATTAGCTTGATGAGCCATTCATTTTAGGTTAGGCTAAAATTAATGGCTCATCCCAACCCAATTAATATCCAACACTAATTGGTTAGGTGGGTTGAGTTGGGATCAGATAAGGTTGGTGGTGTGGTGAGGCCGTCACTGAAACGACTTCAACCTCTGGTAATTACCGCTGCCACCAGAAACAGTATTTCGCGCTACCTAATTCTTAGTCTGAAGGACTCCTACCTGATCCTATCTATTCAAACAAGATTAAATGGCAAGCGCGCGGTCGCTATTTCAGAACCGTGGGTTCTTGCACTAAGGCTCTCAGGAAATGTGAAATAAAACGACAAGTGTTCTAACCACACTTAATCTATATTTACAAAAATAACAAAAAAAAGGTAAGATACAAAGTTAATCTTAAAAAACTACCTACGTGAATACCCGACGTTACTTAAGGAGTCAAAACAAAATTAAAAATGAAAATAACCTGTCTGAACCTAACTCTACAGCGAACTCTCGTTGACCGATAAATGATAGGGAGAACTGGCAAACAGACTTATCCCGGACGTGTATTCCGATCTGGTGGTCTCGGTGATGGGTCGCAACCTGGATCCTGTTGAAATCTTCTCGGGATAATCCGGGAAGACTTCTTCGACACAAACACACCAAATCCTCAAGTGAACACGGTTTCCGACACGACGCGGACGCCCGAATCAAAAGAAAGTTGCCCTTGAAGCTGAGTCAAAGTTCTCGATTTCGACGGGACTTAGAATTGGCGTTAAAGCGAATCTAAGTTTCGGTCTAACAGCGCGCTGGTTGAGTATTGGTTCGAAATCTTTCTAAAAAGATATCTTTCGAAGTTGAATTGAAACTAAGTTCAGAATTCCCTTTATTATGACGTGTGCAAGGCCTTAAGTAACCTCGGGTCTTGGAGGGGTGCAAAACCTTCATTAGGCGTTCCCTAACGTCTGGACATCCCCGACACCTGGGGCCAATCCAAAATACGGGGCGGATATTTTATTTTAACGTCTAAGTTTTTAACGACTTCTTCGTGTCGATTCGCATCTCCCCCATCAAACTGCGGATACATAATTTTTAACAAAATTTAACACGAAGTCTGGTCTCTATACCGGACGTCGTTAACTTGAGACGTGATTTTTAGTTTCTAAAATAACGAAAGGCTGCACTCTAGGAATTTCTAATTCGAATGATTATTTCTTAAAACCGTTAAATAATTTTCGAATTATTACAGTGGCTTAATGCAACTAATATTTAATATTATCTAGTTAGTCGGGTTGGGTTGGGTTAAGATTAATGGCACAACACAACCCAATTAATATCTAACGCTAACAAATTAGTTGAGTTGGGTTGGGTTCAGACAATGTTGACGGTTGAACCCAACCCAATTAATATTTAAAGCTAACTAGCTAGTTGGGTTGAATTTTGAAACTTAATGGCTGAACTCAATGCAATTAATATTTAACCTTAATTATCTAGTTGAGTTGAGTTCAGATAAAGTTGATGGCTCAACCCAACCCTACTAATATTTTATACTAATATGCTCCTAGGGCAAATTTTGGTGTTATTATAGGGTATCTGTGAAACTATAAGAGATACGAAAAAAATAGGTGCCATGTCCCGGTCCCTTTTTTCGAGAAATATTCAATCCCGCAAAGACAAAATCTCTATCTTCTTTTGTTTTTAAGTTATGGCCAAAAAGTCATATTTCGTCTATTTCGTTTATTTTTGAAATAAATACTATTATTATTTTCCGCAATAACACCATACATGCGATACATCATTAGAAAGCTAAAAATGTGCTCTTTTTAGTAACACCATAATCTCAAAAATTATCAACTTTATTTAAAATGTTTCAATTGTAAAAATAAGTGGAAAAGAAGTATCTTCGACCGACACAACGTGAGTAGCAAATAAACGATTATTCGGGGTGCACGGTCCAGGTCAATTAATTAAACAACTTTTTAAAAAGCTAATATTTCGGTTATATTTTTTAACCTTCCTCAGAGCATTTTCATTGCTACAAAAGATCTTACAATTAAAACCGCAACAAATTCTAAATCAATCAAAAAACTTACTTGTTTCAAAAAACCACCACCATCAAAACAACCAAACAACATCAAGATCATCAAACAAATCTAAATTTTTTTTTTTTTTTTTTTTTAATTTAATCTTTATAATATTTTAATACTTTTAATAAATTGGAAAGAACTGCAATATCTTTAACAAAACTTCAAAAAGATGGCGAGGCGTTTAAAATGTTAAAAATTAATCACAACGTGTGTGCGTCTCAAAACTTGAAATTTACAAGAAAAACCACTTTTACCAACACCGTGTGCAAAACGGGTCAAGTGCGCAAGCGTTAAAATCTGAAATGTTTCTCGGTGAAGCCGCCAAAAAGTCCTTATGAATTTTTTTTTACCAAAAATTCATAAGGATGGGATACCATTGAGACCGATCATTTCGTCTATTGGCACGTCCTCGTACGCTCTGTCGGGACATATGGCGGATTTGTTAACTTCAGCCTTCAGCAACAGAACTGATTACAACATTAATAACACTTTTCAATTCGTGAGGGATTTTAAGGGTTATAGACTTCCGCAGGATCATGTCTTAATTTCACTGGATGTGGTGAGCCTATTTACTGTCATTCCTCTGGACATTCCTCAATAGTAAATGGAACATAGTTAAACAACATTGTAATTGGGATGAGAACACATTTTTACTTGGTTTGAAACATATTTTTGACACTTCCATCTTCAGTTATGATGAAGTAATTTATCACCAGGTAGAGGGTACTCCAATGGGTTCAAAGATTTCTCCGGTTCTAGCTTTGCTTGTTATGGATTATGTTATTGATGAAGTAATGAAACTAAACAATAGAGTTTTTAGAGTTGATTTTATTAAAAAATATGTTGATGACTTAATTCTGGGTGTACACAGGGACGATGTTGAGTTGATTTTGGAATCATTTAATAACTTTCATCCGAGCATTCAATTTACTTTAGAGGTTGAAACGGATAAATCTATTCCTTTTCTTGATACCAGATTAATACGTAATGAAAATAACGTCATTCTTTTTAATTGGTATGTAAAGCCCACTTACTCCGGTAGATACTTGCATTTTCATTCAAACCATAACTTTGGACATAAAATATCGACAGTTTTAGCCATGAAACATAGAGTGATACACATCAGTGATCCGATATTTGTTGAAGAAAACTTGAGGTTCTTGTGTAACACTTTTTTGAACAATGGATATCCGTCTAACTTAGTCAGGAAGCTTCTGTTTTCATCTAACTTGCATAGTCAATTAAGTAACAGCGGTATAATTGAACAAAACACGACACTTAAATACAAAAAAGTTCCTTTCATTGCTGATTTAAGTGATAAGATAAAACGTGTGTTGAATCCATTAAATGATGTACAGATAGTGAATTGCTATGATAACAAGCTACAAAGAGTCTTCACCCGTGTTAAAGACAAGACGGATCCCCAACTTAAATCAGGGATTATATATAGCATCAAATGTGGTGCATGTAATGGGGTATATATCGGACAAACTGATCAATGGTTGAAAAAACGCGTATCCAAACATAAAAGTGACTGCAAATTGAGAAAGTCCACCTGTGCTTTATCCCAACATGCTATTGACACAGGACATAAGTTTGATTTTGATGATGTTAAAGTAGTAGATAATGAATCAAATTATCACAATAGGTTATTTTTAGAGATGGTTCACATTAATTATACTGAAAACGCTATTAATTTTAAGACGGACACTCAAAACCTCAGTCTTGTTTATGCATTGTTGTTCGCGAATGATAAGTCCAGAATGTCACCTGATCACTCAGTCATTGATTCTTAATGATAATTTTAACTTTGATAAAAGTTTTAAATTGTTTTGACTTGTAGAAGATTCTTTTCAGTGTTTTGTTAATTCACTTGTTTTGTTCATTTCTTAAAATTTTGGCGGCTTCACCGAGAAACATTTCAGATTTTAACGCTTGCGCACTTGACCCGTTTTGCACACGGTGTTGGTAAAAGTGGTTTTTCTTGTAAATTTCAAGTTTTGAGACGCACACACGTTGTGATTAATTTTTAACATTTTAAACGCCTCGCCATCTTTTTGAAGTTTTGTTAAAGATATTGCAGTTCTTTCCAATTTATTAAAAGTATTAAAATATTATAAAGATTAAATTTAAAAAAAAAAAAAAAAAAAAATTTAGATTTGTTTGATGATCTTGATGTTGTTTGGTTGTTTTGATGGTGGTGGTTTTTTGAAACAAGTAAGTTTTTTGATTGATTTAGAATTTGTTGCGGTTTTAATTGTAAGATCTTTTGTAGCAATGAAAATGCTCTGAGGAAGGTTAAAAAATATAACCGAAATATTAGCTTTTTAAAAAGTTGTTTAATTAATTGACCTGGACCGTGCACCCCGAATAATCGTTTATTTGCTAATTGTAAAAATAAACGAAATAGGAGTATTTTTTTGAAATGGAGAAAATATGACTTTTGGGCTATAACTTAAAAACAAAAGAAGATAGAGATTTTGTCTTTGCAGGATTGAATATTTCTCGAAAAAAGAGACCGGGACATGACACCTATTTTTTTGTATCTCCTATAGTTTCAGAGATACCCTATAATAATACCAAAATTTGCCCACCCTGTACAATATTTGAATAAATCACAAATTAAAAGTTCATGTTCTTTCATATCAACAGCGGTTTTTATAACTCCATATCAAAATTGATTCAATCGGGTCACGCCGATTGGTCACGCCCGGTCACGATGGGTCATGCATGACCTATCGTGACCCGGCGGGACTCACGTAATTTGCACATCTCTAGTACCCATACATATTAAATAATTATCGAGAAAACTGTAATTTTGGTTGCTTATCTCAATGTTGAGTGGCAAAACAGATATTTTTACATTAATAACTAGATTGTAACCAGGAGTTAATAGCTGATCGATCGAATGTTATTGTTATGATTTTTTGGTTCCTTTATGTTTCGAAACAATTCTGCGAAACAGAATTACCGTTCTCATATAATAATATAAATACTATTAAATAACAGGAATTTTCGTCGGGTACAATACCAATCCTGTGATTTTTGGGTACATAATTACTTAACACTATGTACATCTCGACATCATACTTGTTACAACAAGATTATGTAGCATATAAGCGTATCCAAAAGTATCCGAACGAAAGTTTCCAACACGTCCAAATTTCGGTCGGAATGATCGGCAATGGCCGATTACTCGGCCGATTAATCGTCCTTTTTGGGGCCGATTAGTCGAATAGTCGTTAGTCGGCCAAAATCCCAGTCGGCCCATCCTTATTCACAACTCATTTTACCCTCCGTCTGTCGGGTGTGGTCTACGAGTCCACAACAAAATGATTATGTGAAATATCTTTTAAATTATTTTGCTCAAAACTTCTACGGTCACAGTACCTATCAAGTAACTGAATATCAACTGTTTTCGCTATAAAAAACTGTTTTTCAAAATTCCAAATAGTCGCTACATAATATTTTGTCCTGATGGACCCTTCCCGATCAAATGTATAACAATATTCGCAGATGCAATCTGTAAGAATCCTATTCCAGTTGGAACTCTATGCGTTCTTTTTGTGTTTGTAGGGGTATTACCGAGTTATAAAACTATGCCTCGGAGTGATCGCAATATAGTTCGGTAGTTCCCTTAATAATTACTATATATACGGTTACCGTATCGTTGACTATTGAACCCCATTTTGAGGCGTTGTGTTATGTGTTATTTATTTTACAAATATAGAGAATAGAAAAGTGCATACAAAATTATTTATAACTAATATCAAATATCTAGTTAGCAATCTACAAATAGAATACTTACAAATAGGTAAGTAGTATCACACAATTTTCTGATATGATTTGATAAAATAATAAATGATTTATTATTTGATAGCATTGTGATATGGATCCTTATGAAAAGGAGAGAGAAAGATTACAGAAACTGTATGAAGAAGTTTGCAAGGGCAGTGAAATAGAAGACTCTGACGATAGTTCGATATCAGATCGAGATTTTCTAAGTATCAGTGATCATGATACAGAAACCGAGCAGGAAAACGTAAATGAAGATGCAGATATTATGCATCAGGATGACGGCGAGGATGATGAAGATGAACAACCCGTGATTCGTGATAGATGCTCGTATTTTTTTTGATAAAGATTGAACTAAATGGAAAAAGGCTGTCTCACCTAGAAATATTAGAACTCGCAACGAAAACATAGTGTCTCACCTGCCGGGGGTCATCGGTGAAGCACGTGACGCATTATCTCCCATTCAATGCTAGATGTACATGTTTGGAAACTGCATTGATATTGTAGTTGAAAACACTAATTTATTTATTGATAAAATTTCTGTTCAATACCACGATAAGACTGAATATAGACCTACCGACTCTGTAGAAATCCAAGCACTGATGGGTTTGCTTTATTTAGCTGGGCTCCATCATGGATCAAGGATACATCTAGCAGAGTATTGGTCATCAGACGGTATGGGATATGAGATATTTCCTGCTACAATGGCAAAACGGAGGTTCGTCTTCTTATTGAAATGCATTCGCTTAGACGATACCACAACTAGAGGTCAAAGAAAAGAAATGGACAAACTAGCAGCAGTTCGTACTATTGTTGACAAGTTCAACGACAATTGTAAGAAAACTTATTCTGTGGGCGAGAATGTAACATTAAATGAAATGCTGCTTGCCTTTAGAGGTAGGTGCAGTTTCCAAATGTACATTCCAAGTAAACCAAACAAACACGGATTGAAAGTCTTCGCCGTGGTTGATGCCAAAACATTTTTCACCTCACATATAGAAATTTACGCTGGTGTTCAACCCAATGGTCCATATAAAACTGACAACTCTACCACTGTAGTAACTGAAAGAATGTGTTCACATTTATTAGGATCAGGAAGAAATGTTACAATAGATCGTTGGTTCACAGGATATTCAATTATAAAGAAACTGTTAAGAGAGTACCGCCTTCCTGTGGTTGGTACAATTAGAACCAATAGAAGAGAACTACCTCTTGAAATAACACAAGTTAAAAACAGGAAAGTATATTCTTCGTTATTCGCATGTAGTAATGATATGATTGCAGTTTCATATATACCCAAAAAAGGAAAGAATATGCTTGTAGTTTCAGCAATGCACCGAGACGATCATATCGATGAAGCTACCGGTGATCGGAAAAAGCCCGAAATAATTACTTTCTATAATAGCACAAAAAGTGGAGTAGATGTTGTTGATCGAATGATCACATCATACAATGTTGCAAAAAACACAAAGCGTTGGCCAATGGTAATTTTCTATAACCTCCTCAATATAGCAGCAATTAACGCTTTTGTTATCTACAAAGGCAACATACCAGATGGTGAATTTGCTAAAACTCGCAGACTGTTTCAAAAAAATCTTGGTATGGAGTTAGTGAAAAATAACATGCAAAGAAGAGCTGTTGGTAAGCACTTGACCAAAAGTGTGCGTACTTCTGCCTTGAGGCTCTCAGGTATTGAAGAGGAGATTATTCCAGAGCCACAACCAGGGAAAAGAGGAAACCGTAAATATTGCAAAACACGAAAAACTGGTTATTTTTGCAAAATTTTTAAATGTTGGTTGTGCATGGAGCACATAACAGCGTGCTGCAACGATTGTTTGGGAAATATGGAGACCACAGTTTGAAGCCTTCCAGTTTGTGCATAGAATATTATTCTTTAGTTAAGACATTTTTTTTATAACACTTTATGCATTTTTAAATAAATATTATTATAGATCGATTTTCTTTTCCTTTATTTAGGCATTGTTTCCAAATTTTGAAAAATATGTGATTAAATTGTAAGCATTTTCTTTAAATCAAATTAACATAAAACCAAAGATTAAAGAGTAAACAAGATGCGACGCTTTGTGTCGGCACCTTTGATGTGCCCCTGCAATTTTTCATGACCTTGAACACTCCGGACCTTTAAATTGGAATGCATAAACGGCGAGCGTTTAAGCAACCCATTATGCACTAAATTTTGTTGAGGAGAGCTATCGTTGGGTAATGTTAAGATTTGTGTTGTATATAAATAATATTTTTAAACAAAATAAACAAAATTTTTATTGTAACAAATAACAATTTATAAATTTATAAGAATATTTAGTTTCCTATTTTTTTTGTTGTTGTTTTAAAATTTATATTTGTGTATTTCATCAAATAAAATAATCTAAACCTAGTAAATAACTTAATTAGATAATTTATAGGAAAATTAGGGCATGGGTGATTCAAGTGCACTTTGTTGAACATCAAACATAATTGACTTCCTACTTGGGGAGTACTCACCAAATTTAAAATATTTTCAAAAAATATTTTTTCTAAAGAGTATATATATATGTGTAAAAATTTTCGTGTGGTGTCCTTAAACCTGCAAATGGATTTATGTCGTCCTTATGATATGCTTGTAAATGTACATATATATTAGTAAGGTCTACTTCATATTTTTTATTCGCAAACTCACTGCATATGAGGCATGAATGAATTTTCAAATGCTTATTAATTAAATAACCACAAATATATTTGAATGCATTGTGTTCTGGCAGCATAAGTGCACGATAGTCACTATTTATTACGCGCAATTCATTTATTTCAATTCTTTGGTGTTGTAAATTAGTTTCTTGATGTGAATTTTGATGCTCAAAATTTTCTAAACAAAGAAGAAATGCCTCCATGTCATCGGTACAGTTCATTGTAGCTACATGAAAAAAATTCATAAAAAATATTTTTTTGAACGCCCGAATAAATTGAATTGGAGTAGGATTTATAGAATTTCCTCCTTGCTGTCTTACATAGCCGAAAAAATTTTCAAGACAGTCTTGATTAATTCTTCGGGTGAACATACTTTCAAATCCTTTAGTTTTTAAATTGTCATGCATACACATTAACGACCTTATTGTGATTTTCCAAGCAGTTATAAATTTTACGTAGTTTTCAACGTCTTTTTCATTTTTATTGTAAATTTTCAGTTTACTTAAAAACTAACATTTCATTTAAAAAATTTATTTGATACTGCTGTCCTTTAAACGGTCTTCGAAACTTTTTGTCTGCGTATTTCGATGAATTAAATATATCAAATAACCTATCAAATTTTTTAATGAACACCTTTGTTGCCATAGCTTCTTCCGACAATGCATTTAATTTAATGTATGTCTCAAGGCCAGCTGCTACAGTAGCGCTTATTACTTGAGTTGCATACTTTACACGCATCCTTTGAAAGCTATTGGGATTAATGTGGATGTTTGTTAATTTCGGCGCAATTCGACTATTTAATATAAAATCTTTATTGTAAAAGCAAACTATATGGTCCCATGATGTTCTTCGATTTTCCCACTGAAAAACATTATTCAGAAAATTGTTTCTTGTTGCTTTTATTAAATGTGGTGGATCGAAGTAATATCCAATTATTACATCATTTACGCGAAAGTATGGATTTTCAGGAGTTATACACAATAGTTGGGAAAGTGATATAAAATTGGATCCCATATCGCTTACAACTGCTACTACATCTATACCTATAGCAGTCAATTTTGTAATATGTTGTATTAGAATCTCTTTCAATTCCTTAGCGATAATTGGTTTTTCTAATAGGTAATAGCCAATAGGTTGTTTCCATTTAAACTTAAGCGATTTTAACATTAGCACTGTCACTCTATCAGCTGGAACTGCAGTTTTTCTGAGACCATTATCTTCCAGTCCAATTATTTCATCCTTACCATAATCATAACATAGGTAACTCTTTATAATTATATCATCTATACAAATTAAACACTTCTTGTCATCAAAATTTTTCATTTTCAAATTGAGCAGTTCATATAAATTGTCATTAAACCCAGCTGTTAATGATAATTTTTTAACAAATCGTTGAAGCACTCATGGAGATGGTAGAATAAACATTTTTTGTAAATACTTGTAGCATTTTGGTCCAAGAAAATACAAAGATAATGCATTTTTTTTTAAATTCATTAGTATATCTACGTCTTGCTGGAGTTCTCTTTGCTTGTTCCATTTGAATTTTCACAAAATTCGAAAATGATGGTATTAAAAATTTATCACATCAGTGTCGCTTTTTTTTGTAGATCTAATTTTTGGACCTTAAGCTGTCTTATAATTTGTCTATATTTATTTTTGCGTGGTGACAACCAGGATAATGACAACGGTGTTTGAACAGCTTGATCTTCCATGTAGGGACCATAAGCATATGGTTTGTCTTACATTCGGGTGCAGAAGGTGCTGAAAAAGGTTAAATTATATCACATTTCAGAAAGAATAGTGTCACAACTCAAAAAAATATCCATTGTGTATTTGAAGCATATTTGTTGTATTTGTTATTTCCCAATTCCTAAATATTGCATTTTTGAGAAATGTCACTGTTGTTGCTGAGGTGTGATATGTGTAGAAATAATCATAGTATACTATATAATTTAAGTATATACCAATAGTAATATCAGATATTTCAATATTTTCTAATTTTGATTGTGGTTCTTCTTTATAGATTAAACTGTGTATAGATTTACCTAAAATATAATAAATTGTCAGATATCAACTTATTTCACACCTACAATTCAAAATCTTGCATGGAAGAATTGGCACATCATTAACTCTAATCTCTATTTTATTTGTCCACTGCATCGGAACAGCTAGTGATAGCAATCGCTTTTTCTCACTGTTCATAAACATGTCACCTGTAAAATGTATACTACAAGCACGGTATTTTGAATTTAATTCTGTAGGCGTTTTGTTCATTAGTAAATCATTTCGTCCACAAGCTATGCACCAACATTTACTCCTATAAAATATTAACTTAAATCAATTCTTTTAATGTTATTGTAACATATAAAAACTTACATTTCCACATTCTTTGGGAATCTAAAGAAACTAATATTTCTTGCGCTATAAAATGAGTTTTTACAGTCTTTGTATGAACAAACGTGTCCAGTTTTTCTCGGATTATTTTCCATTTTCAAATATTATACCTAACACAGTAAAAAAACACAAATGAGTACACTTATAGGTTAGAATAAACGAAATGTCACAATTGTAGGTTAGGTTTGTTATTGTCAGGACCTTTAAATTGGAATGTTTTCTATCTCTCTCAAAAACTGGAGTCTCTCACTCTAGCGTCGCATCTTGTTTACTCTTTAATCTTTGATAAAACGTGAGTTTGGAATTGGCCCTGTATCATGGTGTGTGCACTTAAGTAGCCTAAACAAAACCGTGAAACTCTCAAGGGGAATAACTCAACAGATGGCGCTGATCTGAAATAATTTTTAGATCAGCGCGTGCGTTAATTCGCATGCGCACATATGTCATTTTACTGTTTGACAGTTTGACTACAAATTCGAAAATTGACGTGATTTTTTTATTCAAAATGCTGCGCTGTATTCAAAAATATCGTTGTTGTGCTGTTTTTGGATGTACAGATAGTACTTTCAGCCGTCATTGCTTTCCTCATCCGCAAAAGAAGACGGAATTGTTTAATGAGTGGGTTTTAAGATGTGGAAATCCAAAGATCTCCAATCTGCGTCCAGAACTTGTATATAGATCACATCTCGTAAATATTGGTTCAGGATAGGATAAAAGAATCAATGACAATCAATTGAACAGTCCTATATTTCGATTCTAATTGAATCTTCTTCAGGGAGTGAAATTTTCTACAAAATTACAAGTTAATAAAAAGTAAGTAATTACAATTAACACTTACGATTGTAATGAAACTGGCTAAAATAAATCATTAAATACCAAAGTATTTCGTCCAAAATTATTCTTAAAATTATTGGGAAAAACAAGAAACACGTTGTTACACACCATAGCGCTTTTTTATAATATGAATGACAGTGCAACCACCTTGTAAAAGTAATACGGCAACTTCACGTGAAGCGGGAAGCGCCAGAAATTTAAATTCAAATGTTTGAATTATTTAAATTTTTAAATTCATTTCTACAAAAATCAAAAATTAAGGCGTATATAGAACTTAAGGAGCTGATATCAGTTCTGTAATTGATAGCATTATCTGTGGTTGCTATGTGGAACATCTCCAAAAATAATCTGTTGTGATAGTTGTTGGTTGAATCTATAATTTTAGTATTTTCAAAATCAAAGATATGACCACTGTCCAAACTATGTTGGGCCAGAGCACACGATCTTTTGTTACAACGTATATCACTTTTATGTTGGTATAATCTTCTTTTAAGCCATTGGGAAGTTTGTCCCACATAGCAACCTTCACAACCACCACATGAGATGTTATAGATAACCCCAGATCTGTATAGTAAGGGCGTGGGGTCTTTAAGGTTTGTGAAAATTGATTGAGATTTTAAAGGATAATGTTCTACGATCTTTAAGTTGTTAAGATTACAGCAATGTTTAAACATTTTGGTTAGTTTGTCAGTTAACTCAGGGATGTAAATGAGTTTTTTATATAGAGTGGGTTCAATACTGTTATCAATGGCTGAGTCAACATCCACACCAGGGTCAAACACAGCAGTGCTGAAAAGTAATCTGTTTAATAACTTAGGAGGGTACATGTTGTTTATAAAAATAGTTTTTAATTTATTTAAATTTATATTAATTAAATTAGGTTCCGAAATTTTTTCTATTCTATATTTCATAGCTAACACTGTGCTAATTTTATGTTTTATTTTATGTTAGATGTAAAATGGATATATCTTCCAGAAAACGTTGGTTTTGTGTACCAATCAAATTTGATTTTATTGTCTTTATCACGAATGACCTTAGTATCCAAAAACGGAACTGAGTTGTTGTCTTCCGTCTCAAGAGTAAACTGTATGAATTTGTTGTGTTTATTAAAACTATTCAAAATTGAATTAACGTAATTAGCCGGGATAGCAGTTATGATATCATCTACATATTTTTTTATAAACGGAACTTCAAACTCTAACGTTGGTAGAATTCTTTTTAATACATGGTCCATAACAATTTGGGCCAAAATAGGTGATAGTGGAGAACCCATAGGTGTATCAAAGATTTGTTGGTAAGTAACACCGTTGAAAGTAAAATAAGTATTAGTGCAAATAGTTGATATAGTTTTTAGGAAGAAATCCTTTTCAAAATCATAATTTTCTGAGATGTAATGGAAATTCTCTTCTATAATTTCTAACACCAATGTGGTGGGTATGTTGGTAAACAGACTAACAACGTCGAGAGAAATGATAACATAACCTTCAGGAAGTTCGAAACCTCTCAATTCCTCAACAAATTGAAAAGTGTTTCTCACATTAAAATTAGTTCTTGAGTCAAAAGCAACAGTCAATATTTTAGCTAAGTAAGAAGAAATATTATATGTTGCAGCACCAACTGACGAAATTATGGGTCTTAGAGGAATATCGGGTTTATGTATCTTAGGTAAGAAGTATGCTTTGGATACTAAGGTGTTATGTTTTATAAGTTTTTTAAATTCCAAGTCGTCAATAAAGTTTTTGTTTAAGAGATCTTTCAATAAACTGTTCATAGTGTTCTGAATGAAATTAGTTTTATCAGTGTTACCTATTAATTTGTAAGTGTTGTTGTCCTTTAGCATTTCTTCTGCTTTTTTAATGTATATGTCCCTTTTCATCACCACCGTGGTTGAGCCCTTATCTGCCTTCGTTACTATAATATCAGGGTTATCTTTTAAAAATTTTTTGGTTTGTCGTTGACAGAAAATTAAATATGAATCCAAATTCGTTGGAAGAAGTTGTTTAGTTAAAAAATTGGTTAGAATGTTAGTACTTCTGGCTCTTATACTATCTTTTACATTATTTGATAATGAATTAATTATGTTTTCAATTTCCATTAATACGTGTTTGGTATAAAATGTTTTATCAGTTATAGGATATACAAATTTAGGGCCTAAGGCCAAGAATTGTTTTACTTCCTCTGGTAAATCAATCTCTGAGCAATTAACTAACCATTTATCCACATTTCCATTGATTGACACTCTAAAATCTCTAATCTTATCCTGATGTAATTTTTGAAATTTCTTAATATTAGTTTTTTTGATTTTATCAAAAGTTTTTTTATAATTTAATTGTAAAAAATCTTTAAAGTTAAGTAAAATGTTGTGAGGTAAATTTACATTGATTTTTTCAAACAAGGTATTAGTTGAATTTGTTAACAATTTGATCTTATTTAAAGTGATTTTAATTTCAAAAGATAGTGTACGTGTTGCTAACCTTTTCGTATAGCATCCTATCTTTTCTTGTAATGGACCAGCTGTACCATCCAGTAAGTTTCTTAAGTTTTTTGTGCCATCACTTTTATCTCATAAAGTTATAGATCACATCGTGTGTGTCACAATCACTTCGAAAATAGTGATTGTGCTTCAAATTCCTATTTAAAGGCAAACGCTGTACCAAAACTAGGTTTACCATCAAAAGGTATGTATAAAATTACTACTACTATAATATTATCACATCAGTTGAAATAATCTTTATCAAAACTAGTATAAAATAAAGTTTCCTTATTTTTTGCGTTATTCAACCGAGAGAGAAGTAATTTTATTAAATAGCATTTCATTTTACTGAATGTATAATTTTTCAGTAACTGATGTTATTGGAGAGAATCTACAACAATCAATGTTTAATGACTATATACGTCCATCATCTGTAGTATCTCTAACTCAAGGAAAAGATGACCCTCAGCCATCCACATCAAGTGATGTTTCTGTAATTGGTATGTATTCACAAGCTATTAATTTTCTATGTTGTATTTCAAAAATAAAAACAATGTTATATTTGTTTGAAGTATGCATTGAATATGGGTTGCTAAACTGTAAGTAATTAGAGAAAAACTTATTAACTGTTTCAAATTTTTTGTTTAGGATAGGATTTTTTATAAGTATCGTTTGTCTAAGATATTATTTCATTACTTTATGATTAACCTTGGATAATATGTGTATATTACAAAAGGGATGTAAAGTCTTGTATAGCATTAATGGTTTGAATTACACTCTTTCAGCACAATCATCAAGCGGTTTACTGAAGGTAATTGGTGTGCGCAAATCAAATGAATTGTCGCCTAAATCAAAAATTATGTACAAGAGATCTACGTATCTTACGAAAAAAGTGACAATTTATAAAAAACGCACTCAGTCTATAAAGGAAAGATTGAAAATGGCTGCTACACAATTTCAAGCAACTAACACTGGCTTCCGAAAAGAAGCTGTCAACTTTTGTTTAGCCCAATTAAGTTCGAAAAAAAGGAAACCCAGAGGAAGGCGATATTCTATCGATGAAAAATTAATGTGTTTGGCACTGTATAAACACTCAGGGGCGTCTTATAAATTTTTATCCAAAATGTTCATCCTCCCTTCAAGGCGAACCATTATGAAACTGTTATCAAATATACCCATAACTACTGGGATAAATTCAGCTTTGTTTGAAAATTTAACTAAGGCAGCAACTCATTTAAAAAGAACAGAACGCCTTTGTATCTTAATGTTTGACGAGGTGGCACTCAAACCACATCTCGAATATAATAAGCACAGTGATAACATTACTGGTTTAGAAAATGGCAATATTGTGGATCATGCCCTAGTTTTCATGGTACGTGGGGTGGTGCGGAAATGGAAGCAAACAATTGCATATTTTTTCTGTAAAGGAATGCCAAAGGCTGAGGAACTCAAAAAATATTTAAAAGAAATCATTATAAAATTAAATAATTCAAATTTGAGAGTGGTAGCGACAGTGTGCGACCAGGCGTCCACAAATAGAACAGCAATAGAAAGTAAGAACTAAAAAATATTATGTATAATACCGTAGTTATATTTTTTTATTGTTGTAGGTCTCATCGGAGAAGCCCGAGTTAAATATTTAAAAAATAATGAAATACCGAGAAGAAGAATAAATATTGGAGGAAACGAAATCATTCCATTATACGACACACCCCACCTTTTAAAAGGTATCCGGAATAATTTGTTAAAAAAAAACTTGGTCTGGGAGAAAGATGGGCAACTATTAATTGCCAAGTGGGGTGATGTGGAAAAGGTTTATGATATCGACTCTGGTAGCGGCGAATTTAGGTTATTACCTAAAATTACGGATTTCCATATCCGACCAAAGAAAATGAAAAAAATGAAGGTGTCTTGTGCCGCCCAAGTTTTCAGTCACACAACAGCTGCCGCTATAGCGTATATGGTCAAAACAAGTATGTCATATATTACTATTTGTATTGCCATTTTTTTAAATAATTTTACTACTTTTACAGATGCCAGTGATGTTACGGGAGAAATAATAATGGAAACACGTGCACATGACACAGCAAGCATATTAAAATTTTTTGATGGACTGTTTGACAGTCTTAATGGAGGAAGCCGTAGACCACCTCCTGGTAAACCTCTCCGTGGTGCGGTTTCCCAATTATCTAGCCATATTAAATTTTGGAACGAGTCAAGAGGTAAGTATTGCACATTAATGTATTATGCAAAACACTAAACATCATTATGAATGAAATTTCTCCTTGATAATAATTATCGAACATATTTTAGTTCAAGTATATATTTTAAGATATGCTTCAAAAAATGTATTTTCAAAAAGAGGGGTCCACGGAAAAAGTGGTACCCCCTAATTTAAAAAATTTTACACTAAATATCAACGGTTTCATTGACTTAACCCATGAACTCTTGGCATTGGGTATAACCTATTACTTTCCTCGCACATTGAACCAAGATCCTCTCGAGAATTATTTTGGACAAGTGCGTCAACACAGAGCTCGAAACAATAATCCAACTGCAAAACAATTTGAAGAAACATTTAAAACGTTGTTGGTGAGGAAGATAGTGAGTACGCATTCGGTGGGGGCAAACTGTGAAGAGGATTTTGATTCCTCATTGCTACAATTAAGGCAATTTGTCATGACCAGCAAGGATCCGCGCATGAGAGAAGAAATTGTAGAGAGTGAAGCTGTAAGCCAATGTATATATAGAAGAGAAATTGTTATTAGTAGACCAATTGATAATGCAGCAATTGGTTATATTGCCGGTTTCATTTCAAAAAAGCTTTAAAAAAAAATTGAATGCAATTTTTGCAGATTGCATATTATTAACAAATATGAAACACAATCTAAATATTACGCCTTTATAAAAGAAAAAGAATATCATGCTTGTAGATGTCTACTATATTGTCAAGACTCTTTTATTGAAACATTGGAAAAATGTTATAACATTTCAAAAATGTTATTCTTAAAATATAAATTTAATAATAATATTAAACGCACGATTGTCTTATATTTAAAAAAACATGTTACATTTACATTTATTTGTGAGCATAAGTGTGACATTATTGATTATATATTAGATAACATTGTAACTATTACTATACATTGCCTGTGTACCGGATTAAATCGTATCATGTGTGGAAACGATACAAGGCAATGCAATTTTTCTACAGATTTGTATAGACAGGCTAGACTTATATATAGTAATAGATATAGAAAATAAAAATTATTTAGTATAAAATACTTGATTTTCTATTTTATGACTTTATTTATACATCTATTATTTTCAATTGTGAATTTTGTTAGTGTAATTCGCAGAATGTGTTACTCTATATAATTTTTTTTGTATACTCAAATTTACGGGTATAACAAAAAAGATTATAAAAATAAGGAGGTATGCATTAAGCGAATTAAAATAATTGAAGACATAAGTGGATAAAGGTGTCATGTCTCATTTTTTCAAAAAATGACTTTATGCATTTGTGGGCACCCCCTGATATTGATCTAACCTTTAATAAACAGGGATTCCTTATTTCCGATATTTTCTGATGTGTTTTCAGATGATAAAGGTGTCATGTCGCACATGCTACATATATTATCTAGTGGAGAAAGGTGTTATGTTACGTTTTTGTTACATGACACCTTTATCAGCTCAAAATTTGAAGGGTTCAGGTTAGCTGTGAAGTATCATGTCATATTTTGAGGTTATGTTCCTCTTGCGTAACATTATTTTTAGACAGTGTTTATAGAGTGTTTCATTTAAAAAGCGATTTTTATTAGCAAATATAAGTAAACCATTATGGGATCTAGGGGTAAACGGATGCTGGAGTTAGTACAAGCGATAAATAATCAAAACTCGGATGTCAACTTGCAGCAGAATATTAAGAAAAAATTATTAAATACAGAATTGAAACTAAAAGAAATCGAAGCAGAAAAGGAAGATATAGACTCTTCTAACAGACAAGAAACAAGTAATGCTATTCATGATATTGCTGAAGGCCCAGAAGTTAAAAAATTGAAGATATTTGAATTGCAGCCTAAGGTTTCCAAAAATAGAATCCGTAATCCAGAAAAATGGAAACGGAAAAAAACTGCTCTATTAAGGCAAAAGGGTCAAGAATATGTATCACAAACTGGAAGAGTTATGGAAAAAAAGACAATAAAGGAAGGAGTACTCTGCAAACAGAAATGTCGCATGAATTGTTCTGATAAATTCAACATTGAAGACAGAAAAGCAATTTTGAAGAAATTTTACAGCTTAGATGTAAATAGTAAGAGTATCCTGATTTTCAAGAGCGTCGAAATTAAGCCAGTTCTTCGTCACCGATTAGGCAGAAAGACATCAAAAAATTACTCATTTAAATATGCAATTACTTATGATAAGCAGCTGATACCAGTGTGTAAAGATGCTTTATGCTCTCTATATAAAATAGGAAGAAAAAAAATTGAAATAACACAAAAACAGTTAAAACTTGGCCAGTCTGCTCCTTCTCCAGATAAGCGAGGGCATCATATAAATCGCCCTCATAAGATAGCTGAGGATGTTATCAACTACATCATTAATCATGTTAATATGTTTCCTGCTGAACAATCACATTACTCCCGTAACAAAAATCATAACAAAAAATATCTGTCCTCTTTACTTAATGTGAATCAACTTTACCAGCTTTATATACAGCATTGCAAGGAGAACAAACTGGATGATAAATACATGGTCAAAATTTCATTCTATAGACATATTTTTGAAACAAAGTTTAATTTGTCTTTTGGTCACCCAAAAAGTGACACTTGCAGCATATGTGATGCTGGAGAAAATTCAGTTGAACACAAAAACAACTGGGAATATGCCTTTTATTCCCAAAAAGTAGACAGGCAAATACCAACAAGTGATAGAACAAAATGTTACATAACCATGGATTTACAACAAACTATGCCATTACCCAAATTATCAACATCAAAGGCTTTCTACTTGAGACAAATGTGGCTTTACAACTTTGGTATTCACTGCATCACTCATTCAGACCACAAGTCATATTTTTTTAATTGGACAGAAGACATTGCCAATAGAGGCAGTAACGAAATTGGAAGTTGTTTATTAAGGTTCTGCAAATTACTCAAAAAAGAACACCCTGATGTCGATCACTTGATAATTTGGTCTGATTCATGTGCAGGGCAAAATAAGAATTTCTCCATCCTTTGTCTTTACCAGTATTTTATTCTAAACAAGATTTTCAGAGTCATAGATCATAAATTTCCTGAGGTTGGCCACAGCTACCTCGACTCAGATCGAGATTTTGGTCGTATTGAGAAAGAACTCAGAAAGCATCAAAATATTTTTATTCCGGACCAATATCGGGAGATTATCAGATCTGCAAGTACTAGACATAGTTTATGTTTAAATATGGAAAATTTTTTTTATAATTTAGAAGAACTTCCAATGAAACTTCATTTATATAAAAAAACTAAGAACACTATTAACGGGAAGATTAATCTACGAGACAGTGTCAAATGGATTAGAGTAGACAGTTTTGGAGTTTATTTATATAAAACAAATTTAGACTCTCATTCACCGTTTCTGCAGGTTGATTTACATAAGAAAGGTGCAAGGAAAATTCAAACTGGGGAAGTTACTCTAAGCGTATTACCTAAATGTGGGGGTTTAACTACCGAAAAAATTGCCAACTTGAAAGAACAAATAAAGTTCGTTGAAGAGGATTACAGATGGTACTATAAAGATGTGTTGGAACAAACTAGTCTAAATCCCAAGCAGAAAAGGAGAACATCATATTAGTTGCTTATCTATACCTATTTACTTTAAATTTTTTATTTGTTTCATATTTTAAGTTCATAAGCAGTTTATAAATTTCTATAAATAAAATAGTTTAAACTATAAATTGAAGTGTTTTTCATTCTTTCATCTTGCTTTTTTTCTATATCTTCAAAAATATATAGATTTAGATGTTACATGACACCTTCATTCATGATAAAAGAAATAACATTTCAAGCTGAGAGTTGGTGGATAAAGGTGTTATGTACACTATATCTTAATTTTTCCAGAAAAGGATGTTTTTCTTTAATAAGAAAGTACGTGGTAGGAAATATTCTATTTATTACTATTTTTTGAGGTAACAATAAATTGAATCCAGAACTTCACAAGAAAGTTCCAGTTTAAGATGTGTTATGCTAGTTTACTCAAAAGTTTAAAAATGTGACATGACACCTTTATCCACTTATGTCTTCAATTAATATACTGGCCAAACATTAATAACCAAATAATAGATTTGATTAAAAAATGTTATACTTGTGAAAAATTCCAAAATTCGAACACAAAAGAAACAATTATCAACCGAGAACTTCCTAGTAGACCATGGGAAATAATAGCGGCAGATTTTTTTCAATTTGAAGGGAAAGAATATTTAATAATAATTGATGCTTTTTCCAAATTTCCGGAAATAGTTTGTTTGCAAAACAACACCACTAATCAAAATGTAATAAAAAATTTTAAGACAATATTAGTAAGAAATGGAATACCAGACATTTTATACACTGATAACGGACCTCAGTTTGTTAATTAACAATTTAAAAAATTTTTACAAGACCGGGAGATTAGACACATAACCAGTACCCCTAATTATCCACAGTCAAACGGTCTAATTGAACGACATATTCAAACAATCAAAAAACTAATGAAAAAGGCCAAAGAGGAGGGAAATGATATGTATTTAGTCCTTTTGGAATATAGAGCGACACCTTTGGACAGATCATTGCCTTCTCCAGCCGAAATTCTGTACAACAGAAAAATAAAAACTTTGATACCTATATCTGAAAATCTTTTAAATAATAACACTAAAAACAAATTGTACAGGAACCACTATAGAAATACTCAAATTATTCAGAATAATTACTATAACAAAAAATCAAAAGATCTTAATAACCTAAAGAAGGGAGAAAGAGTGGTCGTGCAACAAAAAGATAAAACTTGGAAACCGGGTAGAATAGTAGAAGTAGATCGGAACCGTCCAAGATCATACAAAATAAGCTATGATGGAAAGACTGATGTCTATGATAGAAATCGTAAATTCTTGAAGCAATTCAAAGATAACAAGCCGTATATTGATAGGGAAGTTTACGACAACGTTTTTGAACATTATTATAATCTTAATAAACCTTTAAATACTAACAATAACAATCCTGTCATTAACAATAACGATGTTTCGGAAACTCCTGATCTGTCTTTACCCAAAAATACTCTAAGTACCAAAAGTGGAAGTAGACCAGTTCGCATTCGGAGACCTCCCACTTATTTGAAAGACTATGTTAAATAAACCAATAAATTGTAAGTTTAGCTTAAGTACAGTAAGAAGTAGAATGTTTAGTTTTGGTAACATAGTTTAACTTTGTTCAGTCTTCCAAAAGAGGGGAGATGTTATATATATCAACAATGTACAAAAGACGAGTTTCGCAGTTGTCAGCACTGACGCGATGAATCGACAACAATGCAGAAAGTGCAATCATCGACATCGACACGAATCAAAAAAGTGACTTGTAGTTTTGTAATATTAAGAAGTTAAATAAATGGTTATAAACAACAGATGTTTTATTAAACAACGAGAACATAACAGTCTAGAAATATTTTAAGTCTTCTAGAAGCAGAATCAGTCTTCTGGAAACATTTCAAGTTTTCTGAAAGCAATATCAAGTTTTCTAGAAACAGTATCGAGCCATCTAGAGGCAGGATCCAGACTCCTGGTAGCAAATCAACATCGATTCTTCTGGAAATATTTCAACTCTTCTATCAGCAACATCAAGTCTTCTGAAAGTATTGTAAGTCGGCTGGAAACATTTTAAGTCTTCTAGAAGCAATATCAGTCTTCTGGAAACATTTCAAGTCCTGAAATCAATGTCAAGTTTTCTAGAAACGGTATCAAATCATCTAGAAGCGATGTTCAGCATTCTGGTAACAAATCATGTCTTCTAAAGGTAGTATTAAGGTCTTCTGGAAGCATCTCAAGTCTTCTAGTAGTGACATCAGGTCTTCTGGAAGCATTTCAAGTTTTCTGGAAGCATTTCAAGTTTTCTGGAAGCATTGTAAGTCGTTTGGAAGCATTTGAAGTCTTTTGGAGGCAATATCAAGACATCTGGAAGCATTTACTTAGAAAATGTACAAAATATAAATTTAAAAAATTCGAATAAACGCCATCTCTTGGTGGGCAAACAAATCTGCACTTATAATCTGATATGTGTATTAGCGGGTTAAAACGGTTAAAACCAAAAGCATTTAGGGCACTCGCCTTGTTTTTAGATATATCTGCATCTATAAAGCATTCTATAATAATTATGTTCAAATCAATTAATAATTTTTAATTGCAATTCATTTTTAACAATTCTTTTTAATATTTTATTTTTTAATGTTGGTACTGATAATGACGTAAACGTCGTTTAAAACGTGGTTTTGAGGTTATTATTTATTATTCTACAAAAAATCGAAATACAATGAATAAGTTGAAAAGTATTAATTGGAAACCGGTTAAAATAGAGGGAAATCTTGTCAATAATTTAGATGGATTAATCGGGATAGAGGAATGCACCGATTACGATTTAGGCGCTTCGTTAAAACCAAAAGCATTTAAGGTACATTTTAATTTTTATCAATTTTTTTGATTTATCATTTCGATTTTCTTTACTTTCAGAGTAAACGTAAACTTAACACGAAAAATAAAGCCTCGAAAAAAATTAAAAGCTCAATTAACAAAGATGAAGGCGATTTGAAACCTTCCACGACGGGGAGTACACAATCCGATTTAAAAGAATTTAAAGAAAATAAAAAGTTTAATTTAGATATAGTTAAAGCATGGGATACAGTACCTCTTCAAATTCCTTTATTGAAAGCTTTAGCGATTCAAAACTTTACTCAACCCACCGAAATACAAAGTTTAACATTACCGGCGGCTATTTTGGGAAGGCGTGATATCTTAGGGGCCGCAGAAACAGGAAGTGGTAAAACGTTAGCGTTTGGGTTACCTATTTTAAATGGGATTTTGCATCTTCAAAAAAATTCTGATAAAGAGGTACCTCAAAATGATGAATCGGATTTAGATGAAGACGAAAGTCTTGATGAAAATGGTTTTGGCTGTGTAAAATCAATAAATAACGTTCTTATTGAGAATGAGGAACAGAAACCTTTGTATGCTTTGATTTTGACCCCAACAAGGGAGTTGGCAATACAAATAAAAAATCATTTAGTTTCTGCTGCACAATTCACGAAGATTAAAATTGCTGTAGTTGTCGGGGGAATGTCTGTTGAGAAACAGGAAAGGATTTTGAGTAAGGGACCCGAAATTGTGATTGCAACTCCTGGGAGATTGTGGAATTTGTTGGAGGAAGGGAATCCACATTTAAATCAAATTGATAATATTAAGTAATAAATAATTATAAATAAAATTAATTCTTTTAAGTCATTTAAACGATTTTTAGATTTTTGGCTATTGACGAAACTGATAGGATGATAGAGAAAGGTCATTTTCAAGAACTTGGCCACATTTTGGAGCGATTAAACATGGACGAAACGAAACGAAAAGCCCGCCAAAATTTCGTTTTTTCGGCCACTTTAACTTTGATTCATGAACTTCCAAAGCATTTATTGGTGAAAAGAAAAGTTCGTGGGAAGAAAAACATCTCTGATATGACTCCAGATCAAAAATTGCAGAGCATTGTTGATACTTTGGGCATTTCTAACCCAAAAGTTGTTGATATCACCAAAGGAAAAGGCACCTCGCAGACTTTAACTGAATCAAAAATCACTTGCACCATCGATGAGAAAGATTATTACGTTTATTACTTTTTAAAAAAATATAATGGTCGCACGTTAATTTTTTGTAACTCAATAGGTTGTGTGAAACGTTTGGTGTCTTTATTGGGGTTATTAGATTGTAAGCCGTTACCTTTACATGCTTCTATGCAACAAAGACAAAGATTGAAAAATTTAGACAAGTATTAGATAAAAAAATTAAAAAATTTGTGTTAATTAACTTTATTTTAGGTTCAAATCAGATCAAAATGGTCTTTTAATAGCAACTGATGTCGCAGCTCGAGGTTTAGACATCCCATCAGTCCAACATGTTCTTCATTACCAGACTCCAAGAACAAGCGAGAGCTATGTTCATCGTTCTGGGCGAACAGCTAGAGCTACCAAGGAAGGTTTAACAGTTCTCTTAGTTGAACCAGATGAATTACAAAATTATTTAAGATTGTGTCGAACATTAGGAAAAAGTAAGTATTATTTAGTAATGTTAGGCGCGTGAATATGCAACAAATATACACTTTTTGGCGTTGAAAAAATTTGCAATAAATTTAATATCAATTTCGCTTAGGATATTAAACAAACTGGGTCTTGCGTTAGCTTCATGTTTTAATGTTTATTTATTAAATTGTTCGAGAATGTTTTTTCTACACTTTTGAAAAGTCCAAGTTGGCCGATAACAAATGATTCATAAATATTTCGATTAATTATAAAAAAAAACTTTAAAATGAATCCAAACTCGACATAGTTATCTTTTAAAGTTCGCGAGATATTTCAACTTTTACATACTTGGAAAATCCGAGATGGTGGAAAACAATTGATTTATTAATAATATGATTAATTATGAAAAATCTTTTTAAATGAATCCAAAGTCGACCTATTTATCTTTCTTAGCTTCCAAGATGTTCCGATTATTACCTTTTTTTTTGGAAAATCCAAGATGGCCGAAATCAAAATTTTAATTCAACGCCATCTATATGTGTAATTATTGATTTAATAATAAGTATACAGTGTCGTACATCAAATCAAGTTAAAATTATCTGGTCTTTACGAAAATCTTATTCTTTTTATGATATTGAAAATTTTGTGCACACATAACCTAAAGCATGTCAAAATTGTAGGTAATATTTCCCGCAAATTAGGCAAATTTAAAGTTTTAAATAAAAACCGGAAGTAGTTCATATCGTATCTTTGTTGTTATTAAAGATGAATATGACATGTTTGTATTCAAATTAAAGGAAATTTTGTGAAGATTTAATTTTTATTACGACTATTATATATTAAATGATTCGAAAATGGTGGAAAACAATTGATTTAGTAATAATATGATTAATTATGAAAAATCCTTTAAAATGAATCCAAATACGACCTATTATCGGATTCAACAGATTTTACCCCTCACTTTGAACGCGAATAACAGAAAAACTACCCCATAGAAAAAATCGAGACTGGTTTCGTTGGAGACTAAATTTAATTCTTTATAAAGTGGAGAAATTTCAAAATTTTCCTCCCACTCGTATAATAATTAGCACAGGTGTAATGAAAAAATGTACCCGATTTTGGCCGGTTTGCAAAGAACCTCCACTTTGCGATTTTTTTACTCAGAAACGGTTCGTCGAAAAAATTCTAAATTTCGCCCACACATTGTCGAAAGTGTGCTAAACATGACAGTATAGTTATTTTTTGATTTTTGCTACCCATTTTCAAATAAAATTACATTATGTGAAGTAGTGATATCTCGATAACGCGTTATCTTACGGGATTGTCGCAAACATCATTCTAACCGCCTGATGAAACTGAATAAAAACCTAATCTGCATTATACAGCAAGTGTTCAATGCGATTTTATAATCAGAGTTAAAGCAATCCGCGCGAAATTATTTCGGCGGGTGTGAGGAGTCAAGAGAAGGCTCCGTCGGGCCTGTTCGTGATAATGATTCCTACCCGTATTATAATACCGAAGAGGCTCGGCAAAGCCTTCCCTCGACTCCTCACACCCGCGGATATAATTAAAAAACTCGACCTATTTATCTTTCTTAGCTTCCAAGATATTCCCATTATTACTTTTTTTTTTGAAAGTCCAAGTTGGCCGAAAACAAATGATTCTTAAATATTTTCTTAAAAAAATTCTTTAACCCTCGCAGTACTGACGTTTCGCCAACCGTTGCGGACGGTGCCTGGGTCAACCGAGACCCGAACAGTTTTTGTTTACGTAGAATATAAAAAATGAAGCTTTTGCCATTATGATTTTGATTTATTTTATTTTAAAGGTGAACTATTATTAGGGATATAAAATAATACATAAAAATAAAATTTTAAAAAAATTACATAAAAAATATTTATTCTAAATCATTACAATTTGTACACAAAATATTTTTTTTACATGTTGAATGTATATTACATACATATTTATGACAAACATCACATTTTGATTTATATTTATTGTCATTTCCAATACACAAGCTACATCTTGAGCGTTTTTCTAATGTTGTACTCATTTGTTTATTTATTTTTCGGCCTGTACTTTCGATGGCGTCCACAATGTGTCTCGAAAATACTACTGCATTGGTTTCAAATGCTCTAGCTCTAGAATCTATGTTTGCAGCAACTAACTGTTCAGACAAATTTTCTATAAATTGTTTTCTTCTTGATTTTATGTTACCAGTTGCCCAATCCGGATTTTTGAGTTGCCATAGTACAAATGCATTATAGGCTGTAATATCTATATAATGTAAAAAAAGCGACAGAGGCCAACGTCGTGTTCATCTCCGGCAAGTGTATTCTCTTAGAATTTTATCTAAAACATCCACTCCACTTTTTGTTGAATTGTAATAATTGATAATATTAGGTTTGTAATTATTATTTTCGTCAGAAATAGCATGTTCTCGATGAACGCTCGAAAGTAAAACTATGCATTTACAATACAATACAAATTCTGCATCTCTGTTTGTGGGGGAAATATATCTCCATGTTCGTCCACAAACATTTTGGTCTTTGCAGTGTGACATATTATTACTATTTTCACCACTAAACTCATCACTTTCATAATCCTCTTCTTCTGGTACTGCATCACTAAAAGTCAATGACGCACATTCATCATCAGAGGACACTTCATTGTTATAATCATCATTATTATTTACAAAATTAGCAAACATTTTATTTTTCGATGTAGATCGTTGCTCTAAAATACACCTTCTGTGAACTAAATCAAGAATTTAATGGCAATTGTATTGTCGCTATAGCCTCTTACACAGACAGACGCCTGGCGCTGTAAAGAAACGGTCGAGACATATTTTTTCGTCGTTTTTTCGTCGGGACGTCCGTTTGACGCCGATCTAACTTAACGCACTCCTTGAGTAACGACAAATCTATTTATTACAATTTCTCGCAAAAATTTATTTGGGTCCAAATAGACCCAGGCACCGGAATACGAGGGTTAAAATGAATCCAAACTCGACATAGTTATTTTTTAAAGTTCGCGAGATATTAAAACTTTTACATATTTGGAAAATCCAAGATTTTGGAAAACAATTGATTTATTAATAATATGATTAATTATGAAAAATTTTTTAAAATGAATCCAAAGTCGATTTATTTACCTTTTTCAGTTTGCAAGATATTTAAATTTTGACATTTTTGGAAAATCCAAGATGGCGGAAAACAATTGATTCATTGATATTACGATTAATTATGAAAAATCCTTTAAAATAAATCCAAACTCTACCTATTTATATTTCTTAGCTTCCAAGATATTCCCATTATTACTTTATTTTTGGAAAGTCCAAGTTGGCCGAAAACAAATGATTCTTAAATATTCCGATTAATTATAAAAAATCCTTTAAAATGAATCCAAATTCGATCTAGTTATCTTTTAAAGTTCGCTAAATATTTCAACTTTTACATATTTAGAAATTTCAAGATGGTGGAAAACAATTGATTTAGTAATAATATGATTAATTATGAAAAGTCTTTTAAAATGAATCCAAAGTCGACTTATTTACCTTTTTCAGTTTGCAAGATATTTCAATTTTGACATTTTTGGAAAATCCAAGATGGCGGAAAACAATTGATTCATTGATATTACGATTAATTATGAAAAATCCTTTAAAATAAATCCAAACTCTACCTATTTATATTTCTTAGCTTCCAAGATATTCCCATTATTACTTTATTTTTGGAAAGTCCAAGTTGGCCGAAAACAAATGATTCTTAAATATTCCGATTAATTATAAAAAATCCTTTAAAATGAATCCAAATTCGATCTAGTTATCTTTTAAAGTTCGCTAGATATTTCAACTTTTACATATTTAGAAAATTCAAGATGGTGGAAAACAATTGATTTAGTAATAATATGATTAATTATGAAAAATCTTTTAAAATGAATCCAAAGTCGACTTATTTACCTTTTTCAGTTTGCAAGATATTTCAATTTTGACATTTTTGGAAAATCCAATATGGCGGAAAACAATTGATTCATTGATATTATGATTAATTATGAAAAATCCTTTAAAATAAGTCCAAACTCGACCTATTTATCTTTCTTAGCTTCCAAGATATTCCCATTATTACTTTTTTTTTGAAAGTCCAAGTTGGCCGAAAACAAATGATTCTTAAATATTTCGATTAATTATAAAAAATCCTTTAAAATGAATCCAAATTCGACATAGTTATCTTTTAAAGTTCGCGAGATATTTCAACTTTTACATATTTGGAAAATTCAAGATGGTGGAAAACAATTGATTTAGTAATAATATGATTAATTATGAAAAATCTTTTAAAATGAATCCAAAGTCGACTTATGTACCTTTTTCAGTTTGCAAGATATTTCAATTTTGACATTTTTGGAAAATCCAAGATGGCGGAAAACAATTGATTTATTGATATTATGATTAATTATGAAAAATCCTTTAAAATAAGTCCAAACTCGACCTATTTATCATTCTTAACTTCCAAGATATTCCGATTATTACCTTTTTTTTGGAAAATCCAAGATGGCCGAAATCAAAATTGTAGTTCAACGCCATCTATATGTGTAATTATTGATTGAATAATAAGTATAGAGTGTCGTACATCAAATCAAGTTAAAATTATCTGGTCTATACGAAAATCTTATTCTTTTTGTGATATTGAAAATTTTGTGCACACATAACCTAAAGCATGTCAAAATTGTAGGTAATTTTTGAGATATCTATTGTGTTTGGATTCAAATTAAACGACTAAAATGAGTTAATTAAAAGATATTTCCCGCAAATTAGACAAATTTAAAGTTTTAAATAAAAACCGGAAGTAGTTCATATATTAGTTGTTATTAAAGATGAATATGACGTACTTGTATTCAATTTAAAGAAAATTTTGTGAAAATTGAATTTTTATTACGACATTAATCCATACATAATCTATTTACCTTAATAAAGTGTTCAAGTGTTTTTTTTACACTTTTGGAAAGTCCAAGTCGGCCGAAAAAAAAAACAAATGATTCTTAAATATATCGATTAATTATAAAAAATCCTTTAAAATGAATCCAAACACGACCTAGTTATCTTTTAAAGTTCGCGAGATATTTCAATTCTTACATATTTGGAAAATTCAAGATGGTGGAAAATAATTGATTTATTAATAATATGATTAATTATGAAAAATCCTTTAAAATAAATCCAAACTCGACCTATTTATCTTCCTTAGCTTCCAAGATATTCCGATTATTACATTTTTTTTGGAAAATTCAAGATGGCCGTAATCAAAATTGTAACTCAGCGCCATCTATATTTATAATCATAAATTTAAAAATAAATGTAGAGTGTTGTATATCAAATCAGGTTAGAGTTTTTAGATTTTTACGAAAATCTTATTATTTTAATGAATTCGAAATTTTTTTGTTACACACATAATCTCAAAAATATTAAAATCAAAATATAAGGTAATTAAAAATGTTTAAAATGAATCCAAACTCGATTTTTCTAATTGTTCTAACACGCATCTTGGATATCTTATCTTATTTAGGCCCATTACTACCATCTTTTAGTTAAATTTATCTTATAGATAAACCCATCCACTAGCCAATCAGAATGCGTAAAATAGCCGTAACTATAGTAACAATCTCTTAGATAGCTTAACCAGAACATGGTAGTAACCAGCCTTATTATAAATTCAGGTTGACCAAAAACAAAACACTAATAAATAGTTCCATCTCTGCTTTGCAAAGTGAAATTTATGCTGGATATAGAGTATGATACCTCAAATTAGATTTAAATTTCCTAATATTTCCTAAAATCTTATTTATTTTTGTTTTTCTTTCAAAAATCAGATCAAGGTTTTAGGTCATAACGTAGATTTAATTTCGATAAAGAAATTTTGCGTTAATATGGGTTGGGTTACTACAAAATTTTTATTTTGTAATAATGAAGAAATTATAATATAATAATTATAATTATAATTTAATAAATAATATAATTTATAATTTAAATAATTATAATTATTATATTATAATTTCTTCATTATTACAAAATAAAAATTTTGTAGTAACCCAACCCATATTAACGCAAAATTTCTTTATCGAATTTAAATCTACGTTATGACCTAAAACCTTGATCTGATTTTTGAAAGAAAAACAAAAATAAATAAGATTTTAGGAAATATTAGGAAATTTAAATCTAATTTGAGGTATCATACTAAAAAAAAAAATTTTTATTTTGTAATAATGAAGAAATTATAATATAATAATTATAATTATAATTTAATAAATAATATAATTTAATAAATAATATAATTTAATAAATAATATAATTTATAATTTAAATAATTATAATTATTATATTATAATTTCTTCATTATTACAAAATAAAAATTTTGTAGTAACCCAACCCATATTAACGCAAAATTTCTTTATCGAATTTAAATCTACATTGTGACCTAAAACCATGATCGCTTTTTATGTTTTCTAAATTATTTTTATGATTAACTTGCTATAAAGACACAACAGAGGAGTCAATAATTTTCAAATTTAGGTTAACTTAGATCATCACTACTGCAATTTTTTTGTGTATCTGCTGGATACTTTTGCGTCTAACAAACGCTTGAAAAATCAAATCAATCTTACATTAATTATATATTATTTAAATTTTAGCTGAAGATATTCCTCAATTTCCCATACAAGACAGTATATTAAACTCGGTAAAACAAACCGTTAATTTAGCTCGTGAATTAGACAAATTAGAACTACAAGTGAAAAAAACGAATTCTGAAAGCGGTTGGATGCAAAAAGCAGCCGAAGAAATGGATATTATTTTTGAAGAAGAATCCTGTAAATACGATAAATCCGAAGCGAATAAATTCAAAAAAGCCGCCGATGTAAAACGCAAAGAATTAATGGCGATGTTGAAGAAACCGTTATTCCCTAAAGATATGGTTATGCGATATCCATTGTTTCCAAGTAATTTAGATTTTATGGATAATAAACCAATCGATGCCATTGAAACAATGAAAAATTGTTTGGAAAATGGGGCTCCGATTAGGAAGAAAGCTAAACGATTGTTTAAGAGTAGGATAGAAAATGTTGGGAGTATTAATAAGTTGAAAATTAATGGAAATAAAGGGGGGAAAATAAAGAAAAGAAAACGATAAATTTATGGTAAATAAATTTTTAATCTTTTATTTGTTTGCTTTTAAGTTATCCTGTATTAAGTATCTTATAGAAAGATTGAGTGTAGGATTACAGTTAAAGATGAAAGTATATAGTATAGAATTTGATAATAAAATTGTTTTGTGCTATTTTTTATGAACCCAAATAGATAATATCAGGATGATTATTGATTTGTATAATTATCTACTTATGGTGATTTATACAGAAAAGAAATTAAATTGGAGCATGAAGATGAGTGTCAAAAAAATTGTGGAAGAGAACTGTTGAGGAAAAGCAATGGAAGCTGAAAAACATTGAAAAGATTGTCTCAAATAGCAAAAATAGATTTTCGAATAAAATCTTAAATTGAATTTATTAAACGTTAAAAGTCAGCAACCTAACCTACAAGTTCAAATATATATATTTAAAAATAAATTATCGCATTCAATTAATTACGGACAATATAATTTTGATTACTAATTCAAGCAATATTAATATTAAATTAAATTAAGTATCCTTATGATTTTGATATAAAAATTGAAAAATTATATTATTAAATTAAATACAGGGTTTAGTCACGACGAGCTGAATCTATATGTATTTATTAAATTAAAATTTGCATACAGGGTTTATTCAAGGTGTTTGTTATAACAATAAATAATAATTTTTCATACTTACACCCGAGTCCTGAAAAATATTCTCTGGATTGTACAGAGGACCCGTAGCTTATTATTAGTTGGCTTTGATTCGAGGGAAATGAAACAAAAGCTGTTATACGCTAGAATAACAGAGAATGGTGTATTTCCTGAAGAGTTAAAAATAGCTAGAGTGATTCCCATTTATAAAAAGGGAGACATAGACTACCCTAACAATTACCGACCTATATCAATTTTGCCAGCAGTGTCTAAGATTCTCGAATATGTAATAGCAGAAAGATTGATGAATTTTTTCCAAAAACGGAAACTACTCTCTAAGTACCAACATGGTTATATCTGTGGACGATCTATTGAGAGTGGTATAGCAGAAGTTGTATTAACCATTATGGAAGCTATAGATAAAAAGAATTATGTAGAATTAATCAGTGTAGATCTGAGTAAAGCGTTCGATAATGTGAATCACCGCTGCCTACTCCATAAATTGGAGACTTATGGAATTAGAGGAATTGCCTATGATTTATTGGCCTCATATCTGTGTGATCGGAAACAGATGGTAGATGTAGAAGGAATCAGGGCGAAGTCGGGTGATGTTACGAAGGGAGTACCACAAGGCTCCATCCTGGGGCCCCTTCTCTTCGTTATATATATTAATGACTTGCCTGATGCAATTCCTACTAATAAATTGTGCCTTTATGCAGACGACTCAACCTTTGTGTCGGTAAGTAAATCTCCTGAGAACCTAGATCAAAACTCATGCTGTATATTGGAAAATGCTGAAACTTGGTATAAAAATAATGGGCTTACAATGAATAACGAGAAGACACAAACAATCAACTTTCAAAAAAAAAAAAAAATAAAGAGGAGGGAAATAAAACTCTTAAATTCCTCGGCATTTATCTTGATGAAGATCTTAAATGGAGAAGTCAAATAAATGATATATGCAAGAAATTAAACAGTGCTATCTTTTGTATCAGGAGAATAAGAGCTGTGGCAACAATGAGTGCGGCGAAGTTGACTTACTATGCAAGTTTTCATGGTCATGCATCGTATGGTATAATTTTCTGGGGTGCTTCTGCACAAGCCGATAGAATATTTTTACTGCAAAAGAGGGCGATAAGAACATTATGTCAATTAAAAGTAAGCCATAGTTGTAAGCAACATTTTAAAGAGCAAAATATTATGACAATTTACGCAGTACATATCTTCAATTGCATAAGATATATATTAAAAAATATTAACAAGTTCCCCTTCCAAGATGTGACACATGATCATCAAACTAGACAGAAGAGCAACTTAAACATTCCGAAACACCGAACAAAGAAAACCCAAGACAATGTGGTGTACTGGGGTATAAAATTTTATAATTATCTACCGGAAATGATAAGAACCCTTCCACGAAAACGTTTAGAGAACATGGTCAAACAAAAGTTAATAGAAGCAACACCTTACAATATAGATGCATTTTTTGGTATAAACTTTTAAATGCAGATAAATTACTAACTATGTCTTTTTTTGTTTTCTTGACGACGTAAATTATTTGTTAATTTTTACAGAAAATAAATGAAATGAAATGACGCCCGATTGCCCCACATTTTGTTACTTTCGTAATGGAATAAAACTTATGACAGCAGAACAGAAATGAAGGGACTATATTTAACAATGGAGATGCAAAATAAGAAACAAGAACAAAAAATTGATATAACTATAGAAAATAAATAAAATTCTGTTTGTCGTGCCTCTTTATTATAAATTATTAAATGGATTAATTTATTTTCAATTCTACTAGTTTAGACCTTTACGAGAAATTGGTAGAATTGAAAATTAATAGATCCATTTAATAAAGAAGTACGAAAAAACATAGAATTTTACTTATTTCAGAAGAAACAGATCAAATTGCTTCGCGAACTCTTTCTTGACAAAGTTACAAATAAACATAAACTGCCAGGAGGTGGAGCTCAGCCATTTTGGTATCATAACTGAACCACTTTAACTTTTGGGGGCTATAGATAATTTTCAAAAATTTCCAGATAAGGATTGACTGAAGTAATGAACAAAAATTGAAAACAAAATTTACCCTATAATTACCAATAAGCTCATCATTCAAATGTTTGTTATAAAAGGGCAGCATTAAATGATGCGGTGCATTTTTTATAGCAGCAAAAATATTAATACTCGTAAATTAAAGAATTCTTCATTACTGAATCCTAAACGGGAAATGCTTAACAGTAATACGATAGTTTTTTTCTTTGATTTCGTTGTTTCAAAGCCAACTACTAAATTAAAATTTACTAATAATCGAATAAATTTTAATTTTTTCATGTTTCTACAAAATAATATTGGGGGTGCCATTTACAAATATGAAGTTTTCAACATTTCGAGATAGGAAAGTTCTGCGCAAATTTCTGACCAGCTTGTATAATTTTTTAATAAACTTTTCATGATTGATGTAAGCTACCGGTTCTCTCTATGCAAATCTTGAAAATATTTGACCGGACTTACACTCAAATATTTTTATATATTTTTATAAATACGAAAAATTATTATTTATTGTTATATCTATCAAAATTTTGGAAAAACTGAAATGAATAATGTACACTCTAGCCATATGATGATTTATATAAAATTGTATTAAAATTTAACGGCAATCTCGAAATTTCAATCAAAATTGGTACATTCCATTTAAAATAACGAAGTTGGGGTCCATTTCAAACGAGCACCTCGCATGAGCCCTGTATGCAAATTTTCACAAAAATGGTACCAGTAGTTTGGCAAATATATATGGACTCACCTCGTCCTGACAGACCCTATATATGTAATTACGGATTAAGAGTCGTAATCATAATGATCTTGTTGCGGAAAATTCGGTGGAATGCGGTTCGGTATAAGGTGTATGAATTGATGCCAATTCGAAAGAAAAAACTGGTTTATTAACCACACTAACAAAATTCAAAAATTAACATTTTATAAAGTAAAAATACACAAACTAAATTATAAATTACTACATACCTAAGCACAAGGTTCAATAATCTACGAAATGTAAATTATTTACACCCAATAGGTTACTTGAGTCTGGTGTCATAAACCAAAATGTAAAACCTGAATTCAACCAGACTCAAGTCACCCTCACAAATATCCCCCACCTCGCACGTGGTACGCTAAAATAAACCGTATATTCGAACAAAACATGTTTCATCTGCCCCTGTGCGAACAATCTAAAGGGTTGATTCGCAATTACTTACAAATAAATTATAAGGTTTTAAATGGGTTACATGAAAAGTACCACGTTCTTTTAAGCTTTCCGGATAAACTAAAATATAAGTATTTTCGTAAATTTTTTTCTTAATTCTATAAGGCTCTTCAAACAAAAATGAAAACTTTTTTACTTCAGAAGTTAACGCGGATGACATAGGATTAGCTCGAAGCAAAACCAAGTCACCAGGCAAAAAAACAATACATTCTTTCCGTGAGTGAAATTTACTCTTTCTTTTTTCTACCCTATTCTTAAAACATTCTCGAACGTAATAAAGACGTACATGCGCATCGAGATTTACGGAATTGGGGCACTCCAATAAATCACGAATTGGCGAAAAAGACTTAGCACCAAAATGAATTTCGATGGGCGCAAAACCAGTGGACTCGTGAACCGCATTATTAATTAATTTAGCTATTTCTGGAACTGACCTAGCCCAAGCTGAATGTGAAGAATGGCAAAAAGTACGAAACATACGCCCCAATTCACGCATAACCCGTTCCGAGGGATTTCCTTGAGGATGTCTTACAGAACTATAAACTTGTACAATACCCTCATATCTCAAAAAGTCTTTAAATATTCGAGCTTTAAATTGTGTACCCTGATCAGATAGCAATCTTTTAGGTTTACCCACTTGTAAAAAATAATGTTGCCTAAGTCGATTTAAGGCGGCAGCGGCGGTAGCTTTTTTAATTGGATAGAGTGCTAAATATTTAGGAAATACGTCAACCGCGACAAAAATATATGCGTCACCGCCAGTTGAACGTGGCAACGGACCATAAATCGACAGCCACCAAATCATTTGGCCCTTCCGGAATAATCGACTCTAGCGGTGGCTTAGGTAGAATAGAAACTTTACATGATTGACATAATTCGCAACCCTTTACCACTTTCTTAACATTAGAGTGCATACCCGACCACCAAAAATCTCTACGCAGAGAACACCAAGTCTTATATACTCCAAAATGACCCAACTGTTCATGATAGTACTTTGTAACCAAATCCGTATGTCTCTTAGGAATGCACAACCTTAATTCGGTCTCATCCTGACGACAAAATAATAAATTCTGAAACAAGACGAACTTACTTTCCTTATTATTGGATTTATGAAGTTCTTGAATTATTTTAGATAGAGTTGGATCGCTTTTCTGAGCCTCAGGTAAATCTTTAATTAATGAGTTCAATTCGTTTAGTTTACACCTCATCACCCTAAAACATTTACTATCCGAAACGATAGGACGAATAGGAGGGTTTCTAGACAGAACATCAGCCAAAACATTATCTTTTCCGGAAATAAAAACGCACTCATAATCATATTCTTGGAGAGCAAGAACTCATCGCTCAATCCGGCGATTCAACAAACGGTATGTATTTAAAAACGACAAACTTCGATGAACCGTATAAACTTTAAAATGTTTCCCGATAAGATAAGTACGCCATTTTTGCAAAGCAAACACCACCGCTAACAGTTCCTTCTCAGACACTGAGTATCTACGTTCCCTGTCTAACAATAAACGACTAGCGTAACTAATTATTTTTTTTCTACCATCCACTCTCTGGAAGAGAATGGCTCCCAAGCCAACATCGCTAGCGTCACATTGTACTTCGAGAGGTAAATCATACGAAGGTTGATAAAGCATAGTTTCCCGTGATAATATTTCTTTAATCTTCAGAAAAGCCTTCTCCTGCATTTCACCCCAACGCCAACGAGATCGCTTCCTCAGTAACTCAGTAAGAGGCTCCGCTATAGATGCAAAGTTTTCTACATCGAAATTAGCTAAACCCAGGAAAGCCTGCAGCTGTTTCACGTTACGAGGCACAGGAAAATCACGCAGAGCAGAAGCTCTTTCAGGATCCGGACATACGCCTGACTGGCTAATTAAATATCCCAAATAAACCATCTCCGTTCTAAAAAATTGACACTTTTTTAACCTTAATGTAAACCCAGCTTCTTTTAGTCTACTTAACACCAAATCTAAGTGATGAAGATGTTGCTCAAAAGAACTTGAGGCTATTAATAGGTCATCTACATATGCATAACCAAATCTCTCGAAAGAAGGACCTAAGATTCGATCAATACATCTCGTAAAAGAAGAAACAGCGGTCTTTAAACCAAATGGTAGTACCTTAAATCGAACCATTTATTTTCGAATCGAAAACCCGTATACTTGCGATGTTCCAACTTTAGTGGAATCTGCCAATATCCCGCCGTCAGGTCTAAAGAAGACATATAAGTAATGTTGCCACAATTACGTAGGATGTCTTCTATGGTTCTAGGAAGTTCACTATCTCCTACCATAACCTTATTTAGACGCCTAGCATCCAAACAAACCCTAACCGAGTTATCTGACTTAACTGTTGTAACTAAAGGACTACAATATGGTGTGTTGGCACGTTCAATGATACCCCACTTTTCCATTTTCCTAATTTCATCCTGAATAACAACTCTATGAGCTAGAGGAACCGGATATTGTTTCACAGTGAAAGGATCGGTTGAGTTGAGAATTATCTCATGCTCATATTCTTGGGTCAGACCTGGTATTTCAGAAAAAATAGCCCAATGTTTATACAAAACCGACGCGAAATGACTTTTTTCCATAGAACTTATATTTAAATTATTTAAAATATTATTAAAAACATCTGATTCGGTATTTCTATTTGTTTTACAATTTAGAATGGAAAAGTAATAATTGGCCGGGTGTTTCACGGCGCATAACCGTAAGGTAGATACTTCAGGCGGTATGTATTCATGATAAAAACTCGTTTCCGGGATAAGGAACCGCTGATCATGATGGACGATAGTTAATTCCCGCTTTTCAAAATCAAAACTGGAATTGTAAAATCTCAAAAAATCTATTCCCAGAATTATTGGGTATGACAAATTAGGTATCACAAAAAATTCATATTTAGTACTAAAATTATCTATATTAAATTCTAACGATAGCTGATAACTAATTTTACTTATTTTTCCTCCAACTGCCCCTGAAATTCGGGTCCCTTGTATGGGAAAACAAGGAGTGTAATCTTTAATTATAGGCCACACTTGATGAAACGTATCTTCGGAAAGGCAAAAAATTTCGCTTCCAGTATCTACTAACGCCGGAAATTCAATTCCTCTAATTTTTATCATCACCGTAGGACAACGATACGACGCACATTTATGGACAAAATCACATTTAGTATCTATTAAGTCCTCCCTAGGCTCTCTATTTATTTTTAAATTATGGGCCGGTAAATAAGTTGACACCGATGGCCCTAATAGGTGCTTCCTCACGCGTTTCCCGACTCTAAAGCCAACGTTTCATCGATATCGTTAGGAAAAGATGACCAAGAATCTATCTATTTGAATGGTTGCCACCGGTCTATTTGACTGAGAATTCCCGTACGAGCGCGGCGGAGGTCCGCGGGACTGATTTGTCTGCGAATGTGACGGATGATATGGTCTAAATACATATTCCGCTTGACGAAGTCTACTTAATGCTTGAGTAATATCAGTTGTGCCAATAAGAGACGCTCCGATTTGTGGAGGAAAATGACGAGCCAGCATGGTTATTAAAATATCTGTATTTAGCGGAGGATCTAAATACCTGCTTTTAGCCACTAAATTTAAAAAATAAGTGGAAAAACTGCCTTCATTACTTCTATACCGGCCGTTCTCTAACAAACTTCTAATTTCCATTAGTCGGAAACCGCCCCAAAATTGTTCCAGAAATGCCTTTTTAAAAGAGGGAAATTCCGGGGAGACCTCGCTCATAGCGTCAAACCAAACCCTGGCCTCATCAGCAAATTGTGATCTCACGTAAAAATTTAATAAATTATATGGGATTTTATACAGTAGCAACGCTTGTTCTAATTGTGTTATAAATTTTACGGGATGAATATTAGTTCCGTCAAAAATAGGAATCATTCTCGCGACATCTATTACTGAATTCACCGGATCAGGCAGTACCGGAGCGCTTAAAACTGGATTTGTTGGCATACGCGGAGCAGCCAAACCAAACGGGTTTTTCTGATAGTGCACGCTATTATTAGTAACGGGCGTAGATGGTGGGGTGCCACCATCTAGTATGGTGGAGGAACATTATTGACAACATTTTTGTTTGATAAAAATGGACCTTTTAGCTTACTTTCATTACTAGCCGTCTTCTTAATTGTTCCGGTAGCGCTCTCTGTTGTTCCGGTCGCTACTTCTGTTGTTGTCTCATCCATAAATCTGGTTGCTGATTGACCATCTTTTTCTGTATTTTCTCTCTCTTGCTCACGTTCCTCCAACTCGCTATAGCTGTGGAAATTTTTCGTACCTCGCGTGTTATATATATGTCTTGCTCTCGAAACCGGTGTCCGATTCATCATTTTTTCGTAAATTTTCTTCAAAATCCCCAATCAATTCACCACCAAAGCCGCAAGTTGGGCGCCAGATGTTGCGGAAAATTCGGTGGAATGCAGTTCGGTATAAGGTGTATGAATTGATGCCAATTCGAAAGAAAAAACTGGTTTATTAACCACACTAACAAAATTCAAAAATTAACATTTTATAAAGTAAAAATACACAAACTAAATTATAAATTACTACATACCTAAGCACAAGGTTCAATAATCTACGAAATGTAAATTATTTACACCCAATAGGTTACTTGAGTCTGGTGTCATAAACCAATATGTAAAACCTGAATTCAACCAGACTCAAGTCACCCTCACAAATATACCCCACCTCGCACGTGGTACGCTAAAATAAACCGTATATTCGAACAAAACATGTTTAAAACGCTGTATGTGTACGCTAAAGGCGCGTACACATACAGCGAACGAAGGCGAACGAGCGGTCGCGAACGAATTCGTTCGGTTGATGTGTACGTATCAACGAACACGTTTGAACGTGTTTGTTCGCATTCGTTGCGGTTCCCTTGCGAGGCGGTAAACTGGTAAACATAAAAGGATATTTGCCATAAAATTCGTACGAATTTGTTTTAATATATACGTGATTTTGTGGCGATTGGCCGAATATTCATTTCAGTTCATAGTACACTTTCTGATACTCGTAGTTTAAAATGGAATGGAGTAATTCTAAAGCTCTAGAACTCATTAATGAGTACCGCAGTAATGAATGCCTGTGGAATCCGGCTGACGATAATCATAAAGATAGAATAAAAAAAATGGACGCTTGGAATAAAATTGCTAAGCAGTTTAATTGTGAAGCAGACGCAACAAAAAAAAAATGGAGTCCCTTTTAAGTTCATTCAGGCGAGAACGAATGAAACACGAACAAACCATGAAAACTGGCTCTGGCACCAGTGATGTGTATACATCAACTTGGTTTGCTTTCAAACCGATGTTATTTTTAATGGATAAGTTTATTCCGAAAAAAACAAAAAATACCGAGGTAAGTAAAGACATTGTTATATTTTAGTACACAAGAATACAGTAGATAAGTATAGCTAGTAACGTACATATTGTTGAAGTTTAGGCAATATTTTATTAAATGTTATAGAGTAATTACAGAATATTTAAGCATAATTGTTTTGCCAGTCAACTCTCCCTTCGTTCATAAAATAATCTGCAAACTCGTTTCTTATTGCTTCACAATTAGCTGAAGTTTTTCTTCCAACTTTTGCCATTGGAACAAACGATTGTGACGTCATATCTGTGACTTTGTGCCAACTTCCAGGCATAACGGTACCGTCTTTATCATCATCAAACGTTCCGGGCGGTGTATAAAGGTTTTGGGAATGTCTGCTTTTTCTTAAGAAATTATGTAAATAGACACAAGTCAAAACTACTGTCGTAGCCTTTTCTGGGGATAATAACATTACTTTTCTTAACACTCTGAACACAGCTGACATTATCCCAAACACGTTTTCGATTACTCGTCGGGCACGACATAATCTGTAATTGAAAATTCGTTTTTTTGATCCCTTTTTTTGTTCTACTGGATATGCTTTCAGAAGATGTTCATGAAGGCTGAAAGCATCATCGCCAACGAACACATACGGAACTTTTGTCTGCCTATTAGCTAGAACTTCTTCAGGCGGTAAATTTAAGTCACTGGTTTGTAGTTTTTTCCAGAAAACTGAATTTTTTAACACACCCCCATCTGAAATTCTACCCTGGCAACCGATGTCGGCAAACAAAAACGAATAATTTGAGTCGGCAATACCCATTAAAACAATACTAAAATTCTGTTTATAATTAAAATAGTCATTTCGGCTGTGTATTGGTGCTTGTAGTATGCAATGTCTGCCATCTACAGCTCCAAGGCAGTGAGGAAAATTCCATTGACTATTAAAGTTTTCAGCTACACTCCGCCACTCTTCTGCATTACTAGGCATCTGAAAAAATTAATACTATTATAATATCTAATCAGTCACCAATATATACAATATTTGAGTTTATACAATATTCATATGTACATAAAATATGCGGTCAGATCGAATCGGGTGACTTTGGCAACGTATTAAGCACTCAATTGTTTTAATTAAATTATTTTTTTAAGGAGTTATCCGTGCTTAAAAGGAAAACCCAAGAACAAAAGGTGGACGATCTCGAAAGAATTGTTGAAGAACCCAGTGATTATACTGAGCACGCAGAAAATATAAGAACATCAGTTGAAACACCGAAACGAAAATCTGATTTCTGTTCACCAAGGAAGATAAAACGGTCGGCTATCAAAACGAAAGATTCTCGTGTAGAAGAAGCCTATGAAATATTAAAAGACACAGTCAAAAATCGCAGTTTCAGAGATGCCAGCACAATTTACGGGGAGCACATAGCCTCAAAACATAGAACTTATAGTCAGTACACTAGAAATGTAATTGAACACCTAATTGGTAATATTTTATTTGATGCTGATATGGGTAAATACAATGCCCCTGCTACAGTACCCATTCCTTCACCTTCACCTACAGATTCATCATGCTCACAATATGATCAAAATTTATCATACCCACGAAGTATTTGTTCTTCTGCTCCATCACCCTCAAACGCATCAACGACATACAACCAACCCTCATATATTAACACTCCCTATCAACAACCTCAAACTGATACTACAACTTCTTTGGCGCCTTTAGTAGATTACATTAATACTTTTAACGATGTCGAAAATTAATTTAATTTAATTCAAATAATAATGACTGTTTTTTGTATTTTTGGTAATAAACTTGTATTAAGAAAATATATTATTTTTACTTATTTTTTTCACTTACCTTCACATAATCATCGAGGCTTTCAATTATTGCTGAACAAACTTCCGGTATGATGTAAGAAATTAGTTGTTTGGAAATTTTAAAGGTGTACATTAAACTAGTGAATGAGTCCCCGGTGGCTAAGTAGCGTAATGTAAGCATTAATCTTTCCGTTGGTGGTATCGCTTCTCTGAATGATGTATTTTGTTTTGCTATTTTTGGGCCAATACGATTCAGTAGCCATTCAAAATCTACAGATTTCATTCTACAGAAATTTTCAAAGAGCCCATATTCTACTTCGGTCGTTAAATCTTTCAATAAATCCATTCCCCTATATCTACTTCTGCTTTTAAATAAAGATGTCATCCACCAGCGTCGTCTTCGTTTCTGCCTTTTCTCTTCGTCACTTATAATTATGCATGCTGCACTTGCAACAATAATTAAGTCATCATTTGTTGCCATTATTACATCCACAAATTACCGAAAACAAGCGAATGAGCGCGAAACAATTCGTTTGCTACACATTCGTTTTTATGTGGACGCAAGCCGATATTTTCAGCAAACAGCGAACGAATTCGTTCAAATCTGTTCAATTGAATTCGTTCGCCTTCGTTCGCTGTATGTGTACGCGCCTTAAGATGGGTATTTTGAGGTATTTATAAAATTTAAGAAAAAGTACAACAAAGACCACTAAAAAAGTAACCATGTTTAATTCAAAAAATACGAGTTTTTTTTAATAAAAAGCAATGACAATAGTTATACAGGAGGGTGAGTCGAGAGGATCGCACCAAATTCTGTAAGTGTATTACTCATGTGAAAATAATGTAAAAGAAATCATAGTTATAGCATAGTAACAAATAAACAAATTTCACACATTAACATTTTATTAATCATAGCGTTCTTTTAATAAATGTTCAAAAATACCGCCATTTTTGTCGTAATTAAAGTATGCCATGTTCGAGGCTCATAGACATTTGATAACTGTAATGTTTTGATGATATGTTAGTGTACAGTGATAGTAATTGAAGGTTTACTTTCGAGTTTATGTGATTATTAGCGTTGCAAAATGCCAGACACTAACTCAAATTTAGAATATGCCAATACGGTGTTCATTTATGGTTTCTGTAATGGAAATGCTACTGCTGCTGTTGAAGAATATCGTCAACGTTTTCCACATCAAAGACATATTGATAAAAAAACATCTTTATCAGAGTTTTCAACAAATTGTGCGAGACTGGTAAGCTTCCCAGTGCTAACATAACATCTGAACGCGCAACTCGACAAAGTTTAGAAGAAGTACAAAATATTCTGGATCTAGTAGAAGAAGATGTAACTACCAGTTCCCGAAGAATTGCTACTCAATTGGGAATTCCACAAAAGAGAGTTATAAAAACACTCCACGAGCAAGGCTTATATCCGTACCACATACAAACAGTACAGCACCTAGAACCAGAAAATTTTGCTAACCGTATGGGCTTTTGTCGGTGGATAAATAATAATCATCGTGTTGTATCGCGTATACTTTTTACAGATGAGGCTACATTTACCCATGATGGTATTAATAATACTCGTAACAGTCATGTATGGTGCGACGAAAATCCCCACGCATCAGTCGAAAGCAATTTTCAACATAAGTTTTTTGTAAACGTGTGGTGTGGTATGGTAGACTCTTATTTAATTGGCCCTTTCATTTTGGAGAATCGCCTCACAGGAGACAACTACTTCAAGTTTTTACAAAATGAATTGAATAGCCTGCTAGAGGATGTTTCTTTGGATATTAGAATGCAAATGTACTATCAGCACGATGGAGCTCCTGCCCATTTCGCTCGTCAGGTCAGGCAACATTTGGACGAACGTTTTCCAGGGTATTGGATTGATCGTGAAGATCCCATTAATTCGCCTGCAAGATCTCCAGACCTCACGCCATTAGATTGTTGTTTATGGGACTGGATCAAAAATGAAGTGTACAAAATAAAAGTAAACACACGGGATGCATTAATTCAACGAATTAGGAATACTGCAGCCCATATTAAAGAAGAAAGAAATGAATCAATTCGGAGAGCAACAAGCGCTCTTCGTAGACGAGGCAGAAAATGTTTAGAGGTCAATGGCGGTATTTTTGAACATTTATTAAAAGAACGCTATGATTAATAAAATGTTAATATGTGAACTTTGTTTATTTGCTACTATGCTATAACTTGAAAACAAATGAGAATCGGATAAGAACATATGATTTTTTTACATTATTTTCACGTGTGCCTCTGCTAATGTCAATTCCAAATTTTCCTTGGAGCTGTTTGACGAGCTTCAAGTCCGTCAGGCTCTCAATCATTCTAAGTCCACTAGTGTTGGTGCTGATGGTGTCAGCATTAAGCAGCTCCGTCCTATTTTGGATGTAATCATTCCTCCACTACTCCACATATTTAACTTCTCCATTGAGACATCGACCTTCCCCTCTATTTGGAAACTAGCTTACGTTCTACCCATACCTAAACTTAAATGTCCCACTTGTCTGAGTGATTTTCGTCCTATATCCATTATTTCTGTAATTTCTAAAGCACTAGAGCGCTTGGTATATATGCAGATGCAGCAGTATTTTGATGAGCATAAAATTATCACTGATTTTCAATCAGGTTTTCGGCCAGGCCATAGCACGACATCGGCGCTCATCAAGATTACTGATGATATTAGACGTGGTTGTGATGATCGGCGTTTGACCTTATTGGTCTTGCTCGATTTCAGCAAGGCATTTGATTCTGTTGATCATGGTTTGTTGGTGGCAATTCTTTCTTCTGTGGGTTTTTCGTCGAGCTGTGTCGCGTGGTTTCAATCGTACCTTTCTAATCGTTCGTTGTGTGTACGTGACTCCTCATCATCTTCGTCTATAGTTGCAAGCCACTGTGGTGTGCCCCAGGGCAGTGTCTTGGGTCCACTCCTATTTTCAGTATTTATAAACTCCATTTCTAAAATAATTAAGTGCAACTTTCACCTATATGCAGATGACCTCCAGATTTATACAACTGCAGCTGTGGATGCACTTCCAGCAGCGGTGATGCGGCTTAATAGGGATCTTGCTAGCGTTCTGGACTGGTCTAGATGCCATGGCTTGGGTTTAAATGTGGCAAAGACTCAGGCTATTGCTTTTGGATCAAGGCCTCTGGTAACAAAATTTTACTCCCTTAACAATACCTATTTGTCACTTGACGGTAATATTATACAATTCTCTCGAACTGTTAAAAACTTGGGTGTGATGATGGATTCTGCATTGTCCTGGCAGCCCCAGATTCAGTCTATCTGTAGGAAGGTCTATTTCTGTTTCTACTCCCTACGCAAGCTTGGTTGTTTCCTTCCACCTACTGTTCGTCGTAACCTTTGTTACTCTTTAATTCTTCCCCATTTGGACTATGCCGATACCGTATAGCCGGACCTTTCGATTGGTCTTCGTAACAAATTAGAGAGGTTACAAAATAATTGTGTGCGCTTTATCTTCGATCTGAGGAAATGTGAGCATGTTACACCTTATCGTAATCACCTCGAAATGCTTACCGTTGAGAACCGTAGATCTTTCCGTATACTAACTACCTTATACAAGATTCTTTCCTCTCAGTCTCCAATCTATCTGTTCACTACATTTGAGTTCATGGCCTCTCACGGTCTTCCTACTAGAGCACAATCTGGTGTCTCACTCATGTTTCCGATTCATCGTACCGAAATATATCACGGGTCATACACAGTGCAAGCTATAACTCTCTGGAATAACTTACCCACTGAGTTGCGGGAAGCCCGTAGTTTTTCTGTATTCAGAGCATCGCTTAAAGATCGCTTGTTGTCACAACAGTTGTCTCAGACTGTTTCCTGATTTAATCTGCCTCTTCTCTTTCCGTTCTCAGCTGACAGCTTTATTTCTTCTTCTTCAATCATTTTTTTTGTTTAATTCGAGTCTCTTTCCTTCTTGTTCTTGCGTACTCTTTTTCTAATACTTTATACATAAATTTATTATTTTTTTTTACTTATATTCGCCATATCAATTTATTTTTTTTTAACATACATTGCTGATTGGGTTGTTTTGAGAACATCGCCTTTGGCGATAAATCGACCTTTTGTTAACCTTGTACCAATGTTAAGGAATGATGTGTACATTTTTTTTTTCTTTTATTGTATATCTTGGTGGCAATAAATTGTATTGTGTATACACTCATAGAGTTTGGTGCGATCCTCCCGACTCACCCTGTATATAATACAATAGCTGTATATACACATAAACTCAAAAATAATACAACAATCTTTAAATCAGAGGTTCCCAATCTTTTTCGGTTTGCGGCTCCTTAAATAATCGGATTTTTTTCTCGGTGCCTTAATACATACAGTTTATTAACTTTCTTGAAAGATTGGAAGACTTTCCGTGCGTCTCTTAAGACCGTTAAAGCCTAATGTTTCTATTGTAAGGTTTGTTACTAAAATAACAACGAAAATACTTTTTTGTACTAACGATAATTTTAATGTTTTAATTTTTTAGTTTCTACCGGTTTCGGCTTTATTAGCCATCCTCAAGAAACCACGTTATTTTTAATGATTTCTAAACTTATTCTTTCTTTAAGTTTCTTCTTTTGTTGTGAAAACTTATATTAAATTTATTTATGACTATTAAACAATATTAACTGCGAAATGTTATGACGCGAAAACTTCTTCGAAGAAGTTTCAGAGATCATTGAAAATAATGTGGTTTTTTGAGGATGGCAAATAAAGCCAAAACTGGTAGAAACTAAAAAATGAAAACTAATTAACGTATTTGTTAATTTTGGTCACTTATTTTGTTGAAATTTATTAATTAATAAATTAAAGATTCACGAGTTTTAAACTATAAATTCGAATAAAGTTTAAATTTAAATTATATCAATTAATTTAATATAATATAATTATTTTATGATATTCTTAAAGAAAATCAATTCTTAAAGAATGAGAAACACTTTACAGTATATAGAGTACAATATATTCTAAACAATAAAAACAAATCTATGAAATAAATAAAATTTTATTTTTGAGGTTATATAATAAAACAAACTAAATTAAAAACAGAAAACATTCATTATATCTCTTCTAAAATTTTTAAATAACCCTTTTCATAAAAATCAATCAAAACTCCTCGAACTCTTTCATTATAAATATGGACATTTTTTCCAGATTGCATCCATTGTTCCCGAGTTTCCTCAGGATCAATATCATCCGATCTCCATTCAGGAATTTCGCTGCTATCTTTTGTTATAATACACAAAACCATAACGGTCAAAAGCAGTCCAACCACCGAATACTTTTTCATCTCTCCTTCAAGTTGCTCGAAAGTTAAATATTTTTGCGGATCGGTTCCTAATTCGTTAACGTGAGCGCATAAAGTGTAATAATACAGTTTGATCATATCATCGTAATGTTTATCTCTTAATTCTTTTGTGGTACAAGTAAAAATGAAGTAAGATAAATCGCAAGCTGGAGAACCTAAACGTGCTAATTGCCAATCTAATAAACACACTTTTTTGGGGATTTTAACGTTGTTGTTTAATTGGTCGTCATATTTCCATAACATATTGTTCACCCAACTGTCTCCGTGTCCGATTACGGACTGATTATTTGTATCATCTAAGAGGGTTAATAAAACTTTAGGGAAATTATCAACAAATTTTTCAAAAATCTTTATGAGTTTTTCATCAGCTTTCGGAGTTTCATTTAAAGCTTTTAACCCCATTTGTATCATTGGTCTTTGAGCTTCCACTATATTTTCTTTCAACATCGTGTCTTTAAAAGTATCTTTACAGTTATCACTTAATTTTTTAAAAACGTCCGGTTTTTGATCCTTCAAAGCATACGAAATAGCATGAAATTTAGCGTACGCTTTCATTACCAGTTTAACATGATTCCAATCTAACGGTTCTTGACGAGGGCGCATAATGTAACCCAAATGTTTCATATCTTCCATAACTAAGCTTTCCTTTAAATCTTCGAGATAAGATAAAATGTGCTTAGGGTGATTGTCAAATGGTTCTAAAATGGATTTTTCCTCTTGAAAATCTCGGAATGTTTTGAAAACTTCGCTGTAAAGAAACGATTCTCGATTGTAAGCTATCGATATATCCATCATGGCTCGATATGTTTCGAGATTTGGAGCTGCTTTTACGATCCAATTAAACGTTTTAGGTTCGTCAGATTGATTTAACGCGGTTATCGCTAATTTTCCGATAAATCCCATGAAATTATCGCCTAAATTACTTCCTATTTCCACGTTTATTGTAATATCTTTGCAACCTTGCTGTTGTAAGTAGGAGGTTATGTAGTTTTTAACGTCTTCGTGAAGAACGGCGAGAGCTGGTTGTGAAGGGGCTAAAATTAAATCATTTAAACTTGCTTTGTTCTAACTTTGTTCTTCCGAGTCAAATGCAATCGTCCTTGTCAAGTATTACTATAATGTACGCTTAATTGTGACTACATTACTTGAAATGTGTGATTGCAATTAACTTATTAATGAATTACCTTCATTCTCAGTGGTAACTTTTTCGGGAACTTCATCACAAGAAGTTGGATTTAATTCGGAATTTTCGGAGTTATTACAAACCATTTTGGACAAATCTTAAAATACAACGAGAATTGGACTGAAACGTATAAAAGTTTTGGACGGCTTTTATAGATTTTTGAATCAAAACGTTATCTTATCTTAATCGCACTGCAACGTAATTAAACAGGCTGATTGCCGATGCATTTATTGTCATTCTATTATATAATTATCTATACTATTTATGACAAGGAAAATAAAATTGTTATCTTATGACTAATCGTTTATTAGATTACGTTGCGTAAAATTATCTCTTTTCTAATTCCCTACGAAATGATCTTGCAGAAAACGAAATGATTCCTTATTTTCAATCATAAACGAAAAAAGCATTCCTTAATTTATTTCTGATAATTAAAATATCCTTTCTCGTAAAAATCGATAATAACACCACGAACTCTCTCTTTATATCTATCGTTATGACAAGTTAAAGTAATGGGTTCCTCTTCGAAATCATCTTTGTAATCGGAGAGATTTGGGTTGTATTTCGTGATGACATCCAATACTAGCAATGTCATGTATAGTCCAACCACCGAAAACTGTTTGAGTTCTTCTTGTAACGCTTCGAAAGTTATACATTTTTGCGGGTCACTTCCTAATTCGGCTAAATACGCTGAGAGAGTGTAATGGTAAAACTTAATCATTTGGTCGTAGTGTTTATCTCGAAATTGTTTGCTGGTACAAGTGAAGAGGAAATAGGATAAATCACAAGCCGGAGAACAATATCTTGATAATTGCCAGTCTAATAAACATAATTTTGTTGGATATGTTGGTCTTGTTATATCCTAAAAAAATAAGTTAGTTAAACTTCAAAATAAATAAGTCGGGTTTAGTTTAATGCGTTAGGAATTGTTAGAAATCAATAAAGAAGTTACTAAATAAAATAAACTAAATTGGAGTTTGGAATGCTTTTTTTCACATAACGTTCAATTACATTTGAACAAATGCCGAAATAGACCTGAATTCTGGCATACGATCGCGGATTGTGGACCTCCTATCTGCTCAAATGTCGATCTTAAAGGTTAGTTAAAGTAAGTAAGGGAAGTTAAATGATTCAGCAAATGTTAGTACAAGATAAAGACTACAAGACAGAGTCAACGGTATGTGGAGCATATCAAGATGTACTTGACTTTCTTGGATGAAAGGCAATAAACCTAATATATGGTCAGAAAGTTTGTGCTTTGTGCAGATACAGAAAAATCGCACATACCATAAAGGCATACAGTGATCACCGCACGAGGCTGTGTTCGGAGTTTCAATGATGAATGGTATCAAGGATTTCTTAATTACTGTTATCAGTCTTATTGAGAGGAAGAAGAGCTGGATTATTTTTTGTTATTATTATTCTTATTATTATTTTATTTGCTAAACAATGAAACCGACATTCAGTCACAAAACGAAGTATTAGTTGAAACTGAAGAAATGGATGACGACAATAAGATACGATTAGAACAAATCACTCAACAGAGAAAAGAAAGTGTACAAAGTCCAAAGCTGATACAACAACACTGGGAGGCGGTTCAAAAAAATTTTCATCTGTATATACTGGACAAAATATTTTACTGAAAATTCCGGATGCTGCTTGTGGATAAACTACACCTAGACATATATTAACTGATGTTATTAGTTCAAAAATTTGCCATTAGTTCAGCTTCGCATCGACACATTACTTCTATAGAAACAAATTGTAAACTAGGGTTTGTCCGTTGTAATTGTAAGACTAACAGCAAAAATAGAAAAAAAAATGGAAGTGCTTTGAAGACAAGTTAAGTATAAGGGTACGAACAATTTACGTCATGATTTTTGAAATTTCGTAAATAATGGAATTCATAAGATATCTTGTTGAAATTCTCTGCGGTTTGTAAAGGAAAAGTATATGCTTTATACTTTTCCGAGTACTTAATTCCTATATAGTATCTCAATTCTTTTCTGAGATATCATGAAAATCGAATTCTTTAGAAATCTGGATGATCTTTTTATTTATAAAGGAAAACACATACATCCAGGGGCGTCCTAAGAAATTTCGCGCCCGTGGTCTACATATATCAATGCGCCCTTATTCCGCAAAAAAAATTAAATATAAGTGGGGCCACATACATTTCGTGTCAAAAATTGCCGCCCCCTAAGGTCTGACGCCCTAGGGCTAAAGCCCAGTTAGCCCTGTGGTTAGGGTGGCCCTGCATACATCCATCAGAACAAAAATATATTTGACTATCTCACTGCATTTAAATATCTACATTTGAACTCAATTTTTATTTGTTGCATTTCACAAAATTTTGTGAAATGCAAACAAAATTAACAATTACCTTAATCATATAATACAAAAAATCGAATTGTTAAGATATATTGATAAGTTTTTTTTATGATTTATAAAATATGCACTTTCCTGAAAACAAAACCATGCGTTTTGAAGAATCTCAATTCGTTTTTGAGATGTCAAGTTTTGGACTCAACCTAAATTTGTTGTATTTTATAAAATTAATAATTTCCTTCATGATTTTCGAAAAATCGTAAAAAAAATATATTTTGATGATCTTTTTTGTAGTTTATAAAAAAAGTATGTGCTTTTTGAAAACAAAACCATGTAGGTGTATCTCCATTCGTTTTTGAGATATTAAGTTTTGAACACAACATAAAATTATAACATTTCAAAAATAAATCTTTTTTTAATAATCATAGAAAATCGAATTCTTAAGATGATAGGCTTGATGAAATTGTTTGTTCTTTTTGTAGTTTATAAAGGAAAATATGAACTTTTCCGAGAATAAAGCCATATTTGAATATCTCAATTCATTTTTGAGATATTAAGTTTTGATTTAAGCTAACTTTGTAACATTTCATAAAAATAACAATTTCCTTCATGATTTTTGAAAAATCGTAGAAAATCGAATTACTAAGATCTTTTCAAAAGTGATCTTCAACGTTTTCTCATAACTTTGAACTTTCAAAATATTTGAAAGAACTGTTGTGAAAGAAGCGATGGAAGTTTGGAAAATATGGAAAGAGATGAAACGGTTTGAACTCATAACAGTTTCATAAGAATTGATTTTCGTACTGAACTTTACAATTTTAATTAGCTTTGTTGCAATAAACCAGTATTCAACCTGTGTTCCGCGGAATCCTAGGATTCCACACAAATGCTTTAGACGTGCAACGCATAGGCGTCGGTTTTTGAAACAGCAGTGGGTATTGGGTGATAAAAAAAATACTGAAATGGGAAAGGAACGTCTCAAACAATGAATTGGACTGGAAAAAATCTGAAAAAATCAAAGTGGGTGCTCGTCAAAAAAAAGTTCGCAGCACTTGTTAGGATTGAATTGGGAAGAAAAAGCTCTATGGTTCATTAAAATTACAAAATGAATTTAATGTAGTAACTTTAATCCAGATAAAACAATTAATAATATTGCATGGGTGCTCTTTTGGAAGCATTTCAAGTCTTTTAGAAGTAATATTAAGTTTTCCAGGGGTAGCAAGTCTTATGAAAACAGTTCAAGTATTCGCCATCCAGTCAAAATCTCCAGGAAGTATTTAAAGACTTTTTGAAAGCATTTTTGGTCTTTAGGAAGCAGTATCAAATATTATGGAAGCTTTTCAAGTTTTCTTAAGGCATTTTATGTCTTTTAGAAACAGTATCAAGTCATCTAGAGGCAGTATCAAGTCTTCTGGAAACAGTATCAAGTTTTCTGGACTTGATCCGAGTCTTTTAGGAGCAGTATCAAGTCTTTTGGAAACAAATCAAATCTTCTGGATGTAGTTCAAATCTTCTAAAAGCATTTCAAGTTTTCATTGAGTCTTTTGGAAGCAGTATCAAGTATTGTGGAAGCATTTGAAGCTTTATTGAGATATTTTAAGTTTTTTGGAAGCAGTATCAATGATCAGTATCCAGTCTTCTGGAAACAGTATCAAGTCTTTTAGGAGCAGTATTAAGTCTTCGACGGGCAGTAGCAAGTCTTCTGGAACAGTTCAAATCTTCTGGATGTAGTTCAAAACCTTCTGAAAGCATTTCAAGTCTTTTGGAAGCATTTACCTTTTAGAAACAGTATCAAGTATTGTGGAAGCATTTCAAATTTTATTGAGACATTTGGTGGTTCCAGAAAATCTAGAGTTAGCATTCCGTAGGCAATATCAAGTCTTCTGGAAACATTTCAACTCTTCTAGAAGCAGTTTTAAATTTCGAAAGTATTTCAGGACTTCTGGAAACATTTCAAGTTTTATTGAGACATTTCAAGTTTTTTGGAAGTAGTATCAAAACATTTATGAGCAGTATTGAGTCTTCTGGAAGCAGTATCAAGTCTTCTGGAACCAGAACAAATCTTCCAGGAGCAGTATCAAATCTTCCACGGGCAGTAGCAAATCTTCTAGAATCAGTTCAAATCTTTTGGATGCAGTGCAAATCTTCTGAAAGCATTTCAAGTCTTCTGGAAACATTTATCTTCTGGAAGCAGTATTAAATATTGTGGAAGCATTTCAAGTTTTATTGAGACATTTGGTGGTTCCAGAAAATCTAGATTTAGCCTCCGTAGGCAATATCAAGACTTCTGGAAGCATTTCAAGTCTTCTAGAAGCAGTTTTATGTTCCGAAAGCATTTCAGGTCTTCTGGAAGCATTTCAAATTTTATTGAGACATTTCAAGTTTATTAGAAGCAGTATCAAATCATCTATGAGCAGTATCGAGTCTTCTGGAAGCAGTCTCAAGTCTTCTGGAACCAGAACATCTTCCAGGAGCAGTATCAAATCTTCCACGGGCAGTAGCAAGTCTTCTAGAATCACTTCAAATCTTCTGGATGCAGTTCAAATCTTCTGAAAGCATTTCAAGTCTTCTGAAAGCATTTTTAGTCTTTTGGAAGCAGTATCAAGTCATCTATGAGCAGTATCGACTCTTCAGGAAGCAGTATCAAGTCTTCTGGAACCAGAACAAATCTTTTAGGGGCAGTATCAAATCTTCCACGGGCAGTAGCAAGTCTTCTAGAATCAGTTCAAATTTTCTGGGTGCAGTTCAAATCTTCTGATAGCATTTTTAGTCTTTTGAAAGCAGTATCAAGTCTTCTGGAAGCAGAATCAAATAGTTTAGAAGCAGTAGTAAGTCTCGTAGAAGCAGTATCAAGTCTTAATTCAATAATAAACTGCCAGAATTGTCAAAATTAACAATTCTGTATGAGTGCTTGTGACATGTTATATTTTCGCGAAGCTTCTACATTTGCACATGATGGTATTGGTCCATTTTGGATAAAATTAATTGATGAATATCGGGAAATGTTTAAACATGCCGTAAAGGAATTGATGTTTTTCATAACAACCCATCTCTGTGAAATTGGATGCATTCAGATGTTGATCCAGATATGACAGTCATGAGTATATAAAATAATAAATAATAACAGCGAAGATACAGAAAATAATATAAGAATAATAATATTTATAATATAAGAAGCCAATAATATTGAAGCAAATATTGGAGTCACAAATCCATAGAATCGAACTTAAAAACGTACGTTAAATATATGTGTTTCTTTGTATATATTTATTACTATGCTTATGATATATTTATAGTCTAGAAGGAATAATTATCTTCTTGTTTGAATAAGTACAAGTTATAGTTTTTCTTGGATAAAGTTTTTATAACAAAAGCAAATGAGTAATGGTCCGAATATTCGCCTTCTTTTTAAGAATGCAAACTCCATAGCTATCAAGTGTTTCTTAAATAGTATTGATTGGCAGACTGTTTTTGCTGGGATGGTAGTGGAGAGCATGGTTGAAGTTTTTTATGATAATGTTAATTACGTAATTAACAGAGATGTTCCTAAGCACATTCTACCTAAGCAACGTTTTCCTTGTTGGTATAAACGTTCAACCATTCAAGTTATTAAGGAAAAGTTACATTGCCACAAAAAATGGATATCCACTGGCCATAGTAGGGATTACCTGGTTTTCTCTATTTTACGCTGTAGGTCTAAGAAGCTTATCGCAGTTGACTATAGAGATTACTTAAACTCAGTTCAGGCGGCAGTTGTGGAGAAGACTAAAGGAATCTGGTCTTTTGTTAGGTCCAGGAGGGGGGTAGCGTCTGGCATGCCATCTACTATGTTTTCCGTTGATGGGTCAATGGTGTGCTCAGGTTCTGATATCTGTCATGCATTTGGAGAGTATTTTGCTTCGGTTTTCGTGGATAGTTTCATTGACCGTTCAATGGTCCTCTGTGACTTGGGTGTGTCACCTTGGTTCGCTGCTGACGCAGTCCTTAATGTTTTATCTCATGTAGACAAATTTTCTAGTCCTGACCCAGATGGGATTCCACCTTCTTTCTTGAGAGAGTTTGCTGTTGAACTGTCGACCCCACTTTTCCTTATTTTTTCGCAATCCTTACTGGAAGGTACATTCCCTAGCGGATGGAAAACAGCGTTTGTGGTTCCAATATTTAAAGCCGAGAATAGACAGTTGATATCAAATTACCGTCCGATATCTATTCTTTCATTTATCCCCAATGTGTTTGAAAAAATTGTTTATAATTATTTTAACCACTCTTTTGCTCACTCTTTCTAATTTCTCCCACTAATTTTAACTACAACTTTAAAGGTAGAGCTATAATCTCTACTGATAGAGTGAAGAATCTTGGCGTATAATGCCAAGATCGTTGATGCCAAATTAAGATATCACCTTCACATCGAATTCAAGGTAGAGAGAGCACTACGGTACTTAGGGTTTGTTATTAGAATAAGTAGAAACTTTACTAATTTTACAAGCATTGATTCCCTTTATATGGCATTTGTCAATACTGTATTATCCTATGTATGAAGTCTATCGTGATCGCATCGAAGCTGTTCGACGACGTTTCGTACGCTATTTGGCACACAAATATTAACTTCCCTATTGCGATTATGATAAACGCTGTGCTGTTTTTAGCTTTTTGTCTTTGCGGCAGCGTCGAGTTGTTTCCGACTTGGTTTTCAAAAACTTTCAAAAACTTTCTTTTCAAACTCGTCAATGGCATATTTCTCTATTTGGGCTCTCGCTGCGCTCATTTAAAATGTTATTGTTGCGTAATGTTTAGAACTCTTGCAATCTAGTGCAATTGTGTATTTTTTTTTCTCTTTTTTTCTTTCTTTATTCTTCTTGCTTGTTATTAGTTAGATTATTAATGTTATTATTATTCTCATTTTTATGTTTAAAACTGTTCTTTGCGTGGATGCTTCGCTAGGGATTTCTTCCTGTTAGCATCCCACATAATAATAAATAAATACGTACCATCCCTAAAATCAAATTTGAGTGTGTTTCTGAACGAAAGGTTCCATAAAAAAATTATATCAAGAAAGGATTTCCGGTGATGACATAGGTTGAAGAACACCGCAATAAGCGAAACGGCTCGTTTCGTAATTCAATGAAATCCGATTAATTATGTAAATTTTTCTGTATATCAATTATGTAAATGTATCTTTCAGAAACGTTGAACATAGTATATATGATATAAATATAAGAAGGAAAGATGTATTGACGATACCACGCCGTGCCTCACACCAATCTTTTTCTTTAGCCAAAACATACAATGATCTACAAGTGCACCTTATGGGATTGAGCAGTATTTCGTTCAAAAGTGAATTAAAATCCTTCCTCCTGCTTGAGTCATCATGATTTTTGTATGTATTCTGAGCTACTAATGTTTCTCGGTTTTCTTGTTAGTATCGCTTTATACTGGCATTATATTTTAGTTTTTCATTTTGTTTTTAGTATTATTAATAATGTCAACTTTTTGTCTCTTAAAATTTGTATATATCTGGATTATGTGGAAGAGCATATCGCTAATAACCAAATAAAAAAATAATTATTTTATGTGATAAGTAAGGAAAAATGGAGGTGTCAAATTGTTCATATGCCAATAAAGGCTTTAAAATTAATCGTAGAATTGTTATTGCAATGCAGCTGCTTAGAGTTGACCTGCATGGACTAATAAAGTTTTGGATCTACCACGGCCAAATTTTCAATCGTACTACGACAAGCTAGTTCATACGATTTCAATTGTAACAAAATTAGTTTGCGAAAAAAGCATGAAAAATGAAGTTGAACAAGAAAAAACAATGTCTCTTGAAAAACAACAACAAGGAACAATTGTACTTGGCGATGGTACGTCACGAGAACGCGGATTTTCTTCGTTGTTTGATCTAGTATCTTTGATTGGATGGTATAGCGAAAAAATTGGCGTTGTAGTAAAATCTAAGTACTGCAAGCAATGTGAACACCGGGAGAAAAGAATTTACAAAATATTTAGGGTGGCTTGAAATTTACGCAAGCGAATATAATGAAAATAATGAAGAATCGGCCAACAAAATGGAAATTGATAGTGTTATAGAAATGTTTAATATACATGCTATTGAGGACATTAGTGTAGTTCAAAAATATGTTATACAACCAAATATACACATTAACTTACCTCATATTTCCACAACATATTATTAACCCAACTATCCCCATGTCCAATAACCGAGTACTGATTCACTTCTTGGCATTTTTCAATTTGCAACTCAATATAATTTTTAGTATATTTTTCAAAAATTTCAATCATCTCGATCGGATCCTTTTCTTTATCTAAAGAATTAATCGCTTTATTCATAATTCCCTCCTGAGTCAAATAAGCGTCCTTTTTCATTAATTTCCCGAATACATCGACGGTATTTTCCGCCAGATTCTTAAACAAATCCGGTTTTTGATCTTTTAACCCGTAGGATAACGCGTGCAATTTCGCGTAAGCCCTCATCACCAATTTAACGTGGTTTAAATCTAAGGGCCGTTGTCGATTTCTCATAACGTAACCGTAACCTTTCATGTCTTCCATGATTAGGTTTTCTTTTAAAGGTTCCAAAAACGATGCGATGTAACTTGCGTATTCATTAAAAGGCGATTGAATCGATTTTTCATTTTCGAATTGTTTGAATGTTGGGAGGACGGTTTCGTAAATGTAGGCCTCTCTCGCGTAGGCTAATTCCACGTTGAACATTCTTCGATAAATTTCTGAATGCGGTGCTCTTTTGATTATTAGATTGTAGGTTTTTTCGTTAGAACCGTCTTTTTCCGTGCCGTGGATTATTATTTTTGTGATAAAACCGAGAAAGTTTTCCCCTTTATTGCAACCATTCGAAATTTCCATTGTAATATTTTCCATTGCTAAATTTTTAGCGTGATTCGAAATCATAGTTTTTAAGTTATCGTCTAAATCGGCCATAATATTAATTTATTATGAGTTAGACTAGAAATTAAAAATTAATTTAGAAATATTTATTAAGAAAATTTAATTTTGCGTTACCTTAAATGGTAGAGTTAAATATTTACTTCCAATTTAGGAGTTGTTTTATATTAGATGCGTTTGTATAAATACTAAAACGTTATCTGGTTGTTATCTTAATAATGAAATCTATCAAAATCAATTCATTTAATTTCGTTACTGATAAAAAAGAAATGATGCAGAAAATGTTTTATTTTTAACTTTGTATAGAAACCTTTTTGTGACGTCATCTAAATCATATAAAGTTAACCTAACTTTTATTTGTAAAAAAATATAAATTAATGAATCATTTATTGATACATTATGTATTACATCAATCATGAAAAATACATGCACGTTTACAACAATATTACAAGAATACGTTGATAATTGAAAGCAACAACATTCGTACATTACATTTTGTTTTATTAAAAAAGTTGTTGGAAATACCCTCTTTTAAAAGCATCAATGATAACATCCCTGACTCGTTTCGAATACTCTTCAACATTCACACCAGCCATAAGCCACTGTTTCTGCATATCAGATCCAATATTCATATCTTTCATATCTTCCATTTTTATTTCTGGTAATTGGACCGCCGTAAAATCGCGTGTGATAATTCCCAATAAAGGTATTGCCATAAACATCCCAACCAAAGAATACTTCTTAAGCTCATCTTGCAAATCTTCGAACGGCAATAATTTTTCTGGGTCACTTCCCATCTCAATTATCTGACTACATAATGTGTAGTAATATAGTTTTATCATGTTATCGAAGTGATTGTCTCTAAATTCTTTTGTGGTACTGGTAAATATGAAATATGATAAATCAAATGCAAGGGAACCACAGCGAGACATTTGCCAGTCCATTATGCACACATTTGTTGGAATTTTCGAATCTGGTAACTAAAAAATGATATAAATATACATTAATACATAAAAACATCATTAATTGTTATGACTAAAATTCTTATTACTAAAACCTTTTAGATTTAATTATATATAAAACTTAAATTGGAAACTTTTGGGTAATGGTGAGCATTTTGATTTATCTTAAATATGTTTTTTAACTTGTTTATGATTAATTTATCCTGCTCTCCTGTCATTTTCTCTGAAAAATATTAATTATTCTTGAAAATAAAAACGATATAACTTCAAATGGAACCGTTGATGGAGGTTGTCAATTTTATAATACCAATATAAAAAAAGTACTAAATTTGAATGAATATCATATTTGTTATATATCAATCACTTGTAGATTGTTCTAATTTCTAAGGTCTACCATAATAACAAGACTATAAGCTCCTATTCTAAGAATAATCTTAAGCACACTTGAACATGCTTGTAAGTCATTGCGTCTCTATGTCGGTCTGTCTGTAAAGTAGTTCACTACATTTTGTTCTACTTAAAACTACATAATACAACATCTTTCCTTTTCTTAAACGTTCCGTTCTTGGACTAGTATTCAATTTGTTTGGTGTATCTCAACGTAATAGAACATACCATAAATCTTCCGATGAATCCTCACATTTTCTAATAAGATTTTTTAGATTCTTCACAGCTGCTCTCCGTTACCTTGTTGGTGAAGAGGTGATGATGTGATGTGATTAAATTGATATTTATTGATTGATAAAATGCGTACCGTTGTCACTTATGGTTAATTCTGGTATGTCAAATTTACCAAAGTTTTGTTTTAAATTAGTCATAACTGAAGTTGATGATAAATCCTTCAAAAAGATAGCTTCAAAATAATCCAAATATATACGAATGATCTACCACCACTAATATTTTTCTATTTTAGTTTTTGTAATTTGTAAAGCAAATCTCTTTGGAAATGACTTGTCATGGGTAACATGGTATTGGAGTCATCAGTATAGTCTCCTTTCTTTGCTTATTACTGTATTTTAAACATGTTTCACAGTTCTGTATTCTATCTTTAATGTTACACGCCATACCTAGCCTAAATATGTTCTGTTTTGCAAATTTTAAAGAGTTTTGAATGCCATTGTAGCTTGTATGTATTATTTCTATCTTATCAGATCTAATAATAAGTCCCTGCTAATTAAAAATTCCTAATTCACTCTTGTATTTAAAAAATGTTTTGATTTGATCTGGTACATCTTTTATATGCTTTGGCCATCGAAAGATTATGGTCAACATGAATTGTTTCATGGTTGGATCTTTGCTTCTCTCTTTCATATTGACTGCATTCTCTCATCAGTGATAGACAATTCCTCAACCGTATTAATTTGTCCATTGGTGTTAAAGACTGATTCTCTAGACAATGTATCGGCAATTATATTGCTTTTGCCAGGAATACATTCCAATTTTATGTTATGTCTCTGTAGAATCATTAACATAGTCTGAAGTCTTTTTGTCGGTGTCAACAATAATTTGTTAAATATGGCTAATACAGGTTTGTGATCTGTACGAACCGTCACTCTTACAATGTACTTGTCAAATCACGCAATAGCAAAAACAATACCTAATAATTCCGTTCGAAGTAAACTGACTTTCAAAGTAAATAGGGGGACTGAATTGAGAAGAATTCACGGCGTTGTGCACCCAAAGCATCCACATGTCCGGCGCCATAGTTGGGTGATATCATCTGAGATATTGGGTACACTATTCTGTTTTTGCTTACTGACATGAAATTGCTGTTCAGCTTAATTCAATCTGTTCTATCTCATTCCTTTTTATGATTATGATATCCAGCTGTCTTGTCAGCGTTTGAGCAATTTTCATAATACACGCTTAGTTCTTAGTCTTTCTGGTTTTTCCCATTTAGCAGTTTATCTCGGGATCATCTTAACCTCGCAGCATCTTTCTTATTAAGTCATCACATCAAATCTATCTTTATACTCCCTGACATATTTTAATAGCATCAACCAATATCATCCTTACAGAGTATATCTTAAGATGTGTTTTATTTGGCATAAAAGGTATTTTAATAAAATTTTTCACCTTTTTTGATCTGCATAATGTTAAGAATTGCATAAAATTAAGAATTCATCTGATTTGATTGAAAGCCTCTTTAAAGGTATTATACTATCATTCCTATAGATTCCTTATAGTATTATTTATTAATTATAACAAAAATACATGTACATATGCTAGCAAGAAAACTAGAAAAGAAAAAAAAAAGTGAAAGACCGAAAGAATAGAAAAGAAAGAACAAGAAAACAAAAGCTAGTTGTAATAACAAATAAATCATACCAGTTTATACTTGGTCTCTACCTTGTCTTCCAAGCAACTCAAACCTGAATTTCGCTCTAAAAACCCGTCCACTCTCCGACAGCTCCGAAAGAGTAAATTCATTTAATAATTTAGGCATACAATAAGAAAATGATGTTTTGAAACTTTCCAGTCTATGCTGAGGTATTGTTAAAGTGTGCTTATGCCTAATATTAATATTGTGGACGTCTGTTCGAAAACGAATTTTGTTAAATAAGTACGGTGGACATTTGGTAGTTAAAATCTTATGGTAAAGGCTGGCAGAGTGAAGGGCCCTCCGATATGACATATTCAACCAGCCCACCCATTTCAACGTGTATGATATACTTTCATGCTTACGAATACCATAAATGAAACGTAAGCAAGCATTCTGAACTCTTTGAATTCTCACCTTCTGCATATTATCAATACAAGGGCCGTACAATACATCACCGTAATTAAAAATCGAAAGAACTAGAGCGTCGCATAAATGTATTCGGAGTCGCTGATCCAATAAGTGTGTAACAAACCGCATTACACCTAATAGATATAAGAAATTGTTTAGTAGAAGTTAAGCGAGTTAATTTGATCGTTCTAGACTGACGGCGTTGGCTTCACGGTACGGGATGAAATCCATGTCATTTTTTTTAAATTAACTGTTTGGTTCAGTTCCGTAAAAATTGAATACTTTGTCCTTTCCTTAATGGATTAATTTGTTATCGCTAAGTTTCGTTTAGCGCGTAGACTAAACAAAACTTAACATTCTTAGGCCGTGGGAGCCGTCGCGTGGGTGGTGATAAGAGGGCGAGATGAAAAGGAAGGGTGAGAAAGATATAAAGAGACGGAGTCGAAAATAAAGAGGAAGAGAAGCCGAGAACGCGGGCTTGAGTAGTTGAATTCTAACAATTTTCCGAAAAATAGTAATTTTTCTTATTGCTGTTTGTTGACCGTAAATTGAATTTCGAAGTTTGAGCTGTATTCTTGGAAAAGGTTAATTTGTTCTTTTTTTTTTTGTTTGTTGTTTACAAGAAAGTGATTCCGTAAGTAGAACGTAAGTAGAATTTTCTCGAATTGTGAACATCCGCGCCTCTTATCGAAGATTACCAATCATCGTATAGTTTGTAAATTGTTGAAGAGATTAATTAGCTAAATCATATTATACATATTTTTAAACCTTTGTTTTGTTTGTTTGTTTCACTTATCACCTGCCTTTTTCGAGTCCTGCTGTTCGTTTTCAAACGAGCGCGATAGCAGAGTGCACGACCTTCCCTAGTAAATTACACGAGCCGCTCCGTGTCTTTTACAAACTGGTGTCAGGTGTGGGGTAATTGCACTTTGACTGTTGAAAGGCAGTGTTTGTTTATATTGATAGATATAAATACCTTTTTTATTATTATTCTCGATTTTTGGCGTCGTAACAGTTCTGAAAAATTTGTTTGACTAGTAAATTTCACTTGAAATGATAATAATCAAGTAAGATCTTTATAATCAAGTAGGATAATGAATTAAATTTGAATGATAACGACTTCAAAAAGAAAGAAAAATTACTTTAAATATTAAAATTAAAACTTTATTTTATTTTAAAATATTTTTTACTACAAATAATTCTTTTTATTATTTATTTGAAATCAAATTTTAAACGTAATAGAACAGATTATTGAAAATGGCAACAAGTAGCGACGTTCCGTTAACTAATATCTTTACCCCCCCGGGGACCAGCACATCTTCTACATCTACACCTTTTATGGTTACCCCGGTCTCTTTGGGAATGCTGGCGAATACGGTGGAATCGTTTACAGGTAGGGAGAATGTCAAATTCTACTTTGAACGACTGGAGCAGCGGGCTATATTAGATAATTGGGATGAAGCACAATTACTACAGATCATTAGATATAGATTGGCGGGAGAGGCCTATAAATATTACAAAGCGGAAATTACCTTGCAGGGTCCAAATGTCACGTACAAGGATTTTAAAAAGCAGTTTATTAAGAAATTTAGTCCGCGAACGCTACCCGGTGAAGCGTTGAGTCAGCTAATGAGAGCTTATCAACGGTCGGACGAAACTGTGTCCTCGTACGTAACACGATTAAAATCGACCGCCAATGAAATTCTTGAAGAAGATAAACAAAAGGTTTCGGCGGCAGAGTTACCAGGGATAATAACAAAAATTAATGAACTAGCGCTAAATCAATTCAAGGTAGGATTAAAGAGAGAAATTAGTCAAATGATTGGTACTGCGATGATGAGAGAAACGGGATTGACGTTAGATAAAGCGGAAGAAATTGCTTCTTTCGAGGAATTGAATCAAGCTACGAATCGAACCCGGCCAGGTAGAATAAATATAGGGGCGGTAGAAACCTACGAGAAGTGTTTTCGATGTGGAAAGCCTGGTCATATTGCTAAATTTTGTAGCCTACCGAGGCCGAATTTTAATTGTTATCGTTGCGGGAAACCCGGACACATGAGTAAAGAGTGCCGATCGGCGGCTGTAACGTACGACAGACCAAGGTTTGAGACCGAACGAAACTTTTCTGAGCGTCGGTCTTTTCCTCGACCGAATCACACAACACGTGCAGGGGGAAGACAGAGTTCGTATCTGCGACAAGATTTTTCAAGCGGAACGCGAGTAGAGCAGAACCGAAATCAACATAACTTTCCGAGGAAGGAAGAATCCGCGCCGTATCTGGTAAACCGATCAGAACCTTTAAACTCCAACCGTCCCGCGGTGAATCCCCGACCCGTGGGCAATGCGAACTGAGGGGTTACGATGAAATCATAAATCGCCCAATCCATAATGAACCAACCAAGTTAACTATACCTCATATGAAACATTCACTGGAAACTCCATCACTCGTTGAATTTAATAATAACCATAATTCCATAACTATGCTAGTTGACACAGGATCGCCCATATCACTAATTAAACATAATATCGTAAATCATTCTTTGGTGAAACCATTGAAGGACGAGTTAGAAATTTCCGGAATAACGGGACATGAGATAAATCTATTAGGTACCATAAATTACAATTTTTCCTTGGGAAACCATTTAGAATTAGGAAACTTTTTATGTTTCGTATGTAGCGATGATTTACCACTATCCGCTGAAGGGTTGATTGGACGAGATTTCCTGAATTATTATGGAGCGATAATAGATTTTAGTAGAAATAGTATAAAAATCAGAGATATAGAGACGACACTTTCAACTAGTATGACAATTAATTTAAATTTAGGAGACAATACGGTTATAGTTCAGAATGTAAAGGAAGTACGTGGACGTGAAGGATTAAACGGTAGTGTTACGAAAAATCAATTAACGGAAATTGTGAAAGAAAAGATAATCGAAGAAAAATTTCTTACGAATCAATACACGGCAAAAGTGGGTAACATAGAGAATAATTGCAAGATAACTGGAAGAAAAAAGATGACTCCACTTGAGGTAAAAGTGGTGGTAAAAGATTATGGAGGGTTTAGCTCGGACGAGGAAGAGGAATGGAATAGCGGGCAATGGAAGGTTAAGGGAAAAGGAGATACGACGAGTAATAGAAAGGAAAAAGAGGAGAATGGGGTAAAGCGTGATAACCGGGAAGGTGAAAAGGAAGTGAAGGATGAATGTACTAGAGGAAAAGAGGAGGACGTGCTTATTAACCATGAGAAAATTTATGAAGAAATAGAAAAAATGAGTAAAGCGGAGATTATTGAGGAGAGAGATGTTAAGGATAGTAGTGAGAATGATGATAGATATGGTAAACGTGTGGTTATAAAGGAGAGAACAGTGATTGCGCCGTTATCGGAGAGGATATTAACAGTAGAAATACAAACTAAAGAGAACAATAAGGACTTTATAATAGAACCTAATAGCGTATTTAGCCAACAGAAAAGGCCGATAGGTAGAAGCTTTGTTTCCAAAGGAGATAGGCCGTACCTCTTAGTGGCCAATTTAAGAGAAACTCCATTAGAGATCACAAAACATGAAGAATTGGGAAGAGCGTATGAATGCACTGAAATGATGGTGGAGACAAACCCACCACTGATTAAGGACTCTACAATGGTAGGGTTAGAAGAGCGAGAAGATGGAATGCAATGTAAGGAATCATTTTCGCTTAGTCATTTATCGGCGAACGATCGATCGAAGGTTGAGAATCTTTTAACAAAGTATCAAGACATCTTCGACGAGAATGAAGGAATATTTCCGAAAACTTCGGCAGTAAAACATCGAATTATTACAGAGAACGTAACTCCTATAAGTAAAAGACCATACAGAGTACCCGTGCAACAACGGCAATTCCTACAAGAGGAGATTGATAAAATGTTGGAGAAAAATATTATTGAACCCTCATACTCCCCATGGTCAGCCCCTGTTGTTATCGTTAATCGTCAAATGTCAGACGGAACGGTTAAACCGAGATTATGTGTCGATTACCGCGGCCTTAATGCCGTCACAAAAAAGGATGTGTACCCATTGCCAAATTTACAGGAAACCGTTGACGTGTTGGGAAAAGTCAACTTGTTTAGTGTCTTTGACGTCGCCTCGGCATACCATCAAATAGAGGTGGAAGGCAGGGACAAGGAAAAAACGGCGTTTTCGACACCTTATGGTCACTACCAAAGCAATCGAATGATGTTCGGTTTGGTAAATGCCCCCGCTACCTTCCAACGGTTCATGAACTTCACTTTTGCAGAGTCACTGGGAAAGCACTGTTTAGTTTATCTAGATGACATCATAGTTTTTAATGAATCCGGGATAGATGACCACATAGCTAAACTCACAATTATTTTCGACAAAATTAGAAACACAGGACTCAAATTGAAAATAGGGAAAAGTCAAATAATGGTTCCGGAAGTGTCTTATTTAGGGCATATAATCTCAGCGAAAAGAGTGCAGCCAGACCCGGGAAAGGTCTCATCTATCAAAAATTTTCCCTTACCTCGAACGGTTAAAAATTGTAGAGAGTTCCTGGGATTGGTAGGTTGGTATAGAAAGTTCATCCCCGATTTCGCTCGACTGGCGGCGCCACTTACTGTACTGACCAGGAAAGACGTTACTTTTAAAATGGAATCAGAACAGATGCAAGCTTTCGAGAACCTAAAGGCGGCTATAACATCAGAATCTGTACTGATTTTTCCGGACTTCAGTGAGCCATTTATTTTGGCTACGGATGCAAGCGATCAAGGGTTGGGTGCAATTCTAAGTCAAACCAGAGATGGGTATGAAAGGCCAATTGCATTCGCTAGTAGAGGATTGAAAAAGGCCGAACTCAATTATTCGACCACCGAGAAGGAATGCCTGGCCGTGATTTTCGGAATTAAACAATTCCGGTGTTATCTATACGGTCAACGTTTTACGGTTGTGACGGATCACCGACCGTTACGGTGGTTGATGAATATAAAAGACCCGAGCTCACGATTGGCAAGATGGGCCTTATCACTGATGGAATATAACTTCGAAGTTGTCCATCGGCCAGGCCGGAAACATGGGAACGTGGATGCGTTGAGTCGTAACAATATAATTTCCTTCATTCGAAAACCTGATATGGAGATTTGTCAAATTAAAGAGAAGGAAGGAGACCTATTTGACGCACCGAAAGGATGGGTGCTCGCGCATTGTGTGTCTGCAGACTTAGAAATGGGAGCTGGTATAGCAAGGAAATTTAAGGATAGGTTTGGCCATGTGGAAGATTTAAAACGTCAAAAGAAAGGGGTCGGAGAGGTGGCATCATTGGTTGCAGAAAATAGGAAGATTTATTATTTGATAAGTAAGGACCAGTACTACAATAAACCCACGTATTGTACCCTGAGGCAGTGTCTAGAAGCGCTACGAGACGAGATGACTAAGTCGGGAGAAAAATACCTAGCGATCACCAAAATTGGTTGCGGCTTGGATAAACTAAATTGGGACCAAGTCAAAGAGGAACTGATTGATAATTTCAAAGGCTCGCCTATTAACATAGTCGTATACAAGATACCGACTACGACGAAACAAAATATCTGTGGGGTACAAGAAGAAATGGTAACCCCGGTTTGGGACAAACATGTCCTATTAACGGAACAAGATAAAGATGAGTTCTGTCTGCAAATACGTAGGTTTCTATCCATGAATTCTGAACTCAAGGATAGTTACTTTTTGGACAGCGATGGAATTCTATACAAAATTGAAGAATCGGGTAGAGAAGTATTAGTTATACCAAAATCTCTAATAAAAAAAGCTATCCACGATTATCATGATTTACCATTTGCGGGTCACGGAGGACGTGTAAAAACACTGGCGTTGTTGAAAGAGAGAGTATATTGGCCGTCAATGGTTCGTGATGTTAACAACTATTGCACGAACTGCGAATCGTGCAACAGGCGAAAAACCTCTCCGCATTTGTCCAGAGTTCCACTTCAGAAATTTAATACCGTTCGGAAACCTTTCGAAAGAACATCAATGGACGTTGTAGGTCCTCTAACAACTACACATAAGGGAAATAAATACATCCTTACCTTCCAAGACTACTTCACGAAGTATCTGGAAGCGATAGCCCTGCCTGATCAAAAGGCTGACACTATTGCGAGGGCCTTTGTAACTCTTATAATAAGCCGACATGGTACTCCTCTCCAGCTTTTAACAGACCAAGGAACAAATTTCGTTTCATCACTTATGAGAGAAATTTGCAAAATCTTATGCATCGATAAGATACAAACCACCCCCTACCACCCTCAATGTAACGGGCTCATAGAACGAAGCCATAGGGTGATGAAGGATATAATGTCCCACTACGTTACAAAAGATCCAGCCTCCTGGGATGAATGGTTACCGTACGTACTACTGGCATACAGATCTACCGTGCATAGTAGCACGGGATACACACCTCATTTCTTACTGTACGGTCGGGATATGGAATTGCCTATGGACGCTTTCCTTCGACCTGCTAATCCTCATTACGATTACGATGAAAATTATGCGACAGAGTTAGTAGTACGGATGAATCATGTCTACGATATCGTATACGAAAACTTACAGCTCGAAGCCTTAAGACAAGCCAAATACTATAATAAGAAAAGTAAACCTCGAACTTTTAATGTAGGTGACTTGGTGTTACTAAAAGAGGCAGCTATCAAACCTGGTTTAAGAAAAAAACTAGCTCAACCTTGGGGAGGTCCATACCTAATCACCAAAATCCAAGGACCTGTAAATTATGAGATTATTGCAACCAATGGGAGACACAAATCTGTGGTCCATATTAACAGGTTGAAGCCTTTTAGAACGAACGAAGAATCGACTAGAGAAGAACGTAAGCCGAGGGATGTTAACGTACAAAGTAGAAGTAAGGATGATGAACCTTGTCAAGAACTAAGGATGCCCATAATTCACTTATCATCACCCAATACGATTTCTGGAAATATTGCTGACACCTCCTATGAAACTCAGATTAATACGCCTTGTCCGACGGTAGTAAAACAACCGAGAAACTTAAATTTTAATTGCACGAGATCAGGTACGCTAAGTAGTAGTAGCAGTGAGCTGGAAGAAGACTACTCAAATGGAGAACTATTGGAGATGGGAGAGGAAACGTTCCGGACGCTAGACGAAATAGTACAAGATTCGCAGGATATGCCGCTAGCAGTGAGGCGAGAAAGGAGGACTATAAAACCTCCAAAGAGATACTTGGAGTAGAGATACATATACATAAGAGAGAGAGACAGAGAGAGATAATTATTAATAATAACCCCGCTTCTTTATAGGTACTCAAATTTTCATAGGTAGGTACAAGTAGTCCTTAGTATTGTAAATTTAAAATTTAGAGAATAAAACAAAATTAGCTTATTAATCCTATGTATCCGATCGATAGTAATATTCCGAGTAACGGAGGTATTAGATATATCTAGTTAAATGTAGAACATTAGAGATGTTAAGGGGGGAAAGAAAAAAAAAATAGACTGTTTATATGTTACAGCTTACCTTATTGTCTAGTTTGTCATCGGAGTCCATATACATATGGATTTATCTATTATCGCGTATGACTGTGATGACCCTTCAACAAATATTACCAGAATATCCCTAAGGAACGTGGCCGATTGTTCAATTATAGAATCGGCATATATACAGCATGTTACTAATGTACAAGTAATCCAAAGAGCACATATTCATCGTCAAAGGCTATACGGGTGTCTAATAGAAATAACGAGTCAAATTACACACTGCCGTATGCACTGTCATTCCTCCGAAGTACAGGGAGGTTGTTAACATATATATACTCCCTGGGAGCAGACCAGTGTTTTAAAGCCCATACATATGGCATCACTAACTTGATGGGTACCCATATTTTTCAAGGAAATTAGAACCAAACTCATAAACAACAATCCCAAAAGTATTTCTTGGGATAATAAATGTGGCCGGCGATTGTGTCGAAGGAGATTATACAGAGAATGGTGAAACTTGGGAGAATGTGGTTATACAGGGTATAGTGAAAATACTCTGATGATGAAGAGGTAGCTTGGGAACTGAGCTCTACCACAGACTGTCGGGCGCCCTTAATAACTTTATATGAAGAAAAGGCCGGTTATGTAGAAATACGGGATACAAAAGATAAGTTTGTGGTCGTCGAGAACCAAGACAGAGTATTTGTACTCACTTTAGTAAAATTAGCTTATACTTGTTAGGGGGAAATTTGACTAACCGAACACCCGAGGATCGTGGTTCACAATGTGAGCCAGTTGGGTAGCGTAGAACCCACTCGAGGGAAGATCGCTGAAAATGTTGATCTAACTGCCTACATAAATAGCAAATTTCTGTATGTAGAGCAAGCGTATAAGTGATCAATGGAGAAATTCTACTTGGATACCGTATTGAGACGCTGCCTGATTGAACGGGAATTGCTAAAGAATAGATTGTTACTGGCTCCTCTGTCCCCGAATACTGTCAGTTAGCTAGAGAAAAATGAATTAGAATACCTAGGTTTGGCCATTGGAGAAGTATTATATGTGTTAAAATGCACACCTAAAAATGTTCAATTGAGAAGAACCGAGAAATGTTATCATGAGCTACCGGTAGTCGACGCAGCTAACAACTCGTACTTTATATCGCCCGTAACTCATGTACTACAAAAATATGCCGTACAGATTGACTGTAACCCTATCACACCGCCGATATATCAGCTTGAAGGTTCTTGGATAACATTGACTCCTAACCCTGTGCCCAAGAAAAGCCCAAGAAATTTTACATGGAAACATCGAAAGGACAGCTATTAATAATATACTAATCAGAAAATTACAAGGAAAGAAGACCGAACACCAAGGAATAGATGCGAGTCAGATGTTCAACTGGGATGAGTTGCGCAAAATCGCAAAGGATACCCTTTCATATATCATACGCTGGCTTACCGAAATTGGGATGGCCATTAGGGGGGGGTCATTGGATTACTGTTTCTGTTCCGCCTACTAAAAGGTTTGGCTAGTGTGCTACTAAATGGTTATGTCATCTATAAGACCATGAGCTGTGGGGTCGTCACCTTAGCGAGTTTTCGAAACAACCTAACAATGTGGTTACTTAATAAACAAGGCAAAGCTGGGTCTACCACACCAACCACACCGGTTTCGCGAACGCCAAAACTTACAACCAAGTCAGAGACGACCGAGAGCCCCTCCTATCCAAAAGAATATCCGAAATTACCTACAACCCCCAGCTGGATGGGAATTGGAACTATACAATGAAGATAATCCTGATACTCCAATCTCCGATCCGACAGTGATGGACCCTAAAACGGAGTGAGTGTAGATGTGCGAGCATGGTTAACGATAAGTGCGGCAGTGTTACCTAGAATTCGATCAGTGCTGTAACAAGCTGAATATTCGTGTGAAAGAAAAACAAATTGGTACATGGGGGAAAATACACGTGAACTGTAGGGGGGTCATCAGTTAATGGTCATCGGCGCGCGTTGTTACGTTAAGATTTTCTTGTTTTGTAGTGGATTAAGCAAAGTGTAGTGCGGTTTGTTAGTAATGGTTTCAAGCAAATAAGGCTAACAGTGGTAGCCTTCTTTCAGTAAGGCGGAAGGGATGTAACAAACCGCATTACACCTAATAGATATAAGAAATTGTTTAGTAGAAGTTAAGCGAGTTAATTTGATCGTTCTAGACTGACGGCGTTGGCTTCACGGTACGGGATGAAATCCATGTCATTTTTTTTAAATTAACTGTTTGGTTCAGTTCCGTAAAAATTGAATACTTTGTCCTTTCCTTAATGGATTAATTTGTTATCGCTAAGTTTCGTTTAGCGCGTAGACTAAACAAAACTTAACATTCTTAGGCCGTGGGAGCCGTCGCGTGGGTGGTGATAAGAGGGCGAGATGAAAAGGAAGGGTGAGAAAGATATAAAGAGACGGAGTCGAAAATAAAGAGGAAGAGAAGCCGAGAACGCGGGCTTGAGTAGTTGAATTCTAACAATTTTCCGAAAAATAGTAATTTTTCTTATTGCTGTTTGTTGACCGTAAATTGAATTTCGAAGTTTGAGCTGTATTCTTGGAAAAGGTTAATTTGTTCTTTTTTTTTTGTTTGTTGTTTACAAGAAAGTGATTCCGTAAGTAGAACGTAAGTAGAATTTTCTCGAATTGTGAACATCCGCGCCTCTTATCGAAGATTACCAATCATCGTATAGTTTGTAAATTGTTGAAGAGATTAATTAGCTAAATCATATTATACATATTTTTAAACCTTTGTTTTGTTTGTTTGTTTCACTTATCACCTGCCTTTTTCGAGTCCTGCTGTTCGTTTTCAAACGAGCGCGATAGCAGAGTGCACGACCTTCCCTAGTAAATTACACGAGCCGCTCCGTGTCTTTTACAAGTGTCTACTATTATAAAGCAGTTTTAGAGCTGAGTAGGCCCGACGCAGAAGACCAGCTATATACGAATTAAATCTTAACTTACTATCTATGCTGAAACCTAGATTCCTTGCACACTCAGCAGTTTGCAAAATATCTAAATTAATTCGCAGTCTCAATGCAGTTCCAACCCTGCGCAGCACACTCCGGCCTCCAAAAACTACTACCGAAGATTTAGAGGGATTGATTGTCAAACAGTGATTGGCGGCAACATCAACTAAAGCCTGTAAATCAGCATTTATATTATTTTCAGCCACAACAATATTAGTAGTAGGAAATGTGTAGTAGAGTTGGATGTCATCAGCATACATATGCGGAGTACAGTGCTTCAATACCAAGCACAACTGGGACGTATATATTGAAAATAGGATTGGTCCAAGTATAGAACCCCGTGGGACACCCGATATGACATTAGCTGGTAAAGATAACTCACCATTACAAACAATTTGCTGTGAACGGTTATATAAGTAGCTTTGGACAAGTTCAAGCGCAGATTGAGACAATCCAATGAACCCAAGCATGCCAACAAGCAATGAATGATGCAGCGTATCAAAAGCCTTAGAAAAATCAAGTAAGACCAAAGCTGTCGCTAATCCGTTATCAGTTCCACGCAATATATTATCCGTAATATGCAAGAGTGCCGTTGTGCAACTGTAACCAGAACGGAAACCAGATTGAAAAGTAGGGAGTATAGAATACTCATCCAAGTGTGCCAATAACCTAGTGGATAATATTCTCTCAAATATCTTTGAACATACTGACAAAATACTTATCGGCCGAAGATCCTGCAATTGAGTCACCTTACCTGTTTTAGGGACCGGTGTAATTAGGGAAGTCTTCCACTTGAGTGGATATACCGAATTCTCAATGCAAAAGTTAATAATGTGGCACATATAAGGTAATGTCACAGGAGAACTTAATAAAAGCATCTGCTTAGTAACTCCATCGGCACCAACAGCATTTGTCTTGATTCGATTAAGCGCTTGTAATACTTCCACCTCGGAAGTCAAAGAGAACGAAAGTTCGTTTGTAACAAAAGGTAAGGTATTGGAATTATAGAAATTTAATAAATCAGAATCACATGTTAATTGATTCTGAGACGAAAGAAAAAAACTGTTGATATCCTCAACGTCTCCCACAGTGGCCGGAACCGATCTTGTCTAATTCTCACATGCTCCAAACGATCTGAGATTACGCCACAATTTACGCGAGTTATTATTACCAAACAATAATGAGAGATATGTTTTCTTTTCGCGGCGAATTGCCAAATTAGTAAAATTTCTTAACTCTTTATACGAGTTGAAATGAGACGAACTTTTAGTAGATTTATATTTAGAATATGCTTTGTTTCGCAAATTAATGAGAATTATAATAGTATCAGTTATCCATGGTCTATAATTATTTCGTAGAGTTACAGTTCGACGAGGTGCATGAACGCTGAATACAGATAAAAGGGCGTTATTGAAAAAATCAACCTTTTCATTAATATCATTACTAATTAAAAATGGATGCCAATTTAGTTTCCCTAAATTATCCAAGAACCTTTCATTATCAAAATTTTTAAAGTCAGTAAAAGTTAAAGTCCTTGGAGCATCACGTTGGACACCACTAGTTAAGGTGACATATACTAGACTGTGATCAGCAACATCATGAACAGGAAGAACACCATGATCTTCAATGGGAGCATCATCATCAAGAAGAATGAAGTCGATTAGTGTTGACGAGAAGGAAGTTACACGTGTAGGCAGCGTAATTATCTGCTTTAAATTAAATTGCTCAATTACAGGAATAAATGTATTACCGTAAACACCATTAATATTGAAGCCATTAATATTGAAATCACCTAGACATAGGAATCTTTCAGATCCTGGAACCAGAATGGAAAGAATGTCTTCAAATTCTGTTAAAAATTGCGAGATCTTACCGGTGGGACGATATAACACCTCCACCACCATCCGCACAGCATCACTGACTATCTCTATACATAAACATTCAATATGTTGAGAAATAGTTTCTAATCGAGTGATATATGTCAAATTATGTCTAATGAAGAACCCAACTCCACCGCCTCCACCAAGATTTCCACGGTCAGTTAATCTAGAACGTCCCACAAAACAACTTCTATAACCCGCAATTGAATAAAGAGCACAATTAGTATCAGAATATATCCAAGACTCTGATATTGCAAAAACATCAAAGTCACCCTGAACAATTATATCTCTAACAGCCGGAAAATGAGCCGGAAGGGACCGAACATTCAAGTGTCCAAATTTCATTTATAAGAAATAGAATCAAGGAGAAAAAAGTAAGAAAGAATAGGAGAAACAGAAGCAGATACAAGGTTAACTAAGAAAAACACAAAAAAAGAAGGAAAAGAAAGCACAATTTGCAGTTTAAATTAGCTATTAGTAACAGAAAAAAAAAATTAAATTAATTTGTTTTATAAAACAAAAAAACAAATAAATAAATAATAATAATAAATGAGTATATAATAAAAAAGTTTTTTTTTGTAAGGCCTTAAAAAAGAGGAAAATTTCTGAAAAGATTTCTTTGAGTGTAATAAAGTGTAATAAAAAAGTAATAAAAAAGACAAAAGTAAAGTTGATAATGTTCCAGCAATGCCGCAAAACTAAATTCTTAGAGATTATTAATATCATCATGAGTGAGGATAGGATGTCGTTTCCCATTAATAGATGTATAAAATGTGCCATCAAAGGACCAAACATTTTTATACCCGAATTTATCAATTGCGGAATTTAAAATATTTAAAGTTGCTTTAGAGAGATCTTCGCGAATCACATATTTGGTTCCCTTAAGGTATTTTTTATTATTGAAGACACTTTGTCAATATTTATAGCTGGTAAATTTAATAATAATACCACGAGGCCGAGCAGGTTTCGCCGCACGTGTTGCGATCTTACCGGTTGGTTTTTTTCCGACTCGATGACATCGGTCGATGTGCTCTGGTTTTATTTTCGCATTTTTAAAATTTTCATTGATGATGTCTATCACCCTGTCTTCTAGTTGTTCATTCTCTTCCTCAGGAACACCGAAGATCCTCACTGAATTATGCCTGGTATATTGTTCCAATCTATCCAGTTTATAGGCTAGACTTTTATTTTCTACTTCCAACGCCTCAATTTTATTTTTTTGTTCTTCAATCAACTTGTTGGTTGCTTTAACAATTGCGCGGGACACGTTGTTGGTTATTTTTTGCACAATATCTCCAGTATCCGAACTAAAGACTTCAAGGAGCGTCGATTTTATTAAATGAACTATTTCATTTCTATCCGCAGAAGAAAGGCCCATTGTAGATAAAAAACTATAGCACTTATTAGTATTAGATGTATTTTAGAGGGGAAAATACTGTTTATATGAAATATTAACATAAAAGCGAAATATTTACGGGCAGCTTGCAGAACACGTCTACTCACTAGCGCTGCACATGTTCGAATAAATCTCGTGATACAATGTTCTGCCCTTACTCAACTGCATCATTGCTTCTTTTTCTTGCTACAAAACCTTATCTAATCTGTTTTATCTCATTCCGTTTTGTCAAAATTTTGCATTTTGACCAATAGTATTTAACATTTTCGAAGCAAACTCAAATGGTTTATCAACAGTATCAAGTCTTTTGAAAACGTTTCAAGTTCTCTGGAAGCAACATTCAGTCTTCTATAAGCAGTATCAAGTCGTTTGGAAACATTTCAAGTCCTTTGGAAGCAATATTCACTCTTATAGAAGCAGTGTTAAGTTTTATTGAAGGATTTCAAGTCTTCCAAAGGCAATATCAAATCTTTTGGAAGCGTTACAAGTTTTCTGACAATATCAGTTTTCTGGAAGCTATATCTATTCTTCTAGAAGCAGTATCAAGTCTTTTGGAAACATTTCAAGTCCTCTGGAAGCAATATCCAATTTTCTAGAAGCAGTATCTACTCTTTTTAAAGAATTTCAAGTCTTCCAAAGGCAATCTCAAATCTTCTGGATGCTATATCAAGCCTTCTAGAAGCAGTATTAAGTCTTTTGGAAACATTTCAAGTCCTCTGGAAGCAATACCCAATCTTCTAGAAGCAGTATCAAGCCTTTTTGAAGGATTTCAAGTCTTTCAAAAGCAATATCAAATCCTCTGGAAGCATTACAAGTCTTCTGAGAACATTTCAAATCTTATGGAAGCTATATCAAGTCTTCAAAAAGCAGTATTAAGTCCTTTGGAAATATTTCAAGTCCTCTGGAAGCAATATCCAACCTACTACAAGCAGTATCGATATTTGAATATTAGATATTTGAATGATCATTTGGAACCGTGTTACGCTTGCGTTTAAGAACTTTGTAAGGGAGACAAGCTATAAACTGACGCATGAAGATGTTAAGAAACATGTTATATTTACAGGATCATCTTCTTAGTTGAAATAGGTTTATAGCTTCTTTACCAATAAGTCTCTATCTGCTGACGTGTTGCTTTTCCTCCTCCATTAAGAAGTAAAAAGTCGGATATGTATTGTCTGATATTTGGTCTGGGTGCACTGAAGCTAGATCGATATGAAGATTAATAAATATATCGTCGATACATTTCCACGAAGATAATGTTATCCTGGTTGGTTCAGAAAAGGATGGTTCCAGTCCGTAACTTATGCACGTTTCAAGTAAAATTCTTCTCTGATAGCTCTTCTCTAAAATATCAACATTAAAATCACCTATAGGGGCTGATATTTCTTTTAAGCTGTTCTCTAGGACGTTCATAAATAGATTAAAATTAAAAAGGCATAGGACATCGATGTCGTAGTAATCTTTCAACTGTTGCAGATTTGTTTGCCGATTGAACGTTCAAATGCGTTATTTTAAAAGACGTCTTCTTTAAATTTCTCAGATTGCAGGATGTGATATGGGATATAGTCTGTACTGGAGCTTTATTTGCTATTTCTCTAGAATAAGTATCCTGCGCGGATGAAAAAAACACGTTATATATGATCCATAAAATCCGCCGCAATTTTAAAGGAAGTAAACCATAAATACATGTCTTCTAATTTTGTATAGATTGCTGTTTATTTTTGATGTCACTTATTACTCAAGACCCTCTCCCTTTTCCAGACTATTTAAAATCTCAATTTTTGATTCCATCGTTAATGTAGTATGTTTTCATTTTCTAGTTATAGATTCAGTCAGGATTTTTGCAGTAAAAATGACGTGACAGTATCAAATTCGGTTTTCACTGTATAAACTGTATAAACACAAATCAATAAGAAACACTGACGCTCGGAATTGAATGTCGCACTTCCGCCAACCCCGCCAATTTTTGTAACTATGACTATTCGTTCAAAAAATAAAATTGGGTCTACAGAACATTCCAATGAAAATAAAACAGGACCTCAAAGGGTTAAGATAGTGATCGACAGAGGTCATAATTTTTGAACAAAAGTAATTATTATTGTTTATCTTGTTCCATCAAATAAAAATGTATTATTTATCATAATAAGATATTTTTGTATAAAAATTTGAATCTCAAGGAGTAAGAAGTTTTTATACTATTGTCTTAAACCTAACAATTACGGCTTAGTATTTAATTTCAATAAATTGATCATTACAATTAAGTAAAAAATAAAATCGCTAAAAAATTAACATAATAATATTTATAAAAATTGCAGTAATTGATAATGAAAATTAAAAAGATCATTGTAAAGAGAAAACGTTCTAAAATGATAAATACTTACGTCATATTTCCATAAAAGATTGTTAACCCAACAATCCCCATGTCCAATAACAGCCCTCGCGTTAGTATTCTCTAAAAGTTTAACAATAACATCCAAATAATTCTCAACAAATTTCTTATACGCAATCAAAGCGTTTCCGTCTGTTTTAGGATCTAAAACGCTAAAAGAAAATTGCAATCCCATCGCTTGTACCTGACGAACACCCTCATTACTGATAGCATTTTTTACAACATCCACAGTGTTTTCAGCCAGCTTTTTAAAAACATCCGGTTTTTGGTCTTTCAAAGCGAAAGAAACTGCATGTAATTTAGCGTAAGTCTTCATCGCCAATTTAACATGATTCAAATCTAAAGGATTTTGGCGACATTTCAATACATATCCTTTCAATTTTATATTTTCCATTACAATACTTTCATGTAAATTTTCCAAATATGACAAAACAAATTTTGGGTGTTCACAAAACGGATTTAACACACCCTTTTCAATTTGAAATTGATAAAAAGTTGGTAAAACATCAGTGTATATGTAAGATTCCCTTAAATATGAACTACTTATGTTTAGTCCTGCTCGATGCATTTCTAGATTTGGAGCTGTTTTTATGACCCAATCGAACTGTTTTGGTTCGTTTTTATCATTGTTGGTGGTTATTGTGAGTTTTCCAATAAATCCCATGAAATTATCTCCAATATTACTTCCAGGTTCGATCTTTATTGTTATATTCTTTTGGCCATTTTTTTCTAAGAACGTTATAATGTGAGTTTTTACTTTCTCCGAAAGTGTTAACATGCTTGGATCGATCATTTTTGAAATTTTTAATTTGAATTTAAATAAAAAATGGAAAATCGATTATAACACCACCTGTTTTGAATAGATTGGAATGTTTTGAATTAAAAATTAATTTCATTTTGAATTAAGCTTACCAAAACCGCTTTTTGCGAAAAACTGTATCAGGATGTGCTCTTTAACGCGATTCACACCCAAAAAACATAAATAGGGTCCTTGAGTGAGTTAAAAATAGAACAAATTAAGCAAATATTGGTGAATTTATCGCATTATTTAGTGCCGACATCTATGAATTGTATCTTATAAGTTGCTTTTAACATAAAATAGATTTCTATTAAGGCTAGTACAAACGAGACGTTTTTGAACCCGCGCTTAAACGCATGTTTGCTATTGGAAATTGCACATACGACGCGTTTAAAAACGCGTTTAATAAGCGCGTTTAAAATTGGTTTGGTGACTGGATGCACTTCCCAACTCTATCTGATTGACTTCCAGGGTGTTGATGTCTCTGTATACTTCGTTGATTAACTTAGTTGATTGACTCCAAAGATGCTTGTTAACAGATTACTCAGAAGACCACTTTTGTGTTTCTAATGAAGGATCGCTTTTAACCCTTGTGTGTCCAATTCAATTGTTTTTCTTCCTCATCCAGATTTCCATTTTTCTCATTCTCGTGACATTATTGCATAAGTAATGAAAGTCTTGCACTGCGTTTGAACCTGTCTCCATGTTAATGATTATTCTTGTCTTATCTATTTTTGTATCGACACGGAATAAACCTCTGCTAATTTTGACGTGTCCGATGTCTTCGATATACAACCCGGATTTTAAATAGTGAACATTCGCTCATCATTCGCTGTTGCATTTTGGCTCATGACCAATAACAGCATCATAGTTAGTACCATTTTAATTCCTTTTCTGGAATTCGATCTTGGTCGATGTGGTAGACATTGAAGTGTCTCATTGTTACAGCTAATGTTCTCCTTGTGGTAATCCTCATGACTTTTATCTTCAGTAGGGAGACGTATCAAATTGTGGATGCTGCGTTTTAGTGCCTTTTTGACAGTTACTACTCTTACGGTGCCATCAGCTGCAGGATGAGTTTCAGCAATTTTGGGTAATGGCCATTTGCTGGGATCGACGATGTTATCTTTTAAGGTTATCACGTCTATAGGTCGAAGATTTTCTTTCCATGAAGTCCATTTTAACCTTTGTTGTAATCTACTCATGTATTCTCAGGACCATCACTGCCAAAAGGTACTTTTCAGTTTTTGGACGAATTTCCATCTTGTCAAGAGATTCTCGTGTATATTTGACCTTTCTTTTGATGGTGCGATGGTGCGATTACTTCAGGTCACTTGTTGATTGGAAGAGTAATTCCAATCAACAAGTGACCTGAAGTAATTACTTCTTCTGTGACGAGTAAGTGTAAATGGAGTAGATGGTGTGACTAGGGCTTGGTAATATACCCATCAACTGTTTGGATGAATGCATTTTTGTACTACTTTCTTTCTATTGATAATGAAAATCTTCTGTGAAGATATGCGAGTCTTCATTAATTTCCATAATGTAATTTCGATTGGTGCGCTTTTTGTATTTCTAGTGTTGAGAGATGAGAATAATATGGAAGAATGATGAGGTGTTTTTCTTCGTAAGATACTAAGGATTTTTGAAATCTACCTCCAACCCTTAGTATCCCGTTGTTATCCAAAAATGGAAATAGTTTGGATATTTTGCTTTTTTTGTCGATTTGAGAATTTTTCTGTAGATCCTATGTCTTCCTGGTATTCTTCTTTTTGTACTTCTACAATTTCCAGGCTTTTTTCCACATCTTACGTACACCACTGACCATGTAGTTCGCTGTTATTATCTTTTATAGTTTTGATCGTGGCAGTTTAATTTTTTTACGTATCTAGTTAAGCTAAAAAATTGTTCCACTGATCTTTGATATTGATTGAAACAGGTTAATCCCATTCCACGTTCTGTATCCACAGATCTCGAATTAGCAGTTTGGCTCTGATTTTGACAGGTAATAACCAACCTAAGGGCTTATATAGTTTTGCTATCTCTGATAAGATCATCTTCAGACTTTATGTACTAATCTTCATTTTGTTCTTTCAATTCATTTTACAGTGATGAAAGAAATTCTTCTTTATTGTTGACCCATTTTCTTAGTGTGAAACCTCTAGCTTTCAGCATCTCGAACTACAACTGAGTTGCATGTTGCAGGTAGAGATGTGCGCGTGAGTGACTTGTTATGCCCGCTCACACACGCCGTATCATGGCAACAAGTTGGGCTGGGTTGGGTACAGCTTCAACTTCATACCATCCCTCATTTTGAATGGTATGAAGTTGGAGTTCACCTCCACCCAACTTGATACCATCTCTAAACTATGGAAATAAATGTGGAAGAAAAAATTACGAAAGATTTCCAAAAATTAAAAATGAATCCAAATTTTGGAAGTATGGCAACCAGTGTGTTATGGTTGGGTGAGGCTGAGCTTCAACTTTATACCATCCCTCCTTATACTTATATTGGAGGTATGGTATGAAGTTGTAGTTTAACCCAACCCAACCACAGAAGAATTTTGGATATGATTGTATGTTATATGAGAGATGGCATAAAGTTGAAGATTAATACAACTTAACTATCGAAAGAAAAATCAAAAAATTCCGTGTTTTTTACTTCTATATTTGGATTGGATTGAATTATTAAGTATGATGTTGAAACTTCATACTTAATAATTTAAAGTTGGAGTTCAACTCAACTCAACAATAGATGAAAACCTTCATACCATCTCTCATATCAAATGGTGTGAAGTTAGAGCTCAGCTCAATCCAACTATAGAAAAAAAAGTCATGGAATATTTCCAAAAAAATCGGAAGATTTGTTACATTGGGTTAAGCTTCAACATCATATCATTCAATATGAGGAATGTTATGGGTTGAGTTAGGTTGGTTGCGTTCGGTTTGGTTAAGTTGAATGATTAAGTTGAAGTATCTAAGAGTTTTCCTCGACACAGACCTGAAAATGACGTCACACATCAGGAAAGTAGTGAAAAAAAGGCACAAGGATGACTAATATGCTGCGTCTAATAATGCCGAACATCGGAGGCCAAAAAAGCAGTAAGAGGAGGCTTTTAATTAACATACATATCAGCAGTACTCTATACCGCACCAACGTGGGGACGTGCGAAGTACACGTACTACAAGAATTTGCTGCAAATAATAAACAGAAGATTAGCAATAGGAGTTACCACGACCTACTGCATGGTATCGGCCACCACCATGGAAGTGATCGCGGGCCTATCTCCGCTGGATCTGCTAGTGGAGGAACAGACTACGGTGTATGAGAAGGGAGCAGAATGGAAAATAGAAGCAAAATTTACTCGGTGGTATAAATGGTGGGTATGATGGATGGGCCAAGGTCTTCATTAAAAATGTGGAGGACTGGACGAATAGGAAGTGGGGGGAAGTGGACCATTACATGATCCAGGCAATTACTGAGCATGGCATTTTTGACAGGAGTCTGCAACCTGCTGGTTCTGTGATCAGGAGGATTTTCCCGAGCACACTGTTTTCGTATACGATAACTTTGGCAGAGAGAGGGAAGTGTGCGCGAGAACTCATCCTCCCCTCATTTAGGTAAAAGGTAAGATGGTATTGGTAAGACAAAAAGTTAGAGGATGACGACTTGAGGAAATACTCTGAAGAAATACCATCTGGTGGTTCCGGAGAAGATGAGGAAAGGGGTTTTTTAATGGGTCGGTGTCTATGACCCCAACCCTACACTATCAGGTCGCCCATCACCACAAGCCAGATGTTTGTTCGCAGATTCTTTCCCAATCTCAATAAAAAAAGGATAAGATGGGTTGGGTTGCGTTGGGTTTGATTATGTTGGGTTCAACTCTAACATCATACCATTCAATATGAGGGATAGTATGAAGTTTTAATGTTATGGGTTGGGTTAGGTTAGTTGCGTTCGGTTTGGTTAAGTTCGGTTGGGTTTGGTTAGGTTTGGTTAGGTTGGGTTGGGTTGGAGGCTGTCAAATATTAGGGGTCTTCTTGAACAGGGACATGAATATGACAACACATGTAACCAAAACGGTAAATAAAGCAACAACAATGGCAAACGTCATACTTCGACTAATGCTTAGATTGGCGGGACCAAAAGCCAGAAGCAGAAGGTTAATATCTACCGCAGTAACTTCTGTGGTACTGTACGCTGCACCGACGTGGCAAAGATGCCTAAAGTACAAAAAACATAGAAACCTGCTGACCTCTTTGAATAGAAAATTAGCGATTGGAATAATATCAGTATATAGCACAGCGGTTGCAGAATCAGTAGATAGATCTCTTGGTACAGGAAAGGTGCGAAATCTATAAAGAAGTTAGAAAGGAAAAAACAGGTATACGACAGAAACTACTAGAAGTATGGCAGGAGAAATGGGAAAAGGGACATTAATGAATGGGTAAATAGAACGTGGGGGGAGGTAGATAACTGCTTCTCGCAGGCGCTAACGGGCCACGGTGTGTTCAAGACATACTTCCACCGCATACAAAAGCACAAGATGAGGTCTGCAAAGAATCTAGCGCACAAAGACACGAATGCGATCTTAAGGTTGGTGCAAGAGTGCGCAAAGATAATATGATTAAGCAAATGCTGGAATTGGAGGATATCTGGAGGGCTGTACAAGATATGATTACGAACATAATAAGAGGTCTTTGAAAGGAATCTGCAGGCTCAGGGCAGGGAGTAACTAGCTATTTAACTAAAGTCTAACTAAAGTAATGCCTATATATAATTTTTCTTTGAATGAACATCAACCGGAGAGAGAAAGAGAAATCTTCCGAGTCCGAAAAGGAGAGAAATGATATAGGGTAAGCGACCTGATGGCAGAGGAAGAGGATATAAAGAGGGGGATATAGAACCATGTTATAGAGAAAATGGGACGAGATTGACTTTTACTTGACTCAAGTTTTGTTTGGTCACGGAGTGTTAAAAAATTATTTATGTAGAATTAAAGTATCGGAAAGTGAGGTATATTGGTTTTGTGAAAACACAGACACAGTGAAACATACACTATTTGTTTATGAAAAGTTTAGTAGTGAAAGAAATATTTGTGAATGAAAATGTGGTCGACTGTTAAACCAAGAAAATAGCAATACATAGTGAAGAAATAAGATATCATAAATTTGTGTTTTATTTTTTATTCTACTAAGTAATGCCCATATTTGAGGAGAGGGGGAAGGCTTTTACATGGTCGAAGTTTTCTTCAACCCGTTACTATCTGGCCATTTGCCATCTTCGGCCAGGTGTCTGCTTACAGATTTCCTAGTCCCCTCTATAATAAAGAAAGGTTTTGTTAGGTTTGATTAGGTTGGGTTAAACTCTGACATCATACAATTCAATGTAAAGGATAGGATTAAGTTGGAATGTTATGGGTTGGGTAAGGTTGATTGTGTTTGGTTTGGTTAAATTGGGTAGAATTTGGTTAGGTTGGGTTGGGTTTTCCGCATCACGCCGGGTCCCGTCGAAAACAAAGTTATTCACGATCAGGCACGTTCATGTGAGTGGTACAACAATTGATGATCGCTCACGATGGGTCACGCATGACCCATCTTGACCAATCGTGATTCGCGTAATTTGCACATCTCTAGTTGCTTCTTAGATTAAATCAGCTGAAGAGAATACGTCGTTCACATAAAAATCATGAAGAGCGACTTGTGAAGCTTTTGAATAATTATCTTCTTCATCTCGAGTTAATTATTGTAACGTCTGGATGGCAAACGGATGGTACCGTTATAATCCCATAAGTCACTATTAATTTATATTCTTGAATCAGAAAATCTTTGTCGAATCGCCATAAGATCATTTGGTATTGTTGATCTTCTTTGAACATAGCAAAATATTTGCGATTTCTTATTGTAATCGTGGGCCACTGTGCATGAAATCATGCCGTTAGAGATTTTACGAGCTTACTTATTAACTTGTAATTATGTTATTCGTGCTTTATCAAACATTTTGAATCAAGAGTTAATCTAACGTTTACTAGAAAATGGGCGCTCAAGTATGTATGCTCCTATATGAGAAAGTATAATAAAGTTCAGAAACGCCTCTTCTGCACTAATTTTTAAATGGATTAAAAATATTAATTATTAACATTTAATTCATCTGCATGTATATAAGAAAATATGAGATTGCGTAAATAAACCCCTAAAATCACATTAATCGATTAATATATAACAAATATATAAAAAGTGCTTACTTACATAGACTATTATCTTTCGAGACCAAGGCACGTTTACCATAAATGCTACAAGAATGGGTCGAGTTTCCATATCCAAAACAAAATTTTGAACCTAGAATGATATAAAAGTTTTTGGATTACTAACTACTAACTAATTTGATGGTTAAATAAATAATATTAACTTTGTTTAATTCAAAAACTGATAGCTTCGTTAAATGTAAGCGTTGTAGGAACTGCAGAAAGCTTGATTCCTAAAAATAATCGTTAATAATAAAGAGGGGGCAATTTAAATGAGATTACCACTTCACACACACTTTCTGAGCGTAACATAAGTAAAATCAAGAAAACTAAACAAACCACGTAATGCATTGAAAAGAAAACTATGCATGTATTCATCTCCAAACCAAAATTAGCCAAAATTTTCGCATAACCAATACATGCAACGGTCGCATTAATTACAGCAATCGAGACGTATACATCGAGAATTACGGAGAAATATTTATTCCATTTATTTTGAAGGAAATAAAATTTCTTTCGAAATGCCGCAACTCTATTCAGGTATACATCCAATTTAATCTTCTTTGCCATTCTTTGAGTGAGGATGAGTTCAAAATTTTTGTATAAATTGTTTATGCTTAAAACTAAAAAGTTGATATAATTGTAAAGATAAGCTAATACCCCAAAAAATATCGGTTGATTCGTCATCGCCAAAATAGAAGATGAGATGTTATTGGAGATGCAATAATTAAAAAGACTTTGATATATAATAAAATATGTTATTAATAATATAAATGAAATAATAGCAACAAATCGTAATCGCTTTATGTAATCTCGCGAAGTTTCATAGAATTCCTCGAAACACACTGAGCTAACTCTCAATAATTCTTGTAGTAATTTCGAAAATTTTGTTGATGAATTAATGATTAAACCATAGCAAATTAACAACCCCCATCCAGAACTAATCTCCTTGATTAATAATAACGTGTTTATTATATTTTGTGCACCGAAATCGGTGATTGTTGTGCTTAAAAATAGCGATATTGAGTGTGTTCCCAAAAATATTATTGTTAAGCATACAACATAACGAGATTTTTTTATGAAAATACTTTTATGGCGGTGATCACAATTAAAGGAGCACGGGTATAAACCGAAGATGAAACATATTCGTAAAACTGGTTTTAACGCGCATAAATTACACATTTCACTCGGCATTTTATTCTTTTAAATTTTACCATAAAGTTTTTGGTAATGCGTTAAACTTGGATGTGTGACTATAAAAGAATGGAATATGATTATGTAAGGGTAAATTACTATCGATTCAAAGTAATCACGCAAATTGTTATGGAAGTGATTTGAATTATAGAAAAAAACGATCATTTGAGAGGTTTTCCTATACTTTAACGCATAGGTTCTCAAACTTTATTTTCGCGTACCCCTTGTGTCAATACCAGATAAAGTAGGTAAAATAACAAAAAATTAAACAGTTTGGAAGGTTTACAGTAATCAGGCAGATTATCTAACATTCACAATTTTACGTAACCGTTCCAAAACCCTCATTAAATCGGATTACTATAACTACATTAATTTAATTCAATCTCAGCTGACTGAGTATCCGGAACGTCTATGGTTCTTCATTAAACACAGGAGGGGTGGATGAGCTGATATTCCTTCTACGATGAAGTTTTGTGATATTCATGCTGATAATGCTCAAGATATTCGTTCTTTATTTACCCTTTATTTTAATTTCGTTTTCGTTATGATAGCCCCTCCGATCCTTCGCATGTTATGCCGACTGAAGGATATGCACCTTGGTTTAGTGAGGAGGATGTTTTGCGTGCTCTTAGTGAAATTGATGCCAGAGCTGGGGCTGGTCCAAACAAACTACCGGGTTGTTGTATTAAAAAGTGTGCTACCGGTTTAGCGAAACCTCTATTTCTTATATTTTCCTAGTCGTTACGTTCCGGTAAATTTTAAAGTTAATGGCGCAAGGCGTTTGTATTCCCTGTATTCAAGTCTGGTGACCGTTGTGATGTATCCCAGTATCGTCCTATTTCATGTTTGTCCTTACCATCAAAAATTTTTGAAAAATTAATAAATTATTATATATTTTGAAGCCCTTCTTGATCGCTGAACAACATGGTTTTCTGCCTGGTAGATCGGTTGAAACATATTTAATAACCTTTACAGATTTTATTAATGGTGCTGTTGATCGATCTTGCCAGGTGGATGCTATCTATTCGGATTTTTCTAAGACCTTCGATAAGATCGGTCACAACATTTTAATAAGAAACTTATCATTGTTGGATGTTCCTCCTGGTCTTCTGGGTTGGTTGGCTTCCTATGGTAGTAACTGATGTCAGGCGATTCGAGTTGGCAATTGCATGTCTGTGTTTCACCGGGTCACCTCTGGAGTTCCCCAGGGAAGCCACCTTGGTCCTGTTCTTTTTTTGGCATACATTAATAAGGTTCTTGCATGTTTTGAATACTCTGAATTTTTACTTTTTGCGGACGATTGTAAAATTATTGTTTTAGATTTGTCATCTCCATCGGATTGTGTTCAACTTCAATCCAATTTGGACCGGTTCCACAAATATTGTGCTGATAACAGTCTCTTCCTGAACTAGAAAACAACGATCATTTGAGAGGTTTTACTATGCTTTAATCCTTAGGTTCTCAAACTTTATTTTCGCGTACCCCTTGTGTCAAAAGGTTTTAATTAAGTTTACTACTAAGTTTACTAAGTGTTTTAAAATTACTTTCTCTCGCAATCGCTACCCTCTAAATTTTACCTACAGGTTTGATAGTGCGGACATTCAGTCAGTGGACCAAATATACGACCTGGGGGTTACTCTTAATAGTAAATTAATGTTTAACCTACAGGTTGAATCCACTATTTCTAAAGCTCTGAAGAGGTTAGGTTTTGTGATTCGAACCTGCCGTCCTTTCACAAGTATTAATTACATCAAAGCGCTATATTTAACGCATGTAAATAGTGTACTTTGTTATGCCTCTACCCTCTGGAATCCTCAGTACCACGTTTACATTAAAGGTATAGAATCTGTTCAACGCAGATTTTTGCGGTATCTATCTTTTAAAATAAATCTCCCGTATTGCGATTACTTTATGCGATCCCAGAACCCTACTCTGGGATTTCAGACACTTGAAAAGAGGCGACTTTATTGCGACCTACTGTTAATTTACAATCTTTGTAACGTTTTCATTGATTCACTTGAATTAGTTGGCGGGTTACGTTTTCACGTTCCTCCATACCGGACAAGGCATGGTCTGATGTTCAGACTTAACCGTTCGAATACGAATGCCCACTTTAACTCACCTCTCCAGACACTAATGCATTCATTTAACACTTATTGTGGAAATAGAGATACAGTCATGCTCATATGTATTAGACACCCCTGCGAGAACTCAATATTATTATATCTACTAAAGCTGTAAAATTTTAGGCATAATGATACGTTGGCCTGGGTTGTTTTCACAAGATTTTTGTGGTTTGTTGGGTAATATAAACCATGAACAGGTAAAGATGAAATTATTTTGTATTTACCACTTTAGTCCCTTTCGAGCGCTTCGCCAAGAAAGTGTCATTGTTTTCATTTGTGAGCATTAGTCGGTGCGTTTTTAAACGATACCAGGAAACGGGATTGTACGCTAACAAATCAAAAAGCGGCCGAAAACGGGCAACGACGACTCAGGAAGATCGACTCTTGCAGAGGATCTCTCTTCGCGACAGACGAAAAACGTCCAAAAAATTGTCTAGCGAACTCCACATTGAACACAACATCTCCATTTCGGCACAAACGGTGAGAAGACGACTTGCCAGTGTGGGTTTACATGGACGTATAGCACGCCGCAAACCTCGCTTGACAGAAAACCATAAAAAGATGCGTTTATTGTGGGCTAAAAAGTACAGGCATTGGACAATTGATGATTGAGCCAAAGTCATGTGGTGAGATGAAAGTAATATAGAGGTATGTATAAATGAAATGTCTACTATTCTAATAAATCTAAAAAATAATTTTACTTCCAGTATTTGTCAAAACAAAGAAGAAAATAATTACTTCTAATTTGTACTTTAATTTCGTAGGTTTTTGGGCAGGCAGGTAGTCAGCACGTTCGGCGAAGAAAGGGGGAGGCATATAACCCGGATTGTATTGTGCCAACTGTGAAATTTGGTGGGGGTAGCATTATGGTGTGAGGTTGCATGTCTGCATCAGGAGTGGGAGAACTTTTTTTGTGCGAAGGTCGCATGAATACACGCCGGTACATCGGCATGTTAGAGGAGCTTTTGGAGCCATCGGCTTTAAAATTATTTGACGAAGAAGTGCCGGAATATTATTTCCAACAAGACAACGCACCCTGCCATAAATCACGCGAAGCAATGTGCTGGTTTACTAAAAACCGTGTAAGGGTGTTAGATTGGCCAGCCCAGTCCCCTGACCTCTCACCTATAGAACATCTGTGGTATAAATTAAAGCTTAAAGTAGCAAAATTCAAATGCACATCATAAACAACTTTAAAAAATAAAATTCTTGAAGCTTGGGATACTTTATCCCAAGAAGAATGTCATAATCTTGTAGCAAGCATGCCAAGAAGGGTGCTTGCTGTAATTAAAGCAAGGGGTGGTATAACTAAATATTAAAATTCTTTAAATAAAGACTTTTAAACCCGTTTCCATTGATGTAAATTTATTTAATACCTTTTATTTTACCTGAAACTGATAAACAGGGGGTGTCTAATACATATGAGCATGACTGTATGTTCAACACCTCTTTGCTTGCGATTAGGCGGTTTTTGCGTGGTGTGGGTGTTAATGATATGGATCATTAAAATTTATTTTATTTGTTAGTACCATATATATATATATATAAAGAGCTAAAGAAGACGCTTCGCTGGGAGTTCACCCTGTTTGCGTCCCAATTATCTAGGATAAGAATAAAGAATTTATTAATCTAATTAATAAATAAATAAAGTATAATTTATAAAAAAAGAAATTATGAAAATTCGTAACTTTAATGAGAAGGATGATGCTGATCCACATTTAAAAAGATAAGTTGTTAAAAAGGGTTCTAAAAAAGAGAGAAAACAAAATTAATTCTATTTACACGATTGAGGAAGTTTGGTAACCCCAAATTGACATCTCTTGTAAATACTCCATTAGTTCTGTCAAAAGAAATCAAATATCTAGACATTACGCTTGACAACAAAATGACTTGGAAAGCTCACCTAGATAATAGAGTAGGTAAGACATGGAGGTTATCACCTAATACTGCCCTCTGGATTTATACAGCTGTAATCCGACCTATGCATGACATATGGTGAAGTAGTATGGTGGTCAAAGAGCTTAAAATCTACATCCACTGCTGCACTTAATAAAGTACAGATTTGCGTGCAAATATACAAAATATTACAGGTACTCTGCAGCTATAGAAAACATATTGAACCTAACATCACTTTATCTGTTCATTCAAGAGGTGGCACTAGTGATTGATGTTTCAACTGCATGCAGCAGGAATTCTAATGGCTGAGAGAAATAGTAAAAATATCGTACTCTGTAATGAAATGGTGAGTTACTCTCGAATTCTGGAATATAAAAACAACTTGGTACTTTTACAACACATTTTTATAAAGAGTTATCTCACCCACCCAAGTTCCACAGAAGTAGAAGTAAAAAACAGTCAAAAAATCTACACTGATAGTTCAGCAAGATACCGTAAGACTTTTGCACTGTAAGTGGACAATCTGTTTTAGCTTTGAGCAGAATAACAAATACCTCACGGCCTTTTTACGGATTTTCATCTGACATTGAAAAAAGCCGCAGAGTAATTATATTTTACTTCAATGGACAAAAGGTCACTCGACCTGTACAGGTAAAAACACACTGATAGGCTTGCGAAAAGAGCTGTTAAGCGAGCGACCTATTCACCTAAATTAATAATCGCTCCGTCCTTATCAACTCAAATTGAGCTAAATAACGATTTTACTCATAAAAAGTTCACAAACCGGTGGGACTACCTACCTTCCTAGGAACTGCTGCGTTATTCTTCAGCAGAGACAACCTTGTCTTTCGTAAGACTCGGTAGAAACGCCCTACAAATTGTAACGAGACTTGTCTCGGGTCCCGTTACAACTTGACTTGTTACGGGTGTCACTGTAAGGCAAAGAAGCGTCTATACCATCTTAAGTTTGTTGCCAGTTCCCTCTGTCGCTTCTGTGAAGAGAGCGAAGAGACTGTTCGACAAATCTTGTGTGATTGTTTCACTCTGCAAGACCTCAGAATGAGAGACTTTGGAAAAGAATGGCCAAGCACGGATGGTAATTCCTTAGGCTGGTTGATGTAGCCGGAGAGAGTGCAAAAGGATATACAAGTTGCCCGTTGAGACGTAGGTGTTCTATGTCTAAGCATACCCTTTCCTACATATATACATAACTGCAGCAAAATTTTTTTAAAATTATGTATTAATGTATTTAAATTAAATTGATTATTTTAATTGTTATTAAATTGAATGAAATTAAGCACTTTGGGTAGAACTTGCAAGAAATCAGTCTGATATCAATGTATCAAATTGGGTTGGGTAGAGCTTCAACTTTATACCATTGAATATAAGGGATGGTATGAAGTTGAAGCATAACTTCATACCATCCTTTATACTAAATAATTTGAAGATGAAGTTCAATCTAACTCAACCATAGAAAACCTTCATACCATCCCTCATATTGAATGGTATAGAATTTGAACTCAATCCAATCCAATCCATAGAAGAAAAAATCATGAAATATTTCCAAAAAATTAGAAGATTTGTAGATTGGGTTGGGTTTAATTGGGCTAAGATCCAACTTCATATTATTTCATATGACGAGTGTTATGGATTGAGTTAGGTTTGTTGCGTTCGGTTTAGCTAAGCTGGGTTGGGTTTGGTTAGGTTAATATAGATAACTTCATTTCATTCAGTATGAAGGATAGCGTGAAGTTGGAGCTGAACTCAGCTCATACAAAAATTTTTCAAAAATCATGGATTAATACAACATTTTACAAAATACCTCAGGACATACAATAATTTACAAGACATCAAAATAACGTGGGAGAACATGAGCCAAAACTCTTTAAGCCTCCATCGCGTGATAAATGACACCCATTACTAACAAAAGACTAAATAGTGCTGGTAGAAGTTTTTGGCCTTTATAATTTGAAACTTTTGTTTGTTAATTACTGCTTCTGTTAGTTAATTTGTATTACTTTTTTTCTCTAATAATTTCTTCTTGATTAATAGAGGTGCGAGGCGCTGTAATCTGCCAAGATTGATGATTTCTTGGTAATTAAGAGAGCAGCCTTGCCCGCAAACAACATCGGCGACATTTATCGTCAATTTGATGTCTTGGAAAGTTACCCAAGCATACAACACTGCAATTTAGTCTTTCTTCGCTGAAGTCAATTGAGGGCAAGGCACTAGAATTCAAGATTGATGACTTCTTGCTGATTAGGAAAGGCGCCTCGACCGCAAGCGACCTCGGCGATATATATCATTCATTTAAAAATCTTGGAAAATTACCCAACCATTGCAAGATTGATCCCCAAACTCCATTTCGCCGAGGTCGCATGCGGGCGAGGCGCTAGAATCTGTCAAGATTGATAATTTCTCGTTAATTATGAGTGGCGCCTTGCCCGCAAACGACATCGGCGACATTTATCGTCAATTTGATGTATTGGAAAGTTACCCAAGCATATAACACTATAATTTAGTCTCTCCTCGCCGAAGTCAGTTGTGGGCGAAGCGCTGGAATCTGCTAAGATTGATGATTTTTTTGCTGGTTAGGAAAAGCTCCTCGACTGCAAGCGACCTCGGCGATGTATATCGTTCATTTCAAATCTTGGAAAGTTACCCAACCATTGCAAGATTGGTGTTTGAAGATTGGGTCTGCAAGAGATCTCGGAGATGTAAACCGCTTATTTAATGTCTTGGAAGGTATCTTAACCTTCGAGTAGATGCGTCTTTATACGTAAATGCAATAATTTTAAAGAATGGGACTGCCAATCCCATGCGTGTCTATTCAAGGATTAAGCAGACAGTAATTTGTTCTCAATACGCAGAGGTCGCTCCAGCATATAATTGTTAGAATGTATGAAGCTTTTGATTGGCCGTACGTTTCCTTCAACTTCACAAAAATAGATGCACTGATCACATCTGATTATTGCAGGACATCCATTTGTTCAAAAATGTCTTTCTATATCTTCCTTCTCCGTCTGAGTACGCCATTCTTAACTTCGTCAAATAGGTTGCTTATAAAATAAATTGTAGGAAACTTATGCTAATATTAAACCTATCAGCTGCATCTCGGAAAAAAGCTGTCCAATGATTAGCTAATCACAGATATGATGTTATTTAGAGTGATAAAATAGAAAGATAGATGTTGTTTGGGTGTAAATTGCAATAAAAACAATTCGCGATATAACTCTTTCGGAAAAATTCGAATTTTAACATTTTTGTCTAAAGACGCACGATTAACCCTGAATATTTCTAATTCAATCCACAAATATTAAAATTTATTAGAATTATTGTTATCATTTATCCACAATATTCAATATTTATATCCATTTAAATGCTGTCATTTAAAATAATTAACCAAAAAAGATAGTGTCAATTTAAAAATCTTTATAGATTTTAAATTATAATAATTTTTACAGTTAATGATTATTTTAAGGAATCAAACTGATTAATGATTTTGTAATAATCATTTTAATTCAATAATTGGTGATTTATAAAATATTCAATAAGATGTGTTAATCTTTGATAATAAACATCTTGATTTTTTAAAATGGCTGTAAACCCTTCGTTGTCGGAATTTAACATGTCTGGAAATTCACCTTCTTCAAACAATTGGGCTTTAATTATAATAAAAGCCATATACATTCCGTACAAAGAAAATTTCTTCCAATGATCTCGAAATGCTTGGATAGGATAAACTTTTTCAGGGTCGCTTCCCAATTCGGCAATTCGTTGCGATAAAGTATCATAATAAAATTTTAAATAATATTCGCCTTCGTTGAGTTCTTTTTTCGTCGCTAAAGGGTAGAAAAAGTAAGAAAAATCTAAAAGCGGTGATGAATATTTTTGACCTTGCCAATCAATTAGTTTTACGTCAATCGGAATCCCAGTTTTATCCTAAAATAAATTTAAATATAAAGGGCGTATTGTTAAATTAAAAATTGTTTACGTCATAAAGAAATAAAATATTATTCGTCCAACAATCTCCTTGCACCATAATGAAGTGATCGTCGTAGTTTCGAAGAATTTTTGGAAAATAATCGCGTAATTTCCCAAATAATTTTAGTAAAAACTCTATTTTTTCCTTATCTGCATCCGGATTGAAACTATCAATAAGTTGCTCAATACATTTTTCAATAATTTCCACCATTCTAAGCTCTTTGTAATATTTACCGAAAAAATCATAAAAACCACCGATTAATTTCTGATATTTTTTAGGGTTCTGATCTTTCATGGCATAATTAATTGCGTGGTATCTAGCAATGGCTTTTATCGACAATCTTAAATGGGCGCCATCAATTGGCGCCTTTCGATCTCTTAACCTGTAACCCAAACATTTTAAATTCTCCATTATAATCGGTGGAATTTGACCGTTTTTTATTTTTACGTTAAAATATTTTGGGACGTTATCAAACGGTTTTTTAATATTTTTACTATTTTGGAATTGATCAAAAATTGGGTAAATTTCCGTGTAAAAATTGTACTCGGCCTTAAAACCTTCAACATATGCATCCTTCCAATCACATTTTAAATCTTCCGGTAAATACTTAACGAAAAGTTTAATGCTTTCACCACAATCATTTTTAATTGAAATAACAAAATATTCCGATGAGTATCCATTACCATCTTGAGTTTCCTGCGAAACTGAGATTTTCGAAGGATTTATAATGTTTTCAATTTTAACGATTTCGTCGATTATGTTTTGGGTGAAGTTTGTTTGAATTTTCATTTTTTGAATAAATTTATATTCACAAGATTAAAGAACTGTTGGTACTGAATAAAAATTCCTTCGAGGTTAATTAAATATATAAATCATTTTTTATCAATTTGTTTTCTTTTTATAAGATATCATGCTATTTAAGTTTTTAATCAACTTTTTGACTAAAATCACGTGATTGTTGAAGATGTAAATTAGGTTGCCCATTAAAAAAAATAATACAAAAAGTATCTAAAATGCTTGATTTTTTATAAAACCTTTTAAATTAACAAAATATTTTGTTGTGTCATATTATCATATAATAAAATATTAAATAATATGTTATAAGTTGATATACAGGTGAGCCGATAGTGCAAGGATGGACGATTTTGGCCTTACTGTTAAAAATAAAAAAAAATGTTTTTATGTCATCATACATTGCCATCAATGCTGCATCGATTAAAATTATTTTCAGCTATATAAGATGTTTTCAGCTTAAAAGAAATGTCAGCCTGTATAAAACCTAACACCAAAATCGCACTTGTGGGTGATTTAATGTTGATATTTTAGAGAAAAGCTATCAGAGAAGTATTTTACTTGATACGTGTTTAAGTTTCAGACTGGAGCCATCCTTTTTTGAGCTAACTAGGACTACACTATCTTCACGGAAATGTATCGACAATATATTTACAAATCTTCATAAAGATAGCTACCTAGCTTTAGTGCACCCAGACCAAATATCAGACCACACATATCAGACGTTTTACTTCTTAATTGAGGAGGAAAAGCAACACGTCAGCATACAGAGACTTATTGGTAAAGAAGCAATAAACCTATTCCAACTACAGTTAGCCCGAGAAGATTGATCTGAGATTTATCATGAAGATGATCCTAACTGTAAATTTAATATGTTTTTTAACGTCTTCATGCGTCAACTTGAAGCTTGTTACAAAGTTCTTAAACGCAAGCGTAACACGGTTCTAAACGATCCGATTTTAACTCAAATAAAATATATCCTTACCTTAATTCAAGAAACCTATTATAGAACCAATAATGAAGACTTCAAGACTATATACAACAGTTTCAAACATTTTATTTGAAACAAATTGAACAATGCTAAAAAGAAAATCTGAAGAAAAAAATCGTTGCTTTGGAAAATAAAACTAAAACCACATGGAATATAATAAACTCGGAAACAGGGCGGAAAAGACATTCAATGTTATCACCAACTAGTTTAACTCAAAACTCCTTTAACGAGTTCTTCACAAATATTCCTAAAGACCTTATAAGCACTCTGCCATTTACCCAAACTCAACCTGAAGATTATCTCTGTAAAATTCCGAAAAAAAATCTCTCATTCAGACCATAACGAATTATTCATGCATAAGACTTTTCTCCCTTTTTAATATTTCAATTTCAAAAATTCACATTTTGGGGACTTTTGATAGATTTTTTATTTAGGTAGTGCCTGGTTATGGGTTACCATTTGCGCTTCATTACAAACTGTTTTCATCAGGGTTGAAAAAAAACAATTCTTTTTAAATTTTTGAACAAAACACCTGTTTTTAATTGTTTTAAACAGTTTCTTTTTGTTTTAAACTTATTTTACGTTGCTACCAAAAAAATGTATTTTAAACTTGTTTTAAACAGTGTTTTAAACAAGCTGTTGGAAATAAATGAAATATTTAAGAATATTTTTAAACCAAAAATCGAACCCTTACGTCCAAATTATGCCTTATATAAACTCTAACTCAAGAGAGATAAAGAATAAACTCTTGTTATTGAGGTTAAATTGAATAATCTAATTTATATCATCATATCTCAAAGACGAATTGAGATATCGCCATGAAATAAAAATCATTTTGAAGCAAATTTAATCTAGTTTTAACACACCAATTAAAATTTCTTCGATTCTATAAATCAAAAAGATAATTGTTCTTTAAATCGCCTCTTTTATTATTGAGGTTAAATTGAATAATCTAATTTACATTATCATATCTCAAAGACGAATTGAGATATCGCGATGAAATAAAAATCATTTTGAAGCAAATTTAATCTAGTCTTAACACACCAATTATAATTTCTTCGATTCTATAACTTGAAAAGATAATTTTTCTTTAAATCGCCTCTTTTATTATTGAGGTTAAATTGAATAATCTAATTTACATCATCATATCTCAAAGACGAATTTAGATATCGCGATGAAATAAAAATCATCTTGAAGCAAATTTAATCTAGTTTTAACACACCAATTATAATTTCTTCGATTCTATAAATTAAAAAGATAATTGTTCTTTAAATCGCCTCTTTTATTATTGAGGTTAAATTGAATAATCTAATTTACATCATCATATCTCAAAGACGAATTGAGATATCGCGATGAAATAAAAATCATTTTGAAGCAAATTTAATCTAGTCTTAACACACCAATTATAATTTCTTCGATTCTATAACTTGAAAAGATAATTTTTCTTTAAATCGCCTCTTTTATTATTGAGGTTAAATTGAATAATCTAATTTACATTATCATATCTCAAAGACGAATTGAGATATCGCGATGAAATAAAAATCATTTTGAAGCAAATTTAATCTAGTTTTAACACAGCAATTATAATTTCTTCGATTCTATAAATTAAAAGGATAATTCTTCTTTAATTCGCCTCTTTTATTATTGAGGTTAAATTGAATAACTTCATTCACATCATCATATCCCAAGGACGAATTGAGATATCGCTATGAAATAAAAATCATTTTGAAGCAAATTTAATCTAGTTGTAACACACCAATTATAATTTCTTCGATTCTATAAATTGAAAAGATAATTTTTCTTTAGATTGCCTCTTTTATTATTGAGGTTAAATTGAATAATCTAATTTACATCATCATATCTGAACGACGAATTGAGATATCGCCATGAAATAAAAATCATTTTGAAGCAAATTTAATCTAGTTTTAACACACCAATTATAATTTCTTCGATTCTATAAATTAAAAGGATAATTTTTCTTTAAATTGCCTCTTTTATTATTGAGGTTAAATTGAATAATCTCATTCACATCATCATATCCCAAGGACGAATTGAGATATTGCCATGAAATAAAAATCATTTTGAAGCAAATTTAATCTAGTTTTAACACACCACTTATAATTTCTTTGATTCTATAAATTAAAAGGATAATTTTTCTTTAAATTGCCTCTTTTATTATTGAGGTTAAATTGAATAATCTCATTCACATCATCATGTCCCAAGGACGAATTGAGATATTGCCATGAAATAAAAATCATTTTGAATCAAATTTAATCTAGTTTTAACACACCAATTATAATTTCTTCGATTCTATAAATTAAAAGGATAATTTTTCTTTAAATTGCCTCTTTTATTATTGAGGTTAAATTGAATAATCTCATTCACATCATCATATCCCAAGGACGAATTGAGATATTGCCATGAAATAAAAATCATTTTGAAGCAAATTTAATCTAGTTTTAACACACCAATTATAATTTCTACGATTCTATAAATTAAAAGGATAATTTTTCTTTAAATTGCCTCTTTTATTATTGAGGTTAAATTGAATAATCTCATTCACATCATCATATCCCAAGGACGAATTGAGATATTGCCATGAAATAAAAATCATTTTGAAGCAAATTTAATCTAGTTTTAACACACCAATTATAATTATTTCGATTCCATAAATTAAAAAGATATAATATTTTAAAATCGCCCTTCTTGTTTTTGAGGTTAAATTGAATAATCTAATGTACATCATCATATCTCAAAGACGAATTGAGATATTGTTATGAAATAAAAATCATTTTGAAGCAAATTTAATCTAGTTTTAACACATCTATTGTATTTTTTATTTTATAGGAATGTTTTTCGTCTTGAATTAAATATTTATTTAATAATTTTTTGCACTTTTATTAACAAGACGATAGTATTTAACACAATGTTTCAACCGGTTTCGGTTACGTTTAAACCATCTTCAGGAAATACATGAAGATATGTATTACAATACTATTACAATACTATCGTCTTGTTAATAAAAGTGCAAAAAATTATTAAATAAATACATCTATTGTAATTTCTTCGATTCCATAAATTAAAAAGATAATTTTTCTTTAAATCACGTCTCTTGTTATTGAGTACTTGAGACTTGAGAGCTTTATTCTCACCTAATCAGGATTTTGAATACTGCAACAGCTTCAAGCGATTATATAGGAAACCACTACCAGTGATCAATAATATTCGGGAATTCCCATCGTTTCTTGTGTGAACGTTTCTTGTGTGAACTGGATTTCGTTTTCGTTGGTGCAAGAAAACAGGTCTACTACGGGACGTAAGAAGGACCCTGTTTGGTCTTTTTTCGAAGAAAGTAAAGGACCTAACAATAAAATAAGAGCTAAATACAAAAAATGTAAAAGAAAACATTCTCGCAAATATGCTATCCGGAAAATAAATTTTCGAGCCCCTAGCAACTGCAGTAGCATCTTCAGCAGATATGGAAAGGATTTTTTCGTCTTTTGGTTTAGTACATTCCCATATCAAAAATAGATTAGGGAAATAAATAATAAAAAAAATAATAAAAAAAATGATAAAAAAAATGATAAATAAAAAAAATGCTCAAGTTTTAGAAAATTTTGTTTAAAGTTTATATAATTGCCACATATTATTAATATGTGGCAATGGATATTGAGGAATAATCGCCACAAAGTTGCCAATCATTAGAATCCTTAGATGATGAAGGTATGCAAATACCAATTGAGACCATCACCATGTGTGAACTGGATTTCGTTTTCGTTGGTGCAAGAAAACAGGTCTACTACGGGACGTAAGAAGGACCCTGTTTGGTCTTTTTTCGAAGAAAGTAAAGGACCTAACAATAAAATAAGAGCTAAATACAAAAAATGTAAAAGAAAACATTCTCGCAAATATGCTATCCGGAAAATAAATTTTCGAGCCCCTAGCAACTGCAGTAGCATCTTCAGCAGATATGGAAAGGATTTTTTCGTCTTTTGGTTTAGTACATTCCCATATCAAAAATAGATTAGGGAAATAAATAATAAAAAAAATAATAAAAAAAATGATAAAAAAAATGATAAATAAAAAAAATGCTCAAGTTTTAGAAAATTTTGTTTAAAGTTTTATTTTATAAGCTCTTATAACTCTTATTTTATTAGAAATTAGAAGTAAATGCTTCACAATACTATTTATTGTTTCTTTTAGAAATAATCCTTCACACAAAGTCCTGTGACTTTAAACAGGTTTTAAACTGTAACAACCCTGGTTTTCATTGATGCAAAAAGTACCTCTCTCTCTCTGCTTAAGTTTGAATTTTGAAGATTTTTGCAGTATTATTTTGCAGAATTTTCTTATATCTAGGTTCTAACTAGTTATACAGTCTGATTCATTACGAATAATATGCGTTTAATACGAAACCACTAAATTTTCATGTGTGTGTGCACAGGGTACATCTTGAGATGTCCTATTCCAGAGAACAACACTTCTAAATTCGCTTCCCATCCGAGCATATCATGTAGTGATGATGTAGTATGTTTATGGAGATGACCACGTAAAATAATGTCCGTGTATAGCTGGCTATTATTGCAAAAACAGAAATTTGTGTTACATTATTTGTTAAAAATTAAATTACAATAATCGATGTTTTATAAAATACTCTAAAAGATCTCTCATTCTTTTAACATAAACATCTTGATTTTTTAAAACCCCAGAATAAGCATCTGTTGGGCTAATTTCCGCATCGGGATTCAACATACTTGGAATTTCGTCTTTTTCAAACAATTCCGCTTTAATGACAGAAAATGCCATACACAATCCGAACTTTGAATATTTTCTCCAATGATCTCTAAACGCGTGATGAGGAAAAAGTTTCTCCGGATCGCTCCCTAATTCGGCGATTCGTTGCGATAAAGTGTCGTAATAAAGTTTCAAGTAATATTCGGCGTTGTCGAGTTCCTTTTTCGTGGCTAATGTGTAAAAGAAATAGGAAAAATCGACAATTGGGGATGAAATCCTTTGACATTGCCAATCGATTAATTTCACGTCGATTGGTAATCCGGTTTCTTCCTAAAATTTAAGTCAAAATTATAATTTAAATTAACATTTAAAAGAATTACTTACTTGATAAAGAAACATCATATTGTTGGACCAACAATCTGCTTGCGCCATTATAAAGTACTCATCATAATCACCAAATAATTTTATCATATAATCGATTATTCTTCGATCTAAATTGTCACAATGTTTCATGATTTCTTTATCCAAAATTGGATCGAAACTACCCGTAACTTGGTTAACGCATTCTTTAATTATATCGGCCATTCCAAAATCTAAATAAAATTTACCCCGGACATCTCTGGGTAAAGAAGATAATTCTTTATATTTTTCAGGTTGTTGATCTTTCATCGCAAAATTGACAGCGTGATATTTAGCAAACGCTTTTATGGGCAAAATTAAATGCTGGTCATCAATCGGTTTCTTTAGATCTCTCAAAACGTACCCAGAGCTTCGTAGATCTTCCAAAACGATCGGCGGAGTCTCACCATTTCTTATTTTTGTCTTAAAATGTTTCGGCACGTTGTTAAACGGTTCTTTAATATTTTTACTTTTTTCGAATTGTTTAAAAGCCGGGTAGATTTCCACGTAAAAGTTATACTCCGTGTCGAAAGCGTCAACGAAAACATTCTTCCATTCCAACTTCATATTCTCTGGTAAGTATTTAACGAAAAGTTTGATATCTTTTCCAAGATCATTTTTAATGGCAATCGCGTAAGTTTTCGAAGCGTACCCGTCACCTTCTTGAGATCCTTGCGAAATCGATATTTCTGAGGGATTCTTAATGTCTTCACTTTTCAAAATTTGATCAATTACGTTTTGAACGGTATGAGTCATTTCAATTTTCATTTTGAATTTGTAACGAATTAATTATACAGGTCTTTACACTAAAAATAAGAAAGAGAGAAAGTCGTGAGAGTTCGTTTATATAAAGTTCTTTTGGATGTTTTAATTGGATCTATGGAATCTTTCCAACATTCCATTGCTTTAAGGATGTTACCAAGAAATGCTAATTTGAAGATCCAATTAGTTTGCTAAATTGTGAGAAAAGTTTGGATCCAAATTATTTTCCAATGCATCTTTAAGAGGATATGCTTCCGACCAACGTGTAAATCTATCAATAATTGTAAAAACATACGAACATTCTAAAGAGGGAGTGAGGGGACCAACAAGATCAATATAAGCATATTCAAATCTTCCTTTCGGAATTGGGATTCATCCATAATTTAATATTTTTTGTCATATGAGGCCATAAGAAATGTGCTTTGAAACAATGAACAATTGCACGAAATTCGGAAAGACAGAAATTATGAAATTTTGCAAATATCGTGTAACGAATTCCTGAAATGTAGAGTCTTGGATGAGTAGAAGACCAACGGTATTTATATATTTATATCAAAGGGATAAAGCTGAAAATGAAATAATGTTTGATATCTGAATTGATATTGTCTTGAATTGATTTTAATTCTACATAAAATAAATCAAGATCATCATGAGTGAATTGGGTTATGTAATATAGATGTAGTGGTTGTCGAGGTGTCTTCCCAGATTTTGAAGTAAATGAATTGACCAAGGGTTTATGATCAGTAAATACGGTAAAGTAATTATCTAGAAGAATATGTTGGAAAAATTTTATTACAACATATACTGGGAGTAATTCACGATCAAAAGTGGAAGATTTGATTTGGCTTGGTGATACTTTTTAGAGAAGAAGGCAATTGGTTGGGTTTCGTGATTGATAGTCGAAAATGATGCTCCCATTGCTGAATTCAATCATCAAGATGAAGATGAAGATGAATCATCTGAATTCATTCAAGTATCAGTATTAAAAGATATGTGACATTAATTTTTTGCTGTTCAAACAAACTTGTAACGAATTATATTCATCAGACAAACAGTTGATGTCCTTTTGCTTTTTCGAATTAAGAGTTATTGATATATACAAAGAATATAATATTTCTGGTAAATTAGAAATGACCTTTGTAAACTTTTTAAATGAATTGTTTTTTTTTTTAATCTGATGGCCTGAAGGTATCAGGTGAAACGTGATGACTAAGAAAGTCTAACGAAGATACACCAAAAATACATTTTTAGATTGTATATTTATGCCTAAAGTAATTAATCTTTCAAAGAGTGTGGATAAATTTTCAGTTTTATTTAAACTAGTAAGTCGTCTAAATATACAAATAAAAAATCGAGACCTGTTAAAATTTCATTTATGAACCGCGGAAAACTGTGAGCAGCATTTGTCAGACCAAAGAGCATTCTTGTAAATTCAAATAATCCAAAAGATGTAGTAATGACAGTTTTGAATATATCGTCCTTGTCATCTGGTATTTGGTGGTATGCAGGTATTAAATCTATTTTGGGCAGATTGAAATTTTGAATATGTGGCAATGGATATTGAGGAATAATCGCAACAAAGTCGCCAATCATTAGAATCCTTAGATGATGAAGGTATACAAATACCAATTGAGACCATCACTTCAAATTTTTTTTGGCGATCAAAAATTTGAAGAATTTAAACGTCGAGAACGACAAAATGGTGAATGAGAAATCAGGAGTAGAAAAGCAAATTTGGGAAAGATTTTAGAAGTTTGGTAAATGAAGTTTCAATAGAAAAAAGCTTAGGACTAGAAAATTTCTGGGCAAATTTAAAGATACAGTCAATATTTTCTTACCGTAGTATTGATTGTAGAACCATTAACTGCTAAAAGAAAAGGAGTTGAATTTATGTCTAAAGATTTGAATAGTTTAAAGGGTAAAACAGAAATGTCAGTACCTGTATCGATAAGAAAATTTAGATTATTGTTATCATCGTAGATAAAAAGACGATTACTAATAATATTAATTTATGATTGACGTGAATCACGTTTAGTAAAACTAAATTTTTATTTGAAGGTATTTTTTCTATCGAAACTCTATTTTGTTTTTTGAATTTTGATTTGATTTGGATGATTTCATTTACTATTTCATATATTCACCATTATCATATATTCCTTGATAATAGAGAGATATCAAATCTTGATTAGTAGAATTGACTTGCTATTCGATGAAAATCTGGTTGTGTTATTGTATGCAAAAGAGTTCGACAAGAATTAGAGATATCTTGTAATGCTTTAAGACTCCACATCTTTCAGGTGGATCATTTGGATCAACATCATAAATAATTGAAGCTATTTCAGGAGGAGACGGACCAATGACTAAATTGTATTTACTTCTGTCGGTCGTGATTCTCGAAATAGTGAACTGTGCTTCTTTTCGCTTAAACCAAATACGCGGCTGAGATGACCAAATGTTGGTAATTTGACGTGACTTAAATTTTCTATTAATTGAATACTACTATTCACGTTTTCTTCGTCCATTTTAATTTTGATTTTATATGAAAATTTTAATGAATTCCATATTTGATGATGCCTATATGTTGCCCAACAACTCAAGTGTGTCCATGTAAAAGGGAAATTACCTGCAATGTATGCGAGTGAACAACCTCTACTGGGCAAAAAGATACAATGAAAAATTTATTAATTTATAGCTTTTCTTTCTTCAAAACATGTTTTTTTTTTTCATTACAATTTTCCAATAGTAGTAATATGATTTAATAATAATTGTTCGCTTCCAAATGTCGGAATAGTTTCGATCGGGCAATTATCACAGACGGACGCGTCTCCGAACAGGTCTAGCGCGACGTGTTGTACCGATTTTTATACCCCATTGAATTTTTCAACAAGTGCTATTCGACAAACAACGTGCAAACTTATTGCAGTTTTTAAACATTTTTAAGCCCTTAAGGGCTTTTATTATTCTCTATGAACAAGAAAAGGACCTCCGATCATTTATCCCCTCCCATCAAGGAAATCAACAAGAGGTACTCATGGGATCCCACAACACTTTTATCCCAAAATAAATACGCCGCTTTAGTGGATGTCTCCGATGAGAACAATGATCCTAGTACTTCAGCAACTAACAACCCTGTTAATAACGATGAAAATAAAAAACAAAAAATTCCCCCTATCTTTATCCATGGTGCTCTAAACCATTAGCAACTTATAACTGACTTGAAAACGAACACAAATCACTGTTTCACTACTACGTACAAAAACTCAAATACCAAGGTTAACCTATCTCATGCTGATGATTACAGAGCGATCACTAAATTCTACAAAGAGAACAAAATCCCGTTCCATGCCTACCAGGATCTTTCCAACAAGCCACTTTCGGTGATCTTGCGCAGTGTTCCGATATCAATAACCGATCAAGTAATCAAAACCGAACTGAAACAACTAAACCTACCAATTGTAAGAGTCGCTAGACTGCTTAACAAGTCGAAATATCCCATTCCTTTATGCGCAGTTGATCTAGAAACCTCAGAAAACGCCAATGAAATCTATCAAGTCAAGGAAATCTGCAATGCAATCATCACGGTAGAAGCCAGGAGGAATTCCCAAAAGAATCCCCAATGCCGTAACTGCCAACGTTACGGACATACAAAAAATTACTGTTCAATGAGCTCTAGATGCGTCAAATACGGTGAAAGTCACAACCACAGTATCTGCAAAAAGCTTCAAGGTGACCCACCCAAGTGTGCCAACTGTGGCCAAGATCATCCAGCAAGCTATCGAGGCTGTAAAATTCATATCGATTACCAGAACAAGTACCATCGTCAAACAACTTCAATTCATCCTGCGCAAAAAACACAGAACTCACAAACAATACCTCAGTCAGTCAGAAAAGAACGTCTCCTTCAGTCCAAGTAGAGAATCAACCAAATCAACAACAATCCTCAGAATCAGAGGCACCCCTCTTAACCGTCATCCTCTCCTATATTAAAGACTTAATTGTTACCTTTATACCACAAACCAAATTATTTGTAATAAACCATCTACTCCCACATTTATGACCTAACCTAACAGATATACATAACCTAACCATCATGAATTTCAACGCCAATGGTATTAAAAAACAACGAAATCTTCTCATTGCGTTTTTGGCTCGCTATCAGATTGATGTAGCTTGCATCTCAGAAACACACCTAGCTCCAAATGAGACCCTCTGAATAGCAGGCTATAATGTATATAGATCAGATAGGCCATCCGCTCCAGCAGCAGGAGGGGTGCCGATTATAATTAAAAAACAAATTCAACACTATCAATTTAGCTGTAAAACCACCGCTATCGAAATAACGACAATAGTAATTCAAACAAACAACTCAACCCCAGTTAATATCATTTGCGGATACAAACAGCCTAACAAAAAACTACCAGAAACTGATATAAGTTCAATGTTATGTAGCTCTATACCTACCCTACTTATTAGAGATTTTAACAGCAAGAATAAACTCTGGGGATGCAGAGCAGACAATCCATCGGGACTAAATCTGGAACTACTAGCAACCAAGTACTGTTTTCAAGTGCACTGCCCAATGGATTTTACCTACTATCCTTATAGAAGCGACTATCAGCCAGATATACTAGATATAGTATTAGCCAAAAATATTACCATCCAGCTAAATCAGTGTGTAATAAGCGAGTTAAACTCGGATCATTTGCCAGTAATCATCACCCTTGCAAAGCAACCTGAACACAGAGCCAAAATTCCAAAGCTGATCAATGGATTCATCAACTGGGCAGAGTTTGGAGACTCACTGAATAATCACGATTTTAACTTACCAACTTCAGCTAATCCGAATGAGTTAGATACAAAAATCCGTTTGCTGACATCAAAGATTAAGGAAGCAGCTGTATCATCAACGAAACCCTTCAAAAAGAATACTTCAAATAATTACAACCTCCCCCCTAAAAGCATATTGGACCTAATCAAGGAAAACGAAAGGTTCGACGTGAATGGCAACAGACGCGTAATCCAGAAATAAAAACTACTCTGAACAGACTAACTCACATCATCACTCAGAAATTAGATGCCTATAGAATCCACAATTATAGAAAACTCATCGAAGGTTTTGAAGGAAGTGACCCCGGATTGTGGAGGACAACTAGGAAAATAACACGAACATTTGAAGAAATACCTACCCTAATAGTCAATGAAACACCAGTAATCTCGGACGAAGACAAAGCAAACACCTTTGCGGATTATCTGGAAGAATGTTTTCAACCAAATATCAATAATGAGAATATTCGTCACATTACCACAATCCAACAGTATAATGAATCCCATCTACTAACGTCAACACTAACAGAAAATAATGACAAAATATCATTACAGGAACTAAAGGCAGAAATAGCAAACCTCACCACCAAAAAATCTCCTGGCCTAGATTAGATACCTAATAAAGTCATAAAACGCCATCCAGAGAAATTACTGATCCACATCACAGGAATTTTTAATCGTTGTCTGGAAATTGGTTACTTTCCGGTAGCATGGAAAAAAGCGCAAATCCTAATGTTCAGAAAGCCACACAAAAACAATACGGATCCAACCAATTATTGCCCAATCAGTCTTCTCTCATCCATATCTAAACTATTTGAACGAATTATCAATCATCGACTACAAGAAGAGATAAGCCTTCTTAAAATAATCCCAAACATACAGTACGGATTTAGAGAAGCTAGAAGAAGGTTTCGAAGCTAAAAAGTTTACAGCTGCAGTATCGCTAGACGTAGCGAGAGCCTTTGATACTGTTTGGATTGAAGGCTTAAAATACAAGCTCTATCAAACGGGACTAAGTAAGTATTTACTTGCTATACTGTTCTCTTTCCTGAAGGAAAGAACCTTTTCTGTCACCATCAATGGATACTCTTCCAGCACTCGAAGAATCCTTGCAGGTGTCCCGCAAGGTAGTAGTTTATCCCCTGCTGTATTCAACATCTTTATGCACGATATCCCGACAGACGTAAATTTCGAAATGGCCATATTTGCGGATGACATGTTAATTATGGGACAAAACGACATACTCATTGATGCTATTGAGACACTTTAAAGGTCAGTGGACAAAATTCAAAAATGGTTATCAAAATGGGCCATTATGCTCAATGCCAGGCTAAAATCTTTTCGCTAAGACCTTATCGAAATGCACCTTACATTATTATAAACGACCAAGAAATACAGTGGAAAGCAATAGATGATGCTATGAAATACCTCGGAGTTCTCCTTGATCACCGCTTCACTTGGAAACTCCACATAAACTCGAAGGTCAACCAAGATTATGCCAAGCTTCGACAATTGTATCCTCTGATCAATCGAAAATCGTTTCGAGCAATTCATCAACTTCAAATATGAGAAAAATTCAAACCCTACAAAACAAACTCCTCCGGATCTCAATGAACGCGCCGTGGTTTGTAAGAAATGAGGAGCTCCATAAAGACTTAAACGTCCCAACAATCAGGGAATTTATTAGGAAATTAACTAAATTTTTTTTTAACAATCTCAGTAAGTGCTCTAGTGTAGTTCAACACCAAGTAGGTCGCCACCAGATCCACACGCGTTTAAAGAGGAAACTTCCCCAAGACCTAATTTCATCAGATTCGGACTAGCAGTTCCAGCACGGAACTCAGGGCGAAAGTATAAGTCAATATAGAAGAACCTCCAAAGGGTTTGACATTCTTAAGTCAAAATCTTTATTTACAACCTTTCATATTTTTTTCCTTATCTTAATATTAGTTTGCTTAGTTTCTCTGTTATAACTCAAGAACCATTGACGGTTTCTCATTTCATTATTCAGAAGAATTGTAGCTATAATAAATAATTTCTGTTAATACATCTATTAAGGTTCAGTATCTTCAATTAATTTTTTTAATTTTAACGTACTAGTGAGCTTTTTCTTCCCAATTCAGCCCCAGTATCTGCTGCAAATATTTTTTTGCAGAACACGTAATTTGAATTAAGACATGACACTGCTTCTGGGAAATTTGATACTCCTTCTACAGGACCTGAAATGTTTTCAGAACACAGGATAAAATTTGCCTCTGGAAGACTTGATACTACTTTCAAAAGACTTCAAATACTTTCAGAAAACTTGATCTTGCTTCCATATGTTTAGACACTGCTGCTAGGAGATTTGATACTGCTTCCAGAAGACTTGAAATGCTTTCAGAACTCTTAAACTGCTTCCAGAAGATATGATATTGGTTCCACAAGTTTTGAAATTGTTTCCAGAAGACTTGATATTGCTTTCATAAGTCTTGATACTGCCTCCAGAAGAGTCAATATAGCACCTGGAAGACTTGATAGTGACTTTGAAAGGCTTGAAATGCTTCCAGAAAGCTAGGTACTGCTTCTAAAAGACTTGATATTGCTTCCAGAAGACTTTAAATGCTTCTAAAAGACTTGATACTGCCTCTGGCAGATATGATACTGGTTTCAAAAACTTGAAATGTTTTCAGAAGACTTAAAACGCTTCGAGAAAGCTTGAACTTCTTCATGAACACTTGATATTGTTTCCAGAAGACTTGAAATGTTTCTAAAAGACTCGATACTGCTTCTAGAAGACTTGATATGCTTCCAAAAGACTGGAGATTTCTTGTGTCAATTCTCCATCGATGCAACGCCTATTTTTCAAAACTTATTTAAATAATTTTATAAGCAATTTATTTTTATTTAAATTTATAAGCTATTATAAGCAAGAATGATAAAAATACATTTATATAAATATATGATATAATATGTTTGAAAACAATGGTTACCCAAAGAAGCTCCTTAACAAATTACTGTTTTCTACAAACTTACAACATAACATAAATCAAAATCCTAACATATCCCAACAAATTCAACAATATAAAAAAATTCCACATATTCCCGGATAGAGTGCATTTGAAAACCGATGGTATAACACTTATTAACATTTACCCAAATAAATTGACCAATTACTTCTCAACATTAAAAGATAAAACGGAAAAATGTCTAGAATCGGGACTTATATATTATGTTAATTGTAAAGACTGTAATAAAAATTATATTGGACAAACAAAACAATAATATAAAAATAATTTTTCTTATCCTTTTTTTCACCAATTATTAAATTAGGGTCTTTTTAAAAAATTTACTTCTGGTGATAATTAAAATTTATTTTTCTTAACTAGTTTCGAGCCTTGCTCTTCTTCAGTAGATACCTACAAGTTTACAACATACGAAAATGAACATATTAATATAAAAATAAAATAGTAAAATTTTACGTAATTATTAACAAATTAGAAAAATTAATTAAAATTTTTCAAAATTTACGTCATAAGTTATTGTGTGACGTTAGGTTTTTTTATGTTTTTATTTATTTTTTATTTGTTTTTATTTTTGTGTTCTAGATACGGATCTCGCAGGCAACTATAGATTGGTTTTTGGGTCGGGATAATTTGTTCATTAAGGCTTACAATATTACTGTTAATTTCAATAAACTTGTTGATTTCGTACATTTCCATTATTTCCATAAGGTTGCTTTTATTAAGTTGTCATTGTTATGACATAAAATAAAGAAAAAAAAATAAAAAATAAAATAATATCCCATAAAATCAAGAAAATGTTCCATAAGTTCAACATAACAATGACATTTAAAAACAAATACAATCTTAAGGCATTATTAGTTAATAACAAAAACAAGACTACAACTCTCGTTAAAAGTGGCGTATACCAATTGCAATGTGGGACCTGTTTAAAGCACATAAAAAGAGTTCAAAATCGGCATTCGGAAAACATCTAATTTTCAACAACCACGAATTTGACGAAAATAAAAATATTAAATTACTACACCAACTTAAAAAGCAACCTTATGGAAATAATGGAAATGTACGAAATCAACAAGTTTATTGAAATTAACAGTAATATTATAAGCCTTAATGAACAAATTATCCCGACCCAAAAACCTAAAATCTAAAATCTATAGTTGCCTGCGAGATCCGTATCTAAAACACAAAAATAAAAACAAAAAAAAAATAAATAAAAACAAAAAAAACCTAACGTCACACAATAACTTTTGACGTAAATTTTGAAAAATTTTAATTAATTTTTCTAATTTGTTAATAATTACGTAAGATTTTACTATTTTATTTTTATATTAATATGTTCATTTTCGTATGTTGTAAAGTTGTAGGTATCTACTGAAGAAGAGCATTGCTCGAAACTAGTTTAGAAAAATAAATTTTAATTATCACCAGAAGTAAATTTTTTAAAAAGACCCTAAACAAAACAATGGTTAAAGAGTAGAATTAATAAACATAAAAGTGATACAAAATTAAAAACATCATGTGCTCTATCCAAACACGCAGTTGACCTAAACCATCAGTTTGATTTTGAAAATACAATAAATTTAGACAAAGAATCAAATTATCACAACAGATTGTTTCTGGAAATGTACCATATAAACGCAGAAAATAATGTTGTTAATTTCAAAACAGACACAGAAAATCTCAGTAATATTTATTATCTTTTTCAACTTATTCGATGATTTCAAAAATATTTCCTAAACAGTAGTTATACATTTGATGTGACGGGTTGACAAGTGTTGTTTATGTTATTTAGTTAATTTTAATAATATTATTAAATAAGGAACACAACTTTGTACGTATTCTAATTTGTTTTGATTATTGTATTTCATTATTATTTACTTCATTTCAGTGTACTCTGAAGAAGACTGAAATAAACAGTCGAAATATCAGTACAAAATAAAGTAGTTCATTTTATAATACATCGTTTCCCGAATAATTATTTATTTAAATCAAATTACTTACGATCGATAAATTTTTTTATATTCTTATTATTGATAAAAATACAACATTGAATAGTGTTAGATCATGTTTTGACGTCCAAAAAAAAGTCCCGGGATGTTTAAAGGTGGGATTTTCATCTTCATACGTTCCTGTTTTCTTTTTGTTTTCACATTATGAACTCATTTTCGATGTGCCCTAACTGAAATATGCCTCACCCGGGTGAGGGTGAGGGTGAGCCTCAACTTCAACGTCAGCTTAAACCTCAACTTCAACCTCAACTTTACTTCAATTTCAAAACCAACTTGAAGCTCAACGTCAACTTCAACTTCATCTTCAACCACAGCTTCAGCTGCAACCTCAACTTCAGCTTCATCTTCAACCACAGCTTCAGCTGCAACCTCAACTTCAACTTTATCTTCAACCTCAACTTGAAAGAAAATCGAACCAATCGGGTTACGCTGGGTCCCATCAAAACCAAGGTTGCTCACATATTAATTAATAATACACCAAGCTAATAATGAAATAACTTTATGAAATGTTGAATCAGTGCGGCATGTTTCGACTATCAATGTCTTTTTCCAGCACGACGTCAGGTGTAGATAAAAAAAACATTTCTTGTGGTAATACAATTTAAAAAACAACAAATAAGGTAACAAATGTTGTAAATTTCAAAACACACCTCAAACTGAGACCCACTTTTTTACACATTAAAAATTTGTTTTACCATAACATCAATAAAATTAAAATGCCGCTGTATGTATAATAACATAAAACACGAACTATTAAAGAATAAAACAATATAAAGTAAGAAGAATAAAGTGAAACAAAACATTAACCAAAACTTCTTCTTTTTTTGGAAATAAGAAGTATAATTAATACTAGACCTAGCAACTTTTGATATTTTTATACTTTTCTTTACTAGACAAGCATTTTTTTTATTTTTAATAATAATAATAATTTATTGCCATAATAAAAAAGAAGAAACTACAACTTAATGTATACATATCACAACTTAATATATAGAGATATGAGCAAAAGGATCAATTTATCGCATAAACGATATCTTCCAAAGGACCCAATCAATGAACTGTATACTGTGTTACAAAAAATAAATTAAATGGCAAGCTTCAACGTTAAATTTATGGTAACTGTACTGATGTGTTATGTTAGTTGCTAGAATAAGAGAAGAAGAGAAGCAAGAGAAGAAGAAGAAAAGCAAAGAAGAAGAGATGAAAAGTTGGAAGTTTTCAGGCAGATAATTGGGAAGCATATAAATGGCGCTTTAGATGATTTTTAAATGTCGTAATGTGAGGAATATTACGAATATCAGTAGGCAGATTGTTCCAAAGGGTTATCGCCTGTACAGTAAATGAGTTATGGTAAAATTCGGTATTATGGGTCGGGAACATAAGCAAAGAATCAAGCTGAGATCTTGTGGGTAAGTGTTTGGTTATGAAGAACATTATGTAACATAGTCAATATACGAAATGATCTACGGTTTTGGCAGATTAATATCTTTAAGTTACGGTATGGAGTTATGCGTTGAGATCTATCGAGATCAAAAATATACCGTATGCAGTTGTTCTGAAGTCTTTGCAGTTTATTTCGAAGTGTTACCGAAAGATCAGGATATGTGGTGTCAGCATAATCTATATGGGGGGAAAATAACAGAATAACAAAGATTACGACGGACCACGGGAGGAAGGAAACAACGGATTTTTTTCAACGAATGGAAACAATAATAGGCTTTTTTGCAAACAGATTGAATTTGAGGTTTTCAGGACATTGTGGAGTCCATCACCACCCCAAGGTTTCTAACCGTATCAGATAGCTGAATAGCGTTACCGTCGAGCATTAAGTGAATGGATGAAAAATCATTAAGCTTCGCAAGTAAAGGTCGACTGCCAACGCAATTGCTTGAGTTTTAGCAGTATTTAATTTAAGGCCGTAACGTTTAGACCAATCCAAAATATTAGAAAGATCAAGATTGAGTCGTGCAATTGCTTCCGGAAATCTATCAATACTTGTAGTATAAATTTGGAGGTCATCAGCATACACGTGATAATTACAAGAATTGCAATGGGTGACGGCATTAATAAAAATTGAAAAGAGCAACGGACCCAACACACTACCCTGGGGCACACCACACCTAATATCACAAGTAGACGAGAGCTCAGAATCAGTACGGACACACAAAGAACGACAGGAAAGATATGATCCAAACCAAGATAAACATGAAGAATTAAATCCAAGGGCAGCCAGTGTCGCTAACAAGAGATCATGATCAACCAAATCGAACGCCTTGCTGAAATCAAGTAACACAAGGATGGTAACGCAACGTTTGTCACATGCAGACCTAATATCATCTGTAACTTTAATAAGTGCCGTAATCGTGCTATGACCACTGCGAAAATCCGACTGAAACTCGTTATGCAAGTTAAAATCTTGTAAATACTCTTGAACTTGTAAGTAAACAAGGCGTTCGAAAGCTTTTGAAAGAACTGATAAAATGGAAATAAGACGAAAATCGTTTAAACTTGAGGGACTCTTTGATTTAGGTATTGGGACAACATGAGCAACCTTCCAAATTGAAGGGAATGCGGATCGTTCAAGTGAAAAGTTAAAAATGTGAGTAATAGGCGTAAGAACAATATCCAATATAGGAAGAAGAAGTTTTAGACCACTAGTAGACTTAGAGTGATTCAAGGCATCACGGACTTCTGATGCGTTGACCAGAACAAAGGAGAAAGAGGAGGACTTAGGTGAAGTAAGAATTTCAATAATAGTAGTCGTCTTAGTCTCCCCATCAATGATCAGAGGAGGGTCAGCAAAGAACCTTGCCAATGAGTCCCCATCACAAGCATTTCGAACAGAGGGAGACTCAACCGCCGCCCCTAAGGAACGCATAATCTTCCAAAACGTTCTCGGACTGGTATTGGATAGCCTATGGTAGGAATAAAATTTGTTGCATTTTTACATTGGTGATTGCAACGGCTACGCAAGATTCTGTAGTTTTCACGATTAGTAGCAGTTGGAATACGTTTAAATAAAAGTTTTGCACGGTTGCGTTTCTCATCAGTGATCTTATTTCATCACTTAACCAGGGTGCCGGCGGATGTCTCACTCTGCGTCGTTTAATAAATTAATACATTCGAATTAGAAAATATATTTACGTGCAATTATAAATTTTTAATTGACTAAGTACCCACTGTTGGGGTATTTACCCTAGGCCGGGATAAATACTCGGATAAATACCCAATTTATAAATATATAAAATAATATAATATATTAGAATAATTTTATTTTAAATTGAGTGTCGTTACAAAATTAAAAATTATAATGATATAACACAAAAAATAAATAAATATATCGCTTTGACGATAAGAATAACTTAATCATAAAATTAAAATTTCTATGCAGAGGTTAATCTAAACCGCTACATACCGAATAAAAAAATTCTTGGAGTTTAATTAAATAAATCGTTTTTTATCAATTTCTCTTTTTAAATAAGATATTAAATTATTTAAGTTCTTAATTATTAATGTGATTATTGTAAGTGTAAATTAGGTTGTCTAATAAAAAAGTTCCTATAAAAATTATAAAAAGTGATTTTTGATTGAGACTTAGAATTGGAGAAAATCAAAGTTAATTCGCAAGTATAGACAATTTTATTAATTTCAAAAACAAAATCATAATAATAATACCCGAAGCAAGAGCGAACTGCATAGCCAAAAGAAGAAAGATGCAGAGAATCAGACGAAATCATATCAGTGTGTAGGAGGAAGTGAAAATAAGGGAGGAATATAGACTCGCAAGAAAACAATTGACAAGAGTGATAAAGAATAATAAGGAGAGCAAGTGGAAAAGTTTGTGTGATTAATTAGAAAACAACATATGGAGAACAGCGTATGAGAGCGAGAGCGAAGTTAGATGAGGAAACAGTGGTAAACCAATTCAAAAAGTTATGTCCAGATTGCAAGGGAATTACAAGGAGAAAGATAATTATCAAAGTGGAGATCAACAACCAAAAATGATTACCATAGAAGAACTTAATAACAGTCTGAATCAGCTTAAGAAAAAAAAGCAGCAGGAGAGGATGGCATAACTCATGAAGAGAAGATGGAAGAAGGTGCCTCGATGGTGGCCTACGCGGATGATTTAGCGGTGGTGGTGAGAGCAAAGTCTGAAGAGACGATGAGAGATAGAGTTAAATATTATATAGGTAAAGTAGCAGAGAATATGAGAGAGCTAAGCATACAACTAGCGGAAGAGAAAACTGCGATAGTGATTTTAGAAAGAAGGAGAAAGCTACAGAAAATAGAGCTTAGTGTAGGCCAACAAATCATTAAAAGCTCAGAATCGATAAAGTACTTAGGAGTCCATTTGGACAACGATCTACGTATGGCGGCGCTTATTAAAAAAGTCTTATTAGAAAGTCGAAGAAATGTATAATAGCGCGGTTGATGCCTAGAAAAGGAGGAAAGAGAGGTCCATTGGCGACAGTAATAATTTCACTTGAGTATAAGAAATACTCTAAAATATATATCGCATGGTAGCGATGAAAGCTGTAGGTACACTGGCTGGACACGCATCTATAGATTTGATCGCATGAGAAAGAAGTAGAAATTTTAAGATAAAGGGAGAGAAAGCAGAACAGAACAGAGAAGACATGTATACGAAGTGACAAGAGAGGTGGAACCATTATGAGGGATGGGCAAAAACGTATATAAAAGATGTAAGAGAATAGCATAGGGTCTCTCGTAGACTTTTATACAACCCAGGCAATTACAGCATATGGTGAGTACGCAGCACACTTTGCGAAGATAAAGAAGAGTGGGTCGGACAGCTGTTGATTTGGATGTCAAGAGACGGATGCTTTGAATTTTGTTGCTTCGAAAACAAGACGATGAAAACGAACACGGAAGTGGGACAATATGTTATAGAAGAAAATGTAGTCGACCTTCTTGTGACCAACGAAGAGAAGCGTGACAGCGTAATCAGATAGCTAAAAGAAGTGATGAATATTAAGGAGATGGAAGAGAAAAGGAGAGAGGAAAAGAAAAAGTATTCAGAAGAGGAGCTAGTGAGGCAGTTTTGTTTCCCCCGATCCAGGTATGATAGAGGGACAAATATTATTGAAAAAATAATAGGTCGCTTTTGTGTTGTGTTTTATAAATTCGCCAGCGTATGGAAACCATCAGAAACAAGAGAATTACCAGGATGATATATATATATTCGAGGAAGAAACTCTGTATAACAAGACAAGGAAGGGGAGTTGCTTTTACCCCTCCCCTTGACCAGGTATACAGATAATTAATAACAGTTAAAAAATTGACGAAATGTTTTATGATTTGTTATAACTCATCCGGAGGAAGGAATAATGAAGGATAGAGGAAGAGGATTTGATGGGTTCTGTCCAAAGTGGCAACAAGAAACTGGCGAATAGTAAAAGGTGGAGAAAGTTAAATAAATAGAAGCAAATAACAACAATAAAATCGCCAAGGCAATCTGCTGTAATGCGTAAGCTAGTCCGGACTGCCAATATCCAATAGGCAAGGAAAAAAGGGGAAGTTTTTTAATGGTATAACTAGCTGTTAAGGAGGCCGGCACAAAAAAATCCCTGTCGCCGACGCAGTTTTACACTGCTGGTTAGATAAAATTTTCTATCATGCGCACATCTGACCAGGGTTAGTGCATAGTCTTAGGTTGAGCCATCAATGTTAACCCGGTTCACTTAACCCAACCCAACCAGTCAGTTAAGATTACTTATTGTTTAAGGAAGAAGTATCAAAGAATTGTTCACTTTACTTGAGGCGGCTGACGTTTTCGAAGTCAACCGAAACTATTTTTTCTTTAAAATTGTTTATAATATAGAAGACGTAATCCCAACTAGCTAGTTAGCATAAAATATTGTTGGTACATTGTTAATTAGTTGGGTTAGTTTGATCCATCAATCTTAACCCAGCTAAGCAAACCAAATCCAACTAGTTAACACTAGTTATTGTGTGAGGAAGAGGTATCAATGTACTGTTCATTGTACTTGGGTCTGAGGTTCGAACCTTTTTTTTGGAATCCACTTTTTTCCAACACCCATATGTATTTTCAAAAATCGGCGCCTATGTATGATTAAGTCGCTGAAACGTAGATTATTATCTTTGGTAACCATGTTTTTGATACCAATATTGACAAATTGTAGGCAGTTTGTTATAGTTTGATAGTCTATTGTTTTTTTATTGACAATGGTGGTTTTGATAAGGTTGACAAAATTTGTATCTATATTGGTTTATAATTATTGTGTATATCACCTTTTTTTTTGTATGTAGGTGTTATCTTCGTCAGCTTGAGCTCTTTCAGAAAGACTGTCTCCGCTAGATAATTGTTTATGACTATACAAAAATGTTTGCTAAAAATTGGTTCAACCTCTTTTATTACCTTTGTGAACAGTTCGTACATATCTGTCGTATTTTTTGCTATTTGTTTCTTTATTCAACTGACTTTATCATCAAACTGCTTTCAGCAATACAGTTGGTCGAAGAGTTTTTCGATGTAACCTGGTTTGAGAGAAAAAAGAATAAGTTTTCGATATTTAATGCCGGATCTTCTGTGGTATTTCCTGGATCTTTTCTGATTTGAATTACTATGTGTAAGATGTCTTATTTGTAAGATGTCTTCTCAGGGAATGCATTTGGACAGCACTTGATAACATATTTGTTGATGTCTTGAAATAAGTTTTTAATTACTTCAATGCTTTTCTGAGTGTAAAGACATTAAAAGTCTTAGTAGAAGCAATAAAGTTACTTTTTTCAGAATAGATAATTTGTAATTTACAATTTAAATTAAATTCTCTCGTTTGTCGTTAGAGGCAGCACGAGCTAGAGCAATCCATCTCGACAGGTTGAATAACTATGTATATCTATAAACAAGGATTGAGATCTTATCTGCATACTCCATCGCTCTCTATCTCCACTATACTCTTTATTTTTTATAAAACCTTCTGAATTGTTTATAAAATTAACCAAACATTTTATTATATCATATTATGAAATCAACTTATCGTATATTAACACTTAAATTACACTTAAATCGATTCTTAACCTCATTTGTAGGTAATACCAATTTTTTATTAAGGTTTTTTACCTTAAAAAATTGATTTCGAAAAAAAATAGAAATGTTATAAATAACATTGCGCAACACAACATTACAAAGAAACTATTATCTATCACTCGAGATAATAATTGTTTCATTCCCCCACTAAAAATAACGTACATAATATAGTATATAATTCAAATAACACATTTCTATTTTATATATTTTCATTAACAACACGAGTGCAGTAACGAACAATGAATTTCGAAGTAATAGATGGTGTTAAAGACGTGATTAATTCAATAATTGAAAGTGAAAATTACGATACACCTCCAGAAGTAACTGTTAATTCCGATTTTCAAGAAGGGAATGGTTACGCGTCAAAATCCTACGCGATTACCATCAAAGGTAAAAACAAAGATCCTCAAAACATATTTATAAAGTATCTTCCGGATCAAACAGCCGATAGCGCTTGGAAAAAAGTCATTGTCCAAACGTACAAAACGGAATTTAAATTTTACTCCGAAGTGTATCCAACGTTATGTCGTCTTCAAAACAAAAAAAGAAATATAAAACAATTTAATAATGTACCTAAACATTACAAAACAAACATAGATAAATGTAAGGTGGCGCCGATTGTTTTGGAAAATTTGAAATGTCTGGGTTATGTTACAAGGGATAGAAAAAAGCCGGCAGATGATGTTACCATGAAGTTAGCTTTGAAAGCTTTAGCTGAATATCACGCTTTTTCTTTTGCATTAAAGGACTTGGAGCCAGACGTTTTTGAGAAACTTGGCGTTGGAGCTGAAAATACTTTCAGTCAATTTTTTCAACCCCTCGAAATGGACGTTGCCACAAAACTTTGCGCGCAACAATTTGTTGATACTCTAGATCCGGTTGTTGATAAAGATATGTTAGATCAATGTCAAAATTTGGGCGATAAAATTGTTCAATTTGCCTTAAAACTATCAACGATGACCGATAAATATTTCGTGCTTGATCATGGCGATTGTTGGATTAACAACATGATGTTTCTTTTTGACGTAAGTTCTTATTAATTTTAATTAATCGTTTAATTTTATTCATTTATAAAAGGATAAAACTGGATTACCAATCGACATAAAAATAATCGATTGGCAAACGCAAAGACTAGCATCACCACTTCTTGATTTCTCCTACTTTTTTTACACATTCGCGCAGAAAAAGGAATTGGACCAAATGAGAATGTATTTAGATTTTTATTATAAGAATTTATCGGAAAGGATCGAAGAATTGGGGGGCGTTGCCAAAAAAATGTATCCGTACGAGATCTTTATGGAACATTGGAAAAAATTTGCGCTTTATGGACTTTGCATGGCTTTAAGCGTAATAAAAGCGCAGCTTTTTGAAAAAGATGAATATCCAAGTCTGATTGAAGGCGGGTCCTGCGCAGGATTTGGAATCGTTTTGAAACATCAAGATGTTTATGTTCAAAGAATTCGTGATTTGGTTCAACATTTCATTCAAAATAAATTGTTGTAAATTAAATGTTATTTTAATGTTTTTGTTTTGAATGATTTTGATGATTGTTGAATGAGGGAGTCGTTTAGGTATTGAAAATGTTAGAGATGGGCAACCAATAATGCGTAGTGTATGTGTGTTATAATTAAAAAGCGCATTTAAAAAAATTAAGCGATAGAAGTTGGCTTACTAGAATATCATCTTGCTATCATTCAAACTAAGATGTGTAAAGTTTGTAATATTTTTAAGTTTACAATAAAGCGGAAATTGGGGAGGCGCGTTGTTGACAAATCTGGTAAAATTTCACCGCATCTGATGCTATTTTCGTGATCTGGTGAAGTGGTGAAAAGTTCAGAGAAATTTCACATTTCTGGTCACCTAAACAAAAAGAGTATTTGTTGGCTTTTGGACAACAAAATGTATTTCTGTTCCAAACACTGAACATTATCTTAAAGACTGCAAACTTGTTGGTGACATGAACTATTATATCTCCAAAGTTCTGCTCATCAATGAAAAGTTTGCCAACTTATTGGCAGCATGAGTTATTACTGTTCCATAGACTGTATATTATTTTATAGACTGCCAACTAGTTGGCAGCGTAAGGCATTATGTTTCCAAAGTCCTACTTATCAAGTTGAAGTCTACTAACTTGTTAGCAGTATAAGCTATTACTATTCCAAACAGTGTACAGTATCTTAAAGACTTCCAACTTGTTAACAGAATTAGCTGTTATATCTCCAAAGTCCTGCTCATCAGTTTGGAGTCTGTAAACCTGTTGGCAGCATGTGCTATTACTGTTCTATAGACAATATATTACTTTCTAGGCTGCCAGCTTGTCGGCAGCAAGAGGTATTATGTCTCCAAAATCCTGCTTACTCATTTAAAGTCTGCTAACTTATCGGCAGCATGAGTTATCACTGTTACATAAACTATATATTATTTTATAGACTGCCAACTTATTGGCCGCATGAGGTACTATGTCTCCAAAGTCCTGCTTATCAACTTAAAGTCTGCGAACTTGTTGGTAGTATAAGTTATTACTGTTTCATAGACTATATATTATTTTATAGACTGCCAACTTGTTGGCAGCATGAGCTATTATGTTTCCAAAGTCCTACTTATCAAGTTGAAGTCTGCTAACTTGTTAGCAGTCTAAGCTATTACTGTTCCAACACTGTACAGTATCTTAAAGAGTGTTAATTTGTCAGCAGAATTAGCTGTTGTCTTCAAAGTCCTGCTCATCAATTTGAAGTTTGCTAACTTGTTGGCAGCTTGAGCTATTACTGTTCCATAGACAATATATTACTTTATACGCTGCCAGCTTGTCGGCAGAATGAGGTATTATGTCTCCAAAGTCCTGCTTATTAAATTAAAGTCTGCCAACTTGTTGGCAGCATGAGTTATTATTGTTCCATAGACTGTATGTTACTTTATTGGCTGCCAACTTGTTGGCAGAATGAGCTATTACTGCTCTACAGATCATATATTATTTTACAGAATGCCAACTTGTTGGCAGCAGCTTGTATTATGCCTTCAAAGTCCTGTTCATCAATTTGAAGTCTGTCAACTTGTTGACAGTATGAGTTATTACTGTTTCAAACACTATACATTACCTTAACGGTTGCTAACTTGTTAGCTACATGAGCTATTATGTCTCCAAATTCTTGGTCATCACTTTGAAGTCTGCAAATTTATTTACAGCATCAATTGTGCTACTACTATCAATTGTGCCAAATGCTATACATATATACTAATGGACTGTATGTTAAGGTTTAGTATTGATCTATTTCTTGTTTGTTATTGTTCTTATTTTGTTGCTAGTATTCAGCAGACCCTGATTGAAACATGGACGAATAAATGTAGAATGAGTAGTATATGCGGTAAAAATGCTAAATATGAAGTTATATGCAAAATATGCAATCGCATAAAAATCAGGACTCTAGATTATACCTAGAGTCCATGAATATATTTTTCAAATTTATTCACAAAGAAATAAAAGTATCAGTTTGTGTAGTTACTAAAGAAAAGTATAAAAATGCCAAAAGTTTCTAAGTCTAGTATTAATTATACTTTTGGTTCCAGAGGAATTTCCAACAATCAACCACCTAATGGCAATTAAAACTAGAACTAGCACTAGACCTAGTACTAGAAAGTTTCGGTTTAGCCGTGCGTCTTCAGCAGTGCTTCTTCTTTTACTTTAGTACCAGTATACAATAATTTAAGAATGAATAACAACTAATAAAAATAGAGCCAACCCTAACGCTAGAGTTAATACCAGAGCTAGAACGAAAAACAATTAGGTTTAGTCATACCTCTGTTAAGACGGAACCCAACCCAACCCAGCTTAGCTTCAGAACTAACACTAAACTTAAAACCAGCAATATTAGGGTCTAAAGAGACGTACGGCTAAATCGTAATGTTTCTAGTTCTAGGTCTAGTGTCAATGCTAAAACTAGGTTATAGGTCTAGTACTAAAAATAATAATGCTTTATTTCCTACATGTTTTACACCACCCAATAACAAACAATCTTGCTAATTACAGAATATAAAATAACGCAAATGTAAGCACAAAACAATAAAGCAACAATAGCAACAGCGATAAGCGAAACTGAAATTCACAAACTCCCAAGATACATGATTAATAGTTGCCCAAAGAATCAAAGAAAAAATCACAGTAGGGCGCAACATAATTTCTATACTCGCACATAAGTGATCAATGGGAGAATTACGTAACAGATTGGTGTGACTATAACAATTAAAAGAAATATGGCCAAAACGTGCCATATTTTATGTGCCCAATAATCTTTCCAACAGTCAACTACAATCTCTATTACAACGCAAAAGTTAGTATGTAATCTTAACAGTGCTAACAACTCTACTTTGTTGTAACGAAAAAAAACTAAAACCCTCTAATAACAAATCATAGTTCGAATGTCTTGGAGGATATACAAAATCGGTACGATGGGATAAGTATTTTAAAAATGATTTGTGGACTGACTCGAGGATGCTTATGTACAATATACGCTGACATCGCTAATCGCTGAGGAAATCTTAAGGTTATCAGCAGCAAACAGTTTTTCGCAATCCAAAATCATGTTCAAAATGAGATCCTGGTGTTGCTGATCCAACACCAGGATCAACAACGGCTCGTAGTTAGAGCCTTATTTGAGAAATGAAGCCTCCATAGCGAACAAACTGCTGTCTACCTAAAAAATAAGCCTTCATCAACAATAGCAGTGACGCACTCCGAGATTACTTAACTTTTTCAACAAGATGAAATGATCCAGCTTCTGAAAATCCAAACAAACGGTGTTTACCTGGCCTCTGGCATCTATAATGTCCGCGATGTATTGCTTAAAGCAGGACTGGTTAGTGACGGTTGATCGTCCGCAAACAAAGGCATGTTGAAAAGGGCTTATATTGTTTTTGAGATGGAATGAAACATGCTTGAAGTGAACACATTCAAATGCTTTGGAAAAGCAGCATAACAAAGAAATCGGTCTATAGTTCACAATTTCCGCCGCGTTGGTAGATAAAATCGACTTAAAAATTATAAGCCATAACCGAAGCACATTCCCTTAATAGGAAACTTGAATTCCCATTAACACCATCAGTAATGGCATTCTTAGCACTCTTCAACGCATCCTCCACCTCTTCCAAAGTGAACGATTCAATGGATAACTGTAAGTTGTGGCGGGTTTGATCGAAATTTCTGTTTATGGGATCAGATCGCGTATATACAGAATATAAGTAGTCAACAAAAGCATCAACGATGTTTTATCCAGTACTAAACTCCAAGCCATCTCTCAAGATAAGACCATGAATGCGTGTATTACAATTTCAAGATCACGTAAATGCCCAAAAATTCCTGAAATCAGAATTTAAAGATTGTTCAACCGACTTCAAGTAGGACTTATAAGTCGTAACTCGAGCAATAAGTTGTTTCGATAGTGCTCTATTACGCCTATATTCATCCAAAATATACATCGATCCGCCACTCTTTTCTTTCTTGCGAATACAGTTCTTCACCTTACTAATAAACCACCAGGGCCACTTGTGACTCAAGGAACCCCTAACTGTCTTAGGAATTGAAAATCAAGCACGTCCTCCAACTTCATATAGAAAAACAGACAGAGAAGCACCATCAAATTGAAATGAAAGGGCAGGATGATGAGGATCCTCATCTAGCAGAGAATTATCATCCCGCTCCACCAAACAGTTGAGGTTGGTAAATAATAAATCAAGCAAACGGTTATTTTCGTTCAGGACTTTATTCCTCTGACCGAAATTATGGAGGGATCGAAAATTGTATTAGTATTAGTTACAGTAATTTCTAGCAGTTCCTACTAATTTACAACAATAAAGCACTGAATGGCAATTAAAACTAAAACTAACATTAGACCTAATACTAGAAAAATTTAAATTTAGCCGTGTGTGTGAGGACCTATTGCTAAACCGAAACTTTCTAATACTAGGAAGCCAATCCAACCCAACTTAGCTTCAGAAGTAATACTAGTCTTTGAACTTTTTAAATTTATATGTTCAAAATTGATTATGTAATCCATTTACCAGTATTTATGATAATAATGAAATAAAAACAGTAGTAGGTTTGTACTTTTTTACTGGTTTTTGTATATTAAAATTCAGCTTGACATGTTTCGACACGTGGTCATCTTCAGAAGCGCTACAATTTTTTATTAAGTAGTGTTAAAGTAAAATTTTTCGTTTTCAAAAACAAAGGTAAAATAATAACTTACTCGTTAACAAAAAAAAAGAAACGAAACGAAAAACGAAACGTATCACGAACAAATTATAACATATGAAATGTAAGTAAATAAGTCTATTTAAGACATTAAATTTGACATTATAACTAAAGTTTATTATTTTATTTATTTTTTATTTGAAGGGGTAGAATTTAACATTAGTAAAATTTTGAATGTAAATTATATATAAAAACGGAAAAGGATGTAGGTTAAAGGATGCAAATAGGAAGACGGCTTAAGCCGTCTTCCAGGGACCCCAAAATCTGCGATTAGTGTTGCGGCTAATTTCACTAATCCTCAGTATTTTGGGGAAAGGGGTTCTTCAGACAGTTATATAGTGGTGGTTTTGATCTTCCTGTCTCACCAATATATGTGGCTCCGCAGGTGTTACATTCAAGTTTATAAACTCCATTTGAAACTCCACATGTCTAATTTATCTTTAGCATTAAATAATGACTTATGTAACGTGTTATTGTTTTTGTATGAAATGTTGATGTTGTATTTTTTAAAAATATTTTTGATATTGTAAGCTATATTACCAGGGAGTGATATGGATCTATATATAGATGGTTCTGAATTTAATATTTGAAGACTAGTACTTTTTTTACAATTTTGTTTGAAAATTAATCTATTAATGATTTTGTTAATTTCAGAAAGTTGATAATTGTTATTCAGACCTATTTCTTTGATAATATTCAATAATATTCAAACAATCTCTGTCTTTTGTTAACGAGTAAGTTATTATTTTACCTTTGTTTTTGAAAACGAAAAATTTTACTTTAACACTACTTAATATAAAATTGTAGCGCTTCTGAAGATGACCACGTGTCGAAACATGTCAAGCTGAATTTTAATATACAAAAACCAGTAAAAAAGTACAAACCTACTACTGTTCTTATTTCATTATTTTTAAATTTAGCCGTCTAAAAAGACGTAAGGCTAAATCCTAATGTTTCTAGTTCTAAGTCTAGTGTTAATACTAAAGTTAAGTTGTAGATCTAGTATTAGTTATAATTTTAGTTCCAGAAGCATTTACAATCAAGCACTGCATGGCAATTAAAAAGTGGTTTATTAGCAGACATATTTCTAGACAAAATGGAAATTTTGGGTGAAGTTTTAATATGGAAAATGACAAGATTCTGAGTGATAGTAATCCGTTTAAATACAACATAGCTTTATTTCGCTCGTATATACGTACAGCTACGTGGATATTAAAATCTTTGTTAACACGAAAGATAACACAATAATTAATTTCCACTCATACATAGATGTATTACACAAGGACATTCAATTCACAATGGACAATGAGATAAATTTTGACATAACAATACAAAAAACAAACAAGGACACAGAATGCAAAATATTTAGAAAACAAACACAGACAGATCTACTCATTCCAAATGATTCACACCATGATTATAATCAAAAAATTGCAGCGTCACAACATATATACGGGGGTTATCTGAATGACGTTGCCAAATTTTAGGAAATGATTCCTTAGCTGATTTTGTATCCTTGCGTCCCGCCCGCAAACTTCCTCGGCGATTTGAGACAAAATTCTTCCTTATTTGTATACTTTATATATTTACTAGGATATGTAAATTTAACAATCGTCTAAAAATGATATCTATAGGTCTTGTGTAACTTTGGCACCGATGAAGATAGAAATTTCTAAAATGCCTCAAAATGCTCCGAGAACGCCAAATCGCACATATCTAACACCATTTTATTTTTTGGGCTTACGGTCACCAAGATACCGATTAAAAATATTATTTAGAGGTCTTGTGGAACTTTGGCACCGATGAAGATAGAAATTTCTAAAATGCCTCAAAATGCCACGAGAACGCCAAATCGCACATATCTGACACCATTTTATTTTTTGGGCTTACGGGCACCAAGATACCGATTAAAAATATTATTTAGAGGTCTTGTGTAACTTTGGCACCGATGAAGATAGAAATTTCCAAAATGCCTCAAAATGCTCCGAGAACGCCAAATCGCACATATCTGACACCATTTTATTTCTTGGGCTTACGGTCACCAAGATACCGATTAAAAATATTATTTAGAGGTCTTGTGTAACTTTGGCACCGATGAGATAGAAATTTCTAAAATGCCTCAAAATGCTCCGAGAACGCCAAATCGCACATACACATCGTCTTGGCTTACGGGCACCAAGATACCGATTAAAAATATTATTTAGAGGTCTTGTGTAACTTTGGCACCCATTAAGATAGAAATTTCTAAAATGCCTCAAAATGCTCCGAGAGCGCCAAATCGCACATATCTGACATCCTTTTATTTCTTGGGCTTACGGTCACCAAGATACCGATTAAAAATATTATTTAGAGGTCTTGTGTAACTTTGGCACCGATGAAGATAGAAATTTCTAAAATGCCTCAAAATGCTCCGAGAGCGCCAAATCGCACATATCTGACATCTTTTTATTTTTTGGACTTACGGTCACCAAGATACCGATTAAAAATATTATTAAGAGGTCTTGTGTAACTTTGGCACCCATTAAGATAGAAATTTCCAAAATGCCTCAAAATGCTCCGAGAATGCCAAATCGCACATATATGACACCATTTTATTTCTTGGGCTTACGGTCACCAAGATACCGATTAAAAATATTATTTAGAGGTCTTGTGGAACTTTGGCACCGATTAAGATAGAAATTTCTAAAATGCCTCAAAATGCTCCGAGAGCGCCAAATCGCACATATCTGACATCCTTTTATTTCTTGGGCTTACGGTCACCAAGATACCGATTAAAAATATTATTTAGAGATCTTGTGTAACTTTGGCACCCATTAAGACAGAAATTTCTAAAATGCCTCAAAATGCTCCGAGAGCGCCAAATCGCACATATCTGACATCCTGTTATTTCTTGGGCTTACGGTCACCAAGATACCGATTAAAAATATTATTTAGAGGTCTTGTGGAACTTTGGCACCGATGAAGATAGAAATTTCTAAAATGCCTCAAAATGCTCCGAGAGCGCCAAATCGCACATATCTGACATCTTTTTATTTTTTGGACTTACGGTCACCAAGATACCGATTAAAAATATTATTAAGAGGTCTTGTGTAACTTTGGCACCCATTAAGATAAAAATTTCCAAAATGCCTCAAAATGCTCCGAGAACGCCAAATCGCACATATCTGACACCATTTTATTTCTTGGGCTTACGGTCACCAAGATACCGATTAAAAATATTATTTAGAGGTCTTGTGTAACTTTGGCACCGATGAAGATAGAAATTTCTAAAATGCCTCAAAATGCTCCGAGAACGCCAAATCGCACATATCTGACACCATTTTATTTTTTGGGCTTACGGTCACCAAGATACCGATTAAAAATATTATTTAGAGGTCTTGTGTAACTTTGGCACCCATTAAGATAGAAATTTCCAAAATGCTTCAAAATGCTCCGAGAACGCCAAATCGCACATATCTGACACCATTTTATTTCTTGGGCTTACAGTCACCAAGATACCGATTAAAAATATTATTTAGAGGTCTTGTGTAACTTTGGCACCGATGAAGATAGAAATTTCTAAAATGCCTCAAAATGCTCCGAGAACGCCAAATCGCTCATATCTGACACCATTTTATTTTTTGGGCTTACGGTCACCAAGATACCGATTAAAAATATTATTTAGAGGTCTTGTGTAACTTTGGCACCGATGAAGATAGAAATTTCTAAAATGCCTCAAAATGCTCCGAGAACGCCAAATCGCACATATCTGACACCATTTTATTTTTTCGGCTTACGGGCACCAAGATACCGATTAAAAATATTATTTAGAGGTCTTGTGTAACTTTGGCACCGATGAAGATAGAAATTTCCAAAATGCCTCAAAATGCTCCGAGAACGCCAAATCGCACATATCTGACACCATTTTATTTCTTGGGCTTACGGTCACCAAGATACCGATTAAAAATATTATTTAGAGGTCTTGTGTAACTTTGGCACCGATGAAGATAGAAATTTCTAAAATGCCTCAAAATGCTCCGAGAACGCCAAATCGCACATATCTGACACCATTTTATTTTTTGGGCTTACGGTCACCAAGATACCGATTAAAAATATTATTTAGAGGTCTTGTGTAACTTTGGCACCGATGAAGATAGAAATTTCTAAAATGCCTCAAAATGCTCCGAGAACGCCAAATCGCTCATATCTGACACCATTTTATTTTTTGGGCTTACGGTCACCAAGATACCGATTAAAAATATTATTTAGAGGTCTTGTGTAACTTTGGCACCGATGAAGATAGAAATTTCTAAAATGCCTCAAAATGCTCCGAGAACGCCAAATCGCACATATCTGACACCATTTTATTTTTTGGGCTTACGGGCACCAAGATACCGATTAAAAATATTATTTAGAGGTCTTGTGTAACTTTGGCACCGATGAAGATAGAAATTTCCAAAATGCCTCAAAATGCTCCGAGAACGCCAAATCGCACATATCTGACACCATTTTATTTCTTGGGCTTACGGTCACCAAGATACCGATTAAAAATATTATTTAGAGGTCTTGTGTAACTTTGGCACCGATGAAGATAGAAATTTCTAAAATGCCTCAAAATGCTCCGAGAACGCCAAATCGCACATATCTGACACCATTTTATTTTTTGGGCTTACGGTCACCAAGATACCGATTAAAAATATTATTTAGAGGTCTTGTGGAACTTTGGCACCGATGAAGATAGAAATTTCTAAAATGCCTCAAAATGCTCCGAGAACGCCAAATCGCTCATATCTGACACCATTTTATTTTTTGGGCTTACGGTCACCAAGATACCGATTAAAAATATTATTTAGAGGTCTTGTGTAACTTTGGCACCGATGAAGATAGAAATTTCCAAAATGCCTCAAAATGCTCCGAGAACGCCAAATCGCACATATCTGACACCATTTTATTTCTTGGGCTTACGGTCACCAAGATACCGATTAAAAATATTATTTAGAGGTCTTGTGTAACTTTGGCACCCATTAAGATAGAAATTTCCAAAATGCTTCAAAATGCTCCGAGAACGCCAAATCGCACATATCTGACACCATTTTATTTCTTGGGCTTACGGTCACCAAGATACCGATTAAAAATATTATTTAGAGGTCTTGTGTAACTTTGGCACCGATGAAGATAGAAATTTCTAAAATGCCTCAAAATGCTCCGAGAACGCCAAATCGCACATACACATCGTCTTGGCTTACGGGCACCAAGATACCGATTAAAAATATTATTTAGAGGTCTTGTGTAACTTTGGCACCGATGAAGATAAAAATTTCCAAAATGCCTCAAAATGCTCCGAGAACGCCAAATCGCACATATCTGACACCATTTTATTTCTTGGGCTTACGGTCACCAAGATACCGATTAAAAATATTATTTAGAGGTCTTGTGTAACTTTGGCACCCATTAAGATAGAAATTTCCAAAATGCTTCAAAATGCTCCGAGAACGCCAAATCGCACATATCTGACACCATTTTATTTCTTGGGCTTACGGTCACCAAGATACCGATTAAAAATATTATTTAGAGGTCTTGTGTAACTTTGGCACCGATGAAGATAGAAATTTCTAAAATGCCTCAAAATGCTCCGAGAACGCCAAATCGCACATACACATCGTCTTGGCTTACGGGCACCAAGATACCGATTAAAAATATTATTTAGAGGTCTTATGTAACTTTGGCACCCATTAAGATAGAAATTTCTAAAATGCCTCAAAATGCTCCGAGAGCGCCAAATCGCACATATCTGACATCCTTTTATTTCTTGGGCTTACGGTCACCAAGATACCGATTAAAAATATTATTTAGAGGTCTTGTGTAACTTTGGCACCGATGAAGATAGAAATTTCTAAAATGCCTCAAAATGCTCCGAGAACGCCAAATCGCTCATATCTGACACCATTTTATTTTTTGGGCTTACGGTCACCAAGATACCGATTAAAAATATTATTTAGAGGTCTTGTGTAACTTTGGCACCGATGAAGATAGAAATTTCTAAAATGCCTCAAAATGCTCCGAGAACGCCAAATCGCTCATATCTGACACCATTTTATTTTTTGGGCTTACGGTCACCAAGATACCGATTAAAAATATTATTTAGAGGTCTTGTGTAACTTTGGCACCGATGAAGATAGAAATTTCTAAAATGCCTCAAAATGCTCCGAGAACGCCAAATCGCTCATATCTGACACCATTTTATTTTTTGGGCTTACGGTCACCAAGATACCGATTAAAAATATTATTTAGAGGTCTTGTGTAACTTTGGCACCGATGAAGATAAAAATTTCTAAAATGCCTCAAAATGCTCCGAGAACGCCAAATCGCACATATCTGACATCTTTTTATTTTTTGGACTTACGGTCACCAAGATACCGATTAAAAATATTATTAAGAGGTCTTGTGTAACTTTGGCACCCATTAAGATAGAAATTTCCAAAATGCCTCAAAATGCCCCGAGAACGCCAAATCGCACATATCTGACACCACTTTATTTCTTGGGCTTACAGTCACTAAGATACCGATTAAAAATATTATTTAGAGGTCTTGTGTAACTTTGGCACCCATTAAGATAGAAATTTCTAAAATGCCTCAAAATGCTCCGAGAGCGCCAAATCGCACATATCTGACATCCTTTTATTTCTTGGGCTTACGGTCACCAAGATACCGATTAAAAATATTATTTAGAGGTCTTGTGGAACTTTGGCACCGATGAAGATAGAAATTTCCAAAATGCCTCAAAATGCTCCGAGAACGCCAAATCGCACATATCTGACACCACTTTATTTCTTGGGCTTACGGTCACCAAGATACCGATTAAAAATATTATTTAGAGGTCTTGTGTAACTTTGGCACCGATGAGATAGAAATTTCTAAAATGCCTCAAAATGCTCCGAGAACGCCAAATCGCACATACACATCGTCTTGGCTTACGGGCACCAAGATACCGATTAAAAATATTATTTAGAGGTCTTGTGTAACTTTGGCACCCATTAAGATAGAAATTTCTAAAATGCCTCAAAATGCTCCGAGAGCGCCAAATCGCACATATCTGACATCTTTTTATTTTTTGGACTTACGGTCACCAAGATACCGATTAAAAATATTATTAAGAGGTCTTGTGTAACTTTGGCACCCATTAAGATAGAAATTTCTAAAATGCCTCAAAATGCTCCGAGAGCGCCAAATCGCACATATCTGACATCCTTTTATTTCTTGGGCTTACGGTCACCAAGATACCGATTAAAAATATTATTTAGAGGTCTTGTGGAACTTTGGCACCGATGAAGATAGAAATTTCTAAAATGCCTCAAAATGCTCCGAGAGCGCCAAATCGCACATATCTGACATCTTTTTATTTTTTGGACTTACGGTCACCAAGATACCGATTAAAAATATTATTTAGAGGTCTTGTGGAACTTTGGCACCGATGAAGATAGAAATTTCTAAAATGCCTCAAAATGCTCCGAGAGCGCCAAATCGCACATATCTGACATCTTTTTATTTTTTGGACTTACGGTCACCAAGATACCGATTAAAAATATTATTAAGAGGTCTTGTGTAACTTTGGCACCCATTAAGATAGAAATTTCTAAAATGCCTCAAAATGCTCCGAGAGCGCCAAATCGCACATATCTGACATCCTTTTATTTCTTGGGCTTACGGTCACAAAGATACCGATTAAAAATATTATTTAGAGGTCTTGTGGAACTTTGGCACCGATGAAGATAGAAATTTCCAAAATGCCTCAAAATGCTCCGAGAACGCCAAATCGCACATACACATCGTCTTGGCTTACGGGCACCAAGATACCGATTAAAAATATTATTTAGAGGTCTTGTGTAACTTTGGCACCGATGAAGATAGAAATTTCTAAAATGCCTCAAAATGCTCCGAGAGCGCCAAATCGCACATATCTGACATCTTTTTATTTTTTGGACTTACGGTCACCAAGATACCGATTAAAAATATTATTAAGAGGTCTTGTGTAACTTTGGCACCCATTAAGATAGAAATTTCCAAAATGCCTCAAAATGCTCCGAGAATGCCAAATCGCACATATATGACACCATTTTATTTCTTGGGCTTACGGTCACCAAGATACCGATTAAAAATATTATTTAGAGGTCTTGTGGAACTTTGGCACCGATTAAGATAGAAATTTCTAAAATGCCTCAAAATGCTCCGAGAGCGCCAAATCGCACATATCTGACATCCTTTTATTTCTTGGGCTTACGGTCACCAAGATACCGATTAAAAATATTATTTAGAGGTCTTGTGGAACTTTGGCACCGATTAAGATAGAAATTTCTAAAATGCCTCAAAATGCTCCGAGAGCGCCAAATCGCACATATCTGACACCATTTTATTTCTTGGGCTTACGGTCACCAAGATACCGATTAAAAATATTATTTAGAGATCTTGTGTAACTTTGGCACCCATTAAGACAGAAATTTCTAAAATGCCTCAAAATGCTCCGAGAGCGCCAAATCGCACATATCTGACATCCTGTTATTTCTTGGGCTTACGGTCACCAAGATACCGATTAAAAATATTATTTAGAGGTCTTGTGTAACTTTGGCACCGATGAAGATAGAAATTTCTAAAATGCCTCAAAATGCTCCGAGAACGCCAAATCGCTCATATCTGACACCATTTTATTTTTTGGGCTTACGGTCACCAAGATACCGATTAAAAATATTATTTAGAGGTCTTGTGTAACTTTGGCACCGATGAAGATAGAAATTTCTAAAATGCCTCAAAATGCTCCGAGAACGCCAAATCGCACATATCTGACACCATTTTATTTTTTGGGCTTACGGTCACCAAGATACCGATTAAAAATATTATTTAGAGGTCTTGTGTAACTTTGGCACCGATGAAGATAGAAATTTCTAAAATGCCTCAAAATGCTCCGAGAACGCCAAATCGCTCATATCTGACACCATTTTATTTTTTGGGCTTACGGTCACCAAGATACCGATTAAAAATATTATTTAGAGGTCTTGTGTAACTTTGGCACCGATGAAGATAGAAATTTCCAAAATGCCTCAAAATGCTCCGAGAACGCCAAATCGCACATATCTGACACCATTTTATTTCTTGGGCTTACGGTCACCAAGATACCGATTAAAAATATTATTTAGAGGTCTTGTGTAACTTTGGCACCCATTAAGATAGAAATTTCCAAAATGCTTCAAAATGCTCCGAGAACGCCAAATCGCACATATCTGACACCATTTTATTTCTTGGGCTTACGGTCACCAAGATACCGATTAAAAATATTATTTAGAGGTCTTGTGTAATTTTGGCACCGATGAAGATAGAAATTTCTAAAATGCCTCAAAATGCTCCGAGAACGCCAAATCGCACATATCTGACACCATTTTATTTTTTGGGCTTACGGTCACCAAGATACCGATTAAAAATATTATTTAGAGGTCTTGTGTAACTTTGGCACCGATGAAGATAGAAATTTCTAAAATGCCTCAAAATGCTCCGAGAACGCCAAATCGCACATATCTGACACCATTTTATTTTTTGGGCTTACGGTCACCAAGATACCGATTAAAAATATTATTTAGAGGTCTTGTGTAACTTTGGCACCGATGAAGATAGAAATTTCTAAAATGCCTCAAAATGCTCCGAGAGCGCCAAATCGCACATATCTGACACCATTTTATTTCTTGGGCTTACGGTCACCAAGATACCGATTAAAAATATTATTTAGAGGTCTTGTGGAACTTTGGCACCGATTAAGATAGAAATTTCTAAAATGCCTCAAAATGCTCCGAGAGCGCCAAATCGCACATATCTGACACCATTTTATTTCTTGGGCTTACGGTCACCAAGATACCGATTAAAAATATTATTTAGAGATCTTGTGTAACTTTGGCACCCATTAAGACAGAAATTTCTAAAATGCCTCAAAATGCTCCGAGAGCGCCAAATCGCACATATCTGACACCATTTTATTTCTTGGGCTTACGGTCACCAAGATACCGATTAAAAATATTATTTAGAGATCTTGTGTAACTTTGGCACCCATTAAGACAGAAATTTCTAAAATGCCTCAAAATGCTCCGAGAGCGCCAAATCGCACATATCTGACATCCTGTTATTTCTTGGGCTTACGGTCACCAAGATACCGATTAAAAATATTATTTAGAGGTCTTGTGTAACTTTGGCACCGATGAAGATAGAAATTTCTAAAATGCCTCAAAATGCTCCGAGAACGCCAAATCGCTCATATCTGACACCATTTTATTTTTTGGGCTTACGGTCACCAAGATACCGATTAAAAATATTATTTAGAGGTCTTGTGTAACTTTGGCACCGATGAAGATAGAAATTTCTAAAATGCCTCAAAATGCTCCGAGAGCGCCAAATCGCACATATCTGACACCATTTTATTTCTTGGGCTTACGGTCACCAAGATACCGATTAAAAATATTATTTAGAGGTCTTGTGGAACTTTGGCACCGATTAAGATAGAAATTTCTAAAATGCCTCAAAATGCTCCGAGAGCGCCAAATCGCACATATCTGACACCATTTTATTTCTTGGGCTTACGGTCACCAAGATACCGATTAAAAATATTATTTAGAGATCTTGTGTAACTTTGGCACCCATTAAGACAGAAATTTCTAAAATGCCTCAAAATGCTCCGAGAGCGCCAAATCGCACATATCTGACACCATTTTATTTCTTGGGCTTACGGTCACCAAGATACCGATTAAAAATATTATTTAGAGATCTTGTGTAACTTTGGCACCCATTAAGACAGAAATTTCTAAAATGCCTCAAAATGCTCCGAGAGCGCCAAATCGCACATATCTGACACCATTTTATTTCTTGGGCTTACGGTCACCAAGATACCGATTAAAAATATTATTTAGAGATCTTGTGTAACTTTGGCACCCATTAAGACAGAAATTTCTAAAATGCCTCAAAATGCTCCGAGAACGCCAAATCGCTCATATCTGACACCATTTTATTTTTTGGGCTTACGGTCACCAAGATACCGATTAAAAATATTATTTAGAGGTCTTGTGTAACTTTGGCACCGATGAAGATAGAAATTTCTAAAATGCCTCAAAATGCTCCGAGAGCGCCAAATCGCACATATCTGACACCATTTTATTTCTTGGGCTTACGGTCACCAAGATACCGATTAAAAATATTATTTAGAGGTCTTGTGGAACTTTGGCACCGATTAAGATAGAAATTTCTAAAATGCCTCAAAATGCTCCGAGAGCGCCAAATCGCACATATCTGACACCATTTTATTTCTTGGGCTTACGGTCACCAAGATACCGATTAAAAATATTATTTAGAGATCTTGTGTAACTTTGGCACCCATTAAGACAGAAATTTCTAAAATGCCTCAAAATGCTCCGAGAGCGCCAAATCGCACATATCTGACATCCTGTTATTTCTTGGGCTTACGGTCACCAAGATACCGATTAAAAATATTATTTAGAGGTCTTGTGTAACTTTGGCACCGATGAAGATAGAAATTTCTAAAATGCCTCAAAATGCTCCGAGAACGCCAAATCGCTCATATCTGACACCATTTTATTTTTTGGGCTTACGGTCACCAAGATACCGATTAAAAATATTATTTAGAGGTCTTGTGTAACTTTGGCACCGATGAAGATAGAAATTTCTAAAATGCCTCAAAATGCTCCGAGAACGCCAAATCGCACATATCTGACACCATTTTATTTTTTGGGCTTACGGTCACCAAGATACCGATTAAAAATATTATTTAGAGGTCTTGTGTAACTTTGGCACCGATGAAGATAGAAATTTCCAAAATGCCTCAAAATGCTCCGAGAACGCCAAATCGCACTTATCTGACACCATTTTATTTCTTGGGCTTACGGTCACCAAGATACCGATTAAAAATATTATTTAGAGGTCTTGTGTAACTTTGGCACCGATGAAGATAGAAATTTCTAAAATGCCTCAAAATGCTCCGAGAACGCCAAATCGCACATATCTGACACCATTTTATTTCTTGGGCTTACGGTCACCAAGATACTGATTAAAAATATTATTTAGAGGTCTTGTGTAACTTTGGCACCGATGAAGATAGAAATTTCTAAAATGCCTCAAAATGCTCCGAGAACGCCAAATCGCACATATCTGACACCATTTTATTTCTTGGGCTTACGGTCACCAAGATACCGATTAAAAATATTATTTAGAGGTCTTGTGTAACTTTGGCACCGATGAAGATAGAAATTTCTAAAATGCCTCAAAATGCTCCGAGAACGCCAAATCGCACATACACATCGTCTTGGCTTACGGGCACCAAGATACCGATTAAAAATATTATTTAGAGGTCTTGTGTAACTTTGGCACCGATGAAGATAGAAATTTCTAAAATGCCTCAAAATGCTCCGAGAACGCCAAATCGCACATACACATCGTCTTGGCTTACGGGCACCAAGATACCGATTAAAAATATTATTTAGAGGTCTTGTGTAACTTTGGCACCGATGAAGATAGAAATTTCTAAAATGCCTCAAAATGCTCCGAGAACGCCAAATCGCACATACACATCGTCTTGGCTTACGGGCACCAAGATACCGATTAAAAATATTATTTAGAGGTCTTGTGTAACTTTGGCACCGATGAAGATAGAAATTTCTAAAATGCCTCAAAATGCTCCGAGAACGCCAAATCGCACATACACATCGTCTTGGCTTACGGGCACCAAGATACCGATTAAAAATATTATTTAGAGGTCTTGTGTAACTTTGGCACCGATGAAGATAGAAATTTCTAAAATGCCTCAAAATGCTCCGAGAACGCCAAATCGCACATACACATCGTCTTGGCTTACGGGCACCAAGATACCGATTAAAAATATTATTTAGAGGTCTTATGTAACTTTGGCACCCATTAAGATAGAAATTTCTAAAATGCCTCAAAATGCTCCGAGAGCGCCAAATCGCACATATCTGACATCCTTTTATTTCTTGGGCTTACGGTCACCAAGATACCGATTAAAAATATTATTTAGAGGTCTTGTGTAACTTTGGCACCGATGAAGATAGAAATTTCTAAAATGCCTCAAAATGCTCCGAGAACGCCAAATCGCTCATATCTGACACCATTTTATTTTTTGGGCTTACGGTCACCAAGATACCGATTAAAAATATTATTTAGAGGTCTTGTGTAACTTTGGCACCGATGAAGATAGAAATTTCTAAAATGCCTCAAAATGCTCCGAGAACGCCAAATCGCTCATATCTGACACCATTTTATTTTTTGGGCTTACGGTCACCAAGATACCGATTAAAAATATTATTTAGAGGTCTTGTGTAACTTTGGCACCGATGAAGATAGAAATTTCTAAAATGACTCAAAATGCTCCGAGAACGCCAAATCGCTCATATCTGACACCATTTTATTTTTTGGGCTTACGGTCACCAAGATACCGATTAAAAATATTATTTAGAGGTCTTGTGTAACTTTGGCACCGATGAAGATAGAAATTTCTAAAATGCCTCAAAATGCTCCGAGAACGCCAAATCGCACATATCTGACATCTTTTTATTTTTTGGACTTACGGTCACCAAGATACCGATTAAAAATATTATTAAGAGGTCTTGTGTAACTTTGGCACCCATTAAGATAGAAATTTCCAAAATGCCTCAAAATGCCCCGAGAACGCCAAATCGCACATATCTGACATCCTTTTATTTCTTGGGCTTACGGTCACCAAGATACCGATTAAAAATATTATTTAGAGGTCTTGTGTAACTTTGGCACCCATTAAGATAGAAATTTCTAAAATGCCTCAAAATGCTCCGAGAGCGCCAAATCGCACATATCTGACATCCTTTTATTTCTTGGGCTTACGGTCACCAAGATACCGATTAAAAATATTATTTAGAGGTCTTGTGGAACTTTGGCACCGATGAAGATAGAAATTTCCAAAATGCCTCAAAATGCTCCGAGAACGCCAAATCGCACATATCTGACACCATTTTATTTCTTGGGCTTACGGTCACCAAGATACCGATTAAAAATATTATTTAGAGGTCTTGTGTAACTTTGGCACCCATTAAGATAGAAATTTCCAAAATGCTTCAAAATGCTCCGAGAACGCCAAATCGCACATGTCTGACACCATTTTATTTCTTGGGCTTACAGTCACCAAGATACCGATTAAAAATATTATTTAGAGGTCTTGTGTAACTTTGGCACCGATGAAGATAGAAATTTCTAAAATGCCTCAAAATGCTCCGAGAACGCCAAATCGCACATATCTGACACCATTTTATTTTTTGGGCTTACGAGCACCAAGATACCGATTAAAAATATTATTTAGAGGTCTTGTGTAACTTTGGCACCCATTAAGATAGAAATTTCCAAAATGCTTCAAAATGCTCCGAGAACGCCAAATCGCACATGTCTGACACCATTTTATTTCTTGGGCTTACAGTCACCAAGATACCGATTAAAAATATTATTTAGAGGTCTTGTGTAACTTTGGCACCGATGAAGATAGAAATTTCTAAAATGCCTCAAAACGCTCCGAGAACGCCAAATCGCACATATCTGACACCATTTTATTTTTTGGGCTTACGGGCACCAAGATACTGATTAAAATTATTATTTAGAGGTCTTGTGTAACTTTGGCACCCATTAAGATAGAAATTTCTAAAATGCCTCAAAATGCTCCGAGAGCGCCAAATCGCACATATCTGACATCCTTTTATTTCTTGGGCTTACGGTCACCAAGATACCGATTAAAAATATTATTTAGAGGTCTTGTGTAACTTTGGCACCCATTAAGATAGAAATTTCTAAAAAGTCTTCTAGAAAACGATTTTATTCTCACTCCGCCGAGGTCACTTATGGGCGAGACGTTACAATCCAGTGCCTCAGCCGCAAGCGATCTCGTCGATTTGAGGCAAAACCGTTTCTTATATATCTTAGTAAATACATAAAGTCACCTATAAGACGATTATTTTCACTGCGCCGAGGTCGCTTGCGAGCGAGACATCGGTGATTTGAGGCGAAGTCGTTCCTTATGCATATACAGAGCATTAAACACACATTTGAAAGAACATGGAATATTGACAAAATGATTAAAAAACACATTTAAGAACTTAACATTAAAGAACATACAACACACAAAAGCCTACAAGACAACATCCACAAAACTTATAGAACAATAGAATTGCAAGATAACATAAATAAAAAAATACAAAAAATCTACCCTAGGACAGAGATTAATAAAGAACAAAGATAAATTAGACAATAATGGAGTGTATACATTAGAATACAACATATACCAAGCAACGTATGTTGGGGAAACAGGGAGACCATTAAAGACCAGAATAATAGAACAGAAAAGGCAGATGAAATCAAGCTAAGGTATTTAACCTTATCTTCAACATACATATCCATTTGTTATTTTTAACAAATCGGTATTTTTATATTTTAATTCAATAAGTTTAAACACAACCAGAAAGAGAAGATATGCTTCAACGACCAAATCATAGCTAATGATAGACTGCTGTATACATTTTTGAGCATCCCACATACTCTACCATATACTATAAAATCCAGATGGATGAAGATCTTAAAGTACGGTTATGGTTTGGCTATCGCAACATTGTTATATAATTAGGTATTAAATTGGTCAAATGGCGAAGAAAATCTATCAAAATTTGTGGTACCATCACCTTTAATCGACTCTTTGAGATATTTCTTTTAATGTCAACTTTCTACCAATTAATACCGTTGGAACACTCATAATGTATACCAAATAGCTTAATTTATAAATGAGACATTAAATGTTTTAAAAATTTAAGATTCAATTTTGAAGAGCTATAGCTTTTTAGGGGTACAACTCAGGGGTATAGGGATAAATTATAGGGATAAAATCCTTTGGTTAAACTATCTAATGGATTACTACCATGGTTACGGCTATTTTATGCGCTCTGATTGGCTAGTAAATGGATTTGCTATAAGATAACTTTAATTTTTTTAATTTAATTTTAATTTTTCGTCTTCTACATATTCCGGTACTTATATGAATTATATGAATCACCCTGTATATCCTTGTGAAACTTGAAAAACAATTTTTTCAATGGAAAAACCTAATTTTTGTTTATAACACAAAAATTGTGATGACTAGAAACATTTTACGTTCACCATTGAGTTGGGTGGTTTCTCATTTCTACGGAACACCAATCGTAAATTTTGAAAAACTGCCGGTATATCAAAAAGGTGATTATGAACATTTGGTTTCCGTACGTCAGGTTGAGATATCCTACAAACCCATCGAAATTTGGATACCCTGTTGTAATGGACAACGCGTAAAAGTGCTTACAGACAAAAGGTTAGTGAACGCGAGTGTAATTAGGACATGTTAAAAATGCGCTTATTAAGCATTATAGGTAAAAAGTTAGAATAGAATTAATTAGTAGGAGTTAAGTAAGAAATGTTGTATGGTTAACGTCTTTAAATAAAATAATAAAAATTGTCGACACCAATTGTCGTATTATTTAATAAATAAGATATATCAACCAAGAACCTATTACATGGCGACCCTGCTAGCGGCAAAACACTAAAAAAAACACAAAAATGACATCAATTAACAACAAAATATAAAAAGGAAAAGAAGAAAATTATTATTAACTGAAGACAAAATGGGGTACAATCAATCCAAACAAGAAAAAGGAATTATAGTCGCACAATCAGGAAACAGTGGTGGAATTACAAATGGTATGTCCGCAACATTCACATTGTTAGAAGTTGGCGTCCTGTTGATGGTAATCGTTATAGTGGGAATCATTGGATACATGGTATGGAATCGATGCAAAAAATCTATGGACAAAAGAATAAGACGGCAAATTCAGTGCAGCCAGGAATTGATGGCACTTCGAGCAAAACAATAAGGCAGTCAACGTGAGCAACTACAAAGTTCCATGGGTTCAGTTCAAGAATACGACAATTTATTAGAAGAATTAAAGGTATTTAAAATTAATAGAACAAAAGACAACAAAGATAGGCGTAGAAACGTAGAATTTACAAATAAAAGTTAGGTCAGCTAGATCAGTTTTTAAATAGATTCAAAGATTTAAATTTGAAGGTTAGCACTAATATTGATAATATAGATGTATTAACTAAAATTAAGTCATTAACTTCTGAAATTACTGTAGTTTTAAAAGAAATTAGAAATATTCTAGAAGATAGATTAGATAAAATTGTTAACATGGGTGAAACTTTTTGTTTGAAAATGGCTAGTAGCTTATTACCGGCAATGGACGGTATTGAAGATACTACCAAAAAACTTATAGATTCAATTGAGTTATATGCAAGCTTGCTACGCGTGGATGATCAAAATGTATTAATTAATTATATTTTAAAAACTAGATTGTCCGAAAATGCCAAAGTAAGATTAAATAGAACGTATGATTCTATAGATAACCTTGTTAAAGATATAAGAAATAATTTCATTTCTCGAAAATCAGCAACAACCTTATCTAATCAGTTGCATCAATGTAAACAACGTGAAAAATCAATTGACGAGTTTGGTACAGAAATCGAGCAGCTTTTGAGCGAACTAACTTTAGCCCAAGCCAATAACGATCAAAATTTAATAACACATCTTCGGCCAGTAAACGAAAATATTGCAATTCATGCATTTTCAAATGGAATTAAAAATCATGACATTCGCACTATTGTTAAAGCCCGAAATTGCGTATCGTTAAAGGAGGCAATTAACGTGGCGTTAGACGAGGAAAGAAACAAACCAATGACCAACTGTATTTCATGCAAATAATCGTGAACAAAATAAATCGTACCGTAGAGGTTCACAATCAAATTTTTATAGTAGAGGTAATTTTCCAAGGTTTAGAAATCAAAATCACAGGGGTAGATTATATTATCAAAATAGTTATAATAGACAAAATTTGAATAACACAAATTCATCAAATAATAATAGTTTCAATTATTATAATAATCGAGGACAAACTCGACCGAACTATCGAGGTCGCGGCGCTACACAACGTTGACGTGTAAATACCCATACTTGTAATCACGGAGGTACATTCGTCGTAGAAACTCAGGAGAGGTTTTCTGATGAGGGTGTCACCGATGATCGGTTTTTTCGGAACTAAAAATGTCATCTTAAGTATGAATGGAATGAATTATGTGAGAATGCGTTATGGAAAGAATGACTTATTCTTTTTATTGGACACAGGCGCATCAGTCAGCATAATTTTTTCAGATAGTTTAAACGGTAACGAATATATTAATACTAAACGAAAGGTAATTATAAATGGAATTTCTGGGTCAACACAATCAATCGGATCAACTAATTTATCATTAAATGTTGAAAATATTCAAATTAATCACGAATTTTTAATATTAAAAGATTTTAAATGCGGAATGAATGGTATTATAGGATCAGACTTCTTTATGAAACATAATGCAACAATAGATTTTGAAAAATTTTCTTTAGCGTTTTGGTATGATTCTCATAAAATTGTACTTAATTTAGAATCTAAATTTAATAACTATACGGTCATTCCTCCAAGATGTGAGATAATAAAACATTTTTGGGTAAATGATTCCGATGACTGTGTAGTTTTGCCATCTGAAATTTGTGAAGGAGTATTTACCGCGGGTGTCATTGCTCGCCCAATACCAATACGTATTATGAATATAAATGAAAACGAAGTAAAAATTAAAAATTTTCAGCCTAGCACATCTAAATTAACAAATTATCATTTATATAACTTTAATAATAATAACATTTCAGTAGAAAGGGTAGATAATTTACTTGATTTGTTAGATACTAAACATTTAAACAAAGAGGAAAAAGAGTCCATTCAGAAAATTTGTGCAAAATATGCAGACATTTTTCATTTAGAGAATGATTCTATAACTGTCACAAATGTAGGAAAGGAAATTATTAGGTTAAAGAAAGATGCAGAACCAGTTTATGTTAAACCGTATCGGTTAAAGCCTTATCATAAATTAGAAATAAATAAACAAGTTGATGATATGCTAAAAAAGGGTGTAATAGAACCAACAAGATCAGGGCGGTCTTCCCCATTGCTTATTGTACCGAAAAAGTCGAGTTCATGTGAAGATAAAAAATGGAGAGTAGTTATTGACTACAAACTTTTGAATAAAAACGTAGAAGACGACCGTTTTCCATTACCGAACATTACTGAAATTTTAGATTCATTATCAGGAGCAATTTATTTCACACATTTAGATTTGTCACAAGGCTATTATCAAGTTGAGTTAGAGCCTTCAAGTAGAAAATGTACATCATTTACTACTAGCAAGGGACAGTTCCAAATGACAAGATTGCCGATAGGTTTAAAAACTAGCCCCAGTGCATTTTCAAGGGTGATGACAATCGCTATGTCCGGATTAAACTATGAATCTTGTTTTGTTTATCTTGATGACCTTATCGTGTTTGGCAATAGTTTGCAAAATCATGCGCAAAACTTAATAAAAATTTTTAACAGACTTCGTGATGTACATTTAAAATTAAATCCGAGCAAATGTCAATTTTTAAAGAAAGAAGTTTTATATCTGGGACATGTAATATCATCAGAAGGCATTTCTCCAGATCCAAATAAAATTAGCGTCATTCAAGATTATCCAACACCTGTTAGTACAGATGAGTGTAAACGATTCGTAGCTTTTGCAAATTATTACAGAAAATTTATACCAAATTTTGCTGCAATAGTAAATCCATTAAATAAATTAACGCGCAAATCAGTTAAATTTGATTGTAATAACGATTGTCAGGAAGCTTTTGAAAGGCTTAAGTTAGTTTTAATTAACCCCCAATCTTACAATATCCGGATTTTTCACCTTCGAATGAATTTATCCTTCGAACGGATGCCTCTGGATATGCAATTGGATCAATTCTTTCCAATTCAGATAATAGACCAATAGCTTTCGCAAGTAGAGCTTTAAATAAAGCTGAATTAAATTATGCAACCATTGAAAAGGAATTGTTAGCAATAGTTTGGTCTGTCAAACATTTTAGACCTTATTTATTTGGTAGAAAATTCAAAATTTATACAGACCATCGTCCTTTAGTTTACTTGTTTGGTATGAACGATCCGTCTTCTAGGTTAACAAAATTTAGGTTAATTTTGGAAGAATTTGATTTTTCTGTTCATTACGTAAGGGGTAAAGATAATTCTGTCGCGGACGCATTATCTCGAATAACAGTAGATTCGAAAGATTTGGAAAATTTATCAAAAAGTGTGTTTGCAATTACAAGAGCAATGAGTAAAGAAAAAACAGTAGAAACGGAATTAAGACTCAATAACGAAAATAATGATAGGACTGGCCATCCGGGAATTGTTGAGTTATTGAAACGTCCTTCCAACTCTGTTGAATTGAAACAGATAAATAATAAAGAATTTTTAATACTATCACAAAATTGTACTTTAGTAAAATCGGGTTCATTACTATATGATAAAGAATTAAATATACTTTATATAAAAGTAATACATTCATCGACTTTAGCCCTCGACGCTGACTTGAAATGTTTACAAACTATATGTATTAATAATGGAATTCCTCAAATATATAATTTAAAAAATAAAGAAAATGAATCGTTAATCGCCCGATTAATCAATCAATCTAAAGTATTGAAAACACTAAATTTGAAAATCTCTGTAATTAACGCAGCTACTCGAATCGACTGTAAAGAGACCCGTCAACTGATTTTAAATGATTTCCATATGCTTCCAACAGGTGGACATGCGGGAATCAATCGTATGTATGCAAATATAAAAAAGTATTACTTTTGGCAAGGAATTAAAAATGATATTTCGAAATTTGTTCTTAAATGCGATGATTGTCAACGTTACAAACACTCTAAACCACATCAGGAACTCTTGACAATTACAACAACTGCATCCGCGGCATTTGAAAAAATTTATTTAGACCTAGTAGGTCCTTTAAACCAAGACAACGAGGAAAATAAATACATACTCACAATTCAGTGTGAACTTACAAAATTTGTTGAAGGATACACCACGTTCATACACCACGAATGACATAAACCGCATTATTTATGAAGTTAGAGTGAGATGAAAAGGCTTCAGTACAGAATGTAATTAAAGCATCAGTTTAACAAGACATATTACCAAACAGGTCATTAAGAATATCGTGGCATATATCGTGTCTTTCAATTTCTAACTGCAATGCATTTATTGTTCGTGGTTTGTTGTGATAAACTTTGTCTTTATCCGATAAACCCTCCAATTAAGATCGTCTTGGTTGAGGGCAAACAGGTCGTTGAATGATAGACACTTTTTTTTTAATGTGAATCCGAAAGCAGTTTCTTGAAGAGATGGTGATCGTACTGGCGTTTTCTGCACCTACTTTTGGATGTCAAAAAAATCAATAGTGTTAGTTTTTGTTTCATGTCAATTCAAATGTACAGAGTTGGATTGGGTTGGGTTTATCTGAGCATTTGAAGACATTTTTTAACGAAGGCCTCTACAATGAATAGTTTCTGAAATACTAGTATTTATTTGAATTGAAGTAAAACTAGAACTAAGACTAAACTTAAAAGTAGAACCTTTTTCTTTTAATTTTGTATGAAAAGTGGCGCACTGATTTTATTGGTCCAAATCCATCCCTGGGATAGCAAATATCTTAAGACGGCGCGTGGTTGGCAAAAACCGCAACATTCTATCTTTCATAATAAATAAGATTTGGACACCTATATATACTTTTAATATACCCTGTATGTATACGTTGGCTTCTATGTTTGAAAAAGTGTAATTATTGCGAGAACAGTAGATGAAGTTTTTATTTGTACTACATAAGTTACTAAAAATGAAATTACAATAATCTGTGCTTTATAAAATACTCTAAAAGATCTCTCAATCTTTTTACATAAACATGTTGGTTTTTCAACACCACACAAAAAGCATCTGCTGGGGTCATATCCATATCCGGATTCAACATACTTGGAATTTCGTCTTTTTCAAACAGCTGCGCTTTGATGATACAAAAAGCCATACACAATCCGAACTTTGAATATTTTCTCCAATGATCTCTAAATATGTGATGAGGAAAAAGTTTCTCTGGATCGCTCCCTAATTCGGCGATTCGTTGCGATAAAGTATCGTAATAAAGTTTCAAGTAATATTCGGCGTTGTCGAGTTCCTTTTTAGTGGCTAATGTGTAAAAGAAATAAGAAAAATCGAAAATTGGGGACGAAATTCTTTGACATTGCCAGTCGATTAGTTTTATGTCGATTGGTAAGCCAGTTTCTTCCTAAAATTTTAAATAAAATTATGATTTAAACTAATATTTAAGAGATTTTCTTACTTGATAAAGAAACATCATATTGTTGGACCAACAATCTCCTTGCGAGATAATAAAATACTCATCATATTCATCAAATAATTTTATCATGTAGTCGAGTAATCTTTGATCTAAATTTTCACAATGTTTCATAATTTCTTTATCCAAAATTGGATCGAAACTATCCGTAAGTTGTTTAACACATTTATTGATCATATCGTCCATTCCAAAATCAAAGAAAGATTTGCCCCAGACATCTCTAGGAAATGAAGTTAATTTTTTGTATTTTTCAGGTTGTTGATCTTTCATCGCAAAATTAACAGCGTGATATTTAGCAAATGCTTTTATGGGCAAAATTAAATGGGGGTCATCAATCGGTTTCTTTCGATCTCTCAAAACGTATCCTAAGTTTCTTAAATCCTCCAAAACTATCGGCGGAGTCTCACCATTTATCATTTTCATCTTAAAATGTTTCGGGACGTTGTTAAACGGTTCTTTAATATTTTTACTTTTTTCAAATTGATTAAAAGCGGGGTAGATTTCTGCGTAAAAGTTATACTCCGTGAAGAAAGCGTCAATGAAAACATTCTTCCATTCCAACTTCATATCCTCCGGTAAGTATTTAACGAAAAGTTTGATATCTTTTCCAAAATCATTTTTAACGGAAATCGCGTAAGTTTTCGAAGCGTACCCGTCACCTTCTTGAGATCCTTGCGAAACCGATATTTCTGAGGGATTCTTAATGTCTTCACTTTTCAAAATTTGGTCAATTACGTTTTGAGCGGTATCACTTATTTCAACTTTCATTTTAAATACAAATTTCACTTCAATTTTACAAATTTAAACAAATTAAAGATGTCTTTACATTAACAATAAGAGAGAAGTCGTGGGAGTTCGCTTAAATAGTGTTTCATAAAGAGAAGTGGGGAGTTATCTACATGATATCGTAAATTACATCTCATTATTTAGTTTTACGCGAGACGATTACTAACAAGTCGAAATTATATCTATTTAAAAATTGTAAATGTTTGATAACTCCCCACTTTCCGCTTAATAAATCTTTATAATTTCACGCTCACATTGAATTCGTTTAGTATAAATTATTTATCGATCTTTACACAATTAAATTGATTCACTCAAAAAATGGAAATTGAAATAACCGATGAAATTCAAAATATAATCGACGAAATCGTGACTCGCGAAAATTTTAAAAATCCCCCAAAAATATCGGTTTCGCGAGGATCTCAAGAAGGTGACGGTTATTGTTCGAAAACTTACGCTATTTCGATTAACGATAATGATAATAACAAAAAATCGATAAATCTTTTTGTGAAATGTTTCCCGGAATTTCAAAATTCCAATTGGAAAGGAATGATTGAAGTTGGTTTTAACGCGGAGTACTATTTTTATCACGAAGTATGGCCGATGATGGTAAAATTTCAAGATGCAAAGAATTTGAAAGAACCCTTCGACAACGTTGCTAAACCCTGCACGTTTAAAACGAAAAGTACGATAAAACCGATCGTTTTGGAGAATTTAAGATCGTCAGGTTACGTTTTGAGGGATCGGAAAAAACCGGTCGATGATGCTCACTTAAGACTTCCAATACAAGCTTTTGCAAGATATCATGCAATTTCCTATGCCATGAAAGATCAAGATCAAGAAAATTTCAAAAAATTAGCTTCGAATATGGTTGATGTTTTTAGTGACAATTTTGAAACGATTGGTATGGATGGTATTATAAGAACAAGCGTTAAACAAGTCGTTGAAGGTTTAGATCCTATTTTGGATGAGAAAATGTTGGAGTGTTGTAAAGGTTTAGACGATAAATTGACTAAATTTGTTCTTGGTTTAGATAAAATGGTTGATGAGTATTCCGTAATTGGCCAAGGAGATTGTTGGTCAAATAATATGATGTTTCTTTATGATGTAAGTAAAACACAACCATCTCAAATAAAAAAATAAAAATTATTTTTTTAATTTTAGGAAAAAGGCGTTCCAATAGACGTAAAATTAGTTGATTGGCAAGCCCAAAGGGTTAGTTCACCCCTTTTAGATTTCTGCTATTTCTTTTATACATTAGCAAGAAAACCTCAACTTGATAACGCCGAGGTTTACCTAAATTTATATTATAACACACTCAGTGAGAGGATTAGGAAATTAGGAAGCGATCCGGAAAAATTGTTTCCTTACGAAATATTTCGGGAGCAATGGAAAAAATTTTCTTTATTCGGAATAATGACCGCTTTGCTTGTTATAAAAGCCCAACTATTTGAAAAAGATGAAGTGCCTAATCTTACCGTAAATGATGATAACACAGATGGATTTACACAAGTTTTGAAAAACCAAGATAAATTTGTGAATAGAATGAAAGATATTATTCAGTATTTTATCGATAATGACTTGTTATAAATAAATATTTGCAAAAAATAAAATAATTTGTTTTTCCTAATCATCCTTAATTCATCATAGTACTTAATAATTATTGCGTTATCATAATCAAGTTATAGCACTATTTTTGAAGTTAAATGATACGTAATTAAAATGAAATAGTGTTGAGTAATTATGATTAGACAGTATAATTTTTATATCTTATCTTTTCCATTTTCAATAACTTCTATTAGAATTTTGTTGAGAATGAAACATGACCTTGTAGGATTGCATCAACCACAAAAATACTAAAATCGTTGCAAAAATGATTCTAGTTCAGACCTGTAGTTTGATCTAGTCGACAACAAAAAAACTATTGATAATAAACGCACAACTGAAGGGTAACTATGGCTAAGATGAGATTATAAATCTGTGGGGAGTGACGAGATCCTAAATTAGAATGGTTAATATTCCTGGACTTTAAGAAGACGAGGTGCTTCAAAAATTAATTTGGCTAACATGTACATAATCCCACCCAGTGAGACTATCATTTATTACTCTGATGAAATGTCAGTGGCAAAAAAAAAAGTGTATTTAAGTATCATCTTTTATAATATGGATGTAGACCCCGACGTCGAGCATAAAGTGGCGTAGCTTGATAGAAATAATAATCCTTGATATTTACAGTTTTCATTGTACTTTGCTTATCATTAAATCTCAATTGTTGTTGAAAAAGATAAAATTTTAAAGGAAATCCAAACAAAGAAATAAAATATTTTATCGCCAACCGGCAACAAAAACATACTTTATGGTATCTATTTGCGGCGGTAAAATGACTTTTTATTTTACTGTGTTTTTTTTTGCGACAGACAATAGTTATTTACATAACCAGTTATGAAAAGACTAATTTTGTTTAACGAACAATTGTTGCCAAAATTACCTATGACACGCGTGCCAGAAATGACACGCGAATAAATTTTGAATGATACACATCCACTGAGACAAGATCACTTTTTATATGATAAGTTCTTGCCAATATATATGTGTCCTCGTTTATGAAAAGGGAGCTTACGTTCAAAACTAAGTTTTATTTAAAACAGCTAATAAAGGTAAACAAGGTTTCTATTTAATTATATTCTTTTTTTCTGTATTGGTCGGTGTTGAAGGACGTCAAAGTATTGTTTCAGATCAAAATGTTATTGTAGTTAATAGCATCAGTTACTAGTTTCGGATTTCTAAATAAATAACACAGAATAAGTAAATTTCTGAATAGAACCATGTTGGCCGTTTTTTACTGTTGATTGCGCAAGCGAAAAGCAATCTTGAGATTGAATTATCGGAATTTGCATGCAAATAGTGATGCATATGGTGTTGTTGCCAATCAAATGGCAGTTGATTGGCAACAACTCCCTGATGATCTTTAGAGCATCAGACAATCTTCGCAGCTTCATAGGGGGCTGTTTTGATGGAAATAAGTATGAGTGTTGAAAAAAACTGAATTAGATGAAACGGCGATTGGCAGTTCTCAAAAGAAAAAAGGGGTTTTGAAAAATCTTATTTACAGTTTCTTATCTTTTGCAATAATAATGTATTCTTCAAGATTTTGTATTTTATCCAAAAAACTATATTTTCTGACAGCAATTTTACAAACAGTAAATTTCAAAATCAATATCAAGTCTTCTGGAAGTATTTCAAGTTTTCAAGAAGCAGTATAAGTTTTTCTTTTATCAAACGGTATTTGATTGGCAACAACTTCCTGATGATCTTTAGAGCGTCAGACAATCTTCGCAGCTTCATAGGGGGCTGTTTTGATGGAAATAAGTATGAGTGTTGAAAAAAAACTGAATTGGATGAAACGGCGATTGGTAGTTCTCAAAAGAAAAAAGGGGTTTTGGAAAATCTTATTTACAGTTTCTTATCTTTTGCAATAATAATGTCTTCTTCAAGATTTTGTATTTTATCCAAAAAACTATTTTTTTTTAACAGCAATTTTACAAACAGTAAATTTCAAAAGCAATATCAAGTCTTCTGGAAGTATTTCAAGTTTTCAAGAAGCAGTATAAGTTTTTCCGTAGCATTGCATTTTTTTTGGAAACACTTTAAGTCTTCTAGAAGCAGTATCAAGTCTTCTGACAGCATTCCAAGTCTTCCGGAAACAGCATCAACTCTTCTAGAAGCAGTATCAAATTTTCTGAACGTATTTCAAGATTTTTTCAAGCAATATCAAGTGTTATAAAAGCAATATTATTCCTTCCAAAGGTCTTCCTTTTGGGAACAGTTTAAGTCTTCTGGGAGCAGTATCAAATCTTCTGGAAGCAGTATTAAGTTTTCTAGAAGCAGTATCAAGTATTCTGGATGCATTTCAAGACTGGATGCATTAAAAGTAATATCAAGTCTTCCAAAGGCAGTACCAAGTCTTCTAAAAGCAGTATTGAGTCTTCTGAAAGCAATATCAAGACTTCTGAAAGCATTTCTAGGCTTTTGGAATCTGTATCTAGTCTTGGAAACATGCCAAGTCTTCTGGAAGCAGTGTCAAGTCTTCGAGAAGCACTATCAAGTTTTCTGGAAGCATTTCAAGACTTGTAAAAGCAATATCAAGTCTTCCAAAGGCAGTATCGAGTATTCTGGAAGCAGTTTAAGTCTTCTGGAAGCAGTATCAAGCCTTCTAGAAACGGTATCAAGTTTACTGGAAGCATTTCAAGACTTTTAAAAGCAATATCAAGTGTCCCAAAGACAGTATCAAGTCTTCCAAAGGTAGTATCGAGTATTCTGGAAGCAGTATCAAGTCTTCTAGAAACAGTATCAAGCTTTCTGGAAGCATTTCAAGATTTTTAAAAGCAATATCAAGTGTTCCAAAGACAGTATTAAGTCTTCCAAAGGTAGTGTCAGGTCTTCCAAAGATAGTATTGAGTATTCTGGAAGCAGTTTAAGCCTTTTTGATCAATATCAAATCTTCTGATAGCATTTCAAGGCTTGTGGAAGCTAATATTAAACGAATAATACTTGGATTGGAGACATGACTATCTCGGCGAAGAGGGAAGCAACTATTTTATTAGTCAACTGTGAGTGGACGCGGCTTCAGAGACTATCTCTTTAAACACAACATAGATGTTGTGGAGCACACCTTTTTTGAGTATGGAAGCTTGTAAATTGAAGTGTAAGTTAGGAAAGGTGGAATACAATACAGATTTTTGTAAGGGGGTAATAGCCGCGAAGGAAGCAGAGGAGGGAGCGTAACAGAACTCTATATAGGTATTGTGATGAAATGAAGGCATACTGGATGATAGAGCTTCTCGTAAAAAAGGTTGTGTTTGGTTATATTATTAATTATTGGGGGGAGGTAAGCGACAGGAATAGGGACGTCCACTGAAAGAAGAGCAGGACGCCGATAAAGTAAGACAAATACAATGAAAGATATGGGGTTATAAGTACAGAGTGGCTTCCAAAATCGCTTGTGAAAGAAGGGAGTGAGGAAAGGAAGACGTTGGTGGCCAGATTCTGTTTTGGCAATAAGTATAGAGCGAACAGATACTAGGTTGGGTTGGATTGAATTAGGTTGGGTTGGGCTATAATTCCAAGAGGTTTCGGCGCCCGATGATTTGGTACTTTTTTTGTATTTAGTTTAGTAATAACACTAATACCGAAATACCGGCATTTTGTCATTAATACCGGTTTTTAATATCGGACAAAAATTGTCCGGGATCCCGGTTTAGCAAACTCTCTAGAGGCTATCTTTGATATGTGAGGTAGCTTCGATTCGTAATACGTGCGCGAGCTAGGATTCTTTAGTAGACTCGGTTCAGTTTTGCCAACGGGTTTCGGATTCTGAAGCATCTATGAACTTGAATTTGATGAATAAATTTGGAACAGTATTTCCGACGTAATAATCTTGAGATTCGGAGAGTTCCTGAGAAAGACAGTGAGAACTTAGTTACGATAATCGAAACTATGGGTTCCTTTTTTAACGTTCCAATTTCGTCAGCTGATGTGAATCCTGCTCATGGCGTTCTTCACGATATGTCCATCACATATAGTGATGGTGATGGGTCGATGGGTCATCGGAGTGCTCCAAAGTCGATCGTTAGTCATTTTTGCGCTGTGACGATAACTTTCAAAGATGTTTTGTTAATGAACATTTAATATCAGCAAATAAAGTGCCTAGTGAAATGTCAAGTGTCGCCAAGAAGAAAAGGCATATTTGGACCAAGAATTGCCAGATATAAGCCGGGAAGGATGACGACGCATGTCCTAACCGCATTCGAAGTTATGCCGACGTTGACAGGATGTAGACAGATCTATAGTCTTGCGAGTATTTTCTTTTCATTTTTATAATTTACGATATCTAACATTGCATTTCATTATCAAAATGTACTCAGCCTTAGAATTAAGTTAGTTACATTGTTCAAAAACACATTACATTCTTTGATACTTGATATCATCTTGTTGTAAATGTCCAATTTTTATAGTTTTGAAATTAAACAAACAACTGATTTTTTAAAAAACTAAAATAACTGAACCTCAATAATATTAAATAATACTTGAAGTTTTTTAACGTAGTTTCCTGATGATGGATGCGTACCTGAAACCGGTTGAAACCAAAAAATAACAATAAATTTTCATCGTTGAAGTATAACAGAAAAAAAAAATTATTTCCTACTCTAAACATTACATTCTGATCACGATGTTATATGTCTGACAAAGGATACACTCGGAAGAGGTTTTTTTGAACAGTGTATTTAGATCTGATAGGCATAATAACGCACTTAATAACTTGTTGAGTGGGGTCGTTTTGTTTGGCGTGTATTTGGCGCACTCAGTGATTAGACGTTTCAATTAGTTTATAGGGCGGAATGACGTTGGCTCTTGATTTTTTCACTACATTGGCGCCTATCAGAATACGTTAGATTTAGTAATTACAAATTTTATTGATATAAATAGGGTAACAGAGTAATAACCTATTGGTTCGTAAAGATATTGCTTATACTACTCCTAAGTGCTCCTGTGATTGATTAGGAGTTGATTAGGTGAATGATGTGATGACGATGTGAACTATTGCTTACAGTTATTTCGTGACACTATTGGTAAATTCATCCCAAAAGTTCAAGAACGAACGGGAGGTTATCCACAGTGGTTTTCATCGGGTGATTAACCTTTTAAGAGCCAACGTTCCCAAAATGGGAACATTACTTCAAACATTCTTTTTTATTAAAATTTAACACTTAGCGTATTTTTTTCATTGGATACCATTTTTGTAAGGTGGTAACTTACAGTGATTTATTTATGAAAAATAAAGGTAATGGTACATTTAGTCGTTTATAAGATTTTTGTTTCCTCTTATTGCACTCCTTTTTTGCTTATATTGTTTATTTCTGTCGATTTATGCTAGCATGTGCATGTTACTATACTCTGTTCACCGAACAGAGTCAGTAGCCGTGAGCGAAGCAACGCCCATAACCCCCACTATTACACAATAGCCAGTTTCACAAACAAAAAAAAATAAAGAAAGAAAATTGGATATATAAACATGCAGTGTCATTTCAGTGACACATGGCGACACAGGTTTGGTTTATGTAGATATTTTTACAAAAACAATGGTGACAACCATACGACTGCCATTATTTGAAAATTTAGTGTAAATCATGTGCGGTCAAAGTAATTTGTGAATTTAATATACAAAATGATTTTTAACCTGTTATATAAAAAAATAAATATAATGCAAACAAAATTTTATTTATGTATACAATTTTAACAATAAATGTTTCAATAATACGTGTAATATTATTCGGCACCATCTTATACGTATAATATTTAAAATTAATATCCATTTTAACAAGTAATGATAGGCATTAAAATAATAATAGAAATGGTCTTCTTTTGTACGTTGACTGGTTTAAAATAATTTTTAAAAATGATTGTTTCATGAATCTGTAACGAATGTGAAGTACTTATCATATAAAAAAGATAGGCTGTATGAAAATTTTGAAAATATATGTAGGTTAAGTACCACTTCCGGTTGTTCGATTACACAAAAATTGCACACTTCGTTCTTTCTCATTGTTTCTGTAGCGAATGTTAAGGTCTTGTCTTATATAAAAAATATATCATGTTATGAAAAAAATTGAAAAAATGACTAGGTCAAGTTCCAATTCCGGTTATTCCATCGTGTTGAAATTACATATCTGCTGCTTTTTCATCGTTTCATAGCGAATATGAAATACTTATCATATATAAAAAATCAACTTCAACACTTTGTATGAAAATTTTTAAAATGTGTTTAGGTTAACTATAAATATGTTTAGGTTAACTTATAGCACTTCCAGTTGACAAAATCGTCCATAAAGTGATACCGATCTACGATTTTGTTATAATTAATGTACGTAAAATTTGGTAATTCATCATACGCTTCATTTTCGCGTGATCGCGTTCACTTTTTTTATACTTACGTATACGAGAAAGTTAATAATATTTTACACTATTTTATGCATCATCACTTCGCTGTAAAATTGGGGTAATCTAACTTAGTTCGAATCAGTTTCGGAGGGAGTTTTCTCTTCGGAGGAAGAATCATCACCCACATTAATTTGTAGTTGCTCGATTCTAACCTCCATTAAATTGTCGACTTGCCATAATTTTTCTTCCTCGCCTTTGGCATGACGAATAGCATTTCTCCAATTTTCTGCGGTAACATTGTTTAAAGCTTGTTGAAATAACGTGTGTAGGTCTTTCATTTTAAATGTTTTGTTATTTCTTGCGACTTCTCCTTTTATTTGCGCCCATATTAACTCAATAGGATTTAATTCGCAGTGATATGGGGGCAATCGTAGTATCGTACGATTCTGTTGTTCTGCCATTTCATCGACCACATACTTTGGTGTAATAGCCGCCCGTTTTACAAGGTCCAGCAGTTCACATTTTAGCATGTCAGCTTCGTAAGTAATTAAATTATTCGTTAACCAGATTTGAATATCAGCTTTTTTAGTGGCATTATTGGGTATTTTCTCTGTTTTTCGACTATGGTAAGAAGCATTGTCCATTACAACCACGGCATGTTCGTCTAAATGTGGTAGAATTTTGGCAAACCATTTTTCGAAGACTTCAGCATTCATCTCTTCATGATAATTTCCAGTCTTCTTTGACTCAAAACACAGTAATCCATTTTCTAAAAAACCGTCTTCTGATCCTATGTCGAGAATTATCAACCGCCCACCTTTTCCTGAAGGATCTTTTAATCCTGTCGTCAAGCCTTCAATAAAAGCCTGCCTTGGCGTTATTACTGACATGTCCTTCCATACCTTGTTGACAGTATGTCCAGCGTTCACCCAAGTTTCATCTAAAAAGTATAATTTTCTACCCTCTTCTCGGTGTTTTCGCACTTCTCGTATGAAACGTCTACGCCAGATAATGATTTCGTGCTTTTCCTTAAGTACACTATTGCGTGACCTTTTTGAGAACCTATTACCAAACATAACTATATTAGAACATGTGATAATAAAAAAAAGGATGATCACCGAAAACCAATTTCTTTCATCAATTTCCATAAACAAGTTCGCTTAAAATCAGGTATAGCATCATTTTCTTGTGTCAGTGCTAAAATTTTATTCAGCGTAGGTGGTTCGTTTTCTTCAAAAAAAGAATGAATCAATCGTCTGAGAGCGCTTTTGGTGTCATCGTCAACATTATCTAAAACTATTCTTTGACGCTGGTATCTTTTCGGTGGTTGAAATTCATTCATTCTTGTGTGTTCATTAAGTATTCTAAATACACTACGCTCGGACACACCTGTAGAGGACTTTTTTTTTAATTTATTTTTCCAAAATAAAGATGTACCTGCAAATTACCTGCTGCCGTTGCTGTAAATTGGACCTTTTGCATCTTTGTTTTATGTGGGTTTTCACTATCATAAGTATTAAAGATGTTTAATACACGCTGTTTATCGTCAACTGAGAAATGTTTAGCCGGACGCTTTTTTACTAAACGAAGAGCAGCGGCTTCATCCATAGTAGCAACACGTTATATAAATACTACAAAACGTGTACTACAAGAAGTAGAAGAATTAAAAGCAAATTAGCGCGAAATCACTTGAAATTCAAATGACAGACATCAGAAACATACCAGAACCATACGGTCTTGGTTGATCTATGTTAACCGGGCTTACCAATAAAAAAAATCTATTCAAAGTTCGCGCGTGTTTGTGGGAGGAGTTATAATGTCAAATCGCTGACTCTGTTCGGTGAACAGAGTATAGAAGTGTAAATAATCATTAAGGAATATTACCTGCTCAGTACTGAACAACCCTTCAAGTATTTTCTCAGAAAATTGAGGCGTCCTATTTAGGGAACGTTGGCCTCTCAGTTGTAGAAAAGCAATAAAATTGTTTTTTTTTTACCTACTCTCAAAGAAATACAAAGAAATTTTTTGGGTATGATATTCATTATTTTCTAAATTCGTAATAAAGATTTTGTCACTTTTTTATGTAAAGCTGTTCCATTACAGCGTTTCGTTTTTTGAGTGATGCTTTGAATATAGTAGAAGTATCTACATCAAACAATTTGTGATGTTGTGATTCTCCCACCAGATTCGGGTGATAAAGGAATACAAAGTGATGAGGACGAAATTGACGATGAAAATGAAGACATTTCTCGATTTCTTAGATTGTTGGTAGCTATTACTATAGCTTTCCTAAAGAAAATGACTGCTGGTCAAACCAATGAGTAGAGAATCGTTCAGACGAATAAAGCGGTATATATACGTAGTGGATAATAATAATTTAAAAAATTCGAAAGTTGCCAAAGTGTTACCTATATATAATATGTTAAAAACGAATCTACTACAGTTTGGCATTTTCCACAAACATTTAAGTATGGATGAAGCAATAGTTCCTTATTATGGTCATCATTCTGCTAAGATGTTCATAAAGAACAAAGCATTTCGGTTTGGTTTCAAAATATGGATGTTGTGCGAGACCGATGGTTGTCCATATAACATGGAACCGTTAGGAACTCGTGTCGTAAAAAAATATGTTATCTGCTGTTCAAAAACCTTCACAACGTGTAATATTTTTTGACAACTTCTTTTCCAGCCATGCACTATTTCATTATCTGTCAGAGATGAACATTCGAGCTTGTGGAACAGTTCGTGAAAATAGAACAAATAAGTGTCCTTTGATACATTCTAAATCCTTGAAAGAACATGAAATAAGATCATACGATTATACGTCCGACGGAATGATAATTTGTGTCAAATGGAATGACAATGCAATAGTAACCCTACAAAGTGACCACACTACGGTGTGATACCTCTTCAAAAGGTTTCTAGACGGGTAAAAGAACAAAACAAGACAGATGTAATACCACCAAATCTGATAAGGAGATATAATGAAGGAATGGGTAGTGTTGATCTCTTAGATCGTCTTTGCTCCAGCTATCGACCAAAATTACGACAAAAGAAATGGTGGTGAAACCTATTTTCACATGCATTGAATTTGGCGGTTGTAGCTGCATTTCGTTTTTACTAACATGTTAGCATCAACGACAAAATAACCCATTTAGAATTTAGACGCACAATTGAAGTGTGTTTGATAAAAGTAAACGCGACTCAACGAAAAAGAAGGGGAGGACCTACAGCACCAGTAGTGCGTGTTATAAGACTTGACGGAATCAACCACATAGTAACCACGTGTTCTCAAGGAAGATGTAGTGTATGTCAAAGAAATACAAGACTTAAGTGTTCAAAATATGATAAAAGATTGTAAAAAAATGTTTCATTTAAACTATTTCATAAAAAATAATTAACCTTTAGTTATGCATGGTTTTTTTAATTTGTTTCATCAATACATTTTATAAATTCATGCACTTGTTTAATTGTTGTCTAATAACCAATTGGTATCCTTTTATTAGCATACTTACCTATTAAAGTGGACAACGTTCCCAAAATGGGAACATGCTATTTTGAAAATTTTGAGAGAAAGATTTTATTTTTTTTAGTGGATAATCAATGATATAGATCTTTAGAAAAATTTGTGAAAAGTTAAACAAGAAAAACAAAGTTTTTCACAACTTGGCTTCTAGAAGGTTCAGGAGAAAAAGAGGGCGCATAGAAGATCCAGACAGTCTGTTTGTTACGCTATAGTAACTACATTGATTATCGCACCTTTTCTCTTATAAGAGGTCGAACAAAATTTATTATTGATTACAAAAACTAGAGACGAAGTGCTGAGACAAAGATTGCTTCGACCTCAAAATATTTTGATCTTTTGATGAACATTGAAAAGGGGGATATGATATTCAAGCCCTATAACTCATAACGGTGTTCTTGTTAGTGATATTTAGTAGATTTATTTAATAATTTTTTGTACTTTTATTAACAAGACGATAGTATTTCACACAATGTTTCTACCGGTTTCGGTTACGTTTAAACCATCTTCAGGAAATACATTTTTAAAAAATTTGTTGATCTTATTGACATTTTATTTTGTGATTTATGTCATGTTGTGTCAATGTGAAAAATTAAAATAGGATTAAAATAAAATAAAATTAAAAGTGAATATTTCCCAAACCAAAAGTTTAAATAACTAGACAGATATTACATTTATTATTATATTTATTTTATTTTTTTAGTAGCTATTTGAACTTTTGGTTTGGGAAATATTCAATTTTAATTTTATTTTATTTTAATCCTATTTTAATTTTTCACATTGACACAACATGACATAAATCACAAAATAAAATGTCAATAAGATCAACAAATTTTTTAAAAATGTATTTCCTGAAGATGGTTTAAACGTAACCGAAACCGGTAGAAACATTGTGTGAAATACTATCGTCTTGTTAATAAAAGTACAAAAAATTATTAAATAAATATTTAATTCGAGACGAAAAACATCCAAGTTGAGGAGGCTTTGAGGATAGTTGATGCATGTATAATAATATCTATTCGATCTGGAGTTTTCCGCGTATTTGGAACGATGTTCAAATAATCCTTATCTTCAAATCCGGTGATCGTAGGGAGGTATCTAATTATAGACCTATATGACGACTTATATTTATTGTGGAAAGTAGGATCAACTATGGACAGCACGACATTTTTGCATATCGCTTTGTGGAAAGCAACTTTATGAACGATTCTATTTGATTCTATTTATACCGACATTAGTAACGCTTTTAACCAAGCCGATCATGGTCTATTTCTTTCAAAGCTTTGTATATTTGATATTGGCGAGTATCTTGTACGTTGGCTTACCTCTTCTACTTGTGGAAGGAGTTTTAAGGTGAGTGAGAACGGTATACCGCAAGAGAGTCACATAAGACCTCTCCTGTTCCATATTTATGTTAATAATTTTTTTTTCGATAATTTAACATTCACATTGTTTGATATCTGCTGACGGTTTAAAAATTTTTACTCGAATTTCTTCACCTTAGGATTGTTCGAAGCTACAACGCGACATTGATGCGCTACGTCTTCATTGAAGCTTAAATGTCTCAACACTAAGCCATGCAAAATGTTGTGTTATTTCTTTTACAACGAAGCTAAATATGATCACATACGAATACAGCCTCAACGATAGTAACATACCTAGGGATTTTGGTGTTACGTTTGATGGGAAACTAACATTTGATGGCCACGTTGATACAGCTGTTGCCAAGGCTTGGCGCATGCTTGGTTTCGTTATCAAAGTCATGCAAAATTTTACAATTATTTATGCTATAAAAAGGCTGTATTTTGCATATGTATATAGCGTTTTCAGCTACTACAACTATGTTAGGAATCCACAATATGAAAAATATATTTTTCCAGAATTAAAAGGATTCAAAAGAAATTCGGTTATTTCAAATTCCATTTTAAATAATTAATATAGTGTAAATATTGATAAATAATTTAAACTAAAGAAAGGATAAGTGAGCATAATCTAATAAATATTCATTAAGAAAGAAGTGGGGAGTTATCGAAACATGATATGTAATTACATTATGGTTTGATAAAAATTGGTTCAAGCGAACGCAGGATTAAACAATGAGAAGAACGCGATTTTTCAATTTTAATATTTTAACTCCGCTAGGAATAGTGAGGTTTTACATGTTTTGACGTTTTGTAACGTCTCATTTTACGCAACTGACGTTTCATTACACCACTCGTGCTGTAATGAAATATTACCTAACTGAACATTGATTTATTTTGGATGTTACTATGGATATTTGTAACAAAGCCCAAGTAAATTCTTTCAATTTAAATTCATTTGAAACATAAGCATTGTCAGATTAAATTCGTATTATTTCGTTCAATTTTAAAGCGTGGTTAGATAACATTTTGTCCTTAACACGTTAGGAAACTGCTAATTTTGTTTAACTCACGCAATTTACAAAACAAGCTCGCTTCGCTCGCTCATTTTGACAAATATTGCGTTCGTTAAACAAAATTAATCTTTTCATAACTGGTTCCGTAAACAACTGTTACATTATATTATACAATGACAATGAGAGATCCAAATAAATGGGAAAGACGTGATTATTTCTTTTAACAATTTATGTTGTTTTATAGGATGAGAATTAAAGAAGCAAAATAAAAAAGTACGGATTAAACAAATTACAAAATCATCTAAAATGAGATGTAATTTATGCTGTTACGTAGATAACTCCCCACTTTTTCACTTAATAAATCATACTTAAACAAAATCTCACGACCTCTCTGTTAGTTCTCTTTGATAGTTGATCAAAATAAATACAAAATGAAAATTGAAATAACCGATACCGCTCAAAACGTAATTGATCAAATCGTGAAAAGTGAAAACATTAAGAATCCCTCGGAAATATCGGTTTCGCAAGGATCTCAAGAAGGTGACGGGTACGCTTCGAAAACTTACGCGATTTCCGTTAAAAATGATTTTGGAAAAGATATCAAACTTTTTGTTAAATATATCCCGGAAGATATGAAATTGGAATGGAAAACTGCTTTAGTAGAAGCTTTCCACACCGAGTATAACTTTTACGCGGATATCTACCCGGCTTTTAATCAATTCGAAAAAAGTAAAGAAATTAAAGAACCGTTCAACAATGTTCCGAAACATTTTAAGACGAAAATAAAAAATGGTGAGACTCCGCCGATCGTTTTGGAGGATTTAAGAAATTTAGGGTACGTTTTGAGAGATCGAAAGAAACCGATTGATGACTCCCATTTAATTTTGCCCATAAAAGCATTTGCTAAATATCACGCCGTTAATTTTGCGATGAAAGATCAACAACCTGAAAAATATAAAAAATTATGTACGTATCCTAGAGATATATTGGGTAAATTTTTCTCGGATTATGGAATGGACGAGATGATTAAAAAATGTGTGAATCAAGTTACGGACAGTTTCGATCCAATTTTGGACAAAGAAATCATGAAACATTGTGATAATTTAGATCAGAGGTTAATCGATTATATGACACAACTATTTGCCGATTATGATGACTACTTTATTATCTCTCAAGGAGATTGTTGGTCCAACAACATGATGTATCTTTATCAAGTGAGTCATTCTTTTAAATTTTTAATTTAAACTCTAATTTTGTTTTAAATTTTAGGAAAAAACCGGATTACCAATCGACGTAAAATTAATCGACTGGCAATGCCAAAGAATTTCATCCCCAATTTTCGACTTTTCTTATTTCTTTTACACATTGGCCACGAAAAAAGAACTGGACAACGCCGAATATTACTTGAAACTTTATTACGACACCTTATCTCAACGAATCGCCGAATTAGGAAGCGATCCGGAGAAACTTTTTCCTCATCACGTATTTAGAGATCATTGGAGAAAATATTCAAAGTTCGGGTTGTGTATGGCTTTTTCGATCGTTAAAGTGCAATTGTTTGAAAAAGACGAAATTCCAGATGTATTGACTTCGGATATGGAAGATAACCCAGCACTTGCTTTTGCTGTAGTTTTAAAAAGCCAAGACGTTTATGTTAAAAGATTGAAAGATCTTTTAGAGTATTTTATACGGCATAAATTATTGTGATTTAATTAATAAGTTATAGCAAAAATTAAATGTTTGATTTTTTGTTTTTGTAATAACTGCATTTCATTTTTAATATTGAGTGATGCGCTTACGACTAATTTTGGTCGATGAAAACGTCCAACAAGACGGACTATTGAACGTTTGGTGCAAAAATTCGAAATAACTTTTATTTTTTGCGACCAAGTAATACTCGAAGTGAAGAAAATGTGTGAAAAAGTGTCCGATTGCAGACATTGAATTTCAATGTAATAATCATCTTTTTACATTAAATTGCTGGTGTATGCCAACAAGAAGGCAGCACAATACTAAATTCCTGGCATTTCCGCCATTTTGTGTGCATAAGGCAAGGAAAATGGCGACTTTACTTTCATTTAAAAATCGTTTCCATAACTAGCCCAGAAGTCTCTTTGTTGAAGAAATAAGATACGACACTCTTAACGAAAAACCCGATATAAGCCTTCAAGTGGTTTTCTCTGTATTATATTCTTCTTCTTCTTTTTCTGCCAACAAATTTATTTTTCTGCCAATATTATTTACGCATCTTTCAGCAGTATTTATTATTTTGACTGCATTCAGCCATCATCAGTATTTAGCCTGTATTTTGCAAACAGCATTTAGCACTTTTCTTAACGCTTGCGATTTGCACAGTTCAAAGAGTAGTAATGTACCAATGTTCCTTTCTTCCTGGAAGAAGCTAACCATATGCAGTAAAATCTCTTAATAGCGGTCACAAAAATGTATTAGAAAAATGGCCATTAAATGATGATGGTCGTTATTGAGATGTAATAAAGAGTGTTAATTATTTCATTTAATACAAAACTATAATTGCATGTTTTTGAAATGTTGTTTAATACAGCTTTGCTTTAAGTGTTAAATTTTCTTTTTTAACACCTAAAATTCATATTTATCTAAAATGTTAATAACTTCTACAGCAAGTTCACCTTTGTTGTTATAAAATAAAAAGCTTTGTACATCCTTTAGTTTTGGGCATACTTTCGGATTTTTCAACATCATTTTCACTGTTTATCTCATTAGCTTTATCATCATTTAATTCGTTGATTATGTCTTGGATGTCTACATTGAGTGCTTCAGAATCTGAGCTGTTATTGTCCAAACTAATGTAGTCAAAGTAGTCAAATTGATCTGACAACTCTATCAAAAAACTTGCGTTGTTTGTGAATGTTGAAAGCCTTTCAATTAAGAATTTTCTGCAAGCTAACTTAAAGCTATTGATGATACCTTGATCTAATGATTGGCAATGTGAGATAGTGTTTGGAGGTGAAACACTATTTTTACATGTTCTAATGCAAGTTTGAGATTAGACGTGGCGTTATTCAGGAATAAGAGTTTCCAAACATTTCTATTTTTTTCTATTTTGCTTACTCACTGTTTCATCAAATTATTTTAATCACAAAGACATAATCTTTATTATCAGAGATTTTATTACACTCCCATTTTCAAAGATGTTTGTTGATGTGCGATACTTTAAAGCAACGAGGGCTCTTACTCTTCCCGATAATTAATGGATCCTAACTAGAAATTTTTCAGCCAATTTTCTAGCACTATTACTAAACTTTTCAATTTTTGCAATAATATCAATTTTGTTTTTAAGAAATAAATGTTTTCGTTAGTAGCATAAACCAGCTCAAAACCATCCACCCAAGAGGATGGTAAAAATGGCTTTTAAGTAATTTTACCCGAACTTTTTTCAAATGCTGGTCGTGGCCGTTATGAGGGGGTACCATTATTATTAGGGTTATTAGATCGCGATTTCTTCTATAATTGATCTAGGAATTTGAGAATTGGCCGTTTCTAGAGGTGGCCGAATATAGAGGATTTACTGTATATACAAAACCTCCAAAATGAAGCTTTATGGTTCAACTCAAAAGTTTGATGAACGAAATAAACTTGTTTATACCGAACGATTTATTCTAATTTAATTTTTAATAAAGATTACAATCGCAAAAATCAATCACTTCACATAGATTCATTATCATAATGAAATTATGTGAAACATGATGAAATTGTAAAGAATTTCATCATTATTCGACATTTCTTCTTTATAATCGATGCAATTATCGCAAAATGTTATTTATAAAAAGCGAAACGGATTGTTTCGCTTTTGAAAATTTTTATACAATATCTACGGAATCTACGTTTCACATCAGTAATTACCTTGTTAAAAAGTACTTATCATCTTAGTCATCCGCTTTACAATGAAACTTGTAATATCATAGTATTATGTAATTTCGCGTAATCAATAAACTAAAATAATGAATAATGAAAATTATAAATTTATAACTCCAAATTTTAGGCAGTTGAGTAGAGTTGTACGAATTAAATGGTTGAACCCTTTTTGAGACAAAATTCAAAAAAGAAAATGGTTCTAGTTCTAGGTCTAGTGTTAGTTTTAATTTTTTATTTAAAAAAAATTTTGAAATTAGGGTATTCAGTCCTGATATGAGGTCCCGGGTCCGCCCTGGGATTTTATTAAAGATATGATATGTCCGAGACTTCTATGAAGTTCCGGGAATTTAAAAGTCTCGAAATTAAGAAAAAATATATCCGGTACGATTTTTCAACTCCTGTTGCTTTGCAATGAAAATACGCTTCTGCATTGGCTCCGAAAAAATTCAAAATATCATATCGCTCATTTGCTAGAATTCAAAATCCGCCAATTTTGAGATTTTTGCATCAACATACGAGAAAAGGTCACATTCTTTTTACACAAACAATCTCACTTCCATCCTTATGGTGATTACCGGTAAAAAATCATGAGAAAGTATAAAGACTCGATTATTTCAAATTAACATTTTTTGACTTGTGCCTGCATTCTGGAGATTGAGCGATATGTTCTCTCCAACAAAAAAACCTTCGCTGCTGGTACTGGAACTGAATTGTGAAGAATAGGCTCAATATTACATTAATATTAAAAAAATAATTAAAACTGATTACTTCAGTCCAGATAAAATCATTAGCAATGTTGTATGGGTGCTGTTTTGTAAGCATTTCTAGGCTTACAAAACACTTTCTGGAAACATTTGAAGTCTTCCAGAGACAGTGCCAAGTCATCTAGATGCACTATCATGTCTTCTGGAAGCATTTTAAGTCTTCTAAAAGCAGTATCAAATTGTCTGGAAGCATATCATGTATTCTGCAAGCAATATCATGTTGTCTAGAAGCAGTAGCAATTTCCACATTTCATCTAACCTTTTCTCTTTCTGACCATCCCTTTCGTTGAGTATCTCACCCTTCTCTAGTACTCTTCCCTCTCTTGCTGTCCATAACGCCCATTGTTTACTTCAATGTGTCTGCAGCACTCCCCGAAGATCTTGTAATGTCTCTACCTTCCACCTTTTACTTCCCTAACTATACATCCCGGAGTCTCCAGTATCTGGATCTCCAGTCAACCTCCAGCATCTGGTCTACATATCCTCTAAGAGGATATATCACCGATTTTGTTGATATTTGCAGGGATTGAAGATCAGTACTCGAACATCACTTTCCTGAAGCAGTACGATATAATGCTCATAAACATTCGAAAAAATCGAATCAAAATATTTCGCAACAGTAGAAGTATGATTACTTTTAATTTGCCTCTAATATGTCATTTAGCGCATGAGACTATGTGAGAGAAAACTTTGTCACGTTGCGAAATATTTTTGTCACGTTGCCACATTCTAATATATCTTCCCTCCCTGTTAAATATGTGTACTCCCTCACTTCGACGATTACGTTGCCCTTCGATCTCCAATTTTCAGTTTCTCTTCGATCCTTACAGACCTTAATCAATTTCGTCTTATCCACAATTCTAAATGCGCGTCATCAATGGGCTTTTTTCTATCTCTTAAACCGTATCCTAAAACTCTTAAATTCTCCAAAATAATCGACGGGGTTTGATCCTTGTTAATTTTCGTGGAAAAATGTTTCGCTACGTTGTTAAACAGTTCTTGGATGTTCTTACTTTTTTGGAATTGATCAAGAACGGGAAAAATTTCCACATAAAAATAATACTCCGTTTTAAATGCTTCAACGAATACTTCTTTGGACGATTTTATATCTTCGGGGAGACATTTAACGAAAAGATTGATGGTTTCATCGTTGGCATTTTTAGTTGATACGGCGTAAGTTTCCGAAATGTAACCATCACCTTCTTGGGATCCCCGCGCTATTTCAATTTTAAGAGGAGGGTTATACTTTTCTTCTTGATTGAGGGAGTCTAAAACACTTTTAACAAAAAGATCTGTCATTTTAATTATTTAATCCTGCGTTGAAACTACTTATATATTATGTCTATATAGAAGTGGGGAACAACACTTCTTATCTAGTTCAATTTTCATAAATTAAAGGATATTTATAGAGCATGAAATTTTACTTTTTTTGTACTATTAGTTGCGTCAAATGAGGAAGATTGCTTTAACTTGGGCAAATAAATTTTGTGATGGGTCATTATTACACCATTGTATTTTTATTATCTTTCTCGCCAAAATCATTTTAGTAATTTTCCAAGGTTTGTTACGCAAATTGCATTAATTCTACAAATCACTTCAGTTTAATTTATCTAAATGTAATGACTTTCCATTTAAGAGATAACGTTTCAATAAAGCTTTGTTCTTATCAACCAATAAAAGTAGATGTCTCAAATACAACAAACTCATTTTATTCGTGTCATCGCTTAAATAATGATTAAATTACCGCATAACGTTCAAAAGGCAATTAATGTTATAATTCGTAATGAAAATTGTGAAAATGCCGAAATTGAAATTAATCAAGGATCGGACTCCGGGGATGGCTACGCCTCGAAAACTTTTGCAGTTTCAATCAAGGGTAAAAAAACTTTAAATTTATTCATAAAGTGCACACACGACGTCATAAAAGAAAGTTGGGACGATATGATTACATACCTTTTTAAAACGGAATACAACTTTTACAACAAAATTTATCCGGAGTTTAAAAAATTCGAAGAAACCAAAAAAATTGAGGACCCCTTCAACAACGTACCTACATTTTATGGGGGCGACGTTGAAGACGAAAAATTGCCACCTCTCGTACTACAAAACATAAAAACTTTAGGCTACAAATTAAGAGACAGAAAAAAACCGATCGATGATGACCACTTAAGAATCCCAATCAAAGCCTTCGCTAAATATCACGCGATTTCTTTCGCTTTGAAAGATCAACAACCAGAAATTTTTGAGAGATTAAGCAAAAACCTCAAAGCAGTATTTTTTGGTAAGAACTTTGAAGCATTTGGACTGGCCGATATGGTCAAAATTAGCATCACACAATTCACGGAATCTTTAAACCCATTCTCCGATAAAATCATGTTGGATAAATGCAAAAATTTAAACGAAAAAATTATTAATTTCGCCCATAAAATGGGGGACATCCTCGATGAATACTACGTAATCGTCCAAGGGGATTGTTGGTCAAGCAATATGATGTTTCTTTACGATGAAACTCAAAAACCCATTGATGTTAAGTTAATAGATTGGCAAGTGCAATCCCTAAATTCCCCGCTTTTAGATTTCAATTATTTCTTTTACACATTAGCCACTAAAAAAGAACTCGACAACACTCATCACTATTTAAATCTTTACTACAACACCTTAACACAACGAATCAAAGACTTGGGCAGTGATCCAAACAAAGTGTATCCTTATAATGTCTTTGTAGAACATTGGAGACAAACCGCTATGTTCGGGTTATGCATGGCGTTTTGCGTTGTTAAAGCTCAACTATTCGAAAGCGATGAAATTCCCGTTATGGTGGAAGAAACCGGGTTTCAAGCTTTTGGAAGAAAAATTAAGAGTCAAGATAAATATATCGAAAGGATCCGGGATTTAATCGATTATTTTATAAATCAAAAATTATTATAATTAAAGAATGTTTATTATAAAGATAAGAATAAAAAATTTAATATGGTTTTGTTTTTAAATGATTTTATGTTTATTGTCAGAATACGACTGTCATCTTAACAACACTAAATTAAATACCTTATCTTTAAGTCTACGGTTTACATCTTATCTGTTTGAAACTCTTATCTTTTCATTAATGAAATGATAAACAGTTGATTTTATAACTCGTGCGAATAAAGTAAATATTATTATTTAGTTTCATTTTTATAACTCAATTGTATTAGATCGGTTATTTACATTAGATTTGTCGTTAATGATGTGGTTAATGACGCGTACTATTTGTAAAGACGTTGAGTTTGAATACTTACTTAATTCTTTGGTAAAACAAATCTAAATCCAATATTCCTTTCGTAGTGAATCTTATGGAAAGCTGCTACTAATCTCACGATTTCAGTGTTCTCTGTAAGTTGTGCGTGCGCACATAAATTTTAAACAGTTTCGTGCAAAATATAACATTGAACTTGGATGAAAAATAAGAATGCAAATTATAATGAATAATCTATTATTGGTAATTGAAATGTACATATCTTTACGTTTAGTTCGTGAAAGAAATAACCACAATGCAAAGTACGTTCACATTCCAGAGTTGGAATGTTTTATATTCCATGCTGATGAAAAAGCATAAACATTTTCATTTTCAAATTAAAATTACACATTTTGATACATTAATAGTTGATGAAAGTACAGACATTTTATGGAAAAATTAAATGGTGTAGCAGCCATGTTAAAGCAGAATGTACTAGTTCTTACAACAACATTAGTGACGTATGTCGTTGATAACGTCGGGGAGGTCAGACTATTTTAATTTTGGTAGTTTAGTAGCATGTCTATAACACAACCACAATTCTGTATATTTTACTACCCTTAATTTTGTTTCCCAAAATCCCAACTTCTTAGTCGTCTATAATACTGTTTCTAAAACACTTGAAATGCGTTTAGGAGAGTTGACATTGCAGTCAAAAGATTTGATAGTGTTTCCAAAGGACATGATATTGCTTCTAGTTGACTTGATACTGCTTCCAAAAGACTTAACATACTTTCATAAGACTTCATATGCTTCTAGGAGACTTGATACTGCTTCCAAAAGACGTGAAATACTTCCAAAAGATTTGGAATTATTCTAGGAGACGTAACACTGCTTCCAGAATACTCGATACTGCCTTTGGAAGACTTGATATTGCTCTGAAATATTTCCAGAAGACTAAGTTCTAGGAGTGTTGATATTGCTGCCTGGAAACTTAATACTGTTTCCAGAGGACTTGATATTGCTTCTAGCTGACCTCATACTGATTTCAACGAACTTGAAATACTTCCAGAAAACTTGAAATGCTTCCAAAAGTCTCAAAATAGTTCCAAAAGACTTGAAATGTTTTCAGAAGACTTGAAACGCTTCTAGAGCGACTTGATACTGCTTTCAGCATACTTGAAATTCCAAAAAAAAAAAAATTGAAACATTTACATGCTTTTAGAAAACTTGGAATACTTTCCGAAAACTTGAAATACTTCCAGAAGACTTGAGATGGTTGAAAAAGATTGGAATGTTTTCAGAAGACTTGATATGCTTGTAGGAGACTTAATACTGCTTCCAAAATACTTGAAATACTTCTTGAAAACTTGATACTCCTTCTTGATGACTTAATACTGCTTCCAAAAGTCTTGAAATACTTCCATAAGACTTGAAACACTTTTAGGGCCACTTGATACTGCTTCCAGAAAACTTGAAATGCTTTCAAAATACTTTAAATGCTTTTAACTAGAAATTTTTGTAGGAGACTTAATATTGCTTCCAAAAAACTTGGTATTGCTGCCAGAATGCTTGAAATGTTTTGGCAAGACTTGAAATCCTATGTGATCGAATTCGAACTGTATTGAGAATAATCGAACATTGGTTTCGAGATAATTCTCTACCAGTTAACCCGAATAAGACAAAGATAGTACTCTTCACAAGGAAAAGAAGGCTGGGTACCCTTAGAGCGTCTTGGCTTTGCTAAGTTCCCTTGCGCTTTGCCCAATGAACAGAAGTATCTGGGGCTAACCCTGGACAAAACACTGACTTGAAAACCACACATCGAAGATAAGATAAACAAAGCAGGCATTGCATTCGCTCAGTACAGAAGGGTCGTTGGGATCTCCTGGAGCTTAACACCCAAAATGTTAACTTACGGCACCGTAAATTGGTTAGTTATACAATAGTTAGGAATAAAACGATTGTGTTGCAACTACAAAAATTACAACGTTTGGCTTGTCTCTACGTTACAGGCTCGATTATAACCACATCAATAGCAGCAATGGAGAATATACTATGCCTTCCCCCTCTTAATTATCACGTTGGGGAGGTAATGATAGTAATAATGATCCGACTACAAGCACTTAATGATAAATGGCTATATAAATGTGGAAAATCGGCTAGCCAACTATGGGATGAGGCATGTAACAAACAACCGCTCCTAAATGGCAGGGTTCGATTCCAACGCAACTTATCTTCGAGAAATGGTATGAAATAAAGGTAGCAGTACAACTCATGCCTGACGAAATCGTCCTCCGATTATGGGTGGATGAATCTCGAAGGGAAACAAGATGTGGTGTTTCGGTTTATTCCGTCGAACCAACAATAAAAGTTTCTAAACCGGGAGTGTAGCTCCCCGCTTCAAACGGAACTCGTGGCCAGTTCTCTGTCGGCTGAGAAATTTCCATAAAAATTTTCGCTTTGGCGGTATCGCTGTTCATCCTCGTTGCTTGAAAACTGCCATAATAATCTTTGTGAGGCAGCCGCTAGTAATGAGATTACGATCTATTGGACAAACGGTCATTCTGAAAATAAACTTCATGACATGGTGAACAAATTAGTGAGGGAAGCTGCAGGTAAATCGCCGGATAACTAGAACAATTCATTACCCCAAAAATAATGTCTTTAATAGAGCTTCAAAAACAGGAAACGCGTAAGATGTTTCTAAATTACTGACAGGATATCAGAATGTTGCCAACTTAAGGAAGATATGATGTGCCCTGACCTCAAACGAACTGGTATATTTATGAAGCTGTGTATTATGCGACTGCGTGACCCTCAAAGTATTAGGGTTCTCTATTTTTGGAAATATCCAGTTTAGTTTGACTGGAATCAGGGCAGCACAACCAGTACAAATTCTAGCTTTTGCCTCAAGGGTAAAATTTCTGGAAGGACCCTAGAGCTGGTCAAAGAGAGAAGTAAGTACAAGGGATCTGCTGAGGTTAAAATGCTGCGGGCGGTAATAAAGCCTGTCTTCCCGCAATTACAGAATCCAGACTTGAAATGCTTCTAGGAGACTTGATATTGCTTCCAGAGGACTTGAAATACTTCCGCAAGACTGAAAAAGAAATAGTCTTACAAATTATGACCCGTGGACTTATTGAATTTATCCAAAAATTACAGGGACCGGTTAATTATTTTGAATGATATAATAAAATGATATTCATTTTTGAATAATAATAATATATTCAAGAACATGTTAACCTTACGATGTTTGTAGATCTATTGTATGACGCTAAATCTGCATGTTGATGTAGGCCCCCTAACAATGTTAAGGTCTCTTAACAGGGTGGGGCAGTTGCTTTGATACAGTACAAAAGAGGTGACGGAAATAATATCTAATACCGCATAAAATATCGCCATAGTGTCTACGCCTCCGTTAGTTTCATTGTAAAAAGTTATTATTTCAGGTTTACCGGTAGTTTTGTCGACGCTACTGTTATTATGCGTCGAAGGGACTAGAACAACAGCTTTTCCTTTTTAGGCACGTAGGAAGCGAGGATCACATTTTTGGTGAAACCGTAGAGAGCAGTTTCTGCTGGTTTTTTACGATCTGCTAAGAACTCTTGAGGTATTTCTCGTTTGTTTTTCTTCATTGTTCCTACGTAGGTAAGTTCTCTCTTTCGTAACTCATCAACAACTTCTAAAGAGCGCAACCAGTTGTCAACAGTTATATTTCTGTTTGTGTTTTGAATAAGAGCAATTAACTGCAACATGGATTGAGTAGGTATTGAAACCTTAAGTACGTCATTAGACGACATCTGCCCATCACTGCCTTTTCCAGAATAGATATAACCATTATAAAAATAATTGTTTCGTGCATCAGTTAGGATTGGAACTTTGATGCCATATTTGTTAAGCTTATTAGGCTTAACACGCCCACTGAGTTGCGGCGTTTCCAAGCGTATTTTACCACTCCGATGGATGAATAGATAACGCACCCAACTGGCAATTCGTTAATCTCTTTAAATCACTTTTTTATCTGCAGTTTACGGTTGTTGTCAATAACATAACCTTCAAAAGTGTTATTTTAAAGTTTAATGTTCAAAACAGATTGCAGGTGTTCATAAAGTGAACGGCAACGTGGCGTTGCTTTATTCATCTAATTTACAGTACCTTTTATTTTTATCATTTTTTTTAATTTCTAAAAAATTGGAAATTAACTTCCATATCCCTTTCCGTCCGCTTTCCATATCATGTTGAGATGAATAATCCACACCACTAACATCACCCTCCGCTTCGTTAAACCATTTCATTAATAATGAAATAAAAACAGTAGTAGATTTGTACTTTTTTACTAGTTTTTGTATATTAAAATTCGGCTTTACATGTTTCGACACGTGATCATCATTTGTTTCGCCACACAAAATTTTTTAAAAATAAAAGTAAAAACAACAACTTACTCGTTAACAAAAGACAGAGATTGTTGCAAAATTTATAACGTACTTTTGATAATTCGAAAACATCACAGTAAATTTATTAATTGTATCAAAGTTTGAAAAATTTATTTTATTTATTTATTTATTTTTTGTATAAACGTTATAAAATTTAAAATTTAAGATTCAAAAACATATGTTAAAATTATTGTATAAATTACGTTGACAGACATTAAAGTTTAAAAATGAAATGGGTGAAATTGCAAGTAATAACCACTTTTTAGTTCGAAAGACAAAATAACAACCAAAAGGCATGCGTTTCTGTTATTGAGAAAAATTATACAGTGTTACAAAATGATTCACTCTTGTATGAAAGAAACGAAAAAAGGAAGCGTATCACAAACAAAAATATAAAATATGAAATGTAGGTATATAAATCTAGTTAAGATATTAAAATTTGAGATTGAAATTAAAGTTTATTATTTTTTTATTTTTTAATCGAAGGGAATTTAAAACTAGTAAAATTGTGATCGTAAATTATATATAAAAGTTGTAAGTTAAAGGATGGGATGAGGGGTTTAGTCGCAAGGATCCCAAAATCTGCGATTAGTGTTGCGGCTAATTTCACTAATCCTCGGTATTTTGGGGGAAGGTGTTCTTCAAACAGTTATAAAGTGGTGGTTTTGCATGAAAGACCTGATCATTAAGGCACTCAAGTTGTGTATTGGTCTTCATAAACTTGTCTATTTCGTAGCTTTCCAATAACTCGAGTTTAAAACCTTTGTTTTGTTTGTGAGGTAAACTTACATTGTTATGTATATTAAAACTGTGGTTGTGTAACGTTAAATGGTTACCAAAATTAGAATTAGGTTTGATTATATGTTCTCTAATTCTTGCTTTTAAAGATCTTCCTGTCTCACCAATATATGTGTTACATTCAAGTTTATAAACCCCATTTGATTCCAACATGTCTAATTTATCTTTAGCATTAAGTAATAATAATATAATAATAATATATATTTATTGCCACACTCAGAATACATATGTAATTATACACAAATAATAGACAAAACAAGCTGACAATAGGTCATTTTATCGCCATAGGCGATGTCTTCCAAATACCCAACTGGTAATATATGTATGAGATCAATGTAAGTAAATAATATGGCATGTATATAAAAAAGAAGGTCTAAATATCAAAAAGATAGAAAAAGAAAACAAAAAGAAAGGAGAAAAGGAGAGGCAAAGCAAGCAAAGAAACAAAACAACTAGAAAACATCAGCCCAGCCCCTGAGGAGAAACACAAAAGAAAAGTTTTAACTTTTCCTTTGCGTGAAAATAAGCGGATGATTCTAACAAGCAGACTCGGACACCTGACGAGACAAGAAATAGCATCTTAAAGAGGACTTAAACGCAAGAAAACTATGGACATTACGAATCTCGAAGGGTAAACCATTCCAAAGTGATATGGCCTGAACCGTGAAGGACCCGTGATACATTTCAGTACGATGAACTCCCCCTGTGCTCTAGCAGGTAGACCGCGCAACGACATGAATTGAAATTTTGTGTACAAATATGTTGGAGTTTGAGAGAAGAGGATTTTATATATAGTTAACAGTATGCGAAAAGATCTGCGCCTTTCAACGGTTATAAATTCCTAAGCCAAAAATAGAACGTATGCAATTGTTTTGTAACCTTTCCAATTTGTTACGGAGAATAACAGATAGATCGGGGTACACGGTATCAGCATAATCTATATGAGGAAGTATTAAGGAGTAGCAGAAGTTGCGACGAACATCAGACGGAAGAAAACAACGAAGTTTACGTATAGAATGAAAACAGAAATATACTTTTTCACGAACGGACTGAATCTGGTACCGCCAAGACAGTGCAGAGTCCATCACCACTCCCAAGTTTCTAACTGTATGAGAAAATGGTATAGCATTGTTATCAAGCATCAATTGTCCAGCACCGAAAGAGTAAAATCTAGTAACCAAAGGTCTTAAACCGAAAACAATAGCCTGGGTTTTGGCAATATTGAAGCTCAAACCATATCGCTTAGACCAGACCAAAACCTTACCCAGATCATCGTTAAGTCGCACCACAGCTGCTGGAAGCTCGTCCACAGTTGTTGACGTATAAATTTGCAAGTCATCTGTGTATAAATGATAGTTGCATGAGATTAGCTTAGTAACACTGTTTACAAAGGTTGAGAACAGTAACGGACCCAATACACTGCCCCGAGGCACTCCACAATGAGTTGCAAATACTGAGGAGGACGATAACGTATCACACACACACAGAGAACGGTGCAAAAGGTATGAGCGAAACCAAGTGACACACTCCGGGGTAAAACCAATAGCAGACATAGACGCCAGCAATAGGGCATGGTCAACGGAATCAAATGCCTTACTGAAGTCGAGCAATACCAATAAGGTCAGGCGTCGGTCATCACAGTTGCTTCTAATATCGTCAGTAATTTTGATGAGTGCCGACGATGTACTGTGCCCCGGACGAATACCAGATTGAAATTCAGTAATTATGTTATGGTCATCAAGGTACCCCTGCACTTGAATATATATCAGACGCTCAAGTGCTTTAGATATTACGGAAAGAATAGAAATTGGCCGGAAGTCACTGGGTTGAGTAGGACGTTCGATCTTAGGAATTGGTACAACATAGGCTTGCTTCCAGATAGAAGGAAAGGTCGAAGATTCAATTGAAAAGTTAAAAATATGTAGTAGTGGAGGAGTAATAATGTCCATGATGTGAAGCAATTGTTTAATATTGATACCATCAGCACTGATACAAGTGGAGCGCGAATCCATAAGAGCATCAGTAACCTGGACCGTATCCAACATGGCAAAAGAAAAGGTTGAAGTGATATTAGTACAAGAGCCGATCGCGAGCATTGTAGATCTCTTGATGGGGTCGTCAAGAATAACAGGAAGTTCGGCAAAATAGCCCGCTAAAGAATTGCAATCAATGTTGTTATGTTGACAAGGCGACTCAACTATGCCAAGGGAACTCATGGTTTTCCAAAATGATCTTGGGGTTATATAAGATAACTTCTGATAAATATAATTCTTTTTTGCATTTCTGCACCGGTGGTTACAGCGGTTACGCAAAATGCGATAGTTCTTCTATTTGCAATAGAAGTAATTCTTCGAAAAGTAATCTTAGCAATATTACGTTTTCGCATAAGGTCCCTGATCTCATCATTCAGCCAAGGAGCTGACAAGCGCTTCGTTTTTCGTTACTTTAACGGTGCATGACAATCGTACAAGTTATTTATTTCAGTGTTGAAATAATTAACTTTTGCATTGCCATCTGACAAGTGGTACATAGTAGACCAGTCAATCGCCATTGCATCAGATTTCAACGTATCATAGTTGATTTTGCCATAGTTACGAGCAAAAACATAACGAGTTGGAACTGTCACACGACAAGTCCGTAGTGCACAATAAATCAGGTCATGATTAGAGATTTGAGGTGCTGGTCATTGACCATGAGAAAGAATGAGTCGTTCCTAAGTAGATAGGTGTTAAAATCTCCCATTAAGATAATGGTATCATAGTTAATTGTATGTCTCTCGAGTATATCCTCTAACTCATCAAAGTAGTTCATGCCTGGCGGACAGTAAAACGTGCCCAAGAGTATGCGACCCCCACCAAGCCTCACTTCAATCAGCAGATACTCAGCTTTCGGAAGTGATCCATCTGATGCAGCAATAATAGTCACGTTGAAATGTTCACGGACAAATAACGCAACTCCTCCACCACGCGAATACACCCGGTCATTTCTAATGAGACGATAATTAGGTAATGAATATAAAGCAGAAGGTAGGGAGGGCATAAGCCACGTCTCGCTAATCATGATGACATCAAAAGTGTTTGAGTCGAATGTTGCTACAAAGTCATCGAAATGTAATGAAAAATAATGACTTATGTAAAGTGTTATTGTTTTTGTATGAAATGTTGATGTATTTTTTAAAAATATTTTTGATATTGTAAGCTATATTACCAGGAAATGATATGGATCTATATATAGAAGATTCTGAATTTAATATTTGAAGACCAGTACTTTTATTACAATTTTGTTTGAAAATGAATCTATTAATCATTTTGTTATTTCAGAAAGTTGATAATTGTTATTCAAACCTATTTTTTTAATAATATTCAATTCTAAATTTCTAATTTCATTAGAAAGAGGTGTATTAAGGCATCTGTATAAGTATGAATTAAAAGCAGTAGTTTTATGTGTGTTGATATGATATGAATCAGAAGGAATGATATTATCTGTTTGTCTTGGTTTTCTGAAAATATTGAATTCAATTGAATTATCAGTGTTAATCAATTCAAGATCTAGAAAATTTAGTTATTTGTTTTTTTTCAACCTCTAAAGTAAATTTAATGTTACTGTGTAAACTGTTAATATATTTGTGAAATTCATCTATCAAATTTATGCCATCATCATTCCAAACTATCAAAATGTCATCAACATATCTTCGCCAAAGAACTACATTATTATTAATCAAATTGTCTTTATGTAAAATTTTATTTTCTATAGTATTGAGGAATATGGCGTAGAGAAGACCGCTCAGTGGGGATCCCATAGGAAGCCCTTCATTATACTTATAAAATTTATCATTAAATTGGAAAAAATTTTGTTCTGTACAGATTTGAAGTAAATTTAAAATATGTGTAACATTCTCAGTTTCTAATTTGTCTTTGATAAGATCTTTAATTATAATTAAAGTTTCCTTAACTGAAATGTTGTTGTATAAATTAGTTACATCAAAAGAAAGTAAAGTGAAGTCTCTCGGTAATTCTAGACTTTTCAAGGTGTTAATCAAATTGTATCTATTATTTATAGCATAATCAGCTTTAAACTGGATGATATTTTTAAAGAAATGGATTAAGAATTTGCAAATTCTGTACGTACTTGAATCTATAGAGGAAATGATGGGTCTAATTGGTAAATTATTTTTGTGTAATTTAATGAGAGAATATGCCATAGGGGTTTTTGGATTCATCGAAACAATGAAATATGGATTAATATCATTATTTTTTAGAAAAATTGCAGCATCTTTGACTATTTTTTTAGTCTTAATATGAAAGGAGTTTTTTGGGTTTTTGGTAATTTCTATAAAATTATTTTCGTCGAAAAATTTTAAAGTTTTAGAGATATATAACTGTTTTTCTAAAATAACAATCCCGGCATTTTTATCTGCATTTGTGACAATAAGTGAATTAGTTTTTATTTTATTTCTTATCTTACATAATGTTATATTTTCTTCTTTCCCAATGGTGTTGTAGGTTTTATGTTGGGTGTTTTGTTCCTTTCTTTTTAAGAGTTCCATGAGATCCTTTCTTAAACTGTCTTCTCCCGGTACTCCGTTTATGTTATTTTCGAGTTCTATTGCTAATTTGGATAGGTTGGTTTGACATGTTGGAATGGAATATTTGTATCCCTTATTTAGGAGGTCCATTTCTTTTTTGTTGAATTTGATATTTGAAAGGTTTGTTATTCTCTGATGAAATTTATGGTAATCTTTGTTGTTGTGATCGCGATCTATATTCTTAGCGGCCGCACTTCGCTTTTCGCTTCGCAATAAATTGATTTTATTCATTTTTTTCTTCCACAAAGTGTCGAGTCCAGGTCTTTGTGTGGTTTTTGTTTGACTGATTATTTCTTGCAATTCTACGTAATGAAATTTTATAGTTAAACAATTATTAATATAATTAATCTTTCTATTTAAAAAATCTAAGTGTATGTGATGATTTTTAATTTCTTTGTTGATATGATTGTTGCGTAAGAATTTAATTTGTGTGTCTGACAGATGTTGTGGCAGTTTGTATTTCGTATATTTAGGTATTAATTCTTCAGTTTTGCAAATTTTATTGAATTTGATGTGAAGTGCTTGTGGAATCCTAAACGACAATCTCTTGTAGCTTTGGATTAATTCAGAAGTACCAAGACTATCAATATGTTCAAAATTGATATTGTAAATTGTAACATACAAAAACTAGTAAAAAAGTACAAATCTACTGTTTTTATTTCATTATTATCATAAATACTGGTAAATGGATTACATAATCAATTTTGAACATTTCATTAATGTTTCTTCATAGTGAGGGTCACCATAACGAACAAAATTGGAAGTACTAGCCATGTCCGATGTAACGCAATTGGTGGCACTGGCACAAACACGCCTAGGTGTATTTCAGTAAAAGCGCACAGAACCGTGCAAATACATCTATCTTAAAAGTAGATGGAACTACAATGACGTAACTATAAGATTATGTATTTGCCAGTATATGTAAAATTCGTTGGGGTCACAGGGGCACTACGTCATCAGTTAAAAGTTAAACAAGTTTTGATAGTTGCTTATATACTAACTATGTGTAACGCATTAAAATTTACTGGCTCACTGATACTGGTGCACCTAAGTGAGTTAACGCAATGTATCAACTCAATTGCGCTATAAGACAGTTGTAGATGAACTCTTGGTTAAACTCTGCAAAATGAGAATGTTACGGTGGTGATGTACGGAACGTGAATAGAAGGAGTACATGACGCGTTTTATACTATATTGCCATTGCTATAATAGGATGAACATTTGATAGCACTGTCACATAGCTATTGAATACTGTAGAGTTGAGGTGAAAATAGCAGCCCTACATCTTATGTCGACTGTGCCCTAAACTGCTTTAGGTTTACGAGTTTGTTGCGCCTATCTCTAGTAACTTTAATAAACTACATCAGCGTTACCGCGTGCGTTACTACGCCAACGATGGCGCAATTCAGTTAACTCATTTTAAAGTTAGGTATCAGCGCAATTAATCCCATACGCTGAACGGACGAGCGTCGTAGTACTCAGTAGGTACACCTATCGTCTTGAAACATAAAGAGATCAGGTTGTTCTATGAATTCAATGCAAATAATATTTAGCATTTTTTGTTACGTTTAGAAAACATTAGCGATAGTTGGATAAAATATTTCGGTTCAGAATGGGACTTGAATAACCCAGTCGCACATCCTAAGGTTAACTTGGACGGTATCGGTCCGTCGGACCAGTGGTTGAGAATTGCCGCTTTAGATGTCAGCTTCAAATTTGTTTAGATGTAAATGGTGTCCAATTTGAACATTTGTTGTAGTTTCTACATCTCATCTCATGTTTATCAAAGAATATAATTTAAAAAAAAATTATTTAGAATTTGTACTATTAGTTGCGTCAAATGAGAAAGATTGCTTTATTTGGGTAAATAAAACTTTGTAATGGATTAATTACGGGGCCATTGTATTTATGTGTTATAACATAAAGTAATATAATCGCTATCGTTTTCACCAAAATCATTTTAGAAACTTTTCAACTTTTGTTACGAAATTCGTATTAATTCTACATATCACTACAGATTAGTTTATCTAACAATAATGACTTTTCATTTAAAAGATAACGTTTCAATAAAATTTTATTCTTATCAATCAATAAAATTAGATGTATAACCATAACAGACTCATTTTATTCGTGTAATCGCTTAAATAATGATCAAATTACCGGATAGTGTTCAAAAGGCAATCGACGTTATAATTCGTAATGAAAATTGTGAAAATCCCGAAATTGAAATTAATCAAGGATCCGAATCGGGGGATGGCTACGCATCAAAAACTTTTGCGATTTCCATCAAGGGTAAAAAAACTTTAAATTTATTTGTAAAGTGCCGTCATGATGTCATAAAAGAAAGCTGGATCGAAATTATAGAATATATTTTCGAAACGGAGTACAACTTTTATAACAAAATTTATCCGGCGTTTAAAAAATTTGAAGAAACCAAAAAAATTGAGGATCCCTTCAACAATGCACCTAAGTTTTACGGGGGCGCCGCTGAAGAAGAAAAATTCCCACCTATCGTATTAGAAAACCTAAGAACTTTAGGTTACAAATTAAGAGATAGAAAAAAGCCGATCGATGATGACCATTTAAGAATTCCAATCAAAGCTTTCGCTAAATATCACGCGATTTCCTTTGCTTTGAAAGATCAAGAACCGAAAGTATTTGAGAAATTAACGGATCACGTAAAACCCGTTTTTGTTGAGAACTTTAAAAAACTTGGAATGGCTGATATGATCAAAGCGTGCGTCAAACAATTCAAGGACAGTTTAAACCCCATCTCCGATAAAATTATGTTAGAAAAATGCAAAAATTTAGACGAAAAAATTATAAATTTTGCTCTTAATATGGGGGATATCTTTGATGAATACTACGTAATTATTCAAGGGGATTGTTGGTCAAACAACATGATGTTTCTTTATGACGTAAGTGCAACAATAACAATCAATTTATAATTATGCTTTGAATAACATTTTAGGATGAATCTCAAAAACCCATCGATGTAAAATTAATAGATTGGCAAGGACAATCCCTAAATTCCCCACTTTTAGATTTCAATTATTTTTTTTACACATTAGCCACCAAAAAAGAACTCGATAATGCTCATTATTATTTAAATCTTTACTACAATATTTTAACACAACAAATCAAAGACTTGGGAAGTGATCCCAACAAAGTGTACCCTTACAACGTCTTTTTGGAACATTGGAGACGAACCGTTATGTTCGGGCTATGCATGGCGTTTTGTGTTGTTAAAGCCCAATTATTTGAAAATGATGAAATTCCCAATTTGATGGTTGAAGAGGGAGATGAATTTTTCGGAAGAGAAATTAAGAATCAAGATAAATATAACGAAAGGATGTGGGATTTGGTTGATTACTTTATAAATCAAAAATTATTATAATTTAAGAATGTTTAGTATAAGGATAAGATAATAAACGATTTTATTTAAAAAATTTATTTAGATGAGAACAAAAAATTTAAAGGAATGTTTTTGAATGATTTTAAGTTGTCATGTCTTTATTTTCGTACTGTTTGTAGAGACCATGATACTAAGAATATAAAGTAGGATATTCAACCATTCGAAAATACAATCGCTTTGCGCATGATGTCACAAGCAGAGTATTTTTGACGAAATTTTGGTAAACATAACTAACTTCCGAAGCTTGATGTATCCATGTAAATGTAGGATTTTAACCTACTTAGGACACATATATCCACATCATGCTTTAAATCGATACCTCTACTAGTCGAGATAAACACGTTTTGCTTAAACAAGTATCAGCAGCAATATCCAATGTTGTAGTCCAATCCTCTTGAATATTGCCAGCTTTAGAGAGTGCACCATAACCTATTCCTTCAAATAGTTTCGTAGTTTGTATTTAAATCCTAAGGGTCTGGATGGTCATAAAGTCCTCCTTTTGGCACATAAAACCAAAGAATGTTTCCAAAATGTATTGGTTTAATCAAATAATCCTTGTCGAATTTCATATACAGAGTGTTTCAAAACTGGATGCTAATCTTTATTTTTGAGCCATATTATCTTTCTATAGTCTGTTCCACGACCATTGAGTCGCACGTCATCAATACGTCATATCGTTGCTTTATTGACCAATAATTTATGAATTTTAATTGTAATAAATGCGAATAGTTAATTTCCAATTTTTTAATATAGGGTTTGGTTGATTCCGTAATGATCAAATACGATAACTCGTATAAATTAAAAAAAGAAAAGTAAAAATAAAACATACTGTAAATTAGATGTATAAAGCAAAATGCCATGTTGCCCATTAAACTTTAAAACAACAGTTTTAATGTCGTGTTATTAATACCAACCGTAAACTGCAGATAAAAATGCGGATTAAAGAGATTAACGAATTACGAATCGGGAGCTTTATACATTTACCAATCGAGGTGCTAAAAAAACACTTGGCAACGCCGCGTCGCAGTGGGTGTATTATCGGTATGACGTCGACTCAATGGTCGTGGAACAGACTATACATTGGGTTTCAAAGTTGACACCTACTTTTGAAATATCTCTATAATACCTCTATAATTCATCAAATTAACATTCTTGCCTTTTTGAAAAGGTAACACGGATGATTTATAATTTTTGACATTTCTAAAACATAAAGGTTGCTAATTAAACTTCTCGTTATACAAACTTCTTCATAGTTATATGGTATTAATAAGTCATCATTGCTTTTATCGTAACATTATGCTCTTTGTATTTTCATCTTATCAAATGACAAAACACATTTTTTCTTGGCAATTCTTTTTTGCTGATTAAGTTTGTAACATCTTTAAGACCACCTTTCGTTTCGTGTCCAAACGAATACATACCATCACATTCATATGAAATGCATCACCCATTAGTTATCTCGTTCCATGCAACCTCTAGATGGTGTCGAAGTTCATCCAGATTCTCAGAAGGTATGGTACTATCAGAACAAAACGAGATGCGCCGACCTACGTTCGTATAGGCCTCCCAAATTACATTTTGGACATACAGAAGAAATACGTTTAGAATATACTCATCTCAGAGCTCTAAAGGATAACAGGTTATAGGAAAGATAACATCAGCGGCAACTAACAACTGCTAATTTTCTTAAGCTTAGTCACTGACCCATCAAATTACAAGCATAGGACAGAGCAAAATCTGTAATCCAACCTGCTGAACCCTAATGAACTTTGATGAACCTTCTTGTAGCCACAACAGCATGAAAGATGTTTCATGTGCCTGAAGTGAAGGTAAAAGTTGACCTTTGACCAGTACGTATCGCCCCCAAACGATAACACTGGGAGTAATGTTGTTCCTCTTTCCCCTCGATGTCGTCGCACGCTTGTACAAGCATCATTCACCCATAAACATAATCTTGATTCATCATTGAAGATGATGTCATTGCATTGATGAACTCAACTCTTCCATTCTTGACACTACGAAAAGAATGCAGTAAATTAAGAAGAACTTTAACACGAAGTAGAGGGAATGGCATTTGTGATTTGGAGTTACTTGAAAATTTGAAGTTGTAACATAAAAACAAAAGAAAACAATTAAGAAAGCTTATCGGAATCAGTAAAAAAGAAAAATGGAATCAATTTTGTTCAGATCGTTTGAAGACGATGTTTGGGGTAACTCCTACCAAATTGTTACAAAAAGACTGAAAATGAAAAGCAGAAATACTATTGAGGATAAGACGGTAGAACAGCAAATCAGTAAACCGTTCCCTAATCATGAAGCTTTTGCATGGGAGGGTAGGGTCGGTCCACTAAATTCAACTCCTTTTATAGTGGAGGAACTCTCAGTTGCGGTAGGTAATTTAAGAAAAAAGGAAGCCCCGGGTCCGGATGCCATTCCATCTGAAATAGTTGGATTGTTGGCATCGAAGCATTCAAATGATTTCTTAGAGGTGTATAATGACCATGTGTCATGTATTTTCCCGAAAATCTGGAAAAGTGGAAGGATGGTTCTGATTGAGAAGCTTAAAAAAGTAGGACATCCTTGACGTACATTTTAGCCTCTTTGTCTTTTGGATGCGACGGGGAAACTTTTTAAAAGCTTATTAAGACTGCGATTGGTTGTAGAAGCGGATGAGAATAACATTCTACATGAAAACCAACATGGTTTTAAGAAGGGAAGATCCACTGTACAAGCGATTAAAAAAGTGCAGAAAAACGTTGATAGGGTAAAAGAAAAGGCTTTAAAGAATAGGAAACTCTCTGTTTTAATTCTTTTGGACATCAAAAATGCATTTAATTCTGCACCGTAAAAGGAAATAGTTGGATCCTTGATTAATGGAAACATAAACCCCTATCTAGTGGAAATGATTTATTTATTTTTTTTCTACTTGTCTGAAAGAAACATGATAGCTCCAAATGGGAAAGTTTAAGATATGATTTGCGGAGTACCACAAGGATCGCTAAGGGTGGACTTGGAGAGCGAAGTGGACATTATAGGATATGAAGATGAGACATTGTTAATTATCGCATGCGGATCAACAAATTATTGATAAACTTAATTAGATGGAACCAAAAAATAAACGATGACAAAATATTTTAATAAATTATTTCGGTGCTACAATTGTTTCGGATATTGTATATCCTTCTTCCGGCACGACTAAAAATTAAACAAGTTTTAGAAAGATCGACTACTTAAAATTATAGTTAAAAACACAATATTTACCGTCAATTATATAACGATGATTAGTACATGTGTAAAATTCATAACCTTGTTATGTGTTCCAATAATTCATCGGAAGGATGATCCCAGAATTATATATAACTTACGTACATCTAACTTATAAATTTAAAACATTAAAATGTTTGCTTTGAAAGAAATGTCGTTACAGTTAAAAGAACAGATTTATACTAGCGATAAAACAGGATTTATGACATGCGAATTTTTTAAAAATTAAAGAAAACAGGTTCTGAATAAGTATGACAAGGATGTAAAATATTTGAAGATATTATTAAATGTATGATAGGAAATATCGATTTTTGTTTTCAATATTGGTCAGATCATTTAGTAGCAGGTTGTCTTTCGAACATAAGTTGATGTGAAGTTCTTCATATAGATCCAATTCGTGCGATTTTTTAAGGTTTTTAATGAGCTTAACATTTCCCTGCCTAATAAATTAAAACCAGTTGACCTGGCCATAAAATTAGAATCCCAATTACTTTATAATAAAGATATTAACGGAATATTCAACGAAAACAATAACATAATTAAAAATGTCAACAAATCACAATCAAATTCACTTAATAGCTTATTAAATCTGAATGAAAAAATAAAAAAACTTAATCAAACTATCAAAGATAATAACTTAATTGTAACAACAGGGGACAAGGGTGCAGGATTGGTGATTTTAGATAAGGAGGATTACATTTCAAAAGCCATGGAATTTTTTAGCCAAAACAACATCATAGAGATTAAAAATAATCCGACCATTACATATAACAATAAATTAAAGAAAATCATAAAAGAAAATCTAGCCTTTTTAAAGACATTTAATATTACTAGCTTTAATTCTATAGAAATGAACCCAATAACACCGCAGATGAAGTGTCTTATTAAGTTACACAAAGAAAATAAGAGCATTAGACCAATTATAGGAAATATTAATACGCCCACACATAAAATTTCAAAAACAATCCAAAAATTTTTATACAGTGCTTTCAATAACACATTTCAATATACAATTAAAAATTCCGCTGAACTAGTCAAAAAACTTTCTAATACAAAAATTGATAAAAACCACAAACTCATTTCGCTTGATATTAAAAACCTATACTCTAATATACCAGTTACCACTACAATGGAACTAATTAAAAGTTTTCTTATAAAAAATGCCACAGACTTACATATTGATCTGCTGGAGATTGATAGTTTTCTAAGGGTACTCAATCACGTGTGTAAACAAAACTTTTTCGGCTTTAATAACAAACAATACAAAATGCAGAATGGTCTACCTATGGGATCGTCCATTTCAGGTATCCTTTCAGACATATACGTTAATCACATCGAAAATGAATTATTTGATGACAAATATAAACTATTTGTTAAAGACATCACTTTTTACGCACGCTACGTTGACGATATTCTGATTGTTTATAAAGGCAATCCTGCAAAACTTAAAGCTCTACTTAATGTAATTAACAATCTAAGCCAATTGGAGTTCACCACGGAAATGTAGATAAATAACAGTATCAACTTCTTAGACCTCACTATTCGGAAAAACTTAAATAGAAATTCGCTGGATTTTGATATCTTCAGAAAGCCGACCTTTACTGATAATATTATTCCCAACAACTCATTTAGTTGTATGCAACATAAATACGCAAACTTTAGATATTTATTCAATAGACTCTACAATATACCTCTACAACCAGAATGTATATCTAAAGAAATAAAAACAATAGTTAAAATCGGCATAGATAATGGTTACAATGTTCATGAAATTCAACATGTTTACAATTTGGTGCACAATTCAAAAATCATTAATCTCATATACCCACATTATAAAATAAAAAATAAATATATATCTTTGCCTTTCTCACCAATAATTGAATTTAAGATGAAAAGGAACCTACATAAGTACAATTTGAATATAGCATTTATCTCTAACAATAAAGTTTACAATAGACTGATTAATAATAAACCAAAAATGAGGTATGAGCTGCGAAGTGGAGTATATCGAATCGAATGTCCCGAGTGTAATAAGGTTTACATAGGCCAAACGGGTAGAAATCTTTGTACGAGATTTAAAGAACACATGACGAGAGAAAATTCTTCAGTTTTCAAACACATACAAAACAGTGGCCATAACATGCAACTTCAAAATGTTAAGCTCATTAAAAACCTTAAAAAATCGCACGAATTGGATCTATATGAAGAACTTCACATCAACTTATGTTCGAAAGACAACAACCTGCTACTAAATGATCTGACCAATATTGAAAACAAAAATCGATATTTCCTATCATACATTTAATAATATCTTCAAATATTTTACATCCTTGTCATACTTATTCAGAACCTGTTTTCTTTAATTTTTTAAAAATTCGCATGTCATAAATCCTGTTTTATCGCTAGTATAAATCTGTTCTTTTAACTGTAACGACATTTCTTTCGAAGCAAACATTTTAATGTTTTAAATTTATAAGTTAGATGTACGTAAGTTATATATAATTCTGGGATCATCCTTCCGATGAATTATTGGAACACATAACAAGGTTATGAATTTTACACATGTACTAATCATCGTTATTTAATTGGCGGTAAATATTGTGTTTTTAACTATAATTTTAAGTAGTCGATCTTTCTTAAACTTGTTTAATTTTTAGTCGTGCCGGAAGAAGGATATACAATATCCGAAACAATTGTAGCACCGAAATAATTTATTAAAATATTTTGTCATCGTTTATTTTTTGGTTTTATTTAAATATTAATTTTACGATGAGTTTAGAATCGTTATTGACTAAAATTAATTAGATGGGTCTTGACATGCTGCACAGAAAACAGAAATGGTTTTACTTAAAGGGAGAAGGAAGATAACATCTCTTAACCTTGAAGTAACTGGGTCTGTAGCTCAAAGTGCTGAAAGGGTCAAGTCTTTATACAATCTCGGTGTGTTTATCAATGAGGACATGACCATGGCGAAGCATATTGAGGAGGTATCAAATAAGGCGACATTTGTGAGAAATTTACTTTTAAGGTTGATGCTGAACTTAAGTGGACCAAGATGAAGACGTAGGAAACTTCTTGCATCCACGGTGAAATCGGTTATTCTATACCCCGCACCTATTTGGCAAAAAGCCCTTAAATTTAAACGATATAGCAATCAAAGTTTCTGCTGAAAGGATTCAAGTTATTGCTGGTTTGCCTCCGCTGGACTTGCTTGCTGAAGAAAGAACAGCATTATATAGGAGAGGTAAAGAAGCAAAATGTGAATGCAGAGCGAATTTATTGAAGGCTTGGCAGGAAAGATGGGATCTATATGTGATATGGACGAAAGTTCTTATTCCGGAAACAGAACCATGGTTCGATAGAAAATGGAGCGAGGTTGATTCTTACTTAGCCCTGGTGTTGTCTGGGCATGGAGTTTTTAAAAAATATCTATTTCAAATTCAAAAATCGCAATGTGAGGTTTGCTGGTTTTGCGAAAGCATAGTCACAGTGGAACATTCATTATTTGTATGTGAAATCTTTAGTGGTGAAAGAAATGTTTGTGAAAGGATAAACTTGATGTGGTCGGAAAGTGATGTTAGAATCAGAAGAATTGAAAATTTAAGGAAAGCCATGAAAAGTTCCTAGAAGGAGTTTGAAATGGTAAAGGTGAGATTTTAGAGCATAGATAAATTTGTATTCTATTTCTTAATTCCCGAAGTAATGCCCTGCCGGGTGGTTCCGGGAAGAGAGGGAGAAGGGTTTTAGACGGTCGAAGTTTTCTTCAACCCGTCACTATCTGGCCACATGATATCTTCGGTCGGGTGTCTGTTTACAGATTTCCTGATTCCCTCTATAATAAAGAAAAGGGTTGGGTTACGTATTGGAACCGGTATTGTCATAAAAATACAGCTATTTTGATATTAGTATTATTTCTCAACTAATAACAATAAAGATAAAATCAAATTGGGTCCAATACGATCCGACCCAACTTATAAATGTACCTATTCGCTTCGTACTCATTACACAATCACAACATAATCTGGCCATCAACTTATTCCTTTTTTCACTTCATTGCTTCACAAGGTATTTTTAAAGTCGCTCCGTAGTTATGTCCGCACATATAGCCCTATTGGTTACCACTTCCAAAAAAATTAACAACACAATCCAAAATAACACAACACAATCCTTTTTTTACGACAAAATCGGTAAGAATTTACTACGCAGATATCTGCTCTGAAATCATGAACGGCCAGATAGTATGGGTTTGGTTATTGCACCTCAGCCCATTAAAAACTGCATTCCTCGTTTTCTCTCGAAACACTATCTCTGGCTTTCTTCGATATCTCCATCTCAGTCCTTCATACCTCCCTTTACTTGGCAACTAAAGCTCTGATCCAGCATCATTACACTTACGTACTTAAGCGAGTTTTTGATTCAACCATATGATCTTTGACTCTAACTATAGTTTCTTTTCCATATTTTCTGCTTCTCATTAAGATTGTCTCCGTCTTTCCAGAAGCAACCTCTAGACTCACTTCCTCCATCTTACTCACTGTATTGTAGTGAGGCAGTCACTGAAACGGCTTCTACCTCTGGTAATTACCGCTGCCACCAGAAACAGTATTTCGCGCTACCTAATTCTTAGTCTGAAGGACTCCTACCTGATCCTATCTACTCAAACAAGATTAAATGGCAAGCGCGCGGTCACTATTTCAGAACCGTGGGTTCTTGCACTAAGGCTCTCAGGAAATGTGAAATAAAACGACAAGTATTCTAACCACACTTCATCTATATTTATAAAAATAACGAAAAAAGAAGTAAGATACAAAGTTAATCTTAAAAGCTACCTACGTGATACCCGACGTTACTTAAGGGGACAAAACAAAATTAAGAATGAAAATGACCTGTCTGAAACTAACCCTACAGCGATCTCTCGTTGACCGATAAATGATAGGGAGAATTGGCAAACAGACTTACCCCGGACGTGTATTCCAATCTGGTGGTCTCGGTGATGGGTCGCAACTTGGATCCTGTTGGAATCTTCTCGGGATAATCCGGGAAGACTTCTTCGACACAAACGCTCCAAATCCTCAAGTGAACACGGTTTCCGACAGGACGCGGACGCCCGAATCAGAAGAAAGTTGCCCTTGAACTGAGTCAAAGTTCTCGATTTCGACGGGACTTAGAATCGGCGTTAAAGCGAATTTAAGTTTCGGTCTAACAGAGCGCTGGTTGAGTATTGGTTCGAAATCTTTCTAAGAAGATATCTTTCGAAGTTGAACTGAAACTAAGTTCAGAATTCTCCAATTTTGACGTGTGCAAGGCCTTAAGTAACCTCGGGTCTTGGAGAGGTGCAAAACCTTCATTAGGCGTTCCCTAACGTCTGGACATCCCCGACACCTGGGGCCAATCCAAAATACGGGGCGGATATTTTACAATAATTTTCTGAGCCAATGAGGGAATTTGTGGAAGGGAAGAATTCCTCGCCCACAAAACCAGAAGATAACATCCGTCACTATCTAATCCCAAAAATCGTCACGTAATTTCCAAACAGTGGAAACCATCAAATTTTTACGTGATCTAACGTCTTTCTCCCCCATCAAACTGCGGATACATAATTTTTAACAAAATTTAACACGAAATCTGGCCTCTATACAGGACGTCGTTAACTTGAGACCTGATTTTTAGTTTCTAAAATAACGAAAGGCTGCACTCTAGGAATTTCTAATCGAATGGTTATTTCTTAAAACCGTTAAATAATTTTCGAATTATTACAATATTATCCAATGCCAGCTATGCAGTTTGTTCAATCTCTTCAACTTTCTTCAATAGCTTTAGTTCGATATAAACTTTGTATACGAATTTTTCAACAGCCATTCTTTTAGCGACGTCACACTTGCTATTTTAGTAAAGGAAATGTTCTAAATTCAACATTTTTTGTAGCGAAGCTTATCGAGAACTGCTAAAATACACGAATTATTAGAAGTTTTGGCTAAACCCGTATCTTTTCACTTCTAGGTCTAGTGTTAGTTCTAGTTTTATGTCATGAGATCTAACCCTAGATCTAGAACTAGAAACATTCGGGTTTAGCCGTTCATTGCTCAAGATTACTAAACCCGAATGATGAAACAGTGTGCACTCATTTCATTTGTCCATGGGATGCCAAATATCTTAGGACGCCACTGTAAATGATGATATAAGTGAATGGATATTATCTAATAGTTTCTAAAAGTTTATTTTCATATCAAGATTCTTAATAGAATCGATATAATTTTTAAAAAATTTTCCATCACTGCCAAACAGTTTCTTCTGAGACATTTTTATTAGGAAATTTAAATAATATTATCTAACAGGTTCTCATATCACATCTTAATCTACATTTTTAAAAACAATATTTAAATATTTTCTTCACTAATTCACAAAACATTTTTTCTGATGTCAATCTACATTATTTCACAATATTATACACTATTATCTTTTATCTTCCAATAATTCATAACGTTATGCAACAATTTATACCTATACATTGAAGGACACTTGAGTTTTTCATTTACCGAAATAAATCCGGAGCATCAGTATGAACACGTAATTTAAAGATTCTAGTCATAATGGACACGATAAGCGGAAATTTAAAAAAAGCAATAGAAGCAGTTATAAAAATCGAAAATTTTGAAACGTCTCCTACAATTACGGTCACATCGGGTTCTCTAAACGGCGATGGTTTAACGTCAAAAACGGCGGCTGTTAACTTAAAAAACGATCAAAAATCTATTGATGTGTTTATAAAGTATTTTCCGGAAAATGTTGCAAGTAATCAAACAAAATTATTCCAAGATATCTACGAAACGGAAACGCGATTCTACGAAAAAGTGTATCCGGTGATGGTGAAGTTCCAACAAGAGAGAAAATTACGAGATGGATTCGATAATGTTGCGAGATATTATTCGTGTAGTAATGTTGATTTTAATGGAATTGCACCGATAACGTTAAGTAATTTAAGAGCTATTGGATATGGGATGAGAGATTTAAAAGAAGAAGCTAATCAAGAACTTTTGGTAAAAATTTTAGAAACATACGCTAAACTCCACGCCACTTTTTTGGCGATGAAAGATCAACAACCAGAAGTATACAAAAGTATCTCTGAGGGCCTTGTTGATAACATTGCAGAAAAATTTGACGATGTCGGACTTTTTGATGTAATTAAAGTGCTAATCAAAGGATTAATCGATTATTTAGACCCAAAACTGGATAAAATTGCAATCGAAAAATTGACAAAATTTTCAAACGAGTTAAGAACATTTGTTTATAACATTCCAAACTTAATCACCAACGATTATTCAATAATAACACACGCGGATGGTTGGAGCAACAATATGATGTTTTTATACAACGTAAATTTATATTTTAAATTTATTTTTTTTATTATTTTTGATTTTTAAAGGAATCGAATCGTTTGGTCGACGTAAAAATCGTCGACTGGCAAATCTACAAAGTCTCCTTCCCAGGATTGGAAGCCACACATGTCTTTTACAACGCTTTAGCCAGGAAAAAAGCATTGGAAAATGTTGAACTTTACACAGACGCTTACTATAATAAGTTAAAGGAGCAAGTTGAAAAACTAGGAAGCGACGTTACCAAGTTGTATCCGAAAGAGGTGTTTTTATTACATTGGAAACAATTCGCCAAATACGGATTGATGTTAGCAATTATAACAAATCGGGTTGCTTTTGCATCTAAAGACGATATCGTTGATTTGGTTGATAATAAAGATGGAAAAATGCCGATACTTTCCGCTGAGTTTAAAGAGAAAGATCGATATTTCACGATTTTAAAGGATTTGGTGGATCATTTCATTCAAAATGATTTATTTTAAATGTTTGGTTTTTAAATAAATTTTTTAAATGTTTTTATAAGCTTATGTGTTATTATTTATTTATCTTGAAATTAAGCGTTATAGTATCCTTTTGATTATTACAAAAAATTTCACAAATCTTATATTAATATCATTTTGACGTATCTGTCAATATCACTCTCATAATTACAATTTAATATGATTCAGTATTTGGATATCCTATGAAGGATGTGTTGTGTTGCAAATGTTGTTTTCTTATCAAACCTCTTGTATAAGAGAATACGGATGCCGGAAGCATTATCTCAAGAACATATTTAGCAAAAATTATCAACTTCTAGGTCTATGGTTAATTCTAGTTTTAATTCACTTCAATTCAAAGCTAAAGAATTGTTAAATCAGTTTGTAAAGTACTCTATTCCAAAAACTATACAATGTAGAAACTTTCGTTAAAAAAATGTCTTGAGATACACAGCTACACCCAACCCAATCTATTTTTTAACGAAGTCGAGGAAAATCTGCTAAACAGATATCCGGCCTGGAGTTCTTGATCGACCGGATAGTGTCGGGTGGAGTCCATTTTTGGATCTCCGACTCACTAAAAACCCCTTTCCCCTCATCCCACATAATGCACTGGAAGTACGCTCCTTTACCATTGGCCCACCGAGTGAATTGCTTGGTGAATTGGAAAGTGAATTGCTTACAACCTTCTTCACCTCGATGTTGGAACGAGATGTGGGGGCTAGAGGTGGCCACCCCACTCCTTTTCTTTCTTCTTCCACATCAGGACACATCGAGGAACATCACGACATCCCAAAACCATTTGAGCCTAGAACAGTCCAAAACAAATCAGAAGCACAACAAAGATTTTTTAAATTGATCTTTGGGTTGGGATTGGGTTTATCAGGGTACAAAACCCACAATATCCCGGAACTACACCAACCAAAACCGCTTGAACCGGAAGCAATCCAAATATAAAACAAAACGAACGATAGTGTGTTACAAAATAAATTTACTACACTCACCAAGGCGAAGAGTCATACGAGACCACCCTTTTCTTCTTCCTTCCTTTCCCACCAGGGACCGCTAGGAAAAACCATTTAACCTTCCCTCTGCCTCAGCCGCTTTCCACTTTGTTAAAATAGGAAGATTCCTTCTTTGTCAAAACGTTTCTAACGATTTGCGCTTATCAGCTTATCCACGTTGTCAAACATATTTACTTGACTTTGTAATTATATTCAACATCGTTCTTTTCCTTGCAAAATCGCAAACATCTGATTTTTTTTTTAAATTGTACAGGTACGCATCAAAGCATCCCTGATATATCTGTGACATAGGTGGAAGTCCACATTTCTCCGGCTTCTGGATGTTCATCTCTTTAGATCTGTAAGTTTCTTGATCTATCTCGCTTTTCCAGTGTCCACCCTCCATCTTGTCTCCCACTCCTCAAGTATCTTCGCCATTACCTCTTCCTTGTTATACTGTTCCTTACAGATGGACAATCTTCTCTTTATCATTAGGTCTAAGGACAAAGAGCTACCCACCACCTGTAATGCCTCAATCAAACGCTATTGTACGCACTTACCATTCTTATTATTGTTGCCCTATATACTCTTCTTAACCTGTTATTATTAACCTATTTTTCTTGATTCGGCATGCGTCTCCCAAGGCTCTGCACGCATATAACATCTGCGAGTATATCATCGCTCCGACTAGTCTTCTTTTCGCCTCTCTCGGTCCAAAATTGGAACCCATGACTCTGCTCAGCGCCTGCACCGTTTTTCTGACCGTTTCAACGATACACATATCCCGCGCTATCATGTCACATGATATCCACGACTCCTTCGTGTGAATGACCACTTTTCCCACTATGAAGGTTATCTTTCCAGCCCCTCTTCTGCTTTTAATCGGTATGGTATATTTTAACCAGCTTCCACCTTTTCAGGGGTTATCTTCAGACCCATGTCCCCAATACACTTTATACCGTGATTTAAAACATTTCAAACATCTACTGTTATCAAGAAGCATTTCTTTTTCTCCTTTCAAATTTATCGCAGTTTTGGGCTTCTTTAACGACCTCCTAGATCGCATAGACCGTCCACTGGTGAAACAGTACTGATTGCACAATAGTTCTCCAACTCGCGCAATTCATCATTAATTCTGGCCTTTATAATGGATTCAAATGTCTTACCAAAAAAAAACACAGATTGGTGTATGTCTTCCGGTTTGAACTACCCCACTTCTCGATCAAAACCAAACTTGCTTTTCTCCAATGTACGAAAAAATGCCTTGCTTTAGTAGGTCGCTATACTATGAGGAATGGGAAACATTGGAATATATGTTGAATGGGAGTAGTGAGTTGAGGGAGGAGGGGGAACGATGGATGAGAAGGGTGATGGAGCTGAGGAAACAAAAGGCTGCTGGAGCACGGATTAATAAGGTTTTGGTGTGGATGGAGAGAAGGGGGTTAGACTTGAAACGGTTTCTGGGGGAGTGAGGTGAAGACAGGAGATGAATGAGGGATGATTGGACCGAGATGTGGAGGATGTGAAAATGGAGGATTGAGGGGGAAAATAATATCTTAATGAGGGAAAATATTGTAAACAAATATTGTGCACGATAAAACTCGGTGACTATACATACAGCCCAATATCACCGACGCTATCTTTACCACATCCTTTGCTATCTCTGTAGTTATGCCATCTGGCCTAGGGACCTTTCCATTCGTAAGACTTTTCCCGACCGTGTCTCTTCCTCCATCACGTCGACAAAGTTTCCTGTCTCTGCTGACAATTCTTCTGCTTCCCATGTGATTTCTTGACCTCCGGTAACAGCTCTTTTATGAGTCGAGCTTTGTTATTGAGATGAGTTTCTATCCTATTATGTCCCGTTCTCTTAATCGCTATTTTATAAGCGTCCCCCCATATGTGCTCGTCCAAGTCTTTGCATAAAGATTTCCAGGCATCTCTCTTCGCCTTTCTAATTACATCTCTCAAGTTCTTTTTTCGATTCCCACTTGTCATCCTTCTAAGACTCCAATTAACCCACTCTCTTGCCCTCTTCGCATCTCTTCGCCTGTTGTTGTCCAGGCAAAAGTTATATACAAATAACCGCCCAAATTCTCTACGTCAATTCAGTCCCTGATTGCAGATGTCATCTTCATCATACACATCGTAATATCGATCCCGCACTCTTTGCTATTTTTTTATTTAGTCCAGTCACTACAACTAAGTCAATATTTTTACTCAATGAAAGCTTCCAATATATTCATAAGGTCAGTGTTTCTGTTCGTCCACAAAATGTTTATAGAACACATTGCGATTCCAAATTTCAATGGTCTCTATCCTAGGGTAGCATTCTACCTTAACGCCCGCTCTTGTTTATCGTGTACATAAGTGATATCGCCAAGTCTTTTCTCACCTCAAGATGTCTTATGTATGCTGACGACATTAAAATATTTTCTCCTGTGGCTGCTGTTTCAGATTACATTAACATTGCAGTTCATTAAATTTTATTACTGGTGCGGAACATGGTTACTGGATCGTCTTGACACCGTTAAAGACCTTGGCATAACTTTGGATAGCGAACCACTGTTTGATCAACATGTAGATGCAGTGGTGGCTAAAGCTAATAGGATGCTGGAATTTGTAATGCGCTCTTCTGAATCGTTTTGCAACCCTAGACCTATTATTTCCTTATACAATCCTTTCGTTAATAGTGTTTTATCGTATGGCACTAGAGTTTGGAACTCTCAGTATGACACATACATTAACAGAATAGAGAGGATTCAGATAAGGTTTCTGAAATATATATCTTGTAAATTCCGATATCCTTATACAGATTACCAATTTGCCTGCCAAATATATCACATGCCAACACTTCAGCAGCGCAGAACTTGCAGTGATGAAAAAAATTCATTTTCAAAAAATGCCTTCAGATGCACGGCTAAACCTAACCCAACCCAACCCAAGTATGTATATTTGAACCAGAACCGTTTTAAGATATTCCTCTTTAACGCACCCTTCCGCTGCTTGCCCCTTGCCTCCACATCTGAAAAATAGCTCTTTTCTGGCGATATCCCGCCAGTTCTTGATTAAATGGTATTCCCCCAACAGCTAAAACACCTTTTAAACCCAGCCCAACGTTGTGTATTTGAAGTAAAACTAGAACTGACACTGGAACTAACACTCGTTCTGATTTAGCAGTCTTGAGAGATGTAGGACCAAACTCGAATGTTTCTAGTTTTAGATCTAGAGTTAGATCTAATGATATATAACTAGAACTAACACTAAACCTAGAAGCAGAAAGATTTGTGTTTAGCCGTGCGTCTCCAACTTTCCACTTCTAGGTCTAGCGTTAGTTGTAGTTTTACTTCAATTGAAATATACAAGGTTGCCAAATCAGTTTGTAAAGTACTCTATTTGAGAAACTATTCGTAGAGGCCTCCGTTAAAAAAATGCCTTCAGATTCATGGCTAACCCAACCCAACCCAGCCATGTATATTTGAACCAGAGCTGTCCTAAAATAATCGGCGCCCAGAGTTGGGTTGGACGAACGAAACGGGTACACCCCGTCTCATATACATATAATTCAGTACCAGAAAAATAGGTCCTTATCTCTAAGGAGGCACTGGCTTCACCCTCTCATTTCTTTGCAAAACCAGGCGCCCCAAGGTTGTAACCATATTACCCCTTAGGTTTAGGACGGCGCTGGCTTTTTAGATTATTACGAAACATTTCACAAATTTTAAATGAACAACGCATCATATTCACATATCTATTAACATCATAATCACAGTAACAATTCAATATGATTCAATATTTGCATATTCATAAAGGAAGATGTTGTTTCCTTAACAAATATTTTGTTAAAAAGGAGAACATCATATTAGCAAGTACACATAGGTTCGAAATGACCATTACATCATATTGACGTTTCTATCACTCATAGTGATAATAACCACAGAGGGATATTGAAAAATGGAATTTATCAAGAATTTGTTGATTTAACGAAGAATAAAGCTAATCCAAAATGTCTTAACGTTTATTTTTCATAAAATCAATAATCAAAATAATCTTCAAAAAGGAACTAAAAATCAAGATTACATTTTATGTATCTACATTTGAAGATATAATGAAATTAATTAAAAAAGAATTTTAATTATAAATACATTGCATCCTGCCGGTTTATTCACACTCCACAATTAAGAGTTCTTTTACACTGTTTCATCTTTTTATCATCCCAGTTCTTAATCACTAATATTTCGGGTCAACAATATTGTTTTATCATTATTTTTTTTAACATGTATGTATATTTTATAATAATAACATTGCGTTGCTATAATAATGCGAAACTATCCGCACGTTTTGTTCATTTCTTTTCATTTTTTGGCCTATTATACAGCTTATTTTGCGACTCCTTAAAGTTAATATTAAATACGGTGTTATGTTATTTTATATTATATTAAGATAATCCTATAATTTAAAATACACGCATGTATTGATTTGAAATAAATAGATACGTGTCATTTTATTAGTACTTTTATTATAATTAAAGCTGATTACTATAGGTAGTATAGTTATTTTTATACACAAAGAAACAACCACCTTTATTTATTTATTTATTATTTCTTTTTGTTCTTATACTCACTAAAAATTAAAATGGATTGATTCGAAATGTAAGCATAAATGCAATCGTGATATGATTTTGTTAAATTTATGAATACAAGCCAAGTTTTTTTTTTGAAAAATTCGTGTACATGGTTTAATATTGTCGGATATATTTTTATGTACACTTTAAATAAATAATAAACTAAAATGATCGAATTAAATTAAATTAAATTAAATTTAGGTTATCTTGCGGGCTATAATATGTATATATACATTTAATGGAAAGTTTAAATACTTTTATTTTTATATTTTATAATAGACTATGTAATGTAGTCATATCCTCCGTCTATTTTATCTGCATGTACAGTTTGTACAAAAATTCTTCGCGATCTGTTGTTCGCCTCTGTTATTTTATTATTTGTATGAAAGGCAGTGTTCTCTAATCTATGATTTTTCAGTTTCTGATAATGTATTATGAGATAAACTAAATTTGAATGATTTGTTTTTATTTGGCAATTATGTATCGACTCAAATTTTCAATTAAATTTCGTAATCACATTAATTTTAATACTTCCTATTTGATTTTGTCTTATTTATAACGGAATAAGTTACAAATCAAAATTTTAAATTTAAAAAAGTCATAAAAGCTTTTATTTCATACCAAAATTTTTGTTGTAATAAATATAAACGATAAATACTGGTTAAAATCAACATTAAAAGAACATTCGATTTTAAAATAAGAAAATAGTCAACATTTAAAAGAATATTTGAAAAAAGTTTATGATGGGAGCTGGTTATTATTAATTTTTTTAAATTTGTTGTTTGAGCTTGTGACAGAAATGGCACGCGCGCTGTTTAAACTTTTTTTAATAATCCGTTTTTGCTCCAATGCATAAAACGACGATTTGGAACTTGTTACAAAAGCGCGATGTATTTTCGCATGGCAGCTAATTGTCAGCTGACGTCGTCGTTTCACGTCTGCAGGGCCGTGTTAATCTCATCGTGAATAGTCACCAATTCTTGAATACGCCCCGCTAACTGTTGATTCAATGTAACCAAAACCTGCCTTTGTGATTCATGCGCACTTAGCGCCACCTCCAATTCCGATTGGGACAATTTCGCCGTTGTTTGTAAATCTTGATTTTCTTTTTGTAAAACCTACAAAATAATTAATTAAATTACACCCAGCTCTTTTTTTACACGGTCTTTTTTTAACACGGTTTTGAAATAACACGGTTCGCCAATAATTTTTTTACACGAATTTTTTGTTATAGCACGAATCCCAAAAAAATTCTTAATACTAATTTTGATAGCGTCTTACAGAAACTTATGTATACAGTAACAAAATACAATGGTTGAATACCATGGTCAGAAGTCGGTCGGCTTATGTCCACATGTTTATAACTTGGTCTACTACGGGGAATACCATTTTTTTCTTTATCTCATGCTTCAACTTGAAGACATGATTTCGTTATTCAGTATTTATTTTGTGTTAAGAGTAGTCAGGTTGTGAGACGTGATAAATAATTTCGGTAAAATTCTAAAAGTGGATGTTTCAATTAAAGTTTTTTTAATTCGATGGTGAAATTTCTAGTGTATTATTTGTAATGATGATAATTCTTCGCTACTAAAAAAATTCTATAAGCAATATTATTTTGGATTCTTTTTATAGTACCCTTATTGTTTAATAAAATGCCTAAACAACAACTTCCAAAGAGACAAGCAATTTCTTTAGAAACCAAAATAAAAATCTTAGACTGTCTAAAGAAAGGCGAAGCTCCCACATCTGTTGGCAAAGCTTTTGGTTTAAACGAAGCGACTATAAGAACAATTAGAAAAAATGAGAATTCCATTCGACAATCCGTAATTTCTGGATCGAAAGTAAGCTCCAAAACATCATCTTATAGTCGAAATCTTATCTTAGAGAAAACGGAAAAACACATTTTGTTTTGGATAGAAGATTTACAGTCAAAAAGAATACCTATTGATGCGAAACATAAAAAAGCACTTAGAATATATAACCGACTTCAGGAATTGGAACCATCAACAAGTCTTCAGGCAACAAAGAAACTGGCATTTTATGCAAGTGAGGGATGGCTGATAGGTTTTATAAAAAGACACGCATTTCACAATGTAAAAATAAAGGGAGAAGTAGTATCAGCAGAAGAAAATGCTGCACAAATTTTTCCGGGTAAACTAGCAAAAATCGTTGAAGCGTGCGGAATACACTCCAGAACAAATATTTAATGAGGACGAAACAGGAATTTTTAGAAGAAAATGCACTTATATAGCAAAATCTGAAAAATCGGCTGGTGGTTTTAAAGCGGCTAAAGATCGAGTGACGTTTTTGTTATGTAGTAACGCATCTGGTGATAAAATGTTAAAGCCTTTATTAATCAACAAAGCTCGTGGCATAAACGAGCATTAAGAGGTAAGAACATTAAACAATTTCCAGTCCATTTCATGGCGAATAAAAAGGCATGGATGACAGCTGATCTGTTTACAAATTGGTTCAACAACTGCTTTGTTCCTGAAGTCCAGAAATATATGGAAGAAAAAGGTTTGAAATTCAAAATACAGTCATATGTATTAGACACCCCTGCGAGAACTCAATATTATTATATCTACTAAAACTGTAAAATTTTAGGCATAATGATACGTTGGCCTGGGTTCTTTTAACAAGATTTTTGTGGTTTGTTGGGTAATATAAACCATGAACAGGTAAAGATGAAATTATTTTGTATTTACCACTTTAGTCCCTTTCGAGCGCTCCGCCAAGAAAGTATCATTGTTTTCATTTATGAGCATTAGTCGGTGCGTTTTTATTTTTTGTGTTATCATACAACTGGAACGTTTTAAATAATGCCAAAAACACGTGAATTAACGGAAGCAGAACGTGCTCAAATCGTATTGTTGCATTCGCAGAAAATGACTTTAAGTGCTATTGCTAGACGAATGAAATGTTCGCGGTGTGCAGTTTGCACTGCTATTAAACGATACCAGGAAACGGGATTGTACGCTAACAAATCAAAAAGCGGCCGAAAACGGGCAACGACGACTCGGGAAGATCGACTCTTGCAGAGGATCTCTCTTCGCGCCACACGAAAAACGTCCAAAGAATTGTCCAGCGAACTTCACATTGAACACAACATCTCCATTTCGGCACAAACGGTGAGAAGACGACTTGCCAGTGTGGGTTTACATGGACGTATAGCACGCCGCAAACCTCGCTTGACAGAAAACCATAAAAAGATGCGTTTATTGTGGGCTAAAAAGTACAGGCATTGGACAATTGATGATTGGGCCAAAGTCATGTGGTCAGATAAAAGTAATATAGAGGTATGTATAAATGAAATGTCTACTATTCTAATAAATCTAAAAAATAATTTTACTTCGAGTTCTTTCGAACAAAGAAGAAAATAATTACTTCTAATTTGTACTTTAATTTCGTAGGTTTTTGGGCAGGCAGGTAGTCAGCACGTTAGGCGAAGAAAGGGGGAGGCATATAACCCGGATTGTATTGTGCCAACTGTGAAATTTGGTGGGGGTAACATTATGGTGTGGGGTTGCATGTCTGCGTCAGGAGTGGGAGAACTTTTTGTGCGAAGGTCGCATGAATACACGCCGGTACATCGGCATGTTAGAGGAAGTTTTGGAGCCACCGGCTTTAAAATTATTTGACGAAGAAGTGCCGGATTATTATTTCCAACAAGACAACGCACCCTGCCATAAATCACGCGAAGCAATGAGCTGGTTTACTAAAAACCGTGTAAGGGTGTTAGATTGGCCAGCCCAGTCCCCTGACCCCTCACCAATAGAACATCTATGGTATAAATTAAAGCTTAAAGTAGCAAAATTCAAATGCACATCAAAAACAACTTTAAAAAATAAAATTCTTGAAGCTTGGAATACTTTATCCCAAGAAGAATGTCATAATCTTGTAGCAAGCTTGCCAAGAAGGGTGCTTGCTGTAATTAAAGCAAGGGGTGGTATAACTAAATATTAAAATTCTTTAAATAAAGACTTTTAAACCCGTTTCCATTGATGTAAATTTATTTAATACCTTTTATTTTACCTGAAACCGATAAACAGGGGGTGTCTAATTTAAATTAAATTAAAAAAGTTAAATTGCATTGCACTTGCTTCTGTTGCCATTAAACAATTGCGCCAATCAACCTTAAATGCTTGTTGGAAAAAAATATTGCCAGCATGCGTCAAAAGTTGAAGTTTTGTAGTAGAAAAATCAGCTGTGTATTCTGAAATTATAACTCTATCAAATACAATTGGTGGCCGCGGTTTTAACAACATTCAAACGGCTTATATTGATGAATTGATGCGAGAAAGCCCTTTGGATGAAGATGATTTGATCGAATTCATGACAATTTGTGAAATAAAGAAATCGATAATGACAAGGTATAGAAGATGAAGTTCAGCTACTAAAGGCTGATTTAATTCGCGATGGCTTGAAATTTACTACAAGTATGGAACAACATTTTCTTACTCATAATCCTGGCATGGAGCGTGCATTGAAATTTCTCCGTAGTCTTAAGATATGTGTAACTGGATATGAAGAATTATATAAGGTTATTTATTATATAGGTGAAACAGAATTTAAAGAATAGATTATCACAACATAAATACGACGTAAAACAGGAAAATAATAAGAGTAAGACAGCGTTGTGTCATCACGCTCACATCTTGAAACATACATTCAATTTTGAGAAGCCATCAGTTATTGACGTAGGTAGAAATACTAAATTTAGAAAACAACTTGAAAGCATACACATCACTAAAAATATTAATAACATAGTGAATTTTAAAACGGATGTAGGTAAAATAGGTGCGCATTATGCAGGCATAATCAACACCTTGAAGATATAAAATAAGTGCATTTCACACCATTAGATGGTGCTGTTTTTCGTTGAATTACATCGAACTTTGCAAAACCAGTTTTTACAGCGTGGCTATCTTTATCTAAATTCTTACTCTTGTTAAGCGTAGTCGTATGTTATGAAATGACAGAATTCGTTAACGAATGATGAATGTTTGTGATTTTCTTTTTAACTTAAGTTTAGAAATTAATAACAATAACTTTTTAAGTTTGGTAAGTTACAAACATATAAATTGTTTTGATTCATTGATGTTATAGTTTCGATTTTACGTGTTTTAACCGGTGTCCTTGTTGTTTTTGTAGATTATCCTTGATTTTTATGTGTATTTGAAAATGGAAGGATGATTCCGAAACGTTATACTGAGAAAATTGATTTCATATAATTAGAGGTGAATAAAGAATCAGTTTTGGCGATTGTTGACTCCAGGTTCATTGTGTATATCAATAATAAAAGAAGAAGGAAAGAAAATCCTTTTTTTCACAATGATATAAATATTTATTTATTTCTTTTCAATCTTCTTTTATTAAAGAATCAGTTGTCAAATGTGTCTTTTTATCAAGAAAAAAACACATAGAAATTTTAGTTTATAAACTAAAATTGCATTAATTATATAAGCTTATTGAGAAACCAAAAAACTGCAGCTAATAACCGACTTCACCACTACAAAAAAAACAATATCCGACATATCTACTGATGATGCTGATGATAGCGCTTTTGATCGTGCACGTTTGTTATCAAGTAGCGATGAAGACTTGCGAAATTAATTTTTATTTCTAATTTTAGTTTACATATGATTGTTATGTTGGAGTTTTGACTGTACACTATTTTTTTTAAGTAATAAATACCTTTTTTTATAAATAAATCATATACATTTTGCTATAACTTTTTTTACACGATTTTCTTTTGCACGGTTTTCTAAGGAACGTATCTACCGTGTAAAAAGAGTTGGGTGCACTTAATCAATTTTGATCGAAATATCCTTACCTGGATGATATCAGATCCTTTATGCGCAACAGTTAACTGTTTAATTTCGCTATTCTTAAGTTCAATCTCCGTTTCGAGCTGTTCAACTCGCTGCATAAGGCTCTGGATTTCCTTCCGCAAGTCATCCGCGACTTCGCCACCGCCTGTAAAAGAATAATATAAAAAACAAGGAAAACGATACATACTTAAAACAAAGTTGCATTGTAGAAGAATTTTCAATTAATTAATCAATTAATTATAGGCGATCTTTTCACCGTAACCATTCGGTACGATTTAAACGCGATGACGCTTTTACGCCAAATTCGTAATAAATGTTGCTTATTGCTCGGGTCGTAAAAGAGAAACCGCTCTCGCTGGTGGCTCGGGGAAGTGTTTTCCCAATACCGTTCTTAACGGGAACAAGCTGCCGTCCGGATCTCTCAAAGACCTCAACATCATTTTGATGATTATTTGAAACGAATTGTATTGCGCAACTAACTAGTAGTATTAACATTACTACTTCAATTTCGAATTATTTCAAAACATATTATTCAACATAATAATTAATCCTAATAAAAATTTACCCAAAACTTTTATTGGTCATGCATTGTAGTCAACTTAATCGGCTTGACGCTCTATTTAATCATTTTACAAATTTACATGATGAATAATTCTTTTATGTAGATCTTGACATAATTTTTTTACGTAAAGAAGCGGAAACGAAAATAATTATTTAGAAACAAAATGGTCGTTAATCAAAGTTTCGCTGATAAAGGTAAATTGTCTCCCCGTTTAATTCCGCTTCTTCATTCCATATTATGTCACCGAAATGGACTACTTTCACAGCTATTAATAACGAATTATCTATAGGTAACGCGCGCGCTAACCGTTTGACGCGCAACAACGCAGGAAATGAGGTTTCAATGTCTGCACCGCGTACGAGACGGCACGCACATTGACCATCTGTCTTTGGGAACTTACGCAAAACGTCGTTCATAGAATAAAACAAACACGATATAAAAAAACCATAATTGTTTGGCTATTCAAAGGATTATTTTTTGTTGTGTTTATTAATCATATTTCCTTAATTATGACTTGGTGGAAAAAAGGAAATTTGTTAATTGATACAAAACCAGCGTATTGTAAGTTATGGCCAATACTGATTTTTTTGTCGATACCGATAATTGGCCGACCACATTTTAAACTTTTTTTAACTATTCCATATTTAACATACGTTAATAAACGTAACAGTTATCAATAGTGACAACGCTACAAAGTATCTTGAAGTCAAATACTGTCATCTTAACTTATAAAGGAGGTGAAGATTTCTATATTTTATATGTGACAGCGTCTTTCAGGGATATTAACTTCCTGCAATAATAGATCTTAATTTCAATCAATAGGAACTTGTACAAAATCTTATTAATGTTCTTAAACCTTTTGAGGAAATTACAAAATTTACCAGTCATAAAACCAATAGTATTTCCGAAAGCATTTCATTTGTGAATACATTAAAAGTTTATCTATCAAAGAACAGTTAAGACTTTTTTGGTGTTGATTCACTTAAGGACTAATTAAGGAAAAACCTGGAACGACCTTTTAAAGACATGCCAACCAAACAACATTGGCTACATTCCTCGACCCGCATTTTAAAGGAAAATTTTATGATGATGAGTTGGGAGAACGTGTGTTATGTCAAATTAAGCAAGATAATTCATGGTAAAGAATGTAATTCAAGTGAGCAACCACCTATCTATAACACTGAGGAAGAAAACCAGATGTCCAATAGCAGTAATGAAGCAAGGACACCAATAGCAGTAATGTAACAAGAACAACAGTGGTAACAAAAGGAAAGAGATATGGATATCAATCTTTTTGGGAGTCTTACGAATATATTGTGGGTAAAGCTTAAAAAAAAGTAAAACTGTTGAACTTAACATTAATTGTATCTGTAATTGTAGCTTACATTTATAATTCCTTGAAATAAATTTCCATTTAAATGATGGAATTTTAATTTTAATAAATTTTTATTTTAGTAAAAATTAATAATATTTTTTTAAAAAATTTATCTGCTCCATCTGCAAATGTATTTAGCGAGCAAATTTTTTCTGATACCGGAAATATTTATTGTAATAAAAGAAACAAATTGCTACCTGAGAGTGGCGAAAGTTTGATACTTTTGCATCGGAAGTTACAAAAATTAAATTTTGATTATTATAGCAACTTCTATTTAAACAAAGTATGTACTATATTTATTTTTGCTGAAGTAGTTTGAATATCTTACTCCCTTTTGTATTTTTTAACTTGTTGTTTAACTCCTGAGGTCTGATTCTTGAAACGTAATACTTTTTTTCATGAGAATTAAAACTTCATCTACGTGTTGTTTAGTTTGGTTAAAAACATGTTTTTTTATTGGTCAACAAATAATAAATGTTAAAAAGAAATAATTTATAGTTGTTTTATAATAAAAAAAAAATGTTTAATGATATTTATAGGCAAAATCTTATCGACACCGATTATCTGCAAAATTTGCCGATACGCCGATACCGATGCATCGATATTTATATCGGTATCGGTCGATCATTATTTATATCCAATATTTTAAAGATTATTATATATATACTTTCCTGTTAGAAGGTCATTTATCTGCAAATAAGATATACATACGTGTAATATCCGGGAGCATTTATAAAAATATAACCTTAAGAAATTGGTTTTTAAAGATTTACCTAAATTAACAGTCAATATTTTAGATAATTTGACAATATGAGAAACATGTTATGAATAAAGAGCGGAAAATGTGTACAAAAAAAAAACTATACGCATCAAATTTGCACAAAATATACAACGGTTTTGGGAAAATATGAAACAATATATGCATTGTATGGCTCATTAAGAGATGAAAGAAAAATGATATCAGTGTCTGAGGCTAGATTTTTATAAGGAAGTTAATGGCGAAAACCACATTTCGACAACAGTTACGGTTTCAGAGATACAAGATGTCTTTCAAAAATGTGCAGTTTCAAAAAGTCGTCATAACTTATTGAATAATTTTCTTTTCTGTAAAAACATTTCCAAAGCAACTCTTTATGTAAAATTCGATAAAATAAATTAGCTTTCCCTTAAAGCTATATTTTAGTAGTTGACATAAAAATGATTTTTTATTAAAGTAAGTGATACGTAATTCGTAATTATTAATTTTACGTGTGATGTGCATATAGAGCGTATTGTCTATTAAAAAGCTATGTGTATATTGTTAAATACAAATTATATTTAAGATTTTTAAATAATGAATTCATAAATAACGTCTTTATTACGTACAAATATAAATCGCCGCTGGTGGGTACGTCCTATTAATCAAAATCGTGAAAAAAGTGGTAAATATAGAAGGTTAGTTTTGGAAATAAAAATGCATTATGAGGAATGGTTTATGTACACAAGAAGGACCCCTGAATTATTTAAAGAATTATTAAATTTACTTGGTCCAAGTTTATTAAAGAAGAGTGTACGAAAGCGTTTATTTGTTTTTGTAATTTTTTATTAAATTAAAACAAAGTACTAAACTATTCATATAACACCTGCAATATTTTTTGTTTTGAAAATAAATAAATAATAAAAGAAAATAAGAAATAACCGTTTTTTGACGTTAGCTTGTTTTTCAAAATTAATCAATCTGGGGAAAATGCAGAGGTTGCAGGAAAATTATATCTTAAACGATACCAGGGAGGTGGCAACCTTTTAATGATATCCCGAAAAAAACATGATAAATTTTGAAAGATCATGGAGGCCTTATTTTTGAAAATGAAGAAAATACATGCATATCAAATTGAAGGTTGAACCCTCTTGGACCTTTCAAATGATGTGTAACTCGTTGTTTCAATTTGAAATCGATTTCGAAATGTTAAAGGATAATGTGTCTGTCTGGTAAATAAATCTGGAATAAATTTGTTAACAAAAACATGCATTTTATTCCCAAGGAGAAGAAAATAAGCAAAAAAATTCATTATGAAAAATTTTCATTCTCTAGTAATGACTCAACTCAACCAACAAGTCATATGACAGATTTTAGAAATATCTAACTACTGAAAGTAGAAATAATCTCGGCAAATTCGAAGATCTCGGCCACCATAAAAATTAATTGTAATATTTGGAATGGCTTCGACTTCGAAAGCGTCGGCCGTCATAGATTATGCGGAACCCAACTCAACCCAAACCTACATCGATAAAAATAACCCTACCCTAGTATCCCTAGAAGTACTTATGGCGGAGAACGTCTTCGAAGTCGGCCGAGATTGGTTCTAATATCAACAGAAATAATCCAAGCCAAGTATAAAAATTATTTGTAATATTTGGAGCGACCTCGATGTCGAAAATGACGGCCATCATACGAAGATTTGTGATGCGCAAAGGTTCATGATGTATACTGAGCAATACTTATGGCGAAAGACGTCTTCGAAGATCGGCCGAGATGCACTGTTATATCAACAGAAATAATCTCAGCGAATTCGAAGATCTCGGCTGCCAAAAATTATTGGTAATATTTGGAGCGGCCTCGACTTCAAAGACGTCGGTCATTATAAGAAGATTCGTGATGCTTTTTGGGTTGGGTTGTTGCTGTTGATGATAGAACTTATCTCGATCGACTTTGAAGACGTCGGCCATCATAAGAGTTATTCATAATACTTAGAGCAATCGTTGTCATCGATATTGGCCAAAATTATTTCTAATATCAACAGAAATAATCTCGATATTAGTTCCAACATCAACAGAAACAACCCAATCCTAGTATCTCGAGCAGTATTTATGACAGCCGACGTCTTCGAAGTCGGCCGAAATTAGTTCTAACATCAACAGAAATAACACAACCCAAGTCATAAGAAGTCATGATATATGGAGATACTTGGGATGAGTTGGGTTGTTTCCATTGATGATAAAATTAATCTCGATCGAGTTCGAAGACGTCGGCCACCATAAAAATTATTCGTAATATTTAGAGCAATCGTTTGGTTGTTCCTGTTGATGATAGTGCTCATCTAGGTCGACTGCGAAGATGTCGACTGTAATAGAAATATTCGTGATGCTCAAAATGGACTTGTCGTCAACTTCAGTTGTCATAAATAATACTCCAGATATTTGGATCGAGTTGGGTTATTTCTGTTGATGGTAGAAATAATTTTGGCCGACTTCGAAAACGTCAGCCATCATAAGAAGATTCATGATATATGGGGATACTTGGGATGAGTTGGGTTGTTTTTGTTGATGATAGAATTAATCTCCGCCGACTTGGAAGACATCGCCCGCCATAAGAATTATTCGTGATAGCAATGCAGCAATCGATCCAATCGATAGCGGCCAAAATTATTTCCCGTATCAACAGAAATAATCTCGGTCCCAAATACTATAAACAATTTTTATTACAGGCTAAGTCTTATGTGTACTATAAAAATTGTTCGTGATACTAGAAGCGATCAACATCTTCGGAAATAGTTGAAATCATATTGTATATCAACTCTATTCATGGTAATTGTTGTTGTGTCCTTGATATTTCTCTACAAGCTCCTAGACAGCGTGTCCCCCGTGTATTGACAAATGCTGTAATATACGAACAGTACAAAACTAATTTACAGTATATTCATTGCTAGTAAATACCCTGAGTGATGATAACATTAATAAACCATCGAAAAAAAACGAGTTGGTACTCAAACATCAACGGATTTCCCATAAAACAATTTAGAATGCATTCAATTTGGGATATCATCGAAGTGCTAAAAATCAAATCAATGACAATGATAATGAAGCGATTAAGTAATATGATGAATACAAAAGCAGCCATCAGCAAGTATTCAACAAATAACTCCGTAAGTTGTTATAAAATAATACTTTATATACCTTATATAAATAATACTTTTTCAATGTCATAAAATAAACGCGTAAAAATGTTTAAAGTTGAAAATGTACTTTACACTTAAGAGCAATTTTATTGTATACTTTTTATTGAACTGAAAGTGGAACTAAAACTAAAATGAGGATTTTCCGGGTTTACTTGTCTTTAGAGATTGTTTTCAACCAACTCAACCCAACTCAAATCAACTAAACCCAACCCAACTTCCATTCTCTTCTATCCTCCTAATCTCAAGATTCTGTTGATACTTGCTAATCAAACTCAACCCAACACAAATTAACCCTGAATTAACTTCTGAAGGAGAAGAAGTAATTGGGTTGGGTTTGTTAGAAACCCTTAGTTTTATTTACTATTAACGTCATTAGTTATAAAGATATAGATGTAGCAACTGTATAATTATCATGGTGACGACGTTAAACAAAAACGGATTTTGAAGAAAATCCTTGAACGTCATTTACTTCTAAACACAAACAGATACGTTTTTGAAATGAAATTCTAATATCTATTCAACTTCAAATCCTGCACGGTAAATGTGCCGGAAATCACGGCCAAATCAAAGATTTTACAAAATCTGCCATTTAATTATGCTCGAGTGGCGCGTATTTAATTTGCTTGTGCTCCATTGTGTACATAAAGTAGCACTCTTGTAACATATCTAGAGGTAATTCATCAAATGCCTCTGTAATCCTCTCCTTTACGAAAATAATGGACCTAATAATAACTAGTCACCTACATCTCTGCTCCATATATTAACACTGAATCGCCACTGATGATGATTTTCTACCATTGTATGGGGATTTTGAACAATCCAAACGTGCGCATTATGGATATTAAAAATTTCGCTTTGAGTAAATATTGCTTTGTCCTTAAATATATTTATGAGAAAATCGACATTTAATATAGCCCAACTACAAAAATGTCTCGTTTTTCGACATCATTCTCTGTTTAAGCTTGTCTATCTATGTTTATTTGGCTTTTTCGTCTATTTTCGATCAGAGAATCCGCTGATGAAGTATTGTACCGGGTGGGCCACTAAGAAAGGACGCCGGCTATATCTCTGAAACTGTTGACCGCACAGTTTTCAGATAAAAAAATTCTTATACAAAGTGACCCATAGAAACTGCTGGAAATTATTTTCAAGTTTGTAAAACTACCGCTAGGGGGCGTAATGCCAACGACAAAATTTAAAATGTAGATTTTCGTAAAATTTTGATAATAAACTTCATTCGGCTATAACATTTTCAGAATCTTTAGATAATTTCTGACAACTTTCGTTAGTCATTTTTTTTGCATACTGTTTAAATAAGTGAGGTACGGGGTGTTACATTTCCTATTATAAAAGTAGCCCTAACTTAGGAATTGTTCATCCGAATACATCAAAATTGGTCTTGTTGGAAAGAGGAGGAATTTTTGTATTCGATGACATCGAATACAAAAATCGAAATTAGCCGATTTACTTTCTATGTCAAACGCTAGGTGGCATAATTTGACAGTTCTATTAATTTTTACAATTTTCTTGAAAAATTCAAATGGAAACGTATATTTTTGACAAGGTATGTGAAAAGAGCGTTAAAAAGTACGCCATACAGTGAAAACCGCAATATCGTACGTGTTTCAGTCTTATTCAAAGAAAGAGGGATAAATTAACACGTAACTACGTTTGGGTGATTATTTAATATCATAGTAAGCTTTCAGCGTTTTATATGTGAAACTTACAAGGAAACAATTTTACTACTTTTTTTGTTCACTTATATAATACGTTGAAGGGTGACCTGAGTAACATAACATAATCCGATTGTTTAATTTTATGGCGCCAAGTCAAACTGTTGTTACTGTCATTTAGTGTTTTCTCTGTCGTGTGAGTGAATTAATTTAGCTATTTTAAAAATGCCGACCAATGAAGAAGCGTATGATATGCTTGCGAGTTACTTTGAATGCATGCAGAATGCAACTATTGCTGCAAGACATTACGCAGTTCGTTATCCACAACGACGGCATTATAACACAAAGGTTTTCATCCGTATAGCCCATCAGTTAAGGACTACAGGAAGTATTCATCGTCCTATATATCATAGAACACGTAAAACTCGCACTGAAGAAAACGTAATAAATGTTTTAGCGTATGTGGAATTCAATCCACAGCTTAGCACAAGAACAATCGCTGATGATTTGGGTGTTACTCGGACAACAATCCGACGTATTTTAAGAGAATATAGGTAGGTATAAAAGAATATATGAAAATATTCCATGTTTTATGAAATCGGCCAGAGAGAATACGAACTAACACATTTTGATGTAGGATGCACCCGTACCACGTAGTTCTCCATCAGGCTCTGACTGCAAGAGATTATGATATTCGTCTCGATTACTGCTACTGGTTAACAAACATGTTAATAGAAGGTCCTCAACTGCTTTCAAGGATACTGTGGACTCACGAGGCCACATTCAATAGTGATGGTGGTGTAAACCTGCATAATATGCATTACTGGTCGCGTAACAACCCTCATTGGATGCGAGAAATACAGCATCAAGGCCCATGGAGCGTAAACGTTTGGTGCGGGATTTTAAGAGGACGCATTATTGGTCCTTACATATTTAACAATAGACTAAATGGTGCAACGTACCTCAATTTTTTAAAAAATGAACTGCCAATTCTTTTGGAAGATGTGCCTTTAGCTATTCGCAGAGACATGTTTTTTCAGCACGATGGGTGCCCCGCACATTTCTCCGCAAATGTGCGACAATTTTTGAACGAAACTTTTCCTAATAAGTGGATAGGCAGAGGAAGTTTATATCCTTGGCCAGCGAGGTACATGTTACTTAGTAGTTTTTAAACGTTACAAGTCTGTAGTACCTATGATTCTGTGATACATCTATTAAATTTTGTTCTCTAGATCGCCCGATATAACATGTTTAGATTTTTATTTGTGGGGGCGAATAAAAGACCTCGTTTTTACAACCAGGCCTACGATACGAGAAGACATGATCGAACGGATAGGAAATGTTATCCGCAATATTTCATTACCGGAAATAGAAGCTGCCGTCTTATCTACGCACCAGCGCCTACAGCAGTGCATTGCTGCTGATGGCAGACAATTTGAACATTTAAGACATCACTGATTTCTGTTAGGATAGTTGGTTAAAGGTGTTCTTTGAAAGCTTATTATGATATTAAATAATCACCCAAACGTAGTTACGTTTTAATTTATTCCTCTTTTTTAAATATCTCTCAGGCGGTAGTTTTACAAACTTGAAAATAATTTCCAGCAGTTTCTATGGATCACTTTGTATAAGAATTTTTTTATCTGAAAACTATGCGATCAACGGTTTCTGAGATATAGCCGGCCGGCGTCCTTTCTTAGTGGCCCACCCGGTACAATACTTCATCAGCGGATTCTCTGATCGAAAATAGACGAAAAAGCCAAATAAACATAGATAGACAAGCTTAAACAGAGAATGATGTCGAAAAACGAGACATTTTTGTAGTTGGGCTATATTAAATGTCGATTTTCTCATAAACATATTTAAGGACGAAGCAATATTTACTCAAAGCGAAATTTTTAATATCCATAATGCGCACGTTTGGATTGTTCAAAATCCCCATACAATGGTAGAAAATCATCATCAGTGGCGATTCAGTGTTAATATATGGAGCAGAGATATAGGTGACCAGTTATTATTAGGTCCATTATTTTAGTAAAGGAGAGGATTACAGAGGCATTTGATGAATTACCTCTAGATATGCTACAAGAGCACTACTTTATGTACACAATGGAACACAAGCAAATTAAACACGCGCCACTCGAGCATACTTAAATGGCAGATTTTGTAAAATCTTTGATTTGGCCGTGATTTCCGGCACATTTACCGTGCAGGATTTGAATTTGAATAGATATTAGAAGTTCATTTCAAAAACGTATCTGTTTGTGTTTAGAAGTAAATGACGTTCAAGGATTTTCTTCAAAATCCGTATTTGTTTAACGTCGTCACCATGATAATTATACAGTTGCTACATCTATATTTTTACAACTAATGACGTTAATAGTAAATAAAACTAAAACTTTGTTTTGTTAAATTATTAATAATAAAGTTTTTGTTTAACGTCGTCACCATGATAATTATACAGTTGCTACATCTATATCTTTACAACTAATGACGTTAACAGTAAATAAAACTAAATCTTTGAATATTTGAAACGGACCTTTTTAAAAACAGATCTTTGTTTACTTGTTTTTTTATCTATTTTTGACTACGCTGGTGAACTGTTGCACAATTGTTACGGGACACTTGTGAACATCATGGTTCTTTACTAAAATATCTTGCTTGCCTCAATACTACAACTTTTTATTACATACATAGTGCCAAAACTGTTTTGCTTTCGAGCTATGAGAGAGATTTCTTTATAAGACCACGAAGTTATCACTAACATAAAAAACAAATTTTTAAAGATAATTTTGCTTAAAGCAAATAGTTATTGAAAAATAACATGTAATTTAAAAAAAAGCTTCTCGATTAAAACCTGGACCATCCCTATACATGTTTCTTGAACATAAAGAAGCGGTAAATTTAACTTATTTAAATTTTTTTTACCTTTGCAATCTTCCAAATCCGCTTGATACTTCGCCTTCATACGCATATTCTCCTCTTTATAAGTGTGTAGCTGCCTCTTCCACTCATCAACGTTCGCGGTGCTTTCCTGTAGGGCGCTGGTCAGACGCGCATTGTTACTCTTCAGCGTGGCCAATTCTATTTCCCACTTCTTCGCGTTCGCGGAGCTGCGGAAAACGAAAAGACAAGCGTTAAGAAGCGTTCATCACCCGAGCATAAATAAAACTAACGAGCGCTCGTTGTGTAATTTACGACTAATTACCAACGTCTTAAACGCAACTATATAAGTTGAAAAAACGATAACATAACATTACGATCGAAATTGTGTAACGAGATCGTTCCTCCGCAACAAATTATCGTTAAATAATTGGGAGAAGAAAGAATAGAGTTAGGAAATAAATTAGTTATTAAATAAATAAAATAAATCATTAAGATGAAGATGAAGGCATTCGTCACCTTTCTAATTGTGTTTACTTTGATTCAAACATGTTCAGTAGGTGAAATTTGGTTTAAATAAATCGATAAAACCAAAAACCGGAACGAATCGATGCGTCACAGTTTTTATGTTATGATAAAATGCTTAAAAATTACGAATGCATTTAATGAGATGTAAATACACTGTGGTTTTTAATGATGATTTCAATGAATATACCGACCACCTGTCGATAAGTACATAAAACGACAACTTCACTTTCTATAAGTATATAAGTATATAGTACGCTTTTCTATTTTTTTTTGTTAACCGCTTTGTTCTTTGATGTCCGTTTTAAAACACGGAACAAGCATTTAATCCACCATAAACATTCTTACTTTAAAAAAAACAATAAATTTTTTTATAATTATAAAATCGAAAAGTCAAAAATCGTAACTAACTTTACAATAATTTGAAATTTTCCTAAAACTTATAACACGGAACAACCAATTAATTATTAATTAACCATAAATGTTATTACTATAAAAAAATCAATAAATTTTGCGCAATTATCGCTAAAATCGAAGTCTTAAATCATTAAACATATTAATATAACCAACTTCATAATAATTTAGAATGCAAAAAAAATTAAACCGATCTCACCCGATTTTTATATTTTATTTTAAATACGATATAAGATGATTTAAAAAAAGAAAATCACAACTTTTTCAACTGTAAACTTTACGAAAACCGTACTTATTAAGCAACTATCGGTAAAACGTTTCGCTTTCGTGATAGATATAATGCGTTAAAAGTTTAACATTTTTTTATTCCTTTACTCGTAGAAATAGTTGCGTAAATTTGCAAAATCAACCCATTATTGGAATCGGAGCGAAATGACGCAAGCGAAAATTAAAAGGTAGTAAAATGATGATCATTTGGGTTAGGTATAGGTATAATTTCACGCCGGTAACATTAGCCGGGATTAACGAGGCGCCTTTTGTAAAAGTCGATTATACCATACCATCCGGTTTCTGGTTCTCAAATTACCCAAGATCGCCACTAAACTAGAAAACAATTATCACCTTCCCGGTTTCGTCAATCCTTTAATAATAACTAGTGTTTATATTATAATAATAAAAACTCCGTCCGGTAACAAGAACGATTTTGAAAGAGCAGAGGTTGCGAATGAGATGTGAATGTAAACGTGATGGCTCAATCTTAAAAAGTGCCACAATAAAACCGAAATTATACTATTTATACGTATTGCGACAGTTAATTATTGGTAATATAATGTGAAGGGATTAAGCGCGACTTAATGTTGCACTTTTTTTAATTAATTCAAAAATTTCTATTATTAAGGTTGCAATATGGATAATAATAATTGTAATGGAGATTAAAAGGTGTGGTTTAATTTAATAATTTTTAATTTGATTATTCATTCTGTGGTAATATCGAACTAAAAATTAACTTTATTTCTTCACATAAGAACACTTTGAATTATTAATTAGCGAAGTCTTCACCAAAATTGTCACCAAAAAAATTGACCATGAATCATTTTGGCGAGATTGATCTAAAATTATTATAGAAAATAACAATAATTTCTTTATAAACACAAGCAACAATGAGTAAACAAATAATAAATCATCCATATAACGGGTTAATATGGTTTGAATGAATAAATTTTAATGCGCACAAATTTGAACAGCTACCTATACCATTTTTTCAGTCCACATGGCTTTATTTTTAAAGAAGAACTACAAAATGTAGCAAGACATTATTTAAAGGCCCGTTCGTGACGTCACGCATTGATAAATAATTAGTATTTCACGCTTTGAGTTAGCAAATGCTTAATTTATTTCATTCGCGTTTTGTAATGTTATTAGTTTGTCTTAAATTTCTTAATGATTAGCATATAAAGTTCATGAAATAAATATGCGTCTCTAGACGAGCCGTCTCAGGGCTATTCAAATCAGGTTATTCATAAGAAAATTGATGTAATAAAAGACAACATAAAGAACAAACGCAAACCATTTACATTTAATTTCAAAAAAAGTAACAAAAGCAAACATCCCAGTCTCCAGTTATCTAGCACAAAACAATACTCAAAAGCAAATCTATTACTAACCCTAGACCTAAAATATTCGAGTTAAATCGTGCGTTTCTTAGGTCCATTATTATCATCTTTTAGTTAAATTTAACTTATAGATAAATCCATCCACTAGCCAATCAGAATGCGTAAAATAGCCGTAACCATGGTAATAATTCCTTAGATATCTTCTTAGATATCAGCCTAAGGTCCAGTTTATTCACCTTCGGTTATATTTATCTAATGGATATTTTAATGTTACTGTAATTTCACTTGCCATGATTGGCTATTTGACCAGTAACTCTGGTAAATATCTAATGGTTAAATTTAACTAAAGGTGAATAAACTGGGCCTAAGACTCCTTACTACCATCTTCTTTCTTTTTTTTTTATTTATCAAGAATTAAGTGAACAAATTACCCGATTTTTAAGAATCAACTTACTTTGTGATTCTTTTTCATAAAAACTATTTAATAAAAAAAAATTTAAATTTTAACTGGTGTTCTTAATATGAATATTCGCGGTTTAGTAGGATACGGTTTTTCGAAAATGACTTTTCAATCGGTCTTAATCGAACTGTTGTCAATTAAATCGCGATAAAAGAAAAGCAAAAGACCAAATGATTTCCAAATTATCATATGATACGCAGAAATGTTCACTGATTAGCGGTTACGAAAATATCGATCCCTTAAAATGAAGCACTTATATAGGATGTTCCTGTAAGTCGTTGCATAATTTTAATCACAAATACAAGGGATAAAATGATAACGTTTCGAGTAAAAATTTTTGACTAAATCCCTAAACGACTAAGATATGGGCCTGCAATGGCTTTTAAAGTTACTTGGAAAATTTAAGGGTTGACGATATAACAAAAAGGTTTTAAGGAAATAATATTTGTGAACATCCTGTACAGCATTGATCCCATGGTTAACAGCATATTTTCAAAAGTGACCTTAAATGATTTCTCTTGATAATATTGCTGTATTTACCAAATTTTATCTTTCTATAACAAACCATATTAAAAATATTTAAGAACTTAAAAGCTTCTCATCTTTGAAGGCACATATCTTAGCTATTTATGAGTTTATAGTCTGTATCACGAGAATGCGTACAAATATTATACCCGCACGTTTGTTAGAGTGAAATGGTTTTTAGCGAATACGTATGTTCCGTATGAATCACTATCACTTCTCGTGGTACAGACTATAGATCAAAAATTTTTACATAAATAATTATCATTTTATCCCTTGTATTTGAATTAAAATCATACCTAGGCTTACATCCTATATAATGCATTTTAAAGGTAACTAAAGTCCGTGCAAAAAGTCAAGGCCCTTCATTTAAGAGATCGATATCTTCATAACCGCTCAGTGAAAAAAATGGCGATAAAGTTTGCATAAATATTAGATTTGTGATTAAAATTATGCCACGACTTACGGGAACACCCTATATAACAAATAGAAGTTAGTTTTCTATTTATTTATTATTCCAGACCTTTCTACGCATTTTTGCAGTTGTAGATATTGGGTTTTCAGGCTTTAAAAGTGCGTTTTATTATGTAGTCAAAAAGGTAGTTTGTAAGCAAAGTACTACATATATTGTAAAAGGATTTAGTATTTAACTACCAAGTAATTAAACTACTTTTTGGTGAAATAGTGGGTATTAGTAATACTCCACTACATTTTTTTAAGTAGTTAGCCTAGCTCTGATCTGAAGAAAGTTGTACCTAGCTATAAAAAGGACTCAATTATAAGGAAAATCGAAATTCTTGCCTAAATTTATGGATTCATTCATAGCACGTTACTAGTACAAGAGGTTTAGACTGCAACGAGTTATAAAAAATTGGAGAACAAACTGGTCAATTTTGAACTTTTAGCAGCGCAGATTATATGAAGCCATGGACAGAAAGTGTCAAACTGAAATTATGGAATCCAATATGGAGGAATGCGATCATTGCGATGATAGCCATGAGTGTTTAATTATAAGTTTCTAATTATAAGATCTATTTTAATTTACGCCGTGGAAATAGTTTGGGCAAATTTACCAAAAATTTAAAAATAAACAAGATACGACGTCGACATCTTTGATATAGGGCTGCAATTTTGTATGACCTTGAACCATATATACCTTTAAATTGGAATGCACAATGAATGAACTTACAGCTATTATATTTTTAGTTTAGGTTTGTCATTGCCAAAACATTTAAATTAGAACACTTTCTATCTCAGAATGTAAATTTACGCTCAATAATTGATTTGATAATGAGCTGTTTTTAAGCTCGAAAAGTCGGAAATTTTTATAATATTTTTGATTTTTAAATAAATTGGGAATTGTACTGAGTATTTGTGTTCGTTACAATTGATAGAAAACTTATAAAACCTCAGTTAAACAAGAAGAATTATACTTTCTATCTCTTTTCAAAACTAAAATATGTTACTCTAGCATCGCATCTTGATTACTCTTTAATGTTTGGTAATGTTTGGTATTATTCCCATCTCTTCCACCTTTGTATGTCAGACGAAGTTTATTACTTTTTTGATACCTTGCAACAACTTGCTTGAAAAACATGATTATAATCATAAGGCATTTAAAGGCTCCCTCCTTTTATATGTATAGATGAAGTGGTGCGACGCAGACTAAGGCTTCAAGAGTATAACTATATATAGACTATCATCACGGCGTCAAAATTTGTTTCCTTATTTCAATAAATATCAGGCGAACTTTTTGGATACCTGTAGCAACCTAACCGAACCCAACCCAACCAAACCCAAATGTTCCTACACATAAAATTTATTTCAACTTAATACGTCCAAAGGCTTTTAGGAGTATTGTTACGTCAGGCAAAGTTTTAACTTTTTTTGTTATCATTAACATGCGTGAAGATTTTGCTTTCAATGCTGAGGCACTTAAATCTGGCATAGATATATAAATGAAGGGGTATGTGACCGAATTCTCATTGCATCCGTTATATTAAAATATGCATTGGATTTATACCAATTGATGTTGTAGTGCCTTGTAATTTGTCTTTTTACCACTTAAGTAGCAAATCTTAGGCAAAATCTGTTTATTTCCACGCAGATCTTCACTGACATTGCGGTCCAGTCACTCTTCTATGTTTTCTTGATCAACATTCTCACCTCCCGTAACGAATCTTACTAAGGGAATAAGTGTAGCTATCGGCGTGACTTCACTGTTTTCTTCGGAAATGTTTTGCTTGACATTTATCTTGATATTCGGAGAGATTTCATTCAACTCCATGCAGACGCAATATCGTAAATATTATCTAAAATTGTATAAATCTTTCAGATTTGTTTAAAATCGTAACCTTTTTCGATTTTTGACATTAATAATTTTGTTCTGTATGTTCTTTTCATAGTTGCAATGACTCTCTGGTATATAGGTTGCAGCAGCGCAGTAACATTTGCAGGCAAAAACTTTGCGAAAATTAGTTGTTCAGAAGACTTAAGTACAATACAAAACTGCCTTTCTTAGTAAATTCATTGAGTAAAGATGTTTACGCACAGAAATCTTTTCAAATCATTATTGAAAAATCTACTGCTCCATCCAACTTGTTTTCGATTGAAATAATCAACTGGTAAATTTTCTGTTCTTGTTCAAGGTCCCTTTGAAAGACCTTAGTTTCTTAGATTTTTCAATTACAAGAGGTTTGTGAGTACCGGTACCATTACTCCATGGCAAGACTACTACCTACCGCTACCTGGCGCTTTATGTTCACTCTCAAATGCTAACAGATGAGTAAGAAGACACTTTCAACAAAGCCTTGATTCATCATTAAAAAAAATCTTTATTTTTTCTCTGCTGTTTTGATTTCTGTTATTTCTACATTTAGTGATAGTTTTACTTGTATTTAATAAAAATTTATATCAATCTGCTACTGAATATTTAAAGGTAGTGTTGATGTTCATCAGTATAACTTCAAAATCTTTTATCCGTTATATCCGAAGTTCGTTTCATTAAGATTTTCCTGTATTTAAAACTCTTCTCAACTAAAATAAAAAGTAATGACAAACTGTTTCGCAAAGAATTACTACTTCATGATGTAATCCCAATTTTTTTTACGCTCTCTTTAACGAATAAGGTAACAAGTTATTTTATTACCTGCAATTATAAACCTATCACAACAAATTCATCATTATCACATCATTATTTATTTTAAATCCTCAAAACAATCAAAAAAATGATTTGATCTTATCAAATAAAAATAAATAAAACTTTAAATTTTATTTTAATTCTAAATCAAACACCCATTCGGCTGCCGACGCCGCACTAAAAGTGAAAGCTTTTAATGAAAACAAACCCCCCCAAGTCGATTTCATTGCAACCACACGAATCTGCGAACCATCCCGGGAGGTCTCTATATAAAGTCATCGACGGTAGCTTCCGATATCGTCAAAAACGTACCGCCGACTTGTGTTCTACAAAAAATTATTAGAAAAAATTTTACCAAAAAAATAACAAAGGGAAAAATGAACGCTTATCTCAAAGTGAGTGAAAACAAAAAAAAATAATTAAAAATCAAATTAATTTTTGTGTGTTAATAGATCGCCGTTTGCTTTGTGGCTCTTTTCGTTTGTATCGAATCTGGGTACATTGGGGGTGGCGGCGGATTTGACGGTGGATACGGCGGCGGTCTTGACGGTGGATACGGAGGCGGAGACGACGACAAAGACTACAAGGTAAACGTTAAAAATTAATTTAATTCGATTGAAATAAATTACTTTTAGGCTTATCCAAAATACAACTTTAATTACGCCGTAAGTGACCCCCACACCGGAGATGAAAAGCAACATCACGAAGAACGCGACGGTGACCAAGTAAAAGGATCGTACACGCTTAAAGAAGCCGACGGAACAACGCGTGTTGTTGAATATCAAGCCGACAAACATAACGGATTCAACGCGGTCGTACACAAAATTGGACAACCAAACGATGGTGGACACGGTGGAGCTGGCGGATATGGCGGATCTGGTGGTTATGGGGGTCATTATTAAACTTTTAATTTCTTTCGATTTTGAAAGAAAAAGATAAAAAGAACTTCGATACCCGATTCAAACTTTAGAATATGTGATATTTATACTTGTATTAACCTTATTAATTTCTTCGTATTATTATTATAATTAATTATCGAATTGAGTTAAAACATTTTTTTATATATATATCTTAAGAATAAAACCACACAGTCGCCGCAATTTAAGTTTCCATCATGGAATGATCCGCAAAAAATAAACAAATAAAAAAAATCAAAATCATTTAACATTTCTTTTGAGGTGATTAACATTTTTAGTTTTCTATGAGACTTAACACCGATAGCAAACGGCTTTCTAATATGTTCGGGCCGTCAGCGCGAACTACTCCTTGTCGATCGTCAAAACCGTTAATTGTCGTGCTTTTATGGACTGGCAATGCGTTTCTTCTTTAAAGAAACGAACGATTATTCCTGCTATACACAACCGGGACACGTTACTTTCCATTTTGAGGCATTAAAAAAATTCAATAATTATTAAATGGCCATGAATTCTCAAAATCGTCGAGTCGATAATATCTGTGAAAGTGTACTGTTTGGTGCTAAATAAACATAAATATCAATAAAAAGAAACGGAAAAAAATGATATTTCATCCCTGTTGATAGGTCACAAAGGTCACTTTTTTGTACTTTTTTCCCGTGGGCAAGAAATCTCATTTTACAACCTGTCAACAGAGATGAAATGTTAAATTTTTTTCCCGTTGAAGAAAAAAATAGTAAATTTTTTCATTATTAATTCGTCGTTTTTCCCATTATAGAAAAAAAATGTATTATACGCGGGAAGAAAGTGAAATTTTGGCTCTCGGACACAAATTCTAGCTAAAATGTAACATTTTTTTCCCATGTATAATAAATAACTGTTTAAAATATAAAGAATTAATCAAAATAATCTTAATAAATTCAAAGTGTGATTCGATGAATATGAAAAAATCTAAGAAGATCGATATTAACATGGCAATAATTTTTTAATGAAATTCAGGATTTTTGTTTAAACATTAACAGAGCCCAATTTAAGAAGTTTAACACGACGAAAAGACTTCAGTTCTTGAGTAAGCCTTTTATTATAAGAACACATTGAAAACTATTAAAACAACAAAAGTAATCATAATCAAAAATAAATCTTATTGTTGAACAATAAAGATATATCTTTCGTTAGAACTTTTTTGGAACAGGAATACCAAGTTGCATGACCTTTTGCAGAAATTCTGTCAACATCAAGTAATATTTGTAGCCAGCGCGGTCAATTTTCAAGAATAAACTGCGGTTAACAGGAATTCAGGACGGTTAACAGATTGCGGTTAACAGGAATACCAAAATCAACGGTGCATGACCTTTCACAGATATTCTCTCAGTCATCAAGTAATATTTGTCGCCTGGCGATTAATTTTCAAGAATAGGAGATACTATAGATTGCGAGATAAAAAATGTTATACAGTGCCCGCCAAAAAGTCAGCAACACCAGTTTAGTTTTTGTACAGTTGCATCTATGTTAAACCCAATTATCTATTCGACGACTACACTATGATTACCACCTTCCTACTGTGTTTTAACCCTCGCAGTACTGACGTTTCGCCAACCGTTGCGGACGGTGCCTGGGTCAACCGAGACCCGAACAGTTTTTGTTTACGTAGAATATAAAAAATGAAGCTTTTGCCATTATGATTTTGAGTTATTTTATTTTAAAGGTGAACTATTATTAGGGATATAAAATAATACATAAAAATAAAATTTTAAAAAAATTACATAGAAAATATTTATTCTAAATCATTACAATTTGTACACAAAATATTTTTTGTACATGTTGAATGTATATTACATATATATTTATGACAAACATCACATTTTGATTTATATTTATTGTCATTTCCAATACACAAGCTACATCTTGAGCGTTTTTCTAATGTTGTACTCATTTGTTTATTTATTTTTCGGCCTGTACTTTCGATGGCGTCCACAATGTGTCTCGAAAATACTACTGCATTGGTTTCAAATGCTCTAGCTCTAGAATCTATGTTTGCAGCAACTAACTGTTCAGACAAATTTTCTATAAATTGTTTTCTTCTTGATTTTATGTTACCAGTTGCCCAATCCGGATTTTTGAGTTGCCATAGTACAAATGCATTATAGGCTGCAATATCTATATAATGTAAAAAAAGCGACAGAGGCCAACGTCGTGTACATCTCCGGCAAGTGTATTCTCTTAGAATTTTATCTAAAACATCCACTCCACTTTTTGTTGAATTGTAATAATTGATAATATTAGGTTTGTAATTATTATTTTCGTCAGAAATAGCATGTTCTCGATGAACGCTCGAAAGTAAAACTACGCATTTTCTTGGTTTTGGGATATACGACACAAGTGTTAGATTTTCAGAAAATATAAAATCGGAAGAGAATTGAGCTCTTCCGGATATTGTTATCAAAGATTTTGGTAAATCCTTTCTATTTTTCCGCATTGTTCCCACTATAAATATGTTATCTTTGAGTAAATCCTCTGCAAGTGAGATATCCGTAAAAAAATTGTCGGTTGTGATAGTTCGATTAGATCCCTTCCAAAACTCTGAAAGAACTCTAACTACTCGTTGTCCTTGTCCTTTCTCCGGTGTGTTTCCGCATTTTCCTAAATACACTTCAAAATTACAACAATAATATGTAGTAGCGTCACATAGGGCCCATAATTTCAGCCCATATTTCCCCGGCTTGCTCGGCATATACACCTTGAATGGACATCTTCCTCGAAATGTTACTAATTGTTCATCAATAGTGCCTACATTAGACGCTCGGTAATTATCTCTGCAATTTCTTGTTAAAATATTTGTAATGGTTCTCAAAGCTGCCAACTTATCGGTCATTTTTCTTTCTTCTCGTGTCTGAAAGTCGTCAAATCGCAAAAATCGTAAAATGTTTGTAAATCTATCAAGAGACATAGATGCTCGATAAATTTGTCGACTATAAGCAATCTTTTCTTCCATAGATCTTTTTTACTTTCACGTGATTCCCGAAAACGGCCAGTAATTAGTAAAATCCCAAAAAATGCCTTCAATTCAACACGGTCTACCGGCTTCCATATATTATTTGAAAACATTTCATAATATTTAACCGCTTTTTCATTTGTATAAGTAATTATAATGTCCATGATTTCATCATTTATAAATAAATCAAAACATTGTTCCATGGTTTCTACACCCTCAGAATTTGCTGTGAGTGTAGCATCATATTTACCAAATTCTGCATCTCTGTTTGTGGGGGAAATATATCTCCATGTTCGTCCACAAACATTTTGGTCTTTACAGTGTGACATATTATTACTACTTTCACCACTAAACTCATCACTTTCAAAATCCTCTTCTTCTGGTACTGCATCACTAAAAGTCAATGACGCACATTCATCATCAGAAGACACTTCATTGTTATAATCATCATTATTATTTACAAAATTAGCAAACATTTTATTTTTCGATGTAGATCGTTGCTCTAAAATACACCTTCTGTGAACTAAATCAAGAATTTAATGGCAATTGTATTGTCGCTATAGCCTCTTACACAGACAGACGCCTGGCGCTGTAAAGAAACGGTCGAGACATATTTTTTCGTCGGGACGTCCGTTTGACGCCGATCTAACTTAACGCACTCCTTGAGTAACGACAAATCTATTTATTACAATTTCTCGCAAAAATTTATTTGGGTCCAAATAGACCCAGGCACCGGAATACGAGGGTTAAACCCTACAGAGCTGGTTTCATTAAGTTTGAGCAACATAAATAAATAAACATAAATATCAATAAAAAGAAACGGAAAAAAATGATATTTCATCCCTGTTGATAGGTCACAAAGGTCACTTTTTTGTACTTTTTTCCCGTGGACAAGAAATCTCATTTTACAACCTGTCAGCAGATGAAATGTTAAATTTTTTTCCCGTTGAAGAAAAAAATAGTAATTTTTTTCATTATTAATTCGTCCTTTTTCCCATTATAGAAAAAAAATGTATTATACACGGGAAGAAAGTGAAATTTTGGCTCTCGGACACAAATTCTAGCTAAAATGTAACATTTTTTTCCCATGTATAATAAATAACTGTTTAAAATATAAAGAATTAATATAAATAATCTTAATAAATTCAAAGTGTGATTCGATGAATATGAAAAAATCTAAGAAGATCGATATTAACATGGCAATAATTTTTTAATGGGATTACTTTTCAAGAATAGGAGATACTATAGATTGCGAGATAAAAAATGTTATATAGTGCCCGCCAAAAAGTCAACAACACCTGTTTAGTTTTTGTAGAGTTGCATCTATGTTAAACCCAATTATCTATTCTACGACTACACTATGATTACCACCTTCCTACTGTGTTTTAAACCCTACAGAGCTGGTTTCATTAAGTTTGAGCAACATTATGGTAAATTTAATACGCGACGAAGTAGAGAACTTATCCAAAGATATATGGAAAAAATTAATAGAACACTTATGTGCAACCGAATGTTACAACATTTATTATTAATTTAGAAGAATCAGATATTAATTCTGATTAAGTTCGGTATTTAGGCTTACGCTTTCGATAATATTACTATTGTAGTTTTTTTATTTAGTTACAACATTTAGTTACAACATTTATTATTAATTTAGAAGAATCAGATATTAATTCTGATTAAGTTCGGTATTTAGGCTTACGCTTTCGATAATATTACTATTGTAGTTTATTATTTAGTTAAGTGTAATGAACTCAAAGGAATTCGTTGGTTTATCCCTGACTTCTTGAACTACACCGAGTTCTCGGTCTCGTCTCAGGTAGAAGTGGTTATGTTATGGTTTCCTTAACGGCACAAAAGTCTACAATTTATGGGGGTTGTAATAACGGACGGCTATAATTGAATTTTTGATCACTCTGTATAAGATATTCCAATATATACAACAAATGGCAATTTAACAACATAGGAAAAATGCAGAGCTGCTTTGAATGAACATTATGTGAAATATGGGTTTTTAGAGAACATGGTGAAATTTGCCAAAAAAAAACTCCAAAACAAAAAAATTCCAACAAGAAGTCAACACATATTTTACGTGTAATTAAAAGATTTAATCAATTCTGTAGGATTTTATTTAAAATAACGAAGTTGTGGTCTATTTCCGATACATCAGAAATGGCGACCATCTTGAAAATGTTTTAATTCGACAGTTGAGTATGAACAACCTATTCCATCAAAATTTCAAATTCAATTTTTATATTCTCTAGGAACAGTAGAACCTAAGAAAGTCCTAACGTGCCAGTTACTTGAAACATCTGTGTACAGAGTATATCAAGAGCTGGGTATCACTACGGGTTCAACACCCTCTATTGTTAAATCCAAAAGGCAGCATTCTTACCGAGTCAGTACAGTTAGTACAGTTGTCGATGTGTACATAAAGCTTCTAATGTTCATAAATGAACTGTAGTTAATTATGCCGGTCTACCATACACAGATAACCAAGAATTGAACTACATACAATGTCGAAAAATGTGTTTATGAATTATCGACAATTGCGCAAAATGTTGTTCTTATTTGTCCCTCTTAGAGCCTTAATGAAAAGCAACCACAAACCCTGTATAAGATCCACTGGTACTTCATTATTCGTGAATATTATTTGTTGTTTCTTTTATAATGGCTGTAAGAGGTACAAATAAGTACAGCGACAATATAAACCATTAATAAATAAAAACAATTAGGTTTTCTGTGAATCTAATCAGGCATTAAAAAAATAAGGGTAAACCTTCGAAGGGAGAATTACTTCCCCACTATTCGTTTATATTAATATTTGGTAATCTCTTATAAGAGATTGTTATAGTATTAGAATAAATATAGTACTTACAGCAAAGATACAAAAATGGCGCGCTTAAGGATGACTTATACATTGTCAGTTTAAAAAAATCAATTTTTCTGTTTTTAATTTTTTTCAATCTAAAGGGTGTCAGGAATAACCCTGTAACAGATGTAAAAGAAGTCCCGATCGATCATTTTTGAAAGGTTTTATTTTTCTTATTTTTTACAGCTTCAACTAGGACAAGAAACATAATAAAATCAACTAAAATCAACATTTAGAAAAAGTGAACGATCGAGACCTTGTTAATGTAACAACAATTAAAATTCTTCTTGAATATTTTATTTCAGATAGCTAGGGTGGTTCCAAGCCCGCACACTGTTTGATCCTTTACTTCCGACAGGAGTATTATCAAAGCCATCTCAAGATATTTAAAATTAATATGAATTTATAAGAAAAATCGTTTGTGAACGTCATTTGATCTACAATAACATAAAAAAGTTTCGTATCGAAATCTTCTCTACTTTTCTTACAATAAATTCTTGAAAATTACCTCCAAAATTGGCTTTCAAGGTGTAAATCCCCCTTAATTTGGAAAAAGTAAAAATCGGTAATGCTCACTTATTATGAAACGGAGGTAGTACAGTTTTTGAACACCTGTATAAGATTGACCAATACAACTAATACCTTTCATTTATGATCATTTGATGTGTAATTACACAAATCTTCAACTTTGTTACTGGTGACTAAGAAATAACTCGAAAACTTGTATGTGACACCAACTTGTGGAGAGTGGTAGACCGGAACTGGCAAAATATTTTAGATCGAAAGATCGGGATGAACTTCCTATACAAACCTTAGATGCAACGGTTCAAAATGATGAAAATATGAGTTGCTGACTTTTTGCCAGGCACTTTATAAGATTTCTACTTTTCTTAAAGAAATGATTACCAAGGATTATTGGAATCGGAAAGAAAGTTATATTTGCCATGTTTATTTCTCATGTTTGAACCTTTTTCATATCCGTGGTCACGTAAGTAATCGATATCTAGACCACATTCCTCCAAAGTAATTGGCTAAAATGTTTTAAGTATTTCACCTCTTCGCGAATACTCGTTGATCGTCGTCCGGACTGTCCGATCTCAGTATGTTCTTTTCCAGGCTGAGTGAAAACGTAAACAAAAAACATCGAGTACTAGCTTTAACTATATATTTCTTTGATATTACCTTTCCACACTAGTATAGACATGTGGGGAATCCTTAATGTACGAAAATGTAACCGTCGTCAGCACCATCCGATGTAACCATCAATAACTAATTCTAATGCCAACCTTTCAAAATAACTTTAATAATATAAATAATCCCTAAAAACATTATAAAATAATAGTATTACCAAGTTAACACACACAATCAAATATACAAGTGTTTGACTCAATTGATTCAATTTTTGACAAAGATTGATTATTAATTGATATTATAGTTATTGAAAGTTCAGATATTTCCAGGTACAATGTATCAAATCACAGTCGATATCTAATTATTACCTATATATTTGTATTTGCTACAAGTACATAAAATGTAACTATTTCCTGTAATTCACATAATATCATTTTTCATACAAAATTAATTTATTTCGTTTTTCAAAGCAATATTAACTGTGTTACCTTTAAATTTCGCGGTTAAAATTAGCCTAGTTTTACACCATTATTAACCTTTATGTGACTGAGAAATAAAACACCGGCTAATGACGAGAATAGTACCCAGGTACTACATACCGATAATCTTAATGTTTGATACAGAAATCGTTTTGTATGACATATAGAATCCAATGAATTTAAAAAATACTTGTGTTAACATATCATAAGTAAGCATTTATGTATTTAGACCTGTTTATAAACATGTTCGATCTTGATTTTGATATATGCGTGAAACGAATACACGTCACATCAGGTTACACTATTCTATCATAACATTTGAGACATGGTGCATTGTAAATAACTGTAGTTATAAGAAACAATTATAAATATAGTATAAATTAATATTTATAATATTTTGCTATATAATAGTATTGTGGTGTTGATAAAAAAATGACAGATACTATCGTTGGATTGCGTAAGCCAAGATGTCAAAGGAAAGGTAAGAAAATAGTAAATATAAAATAATAAAGATAATAATTATATCCACTGAAGGCTAACACCTGACGAGTTTAGAGCGTCTTTAGACGAGTCATCTGATGAGGAGCCTTTTATTCCTTCAGATGAAGAGGAATATGTTCTCGAAAATTTAGAATTAGAAGCGTCCGATATTGAAGAGCAACCGTTTATTGAACAATGTGATACGTCAGATGAAAGTGACTACGATGAACACAAAGTGGAATTAGAGTGCTCTTCAAAATCTATTTTGACAAGCAAAGATGGCACTGTATGGAATACTGTACCACAACGGCAGGCCCAAACAATTAGCCGCAATATTTTGAGAAGTAAAATGGGGTAACGGCAGTAACTTGTACGTATACACCAAAGGAATTATTTAGAACTATCATCTCCAACGACATCTGTTCCACAATTCTTCGAGAAAGTAATGCAAAAGGCCAATTGATAACAGAAAATTATAACAGAAATGTAATAAAAGGCAACCTCAAGTTTTTAAGCCATTTACTCAAAAAGAATTGGATGCGTTTTTGGGGAACGTATTACCGAAATGTGGAAATGCGATTCTTTGCCACTTATTCGAGCAACGATGTCTCGAGATCGGTTCAAAATGTTTCTACGCCTTTTACGTTTTGACAGCCAAACTACTCGTGCTGAACGTGCTAAGAAGGACAAAGCTGCTCCTAACCGTGACATTTGGATGATGCTAAATAAGAATTTGGACGAATATTATATGCCAAAAGAATGCATAACGGTTGATGAACAACTGTTTCCTTATCGAGGGCACACAAAATTTACCCAGTATATTTCATCAAAGCCGGCGAAGTATGGAATAAAAGTATTTTGGGCATGCGATGCGTTGAATGGTTACCCTCTACAAGGCCAAATTTATACAGGAAAACCGTCAGATGGTATACGACAAAAAAATATTGGGGAACGAACTGTATTAGACTTGGTGGCCAAATACAAGAACTCTGGAAGAAACGTAACAACGGATAATTTCTTCACAAATTTTCAGCTAGTGCAGACTCTCAATTCCTGGAAAATGTCTTTGGTAGGAACTGTTAGGAAAAATCAGACATTTATACCCTTCAACATGCAAGCCTTCCAAGAAAGAACTGTATATTCTACAAACTTTGCATACAGCAAAAATGCAACTATATGCTCATACGTTCCAAAAAAAAATAAGTCAGTTAATCTTCTCTCATCAGTGCATATGACGGGAAGTTGAGGAGACTGACGTTGCCAAACCTGAAATAATAAAATATTATAACAAAACTAAAGGGGGAGTTGATGTAATGGATAAAATGTTGGCGGCATATACAGTGAAACGACGTACAAACCGTTGGCCGTTGGCTTTTTTTTTCAATATGATTGATATTGCAGGTTTGGCGTCGTATATTATCTATCAGGAACACAACCCACAACATAAATCAACCGATCAGAGAAGAAAATATCTCAAAACTCTTGCGAATGAGTTATGTGTGCCTGCTCGAAACAAAATTCCTAAAGTAAATGGAAATAATTTTACACGCAACTCAATTGAATTGGCTTTAGGTCGTCAAATTACAGAAGCAGTCAATACAACACGAAATGTAGTAAATAGGGATGAATCTGGACGTATCCAGTGTGTTGGATACTGTTATGTCTGTCGGTCAAATTTCAAAAGACAAAGAAAAACACGAAAAGCATGCAGTTCTTGCACAAAACCCATTTGTGCTGAACATTCTATATCCAAACCAGTGTGTGATTTGTGCAATAATAGAGCTAATTAATAAATTTGTTATTACATTTTTATTTGTTCACATCAATATTTTTTAATAAGTATTTGTTTATCGTTGCCAATAAAATAGTATTTCTATATTCTGTTTATGTCTTAATACTTGGGTCACGCATTAAGAGATTTAAAATTTTTCAACGTGATTTTAACCGAACAAAAATTAAAAAATGCAAAAATATTTTGACAATGATATACTTCAAGATGTCACGCAGATTTGCGTACAAAGAATAATAAATAAACAAGTTATAAGATATTAAATACGGAATTGGTACCCCGGTACTATTTCAGTCACATAAAGGGTAATGATATGCATATTTGTGTGAATTATGTCAAAGTTGGGGATGTTAACAATTAGTGACTGTTTGGTTGGTAACAATGATTAATACACGAATATTACTAATGATATGCATACTTGGATGATTTCTAAAAAGTCTAATAAAATGTCTAAAAAGATTGTTCAATCATTTTTAATTCTTGAGACACAATAAATTTTGATGTAAAATATCTCAAATTTAATTATTATTGCAGGAACAATTTCATAATCAATAAATCTTCATAATATAGTTTTTATTACGAAATTTCTGAGAAACTCCGAAATTTTAAATTCATTTAAAAGAATTAATTGAATTTTAATCTTCAAATAAATAAGCTTCAGGATTAGAGTCCTTCTTAAGACGAAACCCACTGCAATCTAACCTAGCTTCAGAAACGGGTTCATGTCGGGCATTGGCCGCGTGAACACTTCTGTAGACGGCTCCTCAAGTGATGAAGGAAATGGGCGATGAACAAGGTTTATAGTACCCTTAATCTGAGTACTGTAGGTTCCATCTTAAGAGAGGTACGGCGAAATAAGAATGAAAACTAGAACTAACACTAGACCTAGAATTAGAAAGATCTAGAAAGCTTACCAATTCTTCTCTGGTGTACAACAATTTAAGACTCAATAACTATTAAAAATAAAGCCAACACTAACACTAGGCTACTAGAACACTAGACCTAGAAATAAAGACATTTTAGTTTAACCGTACATCTCTTAAGACGGAACCCAACCCAACCCAACCCAACTTTGTTTCAAAACTAACATTGGACTTGAAAAAATGCAAAATGCTTCAACAGTTATTATATCAATTGCAAAACATACAAAACTAATTTCCCTCAACATGAAAAACCTATACGCAAACGTTACCATATCTAAGACCATCAATATAATACAAAAATTCCTAGCTACTATTACTAAACTAAACTCAATTTACAACTTAATGAAATATACAGTTTTCTAAACATTCTAAAACATATTTATGAGCAGAATTTTTCCATATTCAACAATCGATATGTAGACGATATCTTCAGTATTTAAACGGTAATCCCGCAAAGTTTCATGCCTTGACTAACATCTTCAATAATATATGCAAATTTATTCTACTATTCATTTTATTTCACTATTCAAAAAGATACAAAACTAAGTCACTTAAATGTAACATATTTAGAAAAGATACAACAAACTGTATTATTAAAAAAAGCCGTTTGCATTGACAACAACATAAAGAAACGGCTTCAGATTCTTATTTATCGCTTCAAACGAAACTCAGTTAATTATGATTATTAATTAACTGATTATTATATTAACAACATTGCCGGAAAACAATATATAATTTTACAACATTATCATTGTAACTAGTATCAAGTTAGTTGGTTAACTAAAAGAATCTTGAGACTAGGAGGATAGCAGAGGCTGGAAGTTGGATTGAGCTAATCTAACTAAAAGAATCTTGAGACTAAGATTATAGAAGAGGTTTGAAGTTGGGTTGGGCTATTCTAACTAAGAGAATCTTGAGATTAGGATGATAGAAAAGACTGAAAGTTTTATTGGTTATCAATTCAACTCAACTTAATTAAGAGAATCTTGAATCGAGAGATACAGAAGAGGTTAGAAATTGGGATGGGCTAATCTAACTAAGAGAATCTTGAAACTAGGAGGATAAAACGGGCTGAAAGTTGAGTTTGTAACCAACCCAACCAAACCTAACTAAGAGAATCTAAAAGATAGAAAAAGCTAAAAGTTGGGTTGTGGTTATCTAACTAAGAGAATATTGAGACTAAGATGATAGAAGAGGCTAGAAATTGGGTAGGGTTAATTGAATTAAGAGAAGCTTGAGACTAGAAGGACAGAAGGGGCTGGAAATTGGGTTGGGCTAAGCCAACTAATTGTAAGAGGATCTTGATATTCGGATGATAGAAGAGACTAAATTTGGGTTGGTAATCAACCCAACCTAACCTAACTAAGAAAATCTTGAGACTAAGATCATAGAAGAATAAAAAAAATAAGTCAGTTATTCTTCTCTCATCAATGCATATGATAGGAGAAGTTGAGGAGACTGACGTTGCCAAACCGGAAATAATAAAATATTATAACAAAACTAAAGGGGGAGTTGATGTAATGGATAAAATGTTGGCGGCATATACAGTGAAACGACGAACAAACCGTAGGCCGTTGGCTTTTTTTTTCAATATGATTGATATTGTAGGTTTGGCGTCGTATATTATCTATCAGGAACACAACCCACAACATAAATCAACCGTTAAAAAAAAAATATCTCAAAACTCTTGCGAATGAGTTATGTGTGCTTGCTCGAAACAAAATTCCCAAAGTAATTGGAAATAATTTTACACGCAACTCAATTGAATTGGCTTTAGGTCGTCAAATTACAGAAGCAGTCAATACAACACGAAATGTAGTAAATAGGGATGAATCTGGACGTATCCAGTGTGTTGGATACTGTTATGTCTGTCGGTCAAATTTCAAAAGACAAAGAAAAACACAAAAAGCATGCAGTTCTTGCACAAAACCCATTTGTGCCGAACATTCTATATCCAAACCAGTGTGTGATTTGTGCAATAATAGAGCTAATTAATAAATTTGTTATTACTTTTTTATTTGTTCACGTCAATATCTTTTACTAAAGTATTTGTTTATCGTTGCCAATAAAATAGTATTTCTATATTATGTTTATGTCTTAATACTTGGGTCACGCATTAAGAGATTTAAAATTTTTCAACGTGATTTTAACCGAACAAAAATTAAAAAATGCAAAACTATTTTGACAATGATATACTTCAAGATGTCATGCAGATTTGCGTACAAAGAATAATAAATAAACAAGTTATAAGATATTAAATACGGAATTAGTACCCCGGTACTATTTCAGTCACATAAGGGTTAATGTCGAAGGTGGTTTTCACCTATGGTTAGTACTCTGCGGTGACATCAGATGGCACTGTACGTAGGTTACAATTTAATCAGATAAAGTTGACCATTTCTATCCCTCCTTGTGTCTCTGGTATAGACATAACATACACTTAGCAGCAGAAGTCTGCGTACAAAAAACTTCTAACACTTTAACTAAAAAATAAGGGTCATGATCTAATGTGATAAACTTCAATTTTTTTTTTATTTTGTGTATTAACTACATATAATTCTATTAACAAAATATGCATCAATAAAACAGAAATATTAGTTACAAAAAAAATTAAAATTAAAAATTCTCCAAATAATGCGTATGCAAAAATCTGCGTACAAATAAAGACGCCTTCTCCAAAATATACTTATTTACTTAAATACGTAGTTGGCGATGTACGCTTTCCGATTTAAATAAAAGATAATCGAAATTGAATTGGGAGAGAGAAAAATTATTGTAAAGTTATGGAAAGAGGGAAAATCTTTTCGAAAAATAGGAGAAACTGTCGGCAGGTCACACTCCTCCATTCAAAGAGTAATTAATAATTATAAAGACACTGAAGATTACCTCTCACGTCCGCGATCTGGTAGACCACCCCTTTTAAAAAACCGAGAGAAGCGAAAAATTGTACAGCAGGTTAGAAAAGAACCTAGGCTGACGGCAAAAAAATAGTAGAAAATGTACAAGAAGAATTTCATAAAACTATCAGCAAAGATACGGTGAGAAGGACGTTAAAAAAAGCTAACTATCACAGTCGCGTTGCACGAAAAAAGCCATTTGTGTCAGAGGTCAATCGTCAGAAGCGGATCGCCTTTGCAAAAAAACTCTTAGACAAGCCCATTGAATTCTGGGAGAAAGTTCTCTTTACAGATGAGAGCAAATTTTGCATTTTCGGCATTAAGGGTATACAACTTGTATGGAGAAAACCTAATACTGCCCTTAATCCCGAAAATTTGAAAGCGACTGTAAAACACGGAGGTGGTGGAGTTATGGTTTGGGGGTGTATGTGCACCAAAGGGGTGGGAAGGTTGGTTTTCATAACATCGACAATGGACCATAAAATGTATATAGACATTTTAAAAGAAAATTTGAAGCCTTGCATCGAAAACTTGGGCTTGGGGCCCGAATACTTTTTTCAACAAGATAAACCCCAAAGCAACTTAAAACACCTCCACAATCGCCGGACTTGAATCCCATCGAACACCTCTGGGATTTACTGGAACGCAGGATTCGGCAACACAACATAACGTCGAAAGAAACGTTAAAAATTGTTATGATTGAGGAATGGGCCAAAATCAGTTCGGACGAAACGAAGAAATTAGTGCACTCCATGCCTAAACGTTTAAGGGACGTCATTAAACGTAAAGGTTATCCGACCTCATATTAATATAGAAACAATGATCTCATTTATGAATTTTTTATAAATACTGTCCTGACTTGTACGCAGATTTTTGCATACCCGTTATTTGTAGAATTTTTAGTTTTGATTTTTTTCTGTAACTACTGTTTCTGTTTTGTTGAAGCATATTTTGTTAATAGAATTATATGTAGTTAATATACAAAATAAAAAAAAATCAAGTTTATCACATTAGATTATGACACTTATTTTTTCAATTAAAGTATTACAAGTTTTTTGTACGCAGACTTCTGCTGCTGAGTGTAAGTCATATAAAAAATGGATAAAAAGTTAATTAACCCTTAACGGTTGTAACGTCGATTGCAAATTATTGCAAATTAATGGCAAATTAATAAATAAATAGTAAATAAAACTTCGTCGTCATTTTATACTTATCAAGATATCATACCCTGGTCTACAGCAAAGTATACAAAGATGAATGTTCTTTGAAGACAAAGACTGATAATTTAAATACTGGCATTTCTGATAGCGAGCATTGGAACGTTCTTCAGAAGATTTAGTAGACAGTAAGATGCTAGTTTCCGTTCTAAATGGAATCTTATCTAATTAGAAGGAACGATGGCGATTATGAAAATTGCGAAACCTAAATGCCACGAAAAAATCTACAGCGAATTTGAAACGGGTATTTGTATGTCAATTGTAGATTTTTTAATAATAATAGTTATTTATTTACCAAGTCAGCAAAGTGAATTTTTATCGAACGAGTCGGGTAAAAGACGAGTCATATCATTGTTGTCATATCAAAGGTACGAGTTCGAATCTAGCTGTTTACTATACAATAAATAATAATAAAATTGACAGCAATTAGCTCAGTAGCTAGTCAGGTAAAGTACTTTGTTTGCCGCTAAATCCACAATTTACTAAACAATAACAAAAAGTGTAAGTGTCACTTTACTGCCGCAGATTAATACCATAATGTGTGCTTTTACTATCAGTTGGCGATAAAACCATTTCTTTAAATTATTTTTCATAAATAAATTATAAATTGCACCTCAAAGCCCTCTCTTATTTGACCAAAACATCTGAACTAACAGTCCGGTGCGTATACTCGCGCGAGACAATTCTTTTGCATATTTTAAGGGTACATTCTCGTCAGTTGGGTCAAATTTGGGCACAAATTGTTTTTTGCGGAATTCGATAGCTATAACTGTCTAGAATATCATGTTAAAAGCAAAAATCGAAATTCGTAAGGGTTCAAAAGTTATAAGCCGACCGAGTCAAAGTAGGTAGCGAGCATCGCGCGGCTCAGGTCCGTAGCGCCGAATACTCCTCGTACATGTATCAACCTGTCTTTAGGTTTATGATTTCATGTAAGGTTTGCTATTTTTGACCTTATATTGAGCCTCTTTATACAGCACTATTAGCTGTATTATTTTTACACTTGTGAAATCAAGTTTATAACGTACGAGAAACACGTGTTGATGCGTGTATATTATAAAATGCCTCAAGACAGAAAAAGCGACAAATACAGTTCGCAACGTCCCGGTAAAAAAGGAATAAAGAGAAAATTCTCTGGGAATCAACATACAAACGAAAATGAGCATGAATTTGCCAGCACGTCAGCGAGGAAAATAGCTGGTTCGGATGACTTTGAAACAACTGTTTCGCCAAGTAACGTATATGTCGTGAATTTTACGTTAGTTTTTACTACTTTTTCCAATACTTTAAAATGTAAAAAGTGTAATGGAGATGTTAAATTTGGAAAAAAAGACGAACATGGCTTGGGATTTCAACTTTATGTTTTATGTAAGTGTGACGAGAAGTTTATTTATTCATGTGAAAAAATTAATAATAAATCATACGAAATAAATCGGCGGTTAGTTGGGCGTTGGAATAGCTGGCATTAATACCTTTCTTGGATTGATGGATCTTGGAAAAAAAATTAGCAATAATATGTATTACGCTGCCGTCGAAAATATATTCGTTGCTGTAAGTGCTGTGTATGATGAAGTCATCGGAAAAGCAGGTCGAGAGGAAAAAGAAAAAAATGCTGCCAATGGAAACGAGGAGAAAAACTTGACAGCATCAGGAGATGGATCATGGAGCAGACGAGGATTTTCTTCTCTGTTTGGTATTGTCATAGTAATTGGACATTATACCAGTAAAGTGCTAGATACGTTGGTAAAGTCATCCTTTTGTAAACTATGTGTCATAAATAAAAATAAAATGACGGACACCGAATTTAACACGTGGTTCAGCGAACACGAGGATGATTGTCAAGCCAACCACAAGGGAAGTCCAAGGAATGCTGGAAATGTTTGGCAGAGCAGAAAATCTACACGACGCGAAATATTCAAATTACATTGGAGATGGAGACACGGAAACGTTTAAAGCTTTGTTACAACAAGACCAAGAAGTTAGTAAAAAAGAATGCATCAACCACGTGCAGAAAAGGATGGGTTTAAGATTGCGGAAAGTTAAAAAGAACCAAAAAAAAGTCGGAGGACGTGCGCCTGGAAAGCTCACGGACAAGTTAATAAATGAATTAACAATTTATTATGGACTAGCAATCAGACGGAATTCGTGTAACGTTGATGCAATGAGAAACGACGTTTGGGCAACATTTTTGCAAAAAATATCGACAGACGAAGAGCCTCAGCACGAGAATTGCTCAATTGGACCAAACTCTTGGTGTAAATGGCGACAAGCGGAAGCAGCTGGAACTTTATAGTCTTGAACTTTATATATCTCCTCTCGACTCGAACGTGCAGGAATTAATTCGGCCCATTTATGAAGACCTTTCATCGCAAGATTTGTTGAACCGGTGCTGTGGAGGATTCACACAAAACAACAACGAGTGCTTCAACAAAACTGTGTGGCAGTTCGCTCCAAAACACTCTTTTTGCTCCTCCAATATTATAAATATTGCGACATATTTGGCCACCTGTATTTTCAATGAAGGTTTAAAACCGATTTTGAAAATGATGTCGATCATGGGAGTCACCATCGGCCCAAATGCATATGAGTATGCTTGCGCTCGCGACGCTAACCGCATAAAAGACGCCGAGCGGTTATCGTCGATTCATTCAATCGAGGCGAGAATGGCCAGAAAAAATTCAAGATTGCAGGAGCAAATCAATTTTGAAGAAACCGAAGGATTATTATATGGCCCCGAAAAAACTATACTTAAAACTTTAAACGCGTTTTCTGGAAAACAACGTTTTTCGAGCTGGCGACCGTGATAACTCAGTCAATTTTCAGCGACTCTTAATGTTTTTTTTCTCTGTCGCATGAACCACAATTGTGCCGATATGTTGTAAATTGATTTTTTTAAAAACAAAAAGGTAACGAAAAAATTCATTAAAAACACATACAAATTTCAAAACACCGCTATTTTGTTATTTTTGCATAGATTTCATTTTTCGTGGTTCATGCCATAACCACACTCATACTAAACAAAAATCTTTTTCCATTTTCTGTTTCAGATAAATCTTATGACCTTGAGGACGGTCGCCAGCGAGGTCCTTTTTTTCGCAGCGGTTTACGGCGGGGTTTTCTCGGGGTTATCATAAAATTAATTGAAAATTTTTTTAAATATACTTAAAAGTACGATAAATATACCTAAAAAATCGCGAATGTCTAGATTTATTACTTTCCTCAAAAAGAAATTATAAAAATAGCCTATTTTTCGGCCTTACTGATGAGAATGTACCCTTAATAGTGGATTTTGCGTTTTGCGTGTTTGAAACATGTTAAATCAACAAATCAAACTAGTTCTTTTATCAAACAACAATCATTTATGTATAATATAACAATAACTATTATTTAGTCTCCTTTGTACTTTACAATCATTCTTTTGAAGACATTTTCAATCGTAAAGTACGTCATTATTGACTGCAGTACATAAAGAATGATAAGGAAAGAGTGTGTGAAGTAACAATGCATTTTAAAAGCAAGTAAACAAATAACTTATTGTCAGCTTCAAAACTTGTAAACAATTAATATTAACTATGTTGTTAATATATTGCGTTCATCTAATAATAATTGATTTATTTTTTTAGTAAGTTTTATGAATAACTATTATTACAATTATTTTTCTTAAAAAAGTATATAAATTGTACATAGCGCCATCTCATATTTGACAAATGAACACAAATAATCTTTAATATTTTAGCCCCACATAAAACTATATACACTCAATTAAATATCACTATTTTCATAGCGATTAAATTTTCTGCCAAATTAAACAATAGACTTACCTTTGAGCCAACGCCAATTTTAACCGATCATTTTCATATTTTAGCTGCATATCGGATTGATTTGAATTCGCCCCACTCGATAGCGAATAGCTGCTCTTGTCTCCTTTGGCCTGGTGACTCGGACTTTCATTGCTCTGCATCCCAGACACCGAGTGACTACGAACGTGCGGCAATTCTTCCTCTTGTTTGGCATTTTGATTCGGCATAACCGCGCTTCCGGGAGGCTCCAAAAGATCCGAACCCTCCGTCGAAGCAGTCGCCGCCCTCGCTATTACCGGACTCGCATTTGCACTCGTTACCGGCGTCACAGCCGTTCCTCCATTTGCGGTTACTTTCGATATTGAGTTTCTTGTCGCTTCTTTTACTTCGTTAAATTTATCTATAAACTAAATTTTTAAATAAGTTATTTATTGTAATTGATCATTTAAATAAAAACGAATTTTCTTAAAAAATACGTATTTTGACTTGGCGGAAGTAATAACTAAAGGAATTCTATATATAATTGTAGTTGTAAACACCAAAAATTGAAGTCAAGACTCGATTTGTTTACTTACATCTTTAGCGAAACCGAGAATAGCCGATTATCGGCGAGCAGAACGATAATTGGACGAGCAGATAGTCCGACCTGTGCATGTTCTCAATTTTGCAAAGGATGTTAGTAAACAAACCGGATCTTATGCCTTACATTAGCTAATACAATCTCACTCACACAATATTCAATATATCAATTTCGGTTTGTTGTTAAAATGTCTAAGTTATGGAATGACTTTAACCATTAATACTACACTATAATATTATATAGATATCTTGATTAAATTTTGTGATTTATAAATGAAAGTGTACACTTTGAGATTTCAAGTTTTGAACTCAACCGTAAAAAATTGAATTCTTAAGATATCTTGACAATTCTCTTTTTTTGGGTGATTTTTTAACCAGACTTGAATATCTCAATTCGTTTTTGAGATATCAATTTTTGAATTCAACCTAAACACCTATCTATTTAGTGTATATCAACCTGATTAATATCTAATATTTATTCCTAACAGAAAAATTAAACGGTTCAACGCAAACAGTCTGGGCTACAATATTTCAGTCCAGTCAGTTAATAAAATTGATTTTTTTTTATAACATAGTTTAAAATTGACTAATAACTTAATAATTAATAATTTAATTTTGAAAATCCTAATTTTTTATTTAGCTAACCAAAATAGATTTTTAAATTCATTTTGTATGGAAACAGTATTGTTAAAAATATGAGAATCGATTTAAATCATAAAACTGCTAATAATACTGCAACAGCAAGAGCATCTAGTATAACAAAAATTAGTCATGAAACTGAAAAAATACTAAGCAGTAATCCTACGAAGAAAAGGATTTTAATACTGGCGGATAGTCATGGTAGAGGACTAACGCAAATTCTACGAAGATATGCGGACGAAAATGTTTACAACGTGATGACCATTTTTAAACCAAATGCCAAACTGGATGCCGTTGTTCAGGACATAACAGAGCTTACTAAGGGTTTCTCTTATTGTGATCATGTTGTAATTATGGGAGGAATCAACGATGTTTTATCAGGATTAAAATTGGATACTGGAAAATTTGAAGCTTTAAAGTAGTGCGCAAAGTACACAAACATTGTTTTAGTTTCTGCACCGTATTGGCCGGGCCGTGTGATCTTGAATGGACTGATTGAAGAGTTTAACAATTCCATCTTTGAAAGTGTTGTGAGAGATTCATTAATCCAACGATTGGAAATTGATTCAGTTCTGGAAGAGCGCCACTTCACTCAGCACGGCTTACATATGAATAGGATTGACAAGATTCTGCTGGTGAAGTTTCTGATGAGTGTTATCAACCCCTTTGATGTCGCAAATGATCATATAAATCATGAAAATCTTATTAGTTTACAGTGTGAATCAGTAGTTATGTGTTCTTCGCCTGATGTGACCCCGCTAAGTGCGAGGGTGTCGGTCTGTTCAGCTGCTTCCCATCATTGCAGCGTCAATAAGTGCATTTCGACGGGGATTGAAGGAGGTGTCGAGGCGACGTGTGCAAAGCCTCCTGAAGTGTCTGCGGGTTTGGGTGAGAACGGTAACATGTTGACTAAATTACCCGACCAGAAATCAAAGTTGTATCGCCCGATAAATGCCTCTACGGGTTTGTCTTTTCGCAGTGTGGGGATAGCCCACGTTCGAAGTTAGCACAGGTTAAAATATTTCACGTCAATGTGCAGTCGATTTTCAATGAGTTTAATAAATTGGAGTTGTTAACTGTCGAACATACTCCTCATCTTCTGTGCATTAGCGAGCATTGGGCGGTCTCTGGTGCTGAGAGTGTCATTAATTTGCCAGGGTACCATCTTAAGAGCGCATTTTTTCGATCGGTTAGGGAACATGGTGGTTCCCTCATTCTCGTTAGGTCTGATATTTCGGTCAGTCCTGTTTCTTTGGACAGATTCGCCAGAGAAATGATATGTGAATGTTGTGCAATCTGTTTTAAACACTCAGATAAATGTTACGTTTGTGTTTGCATTTATAGATCCCCGTTAAGTTGCTTTGATACTTTTATCGATATTGTGTCCTCAATGTTTGAATTTTTGTACAGCAACTATGATTTTGTTATCCTTTGCGGTGATCTTAACGTCGATATAAATAAAAACCTCGTAGAATCTAAGATTCTCGGAGATTTATTTCAATCTTACGAACTGCGTGGAGAAACAACTAATTACACTCGAGTTATTAGTAATGATAATGGAATTGTAAGTAGGTCAACCCTTGATTATATTGTAACTAATTTACCACTCACATCGTGTGTTTTTGATGTTTTTAACGGTAATGTAGCTGATCATTTAACCTGTTCTCTGGTACTTGATATTCGATGTTCGACTGCTGATAAGAGGAATTCTATGCGAGCTGATTCTGTTGCAGGGAGGAGATTTTCGGAAGAGAATTTATCCTTTCTGCGGCACAAGTTAAACTTGTTCGACTGGAATTCGCTTTTTATTGATAATTTAAACGATATAGATGTCTTATATAACCGGTTTTTTGACACTTAAATATTTTTATGATCTCTGTTGCCCATATGTAAAGAGGGGAACTCCCGTAAACTTTGCTTGTTGGAAGAGATGGGTTACTCCCACGGTGATTCTGGGTGGTGAAGAGCTGAAGAATATGCATTGGTTGCTAACTAATGGATTTCCAGAGCTTCGTACGGAGTACATTAACAAAAAAAAATCATACAAGGCTTTAATCGATCAAGAAAAAAAAACTTCTTTAACCGATAGAATCAATAACTCACTAAACAAAACTCGAGTGCTTTGGTGTTGCATTAATGAGCAGCTAGGACGTCTCAAGAAGCAAAATAATGCTATCGAGTTGTCAATTGAGGGAAAGTTGACTGTTAACGTGGCGGAGTGTTGTAATTATTTTAGTAACTATTTTTCATCAGTCGTTCAGGAAAAATTGATCGCTGCCTACGGGTCATCATTGTCTGATATGTGTACAGTAGGCATCTCTCTAAGCTCCTCTTTGTACTTTTCACAGGTTACACATGTTGAGGTTTCTGATGCTATACGAGATCTGAGAACTGTTAGAAGTGTAGGCTAGGATGACGTTTCCGTGGAATGTATTAAATTTGTAAAGGATACTTTATGTGAGCCGCTAGCAGTTATTTTGAATCGATCCGTAGAGTTAGGTTTTTTCCAAACATGCTAAAAGTGGCAAAAGTAACTCCTGTGTTTAAAAAGGGAGATTCCAAAACCGTCGCAAACTACAGGCCCATCTCTGTTTGCAGCGTCTTTTCGAAAATATTTGAAACAATAATTAAAAAACGATTGCTTGATTTTTTTGACACATATAAAGTCCTCTGTAAGTCCCAGCATGGGTTTCGAGAAGGATTGTCAACTGAGACTGCGACTGTTGATTACTTCACCTATGTTTATCGGCATCTTGATAGGGGGAACTACGTGGTTGGTCTCTTCTTTGATCTTTCCCGCGTTTTTGACTCTTTGCCTCCTCACTTTATTGAACAAAAAATGTATACTGTTGGAATCCGCGGAAATATACTTAAATGGTTAACTTCCTTTATCACAGATCGTAAATTGAGAGTAGTTCTTTCGGGGACAGCGTCGGAGGAGTCATGTATTGATCTTGGTGTTCCACAGGGCTCAATTTTGGGACCCTTAATTTTTTTAATATTTGTGAACGATTTGCCGCGTTTTTTGGAGGATGTACATGTAGTAATGTATGCGGACGACACCTCCATCGCTGTTGCTGCTCGGGATCGGGAGGAGCTTGCTGTTAAAGTCAAAAATGTAATTGAACGCTTTACGGATTGGTGTACTAGAAATAGAATCATTTTAAATATTCAAAAAACGGTTTGTGTTAATTTTAATATTAGGCGTCCCCTTTCCATTGAATGTTTTGTAGGATTGTCTTTACAGAAACAAGCATATTTCTTAGGCTTGACTGTGGAGGACGGCGTGACTTTGAAACCGCATATAGACAGCGTATGTAAAAAACTAAATTCAGCTTATTTTGCGTTGCTAAAGCTTAAATCGTCCCTGAATAGTCAGTCTCTCTTAAATGCTTACTATGTCTCGAGGCGACGTGTGCAAAGCCTCCTGAAGTGTTTGCGGGTTTGGGTGAGAACGGTAACATGTTGACTAAATTACCCGACCAGAAATCAAAGTTCACGTTCGGAATTAGCACAGGTTAAAATATTTCACGTCAATGTGCAGTCGATTTTCAATGAGTTTAATAAATTGGAGTTGTTAACTGTCGAACATACTCCTCATCTTCTGTGCATTAGCGAGCATTGGGCGGTCTCTGGTGCTGAGAGTGTCATTAATTTGCCAGGGTACCATCTTAAGAGCGCATTTTTTCGATCGGTTAGGCAACATGGTGGTTCCCTCATTCTCGTTAGGTCTGATTTTTCGGACAGTCCTGTTTCTTTGGACAAATTCGCCAGAGAAATGATATGTGAATGTTGTGCAATCTGTTTTAAACACTCAGATAAATGTTACGTTTGTGTTTGCATTTATAGACCTCCGTTAAGTTGCTTTGATACTTTTATCGATATTGTGTCCTCAATGCTTGAATTTTTGTACAGCAACTATGATTTTGTTATCCTTTGCGGTGATCTTAACGTCGATATAAATAAAAACCTCGTAGAATCTAAGATTCTCGGAGAATTATTTCAATCTTACGAACTGCGTGGAGAAACAACTAATTACACTCGAGTTATTAGTAATGTTAATGGAATTGTAAGTAGGTCAACCCTTGATTATATTGTAACCAATTTACCACTCACATCGTGTGTTTTTTATGTTTTTAACGGTAATGTAGCTGATCATGTAACCTGTTCTCTGGTACTTGATATTCGATGTTCGAGTGCTGATAAGAGGAATTCTATGCGAGCTGATTCTGTTGCGGGTAGGAGATTTTCGGAAGAGAATTTATCCTTTCTGCGGCACAAGTTAAGCTTGTTCGACTGGAATTCGCTTTTTATTGATAATTTAAACGATATAGATGTCTTATATAACCGGTTTTTTGACACTTTTAAATATTTTTATGATCTCTGTTGCCCATATGTAAAGAGGGGAACTCCCATAAACTTTGCTTGTCGGAAGAGATGGGTTACTCCCACGGTGATTCTGGCTGGTGAAAAGCTGAAGAATATGCATTGGTTGCTAACTAATGGATTTCCAGAGCTTCGTACGGAGTACATTAACAAAAAAAAATCATACAAGGCTTTAATCGATCAAGCAAAAAAAACTTCTTCAACCGATAGAATCAATAACTCACTAAACAAAACTCGAGTGCTTTGGTGTTGCATTAATGAGCAGCTATGACGTTTCAAGAAGCAAAATAATGCTATCGAGTTGTCAATTGAGGGAAAGTTGACTGTTAACGTGGCGGAGTGTTGTAATTATTTTAGTAACTATTTTTCATCAGTCGTTCAGGAAAAATTGATTGCTGCCTACGGGTCATCATTGTCTGATATGTGTACAGTAGGCATCTCTCTAAGCTCCTCTTTGTACTTTTCCCAGGTTACACATGTTGAGGTTTCTGATGCTATACGAGATCTGAGAACTGTTAGAAGTGTGACGTTTCCGTGGAATGTATTAAATTTGTAAAGCATACTTTATGTGAGCCGCTAGCAGTTATTTTGAATCGATCTGTTGAGTTAGGTTTCTTTCCAAACATGCTAAAAGTGGCAAAAGTAACTCCTGTGTTTAAAAAGGGAGATTCCAAAAGCGTCGCAAACTACAGGCCCATCTCTGTTTGCAGCGCCTTTTCGAAAATATTTGAAACAGTAATTAAAAAACGATTGCTTTATTTTTTTTGACACATATAAAGTTCTCTGTAAGTCCCAGCATGGGTTTCGAGAAGGATTGTCAACTGAGACTGCGACTGTTGATTACTTCACCTATGTTTATCGGCATCTTGATAGGGGGGACTACGTGGTTGGTCTCTTCTTTGATCTTTCCCGCGCTTTTGACTCTTTGTCTCCTCACTTTATTGAACAAAAAATGTATACTGTTGGAATCTGCGGAAATATACTTAAATGGTTAACTTCCTTTATCACAGATCGTAAATTGAGAGTAGTTCTTTCGGGGACAACGTCGGAAGAGTCATCTATTGATCTTGGTGTTCCACAGGGCTCAATTTTGGGACCCTTAATTTTTTTTAATATTTGTGAACGATTTGCCGCGTTTTTTGGAGGATGTACATGTAGTAATGTATGCGGACGACACCTGCATCGCTGTTGCTGCTCGGGATCGGGAGAAGCTTGCTGTTAAAGTCAAAAATGTAATTGAACGCTTTACGGATTGGTGTACTAGAAATAGAATCATTTTAAATATTCAAAAAACGGTTTGTTTTAGTTTTAATATTAGGCGTCCCCTTTCTATTGAATGTTTTGTAGGATTGTCTTTACAGAAACAAGCATATTTCTTAGGCTTGACTGTGGATGACGGCGTGACTTTTAAACCGCATATAGACAGTGTATGTAAAAAACTAAATTCAGCTTATTTTGCGTTGCTAAAGCTTAAATCGTCCCTGAATAGTCAGTCTCTCTTAAATGCTTACTATGCTTTATGTTATTCTCACTTATCGTATAACAATCTGCTGTGGAGTAGGAGTTAGAATGGCGTCGTGTGTTTGTTGCTCAGAAGCGAATAATCAGATTAATATTCGGATTGCAGAGTAGCGACTCTTGTAGAGAGGTGTTTAAGATTCACGGCATTCTGACATTTCCGTCCATTTACATTCTTAAAGCAGTAGTATACGTCAACACCAACCGCAATAGATACACCACTTATGTAAGTCAACGCGAAACTAGACACCTTGACTTGCCATTGCTGCAGCACCGCACAACGTTTTTTGAGAAAAGCCTAGAATATGATTTTGTCAAATTATTTAATAAACTACCAGCTTCCATTAAAAAAATTGCCACACCGAATATTTTTAAGAATACAGTCAAAACTTTTTTACTCGAAAATGTATTTTATAGTTTGCGGGAGTACCTCTCTGGTTGAGGCCGGTTGTAGTACCCGAAAGCGAGTTAATTATAATTTAATTATGTAAGAATTTTATATTGTCACCACCTACTATTTGTGGCACTGTGACAGAATATATTATTATTATTATTAAATCTCTTGATTTTTTTGATATGAGCCATAACTGCTAAAGATCAATACAAAATTATTATCAAAAGATTTTTTTTAATATAAACAATAATAATTAAATGATAAAATGGATAACATTAACTCATGTTCTAGAAAGATCCCACATGCTTCAAGATAAGTTTATTCATTGAAAATGAACTAATCCATGAGTAAACAACAAAAAAATGTTATCTATCAAATCTAATAAAAGGTACAATAAATAAAGCTTTGAGTCTGATATAAATACATTCCATAAATAATGTAATTTAACTTACTTTTTGTAATTCAGATTCAGATGAAAATCCCAATCCATAAACCGTATTGGCTCGAACATCCGACCATTGCCCAAACTTTTGGGATGTTTTTGTAAAGGTCATGTTGGGAGTGATGGTACTATTAATAACAGCCTTTGTCCCTTCCACACTAATAATTCTGTACAAGCCTCTTTGGGAGTCGAAGAAAAAGGAGACATTGACTGCGGTGCTGGAGGCTGGCATCCATGACCGTTTGGTTTTTGGGTCAATGTGAAAGACATGAGCCTTGCAGCTAAAAATAGGTTGTTCCCTAGAAGATATCAATGATTCCATCACCTTACACGAAATTCAACCAACAATAACACAACAGCAACTAATAACAGCCACAAAATAAATCCATAAAAAACTAGGAGTGGCTTAGATAAGTTATCGTTTTTGTCCCAGTTTAGTCACAGGTTTAAGATAAATATACAAAAAAATTAATATCAACAATAACAGGTTTCGAGGAAGTAATAACTTTTTTGAAAGATGTGGGTATTTTTTTAAATTGGCGAATTTCGTTAAATGAATAAATAAAATGGGAAGGGCTGTTATAACGGTTGCTTGCAATAGAAGTAGACGAACCAAAACGGAATAATTACCCCATCGTCCCGTTTCCTTACACAAAAGGATTTTGAAGCCAAGAGTAAACAAATGTATTTTTATAAATATATCACCGAATTTTTAACTGTCAAATGAACGTCAGCGCCATGCTGCCACAACGAGAAAATATGAAATACCCCATATCATCATTTTTTTTAATTAAATTAATAATTTTATCATAATAAACCTTCTAATTAAAGAAAAAATATTCATTTTCATTAATAACCATAGAAAACGAATGATTGAAAATATTTTTTAAAAAAAAAGTGAAAATGAAGTTTGTATTGCATAGGCAACCAATTATCACATCATTTTTATTATTAATTAATGCTTATTAAAGGCAATACTAATTTTATTTAAGTATTAAATCATTAATATTACGATTTAATTAAACAAAATTAATAAATTAACTAATCAAAAAAATCTAAATTTAGGGATTTTCATTTCTTACGTTGGTACCTAAATAAACAAGTAAGAAAAAGAGAACTTCCCTATCTCTTTTGGTGTCTAACCGCATCGACCACGTTTCTCGTTTGAGTAACAAACCATAAATACAGTAAGTTTTAACCCAAATTTAATCAATTTCTCGCTAAAATTCGCTCCGTATTCATCGTCCCAACGTTTTATTTCAGATATGGGTCGTGTACGTACAAAGACAGTGAAAAAAGCCTCTAAGGTTATCATCGAAAAATACTACACACGTTTGACATTGGATTTCCATACGAACAAGCGTATTTGCGAAGAAATCGCCGTTATTCCCACGAAACCGTTGAGAAATAAAATCGCCGGTTTCGTTACGCATTTGATGAAACGCCTTCGCCATTCGCAGGTTAGAGGAATTTCGATCAAACTTCAAGAAGAAGAAAGGGAAAGGCGTGATAATTACGTTCCGGAAGTGTCTGCTTTGGAACATGATATTATTGAAGTCGATCCGGATACTAAGGAGATGTTGAAGACTTTGGAATTCAACAACATCAATGGTTTGCAATTAACACAACCCTCCGCGTCCGCCGGATTTAATAGACGCGCTTAATTATAAGTTAGAAATGAAGAAATAAATGTTTTACATTTGGAAATAATTTGTTTTTATTTAAATATAAATAATTCATTTGACATATTGAGGTTATTGATTGATTGATTATAGCTTCTAGGCAAGGTGATGGAGTCTGAGCATTAGCTCTTCTCCTCCAGTCTCGATGTTATATCAGTTCTCCATTACCATTCCATTAGATTCACTTTATTTCACCTTCCCTTTTCCTTCTTTATTAGCTCTTCAAAATTATTAGAAATCACTACACTCAGCAGCAGAAGTCTGCGTACAAAAAACTTGTAATACTTTAATTGAAAAAATAAGAGTCATAATCTAAAGGCGCGTGCACATACAGCGAACGAATTCAATCGAACAGATTTGGACGAATTCGTTCGCTGTTTGCTGAAAATATCGGCTTGCGTCCACATAAAAACGAATTGTTTCGCGCTCATTCGCTTGTTTTCGGTAATTAGTGGAAGTAATAACGGCAACAAATGATAACTTAATTATTGTTGCAAGTGCAGCATGCAGAATTATAAGTGACGAAGAGAAAAGGCAGAAACGAAGACGACGCTGGTGGATGACATCTTTATTTAAAAGCAGAAGTAGATATAGGGGAATGGATTTATTGAAAGATTTAACGACCGAAGTAGAATATGGGCTCTTTGAAAATTTCTGTAGATTTTGAATGGCTACTGAATCGTATTGGCCCAAAAATACCAAAACAAAATACATCATTCAGAGAAGCGATACCACCAACGGAAAGATTAATGCTTACATTACGCTACTTAGCCACCGGGGACTCATTCACTAGTTTAATGTACACCTTTAAAATTTCCAAACAACTAATTTCTTACATCATACCGGAAGTTTGTTCAGCAATAATTGAAAGCCTCGATGATTATGTGAAGGTAAGTGAAAAAAATAAGTAAAAATAATATATTTTCTTAATACAAGTTTATTACCAAAAATACAAAAAACAGTCATTATTATCTGAATTAAATTAAATTAATTTTCGACATCGTTAAAAGTATTAATGTAATCTACTAAAGGCGCCAAAGAAGTTGTAGTATCAGTTTGAGGTTGTTGATAGGGAGTGTTAATATATGAGGGTTGGTTGTATGTCGTTGATGCGTTTGAGGGTGATGGAGCAGAAGAACAAATACTTCGTGGGTATGATAAATTTTGATCATATTGTGAGCATGATAAATCTGTGGGTGAAGGTGAAGGAATGGGTACTGTAGCAGGGGCATTGTATTGTATTTACCCATATCAGCATCAAATAAAATATTACCAATTAGGTGTTCAATTGCATTTCTAGTGTACTGACTATAAGTTCTATGTTTTGAGGCTATGTGCTCCCCGTAAATTGTGCTGGCATCTCTGAAACTGCGATTTTTGACTGTGTCTTTTAATATTTCATAGGCTTCTTCTGCACGAGAATCTTTCGTTTTGATAGCCGACCGTTTTATCTTCCTTGGTGAACAGAAATCAGATTTTCGTTTCGGTGTTTCAACTGATGTTCTTATATTTTCTGCGTGCTCAGTATAATCACTGGGTTCTTCAACAATTTTTTCGAGATCGTCCACCTTTTGTTCTTGGGTTTTCCTTTTAAGCACGGATAACTCCTTAAAAAAATAATTTAATTAAAACAATTGAGTGCTTAATACGTTGCCAAAGTCACCCGATTATAAATTCGATCTGACTGCATATTTTATGTACATATGAATATTGTATAAACTCAAATATTGTATATATTGGTGACTGATTAGATATTATAATAGTATTAATTTTTTCAGATGCCTAGTAATGCAGAAGAGTGGCGGAGTGTAGCTGAAAACTTTAATAGTCAATGGAATTTTCCTCACTGCCTCGGAGCTGTAGATGGCAGACATTGCATACTACAAGCACCAATACACAGCGGAAGTGACTATTTTAATTATAAACAGAATTTTAGTATTGTTTTAATGGGTATTGCCGACTCAAATTATTCGTTTTTGTTTGCCGACGTCGGTTGCCAGGGTAGAATTTCAGATGGGGGTGTGTTAAACAATTCAGTTTTCTGGAAAAAACTACAAACCAGTGACTTAAATTTACCGCCTGAAGAAGTTCTAGCTAATAGGCAGACAAAAGTTCCGTATGTGTTCGTTGGCGATGATGCTTTCAGCCTTCATGAACATCTTCTGAAAGCATATCCAGTAGAACAAAAAAAGGGATCAAAAAAACGAATTTTCAATTACAGATTATGTCGTGCCCGACGAGTAATCGAAAACGTGTTTGGGATAATGTCAGCTGTGTTCAGAGTGTTAAGAAAAGTAATGTTATTATCCCCAGAAAAGGCTACGACAGTAGTTTTGACTTGTGTCTATTTACATAATTTCTTAAGAACTGCTTTTTCTTAACATTCCCAAAACCTTTATACACCGCCCGGAACGTTTGATGATGATAAAGACGGTACCGTTATGCCTGGAAGTTGGCACAAAATCACAGATATGACGTCACAATCGTTTGTTCCAATGGCAAAAGTTGGAAGAAAAACTTCAGCTAATTGTGAAGCAATAAGAAACGAGTTTGCAGATTATTTTATGAACGAAGGGAGAGTTGACTGGCAAAACAATTACGCTTAAATATTCTGTAATTACTCTATAACATTTAATAAAATATTGCCTAAATTTCAACAATATGTACGTTACTAGCTATACTTATCTACTGTATTCTTGTGTACTAAAATATAACAATGTCTTCACTTACCTCGGTATTTTTTGTTTTTTTCGGAATAAACTTATCCATTAAAAATAACATAGGTTTGAAAGCAAACCAAGTTGATGTATACACATCACTGGTGCCAGAGCCAGTTTTCATGGTTTGTTCGTGTTTCATTCGTTCTCGCCTGAATGAACTTAAAAGGGACTCCATTTTTTTTTTGCTGCGTCTGCTTCACAATTAAACTGCTTAGCAATTTTATTCCAAGCGTCCATTTTTTTTATTCTATCTTTATGATTATCGTCAGCCGGATTCCACAGGCATTCATTACTGCGGTACTCATTAATGAGTTCTAGAGCTTTAGAATTACTCCATTCCATTTTAAACTACGAGTATCAGAAAGTGTACTATGAACTGAAATGAATATTCGGCCAATCGCCACAAAATCACGTATATATTAAAACAAATTCTTACGAATTTTATGGCAAATATCCTTTTATGTTTACCAGTTTACCGCCTCGCAAGGGAACCGCAACGAATGCGAACAAACACGTTCAAACGTGTTCGTTGATACGTACACATCAACCGAACGAATTCGTTCGCGACCGTTCGTTCGCTGTATGTGTACGCGCCTTAATGTGATAAACTTGATTTTTTTTTATTTTGTATATTAACTACATATAATTCTATTAACAAAACATGCTTCAACAAAACAGAAACAATAGTTACAGAAAAAAATCAAAACTAAAAATTCTACAAATAACGGGTATGCAAAAATCTGCGTACAAGTCAGGACAGTATTTATAAAAAATTCATAAATGAGATCATTGTTTCTATATTAATATGAGGTCGGATAACCTTTACGTTTAATGACCTCCCTTAAACGTTTAGGCATGTAGTGCACTAATTTCTTCGTTTCGTCCGAACTGATTTTGGCCCATTCCTCAATCATAACATTTTTTAACGTTTCCTTCGACGTTATGTTGTGTTGCCGAATCCTGCGTTCCAGTAAATCCCAGAGGTGTTCGATGGGATTCAAGTCCGGCGATTGTGGAGGTGTTTTAAGTTGCTTTGGGGTATTGTATAGTAGCCAAAGCTTAGTGTTGTGGGCGCAATGTTTGGGGTCATTATCTTGTTGAAAAAAGTATTCGGGCCCCAAGCCCAAGTTTTCGATGCTAGGCTTCAAATTTTCTTTTAAAATGTCTATATACATTTTATGGTCCATTGTCGATGTTATGAAAACCAACCTTCCCACCCCTTTGGTGCACATACACCCCCAAACTATAACTCCACCACCTCCGTGTTTTACAGTCGCTTTCAAATTTTCGGGATTAAGGGCAGTATTAGGTTTTCTCCATACAAGTTGTTTACTCTTAATGCCGAAAATGCAAAATTTGCTCTCATCTGTAAAGAGAACTTTCTCCCAGAATTCAATGGGCTTGTCTAAGAGTTTTTTTGCAAAGGCGATCCGCTTCTGACGATTGACCTCTGACACAAATCGCTTTTTTCGTGCAACGCGACTGTGATAGTTAGCTTTTTTTAACGTCCTTCTCACCGTATCTTTGCTGATAGTTTTATGAAATTCTTCTTGTACATTTTCTACTATTTTTTTTGCCGTCAGCCTAGGTTCTTTTCTAACCTGCTGTACAATTTTTCGCTTCTCTCGGTTTGTTAAAAGGGGTGGTCTACCAGATCGCGGACGTGAGAGGTAATCTTCAGTGTCTTTATAATTATTAATTACTCTTTGAATGGAAGAGTGTGACCTGCCGACAGTTTCTCCTATTTTTCGAAAAGATTTTCCCTCTTTCCATAACTTTACAATAATTTTTCTCTCTCCCAATTCAATTTCCTTTCTTTTCGTGTCCATTCTAACTTTTAGCTTCTAAGCCTCTGCTAATATAATTGACACCGATTATCTTTTATTTAAATCGGAAAGCGTACATCGCCAACTACGTATTTAAGTAAATAAGTATATTTTGAAGAAGGCGTCTTTATTTGTACGCAGGTTTTTGCATACGCATTATTTGGAGAATTTTTAATTTTAATTTTTTTTGTAACTAATATTTCTGTTTTATTGATGCATATTTTGTTAATAGAATTATATGTAGTTAATACACAAAATAAAAAAAGATTGAAGTTTATCACATTAGATCATGACCCTTATTTTTTCAGTTAAAGTGTTAGACGTTTTTTGTACGCAGACTTCTGCTGCTAAGTGTATATCATTGTCAAAATATTTTTGCATTTTTTAATTTTTGTTCGGTTAAAATCACGTTGAAAAATTTTAAATCTCTTAATGCGTGACCCAAGTATTAAGACATAAACAAAATATAGAAATACTATTTTATTGGCAACGATAAACAAATACTTTAGTAAAAAATATTGACGTGAACAAATAAAAAAGTAATAACAAATTATTAATTAGCTCTATTATTGCACAAATCACACACTGGTTTGGATATAGAATATTCGGCACAAATGGGTTTTGTGCAAGAACTGCATGCTTTTCGACTTTTTCTTTGTCTTTTGAAATTTGACCGACAGACATAACAGTATCCAACACACTGGATACGTCCAGATTCATCCCTATTTACTACATTTCGTGTTGTATTGACTGCTTCTGTAATTTGACGACCTAAAGTCAATTCAATTGAGTTGCGTGTAAAATTATTTCCAATTACTTTAGGAATTTTGTTTCGAGTAATAATAGCAGGCACACACAACTCATTCGCAAGAGTTTTGAGCTATTTTTTTTAAACGGTTGATTTATGTTGTGGGTTGTGTTCCTGATAGATAATATACGACGCCAAACCTGCAATATCAATCATATTGAAAAAGAAAGCCAACGGCCAACGGTTTGTACGTCGTTTCACTGTATATGTACTGGGTAAATTTTGTGTGCCCTCGATAAGGAAACAGTTGTTCATCAACCGTTATGCATTCTTTTGGCATATAATATTCGTCCAAATTCTTATTTAGCATCATCCAAATGTCACGGATAGGAGCAGCTTTGTCCTTCTTAGCACGTTCAGCACAAGTAGTTTGGCTGTCAAAACGTAAAAGGCGTAGAAACATTTTGAACCGATCTCGAGACATCGTTGCTCGAATAAGTGGCAAAGAATCGCATTTCCACATTTCGGTAATATGTTCGTTGTTCGACTTATGAACGCCAGCAATTATGAGAATCCCCAAAAACGCATCCAATTCTTCTTGAGTAAATGGCTTAAAAACTTGAGGTTGCCTTTTAGTACAACCTTGATATTTTTCTAAAATATTTGTGTTATAATTTTCTGTTATCAGTTGGCCTTTTGCATTACTTTCTCGAAGAATTGTGGAACAGATGTCGTTGGAGATGATCTAAATAATTCCTTTGGTGTATATTTACAAGTTACTGCCGTTACACACATTTTACTTCTCAAAATATTGCGGCTAATTGTTTGGGCCTGCCGTTGTGGTACAGTATTATTTACAAGTTTTTTGTACGCAGACTTCTGCTGCTAAGTGTAAATACTGTCCTGACTTGTACGCAGATTTTTGCATACCCGTTATTTGTAGAATTTTTAGTTTTGATTTTTTTCTGTAACTACTGTTTCTGTTTTGTTGAAGCATATTTTGTTAATAGAATTATATGTAGTTAATATACAAAATAAAAAAAATAGAATTATATGTAGTTAATATACAAAATAAAAAAAATCAAGTTTATCACATTAGATTATGACTCTTATTTTTTCAATTAAAGTATTACAAGTTTTTTGTACGCAGACTTCTGCTGCTGAGTGTATATTTCTCTCATTCTTTTTCCCATATTGTTTCATTTCAGACTTTTCCCTTGCTTGTTCTATTGTATGTATTAATTGATCATAATCTATTGATTCTTCTAAATATCTAAATTATTATTTATGTATATTGAGGTTATAATTTTGTGATTTTCAATAATTATCTTTATTTTCTTTGGAGTTATTATTTTTTTTATATTAAAATTATTCATTATGTATAAAATGAGCTTAATTAATTAGTTTTTTATGCATATATATTATAAATAAAGGCAAATTGCAACAATCAAAATTTCTGCTTTGATACTAGCGCCATCTATTGTTAGCAATCTCTTTTGTATAACAATATTTAAATAAACACAAATTGTCTCAAAAATTTATTATTAATTAAATTCTCATAATTTATAATAATAATTGCAACAATAATCAAAATTTAATTCTTTTTTGATTTGAAATATATTACTGAAATTCCCAAATTGACAGATAAATAACCTCAATTCAATTTAATGATTTTTCCCAATCAATCGATTCAAGTTCAAATTAAAAAATAAATTTAATACATTTAGAAATAATTAGTTTTTATTTAAATAAAAATTTAAGGTATTGCAAATTAATCTATATTTGTATTACGTTATCATTGAGATATTACATTTCTTTATATTAACCTTATAATTCGAAAAGTTCCTCTTGTTGCCATTCATGTCTTTTCATAGAGGTTCTAATTTTGTGATCTTGAGCAACTACCGTTCTTGTAGGGGCAATATTCCTTTTATCGCTTGAAGATTCATGTGAGATTCCATAACCATTTAAATCTTGGGATATCCTTTAAAAAATCGTTAGTTTAAAAGAAACACAAAAAGTTTTGTAAAAAACATACTTGCTGTTTTTCTGGACCCTCTTCAAATCTTCTTTTGTAATAGCAATAGCAGCATCGATTTTTCCTAAGAAATCATTGGAATTTTCGCATAAATCCGGAGAGGTGGGTGTGCTGGTAGGAAGAATATTGTTTAAATTATCTGATTTTTCGTAAATACTATTATTTTCAGTTTCTGGTATCAATAAATGTTCTCTTAAGAATAGGCTATCGCTAGTCCACAAGCGATTAGCTCGGCGAATTTGTTCCATCTAGAAAATAATTAATATAACATCAAATTATTATATCATGCAATACATACAGTAACACCATATTTTAAAGCAATCCCTTGTAGTGTATCTCCCGGCGAGATGATATGTTTAATATAGTTCTCTCGAATAGTATGCTTATTTGTACTTCCATATCGCTTCAAAGACCTTGCAGATTCCCTAATAGACAATTTTTCATAACGACTTCTTTCATCCATTGTACAATTTTATTAATAAGACCCCCAGCACATTGTAAAATTCCTCAAATTGATGAATTTTGTGTTGTAAGAGGTAGCTAAAAGGGAACATTACGCGTCATATTTTCGCGTTTGAATCAAATGAAATTACCAACGACTCCGATTATCGCGCGATTAATATCAAATGAAAAATTCTCTTGCCGATGTTTATAAAGTTATAAAGATAGGGATACACACACATATGTAGATAAAAGCAACAACACCAACTGACCTTATGACGTCTAACGTCAAAGCGGAATCGTTTTCTAATTTGGTGAATGCTCCGTTTGTTCCTTTTTAAAACGGTTACGTGCCGTTTACATTACTTCTTACTTTTAATTCTATTCAATCGTTATAATTCCGCAAAAAGAATTTTTAGTACGAACTGAAGTTTGGCTACGGTCATTTAGCTCAGCAAAATCGCAAATACTCACAAATACTGTTAGTCATCTTACCCAAATATCTTGTTACAAAATTTGAAAGAATATTTGTAACAGTAATAATTAACGTTGCATATTAATAACAATTGCATTATTTTATTGTGATATTTAATAAATATATTGAATATTAAAAATTATGGTTTTTAAATTTTAGGAGTTATGCAACCTAATTGGCTTAATTTTTTATTAGAACTTCTTAATGTTACTAACGATTAAATAATATATCATTTATATTAAAATTCTCTTGAATTTCTTATTATTTTACTATATATAAAGTAGCTTTAATTAAATTAATTGGATTGTTATAGTAAAATTTAGAATTTCTAATTTTACACTAGCGCCATCTTTTGTTGGCAATATTTTTAAATAACTATATTCAAGTAAATACAAAATCTTGTAAAAAATTATGAATTAATATTTATTTTTTATGTTAATTTATTGTAATATTGATAACCATAAATCAAGTCAATCACTACATTTCCGCAAAAAGAATATTTTCCAAATATATATAATTATTAGAATATTCTCCAAATACGTTATTACAATATTTTAACTAAATATTCGTAACAGTGACAATTAACATCAAACTTTAATAATAATTACATTGTTTTATTATGATTTTTATCAAATTCATAGGATGCTAAAAATTGATTTTTTAATTTTACGGGTTATGCAACCCAATTTACTCTTCTATATTAACATTTATTAAAGGCTAAAGATAATACAATTTCTATTCAAATTCTGTCTAATTACTTATTATTTCATTATATACAATGTGACCTAAATTGATTTAATTGTATTCTTCATGAAAATTTATTATAATACAAGAATTTCTAATTTTACACTAACATCATCATTTGATAACAATCTCTTTTAATTATACAATAATACATTATTAATTGAAAACCTTGGAAATCAAAAAATCGTTCATAACTTTTCAGGATACAGCTTTTCAGATGTAGAATGAGCAATTTGAAGCAAAGGATTCAACTACGCTCCCACCCCCCAGACCACTCCTGATGTAGAAATCATACGCTAACATCAAATCTAGCTTAACCTCAATGGAGAAACAAAAAGGCGAAATTTTAAGAATGAGCATCTCCAGGATCTTACGTTCAGTCAAACCACCGAAGTCGAATTTGGATCGAAATGAAATCCAGGCCATGAAACATCTCAGAAACAACTACATCATCATACTTCTAGCGGACAATGGTAACGTAGAAGATACGGCCTACAAACCAGCAGCAAGAGACCCTACTATTTAACTGGGAAAGACGACCAAATCGAAAATAGAGGCATCTTCAATAGATCCAGAGATAAAGAAAACTCTAATCTCTCGAGCGAAATCAAGCAGGTGCCCTAAACTTTCTAATCTACCCAATATACACAAGTCGCATGTCCGACTTAGACCCATTATGAGTGGCTTTAACTCACCGGTACAAAAACATGAAAAATACCTAGAAGATCAAGCAGCCTATAACACAACAAGCTGATTAATACGTACGAAATTCTGAACATTTCGTTCAAATCCTGGACAACGTCCAAATTGAAGAAGTGACATCTTGGCGAGTTTCGATGTCAAGTTTTTCTATCCCAGTATTCCCATCGAAGATTCCCTTAAAAAGATCAAAGGATTTTCTGTTTGACGGCCAGATTTACAAGCAGGTAGATGGAGAAGCTATAAATTCTTCACTGTCCTCGATAATTGCCAACCTATTCATGATTTTCCTGAAGAAGAAAGCATTAAGGAAGGTTAGATACAAATCTATGTTATGGATCCGGTAAGTCGATGACATCTTCGTTATTTGGTCTTTTGGAAAAGAAAAGCTCCAGGAATTCCAAGGTTATTTGAATACGATTCATCCGAAGATCCAGTTCACCACGAAAATAGAAGAAAACGGACAACTTCCATTTCTTGACGTGCTACTAAAGAAATCACTCAACCGCCTCCAGCATACTGTATATGTATAGAAAATCTATCCACACGAATATAGTCCATAAGAAGATCTGATCCATCTCCATAAGAAGAGCCCAGAGAAGTCCACCAGAAGTTGGGCCGTACTACCCTACATCAAAGGAACGACAAACAGCATAGGAAAACTGCTACGCAAACACGACATAAGTACCACCTACAAACCCAGCAAGACTATAAGAGCCTTGGAAAATCTAGGAGTTTATTCCATCTCCTGCGGCTCGTGCGACTAGAACTACGGGGGATAGACAAACAAAAGAATAGCTGCCAGAGTAGAAGAACACAAGCTGAGCAACCGCAACAAGTGGCCCACTTCTGCTCTCTTTCGCTACCACTTGGATGCAGGCCATACCGTCAAATTTGAGATAGACAACGTTCCGCATTAGAGACCCAGACTAATCCGGGAATCCATCGAAATAGCGAAGAACGGCACGCTCAACAAGAGAGATAATGCCCTGCAGTTATCAGCTACGTGGAAGACAGTCCTACACCAGTCCAGTATAAGTAAATTCATTTAGATTATGTTAGATATGGACATTTTCCGTGTATTCCGATATAGTCGAAGATAACTAACTTTATACGTACAGTTTGTCATCATTGATTTACACTGTTCTTCTAATAATTCTATTTCTGATATTCGTGGAGTATATGAATTGGATAAATATAATACCACCAGTATCTTCTGGAATACGTTCTAGAAAATGAATATTAAATTGTATGTCCAAGTTTTAAGCCATACTATAACAGAGATGAATTAGCTCGATTTATCAACCTGGGATAACTCGAGTTGAAGCTAATTCTTGTTAATCCGGGTTATACTATTACTTACTCGACTTTGGTTTACGTACATAAATAGCAAAAGTTCAATGATAAAGCCAGGCAAGTACCTACAAAGAACTCTTGTTGTTATAATAGAGGTGCCGCTTGGAGTTTATGAGATTAATACAACAGGGAGAATAATTATTTTTGTTAATCGGTGATAATTAGTTTTTAGTTCAGAACCCATAAAGATAGAACTCAACTAATAAGCATATTTATATATGTATATATGTTATATATGTATATATCATATAGAGACGATAGAGCGGTGTGCGCGGTAGGAGACATCTGGTTTATGGATCTTCGGTAGACCATAAATTCTTGGTGGCACCGGTGCCTACACAAACAATCCTTTCTGCATCTTCATTTTCCTTACTATCTCATCTGTGGATCTCTAGATCTTTCTATAAGTGGCCAGGTCCAGTACCTAATTCAACATTTTGTCGTCATATTCTTACTTGTCCATAACAACGATGGCATTCCATTGTTGAGTCCGCCTACACCAATGTTGGGTATTATTTCTAAATTTTATGATATCGAAGGGCAATATTTAAATTAAATCACTTTGCTTCTATTTAGGAAGATACTTTTATTTAAAACGACGATGCTGACGGATAACAAAATAAAAACTTAGTCTTAATATAATCTTTACGAATTGGTCTAAGCGTATGTTTAAACCACTTCAACTACTGGAAGATTCAACTACTGGTTGAATATTTTTAGTGAAGTGTGTACTGGTTGAATCTTTTTGGTGAAGTGTCTTTTCAAATGTCTTCCGTTACTTTATAAAATGTACCGTGTTTTTACAACTGCGGCGCAGCAGAACTGACTTTATGACGCCTAACGTTAAAGCGGAATCGTTTTCTAATTTGGTGAATGCTCCGTTTGTTCCTTTTTAAAACGGTTACGTGCCGTTTACATTACTTCTTACTTTAAATTCTATTCAATCGTTATATGTAATTCCGCAAAAAGAATTTTTAGTACGAATTGAAGTTTGGCAACGGTCATTTAGCTCAGCAAAATCGCAAACAATGTTAGTCATCTTCCCCAAATATCTTGTTACAAAATTTGAAAAAATATTTGTAACAGTAATAATTAACGTTGCATATTAATAACAATTGCATTATTTTATTATGATATTTAATAAATATATTGAATATTAAAAATTATTGTTTTTAAATTTTAGGAGTTATGCAACCTAATTGGCTTAATTTTTTATTAGAACTTCTTAATGTTACTAACGATTAAATAATATATCATTTATATTAAAATTCTCTTGAATTTCTTATTATTTTACTATATATAAAGTAGCTTTAATTAAATTAATTGGATTGTTATAGTAAAATTTAGAATTTCTAATTTTACACCAGCGCCATCTTTTGTTGGCAATATTTTTAAATAACTATATTTAAGTAAATACAAAATCTTGTAAAAAGTTATGAATAAATATTAATTTTTTATGTTAATTTATTATAATATTGATAACCATAAATCAATTCAATCGTAACATTTTCGTAAAAGGTATGTTTATTATGAACTGAAGTTTGGTTAGCTCACAAAATCGCTGAAATCATCTTCCCCAAATACCTTATTACAAAATTTGAAGTAACATTTGTAACAGTAACAATTAACATTAAACTTTAATAATAATTACATTGTTCTATTATGACATTTATTAAATTCATGAAATACTAAAAATTAATTTTTAAATTTTACGAGTTATGCAACCCAATTTATTCTTCTATATTTACATTTATTAATAATAATAATATATTTATTAGTGTTAACACCAAATTGATTTACACAAGTCATATAAAGTGATTACAGGTGGTGAGACTAGAAATATACAAACATACAAAAAATACGCAATATGCATCAATGAAACAGAAATATTAGTTACAAAAAAAATTAGAATTAAAAATTCTCCAAATAATGCGTATGCAAAAATCTGCGTACAAATAAAGACGCCTTCTCCAAAATATACTTATTTACTTAAATACGTAGTTGGCAATGTACGCTTTCCGATTTAAATAAAAGATAATCGGTGTCAATTGTATTAGCAGAGGCTTAGAAGCTAAAAGTTAGAATGGACACGAAAGGAAAGGAAATTGAATTGGGAGAGAGAAAAATTATTGTAAAGTTATGGAAAGAGGGAAAATCTTTTCGAAAAATAGGAGAAACTGTCGGCAGGTCACACTCTTCCATTCAAAGAGTAATTAATAATTATAAAGACACTGAAGATTACCTCTCACGTCCGCGATCTGACCGAGAGAAGCGACCCCTTTTAACAAACCGAGAGAAGCGAAAAATTGTACAGCAGGTTAGAAAAGAACCTAGGCTGACGGCAAAAAAAATAGTAGAAAATGTACAAGAAGAATTTCATAAAACTATCAGCAAAGATACGGTGAGAAGGACGTTAAAAAAAGCTAACTATCACAGTCGCGTTGCACGAAAAAAGCCATTTGTGTCAGAGGTCAATCGTCAGAAGCGGATCGCCTTTGCAAAAGAACTCTTAGACAAGCCCATTGAATTCTGGGAGAAAGTTCTCTTTACAGATGAGAGCAAATTTTACATTTTCGGCATTAAGGGTAAACAACCTGTATGGAGAAAACCTAATACTGCCCTTAATCCCGAAAATTTGAAAGCGACTGTAAAACACGGAGGTGGTGGAGTTATGGTTTGGGGGTGTATGTGCACCAAAGGGGTGGGAAGGTTGGTTTTCATAACATCGAGAATGGACCATAAAATGTATATAGACATTTTAAAAGAAAATTTGAAGCCTAGCATCGAAAACTTGCGTTTGGGGCCCGAATACTTTTTTCAACATGATAATGACCCCAAACATTGCGCCCACAACACTAAGCTTTGGCTACTATACAATACCCCAAAGCAACTTAAAACACCTCCACAATCGCGGGACTTGAATCTCATCGAACACCTCTGGGATTTACTGGAACGCAGGATTCGGCAACACAACATAACGTCGAAGGAAACGTTAAAAAATGTTATGATTGAGGAATGGGCCAAAATCAGTTCGGACGAAACGAAGAAATTAGTGCACTCCATGCCTAAACGTTTAAGGGAGGTCATTAAACGTAAAGGTTATCCGACCTCATATTAATATAGAAACAATGATCTCATTTATGAATTTTTTATAAATACTGTCCTGACTTGTACGCAGATTTTTGCATACCCGTTATTTGTAGAATTTTTAGTTTTGATTTTTTTCTGTAACTACTGTTTCTGTTTTGTTGAAGCATATTTTGTTAATAGAATTATATGTAGTTAATATACAAAATAAAAAAGAAATCAAGTTTATCACATTAGATTATGACTCTTATTTTTTCAATTAAAGTATTACAAGTTTTTTGTACGCAGACTTTTGCTGCTGAGTGTATACACTCTAAAAGGACAAGAATCATCGTCGACCGTCGGGATCGTGCACTATAAAGTCATCAGCATCATAAAAGGCTTTATTCAATACATAATTTTTAATTAACACGCAAAACTTGTTGTAAGGTAGATCACGAATGCTGCATGGTAGTGCATTGAAAAATCTAATGCTGTGGTGGTTAACCGCATAACGAGACCTTGTCAGCCTTAGATATTCCGGTCGAATATCATTTGCAAAACGAGTGTCGTAGGCATGGACGAGCTCGCGCGCGGCAACCTCTCTATTTCTGTGTCGAAACTTGACTGATTCTAAAATAAAAAGACTAGGTAAAGTCAAAATCCTTAGCTGGCTGAAGGCCCGTCTACAGTCATCTCCGTAGTTCAGTCCAGCAATAACACGGATCGCCCTCCTCTGGACGGCAAACAACAGTTTAGAGGCAGGGGAGTGACCCCACAACAGCAAACCATATAAAGGTGCATGTCCACTAGCAACAAAATTGCCACACTGGTCTCAGAAATAACTTTCAAAAGTGTATCCACTAGACGCAACTTTTTCCGAAAGTTACTCTCTGCAATTAAGTTCTGAAATTGATCTCGGGAGTTATTGCTTGTAAAGTGTAGGATGCGTTTACATTATAAAAAAAATTATCAGAACTATAATAACGTAAAGTAGACTTCTTGATTATTTAGTTTATACTAAAGTTATACTAAAATGGCATATCAAATTAAATGTAGTGCTGCATATATTGTAATTCATTTATTACAACAAAAGAAGAAAAAAAGAAAAATGTGGGTGAGGAACTGGATATTACGGAGATGCGATCTTGGAATTTATGAAACGCTGTTGTCGGAATTAAAGTCGGAAGATCCTTGCCAACTTGATAATTTCTTTCGAATAACAGCTACTGATTTTGAGCATCTTTTGGAAATTGTAGGACCCACCATTACGAAGCAAGATACCAAAATTCGTTGTGCCATCACTGCGCGAGAGCGTCTGTGTGTGACACTGAGGTTCTTAGCAACAGGTAGGTTTTCAATTGAAACAACAGTTATACGTAATTATTTATTAAAGATTACTTAAATAAGAATAACATTATAATATTTGTAGGAGATTCATATCATTCGTTGATGTATCTGTTTCGGATACCAGTGTGTTCGATTGCTCGTATAATACCTGACTGTTGTGAGGCGCTCGTTGACGGTGTAAAAAATACATATATGAAGGTAAATAGTATGACATAACATGCCATTTTTTAGATTATTCATACCTTGATCAGTAGGACTAGAGACAAAACTTGAATAATAAGATGCAGTCGAGGAAGGGCGAGAAGTATCTTGTTCAGCTACTTCTAGTATTGCACGTTGAATCATACGTTTTAACCTTTGTTGATTTTCTCGATACTGTAAATTTCTTAATTCACAAGCCACAAAATCTCCAAATATTTGAAATTCATCGGCTGGTTTATCAATTATTTTCATTGCTTTATTTAAAAGATCATCCTCCTTTAATCGACTGTTATCCTTTCGTTTTACCCTTTTCTTTTTCATGTTGTCAGGATTCTCGTTTACATTAACAATCGCCTCAGCATTCTTTGATTTGTCCTCTTCTTCCTAGAAATATACAGCCAGTTCGCATTTAGTTTTATCTCTAAACCAATACTTTATATGTACATATAAATAAGTATAACTTTAAAAATGTTTTTGATTTGCTAACTATATTTCAGACCCCAAAAGACACCCCAAGAATGGCTTCAACACGCAGAACTTTTTGAAAAGTTATGGAATTTTCCGCATTGTGTAGGAGCAATAGACCAGAAGCACATAATAATGCAAGCTCCTTCAAATAGTGGCAGCAATTTCTATAATTACAAAGGATTTCACAGCATAGTATTAATGGCATTAGTTGACGCAACTTATAAATTTTTGTATGTGGGTATTGGATGTAACGGAAGGGTATCAGATGGAGGTGTATTTAATAACTGCAATTTGTCACGTGCTTTGAAAAATAACACTTTAAATTTTCCAATTGTCCAAAGTTTACCTGGACGGGAAATGTCGGTACCTTACATCATAGTGGGTGATGATGCCTTTGCGATGAAACCTTATTTATTAAAACCATATCCATTTCGAGGTCAACCGGCGCATAACCGAGTATTTAACTATCGCCTATCCCGGGCAAGACGAGTAGTGGAGAACGCTTTCGGCCTTATTGCTAATAGATTCCGTATATTAAGAAAACCAATTGAACTTTGTCCTGAGAAAACCACAGTAATTGTCTCAGCAATATGTATACTACATAATTTTCTGCTGTCGCATGGTAGTAAATTTTATGCACCACCAGGTACTTTTGATACAGATAACAGACCGGGTGAATGGAGAACCGCAGGGATGTCGCAATCTAATCTTTTAGATTTAGAACATGGAAATGCTCATAACTGTGCAGCAAATGCTAAAGAGATACGTGACGAATTTAGAGATTATTTTATTTCCCCACAAGGAGAAATACATTGGCAGCATCAAAACATCTAAATTAAATTAACTTCTTTTAGTTAATGTTAGGAACTAATAAATACATTATTTAACTCATTGTGTTAAGTGTTTTAAACGGTTATTTAGTATAAAAATTTATAAATCATTATACGTATTATTTAAAATGATAGTTAATAAAAGTAATTACAAGATTATCAATAGTCTGTTTATTGGAATGATCAGCTTGAATAAACTTTATAGCTTCAAAAAACTCCCAATTGGTTTCATATTTATCTTCCGTTCCGTCTCCACTATGGTTGGCTTTTATTTTTCTTAATTCGCTATGAAATTGAGTTCGTAAATTATGCAATTTACGACCGATTTCATTCTCATTTGTATTTAGCGCAGCTCCTATGGTTCTCAATGCATTTTGTTTTTTTATTCGATTTCTGTAATTTTTATTTTTCACATCCCATAATACGGGATGTAATTCCCAATGAGAAATTAAAGATAATGTCTCTTCTTTAGACCACGACTTCTTATCAGCCATTTTTTTTTCTCTCGTTTCTTTTCAGATCGTTTGGAAATTCTTACAAAGTGTTAGCAACAAACGAAACAGTCGTCTACTTTAGTAAACACAAACGCTCTCGAGAGTAAATTGTTCAACTAAATTTCGCTTGGAAGTTCACTCTCAGATGTGTATACACAAGTGTCTGTGTTCGATCTCGCAATAAATGTCGCAATTTTGTTGCTAGTGGATATGTACCTTAAGAGCATGGTGATATTTGACAAAAAACAGTTAAAATCAAAATAACTCGAAAACAAAAAACGGTAGGCAACAACAACTGTTATCAAAGTCAACATATTTTCTTATGTATAATTGAATGGTGTAATAACAACTATAGCATTCCATTTAAAATAACGAAGTTGAGGTCTACTTCCGGTAGACCGGAAGTGGTGGTCATCTTGAAAATATTTTAGATTAATAGATCGGAATGAGCAACCCATGTTACCAAAATTTCAAGTCTCTACGAATAGTGTAACCCAAAAAAGTTCTAATGAACCAGTTACGTGAGACACCCTGTATATGTACATATTTTTAATTAAAATAAAGTTTTGTTTTTTCGGCTATTATTATCAATCGGTTATTGTTATCATAAACCCCGAGTCCCGTTGTGATCACAATAAGCGGCGTGCACTGTACATAAAATAAGCTGAAATCATTGCGTCCTTTTTGGAGATTTATTACAAATAGAGAACATAAAGGCGCGTACACATGCAGCGAACGAAGGCGAACGAATTCAATCGAACAGATTTGGACGAATTCGTTCGCTGTTTGCTGAAAATATCGGCTTGCGTCCACATAAAAACGAATGTGTAGCAAACGAATTGTTTCGCGCTCATTCGCTTGTTTTCGGTAATTAGTGGAAGTAATAATGGCAACAAATGATGACTTAATTATTGTTGCAAGTGCAGCATGCATAATTATAAGTGACGAAGAGAAAAGGCAGAAACGAAGACGACGCTGGTGGATGACATCTTTATTTAAAAGCAGAAGTAGATATAGGGGAATGGATTTATTGAAAGATTTAACGACCGCAGTAGAATATGGGCTCTTTGAAAATTTCTGTAGAATGAAATCTGTAGATTTTGAATGGCTACTGAATCATATTGGCCCAAAAATAGCAAAACAAAATACATCATTCAGAGAAGCGATACCACCAACGGAAAGATTAATGCTTACATTACGCTACTTAGCCACCGGGGACTCATTCACTAGTTTAATGTACACCTTTAAAATTTCCAAACAACTAATTTCTTACATCATACCGGAAGTTTGTTCAGCAATAATTGAAAGCCTCGATGATTATGTGAAGGTAAGTGAAAAAAATAAGTAAAAATAATATATTTTCTTAATACAAGTTTATTACCAAAAATACAAAAAACAGTCATTATTATTTGAATTAAATTAAATTAATTTTCGACATCGTTAAAAGTATTAATGTAATCTACTAAAGGCGCCAAAGAAGTTGTAGTATCAGTTTGAGGTTGTTGATAGGGAGTGTTAATATATGAGGGTTGGTTGTATGTCGTTGATGCGTTTGAGGGTGATGGAGCAGAAGAACAAATACTTCGTGGGTATGATAAATTTTGATCATATTGTGAGCATGATGAATCTGTGGGTGAAGGTGAAGGAATCGGTACTGTAGCAGGGGCATTGTATTTACCCATATCAGCATCAAATAAAATATTACCAATTAGGTGTTCAATTACATTTCTAGTGTACTGACTATAAGTTCTATGTTTTGAGGCTATGTGCTCCCCGTAAATTGTGCTGGCATCTCTGAAACTGCGATTTTTGACTGTGTCTTTTAATATTTCATAGGCTTCTTCTGCACGAGAATCTTTCGTTTTGATAGCCGACCGTTTTATCTTCCTTGGTGAACAGAAATCAGATTTTCGTTTCGGTGTTTCAACTGATGTTCTTATATTTTCTGCGTGCTCAGTATAATCACTGGGTTCTTCAACAATTTTTTCGAGATCGTCCACCTTTTGTTCTTGGGTTTTCCTTTTAAGCACGGATAACTCCTTAAAAAATAATTTAATTAAAACAATTGAGTGCTCAATACGTTGCCAAAGTCACCCGATTATAAATTCGATCTGACCGCATATTTTATGTACATATGAATATTGTATAAACTCAAATATTGTATATATTGGTGACTGATTAGATATTATAATAGTATTAATTTTTTCAGATGCCTAGTAATGCAGAAGAGTGGCGGAGTGTAGCTGAAAACTTTAATAGTCAATGGAATTTTCCTCACTGCCTTGGAGCTGTAGATGGCAGACATTGCATACTACAAGCACCAATACACAGCGGAAGTGACTATTTTAATTATAAACAGAATTTTAGTATTGTTTTAATGGGTATTGCCGACTCAAATTATTCGTTCTTGTTTGCCGACGTCGGTTGCCAGGGTAGAATTTCAGATGGGGGTGTGTAAAAAAATTCAGTTTTCTGGAAAAAACTACAAACCAGTGACTTAAATTTACCGCCTGAAAAAGTTCTAGCTAATAGGCAGACAAAAGTTTCGTATGTGTTCGTTGGCGATGATGCTTTCAGCCTTCATGAACATCTTCTGAAAGCATATCCAGTAGAACAAAAAAAGGGATCAAAAAAACGAATTTTCAATTACAGATTATGTCGTGCCCGACGAGTAATCGAAAACGTGTTTGGGATAATGTCAGCTGTGTTCAGAGTGTTAAGAAAAGTAATGTTATTATCCCCAGAAAAGCCCAGAAAAAGGCTACGACAGTAGTTTTGACTTGTGTCTATTTACATAATTTCTTAAGAAAAAGCAGACATTCCCAAAACCTTTATACACCGCCCGGAACGTTTGATGATGATAAAGACGGTACCGTTATGCCTGGAAGTTGGCACAAAGTCACAGATATGACGTCACAATCGTTTATTCCAATGGCAAAAGTTGGAAGAAAAACTTCAGCTAATTGTGAAGCAATAAGAAACGAGTTTGCAGATTATTTTATGAACGAAGGGAGAGTTGACTGGCAAAACAATTACGCTTAAATATTCTGTAATTACTCTATAACATTTAATAAAATATTGCCTAAACTTCAACAATATGTACGTTACTAGCTATACTTATCAACTGTATTCTTGTGTACTAAAATATAACAATGTCTTCACTTACCTCGGTATTTTTTGTTTTTTTCGGAATAAACTTATCCATTAAAAATAACATAGGTTTGAAAGCAAACCAAGTTGATGTATACACATCACTGGTGCCAAAGCCAGTTTTCATGGTTTGTTCGTGTTTCATTCGTGCTCGCCTGAATGAACTTAAAAGGGACTCCATTTTCTTTTTGCTGCGTCTGCTTCACAATTAAACTGCTTAGCAATTTTATTCCAAGCGTCCATTTTTTGTATTCTATCTTTATGATTATCGTCAGCCGGATTCCACAGGCATTCATTACTGCGGTACTCATTAATGAGTTCTAGAGCTTTAGAATTACTCCATTCCATTTTAAACTACGAGTATCAGAAAGTGTACTATGAACTGAAATGAATATTCGGCCAATCGCCACAAAATCACGTATATATTAAAACAAATTCGTACGAATTTTATGGCAAATATCCTTTTATGTTTACCAGTTTACCGCCTCGCAAGGGAACCGCAACGAATGCGAACAAACACGTTCAAACGTGTTCGTTGATACGTACACATCAACCGAACGAATTCGTTCGCGACCGTTCGTTCGCTGTATGTGTACGCGCCTTAATTAGAAAATTTCTAATTTTAAACTAGCGCCATCTTTTGTTGGCAAGATCTTTTAAGTAATAATAAGTAAATAACTGCAAACTGTCTTTAAAATTTACAACCTAAATCTTAAATTCTTATCATGATTTATTATAATATTTATCACCATAATTGTAAGTAATAATAAAACTTTATTTCTGTTTTTAGAGTTGCGTAATATTTTATTGACATTGTCAAATTGACAGATAAATAACCTCAATTCAACTTATTGACGTTTCCCAATCAAACGATATTTTCTTAAATTCTCGAAATGTGTTATTTCAACTGAAAACAAACTGTCTGAGGAGCATTTCTTAATAATTTTAAAAATATACATAAATAATCTCCTAGATAACATAATGTATTTACTTATTGCCCTAAAAATAAATTCCAACTCAATAAAATTTAAATTTTTGATTACTTTAGACATAACGCGTGATGTTGATTGAATTTCGCAAATAATAATTAATGCACATATATTTACCCGTTTCATACGCTAGTTAACGAATTCAAAATCATGAAAGTGTGCGATTATTTATTTATTATTATGCAAGTTTAAAGCGGTTCCTTTCCGCTACGACGGATTATTTTGCCAAAAATCGCGGGTGACGTCACAATCTATCGTTAGGTGAACTGTCAACAGAAATGGGAACAGCGAGTAAAGTGATTTTAAGTTAAAAAAAATTATTTCGTCGGATTGTTAACGTTCAAATCTACATTTACGGTAATCTTATGAACAAAACAAAACTGCCCGGTTGGTTACGTCTTATTGTAAAGGGAAATCAATCGAGCTCCTGTTAAATGAAAGTTTAGTACTAGGTTAGCGCTTAAAAGAGTTTGTGATTGACAAATTCGTTTATTATTATTATTATTATTATTATTATCAAGATATTGCCACTATCAAGTGCAACAACTATTTATCGTAGAAAGTTCCAACACAACATAAAAACACCAATAAAAAAATGAGTGATAGTTAACCTCCAAAAAGTGACTTGTTTACGAAAAAATTATTTCTAAAAGGCAATAAGCTACATTATACAGTTAAAGGTAATTATGCAATAAATTTTATTTGTTTTGATCTTAATAAGAATCATGTTTCTTTCCAGAGATGTTAAACATTTAAAAAATAAATTAAATAGAAATTAAGAAATCATCTAAAATGTCCTCCAACGCAACACCTTCAGATAATATTAACCCACAAAATGTGCACAACCGCAACAGATTGAGAAACAACAACAACCAAAACCCCGCTTTTAATATGCGCGACCAATTATTTCGTACCATATTCTTCAGGGTAGCCATTATGTATGCCAGGTCGTTCCCCAAGCCTGTAAGAAGACTTCTTGAATTTATAATCCTCGTTAAGGCAATTGCTGCGTTTTTCGTGTTAGTCTACATACACATGGTGTTCACAAAGACACCGGCTTCTTGCCTCAATCATGTTAAGGACACGTGGCCTAGAGATGGAATATTACGCGTTGAGATTTTGGATGCTTCAAGGAGTGGTAATCGAGAACGAAGGGAGCAAATGCAATCCAATGTGGATTTTAATAATTATTTTTTGGATAGAGACGGTTTTGTGGCAATTGATCCAACAGCAGTTGAGGAAAGTAAAAAAGTTACTGAGCCGCTTTCTAAAACAAATAGTAAGTTAATTAATTAATTAATCATTATTTCATTAAGTTAAAAATTTAAAAATGCGTTGTCATGCTTATTGTTGGAATTCTGATAATCAGAAATGCCAATGTTTGATAATGCAATCTTATTAACTGGTTTCAATGAATCATTGTTTTTCTTTCATTCCAGATATTGATTATGAGAAGAAAACCCATTTGAAAGATTATACAAACTTTGATAGTAAAGGTCGTAACTTGCTGAGTGATTGGCAAAAACTTAAAACTTTAACTGACGATTACGTGCGGAAAAAGGAGGAGCAATTGCAAATAAGCAAAAGATCCGTTATTACGCCAACGTCGGAAATTAATTTATCCTCGTCGCTGTTTGATAAACCAAGCGGGAACGTCTATGATGAGGAGCAATCTGAAGCTGTTGGAAAAAGTAATTTACATTTAACATTTAGGGTTGGGCATTTTTGCTTTATCACTAAATTGCATTTTTAGTGGCTGTTAGAATTCAAAATCTATTATCACTAACTCTTTATTGATAGTGAAAAAAATGAGATATCATTAAAATTTTAGTGAAACATGGTTGTTCACTACATACATTGTACAATATACTTATCTAATTTTCTTTTTTCATGATAGATTCATGTAAAAAGGCAATGTTAAAAAAATTCTTGTTGGAGTTCACTTAAGAACTTAAGGATGTTTCTGTAAGGCTTGTGAAAATTTTGGGTTTAAATCCATAAATAGATAAGATGGACCTTCAACGTTGAGACAATTATCATTTTCAAAAATCGAATTCATAATGCTGATTTTGCTGTGGTTTATAAAAGGAAGGATGCACTTTTCTAAGAACAAACCTTGCGTATTTCAATTAGTATTTGAGATATCAAATTTAGAAGTCAACTAAGTTTGTGGCATTTCATGATATTAAAAATTTTCTTGATTTTTGAAAAATTGTAAGAAATCGAATTCTTAAGAAATCTTGATGAAATTTTTTGAGATTTATAAAGGAAATTATGAATTTTTCTGAGAACAAAACCTTGCTTGAGCATTTCAATTCGTTTTTGAGATATCAATTTTTGAACTCAACCTAAATTTGTAGCATTTCATAAATTTAAAAATTTCCTTAATGGCTTTTGAAAAATCGTAAAAATCGAATTCTTGAGATATATGTATATTTTTTTTAAGTTTATAATGGAACATATGCACTTTTCCAAGTACAAAAGCTTACGTGAGTATCTCAATTCGTTTTTGAAATATCAAATTGTGAAGTCAACCTACATTTGTAGTATTTCATAAAATTAAAAAATCCTAACGTTTTTTGAAAAATCGAAAAAAATCGAACTCTGAAGATATCTGCATGAAATTTTTTGAGATTTATAAAGGAAATTATGAATTTTTCTGAGAACAAAACCTTGCTTGAGCATTTCAATTCGTTTTTGAGATATCAATTTTTGAACTCAACCTAAATTTGTAGCATTTCATAAATTTAAAAATTTCCTTAATGGCTTTTGAAAAATCGTAAAAAATCGAATTCTTGAGATATATGTATATTTTTTTTAAGTTTATAATGGAACATATGCACTTTTCCAAGTACAAAAGCTTACGTGAGTATCTCAATTCGTTTTTGAAATATCAAATTGTGAAGTCAACTTACATCTGAGGCATTTCATAAAATTAAAAAGTCTTAACGTTTTTTGAAAAATCGTAAAAATCAAACTCTAAAGATATCTGCATGAAATTTTTTGAGATTTATAAAGGAAATTATGCACTTTTCTGAGAACAAAATCTTGCGTGAGTATCTCAATTCGGTTTTGAGATTTCAATTTTTGAACTCGACCTAAATTTGTAGCATTTCATAAATTTAAAAATTTCCTTAATGACTTTTGAAAAATCATAAAAAATCGAATTCTTGAGATATATATATATTTTTTTAAGTTTATAATGTAACATATGCACTTTTCCAAGTACAAAAGCTTACGTGAGTATCTCAATACGTTTTTGAAATATCAAATTGTGAAGTCAATCTACATTTGTAGCATTTTCTAAAATTAGAAAATCTTAACGTTTTTTGAAAAATCGTAAAAGTCAAACTCTAAAGATATCTGCATGAAATTTTTTGAGATTTATAAAGGAATGTATGCACTTTTCTGAGAACAAAACCTTGCCTGAGTACTTCAATTCGTTTTTGAGATATCAATTTTTAAACTCAACCTAAATTTGTAACATTTCATAAAATTAAAAATTTTCTTAATGGCTTTTGAAATATCGTAAAAAATCGAATTCTTGAGATATTTGTATATTTTTTTAAAGTTTATAATGGAACATATGCACTTTTCCAAGTACAAAAGCTTACGTGAGTATCTCAATTCGTTTTTGAAATATCAAATTGTGAAGACAACCTACATTTGTAGCATTTCATAAAATCAAAAAAATCTTAACATTTTTTGAAAATCGTAAAAATCAAACTCTAAAGATATCTGCATGAATTTTTTTGAAATTTATAAAGGAAATGATACACTTTTCTGAGAACAAAATCTTGCGTGAGTATCTCCATTCGTTTTTGAGATTTCAATTTTTGAACTCGACGGAAATTTGTAACATTTCATAAAATTAAAAATTTCCTTAATGGCTTTTGAAAAATCGTAAAAAATCGAATTCTTGAGATATATATATATTTTTTTAAGTTTAGAATGGAACATATGCACTTTTCCAAGTACAAAAGCTTACCTGAGTATCTCAATTCGTTTTTGAAATTTCAAATTGTGAAGTCAACTTACATTTGTAGCATTTTATAAAATTAAAAAATCTTAACGTTTTTTGAAAAATCGTAAAAATCAAACTCTAAAGATATCTACTTGAAATTTTTTGAGATTTATAAAACGAAATGCTCAAGCATTTCAATTCGTTTTTGAGATTTCAATTTTTGAACTCGACCTAAATTTGTAACATTTCATAAAATTAAAAATTTCCTTAATGGCTTTTGAAAAATCGTAAAAAATCGAATTCTTGGGATATATGTATATTTTTTTTAAGTTTATAATGTAACATATGCACTTTTCCAAGTACAAAAGCTTACGTGAGTATCTCAATACGTTTTTGAAATATCAAATTGTGAAGTCAACCTACATTTGTAGCATTTTATAAAATTACAAAATCTTAACGTTTTTTGAAAAATCGTAAAAGTCAAACTCTAAAGATATCTGCATGAAATTTTTTGAGATTTATAAAGGAATGTATGCACTTTTCTGAGAACAAAATCTTGCCTGAGTATTTCAATTCGTTTTTGAGATATCAATTTTTAAACTCAACCTAAATTTGTAACATTTCATAAAATTAAAAATTTCCTTAATGGCTTTTGAAATATCGTAAAAAATCGAATTCTTGAGATATATGTATATTTTTTTTAAGTTTATAATGGAACATATGCACTTTTCCAAGTACAAAAGCTTACGTGAGTATCTCAATTCGTTTTTAAAATATCAAATTGTGAAGACAACCTACATTTGTATCATTTTATAAAATTAAAAATCTTAACGTTTTTTGAAAAATCGTAAAAATCAAACTCTAAAGATATCTGCATGAAATTTATTGAGATTTATAAAGGAAATATCAAATTGTGAAGTCAACCTACATTTGTAGCATTTTATAAAATTAGAAAATCTTAACGTTTTTTGAAAAATCGTAAAAGTCAAACTCTAAAGATATCTGCATGAAATTTTTTGAGATTTATAAAGGAAATTATGAATTTTTCTGAGAACAAAACCTTGCTTGAGCATTTCAATTCGTTTTTGAGATATCAATTTTTGAACTCAACCTAAATTTGTAGCATTTCATAAATCTAAAAATTTCCTTAATGGCTTTTGAAAAATCGTAAAAATCGAATTCTTGAGATATATGTATATTTTTTTTTAAGTTTATAATGGAACATATGCACTTTTCCAAGTACAAAAGCTTACGTGAGTATCTCAATTCGTTTTTGAAATATCAAATTGTGAAGTCAACCTACATTTGTAGTATTTCATAAAATTAAAAAATCCTAACGTTTTTTGAAAAATCGAAAAAAATCGAACTCTGAAGATATCTGCATGAAATTTTTTGAGATTTATAAAGGAAAATATGCATTTTTCTGAGAACAAAACCTTGCTTGAGTATTTCAGTTCGTTTCTGAGATATCAATTTTTGAACTCAACCTAAATTTGTAGCATTTCATAAATTTAAAAATTTCATTAATGACTTTTGAAAAATCATAAAAAATCGAATTCTTGAGATATATATATATTTTTTTAAGTTTATAATGTAACATATGCACTTTTCCAAGTACAAAAGCTTACGTGAGTATCTCAATACGTTTTTGAAATATCAAATTGTGAAGTCAATCTACATTTGTAACATTTTCTAAAATTAGAAAATCTTAACGTTTTTTGAAAAATCGTAAAAGTCAAACTCTAAAAATATCTGCATGAAATTTTTTGAGATTTATAAAGGAATGTATGCACTTTTCTGAGAACAAAACCTTGCCTGAGTACTTCAATTCGTTTTTGAGATATCAATTTTTAAACTCAACCTAAATTTGTAACATTTCATAAAATTAAAAATTTTCTTAATGGCTTTTGAAAAATCATAAAAAATCGAATTCTTGAGATATATATATATTTTTTTAAGTTTATAATGTAACATATGCACTTTTCCAAGTACAAAAGCTTACGTGAGTATCTCAATTCGTTTTTAAAATATCAAATTGTGAAGACAACCTACATTTGTATCATTTTATAAAATTAAAAATCTTAACGTTTTTTGAAAAATCGTAAAAATCAAACTCTAAAGATATCTGCATGAAATTTATTGAGATTTATAAAGGAAATATCAAATTGTGAAGTCAACCTACATTTGTAGCATTTTATAAAATTAGAAAATCTTAACGTTTTTTGAAAAATCGTAAAAGTCAAACTCTAAAGATATCTGCATGAAATTTTTTGAGATTTATAAAGGAAATTATGAATTTTTCTGAGAACAAAACCTTGCTTGAGCATTTCAATTCGTTTTTGAGATATCAATTTTTGAACTCAACCTAAATTTGTAGCATTTCATAAATCTAAAAATTTCCTTAATGGCTTTTGAAAAATCGTAAAAATCGAATTCTTGAGATATATGTATATTTTTTTTTAAGTTTATAATGGAACATATGCACTTTTCCAAGTACAAAAGCTTACGTGAGTATCTCAATTCGTTTTTGAAATATCAAATTGTGAAGTCAACCTACATTTGTAGTATTTCATAAAATTAAAAAATCCTAACGTTTTTTGAAAAATCGAAAAAAATCGAACTCTGAAGATATCTGCATGAAATTTTTTGAGATTTATAAAGGAAAATATGCATTTTTCTGAGAACAAAACCTTGCTTGAGTATTTCAGTTCGTTTCTGAGATATCAATTTTTGAACTCAACCTAAATTTGTAGCATTTCATAAATTTAAAAATTTCCTTAATGACTTTTGAAAAATCATAAAAAATCGAATTCTTGAGATATATATATATTTTTTTAAGTTTATAATGTAACATATGCACTTTTCCAAGTACAAAAGCTTACGTGAGTATCTCAATACGTTTTTGAAATATCAAATTGTGAAGTCAATCTACATTTGTAACATTTTCTAAAATTAGAAAATCTTAACGTTTTTTGAAAAATCGTAAAAGTCAAACTCTAAAAATATCTGCATGAAATTTTTTGAGATTTATAAAGGAATGTATGCACTTTTCTGAGAACAAAACCTTGCCTGAGTACTTCAATTCGTTTTTGAGATATCAATTTTTAAACTCAACCTAAATTTGTAACATTTCATAAAATTAAAAATTTTCTTAATGGCTTTTGAAAAATCATAAAAAATCGAATTCTTGAGATATATATATATTTTTTTAAGTTTATAATGTAACATATGCACTTTTCCAAGTACAAAAGCTTACGTGAGTATCTCAATTCGTTTTTAAAATATCAAATTGTGAAGACAACCTACATTTGTATCATTTTATAAAATTAAAAATCTTAACGTTTTTTGAAAAATCGTAAAAATCAAACTCTAAAGATATCTGCATGAAATTTATTGAGATTTATAAAGGAAATATCAAATTGTGAAGTCAACCTACATTTGTAGCATTTTATAAAATTAGAAAATCTTAACGTTTTTTGAAAAATCGTAAAAGTCAAACTCTAAAGATATCTGCATGAAATTTTTTGAGATTTATAAAGGAAATTATGAATTTTTCTGAGAACAAAACCTTGCTTGAGCATTTCAATTCGTTTTTGAGATATCAATTTTTGAACTCAACCTAAATTTGTAGCATTTCATAAATCTAAAAATTTCCTTAATGGCTTTTGAAAAATCGTAAAAATCGAATTCTTGAGATATATGTATATTTTTTTTTAAGTTTATAATGGAACATATGCACTTTTCCAAGTACAAAAGCTTACGTGAGTATCTCAATTCGTTTTTGAAATATCAAATTGTGAAGTCAACCTACATTTGTAGTATTTCATAAAATTAAAAAATCCTAACGTTTTTTGAAAAATCGAAAAAAATCGAACTCTGAAGATATCTGCATGAAATTTTTTGAGATTTATAAAGGAAAATATGCATTTTTCTGAGAACAAAACCTTGCTTGAGTATTTCAGTTCGTTTCTGAGATATCAATTTTTGAACTCAACCTAAATTTGTAGCATTTCATAAATTTAAAAATTTCCTTAATGACTTTTGAAAAATCATAAAAAATCGAATTCTTGAGATATATATATATTTTTTTAAGTTTATAATGTAACATATGCACTTTTCCAAGTACAAAAGCTTACGTGAGTATCTCAATACGTTTTTGAAATATCAAATTGTGAAGTCAATCTACATTTGTAACATTTTCTAAAATTAGAAAATCTTAACGTTTTTTGAAAAATCGTAAAAGTCAAACTCTAAAAATATCTGCATGAAATTTTTTGAGATTTATAAAGGAATGTATGCACTTTTCTGAGAACAAAACCTTGCCTGAGTACTTCAATTCGTTTTTGAGATATCAATTTTTAAACTCAACCTAAATTTGTAACATTTCATAAAATTAAAAATTTTCTTAATGGCTTTTGAAAAATCATAAAAAATCGAATTCTTGAGATATATATATATTTTTTTAAGTTTATAATGTAACATATGCACTTTTCCAAGTACAAAAGCTTACGTGAGTATCTCAATTCGTTTTTAAAATATCAAATTGTGAAGACAACCTACATTTGTATCATTTTATAAAATTAAAAATCTTAACGTTTTTTGAAAAATCGTAAAAATCAAACTCTAAAGATATCTGCATGAAATTTATTGAGATTTATAAAGGAAATATCAAATTGTGAAGTCAACCTACATTTGTAGCATTTTATAAAATTAGAAAATCTTAACGTTTTTTGAAAAATCGTAAAAGTCAAACTCTAAAGATATCTGCATGAAATTTTTTGAGATTTATAAAGGAAATTATGAATTTTTCTGAGAACAAAACCTTGCTTGAGCATTTCAATTCGTTTTTGAGATATCAATTTTTGAACTCAACCTAAATTTGTAGCATTTCATAAATCTAAAAATTTCCTTAATGGCTTTTGAAAAATCGTAAAAATCGAATTCTTGAGATATATGTATATTTTTTTTTAAGTTTATAATGGAACATATGCACTTTTCCAAGTACAAAAGCTTACGTGAGTATCTCAATTCGTTTTTGAAATATCAAATTGTGAAGTCAACCTACATTTGTAGTATTTCATAAAATTAAAAAATCCTAACGTTTTTTGAAAAATCGAAAAAAATCGAACTCTGAAGATATCTGCATGAAATTTTTTGAGATTTATAAAGGAAAATATGCATTTTTCTGAGAACAAAACCTTGCTTGAGTATTTCAGTTCGTTTCTGAGATATCAATTTTTGAACTCAACCTAAATTTGTAGCATTTCATAAATTTAAAAATTTCCTTAATGACTTTTGAAAAATCATAAAAAATCGAATTCTTGAGATATATATATATTTTTTTAAGTTTATAATGTAACATATGCACTTTTCCAAGTACAAAAGCTTACGTGAGTATCTCAATACGTTTTTGAAATATCAAATTGTGAAGTCAATCTACATTTGTAACATTTTCTAAAATTAGAAAATCTTAACGTTTTTTGAAAAATCGTAAAAGTCAAACTCTAAAAATATCTGCATGAAATTTTTTGAGATTTATAAAGGAATGTATGCACTTTTCTGAGAACAAAACCTTGCCTGAGTACTTCAATTCGTTTTTGAGATATCAATTTTTAAACTCAACCTAAATTTGTAACATTTCATAAAATTAAAAATTTTCTTAATGGCTTTTGAAAAATCATAAAAAATCGAATTCTTGAGATATATATATATTTTTTTAAGTTTATAATGTAACATATGCACTTTTCCAAGTACAAAAGCTTACGTGAGTATCTCAATACGTTTTTGAAATATCAAATTGTGAAGTCAATCTACATTTGTAGCATTTTCTAAAATTAGAAAATCTTAACGTTTTTTGAAAAATCGTAAAAGTCAAACTCTAAAGATATCTGCATGAAATTTTTTGAGATTTATAAAGGAATGTATGCACTTTTCTGAGAACAAAACCTTGCCTGAGTACTTCAATTCGTTTTTGAGATATCAATTTTTAAACTCAACCTAAATTTGTAACATTTCATAAAATTAAAAATTTTCTTAATGGCTTTTGAAATATCGTAAAAAATCGAATTCTTGAGATATTTGTATATTTTTTTAAAGTTTATAATGGAACATATGCACTTTTCCAAGTACAAAAGCTTACGTGAGTATCTCAATTCGTTTTTGAAATATCAAATTGTGAAGACAACCTACATTTGTAGCATTTCATAAAATCAAAAAAATCTTAACATTTTTTGAAAATCGTAAAAATCAAACTCTAAAGATATCTGCATGAATTTTTTTGAAATTTATAAAGGAAATGATACACTTTTCTGAGAACAAAATCTTGCGTGAGTATCTCCATTCGTTTTTGAGATTTCAATTTTTGAACTCGACGGAAATTTGTAACATTTCATAAAATTAAAAATTTCCTTAATGGCTTTTGAAAAATCGTAAAAAATCGAATTCTTGAGATATATATATATTTTTTTAAGTTTAGAATGGAACATATGCACTTTTCCAAGTACAAAAGCTTACCTGAGTATCTCAATTCGTTTTTGAAATTTCAAATTGTGAAGTCAACTTACATTTGTAGCATTTTATAAAATTAAAAAATCTTAACGTTTTTTGAAAAATCGTAAAAGTCAAACTCTAAAGATATCTGCATGAAATTTTTTGAGATTTATAAAGGAATGTATGCACTTTTCTGAGAACAAAATCTTGCCTGAGTATTTCAATTCGTTTTTGAGATATCAATTTTTAAACTCAACCTAAATTTGTAACATTTCATAAAATTAAAAATTTCCTTAATGGCTTTTGAAATATCGTAAAAAATCGAATTCTTGAGATATATGTATATTTTTTTTAAGTTTATAATGGAACATATGCACTTTTCCAAGTACAAAAGCTTACGTGAGTATCTCAATTCGTTTTTAAAATATCAAATTGTGAAGACAACCTACATTTGTATCATTTTATAAAATTAAAAATCTTAACGTTTTTTGAAAAATCGTAAAAATCAAACTCTAAAAATATCTGCATGAAATTTATTGAGATTTATAAAGGAAATATCAAATTGTGAAGTCAACCTACATTTGTAGCATTTTATAAAATTAGAAAATCTTAACGTTTTTTGAAAAATCGTAAAAGTCAAACTCTAAAGATATCTGCATGAAATTTTTTGAGATTTATAAAGGAAATTATGAATTTTTCTGAGAACAAAACCTTGCTTGAGCATTTCAAGTCGTTTTTGAGATATCAATTTTTGAACTCAACCTAAATTTGTAGCATTTCATAAATTTAAAAATTTCCTTAATGGCTTTTGAAAAATCGTAAAAATCGAATTCTTGAGATATATGTATATTTTTTTTAAGTTTATAATGGAACATATGCACTTTTCCAAGTACAAAAGCTTACGTGAGTATCTCAATTCGTTTTTGAAATATCAAATTGTGAAGTCAACCTACATTTGTAGTATTTCATAAAATTAAAAAATCCTAACGTTTTTTGAAAAATCGAAAAAAATCGAACTCTGAAGATATCTGCATGAAATTTTTTGAGATTTATAAAGGAAAATATGCATTTTTCTGAGAACAAAACCTTGCTTGAGTATTTCAGTTCGTTTCTGAGATATCAATTTTTGAACTCAACCTAAATTTGTAGCATTTCATAAATTTAAAAATTTCCTTAATGGCTGTTGAAAAATCGTAAGTAATCGAACTCTAAAGATATTTGTATGAAATTTTTTGAGATTTATAAAGAAAAGTATGCACTTTTTTGTGAACAAAATCTTGCGTGAGGTATCTCAATTCGTTTTTGACATATTTATTTTTGAACTCAAAGAATCGAAACTAAAAAATCGAACTCTAAAGATATCTGCATGAAGTTTTTTGAGATTTATAAAGAAAGGTATACACTTTTCTGAGAACAAAATCTTGCGTGAGTATCTCAATTCGTTTTTTGGCATATCTATTTTCTATATTCTTGTATGTGGAGGCTTTGTTGTTATTTTAATATATGAATTATGATATCATTTCCTCCTTTTACTTTATTATTTTTTTTCTAAACCATTGCATTTAAAACAACATTTCGGGAACAATTCCCATCATCAGGCTTTAACATACCTGTAGAACCAACGAATTTTACAATTAAACGTTATTGCAACTACTTTTATACTAAAAACATTTGTTTTCTTACACTTAAACATTACATGTAATCAGTTGATGAATAGGAGTGCATTATGCGGGTATTTTAAATAAATTAGTTGTATGATAAAGTAAGGGAGAAATAAAGTTCTCATAAAGAAAAGATGTTTAATTGATTTCGTTAAGAATTACGAATCATTTTCTACATGTTGTGTTTATGTGTAAGAAAATTTATGTTTTTTTTCTTGTAAAAATAGTTACAATAACGTTTAATTGTGAAATTTGTTGGTTCCTTAGATATGTTAAAGCCTGGTGATGGAAATAGTTCCCGAAACGTTGTTATAAATATATTGGTTTAGAAATAAAAAAATTATAAGGAGTATTTATTTTTGAAATCAACCTAAAAATGAAATATCGTAAAAAACGAATTCTTAAGATATCTCAATGATTTTTTTTCTGATTTATAAAAAAATGTATGTACTTTTTCGTAAGCAAAATCATACATGAGTTTCTGAGTTCCTTTTTAAAATATCGATTTTTCAACTCAACCTTAATTTGTAACATTTCATATAATTAAAAATTTCCTTGATGTTGGAAAAATAATAAAAACAGAATTCTTAAGATAACTTGATGAATTTTTATGTGATTTATAAAGGAAAGTATGTACATTTTTGTAAGCAAATTCATATATGATCTTCATTCGTTTTTGAGATATCTATTTTGAACTCGACTTAAATTTGTACCATTTCATAAAGTTAATGGTTAAATTATAATTATTTTTGCTTTCGATTGTCAGCCTACATTAGACATTCATAATGGTTTACAGCCTTGAATATATTGAATATATATAAAGATAAGTGGCTATTCAATAGTAAGATTTTTTATAAAAAAATGTTTTTAAAATAAAACACGCCTGCATAATTCACTAACCATAATTTTGAAATGATAGTACTAAAACAAAAAAAAACAAATAAGAAAGGACTTGTGTTTTCTTACTTTTGGTGTGGCATTTTATTTTGAAATAAATTTCCTTACACTGCTTCAGCTTATATAGAGTTCTCTTCAAGATTTGATACTTCAAGAAGTAGTGTTATGTTAAAAAAGTTAATAACACTGTGGAACATTCTGGAAAATTCTAAGTCAGGGAAAAGTACTAGACCAGTGTAGCGTAACCTCCAAAGGGTTTTGTGTACTTAGGTCAAACTTTTTTGTATGACTTTACATTTTTTCTCTATCTATTGTTATGTTTATTTACTTAATTTTTCAGTTGTAACTCAAGAACCCTTATTGTTGCTAAAGCTTAAATATGTAAGTTCTATAATATATCCATCTCGAAAATTAAGTTGGACTTATTTTATCGAATGATATCTTCTAAAAAGTTGCCAAATTATAAAAAAAATGTTGCTCTGCTATACGTGTTTAGGGTATGTATAAAAAATAATTGGAAGCTGTGAAACGTTGCTCTAGACCAGTATTTTTCAACCTATGTCATCACATGAAACTCTTTTGGGAAAATACTTTAATGGAATCCTTTTAGGGATGATGTGTCTTATAATATTATAATAATCACATTATTGCACAATTTATAAATATATAATCGATCAAGCAAAACAAAACCTTTTTAGCTGATAGAATCAACTACTTACTAAACAAAACTCGAGTGCTTTTGTGTTGCATTAATGAGCAGCTGAGTTGTCAATTCAGGGAAAGTTTACTGTTGACATAGCAGAGTGTTGTGATCATTTTAGCAGCTATTTTTCATTAGTAGTTCAGGAAAAGTTGAACGATGCCTACATTGTACAGTAGGTATCTCTCTAAGCTCCTTTTTGTGTTTTTCTCCGTTTACACTTGTTGAGGTTTTTGATGCTGTACGAGATCTGAGACCTGTTAGAAGTGTAGGCCGGGATGACGTTTCTGTGGGATGTATAAAATTTGTTAAGGATACTTTATGTGTGCTGCTAGCAATTATTTTGTATCGATCTGTTGAGTTAAGTTCTTTTCCAGACGTGCTAAAAGTGGCAAAAGTAACTCCTGTCTGTAAAAAGGGAATTTCGAAAAGCGTTGCAAACTATATCCCCATCTCTGCAGCGTTTTTTCCAAAATATTTGAAACGATAATTAAAAAAGATTGTTTGATTTCTTTGACACATATAAAGTCTTCTACAAGTCCCAGCATCGGTTTCGAGAAGGATTGTGTACTGAGACTGCGACGGTTGATTACTTTCTCGTGTTTATCGGCATCTTGATAGAGGGGACTATGTGGTTGGTCTCTTCTTTGATCTTTTCCGTGCGTTTGATTCTTTGCTTCCTCACTTCCATACTTAAACGGTTAATTTCCTTTATCACAGATCGTAGGTTGAGAGTAGTCCTTCCGGGAACAGCATCGAAGGAATTTTGGGATCGTTCATTTTTCTAATATTTGTGAACGACTTGTCGCGTTTTCAGGAACTTGCTGATAAAGTGAAAATGTAATTGAACGCTTGAGGCACGCCAATTCGTAATTGGTGTACTAGAAATAGAATCATTTTAAATATTCAAAAAGCAGTCTGTGTTATTTTTAACATTCGCTTGAATGTTTTGTAGCGTTATCTTTACAGAAATAAACATTTTTCTTAGGCTTAACTGTTGATGACGGTGTGACTTTTAATCCGCACATAAACAGCGTATGTAATAAACTAAATTCAGCTAACTTTGCGTTACTAAAGCTTAAATCGTCCCTGAACAGTCAATCTCTCTTAAACGCTTACTATGCTTTATGTTATTCTCACTTATCGTACAACAATTTTCTGTGAAGCAGGAGTACAGAATGGCGTCGTGTGTTTGTTGTTCAGAAGCGAATAATTAGATTAATCTTTGGATTGCGAAATATCGACTCCTGTAGAGAGCTTTTTAAGATTCACGGCATTCTGATATTTCCGTCCATTTACATTCTTAAAGCAATAGTATACGTCAAGACTAATAGTTATAGATACACAACTTATGTAAGTCAACGCGGAACTAGACATCTTGACTTGCCATTGTTGCAGCACCGCACAACGTTTTTTGAGAAAAGCCCAGAGTATGATTTTGTTAAATTATTTAATAAGCTATAGTTAGATTTTATATTTTGCGGGAGCATGCAGTTTGGAGACGCATATTATTTTCAGCATTAAATCGATTTCGTTTTTGTGGCGACGTATGTACAAAATAATTAATCACAGAAATTGGTTGTTATCGCGTTTGGAGATTTTCATTAATTTTATCCAAAATGGACCATTGCTAACATATGTAAATGTAGATTTTAATATGGTGTTCCAAACAATTCACTAGTGCTGCTTTGCAGACAGTGTCATCGCTTATCTCGCTAATCACAATCATCAATGTCACCAGTTGTTAAGCAAATTGATCAATCTCTGACTCTATTGCTGAAAATTCTTCATTATCAGGTTCAAATTTCCTCAAGAATATGTTTATTTTGAAAAAAATTGATAATTTTTTGAAGATTTCAATAAATTCGGTTCATATTAATTTCGATGTATTAATACAATTTATATCTTTAAGTCTTAACTACAATTCTGCTGAAAAATGAAATGGGAAATCATCAATGGTTTTCGAGTTATAACTAAATAAACTAAGCAAAAACATCTAGATAAGGAAAATATATAAATGATCATAAGTAATAAGGTCCCCTCAGACTGGTTGTTGTATTTCAAGTTTTCATTATCATTAAATAATGAAAACTAAATAATGAGTAAAGTGAATTTCATTCGTGTTTTAACTACCACTAAAGATATAGTGGTAGTAATTATTCACACATATTGCATTTATTTTTTTAGTGAATTATGCCCAACCCTATTAACATTAAACAATTTAAAATTAAACTAATTATTTTCTCGATTTATAGAATCCAATAAAGATGAATACATCGTTGAGTACTCATTAGAATACGGATTTTTACGGTTAAGTCTCGCCGCTAGACAAAGATTGAACGTGCCCGTACAAACTGTTGTGCTAGATCCTTGGAAGGACGAATGTTTCGGAGATTACTTCACTCGGTTTATGTTATCGGAATTTTTGGGATACGATGACATATTGATGTTGTCAATTAAGCCACTTGCAGAACAAGAAAAAAATAAAGGATTTTTAAGGTAAATAAGATAAATAATTAAATAAAACATACATTTAGTACATTTTTCTTTGCAGAAATGTTGCTACCGGAGAACATTTTAGATTCGTTAGTATGTGGATGGCAAGAACTTCTTACATTGCAGCTTTTTTCATCATGATTGTGTTTGTAAGTTATTAATGCAAAGAGGTTTTGAACATTTAGTTATACACACTCGCAAATTTTAATAATCAAAGTGTATTTTCTGAATAATTTTTTAAGGTATTGATGATACTTACTTTTATAGATTTGTCACATTACACCTGAATTAAGTAATCACAAGGATGTTCTGAGATTTGGTGAAGGTTTCTCTTGAGATTATTCCGTTTTCTGTTTCGTAATTAATTGTTAAGAAGAAACTCCTGATGGACCAGTGTATTACTGTCGTCTATGTTACATTTGAATCTACATCAAGAGCTTCATCAATCAGAACTAACTGTTAATGATTAAGTTAATGATTTCATCTGGTATAACCTAAAGTGATCTTTTTGTAGTAACTGAACATTTACATTTCAAAACTCATTGAAGAATGAATGAATTTTTTCCAACTAGTCGTATTTTATTGAAGTTACATATTGTGTAATCAATTTGTAATCGAATTTTAGCGATTACGTCGTTAAAACCATAAAATTGTCTGTAAATAGTGATATATACTCTGGAATATTAAATTTTCTATACAGATACATCCTGTATAGAAAATTCAAATGTTTGGAATATAACGAATAACTTGGCCATTCATGGTTTTACAGAAAAATGTTTCAAATAAAAGTTTCTTTATTTATTGTTAGTTAATTCATTAAATGTTTGCTTGTTTATACTGTTTTCTGTTTCATATATGGTAACCAATATTGTTATTTTTAACGGAATGTATATTCTGCATATATTGATAGAGAATCAATTCTTCTCAACAGTGAACCAATTTTTCTTTCATTTTTCATTCATTTGAATGATGACGAATCGTTCTATGTAACAATTATGTTAAGTTTGCCCCTCTTTCCCTTTAAATAGCGAATATCAAATAAAACTGATGTTTAATTTTAAACAATATGGCTGAGTGTACTTAGAGAATAATTAATTCTTTAAACAAAATCTAAGCCATGGTATGGAAACTACAGTAAATCTTCACATTACTCAAAAGGATATGACCGGAGATTTGTTGTATTTGAGTTGTTATTCTCTCACATAAGTGATAAACATTTTGAAAGTGATTCATGTACAGGTGTCCAAAATTAAAGGTGGTTTCATTTAAAAAACCTAAGTTGTATTTATAACTCAAAAACTGTGATGACTAGAAAACTTCTACATACAAATTACTACTATAAACAAAATTTCATCTTAATCCTTTAATATCTCAAAATTGAAAAATAACGCCTATTTTCCGCAATAACACCATACATGCGATACATTATTAGAAAGCTAAAAATGTGCTCTTTTTAGTAACAACATAATCAACTATTGGTTGTATTAAAAAAACACAACTTTGTGTTATATCTCAAAAATTATCAACTTTATTTAAAATTTTTCAACGGCATTACATTTTACTCAAAAAAATGTCTTAAGAATGTATTAACCGCGTTTCTTCAATTTCAAAAATAAACGAAATGGGAGCATTTTTTGAAATGGCGAAAATATGACTTTTTGGCCACAACTTAAAAACAAAAGAAGATAGAGATTTTGTTTTTGCGGGATTGAATATTTCTCGAAAAAAGAGACCGAGACCGTTTCAGAGATACCCTATAATAACACCAAAATTTGCCCACCCTGTACACCATTGACCTCTACGTGGAAAAATCTATTAGAAGCCGTTTTTACTTTTTTGATAAGTTTCCAGATAGCCAAGATACAGGGTGTGTCTAAAAATCGTATATTTTGCAAAACTCCCTGTATATCAAAAACGAAGAGGGCTATGAAAATTTTGTTTGCGGCATTATAAGTTTCATAAAAAAGTTCGCGAAAACCACAATTTTGCATCTTTCATAATTACCAAGATACCCTGCAAACCCATCGAAATTTGGACAACTGTACACTTTATCTTTCAAGTAATAATCTTTCAAAAAAAAAATTTAAAGACGTTGTTAAATCAGGTAATCCAGCCATAGGTACTGCCGCCCCAAAATACCATAATGCGATGGTGAACAGTGTACAAATCTCACTTTGATTGTAATTACTGATTCAATATTTTCAAATAATGGATTTTTTGATGATTTTGCCACAATTAATAAACAAAATTTTTATTTGAAACATTTATCTTTAACACCACAAAAGGGTAAGTTATTCACTATATTCTAGACATTTGAGACAACCTGTATGTTAATGTATAATTCAGAATAACTGCCTCATCGCTTGGAAAAGCATTTATATTTAAGACATATTAAGGGACATTACACAATATTAAGCTTAATGATAATGGTAAAGTTCCTTCAGAAGGGTTTGGTTCGGTTGGATTTCCAGTATTCTTGTGGATAAAGTATACCATTAATTTTTAAATATTTAAATTTTGTAATTCACACCTGAAAGAGGCAGGGAAAGAATTTGTTCTTTTACCCATCCATTATTGTACTATCTTGAGAACTGTTTAATTAGTTTTTAAAAAAGTATTTTTATAATATAAACGATGCATATATATCAATATATTCTGCATATATTGATAGAGAATCAATTCTTCTCAACAGTGAACCAATTTTTTTTTCAGTTTTCATTCATTTGAATGATGACGAATCGTTCTATGTAACAATTATGTTAAGTTTGCCCCTCTTTCCCTTTAAATAGCGAACATCAAATAAAACTGATGTTTAATTTTAAACAATATGGCTGAGTGTACTTAGAGAATAATTAATTCTTTAAACAAAATCTAAGCCGTGGTATGGAAACTACAGTAAATCTTCACATTACTCAAAAGAATATGACCGGAGATTTGTTGTATTTGAGTTGTTATTCTCTCACATAAGTGATAAACATTTTGAAAGTGATTCATGTACAGGTGTCCAAAATTAAAGGTGGTTTCATTTAAAAAACCTAAGTTGTATTTATAACTCAAAAACTGTGATGACTAGAAAACTTCTACATACAAATTACTACTATAAACAAAATTTCATCTTAATCCTTTAATATCTCAAAATTGAAAAATAACGCCTATTTTCCGCAATAACACCGTACATGCGATACATTATTAGAAAGCTAAAAATGTGCTCTTTTTAGTAACAACATAATCAACTATTGGTTGTATTAAAAAAACACAACTTTGTGTTATATCTCAAAAATTATCAACTTTATTTAAAATTTTTCAACGGCATTACATTTTACTCAAAAAAATGTCTTAAGAATGTATTAACCGCGTTTCTTCAATTTCAAAAATAAACGAAATGGGAGCATTTTTTGAAATGGCGAAAATATGACTTTTTGGCCATAACTTAAAAACAAAAGAAGATAGAGATTTTGTTTTTGCGGGGTTGAATATTTCTCGAAAAAAGAGACCGAGACCGTTTCAGAGATACCCTATAATAACACCAAAATTTGCCCACCCTGTACACCATTGACCTCTACGTGAAAAAATCTATTAGAAGCCGTTTTTACTTTTTCGATAAGTTTCCAGATAGCCAAGATACAGGGAGTGTCTAAAAATCGTATATTTTGCAAAACTCACTGTATATCAAAAACGAAGAGGGCTATGAAAATTTGGTTTGCGGCATTATAAGTTTCATAAAAAAGTTCGCGAAAACCACAATTCTGCATCTTTCATAATTACCAAGATACCCTGCAAACCCATCGAAATTTGGACAACTGTACACTTTATCTTTCAAGTAATAATCTTTCAAAAAAAAATTTAAAGGCGTTGTTAAATCGGGTAATCCAGCCGTAGGTACTGCCGCCCCAAAATACCATAATGCGATGGTGAACAGTGTACAAACCTCACTTTGATTGTAATTACTAATTTAATATTTTCAAATAATGGATTTTTTGATGATTTTGCCACAATTAATAAACAAAATTTTTATTTGAAACATTTATCTTTAACACCACAAAAGGGTAAGTTATTCACTATATTCTAGACATTTGAGACAACCTGTATGTTAATGTATAATTCAGAATAACTGCCTCATCGCTTGGAAAAGCATTTATATTTAAGACATATTAAGGAACATTACATGATATTAAGCTTAATGATAATGGTAAAGTTCCTTCAGAAGGGTTTGGTTGGGTTGGATTTCCAGTATTCTTGTGGATAAAGTATACCATTAATTTTTAAATATTTAAATTTTGTAATTCACACCTGAAAGAGGCAGGGAAAGAATTTGTTTTTTTACCCATCCATCATTGTACTATCTTGAGAACTGTTTAATTAGTTTTTAAAAAAGTATTTTTGTAATATAAACGATGCATATATATCAATATATTCTGCATATATTGATAGAGAATCAATTCTTCTCAACAGTGAACCAATTTTTTTTTCATTTTTCATTCATTTGAATGATGACGAATCGTTCTATGTAACAATTATGTTAAGTTTGCCCCTCTTTCCCTTTAAATAGCGAACATCAAATAAAACTGATGTTTAATTTTAAACAATATGGCTGAGTGTACTTAGAGAATAATTAATTCTTTAAACAAAATCTAAGCCGTGGTATGGAAACTACAGTAAATCTTCACATTACTCAAAAGAATATGACCGGAGATTTGTTGTATTTGAGTTGTTATTTTCTCACATAAGTGATAAACTTTTGAAAGTGATTCATGTGCAGGTGTCCAAAATTAAAGGTGGTTTCATTTACAAAACCTAAGTTGTATTTATAACTCAAAAACTGTGATGACTAGAAAACTTCTACATACAAATTACTACTATAAACAAAATTTCATCTTAATCCTTTAATATCTCAAAATTGAAAAATAACGCCTATTTTCCGCAATAACACCCTACATGCGATACATTATTAGAAAGCTAAAAATGTGCTCTTTTTAGTAACACCATAATCAACTATTGGTTGTATTAAAAAAACACAACTTTGTGTCACATCTCAAAAATTATCAACTTTATTTAAAATTTTTCAACGGCATTACATTTTACTCAAAAAAATGTCTTAAGAATGTATTAACCGCGTTTCTTCAATTTCAAAAATAAACGAAATGGGAGCATTTTTTGAAATGGCGAAAATATGACTTTTTTGCCATAACTTAAAAACAAAAGAAGATAGAGATTTTGTTTTTGCGGGATTGAATATTTCTCGAAAAAAGAGACCGAGACCGTTTCAGAGATACCCTATAATAACACCAAAATTTGCCCACCATTGACCTCTACGTGAAAAAATCTATTAGAAGCCGTTTTTACTTTTTTGATAAGTTTCCAGATAGCCAAGATACAGGGAGTGTCTAAAAATCGTATATTTTGCAAAACTCCCTGTATATCAAAAACGAAGAGGGCTATGAAAATTTGGTTTGCGGCATTATAAGTTTCATAAAAACGTTCGCGAAAACCACAATTTTGCATCTTTCATAATTACCAAGATACCCTGCAAACCCATCGAAATTTGGACAACTGTACACTTTATCTTTCAAGTAATAATCTTTCAAAAAAAAATTTAAAGGCGTTGTTAAATCGGGTAATCCAGCTGGCAATTCAGCTTAACTGCCAATCAAAAAAAAATACGTAGGAACTGCCGCCCCAAAATACCATAATGCGATGGTGAACAGTGTACAAACCTCACTTGGATTGTAATGACTGATTTAATATTTTCAAAGAATGGATTTTTTTGATGTTTTTGCCACAATTAATAACCAAATTTTTATTTGAAACATTTATCTTTAACACCACAAAAGGGTAAGTTATTCACTATATTCTAGACATTTGAGACAACCTGTATGTTAATGTATAATTCAGAATAACTGCCTCATCGCTTGGAAAAGCATTTATGTTTAAGACATATTAAGGGACATTACACAATATTAAGCTTAATGATAATGGTAAAGTTCCTTCAGAAGGGTTTGGTTCGGTTGGATTTCCAGTATTCTTGTGGATAAAGTATACCATTAATTTTTAAATATTTAAATTTTGTAATTCACACCTGAAAGAGGCAAATTTTTATTTGAAACATTTATCTTTAACACCACAAAAGGGTAAGTTATTGACTATATTCTAGACATTTGAGACAACTTGTATGTTAATGTATAATTCAGAATAACTGCCTCATCGCTTGGAAAAGCATTTATATTTAAGACATATTAAGGGACATTACATGATATTAAGCTTAATGATAATGGTAAAGTTCCTTCAGAAGGGTTTGGTTGGGTTGGATTTCCAGTATTCTTGTGGATAAAGTATACCATTAATTTTTAAATATTTAAATTTTGTAATTCACACCTGAAAGAGGCAGGGAAAGAATTTGTTCTTTTACCCATCCATCATTGTACTATCTTGAGAACTGTTTAATTAGTTAGAAGAAAAGTATTTTTATAATATAAACCTTTTATAAAATTTCCAGATACCGCCATCTAGCGTCATTTAATGTAAACATTTTATTAAAGCAACAAAATAACAATTTAACAACCAAATCTAATCATTTTTAGGAGTTCAAATTGAACGTTCCTTGTAGCATTGTTTTAATAATGTTTGAGAAATAAAATTATTGGTTTAGTTAGTGTTAAATTACTGTTTTTTGCGCTATTAAAATATTTACATTAGAAGACACTAGATGACAATGTTTAAATATTTTATGAAAAGGATCTATTTTTAGCTTTACTCCAAAGCAATAAGAAATGGACCTATCGAACTCTATATTTTTGAAATCAGAAAAAAAACACAAATTTAATAAGCCACTTTTTTTCTAAATCTTACAGTTTCCTAGATTGCCGATTCTAAATCGAATTTGAACCAACGGTACTCTTTCTTTACTCTCATTATTTTTGTAAAAATTATTATAATTTCTTCTACTTCTGCTTCCCATAGCAGACTATGCATATTCTCCATATTTACATTCTTTTAAATTCGGTATCTCTTCGTGCTTGTTTGGGCGCACTCAATAATGGTGTTTTTCGGAGTATTTTCCACGTCGCATCTCTACAAGTGAGTTGATAACCGACCCAATACAACTTCCAGTTTCTTCTACCATCCTAGTCTCAAGATTCTCTTAGTTAGATTAACCCAACCCATCATTCAGCCTCTTCTATCCCCCTATTGTCCATGCCAGATGTCAAGGCCCCTCACTAGAGGTTCGATATCTTCGAAATTGCTCGATGAAAAAAATTATGGTAAAGTTTATTGTAATCAGTAAACATTTCTGTGTAGCATATGTTAATTTGGAAATTTTTGGATCTGCGTTTTTTCTTTGATCGCAAGTTAAGTGAAAAGAGTACCCGATTTTTTAGAGTGCTGGCAACTTTGTTTACTGTGTGATTTTATTCTCAAAAACTATTCGACGAAAAAATTTCAAATTTGTATTGGTGAATTGTCTTGTTTTATCCATATAGTCTATACCACGAGAAGTACGTACGCGCTAGAAATCATTTCACTGTAACACACGTAAACGTACGGACACAATATTTGTAACGTATGCGCAAAGTTCTTACGAAAATCGATGAGTCACATTCACTTCTCGTGCGACAGACTATATTCCATACAATTTCGCAGAAAATCACGGTTAGTAAGATGTGGTTATTTTGAAAACGAACGGGCTGATTTCAGCTCGATTTTTACCAAATTTTTATCAAATTCCGTTATTAGTTAGTTATTATGCGGGGAGAGGAGTGTTCAGGAGGACTGTTCAGTGTGCAGACTACCACTTCAGACGGGACATGTCGTCTTTGCGTCTACGCACGATATATAGATAAAATGATATTTAGTGAGGCCTTGACATCTGACATGGACAATAGAGTTCCGAGACTCAAGAGTCTTTTAGTTAGATTGGGTTTAGTAGGTTTTAGCTGATAATCAACCTGACTCAATCCAACTTTCAACCTCTTCTATCATCATGGTCTCTTAATTAGAAGCTCAACAAAATTTAAGCCTGTTGTATTGGTACTCCTGGGTTGATGATCAACTCAACCGAACTTCCAGCATCTTCTATCACTCTAGTCTCAAGATTCTCTTAATTAAAATAGTTCAAGATAACATTCAGCCTCTTCTATGCTCCTAGACTCAAGATTCTATTGCTTAGGTTGAGTTTGGTTGGTTACTAACCCAACTTCCAATCGCTTCTCCTTTTTTTTAAGAGATCGAGGAAAATCTGCTAAGCAGAGATGTGGTCTAATCTTGAGCGGTCGGATGGTGTGGTGTTGGAACCCATGTTTGGATCTCCGACCCACTAAATATCCCTTTCCTCATCTCCTTCTCATACTTTCTACTACTCTTCGTCACATCTCGATAAGATGGGAAACTAATAAACCAAAATATCGCGTCACTTTTTGAATTATTTTTATACCAATACGTACCTGGAGAAGGGAAGAGGCTCTTTCGTAACTCGTCCTTCTTCTCTTAGTTTCTTCTCTTGGTCTTAATACTTTTAAGGGATTAATACTCAACCTAACTTTTATCCTTTTCTATCATCCCAGTCTTAAGATTCTCTTAGGCCAGGGTTTCTCAACTTTTTCTTTGCGACGACTTCCTGTAAGAATTTTTATTATTGCATCGACCCCATTAAAAACAGTACGTTAAAAATATGATTCATCCTAAAAAGATGTCACTGAAGTCACCAGAAAGCCAAGTGTAGCAGTGCTTCACTTTTTTTTTCTTTGAAACGATTAAAAAGAAAGTCGCATACGTTGCAAGTTTGTTGACCCCCTATTGACTCCCATAAGCGCCTACCGGTATTATTTGGATCCAATGAACATCACGTTTTACTAAATTTAATTAAAACAATTTTTTAAAATAATTTAAAATATCTTTTACATCAAAAAATTTCTTCTCTGCGCCCCCAGCATCATTTATCGGCCCCGTTGAGAAACACTGTATTAAGCCCACTTCTCCAAGCCTTCAGTTAAACTATCTAGAGGATAGTTACCGCTTCCATTGGTTAAGGGCCGGTTTTTAGTTATTGGATAAATTTATTAAGAGGTGGAAAAAGTGTCCCTTTATGTTTCCAGTCTTTTCTATTCTGCTAGAATTAAGAATCTGTTGGTTAGGTTGGATTAGTAATCAACTCAACCAGCTTCCAGGTTGATAACAACTCAACCCAAATCAACTTCCAGCTTCTTCTATCTCTCTATACTCAAGATTCTCTTTGATGTTGTTCTATGGATGCCGCTTATCTAGGTAACTTTTTGGTTAGCTCGGTAACCAACCCAACCAAACTTGCACTCGCAGTCTCTTCTTCTAATTCTTTTAATCTCAAGATTCTTTTTGACGTTCTCCTCTGAGTATCTGAATATGAAGGTAACCTTTGGTCCTTATTGGTTTCCCTTTTCAGTTCTTCCAACAAGTTTTCAGTTCAAGGAAGAATCCTTGATTTCATATTCTTCAAATATTAGATGCTTGTTATAAAAGCCAATGATGATTTTAATTAGGAATGGTATTCATTTGGTTATTACTAAAGTTCTTAGGACCTTCCCCACTCTTCAATGTGGAGGTCATTGAGTTAAATGTTAATGACTACACAAATAGGAATCTAGTATAAGTTGTATTTAATGTTCCGATCTGCAATGATATCCTCTATATATTCTTAATTGTTAGTTAAGAGGTCTTAGTTGGTATTTGGTTTTATAATTACATATTTTATTATAAATTGTAAGCATTTGATTTGTTAGTGTCTCCTCAGTTATAGGAGGCTTTGAGGGTAAAGGGTAAATCGGTAAAAGTTAAAGCAAGCAGATGTGGAGTTAATCTGAATGAAGGAAATTAAAGGCAACGCGCAGGTTCTTTGCTCACGTTAATAATGGGGGAAAACCAAGATTTTGCGCGTGAAAGTGATTTTAGAACTCGAATTTCAAAATCACTTTGGCTTTCACAAAAGATATGTCCTCTTAATTATTAAAGTTGGGATGGTTGACTTTGTAATTGCTGCGTTATTAAACAACGCAACATTTCTAATTTCATTCCAAGTTGCCATAAAACAAAGATTAAGTTTCGTTTGAGTTAATATTGAGACAATATGAGACCGACTCAAACCGAGATTTTTTCTCTCTCTCTTACTCTCTCCATAGTTATATTAGGCTGAGTTAGTTGAGTTGAATTTAGTTTAATTTTAATTTTTATTAATGAATTATTATTAAACATGAATAAAACAGTTATAATTGAATCAGTACAAAATACTCAATAACATTTAATACAAGGACGATGTGCACGCTCAACGATCTAGTATACCGACGCTTGGAGGGTTGTTAACGGCCGGTGTCATGTGATCGTGCACCACTGCCTGTCATTTAGTGGGCAACGGGGAGGTAGTTAGGTCGCCCATCTCATATGTAGATTTATGATCTTCTCAGAAATACGACCGCTCAATTATTCCCACCCCTACCGATCTATGACGAACGGACCGACGCGATGGACATGAATATTTACAATTTATCCTCATCAATAACGTCAATTTTGAAAATTACAAACTAATAACAAAAACAAAAAAAATTATTGTTGTTCTTTCAATTATTTTTCAGACAGTTTCTGTTTCGCTTCTCCTTCATTATTCCCATCATCAAATCTTCGTTTTTATCGGTAAGTACTTCAAAATAATTTTCCATTTTCGTTATTAACAAAACATTTTTTTAATTTATTTTTAGTTGAAGTTCTGCACATGATCGAGTATAACGTCCCAATAACGTTTCCGGCAGCTTCGCTGTTGACCGTTATTTTGGCGCTAGTCGGTAAGTAAAAAAAATTATTTCTAAACTTCATCTAATTACAAGGAAATACGGAATTGTAAAACAACTTTTTTAATTATAACTTTCATTTCCGGAAAATTGGACGAATCAAAAATTATCTGTCCCAATCATATTTTTGCCGCAATCATTTTTTGATTTTGATTCAAAAACGGGATTATCCACGTTAACATGAAAATAATGGGGTGGATATTGCTTTTTTTAGCTTGTAAATGATAACATGGAGAAGCGTTAGATGTAAAAGCGAGTCTAGACCGTTCCGGGAAACGTCGAATTGATTGAGTAAACAACAAGGGCACAAAACGGCAGGCCGTCCCCGCGAATCGAAAAAGAGAGAGTAATATTGTCACGCCCAATTTGTTTGAAATCGGATTTATTTTATTTTTCGCGTTACTAGTCAATCAATAACTAATAATTCGCTTGGGCGGCCGGTTCTCTTTTGCTTTGGAATTCGAGTGGCGCACTCTGTTATTGCAATAAACCTCTCCGTTGGAATAATAAAACCCCCGTGTGCCGCCAGCATTTTCATATAAACTAAACGTGCTTATTTCCAATACGGTTCTCGTATCTTTGTGTTGATTTTTTTTCTCCACTTCGGACCCTATTTTAGCGGTTGGCATTTTTAATCTTGTACTGAAAACGGGATTAATTATTGCCTAGAGTTTTCAGTTGATTTACAAACTGTATATATTCCAGTTCCTTTTTTATGTATAATAAAATAAAATAGCGAAATAGAATGTACAAATTTATAACAAATATTTTTAATATTTCAATACGCGCGATTTCAGCTATCATCGCAATAATTTAAAATAATCCGAATTGATTTAATTGATGGAATTTTTTTTAGGAATGGAGGCGATCATGTCCGAGTTTTTTAACGATACTACAACGGCTTTTTACATCATTCTCATCATCTGGGTGGCAGATCAATTTGACGGAATTTGCAGTTACACCACGATCACCAAACGGCATTGGCTACGGTAAGTTTCGTACGAATACGTCTGGGTGGATTGATTTTACGTTCTTTTTTGCACTTTTCGATGTGTTCGTCTGAACGGACGACGATTTTGCTAAAAATGTTCGCTTCTAATCGATTAGCAAGTCGGTGGAAGCCGGTAGTAATTTGTTCCTAAATTAAACAGGAATTCGCTCGCAGTGCATTTATGGCGAAATAGCGGTGGAAAACAATTAGAACTAAAAGAAAAAAAATACATATACATATACGTACATTTCAATTTGAAGAGTGGATTTTATTTTATTGTTTCGGAGATAAGTAAATTAATGTAACTTTGTTTTTGGGAGATTCGCTTTTAAAAGTTAATTAAAAATGGATGTAAATGGTAAGTTTTAAAATTCATCTTCTCTCGTTTTCGTTTTTGCCGAGTTTGTTGTGGATAAAACTTTCCTCGCGCAGTTACCTCACTTTACCCGGGATCTCATCTCGAATGTTATCAAGCGTTATTAACATAACACTTTTAATAATAAAAATTAGAACAATTTCGTTTTAATTACGTGAGTGAGCTCGGTCCATCTCGATTTTTTCTAGTCTATGAAACGGACGGTATCCCTATAATACATGTACCCAGTGTCCCCTCCCCTTTTTTTTTGCACTGAACTTTGAATGAAAAGGAGCGCACTCGTTTCGTTCGTCCAATCCAACCCTGGGGCGTCGAAAATCTTAGGACGGCTCTGGTTTAAACATACATGGTTCGGTTGAGTTGGGTTTAGCCCTGTATCTGAAGAAGAACATTTTTTTAACGAAGGCCCCTACAATGAATAGTTTATGAAATAGACTACTTCACAAATTGATTTTGCAACTCTGTATATTTGAAATAAAGTAAAACTAGAACTAACACTAAATTTAGAAGTGGAATGTTGTGGGATTAGCCATGAGTCTTCAGATACACGGCTAAATCAGAATCTACAACATGATAAAAGGCCGACGAAGTAGAAGCTACCTATAAATATTGTAAAAACAAACCTTTAAAAACCGTTGTGTTAAAAAAAACATGTAAGGATGCTAATATAATAAAATCCTATCTAATAAAGCGGCTAAGAGAAAATACTGGAAATTATTTTCAGGTTTCTAAGATAACCGCTAGGGGCGCAAATACCATCTTGAATGTCTTGAAATTTTATGAATTTTTCAATTCAGATTAATCGAAGACAATATTTTATCTAAAACTTTTAAGAAAAATGGTAACAAAATGATCGTAATCCATCGACATTTCTCATAAAATGTCCCTAATTAAGAATGCCAACTTAGGAATGGTATCTCAATTTTGAGATACTTGTACATTTCAGTTTTATGGGTATCCAGTCCCGGTATTTAGTCCTGGGTTCATCCCGGGATTTCATGAAAGAAATGATAAGTCTGGATTAAGCATTAAGAAGTCTCGAAATTAAGAAAAATTTGCAATGGTACCAAATAAATTGATCTTCTGGCAGAATTTCAAGTCTTCTAGAAGCAATATTAAGCCTACCAGAGGCAATGTCGACATTTTTGTAAGCATTTTAAATCTTCCAGAAGCAGTATCAAGTCTTCTGGAAGCATTTCAAATCTTCTAAAGGCAGTATTAAGTCTTACAAGGACAGTATCAAGTCTTTTGGAAACATTTCAAGTAATTTCAAAGTATTTCAAGTCTTCTAAAAATAGTATCAAGTCTTCTAGAAACAGTTCAAATCTTCTGGAAACATTGTAAGTCGTCTGGATGTATTGTATCTCTAAATATTTTATCTTTTCTAGGAGATTTTTCTCAATTTTTCTAGAGACAGTATCAAATCATCTAGAGGCAGTATCCAGTCTTCTTGCAGCAAATAAAGTCTTTTAGATGCAATATCAAGTCTTTTAGATATAATATCAAGTCTTCTAACAGTAATACCAAATCCTCTGTAAGCATTGTAAGTTGTCTGGAAGCATTTCAAGTCTTCTAGATGCAATATCAAGTCATCTGGAAGCATTGCATGTCTTCTGGAAATATTGCAAGTCGCCCGGAAGCATTATGAAAACATTTTAAGTCTTTTTACAGTCTTCTGACAGCAAACCAAGTCTTTTAGATGCAATATCAAGTCTTCTGGAAATATTGTAAGTCTTCTAGAAGCAATATCAAGTTTTCTAGAAATACTATCAAATCACGTAGAGGCAGTATCCAGTCTTCTGTTAGCAAATCCAGTCTTCTAGATGCAATATCAAATCATTTCAGTGCATGTAGTATCAAATCACCTAGAGGCAGTATCCAGTCTTCTGTTAGCAAATCCAGTCTTCTAGATGCAATATCAAGTCATTTTAAGCATTGCAAGTCGTCTGAAAGCATTCTAAATCGTCTGGAAAAATGTGTACTCTTCTAGAAGCAGTATCCATTTTCTGGAAACATTTCAAGTCTTCTAGAAGCAATATCAATTTTTCTAAAAACAGTATCAAGTCATCAAGAGATTGTATCCTGTCTTCTGGTAGCAAATCAAGTCTTCTAGATGCAATATCAAGTCTTCTGGAAGTATCTCAAGTCTTTTTGTAGTTTCCAAGACAGCCTATTCGGATATTGAATTTGAACCATCCGTACATTCATCGTACTTTGACTTGTAATTATGATTTGGGGAATCTAGAGAATTTACTTGATTAATCTCTCTCCTTGATTGATAACTTTTTACTGGAAGTTTAAATTTGCCGCGTGACTTTTCGACTCAAAATTGGGGTCAAATTGCGGTATTTTAATAATCTAGGGACTTTATTATAAACAAAACTACAGTAAGTGATACCAACGCACAGAACCTTTTTTAGCCGCAGTTATCTAAAATCGAAAAAGCAAAAATTACTGTACAAGTTGGAACTACTCTTCACAAGCAGCAAACTAAAACTTTAACGGAAGAAATAATGAATTTAAATAAGCATTATGGGGAATGGCAACAAATTCTTAAACGAAAAACTGAAAACCAAAACTATTTGGTACACAGAAACTATAGATGTTGGTTTTGAAAGGGTGGAAAAAAGAGTGTGGAGGAAAAAAGAGGAAAACATAATTAAATACAGAAAGGATAAGCAAGGTTACAACAACGAGAAAATCGTTGTCAAACAACTTCTTGGTGAGCCAATCAACTCCTTTCAATATTAAGGATGAACTATACAAAACAGATTTCTGGCATGCTAATGTAGAAATCAAAACTTAAATGTTAGAGTACTAAGCTTAAATGTACAATACAATTTGCAAAATGATAATGATATATTATGCTTTACGGAACATTGGTTCAGAATTGAAGTTCAGCCATATACCTCCAAATTTATACTATGGCTGCTTACAGCTGTAGATTCTGTTACTTTTCAAACCATAGATGTCTCCATGTACAATAAAGAAGGATGCTTCGAAGTCTGAGTCTACCATCCTCCAACAGGAGATAAAAACAAGATGATGAAAAACTTAGTAACAAAGTAAAAATATATTTGCAATTGGTGGAGAGACAATATCTTAGTAACAATGTCAGAGTTTGGACGACGTCCAACCTTCAACAGTCCACCCAGAGTAACTGGGAAGCGTTGTGTAGACAATATATTTATCGACTGATTCAACCACCCTGTTGAAATGGAAACAACAAACTTACGTATTGGAGATCATTTGGCACAGATAACAATTTTCTAACTAGTTCCTGAAACAGATCATCACATATTGATCAAACGTAGGAAAATAAATTTTAGAAACATTGAAATATTTAAAACTTACCTTAATCGGTGTAACAAAGAAAAGCCACTTGAAGGAAATATAAAAGACAGGACAAGACAAATATAAAAGCAGAATACGCAAAGAAATTAAATGCAGCGAAGTTTGAAGGCAATTGAAAGTATATAAGTTGATCTGATTATAATGTTTCAATGGCTTGGAAGTTAATCAAACAAGAAACGGAAAACTTCAGGAAAAGACCAACGGAATATCCGGAATTGAATGTTGATGATTTAAATATTCAATTCCTTTGCTTTTCTCAGGTTAAGACTATACACTCTACAATCAACTTCATAGATCCTATCAGCTTGATAGATTTGCCAATTTCAAGTATGGTATCTTTGGGTGAAGCGGACGAACGGCAGATTGAGAATATGATAAAAGACCTAAAGACAAAAAATAGCAAGTACGTATATGAACTGTCATCAGCACTAATAAAATAATTAGAACAAATCATAGGCAAATACCTATGTTATATTATAAACAAATGTTTACTATTGTTCATACCAAATGTCAAGGTCCCTCACTTTAGAGATCGATATCTTATATATTTATGTCTGGTATGATATACAAAAATGTACTTATTGAATTTGTAATAAAATAATTTTATCTTAAATTTGGAATATCATTTTATCCATATATCGTGCGTAGACGGAAAGACGCCACGTCCCATCTGAATCGGAACTAACTATAGTTTTGAGAAAAAAATCGCAAAATAGACAAAGTTCACTGATTACAATAAACTTTACCTCATTTTTTTTTCATCCATCGATTTCGAAGATATCGATGTTTAAAGTGAGGGGCCTTGACATATGGTATGGACAATAGAAGGAGTTTTTTCGAAGGAACTAATGTTGGCAAAGATAATTCCGGAAGGGAGATAAAAGTGTACATACACTACATAGTAATTACAGAGCAATATCTATATTACCTGCCTTATCAAAAATATTCGAATTAACAAAAAATTTGTAGACTACTTTAACAGCAACAAATTATTTGCAAAACTGACTACATGGTTATCTAAAACAAAAATCAGTTATAATTGCTCAATTAAGTGTACCGGGAGCGTTAATCCATGGCTTCAATCAAGAACAGTTCACAAAATCGCCTTTTATGACTCAAGTAAAGTCTTCGATTCAGTAGATCATTCGACACTGACAGAAAAATTAGAAAAATATGGCATAAAGAATACAGCACTGCTGTTTTTTGTATCATATCTGGAGATTAGAAAATCAGACTTTCGAAGAAAAGTATGTAGCAATGACAAATGGAAATGATGATGATGAATGGATAGTGTTCCACCAGAAAGAAATTGTCTTTATGCAGATGACACATCTTTTATTGCGGAAAGTGGTGACATCAAGGAGCTGAAAAAAATTAAACAAAGTATAGAAAAAGCTAAGCATTGTTATTATTATTAAAACAATACATTCAAACCTTCCACCTGAGACATTGCGATGCGTATACTTTGCGTATTTCTATGCTATCGCGACGTATAGAATCATTACGTGGGGTACATCTAGAGAGATGGAAGCCATATTCGTTATGCAAAAATTAGGCAGTTCGGATACTGCCCGGGCTCAAAAATCAAGAGAGTTGTAGAACACAATTCAAAAAATTAAGAAACAGCACTTACCGTGCTGTTTTATACGCTCCCGTCTGGAGTATACTCACAACAATAAAGATTTGACGTTGAAAAATGCAGACAATCATGAACATAACACCCGATACAACGAAAATATTGTTACTCTATATCACCGAGTGGTCAAATCACAAAACACACGATTATGTAGCCGTCAAATTATATAACCCACTACTATGGGAAAAAGAAGCATGAAAAAAGAACAGTTTCGAATCAATGTCAACAATTTCCTCTTGGAGAATGCATACTATACTGTGCAAGAATATTTTGAATGGCTTTCCGAGAAATGAATCATCAGAAATTGTTATATTTTTATGTTTTTGTAAATTGCATTTCTTTATGTGAACATTGTTAAGTATTTTTTCTTCTGTGTCTGAAGACGCATGGCTAAACCCAAAACTTTCCACTACTAGGTCTAGTATTAGTTCTAGTTTTATATCGTGAGATCTAATTCTAGATTTAGAACTAGAATGATTTGGTTTAGCCGTACATCTCTCAAGACTATTAAAGCCGAATGATTCTAGTTCTAGATTTAGTGTTTTAATTCAATTCAAATATACAGGGTTGAGTTGGGTTTAGCCGTGCAGCTGAAAACATGTTTTTAATGAAGGCCTGAATAGGTTCTGAAATAGAGTACTTTACCAACTGATTTGGTAACCCTATATATTTAAATTGAAGTAAAACTAAAGTCTAAAAAAACTAACTCTGAAGACGCACGGCTACACCCGAAATCTTTCCACTACTGGGTCTAGTGTTAGTTCTAGTTTTATATCGTTAGATCTAACTCTAGATCTAGAACAACAAACATTTTGGTTTAGCTAGTATATCTCCCAAGACGGGTAAACCCGAATTATTCTAGTTCTAGTGTTTTACTGCAATTCAAATATACAGTGTTTGAAATAGAGTAATTTACAAACTTATTTGGCTACCCTGTATATTTGAATTGAAGTAAAACTAGAAATAACACTAGACCTAGAAGTGGAAAGATTCGGGTTTAGTCGTGCGCCTTCAGACGTCTTTACTAGATTTAGAACTAGAATCTTTTTTTAAAATTTTGTATGAAAATATCTTAGGACTGCATTGTCTAGCCATCATCAAAGAGTTCTTCCGTTGCTTATATCGTATCCGATATATTATTTTTTATAATTATGAGTACCCAAATTCTTATGATATGAACGAAAACACACGAAATTTCTTTATTGTTAAAAATTTTTAATTAAACTTCGTTATAACACTGAAATTAACAACAATGTTAAAACGTATTTTACAACACGTGTATATATAAACGGTTCGGAATACGAACGTCAAGTACAAAACTAACCAAGCCAAATATGCTCGTACTCGCTTGGTAATCAAAATAGCGTAACGATGCTCAATGCAGGCCTAGGAAGTGATGGGGCGAAAGGCCCTTTGTGGGGGTCACGTGGATTATCGTGCACGTGACAAAACCACGTGAGCGTCGTGGCACACTGGCCACCATTGTCGCCAAATTGATTTATATAATGCAATCGTGATCGGTTGCGATCCGATAACTTTGAGTTTCTAAAACCGCTTTCGATGCGAAAACTTTAGTAATTCGGGCCTTAATGAGCTTAATTGAATGTTAAAGTTGTAAGTTGAGGTTGATATCATAATAATCAATTTATTTTTAATGATAGATTAACAGAAGAATGTTATGTGCCATTTCAATTTTATTGTTGATACTTGTACTTGTAAGGATATTGAATAACGGTCACTTGTAAACCGGGAATGAAAAGGGGACGTCGCAACGCCAATGGTTAGAAAGAGAGAAAGCGTTTTGATATGGAAAACGAGAGGAGGGCGCATCATTATTGCACACTGTACGTCATAATTCTCTTTGATCGGCCTTAATTGCGCCATTCAGGGCGTGTTTACGGTGTAAACAAGCGACCGCACGAACGAAGGCAAACAAGAAATGCCCGGCGAATTACAAAGAGTCGTCGGTCGTCCGCGAGGCCGCGGCGCCGTGCACGCCCCCTCGTCGTATACGCGGCGCTCCTCACGAAATTACGACCTATTGAGTTCTCATTAACTAATGATAGATGACGGTCCTCCCTTGGTCCAAAATTACGGCAAGCATCGTTCCCCGCCTCTCCAACCAAATTTACGTATACCCACAAAATTATAGTGTTGAGGTCAAAATGTATACTTTTTATTGGGTTAATCAAGACGTTCTTGTTCAAGACAGTTATAAGTGTAATTATACAAAGTGTTTGAGAAATCTCTTTATTATTATTTTTACTTCTAACAACTTAATTATTACCGTTTTATGACGTTCTAATTTTGTGTTATTTTCAAGTAATAATTGTAAAGCTGCGTTAGAAAGAAACCATAATTTATTATGGCTTAAAGTAATTCGTTATTTTTTCCTAATAACAAATACTTATAGTTTGTTAGGTATTTTTTATAATCATTGAATCATTAGCAAAAATTCCTGTTTCTTTTAACACAATTGTTTGTATGATCTTCTGTGATGATCTTCTTATATTGCACACCAATCTTCTTTAACTCATTACAGTATTTGATAGCAGGCTTAGGTCGGTGCTAGACTGTGGCAAAATACGAAATTTGACGCATGTATAACATAGTTCAGTAAAACTTTACATTGAATTTCGAAAATTTTGAAAAATTTTACTTGATGGAATACCATGTTCTATCAAATAAAATGCAACGCTAGCTGCAAGCTATCCGAAAAGAAAACAATCGCATGCAAGAACCTACCGTTGTTTAGCACAAAATTGAATGGAATTTGCGTTCTTCACAAAATCAAGTCCAAAAATATATCAAAATGACCTTCAGGAAGATTAAATTAATGTCTTGCCTACAGTTGCGGCAAATCCATCCATATCTTGTAGAGAAATTAAATAAGATGTCCGAGTATCTAAAAGCCAGTGCTCCCGTATTAACAAAAATATACAGGCTGATTCAAAAAAATCTATAAATGTTAAATAATAGTTCTAGGCAAATTAAGTTTGGTTATGTTAAATTATGAGGCATCTTAGTGCACATTGCTAGTGTTGTTGCTTTTATTCAGGATGCTCTGCCTCTCTATTCAACATGTCTGCAAGGGACATTCAAGTTTCCCCTTCTAAAGAGTTTCCAGTAAGTAGAAACAAATTTGAATTTAGTGTCGTTTTGTTCTGTGACGGTTGATAGCCTCGGATTTTTCATGTTTGTTATCTTCTAACCTTCTCAATAGTAGCCTCATTACCTTTGTTTAGTGAGCGTAATTGTTTAATTATTCCATGTGTGATTGCTTTAACCATTGTTATTATAAATAAAAAGTTATTATTTTTGCACTATCAATGGTTTATTATTTTATTTACACTATCTGTTTCGATGTATAAACAACATCATCTTCGGGTGTTCGTCATTAATTGAATATATGCACATTATTAAAGAAGGTGTAATTATTCAATAATGTGAAAAACATCCTATTTGTTTAAAAATTTACAAAATTCTACGTACACTTCAGAACAATTCAATAAAAACAGCTTTTGTTCTGAAGAATGAAGAAATTGTTCTGAAGTGTACGTAGAATTTTGTAAATTTTTAAACAAATAGGATGTTTTTCACATTATTGAATAATTACACCCTCTTTAATAATGTGCATATATTCAATTAATGACGAACACCCGAAGATGATGTTGTTTATACATCGAAACCGGTAGTGTGAATAAAATAATAAACCATTGATAGTGCAAAAATAATAGCTTTTTATTTTTAATTGTTTAATGTTTATTTTTGTCATGGAGCTGATGACAACCGAACTTTAATCGAAAACTTTGAGATCACAGGCTCTATGTTCAAATGTTAAGAATACGGAACGTTCTGGAACAATCTGTTCGATTGTGGTCTTACGTTTAATGAACATATTATAACCCTTGTTGCCAATTGTTTATGGTTTTATAGTTCATAACGGTAGGGAGTTATCTGTGCGCTGATTAGATCACGTTCAGAATATGCCGCAACTGTTTGGTCCCCTTTCTACATATATTATACAAATATACAAAATAATTGAGTCAGTTCAAAGATCATTTTTAAAATACTTAAGCTTCCGTTCTGACTTTGTATACCCGCCTCGAGGCTTAGACTACAACCTACTTTTATCAAGATTTAATTTCCTTTCTTTACGTCAACGCAGGGTAGTTGCCAGTGTCAAATTTTTCTGCAAGCTCTTGCGGGGGGATATAGATTGCAGCTGGTTGTTGGGTAGATTATTATATAGCCGGACTAATTTATTACGCAACTCCCCTATCTCGCTCATGTGTGAATTAGAGATGTGCAAGTTAGGTGAGCCCCGCCGGATCACGATGGGTCATGCGTGATCCAACGTGAGCGGGCATAATTTTTGAACCACTCACGTGAGCGTGCGTGATTGTGAGCAACTTTGGTTTCGCCGGGACTTGGCGTGACTCGATTGGATTGATTTTTTAATAATATTTTACCGAACTAGCTAGGGATGAATTTCTCCAATGTATACAATAATTACTACCATAACTGTTTAATTGTTTTTTTATGCGTAAAGTCGAGTAAGTAGATTTCTTCCAGTGATAATTATTATTACTCAGTACTATGTATCATTGTTGTAAAAACCATAGGAAATATCGACAACTACATCACAATTTCAAACAATAGCGATTTTGTTATAAGTTTTATGTTCAATTGTGATGTGCGTAAAATAAACGAGTTACTTTAGACAAATTTCATATTTCCGGTGATTTTTCAACTTTTCATTTCTTAAAGATTGCTAACTTGTTGGCAGCATGAACTATCATGTCTCCAAAGTCATGCTCATTAGTTTGAAGTTAGCCAACTTGTTGGCAGCAAAAGCTATTACTATTGAAAACATTGTGAAGGTTTTATATCTTCAAAATCCTACTCATCAATTTAAAGTCTGCTATTACTGTCTCCAAACACTGTACATTATCTTAAAGACTGCTAACTTGTTAGTAGCATGAGTTTTTATGTCTCCAGTCATGCTCACTATTTTGAAGTCTGCCAACTTGTTGGCAACATGAGCTATTATTGTTCCAAACACTGCATATTACCTTAAAAACTGTCAACATGTTGGCAGTATGAGTTGCTAAATTTCCAAAGACTTGTTCATCACTGAGGTCTTGCTCACCTCAGTCCTGGTTGAACAGGTACTAACATGTTGGCAACATGAACTATAACCAGTGTTGCCGCACCGACGAAAATAAATACACCAAAATGTGTACTGAAAATGAAAAAAAATGTACTGAATTAAGTGAAAAACTTGAACTTTTTTCTTGTTTTATGCACGACTTAAGATCACTAAATATTTTTGTTATATCTAAAACTTCGGCAATTTCAATTAATTTCTCATTTTTGAAATTTATTCTGCTCTTTATTTCGTTGCACATTGAAACATAAAAATTGAGACAAGTTAATGGTACCACAATAGGATGTGCATAAATTATTCTATTGGCATTTTTGTTAACAATTTCTTCAACGGGTCATTTCAATTACACATCTGCTAATGGACGAGAAAGTTTATTATTTCGAGGATTGATGTTGTCAAGTGGCTCATTTTGAAATATTTTACGTTTCAAGTAAAATTTCAATATCATTTGAAAATACATTGTTATGCTTGGTAACATGAATTCTTGGATTTTCATTTTGAAAATCAAGATTCGTTTTCATAGCAAAATGTTAAAGAAATTGAAAATATAACTTGTTTTCATTTTTAATGATTCATTCAAGTTTTAATGACAGCCAACTTGTGGGTAGCATACGCTATTACTGCTCCAAAAACTGTACATAATCTTAAAGACTGTCAACTTGTTAGCAGTATGAACTATCATGTTTCCAATGTCCTATTTATTAGTTTGAAGTCTGCTAACTTCTTGGCGACATGAGCTATTCTGTCGGCAATGTCTGGCTCATAAATTTAAAGTCTGCCAACTTGTTAGCAGCAAAAGCTATTGGTGTATTTGTTGTTATTTAGGATGCGAATAAAATTTCTGGTGTCTATTTCAGTAACTAAATGTTACTGGAAATGATACTGTTAAGGTCAAAATTTTAATCAATATCTACTTAAGATACGATATTAGCGAAGTGCATATTTGTTGTAAAAACATTCTGTAAACCAGAAGTTCCCAGTTTTTCGATTTTTGGTAGACCTATTTTATGGTCGTAATAATAATAATCTTTATTGATGTTATTACACAGAAAGTGTTTACATACGTCAGATATTTGTGTACAAAGTATGATATAAAATACAAAATACAAAGAGCACAAAACAGGGAACAATGTTACAGTAACAAAATCAAACAATTGTAACAAACTAAAACTGAAAAACGTTTACAATCCCGATTAGGTGCTGTGCTAGTCATGTAAATTTATAATTATAATAGTCATCATATGAGTAAAATGCCTGTTGCATCAGAAACATTTTGAATGAATGAATTTAAAGTTATCTAAATTGAGATCGCGTAAGTTTTCAGGCAATTTGTTGTAGAATTTAGGTACTAAAAATGTAATATTTTTTTGCGATTTTGTCAATCGGTACAGAGGAGGTCTCATGGCACATCTATTCCTGGTTTCATACTGGTGATCCGAATTGTTTAGGAAAGTCATTTGATTTACTTTAGAATACAGAAGTGCCTCATATATGTATATACACGGAAAAGTTAATATTTTCTGTTGAATGAAGATGTTCCTACAGTCATCTCTAAATTTTAAGCCACCAATTATTCTAACAGCCCTTCGTTGAAGGGCAAACAATCTTGTCCAGTCAGCTGCCTGACCCAATACTAAAATTGCATATGAAAATAGGGAGTGGCATAATGCAAAATATAAATGTTTCGCGACTATTTAGAAGCCAATGCCTCGACATGACAATTCCATGTTAATTTTTTGTCAAAGTATACTCCGAAAAATTTAGTACTATCAGACAAAGTGAGTTGTTCAATTTCATTGCCATAGGGGCATAAGGAAAACATCATAATTATAGTCTTATCAGAATTTAGTGTAAGATTGTTCACACGAAAAAATTCCAACATTCCCGACTGGGCCTCATTAAATTTCTACAATAAGTTAACTAAAGTATTGTCACTCACTGATATGGTAGTGTCATTGGCATAGAGAATGTAATCAACAGTCTTACTTATAGTCGGTAGATCATTTTTATACACCAAGAACAACAGAGGACCCAGCACTAAACCCTGGGGAACACCATGGTCTACCCTCAATCTATCCGATTCGATACCATCAATCATCACTCGCTGATATCTATCATTAAGATAACTGCCAATCAGACTTAAGGCATCATCACGGAAGTTATATGCTTTTAATTTGCCTATTAACCCATCATGAGGTACACAATCAAAGGCCTGCGACAAGTCGCAGAACATTGACACTCTGTGCTCCTTTTTCTCAAATGACTCAACAATCGAATCAACCAGATCCAGTATCGCATGTGTCGTTGTTTTATTTTTACGAAACCCATATTGAGATTGGGATAGCAAGTTATTATCTTCAAAATATTTACTAATTTGGTTAGCTAAAATTTTTTCATAGATTTTAGATATGATAGGCAGAAGCGATATAGGGCGATAGCTATTAAACTCATCAGGATCACCTTTTTTAAAAATAGGTACAACTATCGCTTCTTTAAGCATATCCGGAAATACTGAGGAAGCAATGCACATGTTTAACAATTTGGTAATAGGGATTATAAGGATATCCCTGGTGTGTTTCATAATTTTTACTGTAAGACCATAGACATCACGAGCATTTGAATTTCTCAGTGAGTCTATACAATCTCTCACTGTATTGTATGAAACTCGTTGAAAATTGAATCGAGCATCTCTACTGATATGAAATCCAGATGGATTACATACATAGCCATTCATATTACAATGTGACTTGTCATTGAGTGCTCTAGCAGTATTGATGAAAAATTCATTCATTTCATTTGGAGGTAGTGTATAAGAGATCTTATTATATTTTGCTACTCTATTGGTGTTAATAATGTCCCACATTGTTTTTATTGGAGCATTTGACTTCTTGATTCGCAAGTCATTAAACAAAACTTTACTATCTTTAATTGCAGATTTATAAGTATAATAAATTGTATGCGATAAAAATAAAAAAAGTATATACTTGCATGGGCTAGAATGATAAAATTTAACATTGAATAGTGTTAGTGCGTATTGTGATGACCAAAAAAAAAAGCCTCCACCCGGTAGTCTCCCACCTCTGTGGAGGTGCGATTTTACCTTGACACATCCGTATGATGTTTTTAGTATTTAGATTACGAACTATTGTAAAAATCTGGACTCTAATTATAAGAAATATAATGTAAGTAAATAGGTACTATCGTGTATCTTATCGGGTATCTTTTTTCCGCTGACGTAGACCTTTTGCAGCTTCTTATAGACCCCTGGGGATCGATATAGACCACTTTGGGAATCACTGCTATAAACTAATGAAATAGAGCAAAATTTAATTTAAATTTATGATAAATAGGGGAAGATCATTAAAACGTTAAAGGAAGTATTATCCATAAGAATATGTCAGCTTTTATTATTTATTTTAGTTTTATAACAGCCTTCTTATTTCAGAACACGATAAATAAAACTAAACTCTGTTAGATCTGCCATGCTGTCAAACACAACATGAGTCATGCCTTTGATCACCTGATCGAGCGTGAGTCATGTGAATTGACGTGACCCACGCGTAAGTTACGTGATTCATGTATGATATTCACGTGAATAGCGTGCGTGACCCGTGTATGTCCACATCGTGAACGGGCGTGAGCGGGCTTAAAATGTCACTCACGCGCACGACATTGTGATCTATTCTTTGAGCACTGTGGTCGGGGTTGCTGTCGTTTTTACTTAACATGTTTCTTTGATTGTTTATTAATGTTATTTGCCCTTTGTTGTATCTTTAGTTTTTCGGTACTATGTTTAATGTTTGTAATATAGTGTATTGTTTATAACGCTATAAGATAAAACTATGACACATTTCTTTGATTATAGATTTATGTCCTTTGCGGAATAGAATCAGAATGAATAACGGGGGCAATATTTTTAGCAAATCTTTTATATTTCTTCAAACAATCCCAAGTAATGTTAAATTTTTTGTGAGAAGTTCTTCAGCTAACAATGTCCACCATATTCCACTATTATTTTAAAAATTAAAAAAAAGATCTTATAACAGTTTTACTATTCGTTGTCCTTCATTTTTCTCAACATTTATAAGCCTCTTTGCAATTTTTTTGAGGCTTATAGGTCTCCTAAGACTTGATGCACTATTCTGATTCCAAAGCAGTCTGATGATCACTATATTTGTAATATAAACTTGCATATCGCATGAGAGTAGTAATAATAGAGAATATGTGGAAGGATAACAACATCCAATCTGTATTCCGAATACTATTTAAACAATTATTATTTTCGGGTCATTATTAATCCAGCTTTGGTCGTACACGGGTTAAGCCTTATATACTTTACGAAAAATTTATTACGTGGCTCACTGTCTTTGGTAATGATCAGTATGATTCAATATGAATCAATAGGATAAATATTTTTTAACTATCGATTTTTATTTGATTTGTTTCAAATTTATTATTTATATCACATTGATGGCATGTTTTTATTTGTTCTTGTAGGTTCTTCTACCTGTATCAATTCACATTCTACGCGTATCACTATCGTTTCAACGGCCAATATAGCGGATTAGCCTTGGTTTGTTCTTGGTTGTTTATCCAGGTACGTACTTTATACATTTTAAATACATTGATAAATCATATCAAGTCACTTATACTTGAAAACATCATTTTTGACGTCCGTTTTGTATTTATCAAAAAGATCTGTCACAAACGAACCGTTGAAAAGTGAAAAATAGCGGTGATTAAATGCTTTCAGCATTCTATGGTATACTTCTTTCATCACTACGAGTTGCCGGCGATCTTGCACCAGGCGCAGATTGAGCAGGTGTTGAGGCAAACAGCTCAAAGCGAAACCAGGATCGTCGCGGGATTCGCGAACCCGTTTGCCGTACGTCTGTCTCAAATAGTGTCAGCCGTGAGGTCATCAGCGACCACACAGACCACAAACAGTGTCGCTGAGGCCACCACGTCCACGTCGACAACGCATATGTCCACTGTTGGTACGTCCGCGCAACCGATCACCTCAACCCAAACGAGCCAAACAACACCCGCCTCGGTCGAATTTGGGCAGCAGACTTCACCTTTGACATCGACTACGGCAGTGGCCAGCCAAACGACGGATAGACCATCGATACGGCCGAGTGGTGGTTCAGATGAGCCTTAGCCAATCGAAGAGCTTAAACGTTATTATATTATTTATAGTAAATAAAACAAATAAATTATGGCCAAACGAAGACGCAAGAAGAACTTTAGTAGATCTCGGCACGTTGGTTTGCGTTCGTAGACGTAGATCGGTTCGAGAAAGAACGACGATGCGAAACGTTTTAAAAAAATCCTTTTTATTCAGGTGGATGTTCGATTTCACTTTGTTTTTAACTTGTATGCTTTATAAGGTAGATTATGCGCGCTTACAAAAAAGCGTTTACTCTGGTTTTTAGTTTGTAAATAAATTGATATACAATCGTTATTGAAATTAATTCTTTTCATTGCTTATTAAAACCTTAACTCATTTTTATTTAATTGGTCACTTTATTAATTTGTTTTAGGTATGGGTAATAAAATATAACAATTGTTTTTAAAATAATTTTATTTAGAAAATGAAGATAATTATCTTATGGTGGAGGTGCTGGGGGTAATAACAAAAAAGTGTCAAAAAGTTTTTATTACGTACAAAACATTTTAATTTTAACTAAAAATAATTTTTTTTCTTATTTAAATCCTTGGATAAAAAGATTCTTCGTTGACCGTCACTTGTCAGCTACGTGTATTCTCAAGCAATAACATCCCTAAATATGTGTTAATTACCCAAGAATACACGTGACCAACCAAGTTAGATGTTGATTCTTGTTCCGTGAGGTTTCCTAAAAACAAAAAGATTAAATTAACAATAATAAATTAAAAGAATTCTTTTTATCTTCTTTTAAACCCGAATCTTTTTTTTTTTTTAGGGAGTGAAAACTAATTCGAAAAGATATATCAAATCAATCAATCACCTACAGGAAGGGAATCAATTTCGAGCGCCCTTTTTCGACACCGCCGGTTGGCGTGAGCTTTTATCGGGCGAGGGTTCCGTCTCCGGCCGGTATCGGATATACGGTTTCGTCACTTCCCGCGGGCAAATTGATCCGCAATTTCGGAGGCGCCAATTAAATTTTCGGAGCGCCCCCTGAAAGCAAACCATGAATCAGTCCGATCCGGTCGGGTACCGCGCCGATTTAAATAGACAATTTGCGTCAAATTAGCGGGGGCACCCGTTAGGACATAATAATTCCAGTGAGTTATTCGTGTAATGCAATCTGTCAGTGTCGGGGTGGCGGCGGACGTCGGGGGGCGCCCAAGAAGGGCCCCTCTTCCCTGTGTAGCTATCACCCTCGTCGTAACAGTCGGCGACCGTCGAGTTTCCCGTGTAATGACATTTCTCGGCGGGGAAGGCGGATAATTGAGTTAGGTAACGCGAGCAGTTCCGACTGGAACACCAGGTGGTCTGGACGCACGCTGTGACCGGTCTCGACGTGTCCAGACGTGTCCTAAATGACAGATTTTGTATAAATCCCCTTTAAACTACCTAAATAGGTACCCTAATATAAAATTTATTTTATCTGCCATCTTCTTACAAATTATCCTGCTTTTTTATAATGAAAAAAGAAACTCTTTTGTCACAATTATTGCATTTATCTTGTTTTAAATTGTTCAAGAATATCAAAGCACGTCAGAGTCCACTCATCTTGCCTATAAGGGAGGTAACGCTTGTTCTCATATATTTTAATCTTAAAATTGCTGATTGATTGTATTGTTGGTAGAAGAAAAAATTTTGTTGATTGGAGATAAAATGTTGCTGGTAAACAGAAAATACGGATGGATGAAGACGATATGCTTCTAACAAAAGACAAATGATGAAAGATTAAGTTTTGTTTACGAATTTGGTTGTCTGATCAATGGAAAAGACTAAATATTGATGCTGATAGACTACTTAATGTTGGCAGAAGTCTACATATTGATGGCAGATACTGTTTGCAAAATCCTAGATCTTACTGAAAAATAAAATACATCTAAAAATATTCTGCAAGTAATAAGTACAATTTTACAAGCTGTAAGTAGGCTTTTAGCAACAGTAAGTAGTCTTCTGCAAGCCATAAATTGTCTTCTGCAAGTAATACGTAGTATTCTCCGTGCAGTTATTTTGCAAGCTGTAAGTTATCATAATTGTAACCATTCTATTATAATTTTTTGCAAACAGAAATAGTCTTATGGCAATAAGTAGTTTTCCCCAAGCAGTTAGTTTTTTGCAAGCAATATGTACTATTTTCCAAACTGAAAGTTTTCTGCAAACAATAAATTGTCTTCTGCAAGAAATAAGTAGCATTCTATTTGTTGTTCCACCAAGTGTAACTAGCCGTCTGGAAGTAATACAAGCAGCTAGTCTTCTGCAAACAATAAGTAGTTTTCCCAAGCAGTTTTGCAGAAAGTACTATTTTTCAAGCAGCAAGTAGGCTTCTGAAAGCAATAAATTCTATTAATGTACGGTTTCTGTTTGGTAAACAGAAAATACCGATGACTGAAGACAATATGCTTCTAACAAAAGGCAAATGCTGAAAGATTAAGTTTTGTTTAGAATTTGATTGCCTGGTACATGGAGAAGACTAAATATTCATGGTAATAGACTACTTAATATTGACAGAAGTTTACATATTGGTGGCAGAACATTTAATATTGATGATAAAGGACTAGATGCTGCTAACAGATTATAAGATACTGTTTGCAAAACACTAGATCCTCCTGAAAAATAAAATATATCTGCTAAAATTAATCTCCGTATACATGACCATCATTGCAGATAGCTACACATTGCTGCGAGTAGATTACACTCTACTGCCTAACAAAATATATCACCCAGGAGTAAAATTGGTGTGAGTCGATGGCTACATCATCTGTAATACAACCAGAAACTGCTGACAGATGATTAAATACTGTTAGTAGACAAAATATGTCAGCTAGAAGTAAAATTATTACATAAAAACAAGATTGTCTTTGTAGATAGCGAGACATTGCCTGTCAGAAATAAAATTACAGCCTATCGAAGGTTAAATCATCTTTTTGATAACCAGATCTTGACGACAGATGACTAGATCAAGGTGGTACTCAAAATGTATTTGCCATAAGTAAAATTGCTATCCCTCGAAGACCAGATCATCTTTACAGATAATGAGACGTTGCTGGTAGAAGATTGGATGCTGCTTCTAGATGAAATATGTCTTTCAAAAGTGAAATTGCAGCCTATCAAAGTGTATTGAAGGCTAAATCATCTTTTTGATAACCAGATATTGGTGACAGATGACTAGATACTGCTAGTAGACAAAATATATTTGACACAAGTAAAATTGCTATTATCTGAAGACCCGACCATCTTTCTTGATAATGAGATACTGCTGGTAGAAGGCTGGACACTGCCCCTAGACAGGATATGTCTCTCAGAAGTAAAACTACAGCCTATCAAAGGCTAAATCATCTTTTTGATGACCAGATGTTGGTGGCAGATGTCTAGATACTACTAGTACACAAAATATACTTGCCATAAATAAAATTATTGTCACGAACACCAGGTAATCTATGTAGATAATGAAGCATTGCTGATAGAAGACTAGGTACTGATTTTAGATGAAATTTGTCTGTCAGATGTAGAATTACAGCCTATCGAAGGCTAATTTTTTTTTAATTACTAGCAGATAAAATAGATTTGCAACCAGCAACCAGTTACTTTCACCTGAAGACCTGATCATCTTTGTAAATGATGAGACATTGCCGATAGAAGACTAGGTACCACTCCTAGATGAAATATGTCTGTCAAAAGCAAAAATACAGCCTATCAAAGGCTAAATCATCTTTCTGATAACCAGATATTGGTGGCAGATTACTAGATACTACTACTAGACAAAATATACTTGCCACAAGTAAAATTACTGTCACCTGAACATCAGATTATCTATATAGATAATAAAGCATTGCTGATAGAAGACTAGGTACTGATTCTAGATTAAATATATCTGTCAGACGTAAGATTACAGCCTATCGAAAGCTAAATAATCTTTTTGATATCCAGATATTGGTGGCAATGTCAAGATACACAAGTAGAAAAGATATATTTGCCACAAATAAACTTGCTATAACCTGAAGACCAGAAGATCATCTTTGTAGATAATGAGACATTGCTGGTAGAAGACTAGGTACTGCTCCTAGATGAAACATATCTGTCAGAGGTAAAATTATAACCTATCAAAGCTAAATCATCTTTTTGATAACGAGACGTTGCTAATAAATGACTAGATATTGCTAATAGTTAAAATGTAATTCACAGAAGTAAAATTACGATACATCAAAGACCAGATCATCTTTGTAGTAGATAAAATATATTTGCAACCAGTAAACTTACTATCACCTGAAAACCTCATCAAACTTTGTAAATGATGAGACATTGCTGGTAGAAGACTAGGTATCACTCCTAGATGAAATATGTCTGTCAAAAGCAAAATTACAGCATATCAAAGGCTAAATCATCTTTTTGATAACCAGATATTAGTGGCAGATGACTAGATACTCCTAGTAGACAAAATATACTTGCCATAAGTAAAATTACTGTCACCTGAACACTTGATTATCTATGTAGATAATGAGGCATTGCTGATAGAAGAGTAGGTACTGATTCTAGATTAAATATGTCTGTAAGATGTAAAATTTCAGCCTACCGAAGACTAAATAATCTTTTTGATGACCAGATATTGGTGACCATGTCTAGATACACTAGTAGAAAAAATATATTTGCAACCAGTAAACTTACTATTACCTGAAGACCTGAAGATCATCTTTGTAGATGACGAGACATTGCTGGTAGAAGATTAGGTACTCCTCCTAGATGAAATATGTCTGTCAGAAGTAAAATTACAACCTATCAAAGGTTAAATCATCTTTTTGATGACAGGACTTTGCTGACACATAACTAGATATTGCTAATAGTTAAAATGTGTTTCCTAGAAGTAAAATTACTATCCATTGAAAACCAGATCATCTTTGTAGATAACGAGACACTGCTGGTAGAAGAGTAGATACTGCTCCCAGACAAAATGAATCAGTCAGATGTATAATTACAGCCTATTGAAGGCTAAAACATCATTTTGGTAACCAGATCTTGGTGGCAGATGACTAGATACTGCTAGTAGATGAGATATATTTTCCACAAGTAAAATTACTATCACCTGAAGTCCAGATCATCTTTATAGATAATGAGAAACTGCTGGTAGATGGCTAGATACTGCGCTTAGATGAAGTATATCTATCAGAAGTAAAATTACAGCCTATCAAAGGCTAAATCATCTTTCTGATGACGAGATATAGTTGACAAATGACTAAATAACACTAGTAGACAAAATATATTTTTCATAATTAAAATTACTATCGCTCGAAGACCAGATTATCTTTGTAGATAACGAGATACTGCTGGTAGAAGATTAGGGACGCCTCCTAGATGAAATATATATATCTGTCAGAAGTAAAATTACAACCTATCAAAGGTTAAATCATCTTTTTGATGACAGGACTTTGCTGATAAATAACTAGATACTGCTAATAGTTAAAATGTATTTCCCAGAAGTAAAATTACTATCCATTGAAGACCAGATCATCTTTGTAGATAACGAGACACTGCTGGTAGAAGAGTAGATACTGCTCCTAGACAAAATGAGTCAGTCAGATGTATAATTACAGCCTATTGAAAGCTAAATCATCTTTTTGATAACCACATCTTGGTGGCAAATAACTAGATACTGCTAGTAGACAAAACATATTTACCTTAAATAAAATTACCAACACCTGAAGACCTCATCATCTTTGTAGCTGTTTAACTGCTCCTAAACAAAATGTGTCTGTCAAAAGTAAAATTACAGTTTATTGAAGGCTAAATCATCTTGTTGATAACGAGATATTGGTAGCAGATGACTAGATACTGTTAAAACACAAAACATATTTGATACAAGCAAAATAACTCTCACTCGAAGACCAGATCATCTTTGTAGATAATGAAACACTGCTGGTCGAAGACTTGATATTTCTAGATGAAGTATATTTGTCAGAAGTAAAATTACAGCCTATCGATGTCTAAATCATTTTTTGATACCAAATACTGGTAGCAAATGGCTATATACTGCTAGCATATGAAATGTATGTTCCAGAAGTAAAATTAAATAGTATCAATACGAGACTAAATCATCTTTGTAGATAACAATACATTGTTGAAAAACAAAATATACAAGCTGTTTTTCAGCGAAAATTAAGGGGTGTCTTTCATATAACTTTATGTTCAAACCCCATCCTCAATCCAACCGAACCTAACCTCCTTCTCAGCGCAACCCAATCCAACCCAACCCCCTTCTCCTCCAAGTTACAGCCCTCTAAACTTAAGAAAAAATAGTTTTTATTCAATAAATCGACTTAAAATATTATGTAGGACAGGGTGAAAACTCCACCCCTATGATACTTTGCATCAAAACTTTTTAATGCGTTTACATTTTTCTATTTAAAAACTTGATTTTAATAGTGTTTCAATGTACAACTTTTTGTTTCTTCATATTTTCTCTCGACATCGTTAGTTTGTTTATAAAAAATAGTAATAATAACTTTAGAGGACTCTGACTTAAAGGAGAAAGGGTTTTGAACAAAAAGTAAAGTTAATTTTTGCTGAAAAATCACCCTTTGAAATTTTTCGCATCAGTTTAGAAACATCTTGTATGTTCCAAAAGAAAAAGAATTATGAATCGGAGACAAGATCATCTTTACAGATAATGACACACTGCTGGCAGTAGATTACACTTTGCATCAAAGACCAGATCGTCTTTGTAGATACCGAAACACTGTTTGTAGAAGACTAGATACCATCAAATTAACAATAACGTTAAATTACCATCAATACAAGATTAGATCATCTTTGTAGATAACGATACACTGTTGGAAAACGAAAGGTTTGTTCGGGCATCAGCACAAAATAATTAGAGATTGTCCTGCTTATGCGCAGTAGGTTTTGCGCGTTCTGACACCACAAAGAAAGTAGTAGTGACTTTAAGGATATGCTGGAATTGCTGGAAAGGAGCAATCAAAAAAGTTTTAAAGACAAAAATTTCTTTGGAGAAACAGTTCCACGTTAAACGAAAAGACTTTCTTTGAGCATTTCTGAATGAGTACGAAGAATGAGCAACACGTTGATAGAAATGGGCTGACTGCAATGTGCAATTTATTTGTGGTTTGCAAACACAAAATCGTCTCATTCTATGATTTAACGGGTCATTTTGATATATCTAGAAGTTGCTTATATACGGTTATTCGAAGAATTACTTACTTTCTTAATAATAGCATTATATTACCATCAATGCAAGACTAGATCATTTTTGTAGATAATGATACACTTTTGCCAAACGAAAGGTTTGTTCGAGCATTAGTACAAAATAGTTGGAAATTGTCCTGCTCATGCGTGCTAGAGTTTGCGCGTTCTGAAACCACAAGTTTCAGATTTCCATTTGATAATTGGCGATGTGTAAATGATTTCTTTCGATGAATTAGAAAACAGTAGTGAGTTTGAGGATACGCTGGAATTGCTAAAAAGCAACCAAAAAAGTTTTAATAAGAAGTTGCTTTAAAGAAACAGTTCCCAAATTAAGCGAAAATACCTTCTTTGAGCATTTCTGAGTGAGTACGAAGAATGAACAACACGCGGGTGGAATTGAACTGATTGCAATGTACAATTTATTTCTGGTTTGCAAGACACAAAACTGTCTCATTCCATGACGTAGTGGGCCATTTTGATATATCTATACTATAAGTTGCTTATAGACGATTATTCGAAGTGTTACTTTCTAAGCAACGAAATACTTAAATGACCTCACAAACAAGAAAAGGGAGCAATTTAAGTACAATTCCGGGAGAATGGCTTTCCAGATGCAATTGAGGCGATTGATGGTAGTCACATCAAGATAGATAACCATCTTAGGTCTAGTTGGTTTTACGTCTCTTCAGGTGAAAATTAGGATTATGTTATGATTATAATCACGATTGTACGTAGTCACGTTCGAGCAGATGAAAATTACAAACAAATTGGTAACTGTATTCTAGGTTGTATGCTAAGTATACTTAAAAATATTTCTTTTAGAAGAAAAAAAGAATAATCAATCAAAGACAAGATTATCTTTATAGATAACGATACACAGCTGACTGAAGATTATACTCGGCTGCCTGACAGAATGTTGAATCTTCCAAAAGCGAAAATTGCTTAGAATCGAAGGATCTAATTTTGAACCTTCTTTGTTAATAACAAAAAAATGCTGCTTTGCTATGTGTTGGCAAATATATCTGCCAGAAGGAAAATTATTATCAACTGAAGACAGCACAGACATTTGCATACTGTTTTCAGAGAAAACGTATTTCCCGGAAGTAATATTGCTGCCTATCGGAGATTAGATTATCGTACATAACAAGACACTGCACGCATACAGTTAAATACTGTTAATAGAAAGCTAGATTCTTGTAATGGAAGTCTAAATGCTGCAATTATAAGACACATCATATCAAAGTTCATCACGATAGTATGCTTAATTAAGCTGAAGTCGCTAGTGGCAAACTAACAAAATCAATACCAAAACTAACAAAAGTTAAAAAAATCTGTTGTAGAATTACTAAAATATTTAACAAGTTTGGTACTTAAAAGAATTTGGCTTATAAACTAGTACGTTGATCTTAACAATAAAAAATTAACTAACTAAATGGAGTGAAGTTGGAATTACCACTATATATGAGAAAAAGCTCGGCATTCCCAAAGCCAAAGTTTGCTTGAGTGTGATGTAACTTTGATATCATAGATAGCGTCAAAGCTGGGCAGGAGACGATAGAAAATTTGAAAGAAAATATTAGACAAATTCTTTTGAAGTTGTCTAAATGCTTTTTGTGTCACAGACCATTTGTAATTTGACACAAAATTTAGGAAGATTGATTTTATGACTGTGTATATGACAATAATATCATATATAACTGTCAAAACTGACAGAAAATATTGGAAAATTCTTTTGAAATTGTCTAAATGCGTTTGATAACATAGACAACGTCAAAGATTGGCAGGAGATGGTAGAAAATTCTGGTAAAGTTGTCTAAATGCATCTAATGTCAACAATGATGTCAAGGTTTAACAGGAAATGTTAAACAAATTCTTTTGAAGTTGTCTAAATGTATTTGCAGTCACAGATGATGCTTCATTTGGTAGAAAATGTAAGAAACTTTACGGTATGATTGTCTATATGATAATAATGTCATATAAAACTGTCAAAACTGACAGAAAATGTTAGAATACTCATTTAAAACTGTCTAAATGCGTTTGATGTCATAAACAACGGAAAAACTTGATAGGAGACAGTAAAATAATTCTCGTAAAGTTGTCTAAATGCATCTGATGTCAACAACAATATAAAAATTTAACAGGAAACATTAAACAAATTCTTTTGAAGTTGTCTAATTGCTTTTGATATCATAGACCACGTCAAAAATTGACAGGAAACGGTAAAAAATCTCATAAAGCTGTCTAAATGTATCTGATGACATTAATAATGTCAAAATTGACAAGAAACTTTAGAAAAATTCTTTTGAAATTGTCTAAATGCATTTGATGCGACAGCTAACGTCAAAGATTAGCAGAATACGGCAGAAAGACTCTTGTAAAGTTGTCTAAATGTATCTTATGGCATCAATAATGTCAAAATCGGCAAAAAACGTTGGAAAAATTCTTTTGAAATTGTCTAAATGCATTTGATGTGACAGCAAAAATCTGTTGTAGAATTACCAAAATATTTAACAAGTTTGGTACTTAAAAGAATTTGGCTTATAAACTAGTACGTTGATCTTAACAATAAAAAATTAACTAACTAAGTGGAGTGATGTTGGAATTACCACTATATATGAGAAAAAGCTCGGCATTCCCAAAGCCAAAGTTTGCTTGAGTGATGTAACTTTGATATCATAGATAACGTAAAAGATGGGCAGGAGACGGTAGAAAAATCTGGTAAAGTTGTCTAAATGCATCTAATGTCAACAATGATGTCAAGGTTTAACAGGAAATGCTAAACAAATTCTTTTGAAGTTGTCTAAATGTATTTGCAGTCACAGATGATGCTTCATTTGGCAGAAAATGTAAGAAACTTTACGGTATGATTGTCTATATGATAACAATGTCATATAAAACTATCAAAACTGACAGAAAATGTTAGAATACTCATTTAAAACTGTCTAAATGCGTTTGATGTCATAAATAACGGAAAAACTTGATAGGAGACAGTAAAATAATTCTCGTAAAGTTGTCTAAATGCATCTGATATCAACAACAATATAAAAATTTAACAGGAAACGTTAAACAAATTCTTTTGAAGTTGTCTAATTACTTTTGATATCATAGACCACGTCAAAATTGACAGGAAACGGTGAAAAATCTCATAAAGCTGTCTAAATGTATCTGATGACATTAATAATGTCAAAATTGACAAGAAACTTTAGAAAAACTCTTTTGAAATTGTCTAAATGCATTTGATGTGACAGCTAACGTCAAAAATTAGCAGAAGACGGCAGAAAGACTCTCGTAAAGTTGTCTAAATGTATCTTATGGCATCAATAATGTCAAAATCGGCAAAAAGTGTTGGAAAAATTCTTTTGAAATTTTCTAAATGCATTTGATGTAACAGCAAAAATCTGTTGTAGAATTACCAAAATATTTAACAAGTTTGGTACTTAAAAGAATTTGGCTTATAAACTAGTACGTTGATCTTAACAATAAAAAATTAACTAACTAAATGGAGTGATGTTGGAATTACCACTATATATGAGAAAAAGCTCGGCATTCCCAAAGCCAAAGTTTGCTTGAGTGATGTAACTTTGATATCATAGATAGCGTCAAAGCTGGGCAGGAGACGGTAGAAAATTTGAAAGAAAATATTAGACAAATTCTTTTGAAGTTGTCTAAATGCTTTTTGTGTCACAGACCATGTGTAATTTGACACAAAATTTAGGAAGATTGATTTTATGACTGTGTATATGACAATAATATCATATATAACTGTCAAAACTGACAGAAAATATTGGAAAATTCTTTTGAAATTGTCTAAATGCGTTTGATATCATAGACAACGTCAAAGATTGGCAGGAGACGGTAGAAAAATCTGGTAAAGTTGTCTAAATGCATCTAATGTCAACAATGATGTCAAGGTTTAACAGGAAATGCTAAACAAATTCTTTTGAAGTTGTCTAAATGTATTTGCAGTCACAGATGATGCTTCATTTGACAGCAAATATAAGAAACTTTACGGTATGATTGTCTATATGATAATAATGTCATATAAAACTGTCAAAACTGACAGAAAATGTTAGAATACTCATTTAAAACTGTCTAAATGCGTTTGATATCATAAATAACGGAAACACTTGATAGGAGACAGTAAAATAATTCTCGTAAAGTTGTCTAAATGCATCTGATGTCAACAACAATATAGAAATTTAACAGGAAACGTTGGAAAAATTCTTTTGAAATTGTCTAAATGCATTTGATGTGACAGCAAAAATCTGTTGTAGAATTACCAAAATATTTAACAAGTTTGGTACTTAAAAGAATTTGGCTTATAAGCTAGTACGTTGATCTTAACAATAAAAAATTAACTAACTAAATGGAGTGAAGTTAGAATTACCACTATATATGAGAAAAAGCTCGGCATTCCCAAAGCCAAAGTTTGCTTGAGTGATGTAATCACGATGTTCGTGCTAGTTTAGTGGTATTGGAGTGGTTTGGATGAGATGTAATAATGCGGGAAGTTCGTTTCATCATCAATTTGTTCAAAGTTTGAGAAATTAAAATTATGCCGTCGAAATAAAATGTGATTCATAAATTTGGATTAAGATATCTTTTTACTTATTTTTGAAATTTTTCATCCCACGCAAAATGCGAGACCTCCCAGATTTATCCCGACCGTAAACTGAAATCCTCTAACTTTAGCAACTTTACAGACCGTATCGCGAATTGATATGCATCTCTTAGGTAGTTCACTACTTCCGGAACCGTTCAATCCTTATTACTCCAGTCGTCGCAGTAGAGCTCGTGGTGAGCAGTCCGCACGTGCCGGCGCGATCGTAAACACGTGCCCCCCATGGCCCTTGCGACGTTTTCTGCGACGGCTCCTGCGGCGCGCGATCTCCGGCAAACATTGATTCCTCCGGGATCGAAATCGGAGCTTTTCTCCGGCGAAGACGAACGCTCCACGTTTCTTGATTAAGACGGAGTCGAGATCATTTTCCGCTTCCTTATTTTGTTTTATTTTTACTTTTTTTTTCTTCGTCGGACTGAACGGGGTGACTTATCGGGATTATCTCGCGCAGGGCGAGTGATAAATGATGTTTTGGGATGATGCTTTCAGAAAAATCTTACGACATTTTCGATTGATTGGAAAAAACCGAGGATATATCATCATCTTTTTTTTCGTTTCTGGATTAATTTAATTTAATCCCAGCAATCTCTTTATTGTTTAAGGAGATCCTTGGGGATTAATTGGAAACTAAGAGAACACATTCCAACTTCAACACCATAAAAGGAACAATCTCGTTGTGCATAATACGAGTAAATTTCGCAATGTATCGTCGATGGAGCAAGTTTACAGTGATATTACAAAGCATAGGTGTAGCAGTCCACCCATAAACGCTTCCTCTTAACGATCAATAGTGTATGGAGTTGCCAATGTTACCTCTTGTCACTTGTGGTTATGCTTTACTTCTTTAATAATAAAGGAAATTTCCTTTTTAGAGGTATAACATAAAACCGAGCTAAAAATATACAAAGGTATCGTTACATTGAGGTACAGTTAAAAAGAAGTTTTATTACAAAATTAATGGAATCGTAGTGAACAATAATGATTTTGGTGCGATATCAAACGTTTGAAATACAAATTCGTTCATTGTATACTCGAAATTTCCAGTTCCGAAATTAATAATCTTTTAGACAATGGAGGGTTTTGAGGTCGGTCGCATTTATGCGGCCGGCATAATAAAATTTCACGGGACTATTTGCCTAGAACGTGATATATTATGGTGGTGAGCACCGCAAAAATTATATAATATGAAATTTGCGCTGAAAATTCCTATTATGATTTTGTAGTGGTTTGTTTTGATTCTATACAAATTGTACTTCGGCTGTTTATTGTGGGATAAGTTTCGTAATGGACCAGTTTGTTTAGAAAATGACGATTAAAATGAAGTATGCAAAATAACGTGATATAACTTGTTGATGATATAACTTTACATCGAAAAAATCCGGGTTATTTTGATTACGTCAATGTAGGAATTAAAGCAAAACTTCCTTTGCTTCAATTATCTATCGATATGCAGTATGCATGCTTGTATTAAGTAATAAATAAAAACGATGTATTATGTAAGTTTGCAAGTAATTTCAGAGTTCATTGATATCAATTGTAGTTTTCTGCCAACAGTGTGTAGTCTTCTATTTGTTACATCGCCTTCCAATGTTAGTATATAGTCATTAATCAAGAACTTGTAGTCTTCTACAAGCACTTTCTAATATTCTGCCAAAAGTATTAGGATTTCTGCCAAAAGTATCAGGATTTCTGCCAATAAAGTGTAGTAATCTGCAAGCAGTGTCACTCACTGATAGCGACATATAATTTTAGCCGATAATAACTCCAAGTAGCAAATCATCTAAACATCTGCAAACAGAAGTTACTCTTTTGCAAACAGATTTTTTGTGTTTTGCAATAAAAATCTGAACTTGTCAACAAAATCTAATTTCTGCAGAAGTGGTTAACTCATCGATAGCAATATACAACTTTTAGCAAACAATATCTACTCTATCACGATAACGTTAGATATTTCAACGTTATCTCGTCTTCAGTCAGCAGAATCTAGAGTTTTACAATAGTTTTTTAGTTTTTTGCAAATATCTGGAGTTCTGCCAACAAACATTAGTCAGCTATCAATTAGCTGTTTGTCGCAAAATTCTTAAAATATACCACCAAATTTTAAGTGTAAGTACATTTGATACCACCTACAATGTCTAAATTGATAGGAAAATTCTTCTGAGATTGTCTAAATGCCTTTAATCACACAGAGAATGTACAATTTGATAGAAAATGTAAGAAATTTTGTTTTGTGATCATCTACATGACAATAATGTCATATATAACTGTCAAAACTGACAAAAAATATTGATAAATTCTTTTGAAATTGTCTAAATGCTTTTGATGCCACAGAAAATGCTTAATTTGTCTAAAAATGAACGAACTTTTATTTTGTAATTGTCTACATGACAATAATATCATATACAACTGTCAAAAAACATAGAAAATGTTAAAAAATTCTTTTGAAATTGTCTAAATAAATTTGATGTTATAGACAATGTCAAAAATTAGAAGAAGACGGTAAAAAATTCTCGTACAGCTGTCTAAATGTACCTGACGTCAACAATAATTTTAAATTTGACAGGAAACGTTAGAAAAATTCTTTTGTAGTTGTTTAAATGCTTTTGTTGTCACAGACGATGTTTAATTTGGCAGAAAATGTAAAAGAATTTATTACTTTATGATTATCTACGTGACAATAATGCCATATAGAACTCTTAAAACTGGAAGAAAATGTTGGAATATTCTTTTAAAACTGTCTAAATGCGTTTGATGTCTTAAGCAATGGAAGGAATTGGCAGGAGATGGTAAAAAAATTGTCGTAAAGTTGTCTAAATGCATCTATTATCAACAATACTGTCAACATTTGACAGGACACGTTAAACATATTCTTTTAAAGTTTTCTAAATACTTTTGATGTTACAGACCATGTTTAATTTGACAGAAAATTTAGGAAAGTTTGTTTTGTGATTATGTATATGATAATAAAACAATGTCAAAACTGCCAGAAAATACTGAAAAATTCTTTTGAAATTGTCTAAATGTATTTGATGAGACAGCCAACGTCAAAAATTAGCAGAAGACGGTAGAAAGATTCTGGTAAGTTGTCTAAATATATCTAATATCAACAATACTGTAAAAATTTGATAAGAAATGTTAAACAAATTCTTTTAAAGTTATCTAAATACTTTTGATGTCACAGACCATGTTTAATTTTACAGACACATTTTACAGATGCATTTAGACAACGTCAAAAGTTGTCTAAATGCATCTGATGTCAACAATAATGTCAAAATTTGAAAGAAAATATTAGACAAATTCTTTTAAAGTTGTTTAAATGCTTTTTATGTCACAGACCATGTGTAATTTGACACAAAATTTAGGAAGTTTGATTTTATGACAGTGTATATGAAAATAATATCATATATAACTGTCAAAACTGACAGAAAATATTGGAGAGTTCTTTTGAAATTGTCTAAATGCGTTTGACATCATAGACAACATCAAAGATTGGCAGGAGACGGTACAAAATTCTGGTAAAGTTGTCTAAATGCATCTAATGTCAACAATAATGTCGAAATTTAACAGGAAATGTTAAACAAATTCTTTTGAAGTTGTCTAAATGTATTTTCAGTCACAGATGATGCTTAATTTGGCAGAAAATGTAAGAAACTTTACTGTATGATTGTCTATATGACAATAATAACATATAAAACTGTCAAAACTGACAGAAAATGTTGGAATACTCATTTAAAACTGTCTAAATGCGTTTGATGTCATAAATAACAGAAAAACTTGATAGGAGACAGTAAAATAATTCTCGTAAAGTTGTCTAAATGCATCTGATGTCAACAACAATATAAAAATTTAACAGAAAACGTTAAACAGATTCTTTTGAAGTTGTCTAATTGCTTTTGATATCATAGACCACGTCAAAAATTGACAGGAAACGGTAAAAATCTCATAAAGTTGTCTAAATGTATCTGATGACATTAATATTGTCAAAATTGACAAAAAACTTTAGAAAAATCTTTTGAAATTGCCTAAATGCATTTGATGAGACAGCCAACGTCAAAAATTAGCAGAAGACGGCAGAAAGACTCTCGTAAAGTTGTCTAAATGTATCTTATGGCATCAATAATGTCATAATCGATAAAAAACATTAGAAAAATTCTTTTGAAATTGTCTAAATGCATTTGATGTGACAGCCAACGTCAAAAATTAGCAGAAAGACGGGCAGAAAGACTCTCGTAAAGTTGTCTAAATGTATATGATGGCATCAATAATGTCAAAACCGCAAAAAACGTTAGAAAAATTCTTTTGAAATTGTCTAAATGCGTTTGATGTGACAGCCAACGTCAAAAATTAGCAGAAGCCGACAGAAAGATTCTCGTAAAGTTGTCTAAATGTATCTGATGGCATCAATAATGTCAAAACCGCAAAAAACGTTAGAAAAATTCTTTTGAAATTGTCTAAATGCATTTGATGTGACAGCCAACGTCAAAGATTAGCAGAAGACGGCAGAAAGACTCTCGTAAAGTTGTCTAAATGTATCTGATGGCATCAATAATGTCAAAACCGCAAAAAACGTTACAAAAATTCTTTTGAAATTGTCTAAATGCATTTGATGTGACAGCCAACGTCAAAAGTTAGCAGAAGACGGCAGAAAGACTCTCGTAAAGTTGTCTAAATGTATCTGATGGCATCAATAATGTCAAAACCGCAAAAAACGTTAGAAAAATTCTTTTGAAATTGTCTAAATGCATTTGATGTGACAGCCAACGTCAAAGATTAGCAGAAGACGGCAGAAAGACTCTCGTAAAGTTGTCTAAAAGTTTCTGATGGCATCAATAATGTCAAAACCGCAAAAAACGTTACAAAAATTCTTTTGAAATTGTCTAAATGCATTTGATGTGACAGCCAACGTCAAAAGTTAGCAGAAGACGGCAGAAAGACTCTCGTAAAGTTGTCTAAATGTATCTTATGGCATCAATAATGTCAAAATCGGAAAAAACCGTTAGAAAAATTGTTTTGAAATTGTCTAAATGCTTTTGATGTCACAAGCAATGTTTAATTTAGCAGAACGTGTAAGAACGTTTATTTTGTGATTGTTTATATGACAATGAGATCATATACAACTGTCAAAACTGACAATAATTTGGAAATCTTTTTTGAAGTTGTCTGAATGCTTTGGATATCATAGACCACGTCAAAAATTGACAGGAAACGGTAAAAAATCTCATAAGGTTGTCTAAATGCATCTGATGACATTAATAATGTCAGAATTGACAAGAAACTTTAGAAAAATTCTTTTGAAATTGTCTAATGCATTTCATGAGACAGCCAACGCCAAAAATTAGCAGAAGCCGACAGAAAGACTCTCGTAAAGTTGTCATAATGTATCTGACGGTATCTGACGTCAAAATCGACAAAAAACGTTTGAAAAATTGTTTTGAAATTATCTAAATGCTTTTGATGTCACAAGCAATGTTTAATTTAGCGGAAAATGGAAGAACTTTTATTTTGTGATTGTTTATATGACAATAAGATCATATACAACTCTCAAAACTAACAAAAATTCTTTTTTTTGAATTTTTTTTGAAATTGTTTAAATGTATTTGATTTCATACACAACGTCAAAATTTGGCAGGAGATGGCAAAAAATTCTCGTAAAATTGTCTAAATGCATTTGATATGACAGACAATGTTTGATTTGATAGAAAATGTAAGAAATTTTGTTTTGAGATTGCTTATTATCAAAAATGACAGAATATGTTGGAGAATTATTTTGAATTTTTCTAAATGCGTTTGATGTCATAGACAAGGTCAAATATTGCCAGGAAATGGTAAAAAATTCTAGTTAAGTCATCTAAATCTATCCGATGTTATGTCAACAATTGATGACAATCCTTAGAAAAATTTTTTTGAAATTATCTAAATAGCATTTGGTGTGACGGACAATGTTTGATTTGACAGAAAATGTAAGAAAATAAGATTTCTTCTATTTCTTTCTTTCTGTGATTGTTTACATGAAAATAATATCATATAAAATGTTGAAAAATTCTCTTGAAATCGTTTAAATGCGTTTGATGTTCTCACAAAGTTGTATTAATGCATCTGATATCAAAGATAATGCCAAAAATTAATAAGAAACGTTAGCCACATTCGTTTGAAGTTGTCTAAATGCTGTTGATGTCATACACGATGTTTAATTTGACAGAAAATGAAAAATATTTTATTTTGTGATGAGAACATGCATGAGAATAATCTCATATAAGATTATCAAAACTGACAGAAAATGTTGGAAAATTGTCTAAATGCGTTAGATATCATACACAACGTCAAGAACTGACAGTAGATGGTAAAAAAATCTTGCAAAGTTGTCTAAATGTATCCAATGTTATTAATAATTCCAACAATTGACAAGAAACGTTAGAAATATTCGTTTCAAATTGTCTAAATGCATTTGATGTGACGGACAATGTTCGATTTGACAGAAAATATAAGAAATCTTATTTTGTGGTTGTTTAAATGATAGTCACAGAATATGTAACTGTCAGAATTAAGAGAAAATGTTGGAAAATTCTTTTGAAATTGTCTAAATGCATTTGATGCGACGGACAATGTTCGATTTGATAGAAAATGTAAGAAATCTTATTTTGTAATTGTTTACATGACAATAATATCTTAGGAAATGTTGGAAAATTGTCTAAATGCTTTTGATGTCATAGACAACGTCAAGAATTGGCATTAGACAGAAAGAATTCTTGTAAAGTTGTCTAAATGTATCCGATGTTATCAATAATATCAAAATTTTACGGAAAACGTTGGAAAAATTCTTTTAAAAGTATCTAAATGCATTTGATGTGACAAACAATGTTGTGTTTGACTGGAAATTTAAGAAATCTTATTTCGTGATTTATTGCAAAATTCTTTTGCAATAAATATCAAAATGCGTCTGATATCATAAACAATGGCAAATATTGGTAGGAAATTGTAAAAATCTTGTAAAGTTGTCTAAATGTATTGTATGTCATCAAATTGACAGCAATCGTTAGTAAAATTCTTGTTAAATGTATTTGATGTTACAGACACTGCCTAAATTAGCAACAAAAGTAAGAAATCTTGCTTTAAAATTGTCTACATGGCTTTAATATCACATACCAATTGTCAAAATTAATAGATAATATTGAAAAAATCTTTTGAAAGTGTCTAAATCAGTGATTTTCAACCACGACACTTTTGTGCGCCAATTTTTGAAATCGTCATTAGTGTGCCATAGTAAAGAATAAATTGAGAATCAGTGGGTCAATGAGCTATTGATAATAACATATAGCTTTTAGTCAAAAAGATTTAGTCATTTAGTCATCTACTAGAAATATCTAGACTTAAGTTAACAGTAAATCTAATCTTCTGCTGTAAATTAATCACAATCTATTAAAATGTAGCTATGAAATCAATTTAGAATAGTGTGTGACAGTATTATCCAAAACAAGGCGCAAAATTGTTATGGACATTTAAGATTCAATTAAGTAATGTTAAATTAAGACCTACAATCAACATCTAACTTTCATTGACTGTATCTAGCTCCCTATTAGCGAAATTTCCTTTTCTGTAAATATTACCTAGTTTTTAGCAAGCAATTTGGCATTGTCTATTATATCTCGTCCACCATTAGCAGTATCTAATATTTTGCACCACTGCTTAATCTTCAAATAACTGTATCTAGGCTTCTCTTGGTAATTGATTAGCTGCACCTAATCTTCTGCAAAAAATCTCTATCTTTCTCCCAATTGTATCTAACTTTCAACAAAAAAGAACTAATAGTTCATTGTATCTAGCTTTATACTAAACCACCATCTGGTCTTTCGTTAGCAACAATTCTAAGTCTTTCAAAAGATTTATACTATTAAAAACAATATCTAATTTGTAATGATTTTTATACAAAAATTGCTTAGCTTTCTGTCAGAAATATAACTAACTAAATCACTTTTCGGGATAATCTGAACGAATGGCTTGAATGACAAATCGTCAAGATGTCACATATCAACTTTATCAGAACTAAGTATAAAAGTAAAATATGTTGAAAAATAAATCTTAATTAAACACTTTTTTTACCAGTAACAAAATGAAACTAAATAGCACAATAATGAATTGGTATTTTACTAATAGGAAAAAAAGAGTACGATATTCTTAAGTAGTTACTTAACTAATTGCTCTGGGATTTGACTAAACAGTTTCCGTGGGGGCTTACACATGCAAACGAATTTATTTGCGCGCAAAGCCGAATAAGTAGATCTTCACAGTGTGATTCTAATGCAATTAGGTTGATTAAAATATCTCCAGTGTGTTGCATGACCATGCAAATGGCCGCGGAATCGATCTATCTCGGCAATCCAATTTTTTCAGCCCCCCCACAGAAGCTCAAAAAAAACGAACTTTATTTCAAAAAATAATTAAACGTACGAAATCTTTTTCCCCCAAGCAAATATTTTACTAGTTAACCCGCGCTTAACATATTCTTTTTCTTCCCGACGTTAACGCATGTTAAAATATCGCCTGAAAAATGATGAGGATGGAAAACCTTTCTGAAACTTTACACCCTTTTAGCGCAAGGTTAATAAACTACGATGATAGAGCTTTGTTCTGCCTTTGGATATTCCAGGGAAAGAAAAAAGATTCGCTTCGCTAAAAAAAGAATTCAAGCAACTTTATTAACTTTATCAAGACGTCCTTTGATTACGACACATTCCATTAATAAAACATCACATAAACAAATGTTATTATAAACTTATGTAATAAAACTTAAATTTTAATAATATTGCTTGAGAATACACATAAAAGAAATCATCCGTTTCAACGTAAAATTGGAAAATGAAAATCAAGTTTCTGTAAAAAAAAGATTTGTCGAAAACCGACAACAAGCCACAACGACGAAAAGAGGAGGAAAGAGAATTCTCGGTCATCCATCGTACCCTCCGCAACAATTTTCACGCAGATAAACACAAAACCTTATCAGGCTCACCATACGCCTCTGATGGATGCCCGTCGACGTGTGATCCTCATAAAATGATTCTCACGTACGATTTAGCGCGTCGAGAGAGCGTGTATGGGGTGTCGAGAAGAACGGGGAGGGCGCCACGGAGCCGAGCGCAATATGATTACTTAGAGTATATTTACATAGCGAATAATGCCACTCAGGACCCTGAGCGCCGCGACGCCCTCCCCGCATTCGCAAAACCGGGCGCCACGTCGACACTTATCCTTTCGAAAAAGGAAGCGGAAAGCGAAAAGCTCACCCCGTAAGTGTATATATCACCTTTCTACTTCTTCTTCGTCTTCCTGTTAGTCGTTGACGACGTCGCCGTTGTTGCTTTTTCGACGACCGACGTTCGATCGATGCAATGCCGAAAGGAACGGAACGGAACGGTTCCAGATTGCATAGTAGTGTTACGCGGCGGGGGAGTCCTCTTACGAAACGGAAACGACGGCCTCGCAAGGAGAAGCTTTTATTGAATTAACGCCGGAAATGGTCCCGCAGTATGATGCGCCGTTTGGCGCCGCAGATTGGGGCCGATTGAGGGCCTCTCCAAAACGATTGTACACCATGGGGAGCCCGAATGTCCCACTGAGTGACAGAATTTTCTATTGTAGTTTTTATCGTGATTATGGTCAACCCAAAATGTAAGAATAAGATTATAAATTTAGTGCCAAAAATCTTTTAAAAAAACATATTTAGTGATATTTGTTTTCACGATTTTGACAATTCTTTAATCTTGTGGATTAATGCCATTTGAATTGTGCTTTTATATTTAAATTTACTTCCGATAATGTGTAAGATGTTGATTCTAAGACTATAAAAGAAAATTTAAAGTTAAAGTTTTTGTAAAAGCAGATAAGGGAGCTGGTATTGTCATTATCAATAGAGAAGAATATAATCAAAAAACTAAAGAATATATGAAACAAAATAATTATGTAAAACTAAACAAAAATCCATTAGATACAATCATCAGAAAAACAAAAAATTTAATCAATCAATATAAAGAGACTCTAATCGAATTTTCCCCTAATTTAAATCAATCACATGGCAATAATAATTTTTTCAGCAACAAGTTTATACACATGAACCCAACAATTCCCAAATTATATTCATTACTAAAATTACATAAAGAAAATATGCCTATACGACCCATTACAGCCTTCCAAAACTCTCCTACTTCTAAATTAGCTAACTTTATGCTGAATGTATTACGTATAATAAATTTTGAACCATTATTTACCACTTTAAACTCCATTGATTTCATAAAAGCAACAAGTAACATTGAACTAAACAACAATTCTTTACTGGAATCTTTTGATATTACTAATTTATACTCAAATGTTCCAACAGATTTAACACTAAATTTAATATCAACAATGTTTAAGAATACATTTGGAAATAAAAATAACAACATAATTGAAGGTCTTAATAAAATAACTAAACATATTATTGAACAGAATTACTGTACATTTGACGATGATTACTATAAAATTGCTCAAGGACTACCGATGGGAATGCCTTTATCAGGTATCATATCAGACATATATCTAAATCATATAGAAACACAATTCATAATCAATAATACAAATCCTTATAGAAAATACATTGTAAAATGGATACGATACGTTGATGATGTTTTTTGTATTTGGGAAGGGGGTGTCGAAACTTTAAACAAATTTCTTGAATATATAAATGAAATGCATAATAATTTAAAATTTACCTTAGAAACAGAGAAAAACAATGAATTAAATTTTTTGGATCTAACCTTAACAAGACGTAACAAATGCATCGAGTATGATATATATCGAAAACCTACAGTAGTCCCTACTATTATTCCCTATGACTCCGCACATGCATTTTCGCACAAAATGGCAGGTTTTCACTATCTGATAAACAGAGTTCTTAAATATCCATTATCGAACATTAACAAAGATAAAGAATTAAAATATATACTTAAAATCGCAGATCAAAATAAATACCCACACAAATTAATTAATAAACTATATCAAAAATTACAAAAACAACAAGACCCAATATATACAAAAAACCCAAATAACAATTTATATAAACCAATACCCTTTAATACACTAAGTTTCAAATCTAAAAAAATATTTTCTAACAATAACATCACACTGGCTTTTTCAAATCAAAATTCAATTTTGAAACTATTAACAAATTGAATTGATTGAAGTTTAATTCGAAATCCATTTTTTTACCAGTGTTGTATCAAATCGAATAAATCAATCGATTCGAGCACTTACAAAATTTCAAAATTCTTAATACAATTTTTCAAGAATAATATCCAATTTAAAGCAGATTTTACTATAAACAACAGAACTGAATTAATCGAAACTTTACAGAACATATATTTACCTAACAATTTCTCTCTCCTTTCTTTCGATGTAACTAACCTATACACTAACATACCTATTCCTGAAACACTAGACATTGCTAAGAATTTACTAAATGAACATTTGAGTCGGGCAAATACTGAATATGTTTACAACTTACTGAAGCTCTGTACCGAACAGAATTTCTGCCAATTTGACCAAAAATTTTATAAATATGAAAATGGCCTTCCAATGGGATCTCCATTGAGCGGTCTTCTTTCCGACATTTTCCTCAACAACCTTGAAAACAAAATCTTAGAACGTAATAACCATATAAATAAAAATATTATACTTTGGCGCAGATATGTCGACGATATATTGATTATTTGGGACAACGATAGAAATGTTAACATTGGTGATTTTCATAATTATATCAACAACTTGCATTGTAATATCAAATTCACATTAGAAATAGAGAAGGACCATATTTTGAATTTTCTTGACTTAACTCTGATCAATAAACAAAATAATATAGAATTCCAAATTTACAGAAAACCTACACAAACAGATACTATTATTCCGTTTAATTCATTTCATCATAATTCTCACAAAAATGCTGCAATCAGAGCATACTTACACAGATGCTACAAAACCCCACTTTCAGAACAAGAAAGAAACAATGAACTTACTGTAATAAAAGCAATAGGCACAAATAACGGTTTTTCTATGACACATATAGACTCTTTACATAAAAGATTTTTAACTAAACAAAACCATAGATCTTCAACCAGTTTACAAAACACCCAAAATAATCAAAATTTAACTTATAGATCAATTAATTATCCCGGTAAAATAGCATACAATATTCAATCTATTTTTCGTAGATATAATATTAATATATCCTTTAGAAACAATAATACCTTACAAAAAAGAATCTTTAATGCAAAAGACAAAATAAATATATTAGATCAGAGCGGGGTTTATAAGCTAGAGTGTGGTTCTTGTGGTGCATCATACATAGGTGAAACAGGTAGATCAATCAAAGTGAGAATAAATGAACATAAACATAACGATAACTCCAATTTCGGTAGACACATGTTAACGTATAAATATAGCTTTAATATAGCTGATAATGTGTCACTTTTACATAAACAAAATAAAGGTTTCAAACTCAAATTGTTAGAAACCTACGAAATAGATAAATTTAAGAAAAATAATGACACTTTGGAATGCCTTAATGACCAGGTTCACATTTACAAAACACCTTTATATACTTTTTTATCCAACCCCTTTCCCCAAAATGCAGAGGCTTGATATATTTAGTCCGCATATATTAAGCGCACTTTTTAGTTTTTAACGCTTTTATTGTAAAACGATTCTTTTCCATACATGCGCATCGAGGTCAAACTAAATAAAGAACTTGTTTTACGTGTCGCCATTACAATTCTTCGTAGTTTGTACCACGTTTCTTGTCAATTAAATGTTAAGTGTATTTTTATCTCAATATGTATTAATATAAAGCCTTCCACATGATCAAAATGTACGTGGGATTGTATTTAGTTTTAACATGCTCTTATTTTCTTGTTTGACTGTAAGTATTTTAAGTTTTATATTTTCATTTAACTACATTACTTTCGATTGTTAAGATATTTAATTAATACTATAATTTCTTGTAGTTTTATCTCTGAAGATGGCAATAAGGCCGAAACTAGTTAGATAAATAAATATTTTTGAAAAACGACCAGTTAAAGTACAAAAAATTTTTTACTTGACTTTTAACCTTATTCGATTTATTAACAAATTGTCATAATAAAACTAATTATCTTCAAAGGAGTGGGGTTTATTCCATTGAATGTACAAACTGTAATTCTATATATGTAGGACAAACGGGTCGAAAACTAGAGACTAGAATATATGAACATCAAACAAAAGAAAATTCTAATGTATATAGGCATGCCATTGAAACAGGGCATAAAATAAATTAAAAAAAATGCTAAATTGATACACCATTGCAACAAAGGTTTTCAAATGGATTTATTAGAAATGTACGAAATCGACAAACACAAAAAAGATATAAATTTCAATTTATTAAATGATCAAGTAACACACGTCTACAATCCTTTATTTACGTTTCTCAAAACATTATAAATTTCAAAATTTAATTTGTATCTTCTCTTCTTCTCTAAATCAATCCCTCTTACTTTGCTCAAAGAAGCTACACCTACAATTTTTAGCATACAATAAAACCTGTCCATTTCAAGTTTTCTTCTGTATTTGTGTAGTTCGTGTAAATTGTTCTTTGTAAATGTTTTATATATTTATTACCATTTTGTAGTATTTTAATATTTTGACGTAAGTTTTTAATTTTAATTTTATTATTTATTAAATTTTAAAGAAATATTTTGCAAAAAACACATATAATTGAATAAACAAAATATCGACGATTATATTTGATTTCCAATTTTAATTTGTAGATTCGGCTGATGATGAGATTGTAAAACTCGAAACCGGTACCGAACAAATAAACAATAGCAAGTAAAGAAGTTGTGTTACTTTATATTTTAAATATTTAATAAACTTGCAACATGGATTCAAACAAACTATAAAAGAAAATATTCTTAATCTTTATAAATGGTGTACAATCGAAACAAAAATAGATGCGCCGCTTAAAAAATTATTTGCCGCCTACGTCACCTCTCCTATTAGAATCTTCTTTTGTATATCGAAAATGTAATTTGGAAGACTTATACGATCGAAAGTCGGCGCATCTCGTGTTGTTCTGATAGTACATGATTAACGATGCAATGCTATTAAAGCGGCCGATGTTATCGTTAAAATTGTTCAAGCTATACAGGCTGGGGTCAAATTGGACATCTTTAAAGGGAAACTCCTGTTTCTATAAGAAATAGAGGAAAAATGATAGTTCAATTTTTATAACTTTCCCTCAAAACTATATTTTAGTAGATATTGACATAAAAATGATTTGTTTTTAATGGAACACTCATTTTTGCATATTCGCCGAGAGCGTGTAATTTTAAAAGAAAGCTTTTAAGATCTTCAATTGCGTACTCTTACAAATGCATCTTTTATGAGTATTTATCTGTCAAATTTTAATTCAAACTTAAGTGCTAATCGTTAAAATATTTCGTTCTAGTCGTTAACTTTTACTATGTTACCTTAAAATGATGAAAAATGGGACATGTAAGTTTGTTTTAAACAATCTAGGGAGAAAGCAGAGGCTGCAGGAAATTTATATCATAAACAATATCCAGGAAGGCGGTTTTAATGATATTTTTTGTAGAAACGTTTTCGTAGAATAACTAAAAAACTTGCATATCATATTACAGGTTGAACTTTTCTCTTTCAAATGATCTACTCTGAATGAGGACACCATCAGAGGTAATAAACCTCTTTATAGATTTCGGAGCTACAACTAGTTCTTGTTCGATTACGTCCACGTTGCATTGCAAACATATTTCTTCAGTTTTATTTATGGCTACGCTGGTTATGACACCAGAATGATTCTTGGTAACTTTAATGATCATCAAAGAGTGACTGTCAGATTCCTTGATAACAATCTTATGAATAGAATCGTTGGTCATTTGTTTTCTGGTCTGGTCTCACGAAATCAGATCTTGTTTTTGAAAATGAAGAAAAGATTTGTATATCAAATTGAACGTTGAACCGTTGTCTTTCAAACGATGTCTAACTCGTTATTTTACCTTGAAATTGATTCCACCTAAGAAATTTTTTGTAGGAACGTTTTCGTAGAATAACCAAAAAACTTGCATATCATATTACAGGTTGAACTTTTCTCTTTCAAATGATCTACTCTGAATGAGGACACCATCCTTCCGCCATGTGATCATTAGAGTTTGGGTTTCAACTGTTCTAGCTTTGAGAACAACTTGTTTACCTTTCTTGATCATCATGGTAATAAATCTCTTTATAGATTTCGGAGGCTACAACTAGTTCTTGTTCGATTACGTTCACGTTGCATTGGAAACATATTTCTTCAGTTTTATTTATGGCTACGCTGGTTATGACACCAGAATGATGCTTGGTAACTTTAATGATCATCAAAGAGTGACTGTCAGATTCCTTGATAACAATCTTATGAATAGAATCGTTGGTCATTTGTTTTCTGGTCTGGTCTCACGAAATCAGATCTTGTTTTTAAAAATGAAGAAAAGATTTCTATATCAAATTGAACGTCGAACCGTTGTCTTTCAAGCGATGTATAACTCGTTATTTTAACTTGAAATTGATTCCACCTAAGAAATGTTAATGGATGTGGTTTCGACGTTTTAATAGAATCACGAAGAAAATGATAAAATTGGAAAAATCCTCTTTCAACTGATGCATAACTCAATTTGAAATTGATTTTACTTAAGAAATGTTAAATGACGTTTTCTTCTTGATGTCTCAGTAGAACCACGAAAAAAAATAATAATGAGATAATTTATTGTCGAAAAAAACATGAAAAGAAACAGGAAATACGAAGTTGCAATCCAATTACAAATGAAGAACAAAAGGAAAATCAAACGCAAACTCGATAGTGACCACAAACTTCCGCCCAAACCGTCAAAGCACGTAACATTTTGTAGGTTGATAAATGAGTCAATTTATCGCCAAAATGACAGAATTAGAAAAAGATACTATGATACTAAGTTAAAGATTGAACCAACCTCTTTCAAATGATATATAACTCGTTGATTTAATTTGAAATGGATTCCAGAAAAGAAATAAGAAATGTTAAAGGATTATGTGTTTTTGACGTTTTAGTAAAATGACGAAATATATAATAAAATTTGAAAGATCATAGAGGTTTCCTTTTTGAAAATGAAAAAATTACTTGCATACCAGTTTAAAGGGTGAATCTTCCTTTTAAAATGATGTATAGCTCATTGTTTCATCTTCTTTATGTATTAATAGAATCACAAAAAAACGATATAATTGGAAAAAGATGGTTATGATTGGACGTGTATATCAAATTAAATCTTGACCCCTCCTCTTTCAAATGATTTATAACTCGACGTTTTAAAAATGATAAAATTTGAAGGATCCTGAAGATCTTATTTTTGATAATGAGAAAATGGCTTGTATATCAAATTAAAGCTTAAACTCTCCTCTTTCTTCTGACGTATAACTAAATTTGAAATTGATTTCACTTAAGAAATCTTAAATGATGTCTTCTTGACGCCTTAGCAGAATCACGAAAAGAAAATGATAGAATTAGAAAAAGATCGTGGACGTCCTTTTTAATAATGAAGAAATGACTTGTATACTAAATTAAAGGTTGAATCTTCCTCTTTCAAAAGATGTATCACTCGTTGCTTCAATTTGAAATCGAGTCCACTTAAGAAATGGGAAAGAATGATGTGTTTTTTGCGTTTTAGTAGAATCGCGCAAAAAACTGATAAAATTTGAAAGATCCTGGTGGTCTTATTTTTGAAAATGAAGAAATGAATAGTATATCAAATTAAAAGTTGAACCTTCCTCTTTCAAATGATGTATAACTCGATGTTTCAATTTGAAATCGATTCCACCTAAGAAATGTTAAAAGATATTGTGTTTTTGACCTTTGAATAGTATCACAAAAAAATTGATAAAATTTAAAAGATCATGAAGATCTTATTTTTGAAAATAAAGAAATGACTTGTATATGAAATTGAAGGTTGGACTTTCCTCTTTCAAATGCTGTATAATTCGTTGTTTCAATTAGAAATCAATTTTACTTAAGAAATGTTAAAGTATGACGTGCTTTTTACGTTTTAATAGAATCACGAAAAAAATGATGAGACTTGATGATCGTGTAGGTCTTATTTATCAAAATGAAAAAATGACTTGTATAGCAGATTAAATGTTGAACCTTCCTCTCTAGAAGGATGTATAACTCGCTGTTTCAGTTTAAAATCGATTGCACCTAAGAAGTGTTAAAAGATGATGTGTTTTTGACGTTTTAGTAGAATCACGAAAAAAACGACAAAATTTGAAAGATTGTGGAGGGCCTATATTTGAATATGAAGAAATGACTTTTATATCGAATTGAGAGTTGATCCCTTCTCTTTCAAATGATGTATAACTCCTTGTTTCAATTTGAAACCGACTCCACCTAAGAAATGTTAAATGATGATGTATTTTTTGTCGTTTCAGTAGAATAACGAACAAAATGATAAAATTTGAAAGAAAAAGAGCGTGAGCGTCTTCTATTTGAAAATGAAAAAATGACTTGTATATCAAATTAAAGCTTAAACTTTCCTCTTTCTTCTGATGTATAACTCAATTTGAAATTGATTTCACTTAAGAAATCTTAAATGATGTCTTCTTGACGCCTTAGTAGAATCACGAAAAGAAAATGATAGAATTAGAAAAAGATCGTGGACGTCCTTTTTAATAATGAAGAAATGACTTGTATACTAAATTAAAGGTTGAATCTTCCTCTTTCAAAAGATGTATCACTCGTTGCTTCAAATTGAAATCGAGTCCACTTAAGAAATGGGAAAGAATGAAGTGTTTTTGGCGTTTTAGTAGAATCGCGCAAAAAACTGATAAAATTTGAAAGATCCTGGAGGTCTTATTTTTGAAAATGAAGAAATGACTAGTGTAACAAATTAAAAGTTGAACCTTCCTCTTTCAAATACTGTATAACTCGATGTTTCAATTTGAAATCGATTCCACCTAAGAAATGTTAAAAGATTATGTGTTTTTGACCTTTGAATAGAATCACAAAAAAATTAATAAAATTTAAAAGATCATGAAGATCTTATTTTTGAAAATGAAGAAATGACTTGTATATGAAATTGAAGGTTGGACTTTCCTCTTTCAAATGCTGTATAATTCGTTGTTTCAATTAGAAATCAATTTTACTTAAGAAATGTTAAAGTATGACGTGCTTTTTACGTTTTAATAAAATCACGAAAAAAAATGATGAGACTTGAAGATCGTGTAGGTCTTATTTATCAAAATGAAGAAATGACTTGTATAGCAAATTAAAGAGGTTCAACCTTCCTCTCTAGAAGGATGTATAACTCGCTGTTTCAGTTTAAAATCGATTGCACCTAAGAAGTGTTAAAAGATGATGTGTTTTAGTAGAATCACGAAAAAAGCAACAAAATTTGAAAGATGGTGGAGGGCCTATATTTGAAGATGAAGTAATGACTTTTATATCAAATTGAGAGTTGAACCTTTCTCTTTCAGATGATGTATAACTCCTTGTTTCAATTTGAAACCAACTCCACCTAAGAAATGTTAAAGCATGATGTATTTTTGGCGTTTCAGTAGAATAACGAACAAAATGATAAAATTTGAAAAAGAGCGAGAGCGTCTTCTATTTGAAAATGAAGAAATGACTTGTATAGCAAATTAAAGGTTGAACCTTCGTCTTTCAAATGATGTATAATTCATTGTTTCAATTTGACATCGATTCCACCTAAGAAATGTTAAAGGATGAAGTGTTTTTGGCGTCTTTGTAGAATCACGAAAAAAAAATATAATATTTGGAAGAGATCGTGGAGATCTTATTTTTGAAAATGAAGAAATGACTTTTATGTCAAATTGATAGCTGGACTTTCCTCTTCCAAATGATATATAACTTGTTGTTTCAGTTTGAAATCGAATCCACTTAAAAAATGTTAAAGATTAATATGTTTTTCACGTTTTTATAAAATCACGAAAAAATGAGAAAATTTGAAAGATCATTGAGGTCTTATTTTTGAAGATGAAGAAATGATTTGAATATCTAATTAAAGGTTGAATCTTCCTCTTTCAAATGATGTATTCTTTGTTCCAATTTGACATCGACACCACTTAAGAATTGCTAAAGGATGACGTGTTTCTTTAATTGTTGATTAGATATTCAAGATCCTATTCGTCCTACCCATAGATTATATCCATTAGGAAGATTAAAAGATGGTCTACAAATAGCCAATAAATTCCTTACAGCAATTAAATGCCGAAGTTGTGATCGCTTTTGCAACACTTAGGTCCATTGAGTTAAAAAAAAATATCAATTTTTGAACATTTTCTATAGAAAAGGGGCTTATTTTTGTTATTTATTATTATTTTCTTCTCTAAAATCTGCAATAATAAGTTCTAACATTGTGTATGTCAGAGCAGACTTGAACGAACTATCGAGTGTGTTATATCACGAAGTTCCACTTTAGAAAATCATTGTTAGTCAATATTGCTTTAATGGAAAGCTGATTTATTCCAGTGAATTCTACATAATAAATTGCTTTGGAAATGATTTCACAAAAAGGAAGATTTTTCAAATAAAAAAAAGTTATAACGACTTTTCGAAATTGCACTTTTTTGAAAAACAGCCTGTACCTCAGAAATCATACGAAATATCGATATGCGATGTTCAACATAAAGTTTTTTTAAAAAATCAAGCCTCATACATTGAGGTTATATATTTTCTCTCTATTTCTAAGTTTTCTAGGTTATTTCTTTTTTTTATTTTCTCTCTATTTTAAAAAGGGGATTTCCTTTTAATAGTGTCTATTTTAGTGTCTGTTCGAGTAAAGTAGCAAAAATTAATTTATATATTAACGCAATGTTTAGAGGTTAAAATAACTCGGGCTATATACAAAAAATGACTTCAAGGAAATCAAGAATATTAAAAAGATTACAATCAGGTAGTTCCAAGCCCTTAATAAACGTTTATAAAGTAAATAGCAGCATTAATTTTATTGTGGTAAAAGAAATATTATTACATCTTCATTTAAAATTCATTGCTGTCGTAATAAATAATTCCGTAAGCTAAAATGTTTATTGTAGGTGATTCTACTACGTTTAGATCAGATTGTTATCCTAAATTAAACATAGTAATCTACATTTTAGTAAATGAAGGTTTATTTTTATAGTTTCCTTTTGTTGTTGCAAAATCGGAATATTCAAGTGTTAAGAATAATTAGATTGAATCATGTTAAATATATTTAAAGCGAATTTCATAAATAAAATAAATTATTGATAAATTGAAGGATTATTTAAAAAAAATAATAATTCAATAAACCTATTCATGAAATTACAACAATCGTACCGGAAGTATAAAAACTACACAACGAGAACTAAACAATAAAACATTTTAATTATGAATGATTTATCAAATGATTTATTCAATCTGATTATAAAAAAGATTTTACTAAAAATTTTATTCTAGTTGACAAGATTGTTTCATCGGGATTAAAACGGATTATGTAGGTTCGTTTGATTTGAGTAAATTATAGATAATTACCGCTAATTTATAATATCGAAAAAGGGTCGAATTGGAAATAATTACACCCTACGCTAGCTTATGAGCCTATCCATACATAAAAGCGAACATGTTTATTTGAAATTGTTGATGTGTTCATTAATTTGATAAAGTGTAACGTTCGAATGAATATAATGACTTTTATATAATATCAAATATCCCAAAAAATAATTTGAGTAAAATTAAATGTTTTTTTTATCCAAATTGGTCCAGTTTGTCGATTTCGTTTGATTTCGTTTGTCGTTAAACGACTTCGAAACTGCCAAAATAAAATTGTCTTCATTATTTAAATCGTTCGAATTTGTCTTGATCTTTTGTGTATGTATATATAGGTATAAAATCGAGTCATTTTGAGGTAGAGAAAGAAATCTTAAATAATCCTTTCAAATTTAGCTTCCAAATACACAATTTGTGAAGAAGTTCAATACAATTTTGTTGCTAAATTATATCCAATCGTTTTTAATTAATGTTAATTATGAATTTATTTCTATAATTAAACCAAATCGTAGTTTTTAAGAAAAAAATTGATGCAATTGTATTCAAAAAATCGTATCTCAGGAATTAATTGAGATATAACTTTAAAATAAGAAGCAATTTGAAGCATATTTAGTTAGTATTTAATGTACCTTAGATCGTTTTTTCATATCTTTAAATCTCCGCATTATGATTTTTTGATTGAAACTCTGCAAAATGTAATTATATGTGTTTGATAAAAAATCAAGAAATTTTCAAAGAATTGAGACGTCGCATTGAAATAAGAAACAATTTGAAGCAAATTAAGTTAGTATTTAAGGTGTCTAAGATTGTTTCTCCAAATCTTTAAATTTAAGCGTTATGATTTTTTGATTGAAACTCTGCAAAATGTAATTATATGTGTTTGATAAAAATCAAGAAAATTTTAAGGAATCGTGTATCAAAAACTAATTGAGATATCGGTCTGAATAAAAAAGCAATTTGAAACAAATTTTATAGTTATTTAAGGTACCTAAGATTCTTGCTTCAAATATTTAAATCTCCGAGTTATGATTTTTTTATTGAAACTCTGCAAAATGTAATTATATGTGTTTGATAAAAATCAGGACTTTTTAAAGAATCGTAACTCAAGAACTAATTGAGATATCGCTCTGAAATAAAGAGCAACTTAAAGCAAATTTTGTTGCGATTTAAAGTGCCTAAGATCCTTGCTCCAAGTATTTAAAACTCCGAGTTATGATTCTTTTATTGAAACTCTGCAAAATGTAATTATATGTGTTTGATAAAAATCAAGACTTTTTAAAGAATCGTAACTCAAGAACTAATTGAGATATCGCTCTGAAATAATGAGCAACTTGAAGCAAATTTTGTTGCTATTTAAAGTCCCTAAGATTGTTGCTCCAAATATTTAAAACTCCGAGTTATGATTTTTTGATTGAAACTCTGCAAAATGCAATTATATGTGTTTGATAAAAGTCAAAAAATTTTTAAAGAAGCGTATCTCAAGAATTAATAGAGATATCGTTCTAAAACAAAGAGCAATTTGAAGCAAATTTTGCAGTTAAATAAGGTACCTAAAAACCTTGCTTAAAATATTTAAATCTCCGAGTCATAATTTTTTAATTGACTCTGCCAAATGTAATTATATGTGGTTGATAAAAATCAAGATATTTTTAACGAATCGTATCTCAAGAACTAATCGAGACATCGCTCTGAAATAAAGAGCAACTTGAAGCAAATTTTGTTGCTATTTAAAGTGCCTAAGATCCTTGCTCCAAATACATAAAACTCCGAGTTATGATTCTTTTATTGAAACTCTGCAAAATGTAATTATATGTGTTTGATAAAAATTAAGACTTTTTAAAGAATCGTAACTCAAGAACTAATTGAGATATCGCTCTGAAATAAAGAGCAACTTGAAGCAAATTTTGTTGCTATTTAAAGTGCCTAATAAGATCATTGCTCCAAATATTTAAAACTCCGAGTTAGGTTTTTTGATTGAAACTCTGCAAAATGTAATTATATGTGTTTGATAAAAATCAAGACATTTTTAAAGAATCGTAACTCAAGAACTAATTGAGATATCGATCTGAAATAAAGAGCAACTTGAAGCAAATTTTGTTGCTATTTAAAGTGCCTAAGATCATTGCTCGAAATATTTAAAATTTCGAGTTATGATTTTTTGATTGAAACTCTGCAAAATGTAATTATATGTGTTTGATAAAAATCAAGACATTTTTAAAGAAGCGTAACTCAAGAACTAATTGAGATACCGATCTGAAATAAAGAGCAACTTGAAGCAAATTTTGTTGCTATTTAAAGTGCCTAAGATCCTTGCTCCAAATATTTAAAACTCCGAGTTATGTTTTTTTGATTGAAATTCTGCAAAATGTAATTATATGTGTATGATAAAAATCAAGAAATTTTTAAAGAAGCGTATCTCAAGTACTAAGTGAGATATTGTTCTGAAATAAAGAGCAATCTGAAGCAAACTTAATCTAATTTTAATACACCAATTATAATTTCTTCGATTCCATAAATTAAAAAGATAAAATTTTTTTAAATCACCTCTCTTGTTATTGAGGTTAAATTGAATAATCTAATTTACATCATATCTCAAAGACGAATTGAGATATTATTATGAAATAGAAATCATTTTGAAGCAAATTTAATCTAGTTTTAACACACCAATTATAATTATTTCGACTCCATAAATTAAAAAGATAAAATTTTTATAAATCGCCTCTCTTGTTATTGAGGTTAAATTGAATAATCTAATTTACATCATATCTCAAAGACGAATTGAGATATTATTATGAAATAAAAATCATTTTGTAGCAAATTTAATTTAGTTTTAACACACCAATTATAATTATTTCGATTCCATAAATTAAAAAGATAAAACTTTTTTAAATCACCTCTCTTGTTATTGAGGTTAAATTGAATAATCTAATTTACATCATCATATCTCAAAGACGAATTGAGATATTATTATGAAATAAAAATCATTTTGAAGCAAATTTAATCTAGTTTTAACACACCAATTATAATTATTTCGATTCCATAAATTAAAAAGATAAAATTTTTTTAAATCACCTCTCTTGTTATTGAGGTTAAATTGAATAATCTAATTTACATCATCATGTCTCGAAGATGAATGGAGATATTATTATGAAATAAAAATCATTTTGAAGTAAATTTAATCTAGTTTTAACCCACAATTTAACAAATTACAAGTAAATACTTTATAATACCATTTATGGTGTCTTTTAGAAATAATCCTTCAAACAAAGTCCTATGATTTTAAAGAGGTTTTAAACTGTTTAAATATGATAAAACAAAACTCCCTGTTGATTTTGACAGCTTTACAACAATTTTAAAGATATTACAGGAAAGAAATATAATTTTTTTATAAATAATAATTCATTTGGTCAAAATAGCATCTTAAAAGTATTCTTCATCATTGAATCGAAGCTCACATCTAAACAGATATTTCTATTTGATCACACAACACAAAAAGATTGAGTCTGTAACCTTTAATTTTATGAAGAAAAATTAATTATACTTCGTTGAATAAGTGCAATATCACAGAACAGATACAATATATTAAAGATATTTGGGCAACAACAACAAAAGTTGATAGTTATGTTGCCTAATTCAGAAAAAGGAGTGTTATAAATCGAAGAAGAAGTTTGAAAAGTTTGTTTCCTTTTCTGTTTGTGTAGAATCTAATTCTGATAAGGAATGGGTTAAATAACGTTATTACAAAAGGAAATAACTCTAATATTACAAAAAGTTTTCTTCATATCAAGCCAAGTATATAACATCGTAAGTTATTTTACATCGTTACATTATATTTGATATCAATTTAATATATTCGTTGTTTAAGTTAAAAAGAATATTAGGAAGAAATTGGAGAGCTCTCAAGAAGATAATGATGTCGCTAACAATCATGGTAAGTTAGATTATGAATTGAAGAATGGAACGGGAACAAGTAATAATGTTCAAAAGAAAAATCAACGGTAACCTAAAAGTCCTAAATATTTGTTTTTACTTAAAATGTAGGTATATATAAAGTATAGATACACAAATTTATGAATAATCAGCTTTATATATACTGGATTTTTGATTTTCGTGGTGATTGAATCGTTTCGAAGAAAACTAATGATCACCTAATTGTATAAAAAATATCCTGATCAATTTCATTCCTTAACTAACAATTAAAACCACTAATTATACTTAAGCATTTTCGGTTTTACCTCAGGGTACCTATTGTTAAAGTAAATGGATCGTTAAATCTGCTCCGTGTGTTATACGGTACCCTTCAATGAAGGGAAGACAATTGGCTTTGTTTGGCACTTGAATAACGATGTTCTAGCTAGCTAAATACACCGTACATACTTTCCAATGAATCTAATTTATCTAAGAAAGTTATCTTTTTAACTAGTTTATTTATTAAATCGTTGAAAGTAAAATTAAGGGGTAACAACGAAATGTAAGGGGATATATGTGGAATAGAAAAGATGTTTGAAAATGGGACGATCCCTGAGTTCTTTGGAAAAGATTGAAACCAGCTTATCTATTCAAGCTCGAAGAAAATATCAAATTTATAAGTGTCAATAGCAGCTATTGTAGACATGTCTTGATATGATACACGACAAGATCGACTTATTTTCCTTGAAAAGCGTTTGAAAGGTTTAGTGTTGAATATCTGGATCGAATCTAAAATGTTTATGGAAAAATATTTATTCAAAATTTTTTTTGATTCAATTTCTTTCTCCATGTGATGTTAAACTTGAATAAATTTACTTCAACCGTAACGAAAAGAAAGTAATATACGAATTATTTGGGTGAAAAAGCGAGAAAGATAATTTAATAAACCCGTTTTCTATATGAACCTAGTTTTCTGGCACCAAAAATTTAATATTTACCCCCGGAGAAAAATAATTACGCGCCACTGCCCGAAAATTGAGCAAAACGTTCCTCACAATAAGAATTTTAAAATTAATTTCTTTTTTTTGTTCTTAACGAACTACGTAAAATTCATATAAAAATTTTCGATTTGAAATGACAAGGATAAAAACGAAAGACGAAAAAAAAACAGTTCGTTGGTAAAGATAAAGGTCGGGTTTGCGCTGATATCAAAAAGGGGCTCTCGTCAACTCACTTGAGGCGGTTTTCCGGATGGACTCCGTACATAATACGCTATTTACAAAGGGCGTTGGCATTTTCCAAAGCTCCGCGAGAGAGCTTTATGAGAAAGTTAATTTTACGAAGACCTCGTCGTTTTCCTCTTTGGCCGCTTAGCCGGAAACCGAGCCGAGGAAGTGGGAAAGAATGAAATAAAAATCGATGTGTGTGTCGCAACCGCCCGTATGCTCCAACATTAGCAGGTGAAAAGTTTCCCGTTATCGCAGCTTTTTATCAGTTTACTGAAGTGGGCACATGTTACTATGCTTGTTTACTTTAACACATCTGCTAGAAGTAGCACCGCATATCTATCTGTATTGTATTAAAATCAATTTAGAATTTATTCCGAAAAATTAACCCAATAAAAATAACCCCGTTAAGAAATTGATTTAAAAAATAAAAAGAAATTAAAATTAATTTCTTTTTAGAAAATCCAAAGATGAAATCGTCCCTTCAATAAATCTGAATCTAAAAATTGTAAACATTTTAAAATCCTTTATGGGGTGTTGCTCGATAACATATGTTTTCTTAGATTACACGTTCAAAGAAAAAGAAAAATTGAAAGGGCCGGATCGAAAAACAAAAAAAGGAGATGAAAGAAAAATGGGTAAACAGCACAAACGAGCTTACCTTTTGTTAGCTGAACGGATTTAGAACAGACCGAACCGACGACGATCTGTGACTGTTCGGTCGCTGATGAGCTTTTGTGTGGAGGAAAAACGCCAAGTTGGTTTGGGAAAGCTCGGTCCCGCTCTGCGATGTTAAAGCTACAAGCTGTTCACAAGCTACTGAATTATCATAGAAAGGCAGTAGTCGCCACACCCCATACGAACCGAAAACGCCTGCGCCATTTCCACCACCCCTACGGGAATCAACCCCGAACGCGTATACAGTCATCCGGGATTCTTGTGTGTTTCCAAAGGACATTGATGGGGAAGAAACCGATACATTGCGTTATTATAGAAATCCAATTCCGGTATAATTAGGAATGTTACATGGAGAGAGCTCTATATATATATATAATTTTTTTTCTACAAAAATATATTTCAAATAAAATTCAAAACGTCGACTTGATAATATTAAAATTATGCAGAGCTTCTTTTAAAGTTAAAAAATTATTAAATTATGCCTGATTAATTATAGTTAATAATTTCAACTATTTTTGAATCATACAGAATGATAATTTATACAGCTTGAACACCTCGCTATATTTAATCTGTGATAAAGAATCTAACTCACTAAATAAATCTTTCATAAGTGATAAAAAAATCATTAAATTTCAAAAGCAATAACATTCTGATAAATCAATGATCTAAATTTCAGAGATGTAGTTATTCTAGATTATAAAAAGTGTTAATTGAAAAAGAATCATGTGCTAGAACGTTCTGTATATTTCTGATTGGATAAAGTTTTTGAAAAATAAGTTTTTTTTTACGCTACTCTCTGTAAGACATCTTCGCTCGAAGAATCCTCGATGTCACTTAACTTATTTTCTTGCTTTTTTTAAGAACTTGTTGAGGCGTTCCTTGTATCTCACTGTCATCGCTAATATCTCACTCCCGCACGAATCTCATAACGGTATAATAAATCTCTTTGATATAGCTCTTTGATCCTCCGCGAAGGAGCTGGACTAACTACTTGAAAAAAGCAATGGACGGTAACTACTAACTACTTAGACCAAAAAGTAGTTTAACTACTCTTAGACCCAGTTTATTCACCTTTAGATAAATTTAGCCGCTAGATATTTTCCATGGTTACTGTAATTTAACTTGCCATGATTGGCTATTTGACCAGTAACTATGGTAAATATCAGATAGTTAAATTTAACCAAAGGTGAATAAACTGGGCTTAAAAATAATATTACTTTAATTACTAACAAACCAGTAGTTAGTAGTTAAATATCTAACTACTTTTTTTAACTATATACAATGCACTTTTAAAGCCTAAAAGTGCATTGTATAATAATACCTAATACCATACCAACAACTGTAAAATGCATAGAATGTTAATTTAAAATGTTAAAATTGTTAATTTTCTAGAAAAATCGAAAAACTTTTGTTTCTAGTTCTGAGCCTAATGTTAGTTCTGAAGATAGGTTGGGTTAGGTTGGGCCGTCTTAGGAGAGGATATGGCTAAGCCCAAATGTTTTTCGTTATAGGACTTTTTCGCTATTAGCTCTAGCGTTAGTGTTGGCTTTATTTCTAGTTATTATTCAGCCTTAGATTGTTATATACTTGTATCGAACTAAAACTAGAACGAACACAAGACCTAGAACTAGAAAAGTTTCCGTTTAGCCATCGATTCTCTCGATTCTCACCAACTCCAGCTGATGTTGCTACGTTGGTGTTGTATTTTATAAATATTTGTTTAATTAACTTACAATCATGGTGCATTTCTTTATTAGCTCTTCTATCTTGCTAATACCTTAATAATTCTAATTGCATTTTATTTTTTTAAAAATCTTTTTCTGATTAGGATATTTTTTGAATTTATCACAATATTTTAAATTTTCAACTATCTTATAAGTAATTAAATTACTTCAAGGAATTAAAATAAACATAAATAGTTACAATACCTAAAGTAGTTAACAATGAGGGGTTAACTACTTTCTTCTGTAAACATTTTATGCCAGCATAAAATAATCAAGTATAACTACTAATAAAACAAATGTAATTAGAATAGTTAACTACTTTTGCAGTTAACTACTGCCCAGCTCTGCTCTGCGAAAACTGTTTTACTTCAGCAAATGCTTAATGGTGAAATATTGCCAACCTTTAGTCGTTTTAACTTTTATGTGGTTTTTGTTAGTTCTGCTGACAAATAAGACAAGGTATTTAAACGTATAGGCATTTAAATGTGTACCCGCTAGAAAGTTCGGTTTGCGATGCGTTGGGTCAGGTTTACTTGTTCCATACTTCTGATTGACATCATCAGTATGGGCTAAATAATATACTTGTTATTTAACTAACATCTTGTTGGGGTTTCTGTTTCTTGTCATAAATGCATATTTTTTTAACAGACACTTGACCTGCAGCTTAAAAGGTTCTGTTTGGGTTGGGTTGTTCCATTTTTCTGTTCTATTCAGCAGATTAACATCATCGTGATGAGTTAAATAATGCGCTGATATGGTAGGTGTTATTTGTGATTGATTGTAATTAGTACTATCACCGTGTTAGAGTATCTGATTCTTGTTATAAGTATAAATTTTTATTGCAAATCCAGTATAAGCTAAACTAAAAATTCTTAAATAACAAGTTTGGTTTAACTCAACCTAACCTAACACTTAATATATTATTCGTAATAGCAGGGGCGGCCGACGTCTTCGAAGTCGGCGAAAATGATTCAAAAAGTAACCTCGGCCGGGTTACTACTTCTGGTCTGGGATATTCCAAGATATTTAATAAAAATCTTTGAAAATTTGTTGGAATTTTTTTAACAAATCTAACCCAATATCCGGGGAAAATCCAGTCTAGAGTTCTTGAAAGACCGGATAGTGTGGGGTTGGAGTCCATCTTTGGGTCTCCGGTCTTGAGTTATTATCACACAACCCAATCTAAGACAACATAATTAATAATACGTATTCCTGATACCCGGGGCGGTCGATGTCTTTAAAGTCGATCGAAGTTACCCAAAAAATGACTTTACCCAAAAAATTACTCAAGAAATATCTTTGAAGACGTCGACCGCACCATTTACCACGGGTATTAAGAGTTGGGTTGGGTTGGGTTGGGTTGGGTTATTATTATTCAACCCAACCCACCCTAAGACTTAATATATTATTAGTGATAAATAGGGGTACAACATCTTTAAAATACCTAACCTAAAACTAACCCAACCTAAAACTTAATGTATTATTCGTAATAAATGGGGCGGCCGACGTCTTTGAAGTCGACCGAGGTTACTTTATCCAGAAAATGACTTAAAAAAATAACCTCTGCCGACATCGAAGACGTCAGTCACCCCATTTATCACTAATATTAAGAGTTAGGTTGGGTTATTCTAGAAACAACCGCGGCCGACTTTAAAGATTTTTTGTTGTTTTTAACGAGGTCGGGGAAAATCTACGAACAGATATCCGGCCTCGGATAGTATGCGGTTGGGGCGATGAGTTCCAACCCCACTAAAAACCCCTTTCCTCATCTGTTTCCTCTCCGGAATCGTTTGCGCATGCCATCGGAGACCATTGATCATGTGGTAATTCCTATTTCCCACCATTCTTCACTTTCCCTGAACATATCTAGCTCATTCCTCTACTCACTTTCCCTCGCATTCTCCATCCACCATAAATAGGTTGTAATAAAAACTAACAATTCCCATTACTTCTTCATTCTTTTATTTTCTTACTCACATACCCGGTTTTGGGAGGCAGTAAGCTTTCCCGGCTCACCTTTTCTCTCTCCATTCTGTCCTTTCTTAATACTCCCTTGTTTATTCTTACCTCCGGCTCACTAGGCGTCTCATACTCTACCTCTCTTCCCGGTCTTCCACCCGCTCTCTTCTCCTCTCCTCCGTTTCCTTTTCGACCATGATCGCAAATGGCTCATCGTCGCATCCCTCTCTCTTCATCTTTAATCAGCAGTTCCGCGACATTATCTTTTATTATCGTTCTTCCAATCTTAGCCTCAGTATCTCTTCACAGTTCTCTTCCTCTCTTCTCTCCTTCGTTTCCTTTTCGACCACGATAGTTCGTAAAAGGCTCATCGTCTTATCCCTCCCTTTTCGTGCTCAGCAGTTTAGCGACATTCTCTGCTGTTATCGTTCCTTTGATCTTAGCCTCTGTATCTTTACAATCTTTCTCGAATCTCTCACATTCAAAGCTATATGCTCTGAGGTATCCTACTTCCCGCATTCGAACCAGCATTCATCTGATCCCACCCTCTTTATCCTCTACTCTGTTATAGCTTGTGTTGTATAATAATCCAACAGCGGTCCTTTCAGTTCCCATTGTCTAACTTCACTTATACAATTCTTTGCCCACCCTGAATACTTATGCCATATTTGTTGCCACTTCTCTTTCATGATTCCTCTTTTCTCGTTCATATCCCTTCCTTTTCCTCTCAATTTTTACTGCGTTCTCAAGCTAGATTCATCGATGTATGCTTCTTCTATACGTGGATATTATGCTAATGAAAGTCTGTCTCTCTATTGCTCTTATCACCATTACATACTTCTTATGTTTCATAGCTAATTCCTATGCTGGAGTTGTATATAGAATTATGGATCGCACCACAGTTCCTAACAGGCTTGTTCATGCATGTCTTGGTCCTCCGTTCGTCGGCATTAAGCGTATCAGGTTCTTTCTCGCTTTTTCCGCAACTTTCCTAATATGTTCTATCATACGTAGATCCTTATCCAGGAATACGCCTAAGCATTTGACTGCTTGTGAGATCTTTACTGTTTCTTTTCCAACTCTTATCTCAATGTTTGGCATTTTTCTTGTTCTCTCCAATATAACAACATCAAAATCTCTGATCTTTTCCACTATTCTTTGTATGCAGTACTCCGCCTTGTCTTTTATCTTCTCCGGTGTTTTGGTGTTGACTATCACTGCCAAGTCATCAGCATACGCAATCGTAGAGATGCCCTCTTCTAACTTTACTCTCAGAACACTAAATACGTTATAAAACACGTTCCATAACGTCGCTCTCATGACCGAGCCCTGAGCTGCGCCGCACGTCATATTTTCTCCTTTTCCGTTAGGAAGTATTATCCGAACGTTATAGTATTCCTCTTTGATAGGTACGATTTAACCATTTTTCTTAATACTAATACGATTTCTCCCTTTTCTATCGCTTCCATTATCTTTCCCCGTGGTGCTGAGTTGAAAGCGTTTTTTATGTCGAACATTACCATTGTCGCTAGGTCTCTATGCGTTAAGGAAATCTTCTCTTGGTAATTTTTTTGCTGTATGGCAGTCATTACAGCATCCACAGGACTTCTTCCCTTCCCATATCCATACTGTTCTTGGCTCAATATTCTTTTCTCTTGTATCTCTATTATCATTCTTTGGTTTATTAACCTCAGCAGGCACAGTGGTCTATATAACCTTTCTGCTGTCTCTTGGTTTTTCGATAAGTACTAGTAACGTCCTTTCTCCATATTAGTGGGAACATGCCTAACTTCCAACAGCTGTTGTACGTTTTCAGGAAAATAGCTTAGTACATTTTCAAGTTATTGCGTTGTTAGGGGTTCAATTGTTTCATAAGACTTGGGTTGGGTTATTATCATTCAACCTAAAACTAAATATATTATTCGTGACACCCGGGGCGACCAACTTTTCCAAATCGGATGAATTTCCTTTACTAAGAAAATAACTCAAGAAATATCGGCCGACACGAAGAAGTCGGTTGCCCCATAGATCACGCGATATTAAGACCTGTGTTCCTACCGTTCATATTGAAGATCTGGGTTAGTATTTAATTTGGTGAGGGTGATACATTACTTTAATATAGGTTTTGTTTAACCTAGTCGAAACAAACCCAACGGAAGTCTTGATATTCGTGATACCTGAGTCGTTGCAAATGTGAAGAACATTACATTCTGGGTGTGTATATCCTACTAGAAATGAACTCAAAAAGTAATATCATCTGACTTTATTCGATCAACATATACAGGAGTCTGATACAGGATACAGGAGTCTGAATCAGTGCTGACTACACGTGCTTTCTCTGTCTAATCTCGAACGGGTGGTTTTTCAGTGGTTTTTGGTACTTTTAATTATAGTTTTCTTTGACTTGATGGTGTTTGTGAGTGCGCTGATTAACAAGATAAACTCGTTGTTCATCAGTATTAAGGTACTTTAATTTTAAGAGTTTTAACATTTCTGTTCCGATCCGAGTTTTCTTTGTGTCCGGTTTTTGTGCCTTTTCGAACTTGCTCTCAGGTTGTTTCGTATTACTACGAAACAACCCGGTTTGGAATGCTCCGGAAAGTGCGGTGGTTATAAAACCGAGGGAGTATTTTGGAAGTGTCCCAGCTGTAGGGGCGCAAATAATAGTTCTGTGATTATTGATGATGACTCTGCGTCCTCTTCTTCAACTCCTTCTGTGATTGATTTACATTGCATTCTACAGTCAATCCAGGCAGATATTAAGATCATGAACTCCAAATACGATGATCTATTGAAGTCAATTTCCTTTTATGGGGATAAAATAAGTGACTTCGAGATAACCCTTAAAGGTTTAAATGATAGAGTAAAGCGAATGGAGGGTGTCACCGCTGAGAACGTCCAACTAAGAGAAACTGTTGAAGATTTCTCTTCGCGTGTTCAGCATTTGGAACAGCACTCCAGGGTAAGCAATCTTATCTTGTCCGGTGTTCCAGAGGAAAGAAATGAAAATTTGAGTGCGGTGGTTTGTGATATTGGAGCGGTCATTGGTTGCCCGGTTGGTGGATCTGATATTGACGCAGTTCATCGACTTCCCTCTCGTTCAACCTCTGGAGAGAACGGTGCACATGGTGTTGGCGGTGGAAAGAGAAACATTGTTGTCAGGTTTATGTCTAGGAATGTACGCAATCAATTTCTCGCAGCCTCTAAGATGTTTCGAAAAAATAACAATGCTGCTTCTCCTGGCCTCTGTATTCCCAATATTAGCGACAAGCTTTTTATTAATGAACATTTGATCCCTGCTAATGCTGAATTATTTAAAAAGAGCAAAGAGGAAGGAGTACAAGTTTTCCTGGTTGAAAAATGGGATTACGATTTTGGATTATGACTTTGTCTATTTACTACCAGAATGTGCGTGGTTTGCGCACAAAGACTGCTATATCATATGCGAACTCGCTGAACCTGACTCACGATTTGGTGTGTTTAACAGAGTTTAACCTAAACGATTCCATCTACATCGGTGAGATCCTTTGCAGTAACTATATCATTTATCGTCGTGACAGAAATTCGACTGCTTCTGATGGTTCTGAGGGCGGTGGTGTTCTTGTTGCGGTTCGCGTGGGCATTGTCTCTGTTCCGGTGCCTACTTTTCATTCGGATGCCGAGGACCTTTGGTTGAGTGTGTGCTATTGTAATTCGCGAGTGTTACTATGCTGCGTTTATTTGCCTCCGGGTGATTCTGTATCATTCAGCCTCTTCCTCCGTCAACTCCAGTGCGTCCGCGACCGGTGTCCAGACACTCCTATATTATTGGTGGGTGATTTCAATGTTCCTAATATTTCTTGGTCCGCATCAGTTGCAGGGAACCTAGTTCCTCTTGTCGTCGCTAGCCCTGGCGCGACTGAGTTACTTCTTACTATTTCTTATTGTAACTTATCGCAATGTAGTAACATTGCTAACAACAAATCTAGATACCTAGATTTAGATTTGGGTAACTCGATGCGGTGCGCTCCTGTAACGATCCACTAGTTGTCTTGGATGGGCATCACCCGGCTTTAGAATTTTTGTTCAAGTTTAATAAAACTCATTTCTTGCGTGAGAGCCCGTCGGTCACCTGGAGGTTTTATCGAGCTGATTTTGACGGTCTCCGGGGTGGGCTGGCAAGTGTTGATTGGCGTAGTTTGTTTGAGAGGTTGGATGTAGACCACTGCGTTGACACTTTTTACTCTGTTTTATATAGGTATATGACCGAATTCGTTTCCCAGAGCTACTCTCGTAATAATCGTTATCCTCATTGGTGTACACCTTCCACTATTAAATCTGTGAAGGAAAAGTTGAAATATTTTAGAAAATAGAAGAGATGGGGAAACAGAAACGACTATCTTAGCTTTAGCGATCAGCGCTAACGTACCAAAGCTTTAATTGCTGCTGATTATCGCACTTATCTGAATCGTGTTCAGAGTAACCTAATTGATAACCCATCCAGTTTGTAGTCTTTTGTTAAAAATAAGAGACACAGCGGCGGCAGTATTCCGTCTAAAATGGAGCTGAACGGAGAGGTAGCAGACGACGGAGAGAGGATTGCGGAACTTTTTTCTCAGTTTTTTAGTTCGGTTTATATCGACGGTTGCCTGAATACCTCTCAGAAACGAAATGATATTTATCAATCGCAACCTTGGTTCTCTGAACATGATGTTTCTCATCTTCTCGCACTAGTCGACCATAAATTGGGCCCTGGTCTTGATGACTTGCCGGGATGTTTTATTGCTAAATGTGCGAAGGAGTTGGCAGCTCCTCTATTCATTATCTTCAGCCGCTCAATTGAACATTCAGTCTTTCCTTCAGAATGGAAAAAAGCCTTTATAATTCCAGTCTTTAAATCGGGTAATAGATATTTTGTGTCCAACTATCGTCCAATTTCCCTATTATCTAGTGTTTCGAAGATCTTTGAAAAATTAATTTATGAAAACCTATATAGCTATCTTCGACCTGCTATAATCCCTCAACAACACGGTTTTATACGTGGGCGGTCAGTGGAGACAAATCTGGTTGAATTTGTTCAGTATATTCAAAATTCTATGAATAATAACTCTTAGGTGGATGCTATCTATACTGATCTGACGAAAGCTTTTGACAAAGTCCACCATAACGTTCTTATGATAAAGCTGAACAAACTCCACTTATCTAACGGGTTGCTTCTTTGGATTTCGTCCTATATATCTGGGAGGCTTCAAGCAGTGAAAGTAAATAATTATATATCTAGTTTTACTCCTGTTACATCTGGTGTACTTCAAGGTAGCCACCTCGGACCTATTCTATTTCTAGCTTATATAAACGATATTTCTAAATGCTTTCATTATTCTTATTTTTCTCTTTTTGCTGATGACTGTAAAATTTATGCTAGTATTATGTCTGCTTCTGACTGTATTCGGTTGCAAGAAGACATTGACAGATTCGATTCTTATTGCTCCCAAAATTACTTATTTCTAAATTCTGATAAGTGTTGCCAGATCACGTTCAGCAGAAAGAGATATAATGTTAACTTCAAATATAAGTTAGGTCCCTGTTATCTTACTCAATCCTCTACAATTAAAGATCTTGATATTATATTCAATTAAAGATTCTAGACTACTCTTTCGCGATCATATTACGTATATCGTTTCTGAAGCTATTTATTATTAGATATATATTTATTATAGATTTATTATTAGAATTTCTCGTCCATTTTCTAATGTGCGCTGCATTACTTCCTTATATATGGCATACGTGGTTACCGGTTTAAATTTCGCTTCAGTTGTGTGGAGTCCTGCCTACAATATTCACATTGACCTTATTGAAGGCCTACAGAGAAGATTTGTTCGTTATTTGGCTCACAAATTCTATATTCCGTACTGCTTTTATTCCCAAAGATGCCAAGTGTTTGGTTTAAGATCTCTTTGTGGCCGTCGACACAGTACTGACCTATTATTGCTGTACAAATTGGTTAATGGAATTCTGGACGCTCCGATTCTTTTAAACGAGATTCACTTTAATGTTCCTTCTTATGTTACTGCGCATGCCGGTTCGCCTCTGTTGAGACTAATGCACACTTATAATGTTTATTGCTCCAATGTTAATCTTTTTTGTGATTCAATGATGTCGTTTAAAAAATCTGTTTTAACTTTAAGTATTTGTCATTAGTTTTTTTTTTGGAAATTTAATTTACTCATTCGAGATGTACATATTTTCAGATGTACATTCGTTTAACATTCGTTTAGCATATTTAATTAATTTTTTGCAGCTGGTGGGGTATAAAACGGACTATAATAATAGTCCGTTTTATAGACCTTATACTGTTTTTCTATTTCGCTTAACATCAAGATTATATGAACTAATGTAGTGTCTATATTTTTTTTCTCTTCTGCTTCGCGCTTGCTGATTTAATATTTTATTTTTGTTTTTGTTATTGTTTTATGCTTGATACTTTTTTTTTGTTTTCTTATTAAGTTTGCTGTTTCTTTTGTATTATTGTAGTGGACACTTTTTTGGGATTTCTCCTGTATGTGTCCCGAATATAAATAAATAAATAAATAAACATCTTTAAAGACAACCCGCCTAATTAGGCATCAGAAAGGATTTGTAATACTTAGCACAAGATTACTCCTTGCGTCCGGTTCGTGCAAATATATTTTACTCAAATAACAGCAATTGGAAGATTTTAAAGAATTAAAAAACTTTTTCTGCTTAATACAGCATAATCATCAAAAGTATAAGCGCTAATAATGCGCTGAACTGCTCAGTAGTGTTTCCTCAGGACACTTGTGTCAATTCTTAGCTGATGGGGAAACCCCGAGATTATTTTACAACTTTATAAAAGAACGTTCAACATTATTATTAATATTGAACTCTCGATTTTAATTTAACTTGATTTTTAATCATTTTTCTTTTAGCCTTTGTGATCAAAAAAAATCGTAAAAATGTGTTGTTTTTATGTATGAGAAATAAACCGGAATAGATAAAATAGGTTTTACTATAGGGGTGTGTGTTAGTCCATGAGCATGTTTGTGTTATTGATCAGAAACTCTTTACTTTCTTAACCGCAGTAAATCAATACCTCTCCATCAAAATTACCAATAAATATTTATACGCAAAACGTGGCCGCTCGATTTCTCGATGACCCTGTAGACACCATAGATAGATAGGTATATTTTCTGTAACACGACGACGTCTCCATTAAATCCTATCAAGCAACAGCAAAGGAAAACGTCGACTGTTACGTCAGTCGGGGTATTGAATAGGAAAGTGATAGCTCAAAAGAATACGCTCCACTCTCTTCATCTGCTCATCCCGGCGTATGGTGGCGGACCTTTTAACGTTACCTTCGTGGCTTTCGATGGCTTTGCCCGGTCGATAATATCCTGTCCGGTAATCAGGTTACATAATACAACTCTCCCCATGCGGAACAACAACGAAACAGCAATATATGTATTTACCATGGGTTTGCAAAAACCGACTCGTTAGTTAGCTATTAGTGTATAATCCAATTAAAAGTTTCGTTTTCGCTATTTCCCCTTTGATTTAAATAAGCTAACAATTAACTGTTAAGGTAGGAATTAAAATTAATTAACGGTTTAAAATTGTATCCAAATTTTTCATTATTTAAATTGCTTTTCCATAAAAAAAAAAATAATTACAGATCGCCCTCATCGGTCGGTTGTTCATTTTACGACTTGAACCTTATTTCGTTCGAACTTCTTAAGGCTTCTAATTTAACTTGTTAACTAGAAGGCTGATCAGTATTTCCTGCGGATGAGTCCCTTCGCGCCGCCACCATCGGGATATTTTACTTTAAAAACCAATAATGAAAGCTCCGCGAGAAACCGCAAATATTAATACATTCCCTTTTTTAAAAAAGAGAAGCAATATCGGGCTGCGCGCGTTTTTAATAAACTCGCGGTCGTTCTCGTTCGGCGCGCTCTCTGCCGGCTGCGGGAAACATTAGTGGCCGCACCTAAGTAATTTCATAATGGTCGGTTTTACGTGACAAGTGTAAACAGACCTTAATCGCTCGTAATTCATTAATTATCGATCACTTTTTTTTAAGTATATCACGGAAAATGGTGCGTGTTTTCGTGACCGACAAAACAAAATGCTAAACAATGTTGTTGTTCTTACTTTGTACTAAAAACAAATCTAATCATTTTTGACAATATCATCAAATCAGTTTGGTGTGTTATTACATAATAATTATTATATTCATGCTATTGTAGCAAAACTTTACCTAAATTTTGTTATGACGCGAAGTGACAGTTATTACATTAATAGTTAATGCCATCTATGGACAAATTATTTGTTAACATATTTATAAAAAAAAGCTATTTATTACTTAAAAAAATAGTGTACAGTCAAAACTCCAACATAACAATAAAAATGTAAACTAAAATTAGAAACAAAAATGAATTCTGCAAGTCTTCATCGTTAATTGATAACAAACGTGCACCTTTATTACGGACTTGACCAAAAGCGCTATCATCAGCATCATCAGTAGCTACACTCAGCAGCAGAAGTCTGCGTACAAAAAACTTGTAATACTTTAATTGAAAAAATAAGTCATAATCTAATGTGATAAACTTGATTTTTCTTTTATTTTGTATATTAACTACATATAATTCTATTAACAAAATATGCTTCAACAAAACAGAAACAGTAGTTACAGAAAAAAATCAAAACTAAAAATTCTACAAATAACGGGTATGCAAAAATCTGCGTACAAGTCAGGACAGTATTTATAAAAAATTCATAAATGAGATCATTGTTTCTATATTAATATGAGGTCGGATAACCTTTACGTTTAATGACCTCCCTTAAACGTTTAGGCATGGAGTGCACCAATTTCTTCGTTTCGTCCGAACTGATTTTGGCCCATTCCTCAATCATAACATTTTTTAACGTTTCCTTCGACGTTATGTTGTGTTGCCGAATCCTGCGTTCCAGTAAATCCCAGAGGTGTTCGATGGGATTCAAGTCCGGCGATTGTGGAGGTGTTTTAAGTTGCTTTGGGGTATTGTATAGTAGCGAAAGCTTAGTGTTGTGGGCGCAATGTTTGGGGTCATTATCTTGTTGAAAAAAGTATTCGGGCCCCAAGCCCAAGTTTTCGATGCTAGGCTTCAAATTTTCTTTTAAAATGTTTATATACATTTTATGGTCCATTGTCGATGTTATGAAAACCAACCTTCCTACCCCTTTGGTGCACATACACCCCCAAACCATAACTCCACTACCTCCGTGTTTTACAGTCGCTTTCAAATTTTCGGGATTAAGGGCAGTATTAGCTTTTCTCCATACAAGTTGTTTACCCTTAATGCCGAAAATGCAAAATTTGCTCTCATCTGTAAAGAGAACTTTCTCCCAGAATTCAATGGGCTTGTCTAAGAGTTTTTTTGCAAAGGCGATCCGCTTCTGACGATTGACCTCTGACACAAATGGCTTTTTTCGTGCAACGCGACTGTGATAGTTAGCTTTTTTTAACGTCCTTCTCGCCGTATCTTTGCTGATAGTTTTATGACATTCATCTTGTACATTTTCTACTATTTTTTTTTGCTGTCAGCCTAGGTTCTTTTCTAACCTGCTGTACAATTTTTCGCTTCTCTCGGTTTGTTAAAAGGGGTCGCTTCTCTCGGTCAGATCGCGGACGTGAGAGGTAATCTTCAGTGTCTTTATAATTATTAATTACTCTTTGAATGGAAGAGTGTGACCTGCCGACAGTTTCTCCTATTTTTCGAAAAGATTTTCCCTCTTTCCATAACTTTACAATAATTTTTCTCTCTCCCAATTCAATTTCCTTTCTTTTCGTGTCCATTCTAACTTTAAGCTTCTAAGCCTCTGCTAATATAATTGACACCGATTATCTTTTATTTAAATCGGAAAGCGTACATCGCCAACTACGTATTTAAGTAAATAAGTATATTTTGGAGAAGGCGTCTTTATTTGTACGCAGATTTTTGCATACGCATTATTTGGAGAATTTTTAATTTTAATTTTTTTGTAACTAATATTTCTGTTTTATTGATGCATATTTTGTTAATAGAATTATATGTAGTTAATATCCAAAATAAAAAAACATTGAAGTTTATTACATTAGATCATGACCCTTATTTTTTCAGTTAAAGTGTTAGAAGTTTTTTGTACGCAGACTTCTGCTGCTAAGTGTATGTCGGATATATCTAGCACAACTGTCGTATTTAATTCAAATGAAGAATTTCGTTCGTTATAATAATAATAATAATTTATTTCCATAATAAAAAAAAAGAAAATACAACTTAATGTATACATATCACAACTTAATATATAGAGATATGAGCAAAAGGATCAATTTATCGCATAAACGATATCTTTCAAAGGACCCAATCAATGAAATGTATACTGTGTTACAAAAAATAAATTAAATGGCAAGCTACAACGTTAAATTTATGGTAACTATACTGATGCGTTATGTTAGTTGCTAGAATAACAGAAGAAGAGAAGCAAGAGAAGAAGAAGAAAAGCAAAGAAGAAGAGATGAAAAGTTAGAAGTTTTCAGGCAGATAATTGGGAAGCAAATAAATGGCGCTTTAGATGATTTTTAAATGTCGTAATGTGTGGAATATTACGAATATCAGTAGGCAGATTGTTCCAAAGGGTTATCGCCTGTACAGTAAACGAATTATTTTAAAATTCGGTATTATGGGTCGGGAATATAAGCAGAGAATCAAGCTGAGACTTTTTGGGTAAGCCATGCGACGACAGGCGCTGAAATATACAGTACAGGTATCTTGGTGTTTGGTTATGAAGAACATTATGTAACATAGTCAATATACGAAATGATCTACGGTTTTGGCAGGTTAATACCTGTAAGTAGTTACGGTATGGGGTTATGTGTTGAGATCTATCGAGATCAAAAATATACCGTATGCAGTTATTCTGAAGTCTTTGCAGTTTATTTCGAAGTGTTACCGAAAGATCAGGATATGCGGTGTCAGTGTAATCTATATGGGGGAAAATAACAGAATAACAAAGATTACGACGGACCACGGGAGGAAGGAAACAACGGAGTTTTTCAACGAATGGAAACAATAGTAGACTTTTTTGCAAACAGATTGAATTTGAGGTTTCCAGGACATTGTGGAGTCCATCACCACCCCAAGGTTTCTAACCGTATCACATAGATCAATAACGTTACCGTCGAGCATTAAGTGAATGGATGAAAAATCATTAAGCTTCGCAAGTAAAAGTCGACTGCCAAACGCAATTGCTTGAGTTTTAGCAGTATTTAATTTAAGGCCGTAACGTTTAGACTAATCCAAAATATTAGAAAGATTAAGATTGAGTCGTGCAATTGCTTCCGGAAATCTATCAATACTTGTTGTAGTATAAATTTGGAGGTCATCAGCATACACGTGATAATTACAAGAAATGCAATGGGTGACGGCATTAATAAAAATTGAAAAGAGCAACGGACCCAACACACTGCCCTGGGGCACACCACATCTAATATCAGAAGTAGATGAGAGCTCAGAATCAGTACGTACACACAAAGAACGACAGGAAAGATATGATCGAAACCAAGATAAACATGAAGAATTAAATCCAAGGGCAGCCAGTGACGCTAACAAGAGATCATGATCAACCGAATCGAACGCCTTGCTGAAATCAAGAAACACAAGGATGGTAACGCAACGTTTGTCACATGCAGTCCTAATATCATCTGTAACTTTAATAAGTGCCGTAGTCGTGCTATGACCACTGCGAAAACCCGACTGAAACACGTTATGCAAATTAAAATCTTGTAAATACTCTTGAACTTGTAAGTAAATAAGGCGTTCGAAAGCTTTTGAAAGAACTGATAAAATGGAAATAGGACGAAAATCGTTTAAACTTGAGGAACTTTTTGATTTAGGTATTGGGACAACATGAGCAACCTTCCAAATTGAAGGGAATGCGGATCGTTCAAGTGAAAAGTTAAAAATGTGAGTAATAGGCGTAAGAACAATATCCAATATAGGAAGAAGAAGTTTGAGACCAACTCCATCAGCTCCCACACTAGTAGACTTAGAATGATTCAATGCGTTGACCAAAAACAAAGGAGAAAGAGGAGGACTTAGGTGAAGCAAGAATTTCAATAATAGTAGTCGTCTTAGTCTCCCCATCAATAATCAGAGGAGGGTCAGCAAAGAACCTTGCCAATGAGTCCCCATCACAAGCATTTCGAACAGAGGGAGACTCAACCGCCGCCCCTAAGGAACGCATAATCTTCCAAAACGTCCTCGGACTGGTATTGGATAGGCTCTGGTAAGAATAAAATTTTTTTGCATTTTTACATTGGTGATTGCAACGGTTACGCAAGATTCTGTAGTTTTCTCGATTAGTAGCAGTTGAAATACGTTTAAATAAAAGTTTTACATGATTGCGTTTTCTCATCAGTGATCTTATTTCATCACTTAACCAGGGTGCCGGCGGATGTCTCACTCTGCGTCGCCTCAGTGGAACATGCTTGTCAAAGAGATTAATAACTTTAGAATTGAGGTAAGCAACTTTTTCATCAATATCAGCCGTTCGATAAAGCGGGACCAATCAATTATTAATGCGACTCAGGTCACGAACAGAAATGGTGCGTTGCGCAGAAAAATGATGTCGCAGCCGCACCGCACAATAAATTAGGTCATGATTGGAAAATTGAGGAGCAGGAAGCTGACCATGCGTAAGTATGTTACTCGGACATGTCGCAATTATGAGATCCAGAAGAATGCGATGTAGGAAGATGATGAGTTGGTTGCGAAGGCAGGATGGACAAATTTAATGAGGATGTAATAAAGCGTAGTTTTTCACAGCGTAAGTCATTTTTTAGCAGGCAAGTATTGAAATCTCCCATCAAAAGAATATTGTTATAATTAAGAGAGTGCCTCTCAAGAGTTTCTTCCAATTGATCAAAGTAGTCAACGAGAGGAGGACAGTAAAAAACGCCAAGTAATAACTTGTTATAGGAACTTTTCAATTCCACAAGCATGAATTCAGCCCCCTGAACCGTTCCATCAGAGGTTTCAACAATCGTAGCACGCAGGGTGTCCCTGTTAAATAAAGCCACTCACCCACCTCGCGAAAACAAACGATCATTTCGCAAAAGATTATAATTAGGAAGTGAGACAATTGCTGAGGGGAGAGAGGGTTTAACCAATGTTTCACTGACCATAACAGCATCAAAAATATTAGATTCGAATGTGATCAAGAAATCGTCAATGTGAGCAGTAATACTTTGCACATTAATATGACACACGGAGATAGAATTTGTTAATCCGTCAAACAAATCAGCTGGAGGTATCCCAGCATGACTACTAATGTCGTTTTCATCAATCTCACACGAGCGATCGAGAATAAAGTTAGAAGTGGACAGAAGAGAAGAATCAACAGAAGAAAGAATGAGAAGTAGATTCAGTTGAGCAACCAACATCAGCATCCATTTTTACTTGAGTTGAGTTTTTACAGATACAAAACAAAAATAAAGCAAAATTAAGCAGCGCCAATGACTAAAATCAGTTAACCAAAACAAAATCACAGTGCCAGCCATGCAACAAATAACCGGGCCATTAACATAAAATTATGAAAAAAAAAAGAAATTAATAACACTAACAATTTTCTTGTAGTTGAACAACAAAAATATATATATATATATATATATATATATGTATGTACTTCTAATCAACTATTAAATCAACAAACCCGAGACGATATCGCATGCTCCATGTCAGGATCATGAGTAAGAAAATGTTGTTCCATACTTGTAGCAAATTTCAAGCCATCGCGAATTAAATCAGCCGTTAATAGCTGAACTTGATCTTATACCTCGTCATTATCGACTTCTTTATTTTCACAAATTGTCATAAATTCAATCAAATCATCTTCATCCAAAGGGCTTTCTCGCGTCAATTCATCAATATCAGACGTTTGAATGTTGTTAAAACCGTTGCCACCAATTGTATTTGATAGAGTTATAATTTCAGAACACACAGCTGATTTTTCTACTACTAAACTTCCACTTTTGACGCATGCTGGCAATATTTTTTTTTCCAACAAGCATTTAAGGTTGATTAGCGCAATTGTTTATTGGCAACAGAAGCAAGTGTAATGCAATCCATAATCGCAAACTTTCTCCATGCTTCCAAAACAGTCAAATTTCCACGTTTCTTCCACTGAATCTAAAATATATTTAAACGTTTGCTTTTGTAGTAAGTTTTAAATGTTGCTATAATGCCTTGATCGAGTGGCTGAATCAGCGAGATAGTATTAGGCGGTAAAAATAGCAATTGAATATTTGGGTGATCCAACACTAGGTGGCTGATTCCAAACCTTTTTCTTCCATATATTTCTGAACTTCAGGAACAAAGCAGTTGTTGAACCAATTTGTAAACAGATCAGCCACCACAAATCGACTGGAAGTTGTTTAATGTTCTTACCTCTTAATGCTCGTGGCATAAGAGATTTGTTGATTAATAAACACTTTAACATTTTATCACCAGATGCATTACTACATAACAAGAACGTCACTCGATCTTTGGCCGCTTTAAAACCATCAGCTGATTTTTCAGCTTTTGTTATGTAAGTCCTTTCGAGAATTTTTTCCAAAACAATCCCGTTTCGTGAGCATTAAATATTTGTTCTGGGGTATAACCGCCCTCTTCAACGATTTTGTTTCAAAACCTTTCAGCCATCCCTCACTTGCATTAAATGCCAGTTTCTCCGTTGCCAGAAGACTTGTTGATGGTTCCAATTCCTGAAGTCGGTTATATATTCTAAGTACTTTTTCTTTTACATGTTTCCTATAAATAGATATTATTTTTGACGGTAAATCTTCTATTCGAAACACGATGTGTTTTTCCGTTTTCTCTAAGATAAGATTTCGACTATAAGATGATGTTTTGGAGGTTACTTTCGATCCAAAGATTACGGATTGTCGAATGGAATTCTCATTTTTTCTAATTGTTCTTATAGTCGCTTCGTTTAAACCAAAAGCTTTGCCAACAGATGTACAGACCTACGCCTTTCTTTAGACAGTCTAAGATTTTCATTTTAGTTTCTAAGGAAATTGTTTGTCTCTTCGGAAATCGTTACCTAGGCATTTTATTAAACAATAAGGGTACTATAAAAAGAATCTAAAATAATATTGCTTACAGAATTTTTCTAAAGCGACAATCTAATATAATATTACCTTTTTTAGTAGCAAAGAATTATCATCATTACAAATAATACAATAGAAATTTCACCATCGAATTAAAAAAACTTTAATTGAAACATCCACTTTTAGAACTTTACCGAAATTATTTATTACGTCTCACAACCTGACTACTCTTAATACAAAATAAATACTGAATAACGAAATCATGTCTTCAAGTTGAAGCACAACGAGATAAAGAAAAAAATGGTATCCCCCGTAGTAGACCAAGTTATAAACATGTGGACATAAACCAACCGACTTCTGACTACGGTATTCCCCCATTGTATTTTGTTACTGTATACATAAGTTTCTGTAAGACGCTATCGAAATTAGAATTAAGATTTTTTTTTTGGGTTCCCTGCTATAACAAAATTTCAAAATTTCAAAATCGTGTTAAAGAAGACCGTGTAAAAAAGGAGTTGGGTATACTTTAATCTTACAATAAATATATGCACTTTAGTTGGATTTTAATCATGCAAATGAGCAGCTATCAACGAATGAAGTGGTGCTATTGACCGTTAATGCCATTTATGAAAGAATGGAAAATTTTGGTTTTTTATTTCAATTAAAATTCAATTTCAAAGTTTAAAAATAGAAAATTCAAATTATTCGTGAATTATAAGCTTGTTGATTTATTATTAACAATTTTCATCCGCATTTAAAATGGAATTTAGTTTATTATTAAATGTCAAAATTGACATGACTCAATTAAAACATCAATTGGAAAGTTTTAAATGTTTTTCAATGATTCAAATTCAGGCCCAGTTTGTTCACCTTTAATTAGGGGTGAGCGGCGCACACTTTTTACTTGCCCCCACTGTTGAAAATAATTCACGAGCACACCTTGTATAATCTAAACACATACATATGTATGTCTGTTATCCGTGCCAGAAGTCAAGGCACCTCACTTTAGAGATCGATATCTTCGAAATCGCTCGATGAAAAAAATTGCGATAAAGTTTATATATTTATTTATTATATATTTATATTTATTATATCCTGAGAATTAAATGTTCTACAGGAATTAAATGTTCTACAGGATAGAATAGCAAACTTTTTTCTTCATATATAATTATTTTTTGTTACGCTGCGATTAAGTGAAAAGAAAATGAGAAAAATGTTAAAAAGTTTGATTCTGTAGAGTTGTTTTAGGCTCTAGTAAAATAACGGAGACTCAGATTTATGGCACCAATATCTTAAAATGTTCGCCGGGATATCCACTTTCATGTCCATATAGTTACAGAAGTACATTATGCGAAATATCAAAAATACTGAATATGAACTGTTACTGTGTTTTTTAATTTACGATTTTCCACATTTCTTGGGTATATCTCGGAAACTGGACGCAATGGCGAAAAACTGAAGACAGATTCAGAATAAGCACAACATTCTACATTATAAAAAAATACAGTCTTTGAGATTTTTCTTGTAAACTAGTGTAATTATTTTAATTCATTAGTGCAAAGGAATGTCAACATTAATGTTAATTCAGACCAGGGTTGCCCACATATGACATGTCATAAAATATCTTGAGATATTAAAATGTGTTTGAAAATCATTCAATTTTAATAACATAACGGGTGATGCACTTAGATTGAGACGAGCTTTTAACTCATAAACCATCGATTTTATCGAAAAAAGTTTGCAATAAGTTTCATCACATAAAGGGAGGAAATATTGTGTATTTGTTTTAATGGATACATATGTTTCTTTTTTCATCACTATGTTATTCTCCATGAAAAAATAAATAACTTCTATTAGAAGTTTTTATCTTTAATGAATATTATGCAGACTAACAATTCAAAGTGCAACCTGAGAACACCACAATTTACATCAAGTAAGCAAATATTAATGGTTGACGAAGAAGTGACTAATGAAGAAATCAGATTTTCGATTGACAATCTATCCAACCAAAAAGCTCAAGGGCATGATCTTACACTAAATTTAATTTTGAGGCACCTCCCTTTGAATATTGCTACCCACCTAACTGATATCTTCAATTCATGCTTAAAAATGGGCTACTTTCTGGCAACTTGGAAAAAAGCTCCGTTACTAATGTTTCATAAACCTGGTAAACAAAGCTGTTTTATATCTAATTATCTTCCTGTTAGCCTCTTACCAGCTTTCTCAAAATTATTTGTAAAAGTTATTGTACTGACTTCAAGATCAGTTGCTGGAAAGAAATGTTATTCCAAATATTCAGTTCGATTTCACTAGTTCATAAATGTTAATATGTTTTTTATAACGTAGAATGTTGTGCTGATTCTGAAACTATCTTCAGTTTTTGTCCATCACGTCCAGTTTTCGAGATATACCCAAAAATGTGGAAAATCGTAAATTAAAAAGCACAGTAACGGTTCATATTCAGTATATTTGTTATTTGTTATAGTGTACTTCTGTGGCTATATGAACATGAAAGTGAGGATCCAGGCGAACATTTTGAAGTATTGACGGCATAAATTAGACTCTCCGTTATTTTGCTACAGCCTAAAACAACTCAACAAAATCAATCTTTTTGACATTTTTCTCATTTTCTTTTCACTTAATCGCACCGTAATGAAAAAGAACTGTATACGAATAAAAAAGTTATTAGCTATTCTATCCCGTAAAACATTTAATTTTCTAAATTTCGAAGTATTGAACATCGTGGTCGAATGTATATTACCAAAGATATCGTTAATTTATGACAATCGTGCAAAATTAATTGTGTAATTTCATTTCCTACCACTTTCATTGTATTCTTGAAACATTATTACGAACTACTTTTTTTAAATAAAGAGGTATTTTAACTGTTGCAAGCACTAAGTATAAACATTAAATTAACTAAAATCAATATTATTTTGTCTGCTCTAAATGTTGAACATTAAGCATAATTGCATATTGTTCCACTATGTGCACTCGGGTGTTTGGTTGATCTTACAATCGATACTTTTTTTTACTTTGTATTTACAGTGTCTAGGTTTATATTACAAATTATATTACACAACTTTTATGGAATTAAATTTTATATTTAATGTATACTACTTATTGTTAGTATAGTGCGGGATATGATTACTTTTCGACAATTTTTTGTATGTCTTTGGGTCGATTTCTCCAATAACACTCCAGAGATAAGCTCCCATCATCCCTGTGTCTCCCAGTAACCTTGATAACATATTTCCAATGTCATTAAATTTTGATGGAACCGCTCGCCTTGTTCGTCACTTTGCGCTACAAGATTGCATAGAAAGAAATCTAAGTGCAAGCGCGTTTATTTTAAACGCGATAATCAATATAAACCATTTTTGATTTTTCAATTAACGTCTTTTTATGGTTTTAGATGAATTTTTAAAAACACAAAAATGATCGAAAGATCATGTCTTCAGCAGTTATTGCTCCATATCTTTTTGTTGAGTAGACGATGACTACGTAAAAATAAACATTAATAAAAATTTAATATAATTAAATTTAATAAAAATTTATTAAAAAATTTTTGAATAGCCCATTTAGTTCCGGAACTTTTTTGTTAAGCCAGAAAACTGGAATTTTTGCGTCATTGCTATTATAAAATTTTATCGTAACTGGTACTGATTTCTCTGGGAGGCATTAAAATTAACAGTCCTTGCTTTCTACAGTTGATTATGAACAAGAATTACAAAGAAAACATCCCTAGTATACAATTCCCTTCTTAAGTGCCAAACACGTTGTGATTTTGTAATCAAAATGACGTAAATAAGGGGTTGCAGATACTTAAAAATTCCACTTGCCTCTATAAATTTTGAATGTATCATTAAAATATCTCAAGAATTCGATTTTTGGTGATTTTTAATTAACTTGAGATAGCCGTAAATGTTCACGTTGAATTTAATGATTTATATCTCAAAAACAAATAAGAATTTACAAGATCCACTTTCATCACGGGAAAATAGACACATTCCTTTATAAATCATGAATGATTCATTATGATATCTTAAGACTTCGATTTTTTGTGATTATTTTAAAACAAGATTATTAATTTCAAAAATCATAAAAAATTAAGTTAATTTAAATAATCTTTATCTCAAATACGAATAAAGATTTCCTAATTTGGTTCTTACCATGACAAAATAGACACTTGCCTCTATAAATTTTGAATGTATTATTAAATTATCTCAAGAATTCGATTCTTGTTGATGTTTAATTAACTTGAGGTAGATATAAATGTTCATGTTGACTTTAATGATTTATATCTCAAAAATGAATAAAGATTTTCAAGATCCGCTTTCATCGCGAAAAAATAGACACTTTCCTCTTTAAATCATGAATAGATCATTAAGATATCTTAAGAATTCGATTTATTGTGATTTTTTTAAAACAAGATTATTAATTTCAAAAATCATAAAAAATTAAGTTAACTTAAATAATCTTTATCTCAAAAACGAATAAAGATATCCTAATTTGGTTCTTACCATGACAAAATAGACACTTGCCTCTATAAATTTTGAATGTATCATTAAAATATCGCAAGAATTCAATTTTTGATGATGTTTAATTAACTTGAGATAGCCATAAATGTTCATGTTGAATTTAATGATTTATATCTCAAAGATGAATAAAGATTCTCAAGATCCGCTTTCATCACAAAAAAATAGACACTTTCCTCTATAAAACATGAATAGTTCATTAAGATATCTTAAGAATTCGATTTTTGTGATTTTTTTAAAACAAGATTATTAATTTCAAAAATCATAAAAAATTGAGTTAACTTAAATAATCTTTATCTCAAAAACGAATAAAGATTTCCTAGTTTGGTTCTCACCATGACAAAATAGACACTTAACCATATAAATTTTGAATGTATCATTAAAATACCCCAAGAATTCGATTTTTGGTGATTTTTAACTAACTTGAGATAGCCGTAAACGTTCACGTTGAATTTAATGATTTATACCTCAAAAACGAATAAATATTTTCAAAATCCGCTTTCATCACAAGAAAATAAACACTTTCCTCTATAAGTCATGAATAATTCATTAAGATATCTTAAGAATTCGATATTTCGTGATTTTTTAAAAGAATATTATTAATTTCAGAAAATCATAGAAAATTAGGTTAACTTAAATGTTCTTTATCTCAAAAATGAATAAAGATTTTCTAAATTGGTTTTCACCATGATAAAATAGATACTAGCTTCTACAAATTTTGAATATATCATTAAAATATCTCAAGAATTCGATTTTTGGTGATTTTTAATTAACTTGAGATAGCCATAAATGTTCACGTTGAATTTAATGATTTATATCTCAAAAACGAATAAATATTTTCAAAATCCGCTTTCATCACAAGAAAATATACACTTTCCTCTATAAGTCATAACTAATTCATTAAGACATTTTAAGAATTCGATTTTTCGTGACTTTTTAAAACAATATCATTAATTTAAAAAAAATCATAAAAAATTAGGTTAGCTTAAATAATATTATTCTCAAAAACGAATAAAGATTTTCTAATTTAGTTTTCACCACGACAAAATAGACACTCGCTTCTATAAGTTTTGAATGTTTCATTAAAATATCTCAAGAATTCGATTTTTGGTGATTTTTAATTAACTTGAGATAGCCATAAATGTTCACGTTGAATTTAATGATTTATATCTCAAAAACGAATTAATATTTTCAAGATTCGCTTTCATCACAAGAAAATAGACACTTTCCTCTATAAGTCATGAATTGTTCATTAAAATATCTTAAGAATTCGATTTTTCGTGATTTTTCAAAACAAGATTATTAATTTAAAAAAATCATAAAAAATTGAGTTAACTTAAATGATCTTTATCTCAAAAATGAATAAAGATTTTCTAATTTGGTTTTCACCATGACAAAATAGACACTTACCTCTATAAATTTTGAATATATCATTAAAATATCTCAAGAATTCAATTTTTGGTGATTTTTAATTAACTTGAGATAGCCATAAATGTTCACGTTGAATTTAATGATTCATATCTCAAAAACGAATAAATATTTTCAAAATCCGCTTTCATCACAAGAAAGTAGACACTTTCCTCTATAAGTCTTGAATTGTTCATTAAGATAAATTAAGAATTCGATTTTTCGTGAGTTTTTAAAACAAGGTTATTAATTTCAAAAAAATCATATAAAATTAGGTTAACTTACATGATCTTTATTTCAAAAACGAATAAAGATTTTCTAATTCGGTTCACACCATGATAAAATAGACAAAATAGCTATTATTATAATGAAGCATCATAGGTGAGTTTGGTTAATGTCTAGAATTTTTATAATGTGGGTGTTTGGATGAACTTGTAATTGATAAAATCGATCTGAATTCTTTTGAGATACAATTCAGTGAGATGTTTGAATTTTACCTTATACATGTAATTATATTTTTGCCAAATTTTATCTTCCTTCCAGGATTTTTTGTTTCCTCCGTGTTAGAAAGCAATCAAAATGCAGAAGTCGTAAAATACCAGTGAATTTATCAAGAAACATTTCCTCCCACAGATAGTTCTTGTTTTCGAGTAATACCCGAAAACGTCCAGTAATTAGTAAAGTCTCAAAAAATTCCTTCAATTTTAAAAGATTCAAATGGATTTAATAAGGGATTAATTAATATTTTCCCCGATTCCTTTTTCAAATATGGCAACATTTTCAATATAGATATTGTATAAAAAGACACATGCAGAAATTGATGTAAAAGTAAATCGTCTTACGGTTAAATCGCATTCTCATCGGTAGGCAAGGAAATCTTCTTTTTAAAATTTCAAAATAATGCACAATGTTTAATTAAGTAAATATTTATGTAAATATAAATTAGAAAACAGAAACAATCACTTTTGATATGCATCACTGTCGTTAATCACACTTATCGAGTCGATATAGGTTGCATGCGATATAGTTATCGATTCGATATCGGTCCGATATCTTCTATTGGCCCTTTCAGAAACCCAATGGACGGATATCGCTAGAGTTATCGATCAACAGCACAATATCGGTTCGATATCAACATGTGAATACGTACGAGAAACCGGCCATATGAGTGGCTGAAACTATGGAAAAACTATGATTGCCACAGATTCGCCGGATACGGAAATTGAAGAAAAGGAAAGAACAAAGATGGCAAAAAATATTTAAGAACGTGAGGAAGAAAGTGTTTCAAAAAAAGAAGATAGTTTTCGAAGAATCTTCCGATGATGATATGGAAGAAGACATCGTGAAGGCATCTTCTTCTAAAAAAAAAAGGATGATGATAGTGACGATTGTCTTAAAAGTGGCGATGATGCTGTTGAAAGCGATTTTCTAATAGTAAAACTGCCGTCAAAAAAAAGGGAAGTTTGCTGTGCATTTTGTAGCAAAGTACTTTTTGAATAATGGCAAATGAAGCAAACGTCAATACCATATTCAAAACATGACACTACAAAACTCCTGACCAATTCTGCTAACTTTGCAACAATTTTGTAGGTATATGTTACTTAAAGAACAGATATTAGATTAAATAATATAACTTAAATTTCATTGTTTTGACATAATTCTGTTAAAACGCCAATTGAAATATTTTTAGCTAATTTTAAATTACCCCGATTATCGACGATTAATCCTACTATAAACAGCAAATTTATATTTAATGTGTAACATTAATTAATACCATGTATAAGATTAAATAATATAAGCTTAAATTTCATGTGGATTGTTGGAAAAAGGACTAAGTACATGTAGAAGCACAATCAATAATTACAAACGAAAATGTAAACAAAAACAGTAAACATGTGAAGTACCACAAACTGCCCATTGCAATATGATTTATTAGGGATTCATTAGCCGGTAAATGAAATGAAGCTCACTCGCATCAGTCAAAACTGTCAGAGCGGTAACCAAATAATTGAGTTCAAGTGGATAAACATAGAGGGGAAAGGGTTAAACGTAACGACGACTAAATCCATTTTTAGAATATAGAGATTCATTAACGAAGATATAGATTTACTTATTGTAATTTTATTCTAGTTTTAATTCGGAACGGGTTTGAAATGGGGGAGGGAATTAAAAATAAGGGGAAGAAATCGGTGCGTTTATAAGAGCCATCCATAGAAATTTACATAGTAATTGCACCTTCGTATACAGAGTCAGGCCGATTCCTTCCGGTCCATTAAACTCGGTGTCCGCCGAGGAGCAAGTGTGACAATTTCACGCTTAATTTCCCGGTCGCGTTAAAATGTTCATAACAACTCATGCAAATTAACGGCGAGGCGTCGCGACAGCCGTACATGAATTTCGATCGCGCGAGCGCCGCTTGAGCGTCGATGAGCGTCGCCCGACAGAGGGATGGTGCAATTAAATCTTTGCGTTTAATGAACCGATACGGATCCAACTCGAATTTAGTCAAGCACGTAAATAATGGGTTAAAGGGAGTCCTGGAGCCGTCCGGATACACGGTAGCTTGGAGGAAAACAACTTCCGAAAACTAGGGGACTTTTCCGGTACAGATATGATAGTGAAGCGCATGAAATTCTAGACAACTTACTTCTTCGATACTTTACATCGTTTTACATTACCGTTTTAATGGTTTATTTTCAACATCATCATTTAATCAAATGTTATTCCGTATAATATTAATAAACACGTAGAAATGTTATTGCATGGAAGGAGCAGGAATCTCCTTCCATGCAATTTTCATGCAATTTTCATTTGCATTGCAAGATTCCTGATTGATGCGTCATAATCTTTTAAACAATATCTGTTAACTCAAATATTATTAATGATGTGTTAAAATGGTATTAATAAAGCTCGTTGATAAATTGATAATCAAGTCCATATTCATAATCTATCAAATTTCTAAAGTGACTTTTGGTCAATAAAACTTTTATGATATCTTGGAAATTAAACATAATGACAGACATAATGTTATAGATAATAGGAATATTATGGAAGTGCCTAGATACTAAGAAAATGATTATTTATCCTGGAGCGCTGTTATAACTACTGCTGCTCTTTCACTTTACCTATTTATTTTTACAGTCTTTATAAATACTGTAAATCTTAAATTTAATAACGGGTAAGTACTATCTATTGACACATTCTAGTCATCATTGCTCTTCTCATCGATTCAGTTAAAAAGTATAGGGCATAAATAATTTTCAGAATCTTGTTGTAAGATGTATATGCTACGTTTTACAAAACAAAATGATTTATAACAATTTTATTGCTATGTTAGTATTCTACGTTATACTCCTATTAATTATCTATGTATTCGCTGTGAATGTCTTTCAATTCCTTCACACAATGTTCTGAATCGTTTAATGCAAATCTAATACTTAATCTTGGAAACCATAAAAACTGAAAAAAAGTAATTTATAAGTACGAAAATTAGAACTAACACTAGCACTAACACTAGAACTATCACTAAAACTATCACCAGGACTAACACTAGATCTAAAACTAAAAACTTTTAAAAATGTTCTGAAGAAGGTTGCAACATGGCATTCGAAACGTCAAACATTTTTACATTTCTTAATTGTAGATCTAGTGTTAGTCCTAGTGATAGTTCTAGTGATAGTTCCAGTGTTAGTGCTAGTGTTAGTTCTAATTTTAGTTCAAAAAAGTAGCTTATTGCAAAATTAATTTGTAAATTTCAATGCCAAAAACTTCAAAAGCGCTATCGTCTTTTAAAACATCGTGAAACTATTAAATGCAATTATCTTGCTATTATTAGAGGTGCAGTGTTATAACTAAGACATTATATGAAGCACTTTTCTGCACAGAACTTTTTGCAGCAAATTTCTACAACAAATATTAAAAACACGAACGTTAGCAAATCTTCGATTATTTGTTGATAAATCCTTGACTATTTAATATATATAAATCAATAATATACATAAATCCTTAATTGTATGAAAAATACCTTCTTCATACAATCTTAATCAGAAATGAATTTATGATTAGATCGTAAAAGATTAAATACCACCTAAAAGTGACGGGTATATAAGGGTCTATTTACATAAATAAGTGACGTATATCAGTTCAGTACCGTATCCGTGCATCGATATCAGTAATAAATAATATCGTCGCCTTTATTTTAAGTGAACATAATATGCGTCCGGCACAGTGACGATTTTTGCCGTTAGTGTTGTATCAGTGTACAAACTACTATCCACACACATCAGTGATGTATCAGTTCCGTGTTACCTCAATGTGAATGGCATTCGTAACTTTTCAATGGCCCATATCTACACATGTTCGTGGATATTTGATACTACTGAACAAGATATTTACGGATACAGAATTAGCAATGATGGCGATAATTGTGTACTTTGAATGAGGAAGAGCAGGAGCTGCACTGGGAGAAGAAGCGAAAGTCGATGCATAAAGCATGGAAGAAACGAGACACTGAAAGGGAATTTTCAACTTTGTATAAAGAATTAGTGGATGATGCAAAAAATTTTTTTGAATATTTTCGTATGTCAGTGCTGAAGTGCTTCAATACATTGCTGAAGAAAATAGAAATAAAGTTACAAAAACCAACCCAACCCAACCCAGCGAACGATTGCGAATGATTCCTCATAATAGCAGTTCGTTATTCTTTAATTACAAGAAGACGTTTTCTGTTGTTTTGTTGGCACTGATGCAGACTACAATTTCATAGCTGTTGATGTTGGTTCATACGGAAAAAACAGCGATGGAAGGATTTTTACAAAATTCAGTCTAGGACTTCAACAAAACAGTTTGTCACTTCCCAAAAATGCTACTTTGCCAAATACAATTACTAAACCTCCATTTGTAATTGTAGGGCGACCATATCCCTGGCGAGATTTAGACGGTCCTCAACACATTTACAATTATCGTTCACGTCGTATCAGAAGGATTGTTAAAAACGCATTTGGAATCTTGACACAAAAGTTCAGGGATGATAGATTTTAAATCTCTAACTTGGTTCAAACATGCTCAAGCAATTACGTCTTAAAATGATGCTTCCATCAGTTTTAACAAATACTTTACATCCTGCACACTATGCATGCAACTTGTAATTATTATTTTGATATAATGTGGAGAGCCATCCCTCGAACATCTTCCATCGTTCAAACAATCTATGTAGTTCCACTTTACCATTTATTGCAGTGTATATTTCATCGCTGTGTCTCATAAATCATCAAATGTTTTGCGTTTTAGGCAAATAAGCATGTTGCCTTTGAAGACGTCCTTCAGTATGACATATTTTGCGCAAGCAAGGTTGATTGTTATCTTCAATTCATATACTACTCAACCCAACCTATCACAACTTAATTTGACACCTATTTAATCAGAAAGCTAGCCAACCCAACCCAATCCAATCTAAATACACTATTCGAAATAATTCACAAGCACACCCTGTGTAATCTGAACGCGTTTGTGTAACGCAATAAAATTTGGTATCAAAGTAGAACCACAGTAGTATAAGTTACCTTCACCTGGGGAGTGTCGCAAAGCTTCTGGAAGAGGAAGCAGCAATGATGAAAGTATCACACGTACCATCGCTATACCACTTACCATGGTGTTGATATATGACTATATTTTAGAGGGAGCGGTGGCCAATCATACCAAGTCGACTTGCCTCCATAGCTCCTCAAACTTGGCCGGAGGAGCCGGATAATTTGAATATAAGATAATGTACATGTAAGATAATGTTAAACCCAGCCTACCCCACACTTTTTAGATCGGATTTAGATCAGGAGGTCACATAGGTAGTGGAAGCAATCTTATATGGTGCTATTCCACAAAGATTTGTACAGCACGCTTGATATGTAATTGGACGTTGCCTTGCATGTATAGAAAACTTAGGCGCCACCTTAAGTATTGAAGCACAACACGCTGTAGCACCTCATCTATGTATCGTTAATTCGTCATGGTCTGCTGTACACGCAGCAATACTCCCTTATGGAACTTGTAACAGCATATGTGAAAAGCATAGTGGTCGAGTAGGAGAGGGAAGAATGGCAGGCATATAAGGAAACGAATGGAGAGAGGAGAAATGTAACAAGGAAAGAAAGATGAGTAGAAAAAGAGGGAGTCCTTACGATTCCTCTTCCTCGGTATGAATTAAAAGTGATGCAATGCAAAAAACTTTTATGTGTGACTTGTTTGGTATGCAGACGTCAAAAGAAGAAGAAGAGAGGATAATCTCGGTAGGAAAACTTGGGCAGCCATCGCGGATGTATAGCTGCGAGAAGATGGTGCTGGGTGGAAACAGGAGAGTCCGTGTGGAGAGTCTCCCCTTTCCATCATGTAGCATGTATCTTGATTAATATGATGCATAAAGCTTGTGTGCTTGTGTTTCTGTTAGGTGCTAACTTCCTTTCCCGGTACGTATTACAAGAAATGCATTACAAAAACCTTGTGTGAGTATTTTGTTTGTTTTATAGCGTCAAAAGAATAAAGTAGAAGGAAGGACAACGGTCGGTATGGAATGATGATAAATATGGACCAATCGGAGAGCTGATGGATAAAGCAGGACAGCATAATTCCGGTCTTCCGAAAAAACGGTATTTGAGGAAAAGGGTTTTTTAAACGATCTGAGAGCCACAGATGGGCCTCAAACACAAGATCTTAGGTCTCCCCCGACATCCTGAAAACAATGCATAAACGCTCAACACGTCATCGATGGACAATTCGAATCTTGATTAGTCGGAAAACAAACTGTTCCTGCGATCGAAAACTCATCAATATTTAGCGTGATCAAGCGTGTTGTTCAGGTTTTCGTGGAAGAGCACAATATAAGAATACATGGCCATATCATTCTCCGGATCTGAGTCCGATTACAATATAGTCACATATCAACTCCATATCACATCCTGTAGTTATGGTACCCTTCGCTAACGGAGGATACTATCGCCATTGCTGTATTCCCTTCCAACAGGGTTGCAGTGCTCCATGCGATGATTATACTATTTTAGTACTAGTTTCATACCAAATTTCATTGCACTAGACACACGCGTTGGGATTATACAGGGTGTGCTCGTGAATTATAAAAATGATTTATTCAGGATAAACGGTCCACAAAGTAATTAATGAAACAACTTTTTAAAATTGCTAATATATTTCGAATGTATTTTTCATTCTTCTTCAGAGCATTTATGTTGCTAAAATGGAGATTTTTTTTTTGAGCATCCAACATATGTTGAAGACGCCAAAGAACAAAATAAGATGAAATTAAACTTACTTGTTTTAAAAAGCATGAAATATAAAAATCGTCTTGGTCATAGTAGAAAACACATTAAAACTGAGTATCGGTAAATTAAAATAACAAATTAAAAGTTCAACAAGAACGTGTAAAATTTAACAATACAAAATGGACTCGATGAGAACGTTAAAATGTAAAAATTGATATGAAAAAAAAAACCTGTTTTCGATCGCAAACACAACCCCGAAAAACGAAACTGCGCACAAACCGAAATTTACCAAAAACAAAGCGGAAACTTTAAAAATTTAAATTTCAAAAATTCAAACCAAACAAACGATTTATCAAATAAAAACAATAAAACGTAATCAGAATAATAAATACAGACTATGTAAATAAGAAAATGCAATTAACAATCAAAAATGGACCTACTAACTTAAAAACTAGAAAACCATATCATTAGAGAAAGTAGAAACATTATTAATATCATGATTATGTTGGGTTGGTGGATTATAGTTATGGTTAGTCTTTTCCCTAGTAAACGAGTAAGCATAAATGTTACTTAAATTCTGAGTATCCGTTTTATAGTTAACAGTATTACTAGTGTAATTTATATGGACCATCTCTAAGAAAATTCTATTGTAGTAATTAGATTCAACATCCAAAATTTTAACGTTATCAGAATCGAAGGTGTGTTTGCAATCCTGAACATGTTGGGATAATGCACAAACGGTCTTATTCAACCGGCAATTACTTTTATGTTTAGAAATTCTACTTTTAAGCCATTGAGAAGTCTGACCAACATATTTTCCACTACAATCGTTGCATAAAATGCAGTAAATTAAATTGGATTTAAATTTGTTTTCTGTAGCGTCTTTAAGTTTTGTGAAATGGTTACCAAGTTTGTTATCGTAGCGCTCAACTACTTTTAAATTGTCAATCACTGATAATGTTTTTTTCAAAGAATCACTTAACTTCTCGATATAAGGTAGTTTTTTATAAATGATAGGTTCAGTTGTAAGTAAAGATGGGTTAGTTAAACTGACCTGGTTTATGTTATTATTAATTAACGGTGTTGAAAATAAAATTTTATTAATTAATTTACTTGGGTAACCATTATTAACAAAAGTTTTTTGTAGAAATTCTAAGTTTTCACGAAGAAATTCTTTATCACAAATGTTGGAGACTGTGCTTCATGCAACGTACAGTTGAAAGTTTGTGCTTAAAGCTATGACTTGAGAAATAATTAAGATAACGTCCTGAGTAAGTCGGTTTAACGTACCAGTCAAACTTAATCTTATTGAAACCGTCTCTGATTATTTTAGTATCCAAAAAAGGAATGCTATTATTACTTTCCAACTCCATTGTAAACTGAATGCTCGGATGAAAATCATTAAAACAATTTAACACTGTATTGACATCATCCTTGTGTACCCCCAAAACCAAATCATCAACATATTTCTTAATGAAATTTATACGAAAAACTGAACCATTATTAATCAAAATCTCGTCCAACGCATAGTCCATCACAATCAAAGCCAAGACAGGTGATATTTTAGATCCCATAGGTGTACCTTCGACTTGATGATAAATAACATTATCAAATGTAAAAATTGAAGTGTCAAAAATCAACTTTAAACCTGTTAAAAAGGTATCCCTATCCCATGAGCAATGTTCAGCAATTAAATTCCATTTTTCCTTAATTATCTCATTAATCAAATCCTAAGGGATAACGGTGAACAAACTAACAACATCTAAAGAAATTAAGATGTGATTTTCAGGGAGGCTGTAACCTCTAAACTCTTCAACAAATTGAAAAGTGTTAGTGATGTTATAATTAGTTCTGTTACTAAAAGTCCGACTTAATATATCAGAAATGTGCCCCGAAAAATCGTACGATGCCGCACCAATGGAAGAGATGATAGGTCTTAAAGGTACTCCTTCCTTATGAATTTTTGGCAGAAAGTATGCTTTGGCTAAAATAGAATTATTAGTTGTTAACTTTTTCTTTTCAGAAAAAGTTATGTAATTTTTTTCCTGTAGTAGTTTGATAAAACTGTTAATGTTGTTTTGAACCGTTAATAACGGATTAAAATTTAACACCTTGTAAACATTTATATCGTCGAGCATACCTTTTGATTTGTTTATGTAGTCAGTTTTATCAATAATAACTGTTGTTGAACCTTTATCTGCCTTGGTAATCATTACGGAAGGGTTATCCTTTAGAAAAATTTTTGTTTTTTTTAAATAATTACGTAAAATACTGTGCAACCCATCACACGTTCTGCCGGTACCCATATAGTTAGTGATAATATTAGTGATTTTGCCTCTCACCACATTCTTGGTGTCTGTTTTCAGTTCGTTAATGATGTTCTCTAAGTACATCAACAACCTTTTTAGATCGAAATTATGAGCATCCACTGGTAAGTTAAATTTCGGACCAAGCGAAAGTAAGTTTACAACCTCCTCAGGGACATCTACAGATGTTAAATTGATTAACCATTTTTTGTTATCATTAAAGAATTTTACGTTATTTTTGGACCTGGTTAGCATCATCTTAAACTTTTTAATATTACTTTTTCTAACATTACAAAAAATCTTATTGTATTTAAATTTAAGAGAATCAACAAAATTATTATAAACATTGGATGGTAACAAGGCTTTCATGCGGTTGGACAAATTGCTAAACGAGACTTTAATTTTACTCAAATTATCTATAGTGATTTTTATTTCTAAATTTAATGTGCTTACTGCCGACCTATCTTTCAAACTTTCCAATCTTCTCAGGAGGATTGATGAGTCAGTTTCTAACAGGTTGATCCAATTCTTTGAGCAATTTCCAATGTGTGGTGGGAAGAGTCCATTTCTTCTACATTTTATTAAAAAGGTAAGACGATTTTTTAACTTTGCCAGCTTGGTGTTAAGTCTGCACATCTTCTTCAAAAGATTGACGGTAGGATGGCCAAAATTCCTTCCAATTTCCTCAAAAAATCCCATTATCTATAAGTTATAACGGCAAGAAGTATCCAACGACCGTACGATACATCATTAACGAACTGAAAACAGACACCAAGAATGTGGTGAGAGGCAAAATCACTAATATTATCACTAACTATATGGGTACCGGCAGAACGTGTGATGGGTTGCACAGTATTTTACGTAATAATTTAAAAAAAAACAAAAATTTTTCTAAAGGATAACCCTTCCGTAATGATTACCAAGGCAGATAAAGGTTCAACAACAGTTATTATTCATAAAACTGACTACATAAACAAATCAAAAGGTATGCTCGACGATATAAATGTTTACAAGGTGTTAAATTCTAATCCGTTATTAACGGTTCAAAACAACATTAACAGTTTTATCAAACTACTACAGGAAAAAATTACATAACTTTTTCTGAAAAGAAAAAGTTAACAACTAATAATTCTATTTTAGCCAAAGCATACTTTCTGCCAAAAATTCATAAGGAAGGAGTACCTTTAAGACCTATCATCTCTTCCATTGGTGCGGCATCGTACGATTTGTCGGGTCACATTTCTGATATATTAAGTCGGACTTTTAGTAACAGAACTAATTATAACATCACTAACACTTTTCAATTTGTTGAAGAGTTTAGAGGTTACAGCCTCCCTGAAAATCACATCTTAGTTTTTTAGATGTTGTTAGTTTGTTCACCGTTATCCCTTTGGATTTGGTTAATGAGATAATTAAGGAAAAATGGAATTTAATTGCTGAACATTGCTCATGGGATAGGGATACCTTTTTAACAGGTTTAAAGTTAATTTTTGACACTTCAATTTTTACATTTGATAATGTTATTTATCATCAAGTCGAAGGTACACCTATGGGATCTAAAATATCACCTGTCTTGGCTTTGATTGTGATGGACTATACGTTGGACGAGATTTTGATTAATAATGGTTCAGTTTTTCGTATAAATTTCATTAAGAAATATGTTGATGATTTGGTTTTGGGGGTACACAAGGATGATGTCAATACAGTGTTAAATTGTTTTAATGATTTTCATCCGAGCATTCAGTTTACAATGGAGTTGGAAAGTAATAATAGCATTCCTTTTTTGGATACTAAAATAATCAGAGACGGTTTCAATAAGATTAAGTTTGATTGGTACGTTAAACCGACTTACTCAGGACGTTATCTTAATTATTTCTCAAGTCATAGCTTTAAGCACAAACTTTCAACTGTACGTTGCATGAAGCACAGAGTCTCCAACACTTGTGATAAAGAATTTCTTCTTGAAAACTTAGAATTTCTACAAAAAACTTTTGTTAATAATGGTTACCCAAGTAAATTAATTAATAAAATTTTATTTTAAACACCGTTAATTAATAATAACATAAACCAGGTCAGTTTAACTAACCCATCTTTACTTACAACTGAACCTATCATTTATAAAAAACTACCTTATATCGAGAAGTTAAGTGATTCTTTGAAAAAAACATTATCAGTGATTGACAATTTAAAAGTAGTTGAGCGCTACGATAACAAACTTGGTAACCATTTCACAAAACTTAAAGACGCTACAGAAAACAAATTTAAATCCAATTTAATTTACTGCATTTCATGCAACGATTGTAGTGGAAAATATGTTGGTCAGACTTCTCAAACGGTTGAATAAGACCGTTTGTGCATTATCCCAACATGTTCAGGATTGCAAACACACCTTCGATTTTGATAACGTTAAAATTTTGGATGTTGAATCTAATTACTACAATAGAATTTTCTTAGAGACGGTCCATATAAATTACACTAGTAATACTGTTAACTATAAAACGGATACTCAGAATTTAAGTAACATATATGCTTACTTGTTTACTAGGGACAAGACTAACCATAACTATAATCCACCAACCCAACATAATCATGATATTAATAATGTTTCTACTTTCTCTAATGATATGATTTTCTAGTTTTTAAGTTAGTAGGTTCATTTTTGATTGTTAATTGCATTTTCTTATTTACATAGTCTGTATTAATTATTCTGATTACGTTTTATTGTTTTTATTTGATAAATCGTTTCTTTGGTTTGAATTTTTGAAATTTAAAGTTTCCGCTTTGTTTTTGGTAAATTTCGGTTTGTGCGCAGTTTCGTTTTTCGGGGTTGTGTTTGCGATCGAAAACAGGTTTTTTTTCATATCAATTTTTACATTTTAACGTTCTCATCGAGTCCATTTTGTATTGTTAAATTTTACACGTTCTTGTTGAACTTTTAATTTGTTATTTTAATTTACCTATACTCAGTTTTAATGTATTTTCTACTATGACCAAGACGATTTTTATATTTCATGCTTTTTAAAACAAGTAAGTTTAATTTCATCTTATTTTGTTCTTTGGCGTCTTCAACATATGTTGGATGCTCATGTTAAAAAACCTTTTCATTAATTGTAATAAAAAAATCTCCATTTTAGCAACATAAATGCTCTGAAGAAGAATGAAAAATACATTCGAAATATATTAGCAATTTTAAAAAGTTGTTTCATTAATTACTTTGTGGAACGTTTATCCTGAATAAATCATTTTTATACTTATTGCCCACGTACGGTCGTTGGATACTTCTTCTCGTGAATTATTTCCAACAATGTATATACCTTTTGACAAGTTCTATCTTGTTATTTTTAACACTAGAAGCGATTCATACACTTAATAGGGATTATGCAGTTTGGATTTTAACCTTATACATATTAAGAATATAAATGAAGCAGAAAAAATGGTGAAAATAAATTTTGAACATCAATTAAATTGAGAATGGTTTGGGAGTAAGGTAATGGGGAAATATTCGGTGCCATTTATAGCGATCCAACGTCGACCACCACAGATATATCTTAATCGCAGTAACCTAGTTCATTGCCGTGGAGGTTTGCAAACCAATGAACACTGGATGACTTGGTCGCGCTGTTTGCGTTGGTTGCCAAGGAAACGACGTCGATTATTTCCGGACGCGTTCGACGCGATCGCATCAAACTAGATTCGCAATTAAATCTCTACGGCACAATACATATTATGCCCATTTTTCAGCACTCGAACGAACGCCACGTCTCCAACCAAAAACGCTAAAAGATATATGGGAATTGCCAATAATCAATCAAAAAGGCGTTTACTAAAAAACTTTTTTTCTATTCTTAAAAACAAAATAACGAAATTCCCTAAATAGATAAATTAGTATAATATTATCTTCATCATCATTTCCGATACCTGGCAATTAACGTCATCTGCAATTAGAAATTCCGCGTAAGCACTTTGTCATTCCATAACGCATCTAATTTAACATTGCTGAATAAGCAATCAATAGGCAAGTCAATAATTAAATGCTAACAATTATTATAGTTCAAGATTAATTACGATAATATATTAAAGTTGATGAAATTATGGTTTTCAAACTAAAAATGTGATTTTTTTTTGGTTTATTATTAATGATTTTTATTAATTTATCATTAATAATTTTTGAGATAAAAATTAATTTGTTGTTAAGTGTCAAATTTAATGCATTTTAAATTTTCAACCTTGTAAGTTGCGTAAATGATAACAGAAGGATTATAAATATTATGTTGATTAATTACGAACAATATTCATTTATAATATTTTTTGTAGCAACTTCTATTTCTATGTTATCATGAAAATCGTATTGACAAAACATAGCTTTTAAAATTTGATGAGATGGGTTCTAACTAAAAATAGGAAACAGTTTGGAAAAGTATGTTTATAGATTATGCATGTTTGCTTTATTATTAAAGATTTTTATTAATATCATCCTCACCCATCATTAATAATTTTTGAGATAAAAGTTTTTTGTTGTTAAATGTCAAATTTAATGTATATTGATTTTTAATCCTTGTGAGCTTAGTAATAATAAAAAAAGGGTTATTTTTTAAATATTATTATGTCGATCAATTACAAAAAATTGTTATACACTCAGCAGCAGAAGTCTGTGTACAAAAAACTTGTAATACTTTAATTGAAAAAATAAGAATCATAATCTAATGTGATAAATTTGATTTTTTTTATTTTGTATATTAACTACATATAATTCTATTAACAAAATATGCTTCAACAAAACAGAAACAGTAGTCACAGAAAAAAATCAAAACTAAAAATTCTACAAATAACGGGTATGCAAAAATCTGCGTACAAGTCAGGACAGTATTTATAAAAAATTCATAAATGAGATCATTGTTTCTATATTAATATGAGGTCGGATAACCTTTACGTTTAATGACCTCCCTTAAACGTTTAGACATGGAGTGCACTAATTTCCTCGTTTCGTCCGAACTGATTTTGGCCCATTCCTCAATCATAACATTTTTTAACGTTTCCATCCCAGAGGTGTTCGATGGGATTCAAGTCCAGCGATTGTGGAGGTGTTTTAAGTTGCTTTGGGGTATTGTATAGTAGCCAAAGCTTAGGGCAGTATTAGGTTTTCTCCATACAAGTTCATCTGTAAAGAGAATTTTCTGCCAGAATTCAATGGGCTTGTCTAAGAGTTTTTTTGCAAAGGCGATCCGCTTCTGATGATTGACCTCTGACACAAATGGCTTTTTTCGTGCAACGCGACTGTGATAGTTAGCTTTTTTTAACGTCCTTCTCACCGTATCTTTGCTGATAGTTTTATGAAATTCTTCTTGTACATTTTCTACTATTTTTTTTTGCCGTCAGCCTAGGTTCTTTTCTAACCTGCTGTACAATTTTTCGCTTCTCTCGGTTTGTTAAAAGGGCTGGTCTACCAGATGGCGGACGTGAGAGGTAATCTTCAGTGTCTTTATAATTATTAATTACTCTTTGAATGGAAGAGTGTGACCTGCCGACAGTTTCTCCTATTTTTCGAAAAGATTTTCCCTCTTTCCATAACTTTGCAATAATTTTTCTCTCTCCCAATTCAATTTCCTTTCCTTTCGTGTCCATTCTAACTTTTAGCTTCTAAGCCTCTGCTAATATAATTGACACCGATTATCTTTTATTTAAATCGGAAAGCGTACATCGCCAACTACGTATTTAAGTAAATAAGTATATTTTGGAGAAGGCGTCTTTATTTGTACGCAGATTTTTGCATACGCATTATTTGGAGAATTTTTAATTTTAATTTTTTTTTGTAACAAATATTTCTGGTTTATTGATGCATATTTTGTTAATAGAATTATATGTAGTTAATACACAAAATAAAAAAAAATGAAGTTTATCACATTAGTTCATGACCCTTATTTTTTCAGTTAAAGTGTTAGAAGTTTTTTGTACGCAGACTTTTGCTGCTAAGTGTATATAATTTCTCCTAGCAACTATAATTTGCATATTATCATGAAAGTTGCATTGACAAAACGTCACTTTTGAAATTTGGCGATGTGGGTTCTAACTAAACATGAAAAACAGTTCGGAAAAATTGTTTACAGATTATGAATTTATCTTTATTATAAAAGATTTTTATTAATATCATCATCACCAATCTTTAATAATTTTTTAGATATACGGTATTTTTTTGTTAAATGTTATACTCGATGCATTTTAAATTTTAAGGCATATAAGCATTTTCTCCTAGCAACCACTAACAACATTAAAGAAATTGGAAGAAATTGCTTATATGTTAAGAATTTGGACTTTATTACCAACACTTTTTATTAGTATCATCCTCACCCATAATTAATAATTTTTGAGAAAAAAGTTTTTTGTCGTTAAATGTCAAATTTAATGCATATTGATTTTTAATCCTTGTGAGCTTAGTAATAATAAAAAAAGGGTTATTTTTTAAATATTATTATGTCGATCAATTACAAAAAATTGTCATATATAATTTCTCCTAGCAACTTTAATTTGTATATTATCATGAAAGTCGTATTGACAAAACGTCGCTTTAGAAATTTGGCGATATGGGTTCTAACTAAACATGAAAAACAATTAGGTAAAATTGTTTACAGATTATGAATTTATCTTTATTATAAAAGATTTTTATTAATATCATCATCACCAATCATTAATAATTTTTTAGATATAAGGTGTTTTTTGTTAAATGTTATACTTGATGCATTTTGAATTTTAAAGCATATAAGCATTTTCTCCTAGCAACCACTAACAACATTAAAGAAATTGGAAGAAATTGCTTGTATGTTAAGAATTTAGACTTTATTACCAACAGTTTTTATTAGTATCATCCCCACCCATAATTAATAATTTTTGAGATAAAAGTTTTTTGTTGTTAAATGTCAAATTTAATGCATATTGATTTTTAATCTTTGTGAGCTTAGTAATAATAAGAAAAGGGTTATTTTTTAAATATTATGTCGATTAATTACAAAAAATTGTCATATATAATTTCTCCCAGCAACTTTAATTTGCATATTATCATGAAAGTCGTATTGACAAAACGTCGCTTTTGAAATTTGGCGATATGGGTTCTAACTAAACATGAAAAACAGTTAGGAAAAATTGTTTACAGATTATGAATTTATCTTTATTATAAAAGATTTTTATTAATATCATTATCACCAAATCATTAATAATTTTTTAGATATACGGTATTTTTTTGTTAAATGTTATACTTGATGCATTTTAAATTTTAAGGCATATAGGCATTTTCTCCTAGCAACCACTAACAACATTAATGAAATTGGAAGAAATTGCTTATATGTTAAGAATTTAGACTTTATTACCAACAGTTTTTATTAGTATCATCCTCACCCATCATTAATAATTTTTGAGATAAAAGTTTTTTGTTGTTAAATGTCAAATTTAATGCATATTGATTTTTAATCCTTGTGAGCTTAGTAATAATAAGAAAAGGGTTATTTTTTAATTATTATTATGTCGATTAATTACAAAAAATTGTCATATATAATTTCCCCAACAACTTTAATATGCATATTATCATGAAAGTCGTATAGACAAAACGTCGCTTTTGAAATTAGGCAATATGGGTTCTAACTAAACACGAAAAACAGTTAGGAAAAATTGTTTACAGATTATGAATTTATCTTTATTATAAAAGATTTTTATTAATATCATCATCACCAATCATTAATAATTTTTTAGATAGACGGTATTTTTTTGTTAAATGTTATACTTGATGCATTTTAAATTTTAAGGCATATAAGCATTTTCTCCTAGCAACCACTAACAACATTAAAGAAATTGGAAGAAATTGCTTATATGTTCAGAATTTAGACTTTATTACCAACACTTTTTATTAGTATTATCCTCACCCATCATTAATAATTTTTGAGATAAAAGTTTTTTGTTGTTAAATGTCAAATTTAATGTACACTTAGCAGCAGAAGTCTGCGTACAAAAAACTTCTAACACTTTAACTGGAAAAATAAGGGTCATGATCTAATGTGATAAACTTCAATTTTTTTTTATTTTGTGTATTAACTACATATAATTCTATTAACAAAATATGCATCAATAAAACAGAAATATTAGTTACAAGAAAAATTAAAATTAAAAATTCTCCAAATAATGCGTATGCAAAAATCTGCGTACAAATAAAGACACCTTCTCCAAAATATACTTATTTACTTAAATACGTAGTTGGCGATGTACGCTTTCCGATTTAAATAAAAGATAATCGGTGTCAATTATATTAGCAGAGGCTTAGAAGCTAAAAGTTAGAATGGACACGAAAGGAAAGGAAATTGAATTGGGAGAGAGAAAAATTATTGTAAAGTTATGGAAAGAGGGAAAATCTTTTCGAAAAATAGGAGAAACTGTCGGCAGGTCACACTCTTCCATTCAAAGAGTAATTAATAATTATAAAGACACTGAAGATTATCTCTCACGTCCGCGATCTGGTAGACCACCCATTTTAACAAACCGAGAGAAGCGAAAAATTGTACAGCAGATTAGAAAAGAACCTAGGCTGACGGCAAAAAAAATAGTAGAAAATGTACAAGAAGAATTTCATAAAACTATCAGCAAAGATACGGTGAGAAGGACGTTAAAAAAAGCTAACTGTCACAGTCGCGTTGCACGAAAAAAGCCATTTGTGTCAGAGGTCAATCGTCAGAAGCGGATCGCCTTTGCAAAAAAACTCGTAGACAAGCCTATTGAATTCTGGGAGAAAGTTCTCTTTACAGATGAGAGCAAATTTTGCATTTTCGGCATTAAGGGTAAACAACTTGTATGGAGAAAACCTAATACTGCCCTTAATCCCGAAAATTTGAAAGCGACTGTAAAACACGGAGGTGGTGGAGTTATGGTTTGGGGGTGTATGTGCACCAAAGGGGTGGGAAGGTTGGTTTTCATAACATCGACAATGGACCATAAAATGTATATAGACATTTTAAAAGAAAATTTGAAGCCTAGCATCGAAAACTTGGGCTTGGGGCCCGAATACTTTTTTCAACAAGATAATGACCCCAAACATTGCGCCCACAACACTAAGCTTTGGCTACTATACAATACCCCAAAGCAACTTAAAGCACCTCCACAATCGCCGGACTTGAATCCCATCGAACACCTCTGGGATTTACTGGAACGCAGGATTCGGCAACACAACATAACGTCGAAGGAAACGTTAAAAAATGTTATGATTGAGGAATGGGTCAAAATCAGTTCGGACGAAACGAAGAAATTAGTGCACTCCATGCCTAAACGTTTAAGGGAGGTCATTAAACGTAAAGGTTATCCGACCTCATATTAATATAGAAACAATGATCTCATTTATGAATTTTTTACAAATACTGTCCTGACTTGTACGCAGATTTTTGCATACCCGTTATTTGTAGAATTTTTAGTTTTGATTTTTTCTGTAACTACTGTTTCTGTTTTGTTGAAACATATTTTGTTAACAGAATTATATGTAGTTAATATACAAAATAAAAAAAAATCAAGTTTATCACATTAGATTATGACTCTTATTTTTTCAATTAGAAATCAGTTAGGAATAATTGTTTACAGATTATGAATTTATCTTTATTATAAAAGATTTTTATTAATATCATCATCACCAATCATTAATATTTTTTTAGATATACGGTATTTTTTTGTTAAATGTTATACTTGATGCTTTTTAAATTTTAAGGCATATAAGCATTTTCTCGTAGCAACCACTAACAACATTAAAGAAATTGCTTATATGTTAAGAATTTAGACTTTATTACCAACAGTTTTTATTAGTATCATCCTCACCCATAACTAATAATTTTTGAGAAAAAAAGTTTTTTGTAGTTAAATGTCAAATTTAATGCATATTGATTTTTAATCCTTGTGAGCTTAGTAATAATAAAAAAAGGGTTATTTTTTAAATATTATTATGTCGATTAATTACAAAAAATTGTCATATATAATTTCTCTTAGCAACTTTAATATGCATATTATCATGAAAGTCGTATTGACAAAACGTCGCTTTTGAACTTTGGCGATATGGGTTCTAACTAAACATGAAAAACAGTTAGGAAAAATTGTTTACAGATTATGAATTTATCTTTATTATAAAAGATTTTTATTAATATCTCATCATCACCAGTCATTAATAATTTTTTAGATATACGGTATTTTTTTGTTAAATGTTATACTTGATGCATTTTAAATTTTAAGGCATATAAGCATTTTCTCCTAGCAACCACTAACAACATTTAAGAAATTGGAAGAAATTGCTTATATGTTAAGAATTTAGACTTTATTACCAATAGTTTTTATTAGTATCATCCTCATCCATCATTAATAATATTTAAGATAAAAGATATTTTGTTATTAATTGTCAAATTTGGGGTATGTGTACAATTTAATTTGTTAATGGTTTTTCTTAAATGCCGCAAAATTTTCTCTAACAGATGAAGCAAGTTTTACAGTGCAGCTTCTCAAAAAAGTGTCTTAACCCTTCGCATACGAGGTAAATTAATTTCATATGCCCTACTTGTTGGTAACTTATAAACTAGTAATTTATAATACTTCCGTAAACCTACATTATAAGCCATTGAGAATTCGTAGCACAAACATTAATGATAGTTTAGAATATTAGTTGTACTGTATTGTGAAGTCGCACAGATAGCGTTAGAGTACGAGGGTGGTTGTTTATGTTTTTACACATTCTAGACGAGGCATAACAAGGCAGTTAATGACGAACGTTAGAAAGATGCAGACGTGTTTTCACTAAACTCAACATGGTGACAGTGATATAAAAGAAATAAAATAAAGAAAAGAGATCGTTAACTCCGTCTTTAGAGTTAACTCCGTATAATGGAGTAACTGGAAATCATCAAACCAATAGAAGAACCGACGGAATGGGTTGGTAACATAGTAATAGTGAAGAAAATTAACGGAGTTCTAAGAATCTGTTTCGACCCACAACAGCTGAACAAAGCAATAAAGAGAAATCATTATCAATATTAGGTGACAGTCCATGGCAAGGTAATAGTTATTCTACTCAGGGCTAAAATGGAGGAGCACGATGGTATAGATGGCGATTAAATATGGTGGACGGTACATGTTTGCTGCATGTACAGACCTTCGTGGAAGAGCAACGTATAAGGATACTTCCATGGCCAGCTCATTCTCCGGATCTTAGTCCGACCAAAATATAGCAACATATAAACACCAAACCACATCGTGTAGCGATGGACCTCCTACTGAACCTTACCTCCTTACCTTCTTACCTCCTTCCTCCTCCAGCACCGCTGTCTATGCGAGGGCAAGTTATACTACTTACTACTTTTATACCAAATTTCATTGCGCTAGACACTCGCGTTGAGATTATGCAGGGTATGCTCGTGAATTATTTCCAACAATGTATATACTCTTCTATCTTGTTATTTTTAACACTAAAAGCGTTAATTGAAGAAAATTAACGGAGTTCTAAGAATCTGTTTCGACCCACAACAGCTGAACAAAGCAATAAAGAGAAATCATTATCTACTTCCAACATTGGAAAAAATTGCAGCAAAATTGCATGGATTAGAATATTTCACCAAACTAGATGCTAATTCCGGGTATTGGATAGTACCACTGGATATCGAAAGTTCAAAGTTGTGCACATTCCAAATACCATTCCAAAGATACCGATTTTTAAGAATGTCATTAGGGTTGAACTGATCAGGAGAAATTTTCAGGAGGAAAAAATGAGGAATCAATTAACGACATATCACTGATTAAATTGAAACAAATAATCAGAAATGGATGGCCAAACTATTACCGAGATGTTCCAGACGAGGTTAAGAGGTATCATCATTTACGCCATGAGTTGACGATAAGCGATAACATAGTATTGGTGAACGATCGAATATTTATACTTAAAGTTCTAAAAAAGATTGCGCTAGAAAAGCTTCACACGGGTCATCCAGGCATAGAAAGAACTAACAGTAGAGCTAGAAGGATCTATGTATTGGATTGAAATAAACCAAGATATAGAGAGATTTGTTAATGAATGTAAAATATGTAATAAATATCAAGCAAATAAACAGAAAAAGCAACTGATTTTGAGAGAAACACCGGTTCTACCACGGCAAGAAGTCAATATATGGTCATGGTAGCCAACGCAATCTTCGCAAGACATGGAATACCAACAAAAGGTTTTATTACAAATTTTGCTACAGATTGGAACTTCACTCATATAATATCAAGTCCTCATTATGCACAGTCTAATAGAATGGCTGAATTAGCCGCAAAACAAATTAAGAACATATTAAAGAAGTGCAAAGAAGACAACTCTGACGTGTATTTAACGTTACTAAATATACGAAACACGAAACGAGGAAAAATAAGTTTCCTAGCTGAAATATTGCGCAGTAGGAATATAAGAACCAACATACCCACCATCTTAAAAATATTATATCCAAAAATAACTTTAAATTACGACCGAAAGGAAATTATAGAAAGCAGAAACCTATATAAACAGAATTGTGACAGAATAATCAAGAAAGAGTGAGGGGAGCTTCAAGGAAGGCGAAGGAATTTATTTTAAGAAACGTTTGGGGGGAAAATAGAAACTTAACAGAATAAAAACTTAACAGAACTGAGATCAGTTATTGACAATCAAAATAATCACTACAGAAGGAATGATTCAGAATTGATGATACTGATATAAGAGAAAATCAAGAAAGAGACCAAAATATAAACAATAAATACACCGAAAGAGATGAAAATAATATACGAGATAATATAAACATACCAAACGATGAAAAAGAAATACTGACTGACATGAAAACATATAAAACTAGATCAGGTCGTATTGTACAAAATAAATATTAATACATTTATTCATAGATTTGTTAAATAATAGCCCTCAACCCCTACCTAGCGGTATGTCATACCGCTATAAACGTTTATGAGCTTGTATCTTTTATAAATCTTTTCCTGCGCAGTTCATAGTCCGTCTACCTTTAAAGTATATTAGTTTACATATAAGCAGTCATCGCTGGGAGATATGCGTTAAACGTGTACCAACGTGTTACAAGATTTTTTGGATTTAGCGGTATATGGTACCGGTCAGTAGTCTCTACGTTGCGTTTTTGAATTGTAGTAAAAACTGTTACTAGTGAAAAATATTGAAAATATTAACTGAAATATTGAAACTTCGAATAGTGCTTAGTATTAGTTTGAACAGTGAGTTGACAATTAGTTTATACTTCTGTTTGGAACTTTGTAAAATGGCTCAGAAAGCAGGTCCGTCTTGTATGAGATCTGATGATGAAGAATTTGAAGAATATTTGATGGAAGAAAGTAGTGATGAAGATGAAAATATAGATGTAAACAATTTTATTGAAATGGATCACGATAGTGAATCAGAAATATCTGCAGCTGACAATGATGAGGACGAAGACAAGGAAAATGAAAATAATTTTTGTGCAGAATCAGAGGGAAGAAGTGTTTATTACGGTCGCGAAAAAACAAATAAAACTAAATGGTAGATGAAGCCATGGTATTTTGTCGGATTACTTCCAAAACTTCCTAAGTTCAAAAACAACCTCAACCCATTTCCATACCCATTAGGCCCATAACATAATATGTAAATAGTAAAACGATTTGAAAATATTAGTTCAAATGCCTTTGTAGGTCAAAACGTGAACCACCTCGTAATGTAAGAACAAGGAAGTACAATTTGATTACACATTTACCAGGACTAAGAGGACCTGCTGCTTTGTTAGGAGATAATCCAAAGCCAGAAGAATTATGGAATGTATTATTCAGTGAAAACATGCTGCAGGAAATTATCCGATGGACAAATTGTAAATTAGGACTACTTCGATTAAAATATAAAAATAAATCGCATGCTAGCTTATGTGATATTGACGTATTAGAACTAAAGGCATTTCTTGGTTTATTAATTTACACTGAAGTGTTCAAATCAGGCAATGAAAATGTGGATTGTTTATTTGCAACAGATGGAACAGGGAGAGATGTTTTCCGATGTACGATGTCTAAGAGAAGATTTGAGACGTTGCTCTGTGGTTTAAGATTTGATGACTTTCAAAACAGAGGTAAGAAGATGAAAGATGATGCTACAACTGCGATAAACGGATTGTTCCAAAAATTTATTGAAAATTCTCAAAGAAATTTTTCGCTGGGGGCTTATGTATGTGTAGATGAATCTCTTGTGGCTTTTCGAGGTAGATGTCGGTTTAAAGTTTATATGCCAAAAAAGCCTGCAAAGTACGGCATAAAAATTATGTTAGGGTCTATATAAAAATTTACTTTTGGTGATAATTTAAATTTATTTTTCTAAACTAGTTTCGAGCCTTGCTCTTCTTCAGTAGGTACCTACAAGTTTACAATATACAAAATGAACATATTAATATAAAAATAAAATAGTAAAATCTTACGTTATTACTAACAAAATAGAAAAATTAATTACAATTTTTCAAAATTTACGTCAAAAGTTGTTGTGTGACGTTAGGTTTTTTTGTTTTTGTCTTTATATTTGTGTTTTAGGTACGGATCTCGCAGGCAACTATAGATAGGTTTTTGGGTCGGAATAATTTGTTCATTAAGGCTTATAATATTACTGTTAATTTCAATAAACTTGTTGATTTCGTACATTTCCATTATTTCCATAAGGTTGCTTTTATTAAGTTGGTGTAGTAATTTAATATTTTTATTTTCGTCAAATTCGTGGTTGTTGAAAATTAGATGTTTTCCGAATGCCGATTTTGAACTCTTTTTATGTTCTTTAAGCCTTGTTTGGATACTTCTTCCCGTTTCACCTATGTATGTGGCTGAACAGGTCCCACATTGCAATTGGTATATGCCACTTTTAGCGAGAGTTGTAGTCTTGTTTTTGTTATTAACTAATAATGCCTTCAGATTGTTTTTGTTTTTAAATGTCATTGTTATGTTGAACTTATGGAACATTTTCTTGATTTTATGGGATATTTCTCCTGGGTAAGTTATGGATCTGTACGTTGTTGGTTTATCAGGTTTTCGGTCGGATAGGGAAGTTGTTTCTTGAAGATTATATTTGTTTTGTATTTTCGAAAATATTCGTTGGATAAATGTCGGTGGGAAACTGTTTTCGCTTGCAATTTGGTGGATAATTTCGATCTCTTTTTCTAGGTCTTGTTGTTCCAATTTTGAATGGAAAGCTCTGTGTATATAAGCCCGGTATGCTGCCATTTTATGAGTTTCATCATGATGAGAATCGAATGGGATGGTAGTACTAGTTTGTGTAGGTTTTCTGTAGATGTTATATTTAATTTTGTTGTTTGAATGTCGTAGGGTATAGTCTAAGAAATTTAATTTTTGATTGTTTTCAGTCTCGATAGTGAAGTTAATATTGGGGTGTAAACTGTTAATATATTTATGAAGATTATTAATATGTTGGTCGTCTTTAATCAGTACTAAAATGTCGTCCACGTATCTTGTCCATAGGATAATATCGTCTCTATAAGGGTTTTTGTCACACATAATTTGATTTTTCTCTAGGTTGTCCATGAAAATATCTGCCATCACACTACTCAATGGTGATCCCATTGGTAATCCATCTAGATATTGATAGTATTTATCGTTAAAGATACAAAAATTTTGTTCTAAGCATAGTTTTAATAGCGTTAAGATGGAGCGAGTTTTGTCTTTGTTTTTGAGGTCAGTCTTTAATATTTCTTCTAATATCGTTACCGTGTCGGTTATGGGTATGTTTGTATATAGGTTGTTGACATCAAATGAGATCATTTTGAAACCTTCTGGTAGCTGTATTTTGTCAATTAAATCAGGAAGTTGGTAACGATTAATTATGGTATATTTTGGTTTAAAATTGATGTCATTTATTATAAATTTTTGTAAAAGTTTTGCGAGTTTGTATGTGCTGGATTCAATGGAGGTTATAATGGGTCTTATTTGTAATCCATTTTTGTGAACTTTAGGTAGTGCATACAATTTAGGGGTTTGCGGATTCATAGGCAACAGGCTGGTCAAGGTACCTCCAATTTCTGTTATTGTCGTTTTGTTTTCTTTAGTTATTGATTTTACTTTTTTGTGAAAATTGTTTGTGGGGTTTTTATTGATAGTTTTAAAGTTATTGTCTTTCATAAAGCTTTCAGTCTTATTTATGTAGAGATCTTTGGTTAAAATTATCATTCCTGCGTTTTTGTCTGCAAGAGTAACTATTAATTCGTTTGCCTTAATTTTCCGCTTGATGTTTTTAATAATTTTTTGTTCCTTTTCTTCTTCTCCATTTCTTATTGTTTGTTTGTTTGTTTGTCTCTTTTCTTCTTTAGTTAGAATTTGTTGAATCTCCTTATTCATAATGTTTTCCTTTTCGTGTCCTTTGATAGCTGCCTGAAGTTCTATTGCTAGTATTGGGAGGTTAATTTCTCTTTTTGGAGCATATTTCAGTCCTTTTTCCATGAATCTTCTTTCTTGTTCTGTGAAGATCACGTTTGAAGTATTTGTTACTTTGGGAAAAAATTTATGAATTTCTCCTAGTTTGTTTGTTTGATGTTTATTCTTTTCTCTTTCTTTCTCTGTTCTCAACTTGTTTAGTTTTTTCAGTTTCTTTTTGTGAATTTCATTAAGAATTATTGTATCATGTAACTTAGCTTCTTTGATAATTTCTTCGATTTCAATGTAATGATATTGATTATTTAAATCCTGGTAGCATTTATAAAGTTTAATGTTGAGTTCGTTAAGTTTCTTATAATGGTTATTTAGGGTTATACGTATATGTTGAATTTTCATTTTATTAACCATATCACTTTTTATATGTTGTGGATACTTCTTGTTTTTTTTTATGTTGATAGAGACGATATTATCCTATGGACAAGATACGTGGACGACATTTTAGTACTGATTAAAGACGACCAACATATTAATAATCTTCATAAATATATTAACAGTTTACACCCCAATATTAACTTCACTATCGAGACTGAAAACAATCAAAAATTAAATTTCTTAGACTATACACTACGACATTCAAACAACAAAATTAAATATAACATCTACAGAAAACCTACACAAACTAGTACTACCATCCCATTCGATTCTCATCATGATGAAACTCATAAAATGGCAGCATACCGGGCTTATATACACAGAGCTTTCCATTCAAAATTGGAACAACAAGACCTAGAAAAAGAGATCGAAATTATCCACCAAATTGCAAGCGAAAACAGTTTCCCACCGACATTTATCCAACGAATATTTTCGAAAATACAAAACAAATATAATCTTCAAGAAACAACTTCCCTATCCGACCGAAAACCTGATAAACCAACAACGTACAGATCCATAACTTACCCAGGAGAAATATCCCATAAAATCAAGAAAATGTTCCATAAGTTCAACATAACAATGACATTTAAAAACAAAAACAATCTGAAGGCATTATTAGTTAATAACAAAAACAAGACTACAACTCTCGCTAAAAGTGGCATATACCAATTGCAATGTGGGACCTGTTCAGCCACATACATAGGTGAAACGGGAAGAAGTATCCAAACAAGGCTTAAAGAACATAAAAAGAGTTCAAAATCGGCATTCGGAAAACATCTAATTTTCAACAACCACGAATTTGACGAAAATAAAAATATTACATTACTACACCAACTTAATAAAAGCAACCTTATGGAAATAATGGAAATGTACGAAATCAACAAGTTTATTGAAATTAACAGTAATATTATAAGCCTTAATGAACAAATTATCCCGACCCAAAAACCTATCTATAGTTGCCTGCGAGATCCGTACCTAAAACACAAATATAAAAACAAAAACAAAAAAACCTAACGTCACACAACAACTTTTGACGTAAATTTTGAAAAATTGTAATTAATTTTTTTATTTTGTTAGTAATAACGTAAGATTTTACTATTTTATTTTTATATTAATATGTTCATTTTGTATATTGTAAACTTGTAGGTACCTACTGAAGAAGAGCAAGGCTCGAAACTAGTTTAGAAAAATAAATTTAAATTATCACCAAAAGTAAATTTTTATATAGACCCTAATTTAATAATTGGTGAAAAAAGGATAAGAAAAATTATTTTTATATAAAAATTATGTGTCTAACAGATGCACGAAATAATTACTTATATAATGCTTATATATATAGCGGCAAGAATTCAGATGGAAAAAATTTATCTGTTGAAGAAAAACATTTAGGCATTCCTACACAATCAGTTATCAGATTGACAAAACCGATTGAAAAAACAAATCGTAATATTACAGCCGATAACTGGTTTGGCACATTGCAACTTGTTTGTGAACTAAAAAAACGAGGACTCACATTCCTAGGAACAATGAGAAGAAACAGTCCGGAGATTCCCTGTTGTTTTTTGCCAAATAAAAATAAAAATATCGGCAGCACTCTTTATGGTTTCAAGGAAGATGTTACGCTAATGTCCTATGTTCCTAAGAAAAATAGAGCCGTTATGTTGATATCTTCAATGCACCATTCTATTGCAAATGACAAAGAAAGTGGAAAACCGGAAATTATTGCCGATTATAATTTGACCAAAGGGGGCGTGGATAGTTTAGATAGAAAATGTGCAAACTATTCACCTAGTAGAAGAACCCGTCGATGGCCTATGGCAATATTCTTTGTTCTTGTAAATATGTGTACTGTAAATTCGTATATATTATATCAAAGTTGTAAGAATTCAGAAAAAATGGAACGTAAAGACTTTTTAAAATTATTGGCAAAAAGTTTAACAACACCTTTCATGTACACTAGAAAAAACAAAGTGTCAAAAGAATTAAGATCAAGGATATGTGGTATCCTTCAAATACCTGACGTCAATGATCCCAGCCAAACGATTCGCGACGAGCGAATGGATGTAAAAAAAACCTGTTATTTGTGTGATTATAAACTAAAAAGAAAAACATTTTATGTTTGTAGAAAGTGTGGAAAGCCCATTTGTTTAGAGCACGCTAAAAAAATGTGCGATCCATGCATTAAAGGACTGGATAAATAATATTTTCTTACTATTTATTGTTATTATGAGTCTTATAACATAAACTAGCGTCGTAATAAAGTAATATAACTAATTCTTTTGCAATTATCTACTATATAAACCGATAATCCCTTACCGGTATCACATACCGCTAAATACCGTTTGCGTCGCAGTTTTTAATGGTAGCGGTTGAGGGTTAATATATTGTGTTTTCTATATGTTTAAGTTCTATTTAGATATAAGCTTTGTAAAAAAAGAGAAGTTGTAGTGTTTTTACACAAGCGAGACCAGGCATGACGATGCAGTTGAAAGAAAAAACAAAAATTCTGGATGTTCCAAACAAATCGATTTACTACATTTTTTTGCAGAGTTTCTATCTTTATTCCTAGGCATGTTGCAGATCTCTGCATTGGGGTTTTCGAAAATATTTGAATTCAATTCTATTTCAGTTCTTACTAAAGATAAACCTTATCTCGAATAAATTTTCTTCTCATGTTAGTTTTTTATCTTTCGATGCCGTTATTGATCATGTGTATTATCATACTATTTATTGCAGCATGATTGAATAGAGTTAAAAGATACTGTAAGAGGCGGACGTGTTGAATTACGCGAAACATCGTAAGTTCCTAATAATTTAAAAACTACATCATCACCACTTTTGGTTTCATTGTAAAATGTAGTAATAGCTAGGTTTTCCTGACAACATTATGTACCATGACGAAGTGTACCACCAACGACAAAGATGCAAAGTGTATCATGTATCTTTTTGAAATCCAAACGTTCACATCATGTTTCTTTTTTGAAAATAGGTGGAATGTTTGCAAACAGGTTTTATTGCCATGTTAGGTTCTGACTATGGGAGCTTATAATACTGCTATGAATGTTTAGTACTACATCATGTGTTAAAAACTTATCCATGATATTTCGTAAAGATTTTGAAACACATTACACCAGTCGGTCTGCTACAGCATAGAGCTTATTACTGACTGCATGAGAACCATTCTTCGGTTGTTTGCCGTTATATATTTCCATATTTACGTGTAATAGGTCTTAGTGTCCACCAATGCGTATATTTTATACAATCCTTCTTCGCTTATATAGATGGTATTTAGTACATCATATATCGTAAAATATTTTCCTTTCCTATCTCGAAATACATCCATTCCTGTAACATCGCTGCCCCATAAATCTCTGCCAATCAAATAGTGTTTTGACGAGCATAACGTGTTAAACCAGATAGAAAAAGTAAACCAAACAATGTCTTAATTTCTGCCTGCGTTGTTTCATTACTTGGCTGCAAACGAATTTTCTCATTGGTACAATTCACGATCTCATCGATCATATTATCATGAAAAACACTGAATATGTGACATTTTATCCCTCCTAACTGATTTTACGGCAGGTAGATGAATAATAATATTTTCAGCTCTGGTCCAAATCGCAGTTCTGTATGGATTTTTTGCTATTTTGTAACCCCATCCTAACCTATACAGTATTTATTTTCAGCAATCAACAGCAGCAGCAATTCATTGTAGTCTTGAGAATATGTACCATTCGCGTCACTGTCTGAGTCAAATATATGTATTATATATATTTGAGTGTGAGTATATTGAGTGTGAATCGGTGCTTAAAGCATCTAGTTTTTCGATCGCGTTTACAAAGTCTTATTCTAGTAGTAATTTTAGTATCTATTTAGTACGTTTTGTTCCAAACAGTGACTTGTGATAGCTACTTTACGGGATTATACCTTTTAGAAGACATTGACTGGTATTTGCGAGGTATTTTAGCATTAATTTTTATATTGCCATAGTTGTTCGGTTGGCCGTGGCACGCGAACCGGTTAGTTTTTGTGACAATCAAGTTATAATTCAGGGTTCATTCAGAGTAACACGGCCCAACTTTGTAATACGTGCGGAACGCGCCTTTCTTCGAAACAACCTGGTCTTCAGTGCACTGGAGATTGCGAGCTTTTCTTCCATACAAAGTGTGTTAAAATCTCTAATGCGAATCTGGCCCAATTTAAATCTGAGGATATCTTTTGGAGGTGCAGTTCTTGCAGGGAGCAAGCGAATCGCTCCATTGTTATAGATGAAGACCCTACAACGACCGCTACCTCATTAGTACCTACAACTGCCGTTATGTATCAACTTTTAAAATCTATTCAGTCTGAAATTAAAGACACGAACGCGAAATACGGCGAGTTGGTTAAATCTATCTCTTTTTACGGACATAAGACCAGCGATTTTGAAAATACTTTGAAGGATTTGTGTGATAGAATAAAGCGCGTTGAGTCGGTTGCAGCCAAAAACATTAAGCTCAAGGCATTAGTTGGCGATTTGACTTCACGTGTCGAACATCTAGAACAATACTCTAGATTGAATAATCTGATTTTGGCTGGAATCCCTCAAAAACACGACGAGGATCTGTGTTGCACTGTATCCAAGATCGGAGAGATTATTGATTGCCCAGTTTTGAAAAACGACTTGGATGCCGTTCATCGTCTTCCGACTCGGCCCACACCTGGTGATCCTAACAGAAACTCACGAAATATTGTCGTTAAGTTTGTTTCTCGTAGATTACGAGACCATTTTATAACGGCTTCAAAATCCTACCGCAAAAATAATAGCAACGGATCTCCTGGTGTTAAGATACCAAACATAACTGATAAATTGTTTCTTAATGAACATCTGACGCTCCAAAATGCCGAATTATTAAAATCCACAAAGAAGGCGTGTCAGGATAAGGGTTATAAGTATGTTTGGTTGAGGAATTGTATCATTTTATTCACGTACGGAAGGATGATCGCGCGAGAGCGTCTGTAATAAAATGTGAAGCTGACCTTCTGAAACTTTAATGATCTTACCTTTAACTATTGTATTTTCCTTGTTAACAATGGCCCTATCCTTATTCTATCAGAACGTGCGTGGTTTACCAACAAAAACTGCTAAGTCGTACCGAAACTCGCTTAACTTTGCGTATGATTTGATTTGTATCACGGAAACATTTCTAAACGATTCTATTCTTGACGCAGAGATTCTTTGTAGCGATTATACTATTTATCGAAGAGACAGAAATCCTTCCAGGTCTCGTAAGTGTGATGAAGGTGGAGTTCTTGTGGCTGCTAGGAAAAACATTCACGTTACACCCTTATCATCTTATACTACAGTGGCCGAAGACTTGTGGTTGTGTATATATTGTGGTGCAACGCAAGTGATTTTGTGTTGGGTTTATCTTCATCCTGGTGATTCTCTAGCCTTTTCAGTGTTTCTTCAACAGACGCAGCTTGTACGTGATCAAAATCCTGACGACGATCTCTTAATCATCGGCGATTTCAATTTACCTAATATTGTATGGAAATCGTCTCCCGGAGGTCGTTTAGTGCCTTCTGGCGGCTACGACTCACGTTCAAATGAGTTTCTTACACTTTTCTCATATTGTAATTTCACGTAATTTAATACCATAGTTAACTGTAATAGTAGGACTTTAGATTTGATCTTATGTAACTCATCCGCGGTGAACTCTGTGCACCCATGCGACGATCCTCTTGTTGACCTTGATAATCATCATCCTGCTTTAGAATTTATATATCAGTCTAACCGGACTCACTATTTACGTAATGGTCCGTCGTCTACTTTAGTTTTTGGTCGTGCTGACTACCAAAGTATAAAAACCGCTCTCCTCAATACGGATTGGAATGATTTATTTTTTGGTATTGGTGTCAATCTCTGTGTTGACAAATTTTACGGCCAGTTGAACCGAATTATTTTATGTCCCGCGTCTTACTTTTAGTAAACACCGCTACCCTAGTTGGTATTCAAATTCCACAATTAAAGTCATTAAAGAAAAATTAAAATTTCATAAAAAATGGAAAAGATGGCGTTTTCTAATCACGCGGATTTTCTTTCCTTCAAAGTGCTACGTAGCAGGTCTAAAGCATTGATCTCGAATGACTACAAATCCTATTTAATCAACATACAGTCCACTTCGATCGATTTGCCCTCACAACTGTGGTCCTATGCTAAACATAAAAAACGTTGTTCTTTCAGTTTTCCGATTTGTATGGAACACGATAGTAATTTGGCAGAAGGTGGTCAGCAAATATCGGAACTTTTCGCCTCTTTCTTTAGTTCGGTATTCATTGACGGCAGACTCCAACAACATCCACGTTCTACTATATCCTCCAGTTTCCAGCCATGGTTCTCAATGTAGCGCAGAGCCTCACTAGCATTGATAAAAAGATGAGTTCGGGCCCTGACGGATTGCCAGGTATTTTCCTCCAAAGACATGCGCCTCTGAACTGGCTGAACCGCTCTTTATAATCTTTAATCAATCATTGGCGCAATCAGTATTTCCATTAGAGTGAAAAAAGCATTTGTACTTCCCATCTATAAGAGTGGAAATAGAAATTGTGTCTCAAATTACCGTCCAATTTATATAGTCTCCATTTTATCTAAGGTTTTCGAAAAAATTGTTTATGATAAAATATACCGTTCAATTCAACCTTTTCCTATCCAGTAGCAACATGGTTTTATCCGTGGCCGATCTGTGGAATCCAATCTCGTATCCTATGTAAACTAAATTCAAGCTTGTCTGAATGAAAATCATCAGGTCGACGCGGTTTACACCGATTTCAGTAAGGCCTTTGACAGGTTGCATCATGAGGTACTTCTGACTAAATTACATAAATTTGACTTGACTGATGGGTTATTAATGTGGTTAGCATCTTATATATCTGATAGGTGCCAGGCTATAAATTAATAATTACTTATCTAACTTTTTTCCAGTCACCTCAGGAGTGCCTCAGGGTAGTCATTTGGGTCCGGTTCTATTTGTGGCTTATGTAAATGACATCTATGACTGCTTTCAGCATAGTAATTTTTTACTATATGCAGATTATTGTAAAATATTTTCCAAGATTGAATCATCTTCTGATTGCGATAAACTTCAAATGGATTTAAACCCCTTACAAACCTACTGTACTAATAATTATCTCTTTATAAACTATGGTAAATGCAGTCAAATAACTTTCACCAGAAAGAGATGCACTATAAATCGTAACTACAGCCTTGGTCCTGGTCCCTTAAGTGTGTCGTCTAAAGTAAAGGATCTGGGCTTAGTGCTAGATTCCAAGCTATTATTCTTCTATCATGTAGAGGAATTAATTAGCAGGGCGAACAGAAGCCTAGGTTTTATTATTAGCTTGTCAAAATCATTTACCAGTCTACAGTGCATCAAATCTTTGTACATGGCTTATGTGAACAGCATTCTTAATTTTGCTTCAGTTGTTTGGAATCCTGCATATGCTGCGTACATTGATCGCATTGAGGCCTTGCAGGTCAGATATGTGAGATATCTGGCTCACAAATTCGCATTGCCTTATTGCTCCTACGAGCATAGGTGCACTGTATTTGGCTTACGTACACTGCGTGGACGTCGTACTGCTACTGACTTGATGTTTTTGTTCAGGCTAACAAACGGCTTCGTTGACTCGCCAGAGCTTCTGAGACACATTCCTTTTTTGATTCCCAGTTATCCCACTCGAGATCAATGTCTTTTCCGGTTGCCTACTTCTACTACTAATTATTATTACAACTCACCTTTACCGCGACTGATGCATTGTTATAATCGTCATTGCTCAACGTGCGATATTTTTAATTCTTCGTTAACGTCCTTCCGCAAGAGTGTATTAAGTTTGACAATATGTCATTGAATATATTCGTGTTCAATCTGGCTCGTACTATTAACTGAGAACGCTATTTTTTATTTTACTTTATCTAGAGTTTGGTACTTATTTTTACTGTTACCAGATTTTTATATGAAATTGTTTGGTTGTTAATTCACTGATTTCATTTATGTTCTTACTGATTGTATTCTGTTAGAGGATACTATTGTGGGGGAAACCCTGTTCGTATCCCGGATAAATAAATAAATAAATAAATGGCATATCAGCATCCACTTCAGTCTCTGTATTGCTATATCTTTGTATATAACTATATCTTTATATTATACTTATATCTAAATCATTATCAAACCCAAGTTCTACTTAATTATATTATAAATCAGAATCATCGTTTTCTTAAAAGTGTTCCTATTTTGAACCGTTTTGAACCATGTGCCATATAAGGTAGGGCGTGTGATACCCATATACAATTTACATACTTTGAGGCTGATACCGAACTGAATGACTTGCATTAATCGATTTACCGACGTCATATTTGCAGCTACACAGAAAACGATTTAGTGCGTCTTTACGGTTTGAAAATTATTACGAGTTTTCATCGCTCGTGTATTAACGGAGGGTTAAAATGTATTAACCGCTTTTTTCCAATTTCAAAAATAAACAAAGTATGATCATTTTTTTAAATGGCAATAATATGGCTGCTAATTTTTCTCGGAAAAAGAGACCGGGTCATGTTACCTATTTTTTCGTATCTTTTATATTATAGTTATTATATTAGGTAAATTAAACTAATGAAAGAACTTCTTTCTCTAAATAACTTAATTCGATGATGTTTTTATTTGTTTATCGTTCCTTACATGTTTCGGCCTTGTTCAGCCATCATCAAAGGGTTTCTAAAACCAAATCTATAATTATTAAAGCTAATAACATTATTTAAGTGACATATTTATAACATTTAACATTGAAAAGTCCTAAAATAATCTAAAAATTGTGAACATTAAGGTTATGACTTCTTTTTCTATTCTATATTAAACAAAATAATTTATTCAACTTACATCGTCAAAATTTGGCGATGTGTAAAATCAAATTTAAAGTTCAATATCATCACAGGAGGAATTTTGTATTTAAATGAAAAATTATTTAAAAAATTATACTAGGTTAAAAACTTTTTTATATTTAAGAGAACACTGAAAAATCAACCATGTTCTTAACAGAAAAACAAGCCGAACAAAAATTATGCGCATTGAGAATCCCTTTTCGCGCGAAATTTTAAATTAAATCTTAATCGTTAAAGTAAATATATTAAAAAACACCATATGTATAATACCGTATATATTCCAGGTTATTGCGAAATCATTAACACGGTCTAGACGATGAAACCCTCGTGTAACCGGGAAATTGTTTAAATTTTGAATGGGTATCTAAGGTATTTTTATAATGGTTTGTGTCTAAGCTATGTTTTGTCGTTGAGATTTTCGAGATGTGGGTTTTTAATCTTGAGGCGTTCTATTTCATAGTTTTCATAAATAAGTAGTTTATAACTTTTTTGAATGTTGTGTAGAACCTTTACGTTATTTTCTTTGTTAAATTCATGGTTATTTTCTATTAAATGTCGACCAAAGTTGGAATTGGTGCTTCTTAAGTGTTCTTGTTCTCTGGTTTTGATGGCTCTCTCTGTTTCACCTATATAGAATGCACCACATGTGTTACAATCTCGTAGATATACTCCGTTATTATCTAATTTATCTGTCTTTTCTTTTATGTTGTTTAATATGTTTTTTATATTATTATTTGATTTAAACGCTATTTTTCCATTGTTCTTGTTGAAGATGTTACTAATTTTATGAGCAAGATTACCACAGTAAGGTAATGATCTGTATTGCGTGTTTTGTTTTTCATTTCCGTTGTTTAGGGTTGCTAAATTATTTAGGTGTTGTCTTGTTTTGTATTTCTCTATTAATATGTCTATGTATTCCGATGAGTAACCATTGTTGTTAGCTATCTTCTTGATAGTATTAATTTCTTTGCATAAGTTATCTTCATGTAGTTTGGTTGAGAACGCTCTGTGTATGTAAGATTGAAAAGCTGCGTTTTTGTGGGTATGATGGTGGAAAGAGTCATGTGGAATGATAACATCGGCTTGAGTAGGTTTCCTATAAATATCGGATGTGATTTGTCGTTGATTCTTCTTAAGGCCAAGTCTAGAAAATTTTTGGTTTCTTTTTTTTTGGATTTCTAGGGTAAACTTTATGTTTTTATGTATTTTGTTAATGTTGTTTTTGAAGTTCTCTATTTCTTCTGTGTTGTTGCCTTTCCATAAGATGAATATGTCGTCGACGTATCGACGCCAGAGTAATAAGCTTGAGTTATTTGTATTACTTATAATTTCGTTTTCTAATTTATTCATAAAGATGTCTGCTAATATGCAACTCAATGGTGACACCATAGGAATTCCCTCATTATATCTATACATTGTTTCATTGCACTTGAAGAAATTTTGTTTTAGGCATATTTTAATGAGTCTGACGATTGCTTGGGCACAATTGTGTGATGCTTGTGGTTCAATTATATCTTCTAAGATTTTGATCGTTTCTTTAGTTGGAATGTTTGTGTATAGGTTCGTTACGTCTAGAGATGCCATTAGGAAAATTTCAGGTAATTTCATGTTCTGTATGTCGTTGATGAAAAGAAGTGAACTACACTTCTATTCTTTAGTGTATAATCATTTTTGAGATTGATCTTGTCTTTTATAAACTTAACTAAAAATTTACTTATTCTGTATATAGGAGAATCTATGGAGGTTATGATTGGTCGTATAGGATGATCTTTTTTGTGTAATTTTATTAGTGAGTATAATGTTGGTGTTTTAGGATTCATGGGTGTCATATAGAAGGTGTTTATTTCATTGTCTGTGAAAAATTGTTCGAGTTCCTTAATTTCTTTTCTAACTTCATTTTGAAAATATCTAATATGGTTGTTTTTCATTTCAACGAAGTTGTTATTTTTAAAAAATTCGAGAGTTTTATTTATGTAGGCTTCTTTGTTTATTATAACGAGGCCTGCATTTTTATCTCCTGTTGTTATTATTAAATTGTTGTCGTTAATCTTTTGTTTTATGTTTTTGATGGTTATAGTAATTTTATTGTTGTTTTCTTTAACTATATTTTTCTTTTTTGTGGTTATTGTTGAATTTCTTTTCCTTTCTTCTTTTCTTAGTAGATCTATAATATCCTTTTTAATATCTTCTTCATGTTCAGTGTTGTTGGCTGCAGCCTCGATTTCAATGGCGAGATGTGGTAAAGTTATGGGTTTCTTTTCGTATGTGAATTTATATCCTTTATTAAGTAATGTTCTTTCTTTCTTGTTAAATTTTGTGTTGGGTAAGTTAGTAAATCTTGGTTGAAATTCTTGTCCTGACTCTTGTATTGGTTTGTTTTTGTTTTCCTGTTGTAGTTTCTTCTGTTTCTGTCTTAAGTTGTCTATTTTTCTCTTCTTCCTTCTCCATGCTTCGTCTATTTTATTGTTATATTCTTTGGCTTTAACTATAACTTCTTCAATTTCTATGTGGTGTAGTTGTCTTGTTAATGTGTTGTATGTTGAATAAAGTTCTTTGTTTTTGAAGTCTACCTTTTTATAATGTTTCCTGATTACATTATTTAAATGTTTTTTCTTTATGGTATTAATTTGTTTATTTGTTAAGTGTTTATACATTTTATATTGTAAAAAATTAGGTGTTAGTTTTTCTTTCATACATATTTTGTTGAAAGCTATGTGTTGGTTTATTATTTTGATCTGAGATGTTAGTTTGACAAATCTCCGGATGTAAAAATCAGTTTCATTTGTTGTAATAATATTATAATCTTTTATTAAATCCATTTTTTCATCGATAAGTGTTTATTAGGTAAATTAAACTAATGAAAGAACTTCTTTCTCTAAATAACTTAATTCGATGATGTTTTTATTTGTTTATCGTTCCTTACATGTTTCGGCCTTGTTCAGGCATCATCAGAGGGTTTCTAAAACCAAATCTATAATTATTAAAGCTAATAACATTATTTAAGTGACATATTTATAACATTTAACATTGAAAAGTCTTAAAATAATCTAAAAATTGTTTTTAAAAAATTAAAAAATTAGATTATCTTAAAATAATCTAAAAATTGTTTTTAAAAAATTAAAAAATTAGATTATTTTAATACTTTTCAATGTTAAATGTTATAAATATGTCACTTAAATAATGTTATTAGCTTTAATAATTATAGATTTGGTTTTAGAAACCCTCTGATGATGGCTGAACAAGGCCGAAACATGTAAGGAACGATAAACAAATAAAAACATCATCGAATTAAGTTATTTAGAGAAAGAAGTTCTTCAATTAGTTTAATTTACCTAATAAACACTTATCGATGAAAAAAATGGATTTAATAAAAGATTATAATATTATTACAACAAATGAAACTGATTTTTACATACGGAGATTTCTCAAACTAACATCTCAGATCAAAATAATAAACCAACACATAGCTTTCAACAAAATATGTATGAAAGAAAAACTAACACCTAATTTTTTACGAGGACAACTAAAACTTGTTTTTAAAGAATATAGAGATGGAAAGTGGTTTTAAAGATTTTTGAAAGGATTTTTTAAATTATTATATAATGGAGGGGTAATATGGTTTATTTGTTCATTTAATGCTATTTTATCCGGATTTTGTTGTTTAAATTTAGTTATTTCATACATTTCGAGTATTTCTAATAAATAGCCTTTATTTTTCTTGTGTAATATTTTTGTATTTTTCTCTATATTAAATTCGTTGTTATTAAAAAGTAAGTATTTTCCAAATGCCGAATTTTCTTTCGTTAAATGTTTTTTGATCCTTGTTTTGAAATTACGTCCGGTCTCTCCGATATATGTAGCTTGACAACTATTGCATTCTATTTGGTATACACCGCTTTCTTGTAAGATATCAAATTTGTCTTTACTATTATCAAGAATATTTTGAATAGTGTGTGTAGTTTTGAATGTTAGATTTATGTTATATTTTTTGAAAAGTTTTTTCAATTTGTGTGATATCGTACCTGGATAACTTATTGTTTTAAATTTATCTAACTTGTTATTATCGATAGTCTTGTATACTGTATTTTCGGGGAAATTATTATCTTTTGCTATAGTTTGTATTATTGATACTTCCTTTTCAAAATTATTCTGACTTATCTGAAATATCTGAAATAATCTGAAATAAGTCTGAAATAAGTCCGCTGAGCTGTGATCCCATTGGGAGACCGTCATTAAATTCATATATTTTATTATCGAATCTACAAAAGTTTTGCTCAGTGCAGATATGCAATAATTTGAGAATATTATCGACATCATTTCTATTATCCATTCTATTGTGTAAAAACTCCTTTATTATAGTTAAAGCTTCCTTTATGGGTATATTTGTATATAAGTTTGTGATATCAAATGAAAGGATTAATGATTCTTTCTGTATAGCAGATTTTTGGAATTGTTCTATTACGTTTTGTCTGTTGTTAATACTAAACTTTGGTTTGAATGGAACATGATTTTTAAAAAATTGAACCAAAAACTTTGCTATTTTATATGTGCTAGAGTCAACGCTTGAGATGATTGGCCGTATGGGTATGTTTTTTTTATGTAGTTTTGGTAGTGCATACAATCTGGGTGTCTTTGGGTTCATTGGTGTTATATTGTATGTGTTGGAAATTAACTTTGTTAAGGTGTTGTTACATTCTTTTATTACTTTTTTGGTTTTTATATGGAAAGAGTTAGTAGGATCTTTTTTAATTTGTGTGTATTTGTTACTTTTGAGGAAATCGTTTGTTTTTGTTAGGTAATCGATTCTGTTCATTATTACTAAATCCGCATTCTTATCTCCATTAGTGACAATTAGGTTGTTTTCTTTTATCTTGTTTTTTATTCCTTTTATGATTATTTCTTCTTTCTTCGTCTGTTTACATTTCTTTTTCTTGTGTTGTTGTTTAGCTTCTTCTTTCTGTAATACGTATTGTATTTCTTTTCTTAGATCCCTTCGCATTTATCATTTTTAATTACTGCCTCTAATTCTATGGCTATTGTTGTCAAATTTTGTGATTTAGTGATAGCGTATTTGCCTCCTTTTTCAAGTAATGATATTTCTTCATTTGTAAATATGGTGTTTGACATATTAGTTGTTCCAGGTTGTGAATGTGGAATATTTCCTTCCTTTTTACATTTATTGTCTTTATTTACCTTTTCCCTTTTCTTTCTCAATAGTTGTATCTTTTTGTCCTTGGTTTTTCGTTCTTGTGTTATCTCATTTTCAGTATCGTGATTAATTTTTGTGATAATATTCTCCATTTCTAAGTACTGGAGTTTCTTTGTTAATTCTTGGTATAGAAAATATTTGTAGCTGTTTAATCTTTCAACTATTGAGTAATGTTTGTGTATTTCTGTTTTATAGTTGTAACTAAGACAAATGATACAAAAATGATTAATGACCTACATAAATACGTAAATAACCTCCACAAAAACATAAAATTTACTTTGGAAATGGAAAAAGACAACAAGCTAAACTTTTTAGATTTTACGCTAATCAGAAAAGAAGATAGGATTGAGTTCGACATATACCCGAAACCGACACAGCACAACAAAATAATTCCGCATGATTCTTACCACTATTATACACAAAAGTTAGCAGCATTAAGATCATATATACACCGAGCCTTTAATTCAGAACTAAGTCAGAATAATTTTGAAAAGGAAGTATCAATAATACAAACTATAGCAAAAGATAATAATTTCCCCGAAAATACAGTACAAAAATTAATAGACAGAAAACATAATAAAATAAATTTAAAACAAATCTCATCCTTAGACAAGACTATCGATAATAACAAGTTAGATAAATTTAAAACAATAAGTTACCCAGATACGATATCAGACAAATTGAAAAAACTTTTCAAAAAATATAACATAAATCTAACATTCAAAACTACACACACTATTCAAAATATTCTTGATAATAGTAAAGACAAATTTGATATCTTACAAGAAAGCGGTGTATACCAAATAGAATGCAATAGTTGTCAAGCTACATATATCGGAGAGACCGGACGTAATTTCAAAACAAGGATCAAAGAACATTTAACGAAAGAAAATTCGGCATTTGGAAACAAAAATACAAAAATATTACACAAGAAAAATAAAGGCTATTTATTAGAAATACTCGAAATGTATGAAATAACTAAATTTAAAAAACAAAATCCGGATAAAATAGCATTAAATGAACAAATAAACCATATTATCCATCCATTATATAATAATTTAAAAAATCCTTTCAAAAATCTTTAAAACCACTTTCCATCTCTATATTCTTTAAAAACAAGTTTTAGTTGTTCTCGTAAGAAATATATGTTTGTGAATACTTAAAATGTATTGTGATTGTTTTAACTTTTAATTTGTAAACTGACGTAAGTTTTAAAGTAGACATAAAATTCTCTTTTATTTTTAATATGTGAACCTCTTTATATACAGGGTGTCTCACGTAACTGGTTCATTAGAACTTTTCTAGGTTCCACTATTCGTAGAGGCTTGAAATTTTGGTAACATGGGTTGTTCATTCCGATCTATTAATCTAAAATATTTTCAAGATGGCCGGAAGTAGACTTCAACTTCGTTCTTTTAAATCGAATGCTATAGTTTTTATTACACCATTCAATTATACATAAGAAAATATGTTGACTTTGATAACAGTTGTTGGTGCCTACCGTTTTTTGTTTTCGAGTTATTTTGATTTTAAGTGTTTTTTGGCAAATATCACCATGCTCTTTACCAGCCCATATCTCAGCCAACGTTAACTCAAAAACGTTTTGCATTGGTGCGATAACTCTTCATATGCCGCTAAATAGATAGTCACTTGTTATATCAGTATATCTTATACAGGCTGGTCAAAAATTGAGTTACCGTTTCTCTGTATTCAATTGCGTGAAAGTCGAAAATTTTAAATGGAACGCCCCATATTTTCATATCCCATCAGAAAGGAAATTTAATTCTCTACAAATTATCTATAAATATTCCTATACCTATTTATTATAGTTTTCTTGCTATTGAGGAATTTATCACAATCATAGGTAAAATGCTAGAAACCGTCTGTGTTTTTGTTAGAAGGCCATGACATTTTGACAGTTTTTTGTTTAATTTATTTAAATTATTATTAGTATTATTTCTACAATGAACTGTGATTGAATAAACTTTAGATTGCTAGCTGTAATTTACCAAAAATAACCAAAAGAAAAGCGAATAAATGAAACAATGAAAAACAACAATTTAATGATAAAAATTAAAATCAATAACATAAAAGAATGAAAAACTGAAAATTACAAAAATAAATTATGGGAATTTAGTTCTCTACAAACTATTTAGATACTTTCCTGCGCCTATTTGTTGTAGTTGCCCTCATATTTGGAAATTAATGGACGCATGCAATGCTGGAAGCTTCTTGTTTTTATGTTAGAAAGCCATGGAGTTTTGATAGCTTTTCAACCATATTTATGTTATTGTTATCATTACTTAGCTGTGTCATCACTTACTGCTGTTAATGTCTTTGAATATCATGGCGAATTATTCCCACGCCAACATTTTAAATTCGTCTTATATTCATGGCGGGTGTAATAAAGTTTTGGATACGATAAGATACGTATCTCTTAGTTTTGGAAAGATCAAAATAACAAGAAAACATAAATTTCTATAACCAGCAGCTTAAGATAATAGAATAAATGTTTTGTCATATTTTATTGCTTTACCAAATTCTTCGGTAAGAGGTGCTTCGGTCGATTTAGATGAATAATATTTTACAAAAAAGCACCGTAAATAAATAAACTGAACTTTCTAGGAACATCTCGCGCATCATTACGTCGAATATTACGCCATATCATTGTTTTTCATTGTTTCATTTATGCGTTCTTCTGCTGGTTATTTTTGGCAAATAAAAGCTAACAAACTCAAGTTTATTCAATCGCAGATCATTCTAGAAATAATACCAATGATAATTTAAATAAATTAAACAATAAACTGTCAAAATATCATAGCCTTCTAATCAAAACACGACCGGCTTCCAGCATTTTGTGTAGGATTTTGATAAAATACTCAATATGAAGAAAACTATAATAAATAGGTATAGCAATATTTATAGTTAATTTGTAGAGAATTAAATTCTCGTTTAGATAGGCTAAAAGGATATGGTGCGTTCCATTTAAAATTTTCGACTTTCTCGCAATTGAATACAGCGAAATGGTAATTCAATTTTTGACCACGCTGTATAAGGTACATTGATATAACAAGTGACAATCTATTTAACAGCATCTGACGAGTTATTGTACCAATGCAAAACATTTTTGAATTAACGTTGGCTGAGATATGGGCTTGTAAAGACCATGGTGATATTTGCCAAAAAGCACTTAAAATCAAAATAACTCGAAAACAAAAAACGATAGGTACCAACAACTGTTATCAAAGTCAACATATTTTCTTACATGTAATTGAATGGTGTAATAAAAACTATAGCATTCCATTTAAAATAACGAAATTGGGGTCTACTTCCGGTAGACCGGAAGTGGTGGCCATCTTGAAAATATTTTAGATTAATAGATTGGAATGAACAACCCATGATACCAAAATTTCAAGCCTCTACGAATAGTGTAACCCAAAAAAGTTCTAATGAACCAGTTACGTGAGACACCCTGTATATAGATGTTCTTCTGAAGATGGTAATGTAATTACCGAAACCGGTAAAGACGTAAATAAAAAAAAAAAAATTAAATATCACATAGTATATGATAATATTTTATATTAATAATTATAGACTTGGTTTTAGAAACCCTCTGATGATGGCTGAACAAGGCCGAAACATGTAAGGAACGATAAACAAATAAAAACATCATCGAATTAAGTTATTTAGAGAAAGAAGTTCTTTCATTAGCTTAATTTACCTAATAAACACTTATCGATGAAAAAAATTGATTTAATAAAAGACTATAATATTATAGTTATTATAGCCTGGACTAACACCCGAATTTGCCTATCCTGTACATATGTATTAATGCAAAATGATGCAGGAATGAATAGTAATAATAAAATTGATAAATGTGAAAATATGAATTTCAACAAAACGAAAACGAAGTGTCGTTTCAAAATTAATATAAGCCATGGGGTTACGGGGTTGTCACGTTTTCCTGAAGAGTATTTTTCAGTTGGGGAAGATTTCCGGGTTACGCGACCACGAACCGTGGCAACGTTCCATTCGATTAATGTTTTTGACATTGTTGTCAATAAAATCGTTCGAGCATCGCGCCATTGCGGCGACAAGAGCTTGATTATTTATCGAAAGGAAAGGAAATTTTGCCTCAATTTGCATACGCTACCGCCCGCTTAAACTTACTTATGCGCGCGACGTTATCGATGAGGGCAGCACCGTCGCCGATAACGGCGTTGACGCCGTGGTGGCTCACTTGTTTTTCACCCAGTGCCGCTCGCAGCGACCTCGCAGCGGGGGTGTGACGCGAATTAGAATGAACCGAAACGTCTAAATCAACGTGGATGTGGCAAATTAACGACAGATTGTCGGGGAGGGTTTCCCCGTCAGCCCGCACCCATGTCGATTACGTTCGACTTTCCGACGACATGATATTAAGGCCAAACTTGGCCCGTTTTAACGTTACGTCGCCTTAGGAAAGGGGATTGTTATAATTATTATTCAGCTTGCCTAGAGGTTCGTGGGTGCAATACGGGGACAACATTTCCGGTCATTATTTAGTTTACATCACACGTAGAAACTTTAATTGCTTCAAAACTACGTTATAAAACGTTCAATCATCAACGTCAATCGGATTCAATCATATTAAAATGATCACTTTATATGGGTCAAAATGGAAAGGAAAACGAAACGGCAAACAAAACGTCGTCTTTACTATCGTTTTACATCTCCACTTTCCCAACGGCTATAACTCTGCGGGTCGTTCAGTTCCCGTTCCCGGCCACAATGTCGTTAATATTTAATGGCAAAGCAAAGATAAGGTGCGAACTTAATACGCCACCGCCATCTGTACTACATCGCCCTATCTTTATCTCATCGCGCGATCGAATCGTCGGACGCTTTTCCGCCTTGTTTGTCGTCCTGTCGCATTTGCGAATGACGCTCGAAAGATTTTCAATACATTAAAAACTACTTTTCCCTGAATATCCCCTTTTCTCTCCGATACACTTGTAAAAATAAAAGCTGCGCACTCGTGTATGATACCGTATAGTAAACGAGTCTGGCGCCAACCGCCCGTCGTGGCCGACAAGTGACAGTCTAATTGTGGGGTTTCAATTACTGCTCGTAATAATTGGGCGTCAAACTGTGCACGAAATTAAATTAAATGTGACAGGGGATGTTTCTACTCAAAAGACTCCTAAAAATCTAATTTAATATATTAACTTGAAGGTTTTCTTATAGTCATTAATCACACAGTTAGGGTTCTACTTACACTACTTTATTTGTTATAATAGGAAACTAATCAAGTAACACATTTGTGATGGAAAAAATGAAGAGTAGATGCAGCTACTCTATGTAGAACTTCAAATTCGAGTTGTAGAGCTTGGCCTTCTTACTCTTCCTCATAATATCGAGTTTACCATAAAATTTAATTTATACCCTATTGATAGAGACGTAATCCTGCAACTAGGAGATTAGATATCACTGATTGTAGACCAGATACTGTTCATGAAAGACTAAATATTGGTGGCAAAAACCTACATACTAGCGATAAAGGGCTGCATACCTTTTTTGTCGTACCTCTCTTAAGACAAAAGCGAACCCAACCTAACTTAGCTTCAAAACTAATACCAAACTTCGAACTAGAAACATTAGGGTTTGGCCGTCTAAAGAGACGTACGATTAAATTCTAATGTTTCTAGTGCTAGGTCTATTGTTAATACTAAAGCTAGGTTGTAAGTATAGTATTAGTTATACTTTTAGTTCCAGAAGAATTTATGAATTTACAACGACCAAAAGTCTGGTCATCATGCAAATCCAGACAGTGCTAACAAAAGACTAGTTGCTGCGTACGGAGGGTTATACCCTAATCCTGCAACAAAAAGATTAGATATTACTGTTTGTAGAGCAGATACCGTTCATGAAAGACTAAATATTAGTGACAAAAATCTACATACTACCGATAAAGGGCTGGATACCTTTTTTGTCGTACCTCTCTTAAGACAAAAGCGAATCCAACCTAACTTAGCTTCAAAACTAACACCAGACCTCGAACAAGAAACATTAGGGTTTGGCCGTCTAAAGAGACGTACGGTTAAATCATAATGTTTCTAGTGCTAGGTCTATTGTTAATACTAAAGCTAGGTTGTAAGTCTAGTATTAGTTATACTTTTAGTTCCAGAAAAGTTTACAACAATCAGGCAACGAATGGCGATTAAAACTAGAACTAACACTAGACCTAGTACTAGAAAGATTCAGGTGTAGCCATGCGTCTAAAGACGCACGGCTAAACCAAAACTTTCTAGTACTAAGTCTAGTGTTAGTTCTAGTTTTAGTTTGATATATAACTATTGAAGACATATAACAACAAAAAATACCGCCAACACTAATGCTAGAACTTATACTAGACCTAGAACGAAAAATATTTGGGTTTAGTCGTACCTCTCTTAAGACGAGACCCAATCCAACCCAACCCAATTTATTTTCTGAACTAACACTAGATTTAGAACTAGAAACATTAGGCGGCTAAACTCTAAAGAGACATGCGGCGAAATCCTAATGATTCTAGGTCTAAATCTAGTGTTAGTTCAGAAAATAAATTGGGTTGGGTTGGATTGGGTCTCGTCTTAAGAGAGGTACGACCAAACCCAAATATTTTTCGTTCTAGGTCTAGTATAAGTTCTAGCATTAGTGTTGGCGGTATTTTTTGTTGTTATTCAGTCTTCAATGGTTATATATCAAACTAAAACTAGAGCCAACACTAGACCTAGTACTAGAAAGTTTTGGAGAATCTTCCTGAATCTTTCTAGAACTAGGTCTAGTACTAGAAAGTTTTGGAGAATCTTCCTGAATCTTTCTAGAACTAGGTCTAGTGTTAGTTCTAGTTTTAATCGCCATTCATTGCTTGATTGTTGTAAATTTTTCTGGAACTAAAAGTATAACTAATTCTAGACTTACAACTTAGCTTTGGTATTAACAATAGACCTAGCACTCGAAACATTAGGATTTAACCGTACGTCTCTTTAGACGGCCAAACCCTAATGTTTCTAGTTCGAAGTCCGGTGTTAGCTTTGAAGCTAAGTTAGGTTGGGTTGGGTTGGGTTGGACGTCTAAATAGACCCAAATATTTTTCGTTATAGATCTAGTATAAGTTTTAGCATTAGTGTTGGCTGTATTTTTTGTTGCTATAAGTCTTCAATAGTTATATATCAAACTAAAACTAGAACTAACACTAGACCTATTACTAGAAAGTTTTGGTTTAGCCGTGCGTCTTTAGACTAATGTTTCTAGTGCTAGGTCTATTGTTAATACTAAAGCTAGGTTGTAAGTATAGTATTAGTTATACTTTTAGTTCCAGAAGAATTTATGAATTTGCAACAACCAAAAGTCTGGTCATCATGCAAATCCAGACAGTGCTAACAAAAGACTAGTTGCTGCTTACGGAGGGTTATACCCTAATCCTGCAACAAAAAGATTAGATATTACTGTTTGTAGAGCAGATACCGTTCATGAAAGACTAAATATTAGTGACAAAAACCTACATACTACCGATAAAGGGCTGGATACCTTTTTTGTCGTACCTCTCTTAAGACAAAAGCGAACCCAACCTAACTTAGCTTCAAAACTAACACCAGACCTCGAACAAGAAACATTAGGGTTTGGCCGTCTAAAGAGACGTACGGTTAAATCATAATGTTTCTAGTGCTAGGTCTATTGTTAATACTAAAGCTAGGTTGTAAGTATAGTATTAGTTATACTTTTAGTTCCAGAGAAATTTACAACAATCAAGCAACGAATGGCGATTAAAACTAGAACTAACACTAGACCTAGTACTAGAAAGATTCAGGTTTAGCCGTGCGTCTTTAGACTAAACCAAAATTTTCTAGAACTAGGTCTACTGTTAGTTCTAGTTTTAGTTTGATGTATAACTATTGAAGACTAATAACAACAAAAAACACAGCTAACACTAATGCTAAAACTTATACTAGACCTAGAACGAAAAATATTTGGGTTTAGTCGTACCTCTCTTAAGACGAGACCCAATCCAACCCAACCCAATTTATTTTCTGAACTAACACTAGATTTAGAACTAGAAACATTAGGCAGCTAAACTCTAAAGAGACATGCGGTGAAATCCTAATGTTTCTAGGTCTAGTGTCAATACTAAATCATCATTAATCACACAGTTAGGGTTCTACTTACTCTACTCTATTTGTTATAATAGGAAACTAATCAAGTAACACATTTGTAATGGAAAAAATGAAGAGTAGATGCAGCTACTCTATGTAGAACTTCAAATTCGAGTTGTAGAGCTTGGCCTTTTTACTCTTCCTCATAATATCGAGTTTACCGTAAAATTAAATTTATACCTTATTGATAGAGACCTAATCCTGCAACTAGGTGATTAGATATCACTGATTGTAGACCAGATACTGTTCATGAAAGACTAAATATTGGTAGCAAAAACCTACATACTACCGATAAAGGGCTGTATACCTTTTTTGTCGTACCTCTCTTAAGACAAAAGCGAACCCAACCTAACTTAGCTTCAAAACTAACACCAGACTTCGAACTAGAAACATTAGGGTTTGGCCGTCTAAAGAGACGTACGGTTAAATCCTAATGTTTCGAGTGCTAGGTCTATTTAGACGTCCAACCCAACCCAACCCAACCTAACTTAGCTTCAAAGCTAACACCAGACTTCGAACTAGAAACATTAGGGTTTGGCCGTCTAAAGAGACGTACGGTTAAATCCTAATGTTTCTAGTGCTAGGTCTATTGTTAATAATAAAGCTAGGTTGTAGGTCTGGTATTAGTTATACTTTTAGTTCCAGAAAAATTTACAACAATCAAGCAATGAATGGCGATTAAAACTAGAACTAACACTAGACCTAGTACTAGAAAGATTCAAGTTTAGCCGTGCGTCTAAAGACGCACGGCTAAACCAAAACTTCCAAGTACTAGGTCTAGTGTTAGTTCTAGTTTTAGTTTGATATATAACTATTGAAGACTGATAACAACAAAAAATACAGCCAACACTAATGCTAGAACTTATACTAGACCTAGAACGAAAAATATTTGGGTTTAGTCGTACCTCTCTTAAGACGAGACCCAATCCAACCCAACCCAATTTATCTTCAGAACTAACACTAGATTTAGACCTAGAATCATTAGGATTTCAGACTAGAAACATTAGGCGGCTAAACTCTAAAGAGACATGCGGTGAAATCCTAATGTTTCTAGGTCTAGTGTTAATACTAAAGCTAGGTTGTAAGTGTAGTATTAGTTATACTTTTAGTTCCAGAAGAATTTATGAATTTACAACAACCAAAAGTCTGGTCATCATGCAAATCCAGACAGTGCTAACAAAAGACTAGATGCTGCTTGCAGAGGGTTATACCCTCATCCTGCAACTAAAAGATTAGGTATTAGAGTTATATCGTCGGAGAAAACGTGACAATCGATGAGATGCATCCAGGTTTCCGTGGACGGTGTGCATTTCGGCAGTACATACCGTCCAAACCGAACAAGTACGGCATAAAATGTTTTGCCCTTGCTGATGCCAAGACGACTTATACGTTGAATATGGAGATTTATGCTGGGAAATAGCCTGAAGGTGTTTTCGCTGTCAGTAATAAGCCGTGTGAGGTAGTAAAAAGAATGGCTAAACCGATATTTAGAAGCGGTCGTAACATTACAGCCGATAATTGGTTTACCGATATAGATCTCATCGATTTTTTGAAAAAGAAAAACTTATCATACGTTGGAACTGTGAGAAAAAATAGAAGACAGTTGCCCCCACCATTTGTCTTGGCCAAAGAAAGGAAACAATACACCAGCATGTTTGGTTTCAATAATGGAAAAACTTTAGCATCTTACATACCACGAGCAAAGAAGAATGTAATTCTCGTATCTACACTACATGACGCCAACACCATCGATCCTAAATCTGAAGAGAAACAAAAGCCAGAGATAATCACCTTTATAATTCCACCAAGGGCGTTATCGATACTGTAGATCAGATGTGTGCTACCTACAGCGTGAACCGAAATGTGAAGCGGTGGCCCATGGTAATATTTTTCACAATGTTGAATATGAGTGGTATTATCTCCCAAGTAATTTACCTCGGCAATCGACTGGAAGAACCATTAAAAAGACGAGCTTTTCTAAAAACATTGTCCCATTAGCTGGCGATGGGACAGCTTACTCTGAGAAGTATGAAGACTGGTGGAATCAATACCCAGCTCCAAATGCGACTAAAACGGTTTCAACCTCCAAAAAGGCGTAGGTGTTCAACCTGTACGGATGAAATGAATTTCAGATGGATGACAAATTATGAATGTAAAAAATCTAATAAAGCTAGGTTGTAAGTTATACTTTTAGTTCCAGAAAAATTTACAACAATTAAGCAATGAATGGCGATTAAAACTAGAACTAACTAGTTTGATATATAACTATTGAAGACTAAATAACAACAAAAAATACAGCCAACACCAATGCTAAAACTTATACTAGACCTAGAACGAAAAATATTTGGGTTTAGTCGTACCTCTCTTAAGACGAGACCCAATTCAACCCAACCCAATTTATCTTCAGAACTAACACTAGATTTAGAACTAGAAACATTAGGCGGCTAAACTGTAAAGAGACATGCGGTGAAATCCTAATGTTTCTAGGTCTAGTGTTAATACTAAAGCTAGGTTGTAAGTGTAGTATTAGTTATAGTTTTAGTTCCAGAAGAATTTACGAATTTACAACAATCAAAAGTCTGGTCATCATGCAAATCCAGACAGTGCTAACAAAAGACTAGATGCTGCTTGCAGAGGGTTATACCCTAATCCTGCAACTAAAAGATTAGACATTACTGTTTGTAGAGCAAATACCGTTCATGAAAGACTATATACTGGTGACAGAAACCTACATACTACTGATAGAGGGTAGATACCTTTTTTGGTTATAACCAATCTTGCAAGGCTTATAACTTGAAATATGTGAAATTTGACATTTAACAATGCAAATCGTTGATAATAAAGCAATAATTTATAATTACCCATAAACAATTTCCTTCTACTTATTATTTTTAGTTACAAACTATAATATCGACAAGTTTCAAAAGCGTAGTTTTGTGAACACAACTTTCATGATAACCTGGATGTTAAAGATGCTAAGTGAAAACGTTGTAACAGAATTTTTTTTGTAATTAATCAACAAATAGTATTTTCTCGAATTTTATCCGCATTCGAATATAATCCGCACCATGATTTTAAGACAGCATTATGATAGAGACAGATAGTTTGCAAATGTAATCCGCATCTTTCGGACGAAATGAAGGTTTTCTTGTAGTCATTAATCACATAGTTAGAGTTCTACTTACTCTGTTCTATTTGTCTATAATAGACAGTTAGCATGCGAATGTAACCCGCATCTTTCTGACGAAATGCTCATTTTAAAATTTTAAACACTCATTACCGTTACCCTAATTTGCAAGAGAATAAAAATCAAAGGGATTCTCCTAAACGGGCTAAATTCAAACAAGATGTTATTCAGCTGGCGGGAAAAGAAGTTAGAAGAAATTATTATTATAGAAAATGATAAAGTACCAAAGAACGATTACCTGAAATTGACGAGGCAGTTTTCCAGTTTCTTCAAGAAACACGAAAGGAAGGACTGTATATAAGTTACAATCTACTTCTTGAGGAAGCAACAAAAGTGCTAGTTCGTTGAACATTCGACGAAATATCTGTAAAGCTACCAAAGATTGTACCAATAGTTGTACTCTGCGGTTCATACGCCGAATGGGGTTTGTATATATCGTTCTTCTTCATGTGTGTACCAGATTGGGCAATGTTATCTGGAAGCTACCCATTTTAAGTGCCACTCACAGTAGGGGCTGTCATTAAGTCGCAGAACTACAATTTACTACAATCAGCTTTCTCGAGATTTTTGAAGAAAAATTATTAAATATCCAACGGCATATTATAAATTTTGGAAAAAAAGGAAATTTCAAATTGTAAACGCCGATGAAACGGCAATATATTTCAATATGATTAAATAAAAACATTCCAAAATGAGTACTTCCCGAAAGAAATCATGGTCAGAGCATACCCCCTCATTATCTCATAGACATGTTCAGTTTAATTTCCTAATGCACTGATTGTGAGTTTTGCAAGCCGTATAACATTTTCCGCACAGAACGTTTGAAAGGTTAAGGTTTTTTACTTCGTTTGAACACTCATTATACCCCGAAGCAAGGCTGTATGAAAATAACCGTCTAAAGAGGGCTGTTTTGTGAATCGGAATTGTAATAACATGATGGTGTCTAATATTGATGTTGTGGACATCTGTTCTAAAACTAATCTTATTATATAGATAGGGCGGATCTTTCTCAGTAACTATTTTATGCGAGAGACAAAGTAAATGTGTTGAAATCCTGATTGGATAGCAGGCAGAATATTGTTGTCATTAACAAATTTCTTTAGTTGGATCTCCATGCACTTTTCCATTATCTTTGCTATAAGTGGCAACACACTAATCGGACGTAAGTCGTTTATAGTGTTGGGCTCATTCACTTCTGGTAACGGTGTTATTAAAGCTATTTTCCATTCATCGGGAAAGAGAGATTGTTCAAAACAACAGTTGATTATATGAGTTATGTACTTAACGATGTACGGACAACAAAGTTTCAGAAAATTGATATTAAATTCATCAACACCAGCTATAGTCGACTTAATGTTTATAATGATATTTAGAATGACAGAGGTATCAACGTAGGCGAATTTAAATTCATCATCACTCGGACTCCATTTATTCCTCATAAAATGTTCATACAGATTATTGTCAGGTGGTATACGTTCAAAATTATTAAAAAAATCATTTATCAGATTAACATCCTTTAGATCGTCTTTAATAGCTGGTCTAGAGACACGAGTAACGTTCATCAATTTTAGAGTTTTCCACATTTTGCCGATGTTATTTTCTGCAACCACTGTTCGTAGGTAAACTTTTCTTTCTTTACGAATGGCAGCTGTAGTCTATGTTACGCAAGGTTTTATAGTAGGACCAATGTTCTTGTCGTTTCGTTTGTTTAAATCTGCTAAGTGTCCTATCTCTTAATTTCATCATTTCTTTTACAGAGTCTGTGACCCACGGCGCAAATGGTTTAGAAAAAGATGATACACGTATTGGCGCATGCGTATCTAGGAGTCCAACAATTTGTTGATTAAAAAAAAGTACCTTCTCATTAATGTCATTGATTCTAAAGATATAATTCAGTGGTAAAGAATGAAGATCCAATTCCAATAGCAAATGATTTGTATATCTCATAGTTCTGTATGTTACCACAGTGGGACGATGATTCCTATTTATATAAGGAATTTCACAATATATAAGGTCATGATCCGAGAAATGAGCTCGGAACAAGCTCATTTCTCGGATCCCGAAGAGGCAACCATTGAATTCTCGTTGGTAATGATAAAATCGATAGCTGTGCTTGTCTTATCATTCGTCCTTGTAGGGGACGAAATGAGTTGACGAAGTGACAACTCTTATAAGATTTCGTTGAAACCTCTAGAATAAGTGTTTTCTATGTCCAGAAAGTCAATGTTGCCATCGCCCACACAGAATATTTCATCTGACATTCCTTGCATATTATCCAAAGTGTGGTGTAGTTCGTTAAGGAAGCTTCGTTTGGGAGATGCAGGTGGATTGTAAATACAACCAATAGCAATTTTCTTACCATTGGCCTTTAACAGAACCCAGATTTATTCAATATCATCATTCATATTGGTTACCAAAGTTGATGCCATAGTCGAGTCTAGATAAAGCGCTACGTCACCCCCCCTAGCATCCCTATCCTTCCGGTAAAAATCGAATCCCTCAACAGCCAGCAAACGGCTGGAGACCTCATCACCCAACCATGTCTCAGAGATACCCACAGCAGCATAACCACCGGAGAGTAAACAACTTCTAATGTCATCAAAGTGAGGTAACAGTGATCGTGCGTTAATATGTGCAATTCTAATATTTGCCTGCATCACTCAGATCAGCCTCAAATCGTACATAATGAAAACACAATGAAGAAAAACCAATAAGTAATCAATCGATGATAATACGGGGTTAACAATAATTATTAATTATAAAAATAAAATAATTGTACTAAACTAGAACACAAATCAAAATACAAAAAAAAGCAAGCTGAATCAGCATCCACAATACCGCCCGACTTAAATCATAACTTAGCAATGTCATCGAGAGTATTTATCGAATGTTTTTTATTATTACTTGCTACGAAAACAGAACCATCCGAAGACCATACATTCTTTATACCCAACTTCTCAATTGCTTTATTGATAATATCTAATGTGCCTTTAGTTAGATTTTCGCGTAATTTGTTCTTCTTAAATATTTTTTATTGCCGAATACAATTTTCCAATATTTGTAGCTGGTGAATTTAACAATGACACCACGCGATCGAACCGATTTCGTCGAACATGTTTTGCCGGTCGTTTTTTTTCCAACGCGGTAACATCGGTCAATGTGCTCCGACGTTATTTTTGTATGTTTTAGGTTTAAATTTTCATTTAAAATCGCTATTACCTTATCCTCGATTCGCTCATCTTCCTCCTCAGGAACAGCAAAAATCCTCAGTGAATTTCGTCTAGTGTACTGTTCCAATTTATCCAGTTTTCGTGCCAAACCTCTGTTTTCCGCCTCCAATAGAATAATCTTATTTTTTTGTTCTTCAAGCAATTTATTGGATGCTTTCACTATTGCTTGTGATACGTTATTTGTGATTTTTTGCACAATATTACTAGATTCTGAGTTAAACACTTCTAAGAGCTTTGTCTTTATTAGTTGAACGATTTCGTTTTTTTCATCTGTCGGGAGGCCCATTGTAAATTAAATAACTTTATTTTTTAGAATACTCTTAACTTATGATTGAATTATTATACTTAATACTGAATTGCACTGTTTGTATCGAATTTAAAAACAGGAATCTGCGGACAGTTTGCAGAACACGTCTACTCGCTAGCGCACATCTTCATAGAATGTTAATAGCTAATTCCTCGTTGTTTTTGAAAATTACAAAATATTTCGGAAATGTTTTTATCGCCTTAAATGGGCCTTCATATCTTGGTGTTAAAGACGGTCGAATACCATTAATTTTGACAAAAACAAATTTTGAAGAAAATAAATCTTTATGACTAAATGGTTTTTGTTTTGAATGAAAAACTGTATTTATTGGTTTCAAACAAAAGAATATTTCTCGTAAAATGGACAGCAATGGGTTTCTGAAGGGTTTTTAGAATTAACAAACAATTCTCCAGGAAGTCTAACAATAAGTGGTTGACCGTATACAAGTTCGGCGGACGAACAACCTAGATCTTCCTTAAGAGATGATCTGAGGCCTAGGAGAACTAAGGGAAGATCATTGTTCCACCTCGTAGTGTTACCTCTGGCAGTTTTCAAGGCGATAAAAACTTTCTAAAATTCCGTTGCTTTGGGAATGGAAGGTAATAGTTTTGATTCGAATTGTCGCCCCTGATCATGGGTGATAGTGCTAAGAATGCCAAATCGGCTGAAATAATGCCGAAACAAAGTATCCACAATAGTATTAGAACTAATATCTTTGAGAGGAAAAACCTCTGGCCAACGTGTGAACCGATCTATTACGGTGAGCACCTATGAGCAGCCAAGGGACGGAGTGAGAGGACCGACCAAATTAATGTAAATATGATTAAATCTTAATTTTAGAATTGGAATTTTGCCAATAGGTGATGTGTTTTGTCATGTGTGGCCAAAAGAATCGTATTTTGATGATGCGCGTAGTAGCGCGAATACCTGAATGTGTAATATTATGAAATTTGTTGAAAATTGTTTTCCGAAATTTTTGTGCTATGTATATTCGAGGATTATTTGTTAAAATGTTGCACCAAAGCTTTACATCTGAATGTAATGTTGTTTGTTGCGAACGTTTATATTCAATAGTTTGTGAGTTTGAGTATTGTTTATTTAGTAAACGAGTTAATTCTGTGTCATTAAGTTGTGCGTTTTTTAAAGTTTGTGTGTCAGGGTATTGTGAGTTTAGAGAATCAATATTAGTTCTGGTCAACGTGTTCGCTACAATGTTTGATTCTCCTGTAATGTACCTGATATCTGATGTGAATTATGTTATGTAACTAAGATATCGTGTCTGACGTAGAGTTTTTTTCTGTGTTAGATAAAATTGTGTTGATTAGTGGTTTGTGATCAGCATAAACTATAAATTGATGTCCATGTAAAAAGTATTTAAAGAATTTGATACTAGTGTAAATTGGTAATAATTCTCTGTCAAAAGTTGAATAATTTATTTGGCTTGATTATGTATAGTCTGCGATAAAACTGCTCCTATGCCTTTACTTGAGGCACCTGTCGTCAGTGAAAGAGTTGTTTGTGGTGAAGGATGCAAGTGAAACGGATTTTGATAAAAGTTCTTTAGCTGCAGTGAAAGAAATGTCGTGATCATGTGTCCAAGAAATGATTGAATTAAGTTTTTGTAAATAAAGTGTTTTTGACAAATGATGTAAACGAGCTAAAATGTTTGAAATGTTTGGTAAAAATCTGTGGTAAAAATTGATCATACCTAAAAATCGCTGTAACTGTTTAAGTGTGGTTGGTTTGGTTCAGTTATGGCATTAACCTTAGATTGCGAAGGGCGAATACCATCAACAGATATTTGATGACTTAAGAAATTTAAATCTGAAACTCCAAAAATACATTTTGTTGGTTGTATATTGATATTATAGGAGCTTAACCTCTCAAATAATTGTTGTAAATGAAGATAATGTTCTTCTTCATTGCGACTGACTACTAGAATATCATCTAGATACACGAAAAGGAAATCTAAACCAGAAAGAACTTCGTTAATAAACCTTTGAAAGGTTTACGCGATATTACGTAAACCCAAAGGCATTCTTGTGAATTCACACAGACCAAACGGAGTAGTGATATGATAGCCATTTTAGGAATATCGTCTTCTTCTACAGCGTCACCTCTTCACATGGTTCTTAAAAAAGATTCGAACGATTGGAGATCATGTGGAGACTACCGACAACTCAACAACGTCACAGTACTAATATCACTATGCATATCGTGTGCATAGCATGCTACACTTAGTATTAGTTATACATTAATGCCCAGTTTATTCACCTTTAGTTAAATTTAACCATCAGATATTTACCATAGTTCCTGGTCAAATAGCCAATCATGGCAAGTGAAATTACAGTAACCATGGAAAATATCCATTAGATAAATATAACCGAAGGTGAATAAACTGGGCCCTAGTTCCAGAAGATTTCACAACAATCAAGCACTGAATAACAATTAAAACTAGAACTAACACTAGACCAAGTACTACAAAGATTCAGGTTTAAAGTACTAACTTTATAGTTAAAGTACAAAACTTTCTAGTACTAGGTCTAGTGTTAGTTCTAGTTTTACTTTGATACAAGTATACAATAATTTAAAACTAAATAACAACTAAAAATAGTGCCAAAACTAACACTAGCGCTAATACTAGACCTAGAACGCAAAATATTTAGGTTTAGCCATACCTCCCTTAAGACGGAATCCAATCCAACCCAACCCAACCCAGCTTCAGAACTAACACTAGACTTAGAATAAAACACACTAGCCAATCAAGAGCTAAATAAGAAGTAAAACTAGAACTAACACTAGACCTAGAAACATTCAGGTTTAGCCGCGCGTCTGAATCTTTCTAGTTCTAGGTCTAGTATTAGTTTTAATTCGATACAAGTATACAATAATCTAAATCGAATAACAGCTGAAAGTAGAGCTAATACTAACACTACAGTTAATACTAGACCTAGAACTAAAAATATTTCGGTTTAGCTGCACGTCTTAGAATGGTTAAACCGAAATGTATAACTTAAAAAAATTTCAATTTAGAAAAAGTCCAGTTTATTAAAAAAAAATTGTTCTTAGAAAACGACGATCGCCGAATTTCAGACACTAATAATTAATGAGTTCGTCTAATCTTGTTTACTCCTAATAATAAGTGTCTAATTAAATGTTTCACTAATTTATCTAATTTTTATTGTCATTAAATAAAATTTTAGTTATACGACTGTTGATTGTGATAGATCGGTTTTCGGCGAAACGTTAACGATAGAATCAATTTTTCTTGTAATGGTAACCCAATCCGACAAATCCTATCAAATCCAATGCATTTGACCCGCCAGTGGTTAAACAATTTGCCCTCGGGACTAGTATCCATAATGGACAACGTGGAAAACCGTGAGAGAATCGAATTGAAGCCCCGGCTATCATCTCTACCCATTAACATTAACGATTCAAATTTGGGATTCATTGTGCCGTACGGCCGTTTCTGTGCTCGCTTAATGCGTCGCATCGGTACCCCCCGGGCATTGCGCCCCCCCAAAATCCGTCCCGAAGTAAATGGATGGATACGTAAAGGAAATTAAGAAAATGTAAACGCACACTAATTATTTTAGAATTGAATTTAATTTGTACAAAAGAATCGTGTTTGATTTATTTTAATCGTGATATTATTGTGTACGGAAGCGACCGACGGAAAGCGGAAGAAATGTTTTGTAATTATTTTGGGGTGCTACCCTTTTGAAACGAGAAAGAAACATAAATAATACAATTAAAATACAGTTGCGCCCAGTACGAGAACACCCTTGCGATAACATCTATATTGACGTCAGAAGTGGTAGCGATGGTCACCCTCTCTATGGATACCAATTCCCGTCCCCCGAAGAACCCCGCCTCGTGGCGCCGTCGTCGTCACCGTGTGGAGCGGGTTTCAAAACACGACGGAAAAATCTTTTTCGACACTTTTCTTTCCCCCCGTTTTCCTCGTCCTCTAGCGCACCATTTTAAGGAATGACGACGATAGATCGACGAGATCGAATAAGTGGAGAAAAAGGGGGTGTTTACAGAATACGAAGAGGTCGATCACAATCGCAAATCGACATTTACTAAAAAAGCACTCTCATTATAACGCGATTTATAGGAAAATTTTGTGTATTTATAGGAAAATTGTATACTACATTTTGAAATCGTCATAATTTGTTTGTATTGACTCTTTCTATTTAGTTCTTGCATTAATTATATTAGAAGAATCGGTTTGATTTGCTTTATACTTATTAGTATGGTTATTTTGTTTCAAATTAGTTTGTGGGTGATAAGAATGATCCAAAAATTGGTTGGAACTAAATACTTAAAAGGTAAATTACAAAATAAATGAATTATGACGCTTTTTAATCTTTAAAATGTTTAAAGTGTTTAAAGTTAAATTAATTTTGAATTATCACTACTCAACGTGAATTTAAGCCCCATCTATACCAAAAATTTCATAAATGTTGTCGAATTACAGAAATCTGTAATTAAATGATAAAAATTTTGAAATCAAAACCCTTGTTAATATTTTGTAACTTTAGCTCGTGCTGCCTCTAACAACAAACGAGAGAAACTTGATTGTGAATGAACTTGTACTATAATCAGAATAATTATTTTTTATTTTTATCCATTTTCATCGATGTATTAAATAAATTGGAATTATTTAAGTTGTAGCGTATTTATGATAACGTTGTTATCATTTATGATAATAGCGTGCAATATGTAAAATTTCTAACAATCCAAAAAAAATTTAAAGTCTTTTAAAATCCTTTATAAAAATTAACAAACATCATTTTATGATATATAATAACCTTAAGATTCTCCAACATTTGACGATAAACCCTCTGATGATGGCTAAAGTAGGCGAAACATGTAAGGGACGAAAAATAAATAATAAATATATCGATTAAAAGTTAAAAAAAACGAAGAAATTCATTTTAATTCCAATTTATTGTACTATAAGTTGCATACTCAAACTAGAAAATCAATTTGAATATTAAAATTATTACCCAAAAGAGACTAATGGTGAGTTCATGCAACATGTTTTAGTTTTAGTCGTAGTCATATGGTGGGTTCATGCAACGTGTTTTAGTATTAGTCGTAGTTATAGTCATAAGAGTGAAAAGTTAAGGTATTGTGTTATAGTAGTACTGTTCATGCAACATCTTACGACTAAAACGGTTTTTGTCCTAGTCACAAGAATTCCCAACTTTTAACTTCTTAGGGCGCCCGTACACGAGCCACAATTTTGCAGCTGAGTTAACCACAAAATTATGGTCACGTCGACTGCAACTCGCGGCTGACACAACTGCATTTTTGTGGTTGATTCGCAGTTATATGAACCACACTTGCAGTCGAGGCGACTGCAACCTAACCACATCAGAAACAAAACAGAAACGTTGTTTTGTCCGTTATTTTATTTATGGTTTCATAAGATTGTAGTCGCCAGTCTCGATATTATGGATTTTGAAGAAGCAGCACTGCTACTTCTTATTTTGAGGAGAAGAAGAAAAAGACGTAGGAAGGTACGATCGCTTTGGATCCATCCACTTCTACTTTCACGACGACAGGAAGGAAGTTTTTATAATTTATTTGATAAACTCCGGCAAGACGAAAAAAAATTTCTAATCACTTTAGAATGTCTATTAGATCATTTGATGAATTAGTCAGAATTTTAAAACCTAAAATTAAACGGTCTGACACCAATATGAGGACCAGTATTTCAGCTGAAGAAAGGCTTGCTATAACTTTGAGGTTAGTGAATAGATAAATTAAATTATGTGATCAATAGGTAAGTATGCCTGGAATTCATTATTTTACAGATATAATCAAACAAAGTAGGTAGGTACAGATTTTATTTATTTTCTGTTTCGACTATGTATCTATAATTGAAAGACATCTTCAAAAGATGAGTTTGTATGAACAGAGTCTATAGACAATGTTGAACCCTGCGGAGATATTAACGGAGTAGCAATATTGGTAGAGGGAATTGTTTGATTATTACTACAGCGCTGAAATTGTCCGGGTGTGGTAGATATGGATAAATTAATGTCATGGCTTATTGGGTGAATTTGTAATTCACTGGTGTTGTAACAGAACGGCTGGCTCGTGTGCTGGTTGTAAGGGTTTCGAAGTAGGTTGTTTCTTATATTTTCCTCGGTAGAAATTGTTGCTGCCATTGCCTTAAATTTTTTCAACACGTTGATGATTTCACCTTTAGCATCCAATTTTAATTCGTTTGGTATGTTCTGAAAGTCTTTGTGAAGCGATAAAAGAAAATGCTTATCATCGTCATCATCATTGCCACTATTATATTTTTTTTTCAATGCACTTTGACAACGTTTGTATTAGTTGATCTTCTGAAGACTCGACTGATTTTCTTTTTAGTTTTTGCCCGTGACTTTTCGGTGGATGATCTTCGTTTTCATTATTTTCAGTAGATGTAGTGCGATATTAAAATGAAATCGGTCGCGTTGCGGTTGGGTACGACTGCAAGTTTATGGTTCGTATACGGCAGGAGAAGCGCCCGCGATTGTGAACCACCCGGCGGAGATCGGCCCTTAGGGCCCCCGTATACGAGCCACATTTTGCCGCTATTTTGCCGTTTTAGCTTATATACGATATATAAGCTAAAACCCTCGGTCGCAACTTAACGCATGCGTACTTTTCTCATTCGTGCCTTTAATGGCAATGTTTCGTTTTATTTTATATTGCAATTGAGGCGTTGAAAATAGAAAGGGCGAATTCAACAATGTATGATTTTGAGAAATCCCTGCTTTTGATATTTTGCATAAGGGCGAATTTTTCAAAATAAATGTGTTTTAATAATCATTTTTCAGTTATGAGGTAAAAAATTAACTCAAATCCGGCAGTTTTCAGTTTTTTCTAAATAAACTACCTAACGTTATTTAATAGTTTTTAATACTTTGATATTTTGTATCATTACCAAAGGCATTACTTTTCACCAAAGACGGACTTTAATTACTTAAAAAAAGATTATTCTATTTGATTCAATACAATAAACAAATTTATTTATTATTCATAATTAAAAATGAAACCGGTGGTTAGACGTGTTGTGTTTGCCGTTTGTACTCTTAGCCGGCAAAATGGTGAAAATTTTGACCAATACCTAGGAGAGCTACGAAAGCTTGCACAGAACTGTAAGTTTGCCGGTATGAAGGATGACTTGATTATGGACAGAATCATTTGCGGTATAAGGGATAACCACCTTAGAGACAAACTACTCAGAGAAAGGGATCTGGACCTAACGAAAGCAATAGCCATCTGTAAAGCAGCGGAGCAAACTGAAGAGCATATGAAACAGCTATATCAAAAAGGTCAAGAGGTTAATGCCGTAGAAGTGAGACATCCAGCCAATCGTCAACTTTGGGAGGTGTCAGGTGAAAAACATCACGCTCGACATCAAACACATAGGGTAAATAAGGTATTAGACAATAAGGTAATGAATAATAATGTAATAAACAATTGTACTCGTTGTGGATTTGACCGTGAACGCAGAAAATGTCCTGCCTATGGTAAAGTCTGTAAAAATTGTAATAAACCTAATCATTATGCAAAAAAATGTAAAAGTAAAAAACTAAATGAAGTAATTGAAAATGATAAAATTGACACTGAAAACTACGTCTTAGATAGTATATCTAGTAGACAGATTAATAATTTTAGAGATGCGTTTTGGAAAAACATTACTCTTGTAGACTGTAATAAAACGTTAAAAACAAAAATCGATACTGGAGCGCAGATAAACGTGATTCCAAGCTATATCTTTAAACAATTAAATTTAAATTCTAAACTTAAGGAAAGTGTTGCAAACATAACTAATTATGGAGGTAACAAATTAAAAGTAATAGGCGTATGTAGGTTAGATGTAAAAATTGACAATAAACCACATAACATGCAGTTTTTTGTGATTGACACTCATGCAAATTCAACGCCCATATTAGGTATAAAAACAATCCAAGAGCTAAATTTATTACAGACAATAAATGTAATAGATAAAATAGAATATAATACTAAAGAAATAGTTCAAAAATATGAAGATGTATTTTCAGGGCTAGGGAAAATAAACATTAAGCCATATGAGTTCAAGTTAAAAGAAAATTACACTCCAGTGGTTGTACCACCAAGACAAGTACCATTTCAATTAATGGAACCTTTAAAAAATGCACTGAAAAAAATGATAAAAGACGGAATAATTATTAGTATTAGTGAACCAACAGAATCCGTAAACCCCTTAGTGTTAGTAAAGAAAAATATTGATAGCAATATTCGAATATGTTTAGACCCTAAAAATTTAAATCAGGCAATAAAGAGAGAGCATTATAAAATACCCACATTTGAGGAACTGACACATAAATTGAATGGAGCTAAAATTTTTTCAACACTTGATGCAAATAAAGGATTTTGGCAGATTGCACTAAACGAATCAGCATCTAAATTAACAACTTTCGCAACACCTTACGGTAGATATCGATTTCTAAGACTACCACTAGCTTGTGCACCAGAAATTTTTCAAAAGACATTTGCGGAAGTATTCAAAGACATTCAAGGCGTAAGCATTTACATAGATGATTTGATAATTTTTGCAAAAGATAAAAAAGAGCATGATGAAATATTAAATAAGGTTTTACAAAGAGCCAAGGAAATGGGAGTAAAATTTAACAGAGTAAAATGTAAATTCGCGGTAACTGAAATAAAATATATTGGTCATGTTCTAACACAAAATGGTATTCAACCAGATATCCATAAAGTTGAAGCAATCAAAGAAATTTCGATTCCAACTAATAAACAAGAACTAAGCAGATTCTTAGGAATGGTGACTTATGTTTCTAAATTCATACCAAATTTATCACAAACTACACACAATTTAAGACAATTGCTAAAGAAAAATATAATTTGGGATTGGACAAGGGTACATGATGAAGAATTTAACAAACTAAAGAATTTGTTAGGCACAGAACCAGTACTAGCGTACTTTGATGAAAAAGAATTAATCACATTATCAGTTGATAGCTCTAAATCAGGAATGGGTGCAGTTATTTTACAAAAGGGCCAACCAGTTAGTTATGCATCAAAATCACTAACAGAAACACAGATGCGATACGCTCAAATTGAAAAAGAAGCTCTTGCAATTCTTTTTGGTTGCCAGAGATTTCACCAGTATTTGTTCGGAAAGAAGTTTTTAGTGGAAACTGATCATAAACCTTTAGAAATAATCTTCAAGAAACCACTAAATAATTGTCCACTCAGACTACAGAGAATCTTAATAAATCTGCAAAACTATGAATTTGAAGTCAGATATAAACCGGGTAAATTGTTATACTTAGCTGATGCATTATCTAGAAGCAGTTACAATGATGAACAGTTTGATCTTAAAGAAAAAGAAATCGAACTTCATTTAAATTTAATACAATATTCAAAGATAAGTCCCCAAAGGTATGATAAAATCAAAGAAGAAACACAAAAAGATACTGAATTAATAGAGTTATTGAAAGTTGTAAAAGAGGGATGGCCAGAACAAAAAAAAACTGTAAACATATTAGTTAAACCATATTGGTCAGTTCGAGCTGAAATTACAGAAATAAAAGGAATATTATATAAAGGTGATCAAGTAATAATACCAAATTGCCTTCGTAAGGAAATCTGAATAAGTTACACTATGGTCACATGGGCATAAATAAAACTATTTTAAAAGCAAGACAATTAATATACTGGCCAAACATTAATAACCAAATAATAGATTTGATTAAAAAATGTTATACTTGTGAAAAATTCCAAAATTCGAACACAAAAGAAACAATTATCAACCGAGAACTTCCTAGTAGACCATGGGAAATAATAGCGGCAGATTTTTTTCAATTTGAAGGGAAAGAATATTTAATAATAATTGATGCTTTTTCCAAATTTCCGGAAATAGTTTGTTTGCAAAACAACACCACTAATCAAAATGTAATAAAAAATTTTAAGACAATATTAGCAAGAAATGGAATACCAGACATTTTATACACTGATAACGGACCTCAGTTTGTTAATCAACCATTTCAAAAATTTTTACAAGACTGGGAGATTAGACACATAACCAGTACCCCTAATTATCCACAGTCAAACGGTCTAATTGAACGACATATTCAAACAATCAAAAAACTAATGAAAAAGGCAAAAGAGGAGGGAAATGATATGCATTTAGTCCTTTTGGAATATAGAGCGACACCTTTGGACAGATCATTGCCTTCTCCAGCTGAAATTCTGTATAACAGAAAAATAAAAACTTTGATACCTATATCTGAAAATCTTTTAAATAATAACACTAAAAACAAATTGTACAGGAACCACTATAGAAATACTCAAATTATTCAGAATAATTACTATAACAAAAAATCAAAAGATCTTAATAACCTAAAGAAGGGAGAAAGAGTGGTCGTGCAACAAAAAGATAAAACTTGGAAACCGGGTAGAATAGTAGAAGTAGATCGGAACCGTCCAAGATCATACAAAATAAACTATGATGGAAAGACTGATGTCTATGATAGAAATCGTAAATTCTTGAAGCAATTCAAAGATAACAAGCCGTATATTGATAGATATAATCTTAATAAACCTTTAAATACTAACAATAACAATCCTGTCATTAACAATAACGATGTTTCGGAAACTCCTGATCTGTCTTTACCCAAATATACTCTAAGTACCAAAAGTGGAAGTAGACCAGTTCGCATTCGGAGAACTCTCACTTATTTGAAAGACTATGTTAAATAAACCAATAAATTGTAAGTTTAGCTTAAGTACAGTAAGAAGTAGAATGTTTAGTTTTGGTAACATAGTTTAACTTTGTTCAGTCTTCCAAAAGAGGGGAGATGTTATATATATCGACAATGTACAAAAGACGAGTTTCGCAGTTGTCAGCACTGACGCGATGAATCGACAACAATGCAGAAAGTGCAATGGCGACATCGACACGAATAAGAAAAGTGACTTGTAGTTTTGTAATATTAAGAAGTTAAATAAATGGTTATAAACAACAGATGTTTTATTAAACAACGAGAACATAACAAGTGATATTCAATTTTTGAAGGGAAAGAAGGGCAAACCTAATATAACTGTTAGATAGAACAAATCGTAAACATTCAAATTACTGAAAAATGCATCAGCGCCTCAATTATAATAATAATTTCAATCAGGGTTGTTATATTTTAAATAAAGTGTTTAAAACAAACATTTCTAAAACTGTATGATATGTTTTAAAATGTTCAAACAGTTCAAAAGGTGATTTAAAAGATGGTGTGTTTTTTTGAAAGAACAGTTTTGTTTAAAAATTAGAATGTTTTAGTTTCCTTTTACGTATTTTATCGCCAAACTTACAACTAAAAAATATAAAATAATAAAACGAGTAATAAAAAATCATTACTCGTTTCTGCTAGATGCACTATTTACTTCATTTTACTCTTGAAATATGCAGACTGTTTTTGCTGCTTTATCAATTCCTAATCTATTACTTAAAGTAAATCGTATTAAATCTTAGGAAGAAAAAGTCGCTTAAGGGTGGATTACACGGAGCTAGTTTACACGCGGCTTGCACGTTTTTTTACTTGCTGCTAGTAAATTAGCTCTGTGTAATTATGGTAGCGTGTAAACTATCCAGATAGTTTGCTAATAAATACGTGAGCGAGTAAAGTTGGAGACCGGTCAACTTTACTAGCCACTAGCTGGCTTTTTTACTGTCTAGATATTAAAAAAGAATCGTGTAATTATATCGGCTAGTAAACTAGCTACAAAGGAGAAAATTTTACAACGCTGCCAGTTGTAGTATCAAGGTTAGTTCAGTTGCCATATAGTCAAAATGGCACCTAATAAAATATCCAAAAAAGTGTTACGTGGATGTACCTTGGTTCTTGGAGCTATTTTACAGCAAGAATTAAAAAACACGATTTGCGAGAAACGGAAAAGGATATGGGTGAGGGAATGGATTTCTCGCAGGGATAAGTTGGGTGCTTCTTGCACCCTTTTAAAAGAATTAGCCGAAGAAGATCCGACAGCTTACAGGAATAACCTAAGAATAAGTACTACGAATTTTAATAATTTGCTGCAAATGGTACAAGATTCAATCCAAAAAAGAAATACCGTAATAACTTTCGAAATTTTTACCAGAAGTCCTGACTGCAATATCAGAAGTTCTCAAACCTTACCTAAAGGTTAGTAGTTAGTTAATGCAATAACGTTAAGCTTAGAGAAATAGCAGATAAATAAAAGTAAACATGAGCATGAAATAAGTTTATTTTTCTCTTCTTTCTTAAAGAAATTATAATGACATATAAATTGCATTGTCGGTAATGTTAAGGAAAGTATTCTACATGACTTCCTGTAGAACATCAGAACTCTTATTGTTCCAAACAGTATTTGGAATGACACTGGCGTAGTCAGTATTTGTGTTGATATTTGCAGTACATGAATGATTTTCAGTAATAATACTCTCAGGATCGGGTGATGGTTGTGGAGTGGGGCAAAGTACTGATTGAGCATATGTGGAAGGTGAATATGATGGCATAAATGATGAAGACGACAGACATGAAAGTTTTGCGTTAACAATGAGATTTTGAATTTGTTGTTGCAGCATTATTGCCTCCCTACTCGGCAATTCTGGGAGCTCTATGGCAACATACTACCCAAAAACATCAAATGCGTCTTGTTTGTTCACTTTAGAAACAATTTGATTGAATTCTTCAAGGGCACTCTCTACGGATGATCGTTTTTCTTTAGCTTGCGTTCTTTTGGCAGGTGGTTTGGTGATTGGTTCATGGAGAGCTCTTTTCTTTGATGAAAATGCCCGATGTTTTCCTAATAGTATTTAATTCTGTTTCTCCTTCTTCTACATTGCCTTGCGTTTCTATTGTGGGCTCTATATCCTAAAAATAATAGATAATGCTTTGAGATAAGAAACAAGTACAAGCCTTTTTATTATATTTTCAGATGCCTTCAGCAATTGATGAATGGAAAGAAATAGAAAATAAATTCATGGCATATTGGAATTTTCCTAGATGTTGTGGTGCAATTGATGATAAGCACGTTCAAATTAAATGTCCACCAAACAGCGGTTCATCATTTTATAATTATAAAGGCACGTACAGCATAATTTTATTCGCTATGGTGGATGCAACTTACTGCTTCAGATACATAGATGTGGGAGGCAATGGACGTGCAAGCGATAGCGCAATATTCAGAGATTCAACTTTAAATATAGCCATTCAGAATAAGTTGTTAGGCTTCCCTGACAAATCTGTTATTATTGCTGACGATGCATTTCCCTTAAGAGCATATTTAATGAAGCCGTATAGTAAAAACAATTTATCAAATGAAGAAAAAATTTTTAATTATAGGCTTTCCAGAGCGAGGCGAGTAGTAGAAAATGCATTTGGCATACTTGTCTGGCGATTTCGAGTATTTCAGAGACCAATAGAATTAAAAACAGAAACTATTGATAAAGTAATTTGGGCTGCTTGTAGTTTACACAATTGGTTACGAATGACTTCCAATACTTATCTTACCTTACAATCAGTTGACAGTGAGGATCTAAATACTTTTGAAGTAACATCGAGACTGTGGCGAAAACATACTAATGGACTACAGTCAGTGAGCCACTTGGGCAGCAATAATTATAAACGAGAAGCGGAAATTGTGCGAAGTTCGTATACCCAATATTTTATGACAGAAGGTTCTGTTCCATGGCAATGGGGAAAAGTTGGTATTGAAATTTAACGGATTTAACAGTAATAAATACTAATTATTATGTATTTTTTTTTTATTGAATAAATATGAACGATACTTACTAAACTCAACTTTATCAAACCAAACCGAGTGTATATGTCATCGGTACCCGTACCACTTTTTTTCGACTTTTCAATTTTGGCCAATTCTTGGCGGTAGGCATCCTTAAGACTTTTTATTTTTGATTTGACCTGCTTCGCTGTCATATCCCCAAGCAAACCTTCACTTTTCAATTCTTCAGTTAATTTCTCTAAAGCCGAGTCCCTTAATTGTATCGTGATTCTCTTTTTTGGTTAATATTTGGAAGAAATATTGTTATTGTTCGAGAAATTCAAACTAACAACCACGTTCTTTTCTTCTTAAAAGCAGATGTATAAGTAAACAACGTCACAGTCAACGCACGAATGCCAAACCACGCAGCGGAAGTTCTCGAACCTCCCTCACCGCAACAACAAGTTCAACAAGTTCCAGGGCTCATCATTCCGGCCCAGAATAAAAAAGGTAACATATTTATAAATGTCATGATTCTCAACACGATACAAAGGATATTTCGCAGGGAAACACTGTATAGCATCTTTTAATTTCCAAAACCATTTGTCAGTAGTGGCAGAAAAGTCAAGGTCAGAATTATCATTCTGAACAGAATCAACCTGTAAGTCAACTGCTCGTGAGAGCATATCAGGAACAACATTTTCACTACCCTTTCTGTGCTTTACTTCAAAATCAAACTGCTGCAACCTAATCGCCCATCTAGCAATACGTCCAGTAGGAACCTTCAGTTTCAACAGCCACAGAAGAGAATAATGGTCTGTAATGACCGTGAACTTCACACCTTCTAAATACGGCTTAAGTTTTTCAACCGCCCAAATCACCGCCAAACACTCTCTTTCTGTCGCAGAATAGTTGCGTTCAGCATGACTTAACGATCGACTAAGGTAAGCTACCACTCTATCACCGTTTTCACCACCAGGCTGTACCAAAACCGCACCAAGACCCACTCCAGAAGCATCGGTATGTAACTCGAATGGCAAAGAATAATCAGGACAACACAAAATCGGGGCTGAAATTAATCTTTCCTTAATCACCCTAAAAGAATCCTCGCATTCCTTGGACCACTCAACCTTAGCGCCTTTCTTCAAAAGTCGGGTAAGTGGAGCAACCAAAGTGGCAAAATTGTGAATGAAACGTCTGTACCAGGAAAATGTACCCAAAACACGTCTAACCTCTTTTTGGTTTCGAGGAACAGGAATTTTCAACATGGCTTCCACCTTTTCTGGGTCAACATGCAAACCATACTTATCGACCACATAACCCAAATATCTCAATTCAGGACGACACAATTGACATTTCTCCCAACTCAATCTCAAACCAGCCTCAAACAAACGTTTAAAAACCTCTGAAAGCACCGCCAAATGTTCCTCGAAAGTTTCCGTGACAATAATAACATCATCGAGATACACGAACACCTTAGGCTCTAAGTCAGCACCAATCACACGATCAACTAAACGCTGCCAAGTTGCGGGCGAATTGTGCAACCCAAAGGGCATACGAGTGAATTGAAATAGGCCTCTGCCATGAACAGTAAATGCAGTGTAATGCTTTGAGGATTCTGCCATAGGAACCTGCCAAAAAGCTGACTTAATGTCAAGAGATGAAAGAAATTTAGCGTTCTTTAACTTATCAAGGGTGGCCGAAACATACGGAAGGGGGTAACTGTCACGTTCAGTTACTGCATTAAGTCGTCTAAAGTCGACACAAAATCGATAAGACCCATCTTTCTTTTTAACAAGGAGAATAGGAGAAGACCATGGACTCGTAGAAGGCTCAACGACTCCCTGTGCCAACATATCCTCAAGCTCTCTATTAATATTTTGTTGAACAACAGGTGAGACAGGGTAATACCTTTGTTTAATGGGCTCAGAAGAAGTACGTATAACATGAGTAACCAGATGAGTACATCCTAAACCATTACCCATTTTAACCTTGAAAGAATCGACAAGGAAATCCAAACGTTCCTTATCTATAGGAGATAACACAGCATCAGAACAATCAACTGAGGTCAGAGAGTCCCCCGCGAAATTCTAGGATTCATTACGCAAATCCGGAACAATACCTAAGGACCTAAAAAAATCTACACCAAGGATCAGAGTCTGAGGTAATTCAGGGACCACCAACATATCTATAAGGCTCACACGACCTTTCAAAACAATAGAAACCTTTACCTTACCCAAACTAATACATCTCTGTCCATTCGCAACTCTCACCGACGACTCAGTCCGATTAAGCCTAAACCCCAAATCAGATACTAATATCGAACCCTCCCTTCTCCACTGTAGAAAAGTTAGCTAGAGCCCAGAGCCTATTAGGACTCGCATTCGTTTATATTTGTGTATATTTAGTAAAATAAACGCCACAGCACTAGCAGCGACATTTTTTTTTTATTTATATTAAATCGCTATGTATAAATATTTTAATTATTAATATAAAAATAATCTTTCTTATCCTTTTTTCACCAATTATTAAATTAGGGTCTATATAAAAATAATATATATATCACCAGAAGTAAATTTTTTATATAGACCCTAATTTTAATTATTAGTTATTATTATAAATATTATTATATATATAATATTTATTATATTAGTTATTATTTTAATCCAATAAAATCTAGACAAATAATAATTCTAGGGAATATGTTTTTACTGATTGATTTTGATTAGAAACTAAATTGACATTTCAAGAAAATTTGAGGTTATCTAAATGTCAAATAAAATATTTTCCTAAAATAAAATAATAATAGTATTTAGAATCATTTTAAATAATGACTGAGGCATTATCGGGTGTCACTGTAGTAATAATAATAGGTTTGGGTGTACTAACATTCCTATTATTATTCATATTCGCAAAAAGGCAAATAATGAGGTTCGCTTTAAGATCTACGAGAGGACCACATATCCCCATAGGGCATGATGCCTCAAAGGTACTCAAATTAATTCATATTATTGCATTAAAAAAATATTTTTATTATAGGTATTAAGAAGAAATATTGAAACTTATATTGATATTATTCAAAGAATTTCCTGTGAACCTTTACTTTTGAGTGTAAACAACTCGAGGTATATTGTGTGCCCAACTCAACAAGTATCTAATCATTATTACAGATTAAAAGCTGTTGATGATATTAAATTATTGGGTATATTATAAATTAAAAAATTAATTAATTAATAATTTTGAAATTATAATTTTTTAGAAAAAGAAATTACAAAACAAGATAAAGATTTAGTTCGACAACCAAACGAAAACTTGAGAGCCTATTTATTATCAACATTAGCAGCTCCTTTAAATGGTTCGGGACAAAGACTTATTCATCAATTTTGCGATTTGTATGAACATGCAAGGCATGACCCTAATAATTTCATGGAAGATGAATACCAAACATATAGTCGATTACTTTTAAAGTTAATTGATGCGTAAGAATAATGTATTAATCATAAAATTTTTTTAATTTTTTTTTATTTTAGTGCAAAAATGTTGAAAACATTTAATAGTAGACGATCATCTCCAAGTCGGACACCCCAAAGATTTAAAGAGAAAAATCGTAACATGCTTGATCCATCAAAATTAACCCCTTTTCGAGGGTTTTTTACTGTACCAGAAAATAATGAAACAAACAGTGATTATACAGAGACTAGGACGGTCTCGCTGGGTGTTACCACAACAAGTGGAGAGAACGAATCTACTGTATGATATTAGAAGCATGTATTGTTTTATAGTTTTATTATGTAATTGATTTAAATTTGTTTTAGTAAAGGAAACATCTTTAGATGGGAATATGATTATTTCTACAAAGAATATGAAAAGGATAAAAGACGGAAGTAGTATTTAATAGATAAATAATAATTTAATTTAGGATAATTAAATAATTAAGTTATAAACGAAAATATATTAATAAAACATTTAAAATTTACTTCAAACATTCAAATTATACAAGTGTCATTGTTGCAACATTTCATTTCATTTCATTTATTTTTTGTAAAAATTAACAAATAATTCACATCGTCAAGAAAACAAAAAAAAAAAGACATAGTGTATCTATTAACAATAGAAAAGTAATATTAGTACAATTCGAGTTTATCTGCATTTAAAAGTTTATACCAAAAAATGCATCTATATTGTAAGGTGTTGCTTCTATTAAGTTTTGTTTGACAATGTTCTCTAAACGTTTTCGTGGAAGAGTTCTTATCATTTCCGGTAGATAATTATAAAATTTTATACCCCAGTACACCACATTGTCTTGGGTTTTCTTTGTTCGGTGTTTCGGAATGTTAAGTTGCTCTTCTGTCTAGTTTGATGATCATGTGTCACATCTTGGGAGGGGAACTTGTTAATATTTTTTAATATACACTTAGCAGCAGAAGTCTGCGTACAAAAAACTTCTAACACTTTAACTGAAAAAATAAAAGTCATAATCTAATGTGATAAACTTCATTTTTTTTTTATTTTGTGTATTAACTACATATAATTCTATTAACAAAATATGCATCAATAAAACAGAAATATTAGTTACAAAAAAAATTAAAATTAAAAATTCTCCAAATAATGCGTATACAAAAATCTGCGTACAAATAAAGACGCCTTCTCCAAAATATACTTATTTACTTAAATACGTAGTTGGCGATGTACGCTTTCCGATTTAAATAAAAGATAATCGGTGTCAATTATATTAGCAGAGGCTTAGAAGCTAAAAGTTAGAATGGACGCGAAAGGAAAGGAAATTGAATTGGGAGAGAGAAAAATTATTGTAAAGTTATGGAAAGAGGGAAAATCTTTTCGAAAAATAGGAGAAACTGTCGGCAGGTCGCACTCTTCCATTCAAAGAGTAATTAATAACTGGAAAATATTAAGGTCAAGTTTCGAAGTCCCATATCCCAGCTTTGTCATTGAGAATAAGAAGAAGAAAAAGAAGTATAAATAATAACTATTGTTATTGCTTTTTGTTAAAAAAAACTCGTCTTTTTGAATTGAACATGGTTACTTCTTTAGTGCTTATACATATTATTAACTTCCTTTATAAGTTAATAATTTAATTTATAGTTTAATTCATTCAAGAAATTGTCTTAAAATAACCATACAATTATTTCGACATCTATCAAAAGAATAAAATAAAAGAGGAGCAATTTAAAATAGAATAATTACCAAATAAATAATTATTACCCAAAACAAATTAATAAAACATTTATTGTATTAATAAATATACAATTCTCTAATAAAGAAAGCCGAATTAAACTCCAACAATATATTAATCTGCTTGATACAATTCATAAGCAAATTCTTCTCGATGATCAAGATCATATTCAACTCCAATGTATTGTATCTCCAAACTGAATGGCCCACTGACTTTATCACCTAAACTAATCCCAAAATTAGTTATCTTGTCTGTTGCTAAAGGAAATTGTCGATCTTGAACACGTCCTTTTGATGATAAAAAGAATTTTGAAAACGGCAACTAAATAGATACACTTAATTAATATAAAGGGATATTATTTGTAATGTATTTTACCCTTGTAACTTGCCAATAAGGTCCTCCCCTTGTATACAAGACAAAACTATACATATCATTCCACATAAGATCATAATAACCTTTTGTATGAATGTTAATGATGTAAGATCGTCCATCTCCCCTAACCTTCATAACCAACATATTATAAGCAGTCCAATCCAAGAAAGCTTCTCTTTTAAAAGATTTCTAAACGATTAATTAAAATTAATGTTTACGAAAAAAAATCGTTAAGTACTTACTCTATGTCGAACTGTTTTAATATTACAATACCCCGCTCTTTTAATGCGCCCATCTTTAGGCACCCTAGTGTCCAAAACGCCACTAAAAAGTGTATTTTTATTTTTATTTAAGATTAAGCTACATTTACTATGCCCCTCGTTATTATCACTATCACTGGTAACGACCCATTGCTTTAAAGATTCTTCGTTGGGAAAATCCCAAATAACGTCGGTTTCACCAGGTCTAAATATCAAAAGAGGATCGTAATCAAGGCGATCCTTCATCTCCTCGGTCCATAATTTGATTTCCGATCTAAGTTCTTTAAAACCATCTCTTATTAATTCAATGGTTAGAGGTTTTTTTCGATTATCTTTATATCCACCTTCCGACCTTTGATCTAAAGTGCTCGGACTACCATGTTTAGATCACTACAAGATTTCAATAAGTGCTGTCATCAAAATTACTGAAGTATAAATAATAAATATACAATTCTCTAATAAAGAAAGCCGGATAAAACTCCAACAATATATTTATCTTCTTGATACAATTCATAAGCAAATTCTTCTCGATGATCGGGATCATATTCAACTCCAATGTATTGTATCTCCAAACTTAATGGCCCACTGACTTTATCACCTAAACTAACCCCAAAATTAGTTATCTTGTCTGTTGCTACAGGAAATTTTAACCACAAATGACTTCGCTGAACTTAATTGAGATTTTTCTAATATTTTGTATAAATTTAAAAATTCTTTAAAAATCGGTTTTTCTGGAAAATTGTTACGAAATTACTTTCAATTACTAATTGGAGCATCTACTTTCTAAAAGTGAAGTCAATTTGAAAATATCTCGCTTAGTTCTTGAGATATAAGCTGCTGAGATTAATTGGGATTTTTGCAGTATTTTGTATAAATTTAAAAATTCCTGAAAACTTGATTTTTTGAAAAATTGTTATGAAATTACTTTCAATTACTAATTGGAGCATCTACTTTCTAAAAGTGAAGTCAATTTGAAAATATCTCACTTAGTTCTTGAGATATAAGCTGCTGAGCTTAATTGCGATTTTTCCAGTATTTTGTATAAATTTAAAAATTCATGAAAAATCGATTTTTTGATAAATTGTTATGAAATTACTTTCAATTACTAATTGGAGAATCTAATTTCTATAAGTGAAGTCAATTTAAAAATATCTCGCTTAGTTCTTGAGATATAAGCTGCTGAGATTAATTGGGATTTTTGCAGTATTTTGTATAAATTTAAAAATTCTTTAAAAATCGGTTTTTCTGGAAAATTGTTACGAAATTACTTTCAATTACTAATTAAAGCATCTACCTTCCGAAAATGAAGTCTATTTTAAAATTTCTCACTTAGTTCTTAAGATATAAAATGTTGAACTTAATTTGGATTTTTTCATTATTTTGTATAAATTTAAAAATTCTTGAAAAAACAAATTTTTGGATAATTATTATGGAATTACATTCAATTATTAATTGGAGAATCTCTTTTCGAAAGATGAAGTCAATTTAGAGATATCGAGATGTTAGAGATATAGCTGTTGAATTTAATTGGGATTTCTCCAATATTTTGTATAAACTTAAAAATTCCTGAATTTGAAAATATCTCACTCATTTCCAGTATTTTGTATAAATTTAAAAATTCATGAAAAATCGATTTTTTGATAAATTGTTATGAAATTACTTTCAATTACTAATTGGAGAATCTAATTTCTATAAGTGAAGTCAATTTAAAAATATCTCGCTTAGTTCTTGAGATATAAGCTGCTGAGATTAATTGGGATTTTTGCAGTATTTTGTATAAATTTAAAAATTCCTGAAAAATTGATTTTTTGAAAAATTGTTATGAAATTACTTTCAATTACTAATTGGAGCATCTACTTTCTAAAAGTGAAGTCAATTTGAAAAGATCTCACTTAGTTCTTGAGATATAAGCTGCTGAGCTTAATTGCGATTTTTCCAGTATTTTGTATAAATTTAAAAATTCATGAAAATTCGATTTTTTAAAAAAATTTTATAAAATTACTTTCAATTACTAAGCAGAAGATGGTAGTAAATGAGCCTTAGAAGTTGAATCTATTTATCTTCTATTATGTACTGCTTTCTTAATGTTGATTTTTATTATTTAATTAAACAAAATACGTAAGTTTGAAACCAGTAAAATATTAGAAATAATTCAAAAATATGTGGATTATTTAAAAAACCCAATTACGTAATGTTAAACAATTTTCTTTTAAAAACTCTTAAATGATGGCACTTTTGCAAATTTTTTAACAATTCCCAGTTTTATATCTAGGTTGCATCTGGTTATGAATTAAGTGTTTATAGTTCATTATCAACAATATTTATGCAAAAAGTATCTTTCTATCTATTTTAGGTTTTGAATTGTGATTAATTTTTGTACTGGAAATCCGAAATTATGATATTTTGAAGATATTTGCTGTATTTTTGCAAATTCTTTATTTTCAGGTTGTAACTGGTTATGAATTATGCTATTCCGCACCATTATGAACAATTTTCATGAATGAGGTCTTTGATAATCCATTTTAATTTTTGAATTATGAAAAAGTTTGCAATAATTACCAAACAATTAATTATGAACCAAAACAAATTAACCGCTTGCCTTACTAAGCCGAGTTAACTCGGGGCAATATGTTTTGCATAAAAATACTACCCCGAGTTAATTCGTCGCATGTACTTCTGCTCGTCCGAAGCATTTTAAACCGAGTTATTTCGGCCTTTTACACTTTAATAGGCGTACTATGTCGAGATATTTCGTTGCCGTTGATTTTCCAAATTTTCTTTTATGAGATATTGATGACATACAACGGCTCGCGCATGGATGGATTATTCTTGTTCAGTGAAGCACGTGTACTTCTGGTCGTTGTAATAATTTTTACTGTGAATTGTGACAAATTATATTGAATGTTCAACAGATTATGGAACTACTGAAGAAGAATTTGTGTTGGAAGATGAGTTAGAACATTCGGGAAGTAGTTCTTCAGAAGATGAGATATCGGATATGGAAAGCGACGACGATGAGTACGAAATTTTTTTGTTAGAAGCCACAAAGTGGTGCGAATTTGATACAACGTTGCCAATATCTCCTGCACCTCCTCGCTGCATTTCAAGGTAAATATTCATCGATGTTGTGCAATAAAGATATATATTCTATAATTTATCATAGGTACCCCAGGAATTTCGCAAAATATAAACTTGCAAGACGACATAAATAACTGTATGTTACAGTTCTTCAATCTGTTTTTCGATGATCCCTTAGTGAACGTAATTTCTCTTCAAATTAATACATATGCAATTTAAGTTAGAATTGAGGGTAACGCCAAATGTCAATGGCAAAATGTAAATACAGATGGGATTCGCCTCTTTTTGGCGATCAATATAATGCAAAGCGTGGTAAAGAAACCAGACCTCCAAGATTATTGGAGCAGAAATCCCATCATCGAAACTCCATTTTTTAGGAAACTGATGACGTACAAAAGATTCGTAGCAATAAAGCAGTACCTTCACTTTTCAAATAATGCAGATTATAATCCTGAAAATCATCCTAGCCCTAAGCTAAATAAAATATGGCCTATACTTTCTGAGTTGTCGCAAAAGTTTTCGAATTTGTATACTCCAGAGAGAGAAGTCACAATAGATAAGGGTCTTCTTCTGTATAAAGGCAGATTAGGCTGGGTACAGTACATACCCTTGAAGAGAGCACGATTTGGCATAAAGTCCTATATGCTATGTGAGTCAAAGACTGGATATGTGTGGAGATTTGTCATTTATACCGGAAAGGGTACTCATTTTGACAATGATTATAAAAATTTACCAATGGGTTCCCAAGTAGTGCTGACATTGCTAAAACCACTCCTTGGCAACGGATATTGTCTTACTACAGACAACTTCTACACGTCGCCACAATTATCGCAAATTCTTGTATCTAACAGGACTGACACTTACGGGGCAATGAAAACGAATCGTAAGGGAATTCCTCTTGCATTCAAAACAAAAAAGTTGAAAACTGGACAAGTAACTGCTTTTCAAAGAGGAAAAATTTTAATTATGCGGTGGAAAGATAAAAAAGACGTCACTCTTTTATCTACTATACATAACATCGAAACAAAGACCTACCAGAAGAGAGGAAAGGAACGGACGAAGCCACTATTAGTGATGGATTATAACCACACAATGGGTGGAGTGGATAAAGTTGATCAACATTTGGTCGACTATCCAGTTACCCGAAAACGTGGAAAAAAGTATTATAAAAAGATTTTTTTTCATCTTCTCGAACTAGCTATTTGGAACTCTTACATTCTTTACCAAAAAAGCGGAGGTAAGAAATCAGCCTTACAATACAGACTATCCCTTGTGAAAGAGATGTTGGAGAAGTATAAAAGCGACCAACCACTTCCTTCTGGTCGTCCTAGTAAAACACCAAACCCTCTTCGATTAGCAGGAGGACACTATCCAGATTACATTCCAGCGACAGAAAAAAAACCTTCCCCAACAAGAAGATGCGTTGTGTGTTCCCGAAAACGTGATAATTCTGGTAAGCCTGTCAGAAGAGAGAGCCGTTACTACTGCAAAATTTGTGACGTGGGCTTATGCGTAACACCTTGTTTCAAAGACTTTCATACAACTTGAGTTTTTTTATATTTTTTTTTATTACAACTGACAAATTATCTCGGTTTAGTACCCTTAAGTTAAAATTAATAAAAAGCATCTAAGATTTTGGGAAATCGACAAGTTTAGCATTATAAATCTCCGTGGATTTATTTGATTTATCATTATCATTAATAAAAAAAATAAATATCTTTTTGACCAAAAATTGGAATTTAATTGGTAAGGCAAGCGGTTAATAAAACATTTATTGTATTAATAAATATACAATTCTCTAATAAAGAAAGCCGGATTAAACTCCAACAATATATTTATCTGCTTGATACAATTCATAAGCAAATTCTTCTCGATGATCTGGATCATATTCAACTCCAATGTATTGTATCTCCAAACTGAATGGCCCACTGACTTTATCACCTAAACTAATTCCAAAATTAGTTATCTTGTCTGTTGCTAAAGGAAATTGTCGATCTTGAACACGTCCTTTTGATGATAAAAAGAATTTTGAAAACGGCAACTAAATAGATACACTTAAGTAATATAAAGGGATATTATTTGTAATGTATTTTACCCTTGTAACTTGCCAATAAGGTCCTCCCCTTGTATACAAGACAAAACTATACATATCATTCCACATAAGATCATAATAACCTTTTGTATGAATGTTAATGATGTAAGATCGCCCATCTCCCCTAACCTTCATAACCAACATGTTATAAGCAGTCCAATCCAAGAAAGCTTCTCTTTTAAAAGATTTCTAAACGATTAATTAAAATTAATGTTTACGAAAAAAAATCGTTAAGTACTTACTCTATGTCGAACTGTTTTAATATTACAATACCCCGCTCTTTTAATGCGCCCATCTTTAGGCACCCTAGTGTCCAAAACGCCACTAAAAAGTGCATTTTTATTTTTATCTAAGATTAAGCTACATTTACTATGCCCCTCATTATTATCACTATCACTGGTAACGACCCATTGCTTTAAAGATTCTTCGTTGGGAAAATCCCAAATAACGTCGGTTTCACCAGGTCTAAATATCAAAAGAGGATCGTAATCAAGGCGATCCTTCATCTCCTCGGTCCATAATTTGATTTCCGATTTAAGTTCTTTAAAACCATCTCTTATTAATTGAGTGGTTGGAGGTTTTTTTCGATTATCTTTATATCCACCTTTTTCGTCAGGTTCATAGAACAAACCCATCAGACGCTGAGTAACGGGAAAATAATTAAATTGAGATGAATTCTTTAAAAGTTTAAATGTTAATTTTCGAGGAAACATTTTGACTTGATTGAGGTTATGTTGATGTAATTTTGAGGTTATATAATTTTTTTATTTTTAATAAATTATAATTTATATATTTAAAATTTTAAATTAAATCATTTTAATTTAAATAACGTAATATTTTTATTATTAAATATATATAGAGATAAAAATGAGTCATTATTACCAAAGAAAGAATCGACTAAGATGAATTAGTCAATATCTCCTTAATAGATATAAATTGATTGGTTTGAAAACTTTGTCGTTTATAATAATGTTTATTTATTGATTTAAAGATATGGTTTATTTAAATGTAGAGAAATCATTTCGTTTCCTATTAAAACTAACTAAATAACACCTTATAAACAAAACTTATTGACAAACTAAAAAAAAATGATAAAAATATCCTCATAACTTTTAAATATAATAAAAAAAATAGTTAAGCTTATTTCTTCGAACCACCTTCTTCTGGCACATCTAAAAAAAGAGTGAAATTATAAATCAACACGATTTTATTTTAAGACAAAAAATTAACTTACTTTTCCCATCACAAGCTACTATTTTTACTTTATCAATCCTTGTGACTTCTTGCACCTCTCGAAACTCAACATCGTTCAGCATGAACGTCCAAACATTATCGCAAAATCGATATGTGTTGAGTTTGTTCGCTTTAAAGGTTAATCGAGATTTAATCTTCGTAGCCAAAGTCTGATTTATGGATTTATCGAATTGTAAAAGAACTTTGCATGCTAATTGCGGCGTAATTTGCCCATACTGAAAAAATATTCCCTCATAAAAATTTGTAACCAAAAAAATTTTTTTTTTACCTGGATCAATTCATCTAAGCTTTCTTGCAACGTATGCCCAAGAGTTGTGTTTCTATACAATTGGTAAGTCATTTTGATTTAGTTTAAGATGAAAATTTCGTCTTAATATCGATTTGGCTTTTGATAAAATAGGAATGCACTCAAAGTAAACGAATGTGGGAGATGAGTGACTGGGAGTTGGTGTGGTTGGAAAGAGAGGGAAATGGTTTTGGTAAAACTAACCTTAAAATCACCTTAAAAATTAATTTGTCATCGTTGCGCCATCTATAGGTTAATAGATTTATTTATTATAAATTATTATCCTTGTTTATACATAGTTATCTAAAGTTGTTAATATTATACATAGTTATCCAAAGAATATAGTTAAACAAGAAACTTAAATGTTACCATTCGTGCCTTGTATGTTTTACTATAAAATTGTAAAATAAGTTGCATATATTTCAATATATTTTGTATAAAAAAAAAATTAATAATGTGTCCTTCAAAGACAAGGAAGGATAGAGTGGAATAGAGCAAGGTCCGTAAAGCGCATCGTACCAGGTTGGCCAGAGACGCTAAAACGCGTTTTGAAGGGTAGCAGGGGGGTGACGTCACAAGTTACGAAGTGGTGAGAGCGATACACTGCAACATACATACACTCAGCAGCAGAAGTCTACGTACAAAAAACTTGTAATACTTTAATTGAAAAAATAAGAGTCATAATCTAATGTGATAAACCTGATTTTTTTTTATTTTGTATATTAACTACATATAATTCTATTAACAAAATATGCCTCAACAAAATAGAAACAGTAGTTACAGAAAAAAATCTAAACTAAAAATTCTGCAAATAACGGGTATGCAAAAATCTGCGTACAAGTCAGAACAGTATTTATAAAAAATTCATAAATGAGATCATTGTTTCTATATTAATATGAGGTCGGATAACCTTTACGTTTAAAGGCCTCCCTTAAACGTTTAGGCATGGAGTGCACTAATTTCTTCGTTTCGTCCGAACTGATTTTGGCCCATTCCTCAATCATAACATTTTTTAACGTTTCCTTCAAGTCCGGCGATTGTGGAGGTGTTTTAAGTTGCTTTGGGGTATTGTATAGTAGCCAAAGCTTAGTGTTGTGGGCGCAATGTTTGGGGTCATTATCTTGTTGAAAAAAGTATTCGGGCCCCAAGCCCAAGTTTTCGATGCTAGGCTTCAAATTTTCTTTTAAAATGTCTATATACATTTTATGGTCCATTGTCGATGTTATGAAAACCAACCTTCCCACCCCTTTGGTGCACATACACCCCCAAACCATAACTCCACCACCTCCGTGTTTTACAGTCGCTTTCAAATTTTCGGGATTAAGGGCAGTATTAGGTTTTCTCCATACAAGTTGTTTACCCTTAATGCCGAAAATGCAAAATTTGCTCTCATCTGTAAAGAAAACTTTCTCCCAGAATTCAATGAGCTTCTCTAAGAGTTTTTTTGCAAAGGCGATCCGCTTCTGACGATTGACCTCTGACACAAATGGCTTTTTTCGTGCAACGCGACTGTGATAGTTAGCTTTTTTTAACGTCCTTCTCACCGTATCTTTGCTGATAGTTTTATGAAATTCTTCTTGTACATTTTCTACTATTTTTTTTTGCCGTCAGCCTAGGTTCTTTTCTAACCTGCTGTACAATTTTTTGCTTCTCTCGGTTTGTTAAAAGGGGTGGTCTACCAGATCGCGGACGCGAGAGGTAATCTTCAGTGTCTTTATAATTATTAATTACTCTTTGAATGGAAGAGTGTGACCTGCCGACAGTTTCTCCTATTTTTCGAAAAGATTTTCCCTCTTTCCATAACTTTACAATAATTTTTCTCTCTCCCAATTCAATTTCCTTTCCTTTCGTGTCCATTCTAACTTTTAGCTTCTAAGCCTCTGCTAATATAATTGACACCGATTATCTTTTATTTAAATCGGAAAGCGTACATCGCCAACTACGTATTTAAGTAAATAAGTATATTTTGGAGAAGGCGTCTTTATTTGTACACAGATTTTTGCATACGCATTATTTGGAGAATTTTTAATTTTAATTTTTTTTGTAACTAATATTTCTGTTTTATTGATGCATATTTTGTTAATAGAATTATATGTAGTTAATACACAAAATAAAAAAAAATTGAAGTTTATCACGTTAGATCATGACCCTTATTTTTTCAGTTAAAGTGTTAGAAGTTTTTTGTACCCAGACTTCTGCTGCTAAGTGTAGAAAGTAAATCGGCTAATTTCGGATGTCATCGAATACAAAAATTCCTCCTCTTTCCAACAAGACCAATTTTGATGTATTCGGATGAACAATGCCAAAGTTAGGGCTACTTTTATAATAGTAAATGTAACACCCCGTACCTCACTTATTTAAGCAGTATGCAAAAAAAATGACTAATGAAAGATGTTAGAAATTATCTAAAGATTCTAAAAATGTTATAGCCGAATGAAGTTTATTATAAAAATTTTACGAAAATCTGCATTTTAAATTTTGTCGTTGGCATTACGCCCCCTAGCGGTAGTTTTACAAACTTGAAAATAATTTCCAGCAGTTTCTATGGGTCACTTTGTATAAGAATTTCTTTATCTGAAAACTATGTGATCAACGGTTTCTGAGATATAGCCGGCGTCCTTTCTTAGTGGCCCACCCGGTACATATATAACGTAACATAAACTCTTAAAAAATGTTACTACATAAAATATGTATTCCATTTAAATTTGAAACAAAATAAAAAACAAATTCATATTAAAAAAACTCATCTAGCGTTGTTTGTCTCTGATTTTCGCGGAGCAAGTTATTAACAAAAATTTCATAGTCGTAATGCGTCTGAAAATCAGATGACCTGTGCTGCACACCACGTCGCAAAACTACCAGCGCTTTTCTCATTTCGCTATTGTTGGGGGTTGCATTGTTTGTATGTCTACTTCTTCCTCTGGCTCTTGATTTTCAATTGATGACGTTGTTACACTTTTGCACATTACGCTTTCGCAAATCTCTTCTTCTGTTACGTTCTGTGTAACATTTAACTCGTTATCTATTGTCATCCACTCGTCGAACTCACTTGTCGTCATGTCGGGTGGCTGAATGTTTAGGTGTTCAGGTTCTATGTCATCTTTTGAAAATCCACCATGTTTGAAACAATTCTTTATTGTTATTTTGGAAACTTGGCTCCACGACATGGTAATAAGATGTAAAGCGTCTAATAAATTTGTTTTCTTGGCTAGATCATTTGCGCTCATATTTAGGGTATCCTCCATACTTTCCAAAATTCTAGCACGCATCTCTTTCCGGTAATACGTTTTCATGGTCCTTATAATGCCTTGATCACACGGTTGTATTATCGAAGTAATATTGGCCGGTAAAAAAATAACTTTTATATTTTTTAATTGACAATTTACACAGTGTGCAGCGCAATTGTCCACGAGAAGAGCAATTTTGAAATTTACTCTCCTATCCCATTTTAAGAGCCAGTCATTAAAAATTAAGGTTGTCATCCAGGCATTTGTATTTGAATAATAATCAACAGGTAGATTTTTGACACTCTTAAAACAACGTGGATTCTTACTTTTGCCGATTACTAAAAGCTGTTCTTTGTCACCCGACATATTTGCACAACACAAAATTGTTATACGTTCTTTCGATGTCTTACAATCCTTTGCATTGTCTTTTTTAAACATGTATGTATGATCGGGGAGGGCGCGATAGTAAAGCCCAGTCTCGTCTGCATTAAAAATATCATTAGGAGTAAATTCCCCAGCAATCTTGGTCTATTCATTTTCAATCCAGTGTTCTGCACTCTTAAAATCAGCATCTTTTTGCTCGCCGTGTGTCCGTTTGTATACGATGTTTTCTCTTTTTTTCCAACGGTGAAACCATCCCTCCGTTGCAACAAAATTTTCTTTTCCCATTTTATTTGCAAGTTCTTCCGCTTTCTGTCGCATCAACGGGCCATCTACACGTGCGTCATGTTCGCGGACATTCGCAAACCATAGTTTCAACGCAGATTCCACTTGAGCGTATTTCTCAGTTCGATTACTTTTAGTCAATAAATTCTCATTTTTTTTTAGCAGCATCTTCTATTTCCACACGTTTTTTTCAAATTTTACACAAAATTGGTTGTGAGATTTTTAATTGTGCTGCTGCATTTCGCTGACTCAATTTCGGCAACTTGTCATATTTTTCTAAAATGTTAATTTTTTCACTTAAACTAAGATCACGTCTCTTTTTTACATCAGCCATTACAAAAGGTTAGAATAGAACTGAGACGTAACGTACACAGCCGAGCGTCGCGCGTTCGAGTTTTCAAATGCAGAGTTTGGGGATTCACCGAATCGTCGCGTGTTCGAGTTTTCAAATGCAGAGTTTGGGGATTCACCGAATCTATGTCAACATTATTTATTTTGCTCGTAAAAATAAAATTTATTGCTCATGTCGAAAACATTTTTAAGAAAGAAACGATAACATAAACCGAAATCATGATTACTATAAGCGAAAATTGTTGTTATATAATATTACACGTCCGGCCCGTTCTTCCCAAAAGTGATAACAATATCCGATTGATAACATTATTCGTGATTCTAATAAGCGGCGTCCACTGTATATCACTTTTACCACAGCTTTTGATACAATGCCCATTCTATAAGACGAATTTTATCTTTAAATTTTAAGGTGGTTTAAGATTATTTTTATATATCACAAAGAAAAATCATTTTTGAAGAACCGCGTATAGTTCGGTGAATAAATTCGAACTTTTTTTCTACTTATTTTGTTATTCCAATTGTATCTTCTTATAGTTTATATATTTATGTAAATCAATAATAAAATGCAAAGTTGTAGTATTATTTTATCTTTTAATTTATTAAACACAAAGGACTGTCATTCTTTATTTCGAAGAAAATAAATGATGGTATACGTGCAGATTTACCACATGTGGTGTATGTAAGAAACATCCAATACTGTCAGTTTTATTAAAAAAAATTACGAGATGAAACATTTTTTAATACAATATTTTAAATTGTTTAATTGATTCATAACCATTAAAGATAATATTGTTACAAAAACGTTTCTGTGAATTGTACACGTAAGATCGGTCTCCGTGCTGTTTTCACTCTTTACAGTGGTTTTTAGTTCGTTTTTATTCGCGATTTTTGTGTTAAAATCGGACCCATTACTGCTTGAGAGAATTTAAGCGGTCGACCTTTACTGAGTGTGCTAGTTGATTGGAAAATTAACTTATTTTTGTGTGGATATCGTTTGTTGTTCTCTCTTACTCCGATAAAAAGTGGTCAGTATGCCGTCTGCATGTAGCCTCTGCCGTCAGGTGGTCGGAAGAAATACACCTAGCCTCCTTTGCTCTGAATGCAGCGCTTGGTTTCATCCGAAGTGCGTCGACATCGATAAGGCGTCAGCAGCTGCGCTCTCGATGCCGGGCGCGTTCTGGCTGTGCCCGAACTGCCGGCCGAAAACCCCTCCACGACGATCGTCAACCTCGCAGCCTCAGCCTGGTGGCTCTCCCCCATCACGCTCGAAAGCGTCTACAGCATCATCCAGGGGATGCGTTCAGAGCTGTTCAGAGCTGCGTGGCCTTACGTCTAAGTACGACGAGTTGGTAAAATCGGTCAACTTTTGTAGCGATCGTATTTCGGATTTCGAATTCAAAATGGTAGAACTAACAAACAAAACTAAACTTATAGATAAATTGCATGCAGATAATTGTCAGTTGAGGGATAGTGTTGCGGAATTGTCATTACGTGTATCCGACGCTGAGCAGCATACCCGCAGAAACAATATTGAAATTCAGGACATTCCGGAAAAGGACAATGAGAACGTATTATCACCAGTAACTGTTACTGATATTGATGCCCTGCATCGCGTTCCGCATGCTGATAAAGCGAACTCTCGACCCAAGGCTATAATTGTAAAGTTTTGTAGCAGGTTGAAGCGTGACAACTTCTTGGCGGCAACCATTAAAATGAAACGGTCAGCTCCTGCAGGTTCAACGCCTGGTCTTACAATAGAAGGTGTTTCTGATCGGCTGTTCGTCAATGACCATCTGACCCCTGCTAACAAGAAGCTTTTTGCCGCTACGAGGGCCGCTGCTCGAGAGAAGAGTTACCGTTTCACTAGGACGCGGGATTGCAAGATCTTCGTTAGAAAGTCTGATGCGTCTCGTGTGATAGTTATAAGGTGTGCCGACGATATCCTGCGGTTGTAATTTATGATCTTGAAACTCTTTTCTGTACTTATTGTATCTAGCAATGTATAATTTTAAGTTCTATTATCAAAATCTACGCGGATTACGCACTAAATTAGAGCAGTTTTACGCTAATGCGCTTAACGCTGATGTTGATGTATTGTGTATTACCGAAACGTGGTTGCATTCCGGCATTTATTCAAGCGAGGTTCTACCATCCGCATTCAGTGTATATAGAAACAACCGCGGGTCTGATGATCTTGTTACGCGAAGGGGCGGCGGGGTGTTGATCGGGGTTGTGAGCGCCCTGAACAGTTTTGCTCAACCTAATTGGTTTACTGATGTCGAGGCTGTCAGCGTAACTATCAACTGTGGGACCCTAAATATTCATGTATGTTGCGCTTATATTCCCCCGGGCAGCGCCCCAAAGCTGTATGAGTTCACTAGTCAATTGATTTCTATCCCGATGACAAATTTGTAATATGTGGGGATTTTAACTTGCCCGAGATTCCTTGGACGTGCGATATTTCTTGTATTTGTAATGCATCTTCTGCCGTCTCCCCTCGTTCTGTTAACTTTATAGATTCTATATCGCTGTGTGAGCTAAATCAATATAATCACTTCCTGAATTCGTCCGACCACACCTTAGATCTTATATTTGCGCGTTTTTTGGATGTAACTAACTTTCAACGTTGTATGACCCCGTTGGTTGATGAAGACGTAGCACACACCACTCTAGAATTCACTTGCAATGTAATGTACCATAAAAATCTTACGCAATGTTCATCCACATGTCTAAACTTTAAAAAAGCGTCCTTTGTCGATATTTGTAAATATCTTAACGGTATCCAGTGGGATGTCATTCTGAATGGGCTGGGAGTGGACGAGCTTTATTTACACTTAAATGTGGCTATTAATCAGTATGTCCCTCGTTTACGAACTCCCTTCAGGGGATATCCTGTCTGGTTTACTCGTGATACGGTTAGAGTAATTCGTGAAAAGATTAAGGCGCATAGAAGGTGGAAACGATATGGGAACTGCCTGGACTACCTTACCTTTTCTTTGCTGAGAGGCCGGGCAAAATTCTTAATCGACAGAGATCATAAGAACTATCTCGATAATGTTGAGTCTAATATTGTCAATCACGCTAAAAAATTTTGGACCTTGTGACACCTTACAAACACAAAAATACAATCGAATTACAAAATAACAGACGCAGTTCCTCGGTCAGCCCAGTGAAGACGGGAGAGTTATTTCTAAGGCGCCACACAGTTAACCCTGCGTTGTCCACGAACTGTGACGTGAGGTGGTAGTGTTGTAATCCACACGAATAGACACAACAAAACAAAATAATAACAAAACACAAATAAACAATTCGAGATATTTTAAGTTGCAAAAAAAATTTATTCGTAAACAACAACAAAAAAAAAATAAGGTAAGTAAAAAAAAATATATGTATTATTGTTGTAAATGTAATAATCTTTGTTTTTCAGAAAATACGAAGCGAAACAAAATAAATAATTCGAAGGAATTATTGACGTACTGAAATTACTAAACAAATTAATAACTGGAGCAGTTCGCTCAAAAGAAAATAATAAAAAAAACTAAAGAAATTAAATCAAATTACGCGCACAACCCGTACCCCTGATATCAGTGTGGCGTCGTAATATAAATCAAAATTAACTCGAATAACCAAAAGCAAATCAACGTACGCCAAAAATTTTACAAAAGCAATTTTTTTTTTAACTAATTAATTTAACTAAGAAATTATTCAACTTAAATTATTTATCTATCTTATTTATTCAATTTATATAAATGAAAATTATATTTAAAACGAGATTTGAATGTAAATTGTAATAATTATAAAAGAAGTTACTATACCGGTTCACAATAATTGTACAACTGAAAATGGTAAACAATAATTAAATGCTTAGGTCTGACCTTATCTTGATTAATTCGTAGATGTTCCAAACAAACTTCACAGCGACAATTTCCTCCGATTTAAGAAAAAGATGTTGATAGGTTGCTGGACAATATGACTCCAACCAAATTCCCAAAAATTTAAGAAAGAACCCCTCCGAAAAGGTAGAACTTCGAAAATGATTTTTCTTTTTTTTTTTTAAAAAACTAAACTTCTGTTTCAGAAATAGGACTGATTGGATGCAAAATATATGCTCCTCAATTAAAACCTTAAATGAACACAAAGAAAAAAAATTAGAAGAATAAAAGAATAGAAAGAATGAAAGACAGGATGTGAATGATGAATGATGTGAAAAATGTGAAAGATGATGATAGTTTAATTAATTTGTTGGTAAAGGATGTATGTATGAATAAATGAAGGTATGCATGTGTAGGGTGTAAGAGAAAATAGGTTTAAGTTAAAAAAAAAGAGAATCTTACCTCAGATTTTCGAGGTTTTGTCAGAAACGTTAGAAAATTCCAAAATACGTTTAAATCCGGATGAATCCGTTAATTGGACGTTCAAAAACGTTGCCAATAATTTGCACAAGTCGTAGATGAATCCCAAAAACTTGGATTAAAAATAATCACCACACTTCAAAAACTCAAAATGGCTAAACCAAAATTTGTAAACTACGTGTGTACACGTACTGGTCTGACATAAAAGAGAGCTCAAGAAAACCCACTACCACTACACAAGATAAATACCCTCAAAATTGACAGAAAAAAGTATACTTGCGCACAAGTCGAAAATAAAGAAAAGGCAACACCATCATTTAAAGAAGAAATTAAATTATTGGAAAAGAAGAAAAGGAAAATTATAAAAGGATATCTTCGGAGAATTGTCGCTAAAAAAAACTGTGCAAAATCAAATTAAATAAACAAATTGCAACCAAAATTATGTTTAAATGATATGCAACTTAAAACACCTCTATGTAAAATAAACCATCCACCCAAAATAAAAGTAAAACAAACACAAATACACGTTATACACTGAACCCTAAAATTTCAAACCGTAACAACCTATGTAAAGAGAAGAAAAGGTGGCAACGGCATTCCCTCTGTTGTTAAACTCGATGGCGTCGTCGCTGCCAGCGCGGTAGACATTTGTTCTTTGTTCTCTAGGTATTTTAATTCCGTGTTCACAGTGTCGGGTAAGCCCGCAGCCGACGTGGGGAGGGAATCGTCTTGCACCAATATCTCGATTAAAATGCTGGAACTGTCGGAGGTTCAGCAAGCATTGCGAGAGGTTGCACCGAATAAAGGTCCTGGCCCTGATGGAGTCCCGTCTATTATAATAAATAAATGCTGGGAAGCGTTATCAAAACCTTTACTAAAAATTTATAATCTATCAATTTCTTGTGGTCAATTCCCAAGTCTGTGGAAGCAGGTTAGGGTGGTACCGATATTTAAGTCTGGGGACCGAAGTAAAGTTGACAATTACCGTCCCATCTCTCTTTTATGTATCATGGGCAAAATCTTAGAAAAAATTGTATATGGAAGAATTTTCTTCATTGTACGCCCTTTATTAACCACAGCACAACACGGTTTTGTATCTGGTCGCTCGGTCGAGATAAATCTACTGTATTACACTGATCAGCTCCTTTTGTCAGGCGATGACCAGATTCAAGTGGACGCTATATACACAGATTTCAGTAAGGCCTTCGACAGAGTCGATCATGAAATCCTAATCCTAAAGTTACGCCAGATTGGAATTTGCCCCAGGCTGGTGGATTGGTTTAGATCATATATTACGGGTAGAACGCAAGCCGTCGTTATTGGCGATGCCACTTCCCAGCCTGTACCCGTTACGTCGGGAGTTCCGCAGGGTAGTCATTTGGGGCCCTTATTGTTCAATATCTTTATAAATGATGTAGCGTCCTGCTTTCATTCGTCTCAATTTCTCATGTATGCGGATGACTTGAAAATATTTTCACCAGTCACCAGCCTCAGTGACTGACTTGCGGTTCAGAGCGACCTTGATCGTTTTTACTATTTCTGCATTAATAATGGATTGCAGTTGAATTCCGACAAGTGCAGCGTCATTACATTTACTAAGAAGAGATCATATATTACATATGAATACAAACTAAACACGAATATTGTTACAACTAAACACCTTCGATCAGAAACTAAAATTTGATGAACATTAGACGGAGTGGTGCGAAGAGCTTACAGGATGTTGGGTTTTATTAAAAGATCCACTGTACACTTCACGAATCCTGCAGCTATCACCAGTTTATATATGGCATACGTCCTGAGCATTCTTATGTACTCAAGTACTGTGTGGAACCCCCAATATAGTGTGTATATAGAGAGACTCGAAGCGGTGCAAAAAAGGTTCGTGAAGTATTTATGTTTCAAATTTGGAAAGGTATACACAGATTACGTCTCCGCTTGCGACATGTGGGGCATTCTCACACTTCGTCAAAGGCGTTATTGTTCAGATGCCATGTTCCTTTTCAAATTGGTAAATGGTGTATGTGATGCTGCTTCACTGCTGTCTAGAGTAGTTACACGTCCCTCCACGTCGTCTACGTTATGATTTTTTGTTTTACGCGCCTTCAGCGAGAACAAGTGAATATCGCAACTCTCCGGTGTTGAGGATGGAGAGGGCTGTCGACAGGCTTGGCGTTGACGTTTTTGGTATGAATGTGTTGGCGTATAGACGGCATATTCGGGCCAGAGTTCATGATGTCCTAATCGAAGACATTTGATATCCTATTTTTTAATTTTGGAATTATTTCTTGTTTTTTTTCCCGTCAACACTATAAAAATATATGTATAGTTTCTAACAATTTATAACTTGTATGCATGTACGTGTGGCATAGCGTTTGTGGGTTCGTCCCGTTGCTGCGCCCTATTTGTAAATAAATAAATTGTATTACAAACATAAACTATAACTTTGAATTTATTATTGATTTACAAAAAAAAAATATATATATAAACTATAAAAACATTTAATACAATAGCAAAATAACTTGGAAAATAGGTTCAGATCCAGGGAACGAACCTAGGAATTCAGAACGCAAGCTCGATGATGATGCACCGAGCTATATGCGGTTCTTGAAAATCGATTTTTGTTTGTGATATATGAAATTAACTTTAGACACCCTTAAACTTTAAAAATAAATTACGGCACTTAGGAGGTCCATTGGATCAAAACCTCTGGTTAAACTGATACATATTTAATACAGATTCATCACAAAAAGTTTTATCCAAATTGGTGAAGTCAACTGCGATGTCTCCTTGTTAGTATAAATTTGGTTTTTGATTAAATAGGAATGAAGTCAAAATAAACGAAAAAGTAAAAAGGAATTGTTTTGACTGTAATCAAATTTTGAATGTATTCAAAATTGAGTATATAGACCCACTTTCCGAAGACCTGTATAAAAATTTAAATACTAATAAAAATAACTTGCAAAAGTGTTATATTTATTATTACTTTCGTACAAATTATCACATAATCTGTAATTTAAATTACAACAAGGTGTGTGTCAACAAAAAAAAATAAATTCACTTCCAAGTTAAAAAAATGAACATTGGAACAAAGGTAAAACAAAATCTTGTTTTAAGTGCCTATTAATCTTGATTCGACTAGGACTGTTTCACCGTTCGCTTTCCTTTCACAATAACCGGCTTATCTTTGATAGATCCCTTTTTTCGCTTCGAATTCTAAAAATGAATCCAAATTAATAATAACAAAATAAATTCATATTAAATTAACCTTCTTAGATGATGCACTCGAAGTTTTAACCAAGCGATTAGCCACTGGTATCCTAGGTCTGTTAAATTCATCGGGTTTTTTAACTCTAAATAAATAAAATCGAATTGAGTGATTCAAATTTTTTTTTTGATTTAAAGTTACCTGTATATCCTCACTAACCAATGCTCCGTTGTATAAGCCTCCTCTAAATAAGTTAACGAAAAATCTTTATTACCTATAACGGTATTTCGAGTTCTATCATAACCGGCAGCGCTACGATAATCCAATTTGAATTCACCAAATCTATAATAACTCAATTTGTACATCAAACAGTTGAGCAAAGTCGGCGATCCGTGAACATCAACTCTAAACTCCCCATTTTCCGTAAAATAATCACTTTCCCTGATTTCTTTGGGATGCTCCCCTTCCGCAATCCTCACCATCCACAAAAACTTGTTAATATCATCCCCAGAGTACCCAATAACCCCTCCAAAAATAACCAAGACATAATCAACATCGAGCGAGGTCATTATATCGTAAGCGGCACTCTCATTCGAAGACATCGCCTTCCCAACTAAAGCTATATGACTGTTATTCCACGTGTTATTATCAACGAGAGTCGTTCGATTTGCCATTCCAGCTATTTGATAACCATAATCCCACCAACTCATTATGCGAGCGTCGTCATCGGTGTTTTGAGACAACCAAAAGTAAGCTTCCCTGAAATCATCGAGAATTTGCCTCGAACCGTCACCGCCGTAAGACGCCAAAACGACGCTTGGACTCGAATAAGCGTTGCTGGTAACCCAGGTACAATGCACGGCGAAAAGCATTAACAACAACATAATGATAACCAATATTATGCTGCGTAAATTTTGCCCGATCGCGTCTGAATCGCGTTGTTGTTGTTCGTGTTTCATTTTTGGAACACGCCCCGCCTTTAAATCGAAAATAAATAAGAAACAAATTTTTTTTGTTATGAATTAATTACTTTATCGTAAAGTTTACTCCCCGAGCTGCTCTCTTCGATTTCTTGCCCATCGCTTTCCGAGTTAACCTCCTCTTTAAAGAACAAATCCAATAATCCAGAAAATGCAATCCCACTTAATACACAAACCACGGGCGTTAACGTCAACATCAATCTCACCATGACTCCGGCGAAATAAACGGCGCTCAAAGCGTACAAAACGACTAAAAAATTAATTAATTAGATTTAAAGGGAAAAATGATTCATAATAATTTACCGAATACTCTTTCGTCGTTTATGTTTTTAATGCAGTACCAAAGTCCCGCGGGGAAAGTTGTAACCAAAATGTGTAAATCGAAGAAAAACGAGAACCACGTTGTGGGTTGATGTTCCGAGACAGACGCTATAATCGGAATATGAATTTTAGCGTATCCCGTATCCCATAAAGAATAGAAGCGACCGCTCCATGGAGCAATATAACCGGCGTAAGTAAGTATGACAACCGATAAAAACACAACCCCCGCAGCGCTGAGTACCCCAAAAATAAAGATTGATTTAAACTCGGATTTTGAAAGTACGCTTTGAAGATATTTCAAGACAGCGACTGCAACTGATAAAGCGAAAACCCCCGAAGCTGCCATATGTTCGCTCGTTCGAATTGGTTGGAACCCAACGAAAGGAATTTGCATCGACAGTAATAACCCAAGAATATAGAAGGTGGTGTAACTTGTAAATACTTTGTTAGAGAATCTTCCCATTAAAATTAAAACGAAAACGTGAAGTGGGATTAAATTGATGATGAAGACGTATCCTCCCCATGCTGAAACCTAAATGATAATAATAAATATTAAATTATAATGGGTAAAAATTAATTTCTTACCATGTAAAAATAAGATAAAGCGGTCATACAAGCCCAAAATATCGAGCCGGTCTTGACGGATTTTACCCATAGGAAATAAGTAAATTGTAAGGCGAAAATAGCGATACCCTCATTGTCATAACTGCCAGCTACCGATCTACTTATATAACCAGGTACGATAGCAATGAAACAAGCGGCGAATAAACCCGCTCCTTTTGACCATAATTCTTTAGTCAATAAATATGTTGAAATTGCGGTTAATCCACTGAAAAAAAAAATAAAGTGTTAATCACATTAGAATGTTCAAAAAATCGGTTTTTTTTTATTGCGTAAAGATTCATTTATTTGTGTCAGTTCTGTATTATTTCAATATCAGCGAAATACGTGACTTTTCATGATGCATATCCACGTCCGTGAATTTAATTCATAATAATTTACTGTACACTAAAGTCACGTTAGTTTTGTTTCAACAAGCGCACAGTATTAGAAAGTTGTGAATATCTGCCCAAAAATCTAATAATCAACTATGTTTAAAATGTTTAATACCATTTAATATCGCCCTAATAGTTATACAGGATGTTCCATCGAAAATTAATAATAGTTTATTACATATAAACTATGGTCCCAAAATGTTCCGTTATTAAAATACAGGGTGTTAAAGTTTTTTTAAAAAAAAAGGATATTAATTAATATTTTCGGAATCGCTTTAGATGTTTTTATGAAATTTGGCATATAGTGATTATTAATAAAGACGCATATCTTTTAATACAAATCTAATCTCTATCTTTAACAGTGGCGGGCGTACGAGCACTGACTTTAATATTTTTAAAGAAAAAAATGGTACGCCAACGATGTTTTTTCCTACAATTTTGCAATAAATCTAGGTGGATGAGCTGAGCTGTATGTACAGGGTGGGCAAATTTTGGTGTTATTATAGGGTATCTCTGAAACTATAAGAGATACGAAAAAAAATAGGTGCCATGTCCCGGTCTCAAAAAGTCATATTTTCGCTATTTCAAAAAATGCTCGTATTTCGTTTATTTTTGAAATTGAAGAAACGCGGTTAATACATTCTTAAGATAATTTTATTTAAAGATAATGTGAAAATTATTAATCGGAAATCTCATGTTGAGAAAAATCATGAATGAAATGACAAGTAACCTCTCGTTACAATAGTAACTAAGTGGCATATGTTTTCCACGCCTACTATTATAAAAATTTTCATCTTAATATCTTAAAATTGCAAAATAACGCTTATTTTCCGCAATAGCACCATACATGCGATACATCAGCATTGGACAGCTAAAAACGTGCTCTTTTTAGTAACACCATAATCAACTATTGGTTCCATTTAAAAAACACAACTTTGTGTAATATCTGAAAAATTATCAACTTTATTTAAAATTTTTCAACGGCATTACATTCTACTCAAAAAAGTGTCTTAAGAAGGTAATAGCCGCGTTTCTTCAATTTCAAAAATAAACGAAATGGGAGCATTTTTTGAAATGGCGAAAATATTACTTTTTGGCCATAACTTAAAAACAAAAGGAGATAGAGATTTTGTTTTTGCGGGATTGAATATTTCTCGAAAAAAAAGACCGGGACATGGCACCTACTTTTTTCGTATTTCTTATAGTTTCCGAGATAGTCTATAATAACACCAAAATTTGCCCACCCTGTACAGGGCAATATTATTTCCAACAAGATGGAACTCCCCCCTACAGTACCAGAGCTGTTTCGAAGCTTTTATATACAAATTTTTGGAATAAAGTAATTGCAAAAAATGGACCCGAAAAATGGCCACCTCGTTCACCAGATTTGACTCCGTTAGATTTTTTTCTCTGGGGTCACATAAAAAACGAACTTTACAAAAAGTCCTAATAGAAACATTATTCAGTTGAGAGATAATTTTGAAGAATGTATAACCTCACTTTCGAACATTCGTATATTCAATGCCATTAATAGTGTAGTAAAGAGATGCAATTTATATATCCAAAATAACGGGGAACAATTTGAAAATTTGATGTAGTTTAATTAATAATTTATGGTTAAGTTAAACAATAAATTTGATAGTTAACTTTGTTCATTGTTTGAAAAATTCATCTGTAATACTAGCTTTATCAGTTAGATTAAATTTTAAATACTAATATATTTTTTACTTAATTTGATCGTTTTATTTAACACGTTCACGCCGGGGCGAAAATCTACGTTTTTTCGCGTGAGGCGGGACCGTCTTATCTCGTTTCGCTTCGTGGGGCGAGACAACATTGTTGCGAGTTCGAACGTGCTCAACGCGAGATCACAACATTTCGAGGCTTCAAACGCGCTAAATGCGAGATTGCAACAGTTCTGATATAGTGTTTTTTTGACTGCATATTTCTTGCATCAAGTGTAAAGGTAGGTAAAATTATCTTTTCTTCTACAGAGGCGGTTAGCATTTTTTTGAATTTCAGCCCATATAAATAATAGATAAAATGGATATGGAAGAAAGTGGTTCGTCTGAAGAATCTATTATTGGAGAGAGAAAAAATATGCGAAGATATAGAATAGTATCGAGCTCTTCAGATGAGGCAAGAAACCATAGCAAAATATTAGGTAATGAACTGAATAACCATTCCTTGGAGGAAGAAGATTTTGAATTCAATTTAGAGAGTGACGATGGTGATAATGAATGGAAGAAAATAACGGGAAGACAGCTAGGACTAAATGAGTATGCGGAAGAAGAGGAATTCAATCCTGTTTCGTTATATAAATTATTCGTCACGGATCATATACTTGAAATAATCATTGAAGAAACAAATAAATACGCTACCCAATGCATAAATAATTCTGCATGTAACAGCACAAATCACCAACGGGCCTGGAAACCTGTTACAAAAGATGAAATAAATGCTTTTTTTGGCATCTTACTAATTATGGGTATAGTACAGGTACCAGAAATTAGATTATACTGGTCAAAAAATGACATATATGCAAACGCTCGTATTAAAAATGCGATGAAACGCGACCGATTTATATCTATTCTTAAATATTTACACTTCTCCGACAATACCATGGCTAGAGCAGAAGATCGATTACATAAAATAAGAAATGTACTTGAAGCTATTGTACACACATTTAAAACCAGTATAAAACCTGGAAAAAACATTGTTATTGACGAAAGTATGATTCCGTGGAGAGGGCGTCTTAGTTTTCGCCAGTACATTCCAGGAAAGCGTCATAAGTATGGCATAAAGACATACAAATTGTGCCTTCCTGAAGGTTATACCTATAATATCGAGATTTATACAGGGAAAAATGCAGAATCAATCACCAAGACACATTCTCATGACGTAGTCATAAAATTGATAAGAGATTTATTATTTGAAGGCCGCACACTATTTACAGATAGTTTTTATACCAATATCCCTTTGGCCGAGGAACTAATGCAAAAAAAAACATTCATTTGTGGAACAATAAAAAAAAACAAAAAATTTCTACCACCACAATCAAAGCAAAAGCAAATTCGGGGTAGCATTATGAGTTTTGAAAATCGCAGTGGAGTAAAATTTATGAAATGGACCGACAAAAGGCCCGTATGTATGATAACAATTTATCAGAACCATAAATGTACAATTATTCAGGGGCCAAATAATTACTCCAAACCAGATATTGTTTTTTATATATGTTATATGTTTTATATATTTTTTATATTATGTTTATTATATATATTATATATTTTATATATATGTTTTTTCAATAATGTGAAAAAGGGTGTCGATATATCTGATCAGATGTCATCTTACTACAGTTCTCTTCGAAGAACGGTAAAATGGTACAGAAAAATTATGATAGAAATAATATGCGGAACTTGCCGGGTAAATGCATGGTATATCCATAAAAAATGGGGAACTAAAAATATTCCAATTTTAAAATTTCGAGAACAAATTATCGATCATCTTTTGATCAAAGATCATTCCAGAGAAATCGAAGAGGCTAAATAAAAAAGGGAAGTCTGTCAAGAAAACGTACACATTTTCTACAGTCATTCAAAGGGGCTTCCAGAAACACAAGGAAAAGATGTAAAGAATGCTATAAACAATTATCAAAAATACAAGGTAGATTATATGCTGCGAAAAAAAGTAAAAAAGTACTTAGTATTGTACGCGTTGTAAGGGTCACCTTGTATTATGCTTAGAATGTTTTAAAAAGTTGCGATACGCAATATACAACGGCATTATATTCTACTCAAAAAAGTGTCTTAAGAATGTATTAACCGTTTTTCTTCAGTTTTAAAAATAAACTAAATATAAGCATTTTTTGAAATGGCGAAAATGTGACTTTTTGGCTATAACTTAAAAACAAAAGAAGATACAGGTTTTGTTTTTGCGGGATTGAAATTTTCTCGGAAAAAGAGATCGGGACATGGCACCTACTTTTTTCGTATTTCTTATAGTTTCCGAGATAGCCTATAATAACACCAAAATTTGACCTGTACATATCATTTATTAAATGATATTTTGCACAAATTTCATAAAAATACCTAAAGCGATTCCGAAAATATTAATTAATATCATTTTTCTTTAAAAAAACTTTAACACCCTGTATTTTAATAACGGCACATTTTGGGACCATAGTTTATTACCCTTCAATATTCGCATATCATTACGGAACACCCTGTATAAGACTAATTTAATCTATAAACAGTGCCTAACAGAAAATTTAAGATTTTGAAACGATAACTTGTTAATAAAAACGGAGGAAAGATTTTGTTGTGGATTCGGTTGGATGTTTACACTAATATAACACCAAAAACATGGTCTATTTATTTTATGTGCTCTGACACCACCAAAGTAGAATATAGTTTCAGCCCAAATCATACCATTTTGACTTTAGGTTGTGTTGAGTGTTACATTGGGTTGGGTTACATACAGGCTATTTATAAATTAATGCGAATGTTTTCATGGAGTGATTTTTCAGCGAAAATAAAACTGTGCCTTTCAACCTTGTGTTTAAAATACATTGAAAGAGAAGACTCTTTCAAGTTACAATCCACTAAAGTTAATTTTAATACGGACAAACTAATGATTTTAGGAGAAAATGTTTTATTGAAGCTAAATAGGTTTCGCTGAATAATCACCTTTTAAAATCTTTTGTATGAATTTAGAAACACCTGTATAATAATAAGTATGCAAAAGCTTCATATTCTCTAAAAACGATTTTGTGTTTAAATAAAGCGAAACAATTTAATTTATTTTAAAGTATCATTTAAACATTTTTTAATACTTATATTAATTCTTATTTTATTGACGATAAAATCTTATTTCTATCTTTATCATTTCCAAAGCAATGAGATAGATCTACTGTGAGCGTCAAAAGAAAGTAAACACTAGCTCTTTACTACGATTCTGTTAACTTACAATAAAAATTTATATACCAAAATTTACGACTTTATTTGTGAGCAATCCTATCGTAAAAAATAGTTAAGCAAAAAACCCCACAAATATGGTAAATCCCCTTTAGAGTAAAAATACCCCGATTTTTACGCGTCAAAAGAAAGTAAACAGCCGGTCCGGTTGTTGTAAATTCATTTTAGATTTAGGGGAAGTACCACAATTTTCGTATAAATACTTATAAACCCCTCCCAGGACAACTTTAGAACATTTTAGAAGAAACAGCAAGTGGTTGAACGTCGAAATTAATTATAAATACCAAAAATCATCATGGGAAAACAAACAAGTATAGAAACGCGTAAAATTATAAAATTATTAAGTTTAAATAAAAAAGGTAAATCCTTACGCGAAATAGCTGAAATAATGGGACGAAATCAATGCACAATAAAAAAATTTTAGATAAATACGCAAAACATCATACTGTAGCCGATTTACAACGCGTTGGAAGACCAAAGCGCCTTACAGAAGCACAGGCTAGAGCAGTGGTAAGAGAAGTGAAGAATAATCCATGTTCAAGTGCGGTTAAAATAGCAAACGACAGAAAGAAGAAGTGGCCTGCATGGAAGAACACCCCGTAAAAAGCCTTACATATCGAAAATAAATAAACAGAAACGTCTTGATTTGACAAAAAAAATATCAGAACGAAGCTCCAGATTTTTGGAAAAATATATTGTTTAGTAATGAAAGTAAATTTGAAATTTTTGGTAAAAGAAAACCACCAAAGATATGGCGGCCGAAAAATGAGGCCTTCAAAGAGAAATTTGTTACCAATACCATCAAACACGGTGGAGGCTCGGTTATGGTCCATACAGCCCGTATGGCGGCGTCAGGGGTCGGTAATCTAGTTTTTATTGAATCAACAATGAATAAAATGGACTATTTAACCATTTTAAAGAACAATATTTCCCCGAGTATTAATGAATTGGGCTTATCAGAGAACTGGATCTTCCAACAGGATAACGATCCAAAGCACACTTCCAAAATTGTGAAGGAATGGATGCTATACCAAGTCCCTAAAACCCTTGATCATCCACCGCAGTCCCCAGACCTTAATCCTATAGAACATCTGTGGGATCACCTTGACAGGAAGATCAGAGAAAGGACAATTTCAAATAAAGACGACCTTAAAAAAGCTTTAACTGAAGAATGGATGAAAATCCCTCAAAATATTACAAAAAACTTGGTGGAATCCATGCCAAGGAGAGTGTTGAAGGCCAAAGGAGCTCAAACCAAGTATTAAAAGTTAATATTATATTTATTTTTGTACTTAATACCTATTAATTCCGAATTCTGTTTACTTTCTTTTGACGCGTAAATTCGGTAGATATTTACAATAATCTGAATTATTACGGGTAATGATTTGTTTTTTTCTCATGTTTCTATTGATTTAAATATAGTATAGATGAGTTGTGAAGACTGCAATAAAACTTTTTGATTTTCGTTATTAACTGCATTTTTATTAACCTTTTAATAGAAAAACAACAGCTGTTTACTTTTTTTTGACGCTTACAGTATAAGCTTCTATAATAAGAAGCATTATAAGATCTTCAAGGAAGTCTGCATTATATTTCGATTTTTGACGGTTGTGAAATTAGCCATAGATTCTAGCCATACATTTTTAAATCGAAAAATGACCAATTTAAATGTGGACTCTCTTGAAATAAAAATTTAACTTAAAAATTTGAGTTGAAGTTTACAACATTAAAATTATAGTAATTTACATAATTCGCAAATGAATTGTGTTTCTTTTTTAAACACGCCAAGTTTTACAACGCCTGTTACACATCATATGAAGTCCATCATTGTCTTCTGCGCAATATAAACATGTTTTTGTTAAATTGATGGAATTAATTATAACTAAATATTTTAGGTTATTGCGATATGCATTTTCATCCAGCGTCTTTTTCCAAATTAAATCATTTAATAATACTTCAAAATAATATAATTAAGAATATTCGGTGTAACGCTTAATCGGTATTTTATTCGTACCTTGGAAATAATACGGTAATTCCCCGATAATACTTGATACCTCTTGTTGTTCACTTCGCGTTGTTCAGTCTTCGAGAAACGATTATTGAGACGGTGGTTTATTGAGGTATAGTTGGAGTGAAATAAGAAGAGAAATAATGAATTCGTCAAGAAAATCAAAAGTTTGGTTATTTTTTAAAGATGGATGATGAGGAGAATGAAAACAAAGCTCAATGTATATTGTGTAATGCGTTAATTTCAAGAGAAGGCAAGGGAAAATTGGCAACAACAAGTTCACTTATGAACCACATTAAAGGTAGAGCCTTATCGATATTTCTATCGGTATATATCTTCGATATATTCGAGGACTTATCTCACTCCCGTCATTTATTTCAGGAAAGCATCCCGAATTATATAAACAATTAAGTGGTCCAATTAAGAATCTACAACATGAAGTATCGTCTGAAGCAGAATGTTCAAAAAAATACAATCGAATATTAAAGATTGTTTTGCAAGCTCTTCTCAATGGGATCATGATGATGTAAGAGCAAAATAACTGCATTATGCCATTGCAGAAATGATTGTTATTGACAATCAGCCATTATCAATTGTTGGAAATATTGGATTTTCCAAACTAATCAAAAAGTTAAAACCAAAATACACTATTCCGAGCCGAAAACATATTACTGATGTAGTAATTATTGACATCTATAACCGAACCAAAAATGTTCTTAAAGTGCAAATTACAGAAGCTGTGGTTATTTCGGGTACTACAGATATGTGGAGAAATAACAACAACATGCAAAGTTTTATAAGTTTAACTGTTTATTGGATAACAAACGATTTTCTACAGAAACATAGTGTTTTGCAAATGAAACATTTTTCTGGACAGCACACAGGTGATAATATTCGAAAGGCGATATCAGGGATACTGACCTATTGGGATATACCAATAGAAAAAATTCATGTTATTTTACGTGATAATGGTGCAAATATAGTTAAAGGTCTTAACGAATCTACTTACACGCCCATCCCTTGCTTTATTCACACATTACAACTGGTGATAAACGACGCAATAAATATTCAGGAAAATATAGTTCAAATGATAACTGCGTCAAGACGCATTGTGACACAATTTCACCACTCCGAAAACGCCCAAGAAAAGCTGAAGAAACATCAACACGAACTAGATTTGCTTGTTTATGAACTGACACAAGATGTTCGGACAAGGTGAAATAGTACATACTATATGCTTGTCCGATTAGTTGAACAAAAGAGGACAGTTTCATTATATATTTCGGAAAATGAGGTAAAATTTGAAAACTTGTCGGTGATCCAATGGCAACTGTTAGAAGATTGTTTAATGCTTTTAAAGCCATTCGAAGAAGTTACAAAAATGGCAAGTTCTTCCATGGCAATAATGTCTGAAGTGATTCCTAATATTAAAGCATTAATCAAATATTTAACAAAGCAGGAAGCCCGTTCAGGAATTGTCATTCAAATGCAAATTTGTTTAATGCAGGGATTACGAACAAGGTTCGCTGAAATAAAAAAGAATGCGTACTATTTTCTAGCGATACTATTAGATCCTCGATATCGGTTGCAATTTTTTTCACCCGAAAATATTTCTGAAATAAGACAAACTTTTTTTTTGAAACTCTTCGAAGGGATTTAAGCGATAGCACCGATGATGAAACTAATGACAACATCTGTACGAAAAATAAACAGCAACTATGTTCAAATGCAGTAGATGAAGCTCATTGTACATTCTGGGACTGTTACAGAGAAATAGCGTCTTCTAATAAATATACTAAATATAGCGACAGAACAACAAAAAAAGGTTATTGCTCTTGAGCTGGATTCTTATTTATGCGGAGAAGTTTTGGGCAAAGAAGAGAATCCATTAGTTTGGTGGAAAAAGTGTAGCTTAAAATATCCGAAAATGAGCCAACTTGTTAAAATATATCTATCAGCACCTTCAAGTACAGTGTGCAGTGAACGACTATTCTCTCAAGCAAGTAGAATCTACGAGGAAAGAAGAAATCGCTTACTGCCTGATAAAGTTGAACAATTAGTATTTTTATATAATAATCTACCTCTAATTAATTATGAATATTAAAGAGCAGAATACACTTTATCTCTTAGCAGAATAAATTTTTTTAATAGCTTACTGTAGAGTCGCATTAGAAAATGTTGCATGTTGTCTTATACATTATGTATTCTGTTACCAGTAAATCAGTAATTAGATCAAATCATCATGCAATATGAATGTTGATTTTTATTTAAGACGATTGTGTTAGAATTTATTGCTTTTAATAAAATAAGAAAAGTAAACAAATTGATATTTATTTAAGGCATCTAAATGTAAAACCGAATATTCGGTAATAGAACCTAATATTTGACCGAATACCGAATAGCAAAAATAGGGCCGAATACCGAATAATTATTCGGCTTCGGTCGCATCACTATAAAATATACACTCCGCAATTTCATGAATCTTTTTGAATTGGGTAGTGTATATTAGTTTGAGGCAAAGTTGTGATATGTTTGGGGAGTCCATGGCGGTTTAGAAAGTTGCGTAGCTTATTAAAATATTGCTTAAACGGCTTTTATAATGAAATGGGTCAAAAAAAATTTTGTTGATACGAAGGTCAGCGTACAGCAACAACCAATGAATGTTATGTAGAATGGGAAAGAAGAAAATTTTATGGTTGTAGCAAGTTAACTCAACATCATTAACTATATTTGTAACTTGATATTCCATAAAAAATTTCACTTCCTTATTGTGACCCATGATCTTCAATACAAAATCTATTAGGAAATTATCTAACTACATATTAATGTAGCGTAGCTGTCATAATCTAGTTTCTCACCTTTAAATTTAGACACTGCATAATTTCTACATAGAAATTTTTTTTTGAATTTTTGGGGAGGTGTGCAAATACTGAATAGTCTTTTTGGTTGCTACTCTTGGGTAGCTACTACTCATTTTTTCTAGAGAAGTAGTTTTAAAATACGTATGAGCCGCTATTTTTCTCTTATTCCATTTTTCTCGTGTAGCTTAACGGTAGCCCAATATTTTCTTGGAATATTGTATTTGTTTTCGCGATATTCATTAAGAACAAAGTCTCTAACTTTTCTTATAAATCTGGAACATTTGTCATGACTTTTTCCTTCCAAAATATTGTTTTTTACCATCCCAAACTAATTTTCCACCACTGCATTACTTTGACGATCTACAATTAAACTCACCCACATGGGTAACTGTAAGTTTCACGGGTCACTGTAAGGTAAACAAGCATCTCTACAACCTTAAGCTTGCTACTAATCCCCTCTGTCGCTTTTGTCAAGAGAGCGAGGAGACTGTTCGACACATCTTGTGTGAATGCCCCACTCTACAAGACCTCAGAATGAGAGACTTTGGAGAGGAATGGCCGAGCACAGATGGCATCAGGAACACACCTCTGAGCTGTATCCTAGCCTTCGGAAAATCCTTAGGCTGGTTGACGTAGCCAGAGAGAGAGTAGGAGGATGTACAAGGGGCCCGTTGGGGCCTAGGTGCCGTATGCTTTAGCGTACCCTCCGCTTTCCTACATACATACATGGGTAAGTTTGGTGCAAATAGGGGTGAGTAAAATTCATAGGACTTTGACGTTGTTTTTCTTTGGCTTGCAACCGAATCATACATGCAATCATACACATTTTAAAGTAAATGTGATTACTTTTATAAAATGTAGTTCCTGCATTTTTTAGCAAAGTTAAAGGTTCATCATTCTCTATTTGTGCCACTATGTTTACGGATAACACTTTTAACGTGTCTGTAACCTGATCTGTTTATACCGATTTAATAATAACTTAAATAGACAATTAATTTTACCTTTTAAAATTTCAAAATCTTTTACGTCAAATAAGGTGGCAACTATTTCTTTTAACATTTTTGAAGTATGTTTCCCTTGCAAAAACTTGTTGATATCCCTGAATAATAGCTTCATTAAGTGTGTACAACACATCTTAAGTATCACGCTGTTGTTTACTACCTTATCAGGAGTATGGATGTTATTAAAAATATTATTCAGATATGTGTCAAATAAATAAATAAAATTAATATATAGATCTTCTATAGATATTTATAGCTTTGCGCATTTTTTGCCCCTCAAATGAACCCCCCCCCCCCACAAATTATTGTGTAGAAGTTGTTCTAAGAGTGTTAAACGCGAATCTGAATTTTAATTTTAGTTTCGAGTTGCAGAAATTGGTCAGTTTTCGATTTTAACGGAACGGTATATGGCGCACGTGATATTCTTAATTTTGCGATTTTTTTTTCTTCTTTAAATGAAAACACCCCCGCAAATTTTTGTGTAGGGGTTCTTCTAAGAGTGTTAACCGCGAATCTGACTTTTAATTTTAGTTTCGAGTTGCAGAAATTGATCATTTTTCGATTTTAAAATGTATGGTTAACTTCACAACCGTTTTTCATACAGGATAAACATGTCGACTTTACAACGACGAGTCAGAAACAACTGAACATACATATATACTGTGTAACCGCAGTACCAGAGCCTCTGTTCATTAAGGACCTTCATTACCATATTATACTATTGAAGGGCTAAAGTTACAATAGAACTTATAGGTCGCTGTGACGAGAGGGATCGTTTATGCTGTCGCTTTGCGCTTTTAGAAAAATAGTTTAAGATATTTCTTGCAAAATTCTCCACTCAATTCGACAAAGAGGTAGAAGCTTTAGAAGTATAAATATGTAAATAAATCAAATTAATAAGTTTCAAATTTTGTACTGAATTTGATACTTTTATGTAATCGTAACGTACTGAATTTGAAAAATGTGTACTGAACTCAAGTGGGCCTGTTAACTGTTTAGAATTTTAATTGGCAATTAACTGGTTCTGGTAACCTTCCTGCATAGTATTATCCAATAGTACTAATGGCGCTCGAAAGACCCACGCTTTGTAACCTTGCATTCAAAATTTGAAATAAGATATATTTATAGCATTTAAAACAGCTAAATCAGTTTAGGTAAGAAAATAAGGTTCTATTTAAAGAAATAAGTTGACTTTGGTCCTTCAATAGTAAAACACTTGTATAATAATAAAATTTAATACTATACACGTTCTTATTTTCAGGTAATCAAAGATAGGCTTCACAACTAATATAATCCTCCATTTTTACTCGACCACAGTGGACAACACTAGCAGTGGTAGTATACGCAATGTTTTTTAGTTGTCGACCAGTTTTTAAACTACGTAAAAATTACTGAAAATCAGAAGTATTCAAACTCTACAACAAACAGCTTTAAGAAGACTGCATTTCTAGTGAATTTAGTCGATTCAGCTTAACACCATTAATTGAGATATGTAGGATTTTTCAGAAAAATGTCAAAACAAAACAATAAAATATTTAATAGATATTCAAAAATATCTATAACAGATATTGGCATAATTTATTGTGGTATGGAAATAAGAGAAAATACCTCGAATATTCAGATTACCAAAACTAGTCTGGCAGACACGCTTAAAGGCAGAGGAACTGGGAACTTTGATTATGAGGTCATCTTCTATTCTCAATTAGCATTTATTCAAGACAGGATTTTTTGAAGAACAATGGGCTATTGATATTGAACCTTTCCCAATTATTTAATTGGTGTCTACATACATTTTGTAGACATCAATTTTGTGTTTCAAAAATCAATACGAAAATAGTTTAAAGATCCTGGTCGGGTAATGAGTTTGTTTTCCATGTCAAAATGAATATATGAAAATAAAACTGCCAATAAAAAAGGAAGAACAGAACGTGAAAAGGGAAAGAAGAGCTGTAAGGACAGAGAAAAAATAATTCATTGAAAAAAGAACGGAAATTGTGCGAGTTGATGACAAAAAGGGAGAAATTAACAAAAAAATCTAGAAAAACCAGAAAATGTGATGAAGAACTGCTTAGCAATGTTGAAGAAAATGACATGAAGAATATCATGTAATATGTACGAAATTCATAAGACTTAATTACGGAAAAAAGCGTTTAAGAATTATAAGTATTCTTTTTGTTCCTAATTTTATCATAAATATTCTATTAAGTTCTTCAGTAGCCCTAAAGATTGCATTATTTTATACAGCATTGTTTGTTATTTCAACAGATCAGATGAGACAATATTATTTTTTAGATTGATTTGTTGTGTTTATAGTTTTTAATGTCATAATTTAGTATTTATTATTCCTGAATAAAGTGATTATGTTGTTACTGAGCATATGTTATTGTCAAGACCGAATAAAAAATTAAAACATATTGTAATTTTTCTCTCAACTTCAATTGAATTTACAGAAATTTAAACACAAATGTTGAATAATAAACTGACTGTAACCTAAAAAAACTACCGGTCAATCGCTGGACTTAACACATGGACTGAAAAATCCCGGGCCTAACACATGATGGCGCTTGTTTTATTGCAGTCACCTTTTTTCCAGTTAGTACTAACCTTCAAAAGACAGGTGTTAAAATTTCATGATATTCTATTCGTTAGTTTGTGAGTTATTGTGCTAAGAGTGACGCTACTTTTGTTATTTTCAAAACAATGGATCAAAACCAATTTCGTGTTTTAATTAAGCGAAGCAATGGCTTGAAAAGTGTTATGGAGACTCCGCTCCATCAGAAACAACAATAAAACGTTGGTTTGCTGACTTCAAACGTGGTTGTAGAGAAACCGATGATGCAGAACGCAATGAACGTCCAAATGAGGCGGTAACACCAGAAAACATAAAAAAAAGCCACAAAATCGTTTTGAATGATCGAAAAGTGAAGTTGTGTGCGTTAGCTGACATAGTAAAGATATTAAAAGAACGTGTTGGCTTTATATTGCATGAGCATTTGACTATGAGAAAGCTCTGTTCAAAGTGGGTGCCGCTCACTGTTGACCAAAAACAAGAACGTGTTGATGATTCTGAGCAGTGTTTGGCCATGTTTAAATGTAACAAACCGAAATTTTTGCGTCGATATGTGACAATGGATGAAACATGGATCACTTCTGGTAAACCTCGTCTAAAGCGCCTGAAAGCACAACAATTGGCTGGAAAGGTTATGGCTTCGGTATTTTGGGATGGCATGGTGTAATAATCAACTGTCTTGAGAAAGGAAATACCATCAACAGTGAATATTAAAAAGCGTTTGAAGCGTTTGAAGACCGAAATTGCAAAGAAACAACTGTATATGCCAAAGAAAAAAAATTTGTTTCATCAAGACAACCCACCATGTCACAAGTCAATCATAACAATGGCAAAACTACATGAATTGAACTTCAAATTACTCCCACATCCACCATATTCGCCAGATTTGGCTCCCAGCGACTACTGGCTGTTCGCAGACCTCAAAAAAATGCTCGCTGGTAAGAAATTTCGCACGAATGAAGAGGTTATCGTTGAAACTGAGGCCTATTTTGAGGTAATAGATAAATCGTTCTACAAAAGTGGTATTGAAATGTTAGAGCGGCGCTGGAATGATTCCGTTGCTCTTGATGGAGATTACGATGATGAATAAAGCTAATTTTGAACTAAAAAAAAACGTATAGAAATATAAAATATTATCATATACTGATATTTAAAATTTTTTTTATTTACGTCTTTACCGGTTTCGGTAATTACATTACCATCTTCAGAAGAACATCTATATATAAAGAGGTTCACATATTAAAAATAAAAGAGAATTTTGTGTCTACTTTAAAACTTACGTCAGTTTACAAATTAAAAGTTAAAACAATCACAATACATTTTAAGTATTCACAAACATATATTTCTTACAATACAACATCACCGTGGTATCACGAGGACAACTAAACTTGTTTTTAAAGAATATAGAGATGGAAAGTGGTTTTAAAGATTTTTGAAAGGATTTTTTAAATTATTATATAATGGAGGGGTAATATGGTTTATTTGTTCATTTAATGCTATTTTATCCGGATTTTGTTTTTTAAATTTAGTTATTTCATACATTTCGAGTATTTCTAATAAATAGCCTTTATTTTTCTTGTGTAATATTTTTGTATTTTTCTCTATATTAAATTCGTGGTTGTTAAAAAGTAAGTGTTTTCCAAATGCCGAATTTTCTTTCGTTAAATGTTCTTTGATCCTTGTTTTGAAATTACGTCCGGTCTCTCCGATATATGTAGCTTGACAACTATTGCATTCTATTTGGTATACACCGCTTTCTTGTAAGATATCAAATTTGTCTTTACTATTATCAAGAATATTTTGAATAGTGTGTGTAGTTTTGAATGTTAGATTTATGTTATATTTTTTGAAACGTTTTTTCAATTTGTGTGATATCGTCCCTGGGTAACTTATTGTTTTAAATTTATCTAACTTGTTATTATCGATAGTCTTGTCTCCAATGAACCCAAAGACACCCAGATTGTATGCACTACCAAAACTACATAAAGAAAACATACCCATACGGCCAATCATCTCAAGCATTGACTCTAGCACATATAAAATAGCAAAGTTTTTGGTTCAATTTTTTAAAAATCATGTTCCATTCAAACCAAAGTTATTATTATTACCATTTATTGCCACAAATAAAATACAAAACTACATAAAATACACAAGAAGAGAAAAAAAAATAAGAACAAAATATATGTATGCATAATCCCATTGTCGATTGTTAGTCAAGCAACGAATAAACTTAAACTTAAACAGTATAAGCAAATGGATCATTTTATCGCACAAGCGATATCTGCCAAATGACCCAACAGAACAAACAAAATAGTATTTACTAAAGCAAAATTATCCTGGGATTAATATGGCAAGTAGTAATAATTAGATATCATTAACATTTATCACCAAATAAGATTAATCAAGAAGAAAAGTAAAGAAAAAGATACGACAAGAGAGACAGAAGCTAAAAAAACCAAAAGAATTTGCCGGATATCAGTTGCCAACAAGTGAAAGCAGTTGAAGAGAGGAAAAAGAGAAAGACAAAGAACAAAGAATCAGGAAACAGACAATTGAAGGGCAACCAAGTGGCTCTTTAAAACACATCTAAAATTAGCAATATTAGAAATATTACGAATTTCAGAAGGCAGTCCATTCCACAGCGCAATCGACCGTACTGTAAATGATCTGTGATAAATTTCAGTGCTATGAACGGGAAATGTAAGAATAGCATCAGAACACGAACGAGTAGCAAACTCATGAGATGATAATTGCTGAAACCTATCTGATAAGTACTTTGGGGTGCAGTTATGAAGAATTTTAAATAAAATGGTTAATAAACGAAAGGATCTACGTCTCTCACAAGTTAACATCTGAATGTAATTGCGATACGGCGTTACATGCTCAAATCTATTTATGTCAAATATGAACCGGATGCAATTATTCTGTAGCCGCTGCAATTTATCCAGGAGAGTTACCGAGAGATCGGGATAAACCGCGTCCGCATAGTCGAAGTGAGGAAATATAAGTGAATAGCAAAGGTTACGACGGACCAAAGGAGGAAGAGAGCAACGAAGTCTCTTTAAAGAGTGGAAGCAAGCATAAACTTTTCTGCAAACATGTTGAATTTGCGGTTTCCAAGACAGTGAAGAATCCATAAAGACTCCGAGATTCTTAACTGTGTCAGAAAACCGTATGACAGTACCATCCAGCATCAGATCACTGCAGCTAGATGGACTGATCTTACCAAGTAATTGACGAGTACCAAACACAATAGCTTGCGTTTTAACTGCGTTCAACTTAAGTCCGTATCTCCGAGACCAGTTCAACACGTTAGATAGATCATTATTAAGTCGCACAATAGCTTCCGGAAATTCAGCAACCGTTGTAGTAGTGTATATTTGGAGGTCGTCAGCATACAAATGATAATTACACGAGATATGATCAGTAACACTATTAACGAACAAAGAAAAAAGTAACGGTCCCAATACACTGCCCTGAGGAACACCACATTTGATTGCACAAGCAGAAGAAACTGAAGAATTAGCGCGTACGCACAAGGAGCGATGGGAAAGATAGGAATGAAACCAAGAAACACAGGAAGGAGTGAATCCGTAGGCAGAAAGAGATGCTAAAAGTAGGTTGTGGTCGACAGAATCAAAAGCCTTGCTGAAATCGAGTAGAACTAGCACAGTAACACATCTGTTGTCACAGGCATGCCTAATATCATCAGTAACTTTAATGAGGGCAGTAGTCGTACTATGCCCACTGCGAAAACCCGATTGCAACTCATTGTGTAAATTAAACCTCTCGAGATATCCTTGGACTCAGATAAACACAGATATTCAAGGAGGGAAGATATGGCCCTCTTCCTTATTCTTTCCTCCTCCTATATCCTTCAAGGAATATATTCACCCTTAAACGAAATATGCCCCTCTGGTTTATTGCTGATTCTGAAGCAGAATGATCCGCTGAACACGAATATGCAATTTATTTTCAAACCACAAGTGGGTAATGCGGTCAAAATGGCAATTTTATGGAAAACTTGTTATTTCTCTAAGTTTCGTACGTTTTATTTTTTTTCACCCTTAAACGAAATATGCCCCTCTGGTTTATTGTTGATTCTGAAGCAGAATGATCCGCTGAACACGAATATGCAATTTATTTTCAAATCACGAGCGGGTAACGCGGTCAAAATGGCAATTTTAAGGAAAACTTGTAATTTCTCTAAGTTTCGTACGTTTTATTTTTTTTTCTCCCTTAATCGAAATATGCCCCTCTGGTTTATTGATGATCCTGAAGCAGAATGATCCGGTGAACACGAATATGCAATTTATTTTCAAATCACGAGCGGGTAACGCGGTCAAAATGGCAATTTTATGGAAAACTTGTAATTTCTCTAAGTTTCGTACGTTTTATTTTTTTTTCACCCTTAAACGAAATATGCCCCTCTGGTTTATTGCTGATTCTGAAGCAGAATGATCCGCTGAACACGACTATGCAATTTATTTTCAAATCACGAGCGGGTAACGCGGTCAAAATGGCAATTTTATGGAAAACTTGTTATTTCTCTAAGTTTCGTACGTTTTATTTTTTTTTTTCACCCTTAAACGAAATATGCCCCGCTGGTTTATTGCTGATCCTGAAGCAGAATGATCCGCTGAACACGAATATGCAATTTATTTTCAAATCACGAGCGGGTAACGCGGTCAAAATGGCAATTTTATGGAAAACTTGTAATTTCTCTAAGTTTCGTACGTTTTATTTTTTTTTCACCCTTAAACGAAATATGCCCCTCTGCTTTATTGCTGATTTTGAAGCAGAAGGATCCGCTGAACACGAATATGGAATTTATTTTCAAATCACGAGTGGGTAACGCGGTCAAAATGGCAATTTTATGGAAAACTTGTAATTTCTCTAAGTTTCGTACGTTTTATTTTTTTTCACCCTTAAACGAAATATGCCCCTCTGGTTTATTGCTGATCCTGAAGCAGAATGATCCGCTGAACACGAATATGCAATTTATTTTCAAATCACGAGCGGGTAACGCGGTCAAAATGGCAATTTTATGGAAAACTTGTAATTTCTCTAAGTTTCGTACGTTTTATTTTTTTTCACCCTTAAACGAAATATGCCCCTCTGGTTTATTGCTGATCCTGAAGCAGAATGATCCGCTGAACACGAATATGCAATTTATTTTCAAATCACGAGCGGGTAACGCGGTCAAAATGGCAATTTTATGGAAAACTTGTAATTTCTCTAAGTTTCGTACGTTTTAATTTTTTCACCCTTAAACGAAATATGCCCCTCTGGTTTAGTGCTGATTCTGAAGCAGAATGATCCGCTGAACACGAATATGCAATTTATTTTCAAATCACGAGCGGGTAACGCGGTCAAAATGGCAATTTTATGGAAAACTTGTTATTTCTCTAAGTTTCGTACGTTTTATTTTTTTTTCACCCTTAAACGAAATATGCCCCGCTGGTTTATTGCTGATTCTGAAGCAGAATGATCCGCTGAACACGAATATGCAATTTATTTTCAAATCACGTGCGGATAACGCGGTCAAAATGGCAATTTTATGGAAAACTTGTAATTTCTCTAAGTTTCGTACGTTTTATTTTTTTTTCACCCTTAAACGAAATATGTCCCTCTGGTTTATTGCTGATTCTGAAGCAGAGTGATCCGCTGAACACGAATATGCAATTTATTTTCAAATCACGAGCGGATAACGCGGTCAAAATGGCAATTTTATGGAAAACTTGTAATTTCTCTAAGTTTCGTACGTTTTATTTTTTTTTCACCCTTAAACGAAATATGTCCCTCTGGTTTATTGCTGATTCTGAAGCAGAGTGATCCGCTGAACATGAATATGCAATTTATTTGCAAATCACGAGCGGATAACGCGGTCAAAATGGCAATTTTATGGAAAACTTGTAATTTCTCTAAGTTTCATACGTTTCATTTTTTTCACCCTTAAACGAAATATGCCCCTCTGGTTTATTGCTGATTCTGAAGCAGAATGATCCGCTGAACACGAATATGCAATTTATTATCAAATCAGGAGTGGGTAACGCGGTCAAAATGCCGTTTTTTGAGAAATCTCTTCTAATTTACCTAAATTTTGAAAAATTTGTTTTTAACGTTAATCATGTGTTAAAATGAACGTAATAAAATATAAAAACATTTATAATAACAATACGAAATTGAAGAATTCGTTATAAATAATTTTTATTTTTTATGGCTGGGATCTATGGCTATCTTCACACCCATGAATATAAACAATTCATTTTGCGAAAATCTTTAAAAAAATTCCTCAAATTCCAATTTGACATTTATAGAATGTGAGGTTAATTTGTAATCACCTAATAATGTTTTTAATTTTTAATTATTTAAGCTTCTATTTCATCAACAGCAACTTTTGTTTGAATTTACAAAACCTCACCTGCATCTATAAGATTTTTTGTTTATATAAACCTTATTCTTTATCTAAAGATTCGATTTGATAATGTATACAAACAAACTTATCATTTAACTGATAGTTTAATGATTTAACTTACCTAAAAATGGGTGCTAGAAAAACACAAATATCCCTAATATGAACATTTATATGTAACAAATGTAAGAAATAATGAATCGTCCCGGAAGTGAGCATCAACCCAGGATAAACGGTCCCACCAACAATCCTTCCCAAAGGATACCACGCGCGCTCATCAAACCAATTGAGAAAGTTATAAAATCCATGCTTAACCATGTAAGCGGTCGCCCTGTAGTTGAACCTAACAAATTTTAAATAAAAAATTAAGTTATCGGGCGAAAATAGAGCACGAAACGTTATTTTCAACATACCATGGATCAAACTCGTGGATAATGCTTTCGAATCTGATAACGGCAAATAACCTGGAGGAGAAGCCGGCGAGCCATGCGAGCAACAATACCACGAATATTATTAGGCTGCTTATACCGGTTTTGGTATTAAATTTCGAGATTGATTTTTTGGTGCCGGTTTGAACCATTTTTGACAGTCAAAAACATGACACGCATGCACACATAGGTTACTCGATATTACGCGGTATCACCACCGTTGCGTTGGCCCCACTTCGCGCAGAGTTCACCACGTTCACTTAAGCCAAGTGAAGTTTGACACGTCATAAGAAAAATAACACCAACCTTGCAATAAAAAATAATTCAAATTAAATTAGATTAAATTAAAAGCAGTCTTGTTTCGGGGATCGCCGAAAAATAAGTCAAACTGAAATTGTATCAAAAAATGTTTCTGATTTCGTTAATTACTTAAGATTATTATTAATTTATAATAAAGAATTTGATTAAAACAGTTGGTATGAACCATTAACTCCATCTAATTGTCAAAATACAAACGTCAAATAGAATAGAATAACCTTATTTATTAATATATAAATAATTAATTATTTAAATGTATTAAAAGTAAATAAGTAAGTAATTTAAACCATTTTAATTAAACAAATCATACTTACATTTATATAATCGTTTATTAATGATTTTAGATTTAAAAAAAATGTTAATTTCGTTAACTTCTAAGGCTACAAAGTCTACAATTACAAAATTTCGAAACACTTGTAAATATTTTTGGAGTAAAAAACGGTGAGTAAACACTTTTCTTATCATTCAATTATAATTCATCTATTCCTTCTAAATGTTAACAGTAATTTTGGAGAATATAATCTTGTAGAGCCTGCGTTTGTGACAAAAATGAAATCTGTTCCTATTACAATAAGAAAGCCGGATTATTACCAATCCGGATCAACTATGATCACGCCGGAAGAGCCTGAAATCAAAGATGCCAAACAAATACAACGTATGAGGGAAAGTTGTAAATTGGCCGCGAAAATTTTAAATAAAATTGGAAAATTTATTCGAGTATTACATAACAAATAATACTAAAAAAATAACTTTTATTATCTAATTAATTTAAGTTTATAGGTGGGAATTACAACGGACGAGGTTGACGCGTTTGCTCATAACTTAATAATTGAAAATAGAGCTTATCCTTCACCGTTAAATTACAAACAATTTCCCAAATCAATTTGTACTTCTGTTAATAATGTGGCTTGTCATGGTATACCGGATTGCAGGCCACTTTTAGATGGAGATATCATCAACGTCGATGTAACCGTTTTTTTTAACGGTTATCACGGAGATTGCTCAAAAACTTTCTTAGTAGGAAATGTTGATCAAGTTGGAAAAGACTTAGTTAAAGCTACAGAAACTTGCCTTTATCAAGGCATTTCCGTTTGTAAACCCGGCGAAAGATTCTCAACAATCGGACAATGTATCGAGAGAAAAGCATATCAATTAGGATATTCAGTTGTGCCATGTTTTGTTGGACATGGGATTGGGCAATATTTTCATGGTCCCCCCGATATTTGCCATTTCGGTGATATTGAAATTTTTAATTCAAATTTTGTTCTAACTTTTAATTTTAGCTAATTACAATCAAGAAACTATGGAACCGGGAATGACGTTTACCATTGAACCCGTTTTATCGCAAGGTTCGCAAGAAATCACTATTTTGGAGGATGGATGGACTGCGATTACTAGTGATGGTGCTAGAACCGCGCAGTTTGAACATACCGTTTTAATTACTCAGACAGGTGTGGAAATTTTAACTGAAGAATAAAATTTTATCTTTTTATTTTGCGTTTTTAATTTTGATTTCCCTCTTAAACCTAATTCTCTTTGCATGGAAACCATGAAAGACTCAAGGAAGAGAAACTAATAGATGAAAGTATAGAAAGAAAAAGATCGTAATTGACAGAGTCAAAGGCTTTGCTGAAATTAAGTATAACTAAAATAGTGAAATGACAATTTTCACAGGTAAGTCTTATATCATCCATGATCTTGATCAAGGAAGTAGTAGTAGTACTACGATCCCGTCGAAAATCAGACTGTGTTGTCGCTAATCAATCGATGCTCTTCAAGAAAATCATAAACCTAAATGCTCAAGAAAGTTTTATTTTTTTGACAAAATAGAAAGGACTGAAATAAGACGATAGTCGCTAGCCAAAATTAGAGTCTTCAATTTGGGAATGGTAACAATATGAGCATGTTTCCATATAAATTTATTTATTTATTTACATTTTATGGGTACAGAGATAGGACAAACCCAAAAGTTCTGTACCACAAAAAAATTATAATAACAAAGAAAAAGAAAACGTGCAACAAAAGAAATTAAAAATTGCCTTAATTAAACAATTAAAAATCAAATTAAACTTAACAGTGGACATAAATGTCATTAAGAAAAGTAATTATAATAAAGTAAAACAAACAAAATAACATAGCAAAGCTAAAAAAGCTTTAAAAGAAAATAAACAATGCCTACTAATAAATAAATAACGGCTAAATTAAAATACTTCAATTAATAAGAATTGCGAGCTATCAAAAGGGAGGCAATTCGCTGACGGTATCAAGAACTAACCGCCTGAAAAAAAGAGGTAAAGAAAAGATTGCTGAAATAAATCGATATTAAGTTTATCAGTCAGGCGAGCCATTCGCAACATAGGAGAATTCCGAAAAGCATTGGTGCGGGGAGGAACATGAATATTAACCGAATCTAAAAGAACTGAGGAATCACACAAATTGTGTGTAAAACCTTGTAGGAGAATAGTGCGTCATTACACAGACGACGCTGGCGAAGAGACATTAAACCAAAAGATCTGCAAGACGAATCGTAATCAATGTAAGGTGTGAAAGATTTAAAGTTTAAATATTTCACAAATCTAGACTGAATTTTAGATAAATTTAAGGTCAAATAATTCTCAGTGCAAAAGTCAGAAATCCTGAGAAGGTCAGTCTGCAGCCTTGAACAGTCCAACGGAGAGGAAATACACAGATAAAGCTTAAGATCATCAGCGTACATAAGACATTCATAATGTTTCACAACCTTGAATATATCATTAATATAGATGTTAAATAGCAAAGGACTGAGGTGGCTGTCTTGAGGAACGCCAGAGGGAATTGTGATAGGGTCAGAGCAGTATCTGTTAACAAAGACAATTTTGCTCCTACCTCGCAAACCTCGCAACTTGACAATATTCGTCAAACGATTTTAAAATATAATTAGTGTATTCAGGTAGGTTGCTCTCCACTGACCAATTCGTAAAGAAACCATGTTGTCTGGTATCGATTTTGGATTTAAGAGTTAAGAAAAGTCTAGTATAAATAAGTTTTTCCAAAACCTTACCAAATACAGGAAATATAGATATCGGGCGATAGTTAGGAATAAGGTTACGACAATCGGATTTAAAAATTGGTAAAATATTGGCTCGTTTCCAAAAGATGGGAAACGTACCTTCCGTTTAAGATTTATTAAATAAGAAAACAAGTGGTAGAGAAAGAGATTCAAAACAAGATTTTATTAGAAAAGGAGGGATTTCATCAGTGCCCGGACCTTTATTTATATTCAAGGCGGTAAGTGCCTCCACAACCTCAGACCACTCAAAGCGCATCGGACCCAAAGATGTAGTATCATTAAAGCCAATATTAGCAGAGCTAAGTGGATTAACAGAGGGCGAAATATACACGGGAGAGAAATATGTTGCGAATAGCGAGCAGATACCCTTACCGTCCTCGGCAATAACCCCATTTAATGACATAGGTGTAGGAATTGTATCCGCACCCCTTTTATTTTTAGTATAAGACCAAAAGTATTTAGGATCAGCCTTAATACTGCTCTCGACACCACCAACATACTGCCCATAGTCGCGCCGAATGAGAAACTTTGAACGCCCTCGTAGTAATGAAAAGGACAAGCAGTCTATTTATTTACCGTACCGTTTCCACTTAACTTGAGCTCTTTGCTTTTCTTTGATCACTTTGATAGTATCCAACAAGGCAACATTTAAATGGTAATAGAAGTCAACAGTAGGGTCCAATTCGCGAATATTTAGCTCTGTATTCCAGTCAATAGTAGAGAGGTACAAATCAATATCGGAAAAGTTAGCACGTTTAAAGTTAAACGGATTAGATGATTCAGTAGGAAGGCGGCGTGGCATTTCAAGCGAGCAGAAAAATTCCAAAGTGGTATATGTACTATCCTCAGGAACCAGAGGATGGGTGCTTAATGTAATAGAAGATATATTAGAAAAATTAGCAAGAATTAAATCAATAGTATTTTGAAAACGTTCATGTGAAAATTAAATGGGAAAAAAAGGAGGATGATTCAAAAAAAATTAGGTCAATAATAGCAAGTAGAACAGATTTGAGTGAGAGCCCCACAAACAACCTCCGAGTCAAATATTAATTTCAATTTTTTTGGACAAACTAAACGTGTTAGATAAAAACGGTTTTTACCATCATTTTCCTCATCATTTAATTATATAATAACGTGACTTTCAGCGAAATCGATTTTTTTGAAAATTTTGAACCTCCGTCCCCCCTTTACGATTTTTCAAATATCAATTTCAATTTTTTGGACAAACTAAACGTGTTAGACAAAAACGGTTTTCACCATCGTTTTCCGTATCATTTCAGAACGATAAAATTAAATCGCTCAACTTCTAATAAACAATTTCTTATATCTACTAGGTGTAATGCGGTTTGCTACATCCATAAAAACAGTTTAATTTAATTAATTTTGCAAATATATCTATAGGAATAAGAATTTTGCTAACTATTCCGGTTATTGTTGCTATTGGGAAAAAGAATTTATGGACTACCGAAGATCCATAAACCAGACATCCCCCTTCGTCCTATCGTCAGTGCCATCAATTCCCCAACCTACCTACTAGCCAAACATCTCGCGAAAATTCTCTCTCTCTTTATAGGCAACACAGAATCATATGTTAGGGATACACATATTTCGTGGAATCGATGAAAAATGTAAAGTTAGATGCTGAGGATAATTTGTTTAGTTTCGATGTAGAATCTCTTTTTTCTAGGATACCAATTATGAATGCGGTAGACGGTTTTCGCCAAAAACTCATTCCGGAGGAATTGCCAGAATATGTGCCAGATTTAAATTGTTTATCATCGACGTATTTTAGTTGGAAAGGAGAGTTTTACGAAGAGTTTGAGGGGGCAGTCATGGTATCTCCTTTGTCGCCGGTGATAGCAAACTTTTACATGGAATTATTCGAAGAAAATGCTCTGAAGAAGAGCCAATGGAAACCGAAACTATGGCTCCGATATATGGACGACACGTTTGTGGTCATCTAAGCGCTCAACATCCCATGATCAAATTTACCATGGAAGCGGAGTCCGCAAAGCAGTTGCCCTTCTTAGATGTATTGGTCACTAGAACGACAAATGGTGACATGGAACTGGGGGTGTATCGAAAGAAAACCCACACTAATAGGTGCTTAAAGGCAACATCACACTATCATCCCCAATAGAAGAGGTCCGTGATTCGCACTTTGTTCCAGAGAGCAGCAAAAATATGTAAAGGAGACAACCTAAAGAAGGAGGAACGGTTTCTATGGAACGTACTACAGAAAAATGGATATAGTTTAACGGACATCAACGAGCGACCAAGGAGCGGAAGCAGGAAGAAGAAGCTGCAGCAAGTATAGCTGGATTCATCTGTCTTCCTGACGTTTCCGGTGTAACGGAACGAATTGCAAGACACCTAAAGAAAAACTTCATCCTGGTGCGATACGGAACGGTCACCAAAATTCACAAAGGAGCGGGTGCCTATCGGTTATCATGCAGTTGTGGGAAGTTTTACGTTGGCCAAACCGGATGAAACATCGAATGCCGTATCAAGGAACACGAGAGGGATGTCAGGCTGAGGAAGGTTCAACAGTCGGCGGTTGCGGAACATTGCCATTCAGAAGGACACCGAATAATCTTCGACAAAACAAAGGTTCTGGCTAGGACTAATAAATACCATCAATGGCTGACAAGAGATGCCATAGAAATCCACCGACATAAAAACAACGTAAACAGAGAAGATAGACAGACAGAGGGAACTCAGCAGAACATAGAAGATGGTGGTGAAGACGAACACGACTCCCAAACCGGACGCGACACAATAATTAGTTAGTAATTAGCTTATAATTAATATAAATTAATTATTAATTCGTTTTTTCGACCTATATATTGTTTTATAATTCCGATAGGTGTTAGTTCTAATTTTAGTTCAGTGAACACCGGTCGTGAATGCCTTATCTTTTCTTATTTTGGAAATGGAGGTCTATTACTAGTTTACAATAAAACACAACTCCTCCCAATATTTTCCTTGTTATTAATACAACGTTTCGGGATTTCCTCCCATCTTCAGGTTTGCAATCATATCATCCTATTAAAACACACATATATCAATTGTTTAGATGACACTAAAACAATTGAACGTCTATTACAATTTAAAAATTTTTAAAACACATATGCGACATGAGAAAGTAAAATATTTTATGTAAAACCTGTTTAAAAAAACCGTAAACCTGAGTTACCGTTAAACCTGAAGATGGGAGGAAATCCCGAAACGTTGTATTAATAGCAAGGAAAATATTGGGAAGAGTTGTGTCGTTATGTTTTATTGTAAACTTTGTATTTATATTTTTCAGAAATATTCTATGATTTTTCCTTCTATAGTTAGATGAAAATGAAGAAATATGAAGGATAGTATGAAACTTTTCTTCTATGATTGAGTTTGGTTGAGCTCTAACTTCAAAGAGAACTTGAAGTTAAGGTTCAACTTTATACCATCCCTCATATAACAAAAAGCCAAATCCAAAACAACAAACCTACTAACCTATTAACCTACAATTAGCTAAAATTGTTGCCCTCCAAGAAGTTCAAAAATGAAGTGACCGACAAATTAGCATAAACAGCATAAATTAGCATATACATTTAGAATGATGAGTGTAGACTTTGAGAACATCAAATCTTTGTAAATTTAGAGACATGGTAGATTATGTGAGTCTAAGTCTGACTTGCTTAAGATAAACGGAACAAATAACATCTGTCGTCACAGAGAAATACGATTATCTTGCAAATATGATCTAATACATATTGTGACAGTTGTGGTACCTGTTCAAATTTCAATTAATTTGATGTAAATACTGATTTCTGGGTTATTGTTAATTCAAAGTTGCTACTTGCTGCAACCTTTAATAACTACAAATATTTCCCTTTAATAATTTTGTTATTGTATTTAACATTACATCCATGATAGACTACTGCATTATTCATTATCGACAGTTTGCCCATCTCTTATCTACAGCGTACTTTAGTAAAAAGAGATATCACTGTTATTCTGCTGGAATTCCTGTTTAATTTTACCAGCCCCTTAAATTCCCTTAAAATTTCGTCTGTGGGACCATTCTCGAACTTCCTGTAGGTACTGGGGTCCAGTAGATTCATCATTTTGTTGTCATATTCTTTTCTTTCTTGTATGCGACCCTTTATCCATGTCGATTTCTGACTTTTCCTTAATAGATGGAAAGCATTCCCCCCTTTTCACCAACAGTCAAGTTCAATTTTGGTGGTTTCTTTTTAAGTGTTAGCAGGATAAGTTGTTCTTTCGAATGTAACTATTAGGACATTGAGTACTAACTCAAACCTAAAGTTTGCAAGAATTGATTGAAATATAACGAAACTTGTTTAAACATCAAAATTTATTCTTTTAGTGTTAATAACTTTATTTGAACAATAAGTCCAACTCATCATGCCATCATTTAATACAATTGAAGTTAAATTGTGTTGACATTATTTGACATGTACAATTCCTTTTGACGAGTATAAGACGAATTGGGCCCTCTATTCGAATAAAAGTAATAAGCACTGTCAACAACAGTAAGGTTTAATCTATTTCTCTGTTTAAATTTACCCTAATATTTGAAGATTGTGCTTCCTTATATCATCCTTAACACATTCCGGACAATGATATTTTTCGAAAAATTGGTCTGCATGGCCAAGCAAGGATTTGAATAATATTTGTTTTAAAATTGTAATTTTTTGATTTTGTACGTCATTTCAAAATATATGTGTTCATATTTAAAAGAAACCCCGAATCCGAATGGTCTGGCCATGTGAGGGCGTCGATACAAAAACATTTTGTTTTTGATGATAATTATGGCATACAAGACAATCGTCTCTATGCATTTACAACACCGGCGCAGTTCTATTGCAAATTTTTGAGCGATGATCTGCTAAATTTAATTTTGTGCGAAACAAACAAGTATGGTGGGTGCAAACAGTCATCATGGATTGAAGTTGACGAAACTGAATTTATAAAGATTTTGGCAATCTGCTTTCACATGAGGATTGAAAAGAGACTTCATCTCAAAGACTACTGGTCAAGTCGAGTTGTATTTAGCAAATCATTTGCTGCGAATTACCTCAGCAGAAATAGATTTGATCAAATCTTGAACAACTTACTCTGTGTTGGTAATAACACAGCAGATCGCTCAAAGAGATTATATAAAATCGATCCCGTTATCAAAATTTTGAACAAAATATTTTCGGAATTATACAAACCTGGAGAGTACGTCTGCATAGACGAAAGTGTGGTGCCTTTCCGAGGTAGAGTTATATTTCGACAATATATCAAAATAAGGCGGCACAAATATGGAATCAAATTATATAAATTATGTTCTGAAGGGGGATATACAAATAAATTTATTGTATATGCCGGAAAGAACCGTAATAAGAGCGTATCAACTATGGAAGTCGTTTTAGAGCTAATGGAAGATTTTCTTGAATCTGGGAGGAAATTATGTACGGACAATTTCTACACATCCCTTCCATTAGCCAACAAATTGCTCGAAAAAAGAACTCATCTGTTGGGCACTTTGAGAAAATATAAGGACTACCCAAAGAAGTCATTACCAAAAAATTATGTCGGAAAGAACTATTTGCGCGCCAAAATAGGTCAGGTATCACAGTTATGAAATATAAAGATAAAAGAGATGTACTGATGCTGTCGACAATGCATACTGATGCTATTTTATCTTCACAAAAACCTAAAGTTATTTGTGACTATAACAAAATCAAAGGGTATGTTGATGTATCGGATCAGATGAGTGCATATACTCCATTTGTGCGAAAGACGACAAAATGGTATCTACACTTATTCTTCCATCTCATCACTCAAACAACATTAGTGAATGCGTGGAAGTTGTATTGTAAAGTGAAAGGTCATATTTCTATTACCGAATTCAAATGCCAAATAATTGAAGCATTTTTATTAGAAGAACTTCGACCTCGATTATCATGTGGTGGTAATCACAAACTAGTTGAAGTGCCAGGTAGAAGAATTACATATTATTACATACAGCTCTAATAATATATGTATATTATAATTATTTTAGGTCCCAAGCGTACAACACGCCGCCGTTGTGTCCTATGTTATAAAACATTAGTAAAACGTCACAACACAGCGCACGCAAGAAATTCATGCAAAAGAGTAAATACAAAATGTTCAAACTGCAGCGCGTTCCATTGCTTAGAATGTTTTCAAACAAAGCAAAAATTATGCTAAGAAACCTTTTGTCATTACTATAGTTTTGTAATTTTTTGATTTTTTATATGTAAACCTTGAAAAAATAAATTATACAATAAAAATTAATTTTTTCTTAAGGTGCATGTCCACTAGCAACAAAATTGCGACATTCATTGCGAGATCGAACACAGACACTTGTGTATACACATCTGAGAGTGAACTTGCAAGCGAAATTTAGTTGAACAATTTACTCTCGAGAGCGTTTGTGTTTACTAGTGTAGACTGTTTCGTTTGTTGCTGACACTTTGTAAGAATTTCCAAACGATTTGGAAAGAAACGAGAGAAAAAAAAATGGCTGATAAGAAGTCGTGGTCTAAAGAAGAGACATTATCTTTAATTTCTCATTGGGAATTACATCCCGTATTATGGGATGTGAAAAATAAAAATTACAGAAATCGAATAAAAAAACAAAAGGCATTGAGAACAATAGGAGCCGCGCTAAATACAAATGAGAATGAAATCGGTCGTAAATTGCATAATTTACGAACTCAATTTCATAGCGAATTAAGAAAAATAAAAGCCAACCATAGTGGAGACGGAACGGAAGATAAATATGAAACCAATTGGGAGTTTTTTGAAGCTATAAAGTTTATTCAAGCTGATCATTCCAATAAACAGACTATTGATAATCTTGTAAGTACTTTTATTAACTATCATTTTAAATAATACGTATAATGATTTATGAATTTTTATACTAAATAACCGTTTAAAACACTTAACACAATGAGTTAAATAATATATTTATTAGTTCCTAACATTAACTAAAAGAAGTTAATTTAATTTAGATGTTTTGATACTGCCAATGTATTTCTCCTTGTGGGGAAATAAAATAATCTCTAAATTCGTCACGTATCTCTTTAGCATTTGCTGCACAGTTATGAGCATTTCCATGTTCTAAATCTAAAAGATTAGATTGCGACATCCCTGCGGTTCTCCATTCATTCGGTCTGTTATCTGTATTAAAAGTACCTGATGGTGCATAAAATTTACTACCCTGCGACAGCAGAAAATTATGTAGTACACATATTGCTAAGACAATTACTGTGGATTTCTCAGGGCAAAGTTCAATTGGTTTTCTTAATATACGGAGTCTATTAGCAATAAGGCCGAAAGCGTTCTCCACTACTCGTCTTGCCCAGGATAGGCGATAGTTAAATACTCGGTTATGCGCCGGTTGACCTCGAAATGGATATGGTTTTAATAAATAAGGTTTCATCGCAAAGGCATCATCACCCACTATGATGTAAGGTACCGACATTTCCCGTCCAGGTAAACTTTGGACAATTGGAAAATTTAAAGAGTTATTTTTCAAAGCACGTGACAAATTGTAGTTATTAAATACACCTCCATCTGATACCCTTCCGTTACATCCAATATCCACATACAAAAATTTATAAGTTGCGTCAACTAATGCCATTAATACGATGCTGTGAAATCCTTTGTAATTATAGAAATTGCTGCCACTATTTGAAGGAGCTTGCATCATTATGTACTTCCCGTCTATTGCTCCTACACAATGCGGAAAATTCCATAACTTTTCAAAAAGTTCTGCGTGTTGAAGCCATTCTTGGGGTGTCTTTGGGGTCTGAAATATAGTTAGCAAATCAAAAACATTTTTAAAGTTATACTTATTTATATGTACATATAAAGTATTGGTTTAGAGATAAAACTAAATGCGAATGGCTGTATATTTCTAGGAAGAAGAGGACAAATCAAAAAATGCTGAGGCGATTGTTAATGTAAACGAGAATCCTGACAACATGAAAAAGAAAAGGGTAAAACGAAAGGATAACAGTCAATTAACCCTCGTATTCCGGTGCCTGGGTCTATTTGGAACCAAATAAATTTTTGCGAGAAATTGTAATAAATAGATTTGTCGTTACTCAAGGAGTGCGTTAAGTTAGATCGGCGTCAAACGGACGTCCCGACGAAAAAACGACGAAAAAATATGTCTCGACCGTTTCTTTACAGCGCCAGGCGTCTGTCTGTGTAAGAGGCTATAGCGACAATACAATTGCCATTAAATTCTTGATTTAGTTCACAGAAGGTGTATTTTAGAGCAACGATCTACATCGAAAAATAAAATGTTTGCTAATTTTGTAAATAATAATGATGATTATAACAATGAAGTGTCTTCTGATGATGAATGTGCGTCATTGACTTTTAGTGATGCAGTACCAGAAGAAGAGGATTATGAAAGTGATGAGTTTAGTGGTGAAAATAGTAATAATATGTTACACTGTAAAGACCAAAATGTTTGTGGACGAACATGGAGATATATTTCCCCCACAAACAGAGATGCAGAATTTGGTAAATATGATGCTACACTCACAGCAAATTCTGAGGGTGTAGAAACCATGGAACAATGTTTTGATTTATTTATAAATGATGAAATCATGGACATTATAATTACTTATACAAATGAAAAAGCGGTTAAATATTATGAAATGTTTTCAAATAATATATGGAAGCCGGTAGACCGTGTTGAATTGAAGGCATTTTTTGGGATTTTACTAATTACTGGCCGTTTTCGGGAATCACGTGAAAGTAAAAAAGATCTATGGAAGAAAAAGATTGCTTATAGTCGACAAATTTATCGAGCATCTATGTCTCGTGATAGATTTACAAACATTTTACGATTTTTGCGTTTTGACGACTTTCAGACACGAGAAGAAAGAAAAATGACCGATAAGTTGGCAGCTTTGAGAACCATTACAAATATTTTAACAAGAAATTGCAGAGATAATTACCGAGCGTCTAATGTAGGCACTATTGATGAACAATTAGTAACATTTCGAGGAAGATGTCCATTCAAGGTGTATATGCCGAGCAAGCCGGGGAAATATGGGCTGAAATTATGGGCCCTATGTGACGCTACTACATATTATTGTTGTAATTTTGAAGTGTATTTAGGAAAATGCGGAAACACACCGGAGAAAGGACAAGGACAACGAGTAGTTAGAGTTCTTTCAGAGTTTTGGAAGGGATCTAATCGAACTATCACAACCGACAATTTTTTTACGGATATCTCACTTGCAGAGGATTTACTCAAAGATAACATATTTATAGTGGGAACAATGCGGAAAAATAGAAAGGATTTACCAAAATCTTTGATAACAATATCCGGAAGAGCTCAATTCTCTTCCGATTTTATAAATAATAATTACAAACCTAATATTATCAATTATTACAATTCAACAAAAAGTGGAGTGGATGTTTTAGATAAAATTCTAAGAGAATACACTTGCCGGAGATGTACACGACGTTGGCCTCTGTCGCTTTTTTTACATTATATAGATATTGCAGCCTATAATGCATTTGTACTATGGCAACTCAAAAATCCGGATTGGGCAACTGGTAACATAAAATCAAGAAGAAAACAATTTATAGAAAATTTGTCTGAACAGTTAGTTGCTGCAAACATAGATTCTAGAGCTAGAGCATTTGAAACCAATGCAGTAGTATTTTCGAGACACATTGTGGACGCCATCGAAAGTACAGGCCGAAAAATAAATAAACAAATGAGTACAACATTAGAAAAACGCTCAAGATGTAGCTTGTGTATTGGAAATGACAATAAATATAAATCAAAATGTGATGTTTGTCATAAATATGTATGTAATATACATTCAACATGTACAAAAAATATTTTGTGTACAAATTGTAATGATTTAGAATAAATATTTTTTATGTAATTTTTTTAAAATTTTATTTTTATGTATTATTTTATATCCCTAATAATAGTTCACCTTTAAAATAAAATAAGTCAAAATCATAATGGCAAAAGCTTCATTTTTTATATTCTACGTAAACAAAAACTGTTCGGGTCTCGGTTGACCCAGGCACCGTCCGCAACGGTTGGCGAAGGGTCAGTACTGCGAGGGTTAAAGGAGGATGATCTTTTAAATAAAGCAATGAAAATAATCGATAAACCAGCCGATGAATTTCAAATATTTGGAGATTTTGTAGCTTGTGAATTAAGAAATTTACAGAATCGAGAAAATCAACAAAGGTTAAAACGTATGATTCAACGTGCAATACTAGAAGTAGCTGAACAAGATACTTCTCGCCCTTCCTCGACTGCATCTTATTATTCAAGTTTTGTCTGTAGTCCTACTGATCAAGGTATGAATGAACGGTGAACTTGACGGGCCTCTTGAGGTTCCTAGAATTTCTTCTTTAACCCTCTTCATCGGATCTAAAACAGACGGAAAATATATTAATTAATGTTCACTGATTTAGTGATATCGGAAGTAGGTATCGAAAGGATTGTCGGGTCCTGGATTGTTAGACTAGAAGCAACCTTGGCCGTTTGTAGCGAAGGTGTTCTGTGTCATAATCCATTAATCCCGCTAAGAGGGGATTGGGGTGGTTTTCGAGTCGTGTCAACTCGGTACTGGCCTTGTCCCGAATGAATTCCTCGATGGTCGCCATCTGGGAATCATTGTGCAGTGTCGCATTACTGACAAACCAAGGGGCATCAAATGCCATCCTTACGACCTTGTTCTGAACCACTTGGAGTTTTTGCACGTGCGAGTGCGCGGCGTAACCCCAGACTGAAGAGGCGTAAGTCATCGTAGGCCTGATAACCGCTTTGTAGAGTCGAATCTTCCGAAGAGGATCCAACTTACTTCGACGATTAATCAGAGCGTACAGATTGACCAGAGCTGCCTTCGCCCGGTTCGCCATCGCGTCGATGTGACTTTTCCAAGTAAGTTTAGAGTCCAGAATGACACCCAAATACCTGGCTTCGGAACGCCAGGGGACCTCGTCCTCTTGCAGTACCAACGCATCGGGGGGTCTCTGTCTACGCCGAGTAAAAAGTATTGCGGTACTTTTATCAGCGTTGATTTTGACCCGCCACTTTGCGAAGTAGTCGAGCAACTCGTCCGATGCTGCCTGCAGTCTGCGAGCGGCGACCTCGGGGGACCAAGATCTGCTGTAGATGCACACATCGTCGGCGTACATCGCTAACTGCGTGCCCTCGTGACGGGGTCGCTTACAAAGATACAAAAAAGTATCGATGAAAGCAACGTCCCCTGAGGGACGCCAGCAGTTAGGATTCGCTCTCTCGAACGCGTACCTTCCAGTTTGAGGCGCGCTTTCCTGAAGTCAGGGTAGGAGGCGATCAATTGGACTAATCCAAGGGGTCGCAATTTTGTTGCTAGTGGACATGCACCTTTAGAAGTACTTGAAAATGAAGAAAACTAGCTGATGAAGACACAAGCCTGACTAGTGAAGTAACTTCCGAGTCTAAAGACTCTCCCTGCCCCTCAGTATCATCACAATCTTCTAATACCTCAGTTGAATTTGGCGTGGTGTTATTGTCACTACTCGAAATATTTATTATAGGCGATGTCCCTTTTTTAAAAATTTGTTGGAATTATCTGGTAGCATTTCTTTTAAAGCAGGTTTTACAATATTTACATAAATACTTGTCTTTATTTTTAAGATTGTAGTACCTACCAACATAACTCTTTGGCTTAACCATATCACCGCAACTACAAAATAAACATCATGCATTTCGGAAAGAGTTAACATAACAAGGCAAAAAAAAACAATTACAGTTATTTAATAATATTAAATAAATCAATTATTAACTTATAGATTTCGCAACAATAACACTTGAATATTTGAGGTAAATTTTGAACGTTTTATTAATATATTTGGTTTATAACTTACTTATTTAATTATCCTAAATTAAATTATTATTAATCTATTAAATATTACTTCCGTCTTTTATCCTTTTCATATTCTTTGTAGAAATAATTATACGACCATCTAAAGATGTTTTCTTTACTAAAACAAATTTAAACCAATTACATAATAAAACTATAAAACAATACATGCTTCTAATATCATACAGTAGATTCGTTCTCTCCACTTGTTGTAGTAACACCCAGCGAGACCGTCCTAGTCTCCGTATAATCACTGTTTGTTTCTACTCAGTACGTCTACTTTACGTTATTATAGTTCTGATAATTTTTTTTATAATGTAAACACATCCTACACTTTACAAGCAATAACTCCCGAGATCAATTTCAGAACTTAATTGCGGAGAGTAACTTTCGGAAAAAGTTGCGTCTAGTGGATACACTTTTGAAAGTTATTTCTGAGACCAGTGTCGCAATTTTGTTGCTAGTGGACATGCACCTTTAGAAGTACTTGAAAATGAAGAAAACTAGCTGATGAAGACACAAGCCTGACTAGTGAAGTAACTTCCGAGTCTAAAGATTCTCCCTGCCCCTCAGTATCATCACAATTTTCTAATACCTCAGTTGAATTTGGCGTGGTGTTATTGTCACTACTCGAAATATTTATTATAGGCGATGTCCCTTTTCTAAAAATTTGTTGGAATTATCTGGTAGCATTTCTTTTAAAGGAGGTTTTACAATATTTACATAAATACTTGTCTTTATTTTTAAGATTGTAGTACCTACCAACATAACTCTTTGGCTTAACCATATCACCGCAACTACAAAATAAACATCATGCATTTCGGAAAGAGTTAACATAACAAGGCAAAAAAAAACAATTACAGTTATTTAATAATATTAAATAAATCAATTATTAACTTATAGATTTCGCAACAATAACACTTGAATATTTGAGGTAAATTTTGAACGTTTTATTAATATATTTGGTTTATAACTTACTTATTTAATTATCCTAAATTAAATTATTATTAATCTATTAAATACTACTTCCGTCTTTTATCCTTTTCATATTCTTTGTAGAAATAATTATACGACCATCTAAAGATGTTTTCTTTACTAAAACAAATTTAAATCAATTACATAATAAAACTATAAAACAATACATGCTTCTAATATCATACAGTAGATTCGTTCTCTCCACTTGTTGTAGTAACACCCAGCGAGACCGTCCTAGTCTCCGTATAATCACTGTTTGTTTCTACTCAGTACGTCTACTTTACGTTATTATAGTTCTGATAATTTTTTTTTATAATGTAAACACATCCTACACTTTACAAGCAATAACTCCCGAGATCAATTTCAGAACTTAATTGCGGAGAGTAACTTTCGGAAAAAGTTGTGTCTAGTGGATACACTTTTGAAAATTATTTCTGAGACCAGTGTCGCAATTTTGTTGCTAGTGGACATGCACATTTACAAAATTAATAAATAAATCCATGATTGTTTAAGGTACATATATGAAAATACATATATGAAGGTAAATAGTATGACATGACATGACATTTTTTTAGATTATTCATACCTTGATCAGTAGGACTAGAGACAAAACTTGAATAATAAGATGCAGTCGAGGAAGGGCGAGAAGTATCTTGTTCAGCTACTTCTAGTATTGCACGTTGAATCATACGTTTTAACCTTTGTTGATTTTCTCGATTCTGTAAATTTCTTAATTCACAAGCCGCAAAATCTCCAAATATTTGAAATTCATCGGCTGGTTTATCGATTATTTTCATTGCTTTATTTAAAAGATGATCCTCCTTTAACCCTTTGAGTACGGAATTATTTGGAGACTTTTATGCATACGGAACGGATTTAATTTTTTGCTATATGGATTAATATGTAAGAGTAATACATTTTATTTGGAATATGCTTATATTGGTGATATAAATATATTTTTGAAAGTACATATTAATTACAAAATATAAATAAGTATATAAATGTAACAAAATAGAAATATTTATAAAGAACAATAACTAGCTTAAAATCTAATAATTTTGTACCGTGTGGTATTTTTCAAAACATGTCGGTAAATGTAAATGTACCTGGCACTGTTTGCATTGCCAAGTGGTTTCTTTTCTTATTTTATGTTTATAACATACGCGGCACCGTTTTGTCGGATGTTTCTTTGATTCTGTTGCCGGAATATTCTCCGGAAAATGTGCCCAATTTTTTGCTTGCAAACGCTGTGGCGTATTGGCACTTGAAGGGTACTACACCCACGGGTACTATAATTTGGTACAATAATTCTTCAGCAAGTTTTAAACGAAATTGGACAATGCCTGTTTTGCTTCCACAATTGACTTTATTATATAGAACGTATGAATTGAAAATAGCCACGTCTATTAGATAAAACGCCATTTTTTTATAACCTTTCACGCATTTTCTCATAACAGGAAAGCATGCTAGCAATTGGTCCTGTTTATCAACGCCTCCTATACCTGTATTATATTCGATTACACATGATGATGATAATTTTGTCAAAATCGTCATCTTTCTTTTTTCGCTTCTCCGTCTCAACTAAATCAATATTTGAATGTTTTGTACTAAGCATGTATACATCTTTCTCATCATTCTATCTTAGTGCTAATAAACCGTGAGATGATAACATTTTGGCCTCTCCTTTTTTTAGTTTGAGGGAAGCAAGCTCTTTTGGCATGTGTTTTCTATTCTTTCGCACAGTTCCAACTACATTCGTATCCTGTTCCAGTAATTTTAAAAATAATTGTGGAGAGGAATACCAATTGTCCATGTATAGTGTGTCCTTTTTTCAAAATTGGTTGTGCTACTTCTAGGACAACACGCTCAGACGCTGGTATATCAGTTCCCGGTATTTTATCTGTGCCAACATAGATTTTAAAACGAATACAATAACCTGATGAAGACTCGCAAAGTTTATAGATTTTTATTCCAAATCGCGCTCGTTTTGAATATAACTCAAACGTCCTTTGAACTTCATAAGAGATTCATCTAGTGATACTGCGCTCTCTAGAGTATAAAGATGATCGAATGTATTATTTAGATAATCAACAAAATTTCTGATTTTCCCAATTCTATCATTTTTATCCAACTTTTCGTTGTCTGTAAAATGAAGGAATTTTGAGATATCAAAAAATCTATCCCGTGGCATAGTGGCTGCAAAAATTGGAGTATTTATAATAGTTTTTTTTTTTTGACCAATATGAACCCAAATTAGATTTTTTTACTTGAGACATAATAATACATAATGCAATATATCCCTTCATTTCAACCAAACTTACTGGAAACCACTTTAGGTTTCGTTTATTTGCACCTTCTTTCGCAATTATTTGACTGGCATATCTATTCGTTTCTTCTACTAATCATTTTCCAAAAAATTTCAATAAGAACTTGGTCTAGCACTTTCAAAGGTGAAGGATTATCACCTAATTTGCGCAGGCACAAAGCATTGATTACAGCTATTTCTTGAAATTGTTTTGTATCGGCAAGATTATCTTTTTTTTCCCAAATCCATTGTTCTTGGAATTGTTCGATAGAAGAATCACTATCGCTCGATAAAAGCCGCGCGCGTTTTCGACGTACTGGTATTACTTCACTATTGTCAGTATCACTTTCCAATACATTGTCGTTTTCATCATTTTCATTCTCTAATTCACTGCAATCACTGTTATCATACAGATTTAATTCTACTTCATCGGAAGTATCATTATTGCTTTCATAAAATGAATTTTTTAATTCAGACATCTTAGAATAGCGTATCAAAAAAAAAACAGGGATAAAATAATAATAAATGGAATTAACGAATAAACGTTAGGCAATTGTTTGCGATCAACGCCAACTAGCGGGGGTGTCGCAAAAAATCAACGCCTACTTATCAAACTCAGATGACGAGTCAGACTCGTCCACCGTAACTTCGCCCAAGTAAACACATGACGAGTCTCACTCGTCAAATGTACTCAAAGGGTTAATTGACTGTTATCCTTTCGTTTTACCCTTTTCTTTTTCATGTTGTCAGGATTCTCGTTTACATTAACAATCGCCTCAGCATTTTTTGATTTGTCCTCTTCTTCCTAGAAATATACAGCCAGTTCGCATTTAGTTTTATCTCTAAACCAATACTTTATATGTGCATATAAATAAGTATAACTTTAAAAATGTTTTTGATTTGCTAACTATATTTCAGACCCCAAAGACACCCCAAGAATGGCTTCAACACGCAGAACTTTTTGAAAGGTTATGGAATTTTCCGCATTGTGTAGGAGCAATAGACGGGAAGCACATAATGATGCAAGCTCCTTCAAATAGTGGCAGCAATTTCTATAATTACAAAGGATTTCACAGCATCGTATTAATGGCATTAGTTGACGCAACTTATAAATTTTTGTATGTGGATATTGGATGTAACGGAAGGGTATCAGATGGAGGTGTATTTAATAACTGCAATTTGTCACGTGCTTTGAAAAATAACACTTTAAATTTTCCAATTGTCCAAAGTTTACCTGGACGGGAAATGTCGGTACCTTATATCATAGTGGGTGATGATGCCTTTGCGATGAAACCTTATTTATTAAAACCATATCCATTTCGAGGTCAAACGGCGCATAACCGAGTATTTAACTATCGCCTATCCCGGGCAAGACGAGTAGTGGAGAACGCTTTCGGCCTTATTGCTAATAGATTCCGTATATTAAGAAAACCAATTGAACTTTGCCCTGAGAAAACCACAGTAATTGTCTCAGCAATATGTGTACTACATAATTTTCTGCTGTCGCATGGTAGTAAATTTTATGCACCACCAGGTACTTTTGATACAGATAACAGACCGGGTGAATGGAGAACCGCAGGGATGTTGCAATCTACTCTTTTAGATTTAGAACATGGAAATGCTCATAATTGTGCAGCAAATGCTAAAGAGATACGTGACGAATTTAGAGATTATTTTATTTCCCCACAAGGAGAAATACATTGGCAGTATCAAAACATCTAAATTAAATTAACTTCTTTTAGTTAATGTTAGGAACTAATAAATATATTATTTAACTCATTGTGTTAAGTGTTTTAAACGGTTATTTAGTATAAAAATTCATAAATCATTATACGTATTATTTAAAATGATAGTTAATAAAAGTACTTACAAGATTATCAATAGTCTGTTTATTGGAATGATAAGGTTGAATAAACTTTATAGCTTCAAAAAACCCCCAATTGGTTTCATATTTATCTTCCGTTCCGTCTCCACTATGGTTGGCTTTTATTTTTCTTAATTCGCTATGAAATTGAGTTCGTAAATTATGCAATTTACGACCGATTTCATTCTCATTTGTATTTAGCGCAGCTCCTATGGTTCTCAATGCATTTTGTTTTTTTATTCGATTTCTGTAATTTTTATTTTTCACATCCCATAATACGGGATGTAATTCCCAATGAGAAATTAAAGATAATGTCTCTTCTTTAGACCACGACTTCTTATCAGCCATTTTTTTTTCTCTCGTTTCTTTCCAGATCGTTTGGAAATTCTGCAACAAACGAAACAGTCGTCTACACTAGTAAACACAAACGCTCTCAAGAGTAAATTATTCAACTAAATTTCGCTTGCAAGTTCACTCTCAGATGTGTATACACAAGTGTCTGTGTTCGATCTCGCAATAAATGTCGCAATTTTGTTGCTAGTGGACATGCACCTTTAGTAAATATGATAGAAATTATAATTTAATAAATAATATTATGCAAAAAAATTCGTGTGCCACCTTGTGGTACATGCGGTCATAGAGCGACCAACATTCGTGTACCACCATGTGGCACACATGGTCCGGAATGTGTTAATTACAATAAATTCAAAGTTTCCTTTTCAATAAACTTTTATTACCAATAATTACATTTAAACAGTCAATTTTATTATACCATTAATACATTAGAAGTGTGTTCTACATAAACTAACAATAATTTCACCATTTTATGCAGGACCACCTCTATTAATATATTCCATTTCTTCGGCAGAAATATCAGGTCTTTTAAATCGAATGGGTAACTGAACATCTTCCACCACAAGTTGAGCACTTTGATGTCCTGCTGCAGCCGCGGAAGTAGCCGGTCCTCGAGAGTCCTCCGGTTTCCTTACACCGTGTCGAAATTTAATCGTGGGCAGCCTCAACTTACTACTTGCGGTGAAAAGCCTCATAGACTTGTACATAAAAAATAAAAAATGCTGAATTAATGACGGAGTTTAATCGCGTTGTAAAATATTACAAAGAACATGGAAATATTTCTGAAAGTACTCTTGATGAGAACCTTTGTTCTGTTATAAATAAAATGCAACCACGACCTGAGCATAATCAGTATGGTCAATATCAAAGGAGGGATCAATATAATAGGCGTTCGAGATATGATTTTAATGATAAGAGAGAAGGTGGGTACACAACGAAAAAAGTTTCATTATCACAAATGGAGTAATTTTTTTTTGTAAATTTTAATTAATAAATGAAGTTATTAGAGAAAAATAATTTATTATTTTATATTTATTCAAAAGATTATAAGGAATAGTTAATGTAGTGTCACCTAACAATGAGGAGAATACAACATAAGGAAGAAGTTGAGTGTTGAAAATTGAAGAATATCTTGGCACAAAGTTTAAAAACTATCAAGATACAAAAAGACATCTGGAATGGAAGAGCTCATTGATTCTACCAATGAAGGTATGCACTCTAAACCTGAAGAGATTGTCGGCACACATGCTGAGCTGATTACCTGGAAGGTGTATTCATCTTTATTGAGAATGTTTTGTACGAATCCGCATTTTTGAAATTGCTCGAGACTCCCGAGGATATTTTTCTCTTCGTACCGGGAAGCGATACAGCTCCCATGACAATATTACAAGTTTCCTTGTTGCTGAGAAGTCTAGATCTTAATATCCACGATTTTACCTCGAAAATAATTAAATTTTGAATGTATTTGAGACTGGATTACATGTAATAATTGATACTCACTGCTTCCTGTAATTTGAAAACTCTTCAAGATGCATTTGAAGAACAAGTTCCTGGCAGCTGTATCAATCATTCTCATTCAAAATAATCATTCCCTTAATCATATTTACAAAATTAATAAATAAATCCATGATTGTTTAGTAAATATGATAGAAATTATAATTTAATAAATAATATTATGCAAAAAAATTCGTGTGCCACCTTGTGGTACATGCAGTCATAGAGCGACCAACATTCGTGTACCACCATGTGGCACACATGGTCCGGAATGTGTTAATTACAATAAATTCAAAGTTTCCTTTTCAATAAACTTTTATTACCAATAATTACATTTAAACAGTCAATTTTATTATACCATTAATACATTAGAAGTGTGTTCTACATAAACTAACAATAATTTCACCATTTTATGCAGGACCACCTCTATTAATATATTCCATTTCTTCGGCAGAAATATCAGGTCTTTTAAATCGAATGGGTAACTGAACATCTTCCACCACAAGTTGAGCACTTTGATGTCCTGCTGCAGCCGCGGAAGCAGCCGGTCCTCGAGAGTCCTCCGGTTTCCTTACACCGTGTCGAAATTTAATCGTGGGCAGCCTCAACTTACTACTTGCGGAGAAAAGCCTCATAGACTTGTACATAAGAGCCATACTGAAAAAGGGGACCTAACCTAATTACACGAAACGACTGAAATTTTTTTGGAAAAACTTTTTCACGAAATTTTGATATCTTTGTTTTCGCCGATTAAAATTATATTATGCAATTGATATCGAGAAATGGACTGTAATTTTTAATTCGCGCTGGGTAAATATAGATTTTATAAGCGTAATATCAACATGATGTGAGCTGCAAAAGATTTTGAAATTGACAATTGGCACAAATAAATTACAAAGATTGAAATTGTTTATGCAAAAATTAAACAAATCAGAATTTTTATAAACAAATAAGTTAATTACAGTATCATTATAAATTAATTTAATTTAATCTCAAAGAAAATAATTTGCAGCTACCTTCATAGCGAAAACCGGTGTGACAATTACCGACATTGAAAGATATTGAAGGTTAGGTTTAAGTTTTTGAGCCCCGATTTTAAAATCAACAAGAATGTCGATGCTTAAAACGTGCAGTAATCTCTTAAGAGCTTCCAGGGTGTTAATGAAACAAAACACATTTCAAATCGACGGTAAATTACACATCATTTTTTAAAATTTTTATATAACTAATTGTAAGAAACATGCAGTTTGTAGGACGCTTTACTCCGAGGCAGCTTTAGGTTTGGATTCATTCGAACATCAAAGGAATAGGGCTAGAACACAAATAAGTAATGTAGAAGAAAAGTTTCGTACAAAAATGACCGAATATGTCGCCGAAAACTCAAAGAATATCATCTTTACGGAAGATTTAAAAAATATGATTTATCTTGCAGAAGAGGGTGATGTTGAGTTAGTTGTTAAAATGATGAAGCGGTATGTTTATTAAAAATTGTTTTTAATAATATTAAAAACATTTTTTTTTATAGATTTAACTCCCAAAATAAAGAGCTACGATTTGGTAATTTCATCTTTGGTCCGGTTGTGATGAGAATGCTTTATAAACTAAACAAACCAAAGGAAGCATTAGAATGTTATAAATCTCCCGAGTTAAACGGCTTTTTCGACCAATTAATGTCTCATCAAATACTTTTTGATCTCTTGTACGAGAACAAAATGTATAATGAAGTATTAGATTTATATAATGTAGTTAAAGAGAAACAAATTGAGTCTTTTAAATGGGCGAGGAGTTTGGTTATTTTAACAATGGCTGCTTGTTATAAATTGGTGTGTAAAAATTTAAAACATAATTTTAATTGATTAATTCATATTTTTATTAGAATACCAAGGAAAGTCTGGAATTTGCTTTAAAACTTTGGACGGATATCTCCCAAGTGGGTAATTTTACCGCAAGGAGGGCAATCACTTTTTGTGCGGCTTTATCACTAAATCAGGGAAAACCCGAAATCGCTTTAGAAATACTTAGCTCGTTTAAAAACCAAAATTATACAACAATAAGAAATTTAAAGGTAAATGAAGATTTTATTGTTAGTCAAGTATCGCAAAAATATCCGTTAGATGGCGACACCGCTATTAGCCAACTCCCGCCATCTAACGGACTATTTGGGAGCAGTATAAGCAATTATTATAATTTTTTAAAAATTATTTTTTTTACATAAAGAGAATATTTATGGAGATATATGCTATAAATAATAAGCAAATTCTTAATACTAATTTTAATTTTATTGATTTAGGTGTTAACATTGCTTCAATTAAAACGAGTTGAAGACGTTTTACCCATTTTAAAATCGGTTTTAACCGAGGAAACTGTCCATACGTTTAATAAGGAAGTTGTAGCTGCAGTGGAAGATTATTTAAAAAATGAAAATAACGCTGAATTAATGACGGAGTTTAATCGCGTTGTAAAGTATTACAAAGAACATGGAAACATTTCTGAAAGTACTCTTGATGAGAACCTTTGTTCTGTTATAAATAAAATGCAACCACGACCTGAGCATAATCAGTATGGTCAATATCAAAGGAGGGATCAATATAATAGGCGTTCGAGATATGATTTTAATGATAAGAGAGAAGGTGGGTTCACAACGAAAAAAGTTTCATTATCACAAATGGAGTAATTTTTTTTTGTAAATTTTAATTAATAAATGAAGTTATTAGAGAAAAATAATTAATTATTTTATATTTATTCAAAAGATTATAAGGGATAGTTAATGTAGCGTCACCTAACAATGAGGAGAATACAACATAAGGAAGAAGTTGAGTGTTGAAAATTGAAGAATATCTTGGCACAAAGATTAAAAACTATCCAGATACAAAAAGACATCTGGAATGGAAGAGCTCATTGATTCTACCAATGAAGATATGCACTCTAAACCTGAAGAGATTGTCGGCACACACACTGAGCTGATTACCTGGAAGGTGTATTCATCTTTATTGAGACAATATTACAAGTTTCCTTGTTGCTGAGAAGTCTAGATCTTAATATCCACGATTTTACCTCGAAAATAATCAAATTTTGATTGTATTTGAGACTGGATTACATGTAATAATTGACACTCACTGCTTCCTGTAATTTGAAAACTCTTCAAGATGCATTTGAAGAACAAGTTCCTAGCAGCTGTATCAATCATTCTCATTCAAAATGATCATTCCCTTAATCATTTTTTAAAACTTAAAAAAAATCGAATATTTAAGATGTCTTGATGATTTTTTCTTGATGATATCTTGATTTATAAAGGAAAGTATGGGCTTTTCCGAGAACAAATCCATCCGTGAGTATCTCAACTCGTTATTGAGATATCAAATTCTGAACTCATCCAAAATTGTGTGGCATTTTAGAAAATTAAAAGTTCCCTTAAGCATCATTGAAAAATAGTAAATATCGAATTCTTAAGATATCTTGATGATTTTTTTTGTGATTTATAAAGGAAAGTGTACGCTTTTCTGAGAGAAAAACTATGCGTGCCTATCTTAATTTGTTTTTGAGACATCAAGTTCCGAACTCATCCCAAAAATTAAAAATTTCCTTAAGCATTATCGAAAAATCGTAAAAACTCGAATTCTTAAAAGATATCTTAATGATTTTCTTGTGATTTAGAAAGGATAATGTGCACTTTTTTGAGAACAAAACTATGCGTGAGTACCACAATTTGTTTTTGAGGTATCAAATTCTGAACTCATTTAAACTTTGTGGCATTTTAGAAAATTAAAACTTTCCTTAAGTATTATTAAAAAATCCTAAATATCGAATTTTTAAGATATTTTGATAATTTTTGTTGTGATGTACAAAGGAAAGTGTGCACTTTTCTGAGAACAAAACTATGCGTATGTATCTTAATTTGTTTTTGAGACATCAAGTTCCGAACTCATCCCAAATTTGTTGTACTTTATAAAACTAAAAGTTTCTTTAAGCATTATTAGAAAATCGAATTCTTAAGATATCTTGATTTATAAAGGAAAGTATGGGCTTTTCCGAGAATAAATCCATCCGTGAGTATGTCAACTCGTTATTGAGATATCAAATTCTGAACTCATCCAAAATTTGTGGCATTTTAGAAAATTAAAAGTTTCCTTAAGCATTATTGAAAAATAGTAAATATCGAATTCTTAAGATATCTTGATGATTGTTTAGTGATTTACAAAGGAAAGTGTGCGCTTTTCTGAGAGCAAAACTATGCGTGCGTATCTTAATTTGTTTTTGAGATATTAAGTTCCGAACTCATCCCAAAAATTTAAAATTTCCATAAGCATTATTGAAAAATCGTAAAAACTCGAATCCTTAAAAGATATCTTAATGATTTTCTTGTGATTTAGAAAGGAAAGTGTGCACATTTTTGAGAACAAAACTATGCGTGAGTACCTCAATTTGTTTTTGAGGTATCAAATTCTGAACTCATTCAAACTTTGTGGCATTTCAGAAAATTAAAAGTTTCCTTAAGTATTATTAAAAAATCGTAAATATCGAATTCTTAAGATATTTTGATAATTTTTTTTGTGATGTACAAAGGAAAGTGTGCACTTTTCTGAGAACAAAACTATGCGTATGTATCTTAATTTGTTTTTGAGACATCAAGTTCCGAACTCATCCCAAATTTGTTGTACTTTATAAAACTAAAAGTTTCTTTAAGCATTATTAGAAAATCGAATTCTTAAGATATCTTGATTTATAAAGGAAAGTATGGGCTTTTCCGAGAATAAATCCATCCGTGAGTATGTCAACTCGTTATTGAGATATCAAATTCTGAACTCATCCAAAATTTGTGGCATTTTAGAAAATTAAAAGTTTCCTTAAGCATTATTGAAAAATAGTAAATATCGAATTCTTAAGATATCTTGATGATTGTTTAGTGATTTACAAAGGAAAGTGTGCGCTTTTCTGAGAGCAAAACTATGCGTGCGTATCTTAATTTGTTTTTGAGATATTAAGTTCCGAACTCATCCCAAAAATTTAAAATTTCCATAAGCATTATTGAAAAATCGTAAAAACTCGAATCCTTAAAAGATATCTTAATGATTTTCTTGTGATTTAGAAAGGAAAGTGTGCACATTTTTGAGAACAAAACTATGCGTGAGTACCTCAATTTGTTTTTGAGGTATCAAATTCTGAACTCATTCAAACTTTGTGGCATTTCAGAAAATTAAAAGTTTCCTTAAGTATTATTAAAAAATCGTAAATATCGAATTCTTAAGATATTTTGATAATTTTTTTTGTGATGTACAAAGGAAAGTGTGCACTTTTCTGAGAACAAAACTATGCGTATGTATCTTAATTTGTTTTTGAGACATCAAGTTCCGAACTCATCCCAAATTTGTTGTACTTTATAAAACTAAAAGTTTCTTTAAGCATTATTAGAAAATCGAATTCTTAAGATATCTTGATTTATAAAGGAAAGTATGGGCTTTTCCGAGAATAAATCCATCCGTGAGTATGTCAACTCGTTATTGAGATATCAAATTCTGAACTCATCCAAAATTTGTGGCATTTTAGAAAATTAAAAGTTTCCTTAAGCATTATTGAAAAATAGTAAATATCGAATTCTTAAGATATCTTGATGATTGTTTAGTGATTTACAAAGGAAAGTGTGCGCTTTTCTGAGAGCAAAACTATGCGTGTGTATCTTAATTTGTTTTTGAGATATTAAGTTCCGAACTCATCCCAAAAATTTAAAATTTCCATAAGCATTATTGAAAAATCGTAAAAACTCGAATCCTTAAAAGATATCTTAATGATTTTCTTGTGATTTAGAAAGGAAAGTGTGCACATTTTTGAGAACAAAACTATGCGTGAGTACCTCAATTTGTTTTTGAGGTATCAAATTCTGAACTCATTCAAACTTTGTGGCATTTCAGAAAATTAAAAGTTTCCTTAAGTATTATTAAAAAATCGTAAATATCGAATTCTTAAGATATTTTGATAATTTTTTTTGTGATGTACAAAGGAAAGTGTGCACTTTTCTGAGAACAAAACTATGCGTATGTATCTTAATTTGTTTTTGAGACATCAAGTTCCGAACTCATCCCAAATTTGTTGCACTTTATAAAATTAAAAGTTTCCTTAAGCATTATTAGAAAATCGAAATCTTAAGATATCTTAATGATTTTCTTGTGATTTAGAAAGGAAAGTGTGCACTTTTTTGAGAACAAAACTATGCGTGAGTACCTCAATTTGTGTTTGAGGTATCAAATTCTGAACTCATTCAAACTTTGTGCATTTCAGAAAATTAAAAGTTTCCTTAAGTATTATTAAAAAATCGTAAATATCGAATTTTTAAGATATTTTGATAATTTTTTTTGTGATGTACAAAGGAAAGTGTGCACTTTTCTGAGAACAAAACTATGCGTATGTATCTTAATTTGTTTTTGAGACATCAAGTTCCGAACTCATCCCAAATTTGTTGCACTTTATAAAATTAAAAGTTTCCTTAAGCATTATTAGAAAATCGAATTCTTAAGATATCTTAATGATTTTCTTGTGATTTAGAAAGGAAAGTGTGCACTTTTTTGAGAACAAAACTATGCGTGAGTACCTCAATTTGTTTTTGAGGTATCAAATTCTGAACTCATTCAAACTTTGTGGCATTTCAGAAAATTAAAAGTTTCCTTAAGTATTATTAAAAAATCGTAAATATCGAATTCTTAAGATATTTTGATAATTTTTTTTGTGATGTACAAAGGAAAGTGTGCACTTTTCTGAGAACAAAACTATGCGTATGTATCTTAATTTGTTTTTGAGACATCAAGTTCCGAACTCATCCCAAATTTGTTGTACTTTATAAAACTAAAAGTTTCTTTAAGCATTATTAGAAAATCGAATTCTTAAGATATCTTGATTTATAAAGGAAAGTATGGGCTTTTCCGAGAATAAATCCATCCGTGAGTATGTCAACTCGTTATTGAGATATCAAATTCTGAACTCATCCAAAATTTGTGGCATTTTAGAAAATTAAAAGTTTCCTTAAGCATTATTGAAAAATAGTAAATATCGAATTCTTAAGATATCTTGATGATTGTTTAGTGATTTACAAAGGAAAGTGTGCGCTTTTCTGAGAGCAAAACTATGCGTGTGTATCTTAATTTGTTTTTGAGATATTAAGTTCCGAACTCATCCCAAAAATTTAAAATTTCCATAAGCATTATTGAAAAATCGTAAAAACTCGAATCCTTAAAAGATATCTTAATGATTTTCTTGTGATTTAGAAAGGAAAGTGTGCACATTTTTGAGAACAAAACTATGCGTGAGTACCTCAAGTTGTTTTTGAGGTATCAAATTCTGAACTCATTCAAACTTTGTGGCATTTCAGAAAATTAAAAGTTTCCTTAAGTATTATTAAAAAATCGTAAATATCGAATTCTTAAGATATTTTGATAATTTTTTTTGTGATGTACAAAGGAAAGTGTGCACTTTTCTGAGAACAAAACTATGCGTATGTATCTTAATTTGTTTTTGAGACATCAAGTTCCGAACTCATCCCAAATTTGTTGCACTTTATAAAATTAAAAGTTTCCTTAAGCATTATTAGAAAATCGAAATCTTAAGATATCTTAATGATTTTCTTGTGATTTAGAAAGGAAAGTGTGCACTTTTTTGAGAACAAAACTATGCGTGAGTACCTCAATTTGTTTTTGAGGTATCAAATTCTGAACTCATTCAAACTTTGTGGCATTTCAGAAAATTAAAAGTTTCCTTAAGTATTATTAAAAAATCGTCAATATCGAATTCTTAAGATATTTTGATAATTTTTTTTGTGATGTACAAAGGAAAGTGTGCACTTTTCTGAGAACAAAACTATGCGTATGTATCTTAATTTGTTTTTGAGACATCAAGTTCCGAACTCATCCCAAATTTGTTGCACTTTATAAAATTAAAAGTTTCTTTAAGCATTATTAGAAAATCGAATTCTTAAGATATCTTGATGATTTTTTTGTGATTGACAAAAGGGAAGTGTGTACTTTTCTGAGAACAGATGCATCCGTGAGTATCTCAATTCGTTATTGAGATACTAAGTTCTGAACTCATCCTAAATTTTTGGCACTTTAGAAAATTAAAAGTCGTAAAAAGATCGTATGCTTAAGATATCTTGATGATTGTTTAGTGATTTATAAAGGAAAGTGTGCACCTTTTCGAGAACAAAACTATGCGTGAGTATCTCAATTCGTTTTTGAGATATCAAGTTTTGAATTCAATTGAAATTTGTGGTATTTTATAAAATTAAAAATTTTCTTAACCGTATTTGAAAAATCGAAAAAATTGAATTCTTAAATTATCTTGATGATTTCTTTTGTAATTTATAGAGAATATTAATTGAAGAGAGAAAATTCATTATTGAGGTATCAAGTTCTGAACTCATCCTAAATTTGTGGTACTTAATAAAGTAATAAAGATAAAATTAAAAATTTATTAGAAAATCGTAAAAAATCGAATTCTTAAGATATCTCAAAACTATGCGTGAGTATCTTAATTCGTTTTAGAGATATCAAGTTTTGAATTTAATTGAAATTTGTGGTATTTTATAATATTAAAAATTTCCTTAACCATTTAAAAAATCGCAGAAAAATGAATTCTTAAGATATCTTGATGATTTCTTTTGTGATTTATAAAGGAAAACATGGGCTTTTCCGAAAAGAAATCCATCTGTGCGTATCTCAATTCGTTATTGAGATATCAAGTTCTGAACTCATCCTAAATTTGTGGTACCTTAGAAAATTAAAAGTTTCCTTAAACATTATTGAAAGATCGAAAAAAAATGAATTCTTAAGATATCTTGATGATTCTTTTGTGATTTATAAATACAAAGTGTGCACTTTTTTGAGAACAAAATCATGCTTGAGTATCTCAGTTCGTTTTTCGAGATATCAAGTTTTAAATTCAACTTAATTTGAGATATATCATAAAATTTAAAATTTACTTAACCATTTTTGAAAAATCCATTTCTCAAAATGTTTTGATGATTTTCTTTTGTTTTATAAAGAAAATTATGCACATTTTCGACAACAAATCCATGCGTGAGTATCTTATTAGAGATATCAAGTTTTGAATTAATCTTAAATGTGCGGTATTTTATAAAATTAAAAATTTCCTTAATAATTTTTGCAAACTCCTAAAAATTGCATTCTGTAGATATGTTGATGATTTTTGTTGTGATTTATAAAGGAAAGCGTGTGAGAACAATTCCGTGCATGAGTATCTCAATTTTTTGTTGAGATATCAAGCTTTTAATTTCACCTAAATTTGTGGCATTTTAGAAAATTAAAAATTTCTTTAAGTGCTTTTGAAAAATCGTAAAAAACCGAATTTTTAAGCTGTTTTAATGATTTTTTTGTAATTTACAAAGGAAAGTGTGTACTTTTCTGATTCGTGAGTATTTCAAGTTCTTGTTGAGATATCAAGTTTATGATTCCATCTCAATTTGTGACATTTCATATAATTGAAAATTCCCTTAATCATTTTTGAAAAATCCTAAAAAATCGAATACTTAACAAATCTTGATGATTTTTTTTGTGATTTATAAAGGAAAGTATGGGCTTTTCCGCAAATAACACCATCCGTGAGTATCTCAATTCGTTATCGAGATATCAAGTTCTGCACTCATCCTAAATTTGTAGCACTTTATAAAATTAAAGATTTCATTAGCATTTTTGAAAAATCCTAAAAAAACGAATATTTATTTATGCGGTGATTCCTACCAAAAGCTGCTTCAAGCGGGACTCTTTTACAGAAAGAGCCCTTTTTCAGTGTACGAAAGCGGTCCTCCGCCACCAGTTCCAGTACCGTGTAGTAAATGCTCTGAGTTTTCCCACACCTCCGACAAATGCACTGCTACAGTGCAGTGCACAAAATGTCTGGGCCCACACTCCACAACAAAATGTCGTCCCAAAGCTCCTATACAAGGCGTCCACAACGTGAGAATAAAATCGACAAACAAAAAAAACAAATCAAATAACGTCCGGAATTACTAAAGAAACACGTATACACAAGCCGGTAACTTTACATGACCACATAATCGATACCTATTGTATGATACCTAAGTAGACACTATTGCCTCATTCTCTGGCAACTACATGTATATCATCAAGATTGATCTTGAGGACACTTCTAAACCAACTCCTCGATCTTACAAGACCAACAATGTTTAACATAAAACTATTATATGTAAACATTAATGGTTACCACCCAAAAAGCAACTAATTGGAAACTACATAATGACAAATCACATACATTGCTCGATTTTCGTGGAAACAAAATCAAAATCTGACATCAAGTTTAATGATTGGACGATAATCCATAAATAGGGTAATATTGTTAATAGGAGCGTCAAAGGCGGAGCAGCGGTTATGGGATACCCCATCCTATAATTAGGAAAGTAAAATCCTCTATGTATCAACTCGCCATTGAATAATGCACTCCACTTCACCGTCATGGTTGTAACAAAGAGGTTACACATTTTCCTGATTTACATTCATCCCGTCAGTCAAATTGAAGAGTTAATTTTTAACAGGGCCTCTCAGTTCAATAACTGCTTAATAATAACCTTAATAACCTTAATAATAACCTAAATCCAACTAAGAAACGTCACATCAGTTAATTCCTGTCTATGTCAAATTTTGTACAAATCAATACTCCTGCCACGTATGTTATGGAGAATAATCCAAACTCTACTCCAGACCTGCTTTTCTGCACAAGAAGTATGAGACATCTAATCACCCTAGTAGAGGTCGTTTCTGACATGTGCTCCGACCACTTGAGTACTCTTGTTCATATCAACGCAACATCAAAGTTACCTAAACCGGCTCCATCTTTAACTGAAAATTGCAAACTTTGCAACATGGAGAGAGTTAACTCAGAAATGAGACTTTATAACAGCAAATCCGGTAATTACACCGGAAGTGATAACAAAGTTTAATGAAAACCTGAACAAATCGGTAGGCGAAGCGAGTCCATCTAGGATTTGTAAATACTACAACTTTCCATTACCTCCATTCATCATTCGCTTAATCAAAGAGAAGAGACGGCTCTACCACGAGTTTAGAGCACTCAAGATTCCAGATTTGAAAAAAAAGTTTAACGAGCTCAATAAACACATACAAAAACTAGTACTGCAATATAGAACGGAGAAATTCATGCAAGGGGAAAAACTATTGGCAGGAAGTTCGTAAACTGTCTAGATACCAAAGGCTCTCTGAAACAAAAGAACTCATCGATCCCACTTATGGAACTATACATTCGAATCCTGAAGAGATTGTTAAAATCCATGTAGACTACCTGGACGGAATATTTTCGTTTGCTGAGAGTTCTTCGTTCTGCTCCCGGGAAAAAAGCATAGTAGAAATAACACGGCTCCTGGTTATGATAACATCTCAAAGAAAATGCTAAAAAGCTTGGACCTTGATATTCACTCCTACATCAGGGAATTAATTAAGTTCTTCCTCATGAGTCAATTTTCCACGAGACTGGCGGACCTCTGTCATAATTTGCGTTCCCAAAAAGGAGTCCTCACTTTCCAACCCAGCAAACTACCGCCTCATTTCACTGCTGCCAGTGTTAGGGAAGCTTCTTGAAACACATCTTAGGAACAGGCTGCTGGCTGTCGTCTCTAAGAACATTCCACACTACCAATTTGGATTTCAACTCGGCAAATCAACATCTCAGCCGATTATGGTATTGATTTCCAACTTTCAAGCGGCACGCTACAAAAAATGTGAATCCGCGGCTGTGTTTCTGGATGTCCAAAAGGCTTTCAACTCAGTCTGGCACAAGGGCCTGTTGTTCAAACTTGATAAGTTAAATGTTCCATATTACCTCCTAAACTTGATAAGGCAATTCCGTTCAGATCTGTTTTGCTTTGTGAAGCTGAAAAACCATAACTCCCGCAGTTTCACCATCCAACAAGGCCTCCCGCAGGAATCTCCAATCTCCCCTTCTTTATATAACGTCTTCTGCCACGATATCTACAACAATACGCAGATGACACAACATTGGTTACTCACGATAGGGACGTTGCTTCTTCGGTCCGAAAGCTACAAATGCTTATCGATGAAACAGAAAGCTGGTACCGAAAATGGCGCATTCAAATCAAATCTTCAAAACATCAATACTTTATCCCTTTCTTACCAGTTCACGCCGCTTCTCCTACAATTACAGTGCAATCAACTCCTTCTCACAATCAGTCTCAACAACCTGCAAATACCTAGGTATTACACTCGACAGAACACTAAAATTTTTGGCCCACGCCATCAAAGTAAAAATGAAAGTGAAAACCCGTGCAAAGCATTTCATATCCCTGTCGTCTAGAGATCGCGGAATTTCCACAAATTTCACAACATTTACCTGACTGGCGTCACACATTTACAAATGCATATGCAGGCCATTTATAGAATATGGATCTATTCTTCTAAACGATGCGCCTAAAAATTCAAGATACAAGACACTTAGAAGTCGCAGAAAGATCGGCACTGAGGTCCATAACAAGAATAAAGAATCCCCAGAATCCTCTTTTCAACCCCAGCAATGATCTGCTTTATAACCTCACTAATATCCCTCCCATTAACTTACCTCTATAATCCATATCTCACAAAACTACCCTAAATTTCTCTACAAAACTCCTTCAACATATGCTCATTATCCCTAGAGTAAACCACCCATCTGATCGTCCACCACTTCTTCAAAAACTATTGATGAACAGAGAAGACTAAAGCTGCCACTAGCTAACCAGAACTTGATTGGGCAGAAAGACTCCGGTCAATAGCCCTATTTTTGGCAGACTTCATTTTTACTCATATATTTTACTTGTACATTCCTTCTTTCTAACTTATTTATACTTTTTTTTTGTTGCCAAAATAAAATTTGTTTTCTCTCTCTCGATTATTTAAGATATCTTCATGATTTTTTTGTGATTTACAAAGGAAAGTGTGCACTTTTCAGGAAACAAAACTATGCGTGAGTATCTCAATTTGTTTTGAGATATAAAGTTCCGAACTCATCATGGCACTTTATAAAATTAAAAGTTTCCTTAAGAATTGTTAGAAAATCGTAAAAAAATCGAATTCTTAAGATATCTTGATGATTTTTTTGTGGTTGATAAAGGGAAGTGTGTACTTTTCTGAGAACAAATGCATCCGTGAGTATCTCAATTCGTTATTGAGATATCAAGTTCTGAATTCATCCTAAATTTGTGGCACTTTAGAAAATTAAGAGTTTCCTTAACCATTTTTGAAAAATCGTAGAAAATTGAGTTCTTAAGTTATCTTAATGATTTTTTTTGTGATTTATAAAGGAAAGTATGAGCTTTTCCGAAAACAAATCCATCCGTGAGTATCTCAATTCGTTGTTGAGATATCAAGTTCTGAACTCATACTAAATTTGTGTATTTTTAAAAAATCGTAAAAACAAGCGAATTCTTAAGTTATCTTGATCATTCTTTTGTGATTTCTAAATAGAAAGTGTGCATTTTTTTGAGAACAAAGTCATGCACGAGTATCTCGGTTTGTTTTTGAGATATCAACTTTTGAATTCAACTTAAATATATGACATTTTATAAAGTTTAAAATTTACTTAACCGTTTTTGAAAAATCCATTTCTTAAATGATGATTTTCTTTTGTTTTATAAAAAAAAGTATGCAATTTTTCGAGAACAAATCCATGCGTGAGTATCTTATTTCGTTTTAGAGATATCAAGTTTTGAATTAATCTTAAATGTACGGTATTTTATAAAATTAAAAGGTTCCTTAACATTTTTTGCAAACTCCTAAAAAATTGAATTCTTAAGATATTTTAATGATTTTTTTTCTGATTTATAAAGGAAAATGTGTGAGAACAATTCCGTGCATAAATATCTCAATTTCTTGTTGAGTAATCAAGTTTTCAATTTCACCTAAATTTGTGACATTTCATATTACTAAAAATTCGATTATTCAACCTAACCCAACACGATTTAATATACAATCAGCCCAACTCAACACAGAATCAACATAACCAATCCAACTCGATTAAGGATCAACCCAATACCACTCAACTCGTTATAAAATCAACCCAATTCAATGCAGAAACAAGATAACCCACTCAACTCAGTCTAGAATAATCAACCTAACTCACTCAATTCAAACCAGAATCAATCTAATTTCACTCAACTTAATTCAGAATAATCTAACCCACCCAACTCAATGCAGAATCAACCTAATTCAATCTAGATTCAACCTAACTCAACCCAATTAAATTTGCAATCAACTTAACAATACAGAATCAACATAACCCACCTAACTCGGTTAAGAATCAATCCAATCGCACTCAACTCGTTCCAGAATCAACCTAACCCAACTCAACATAATCTACAATCAGCCCAATTCAATTCAGAATCATCTAAACCTACCCAACTCAGTTCAGAATTAAACCAATTCAGAGATACAGAAAAAGTTGAAAGTTGAAAAATGCGGTTTTTTTTGATTTTTTTGAATTTCATTAACCGGATTTCCAAAGGAAAGTGTACACTTTTCTGAGAACAAAGCTATGCGTGAGTATCTCTATTGGTTTTTGAGATATCAAGTTCTAACTAATCCTTAATTTGTGTACGAATTACTAAAAATTCGATTATTCAACCTAACCCAACCCGATTTAATATACAATCAGCCCAACTCAACACAGAATCAACATAACCAATCCAACTCGATTAAGGATCAACCCAATACCACTCAACTCGTTATAAAATCAACCCAATTCAATGCAGAAACAAGATAACCCACTCAACTCAGTCTAGAATAATCAACCTAACTCACTCAATTCAAACCAGAATCAATCTAATTTCACTCAACTTAATTCAGAATAACCTAACCCACCCGACTCAATGCAGAATCAACCTAATTCAATCTAGATTCAACCTAACTCAACCCAATTAAATTTGCAATCAACTTAACAATACAGAATCAACATAACCCACCTAACTCGGTTAAGAATCAATCCAATCGCACTCAACTCGTTCCAGAATCAACCTAACCCAACTCAACATAATCTACAATCAGCCCAATTCAATTCAGAATCATCTAAACCTACCCAACTCAGTTCAGAATTAAACCAATTCAGAGATACAGAAAAAGTTGAAAGTTGAAAAATGCGTTTTTTTTTTGATTTTTTTGAATTTCATTAACCGGATTTCCAAAGGAAAGTGTGCACTTTTCTGAGAACAAAGCTATGCGTGAGTATCTCTATTGGTTTTTGAGATATCAAGTTCTAACTAATCCTTAATTTGTGGCACTTTATAAAATTAAAAAATTCTTTAAGCATTTTTGAAAAATCCTAAAAAATTGAACACTTAAGATATCTTGATGATTTTTTTTGTGATTTATAAAAGTAAATTTGCTAAATTTGAGGTATTTTATAAAATTAAAAGTTTCCTTAAGCATTATTAAAAAATCGAATTCTTAAGATATCTTGATGATTTTTTTGTGATATATAAAGGAAAGTGTGCACTTTTCTGAGAACAAAACTATGAGTGAGTATCTCAATTTATTTTTGAGATATCAAGTTTTGAACTTAAACAAAATATAGCATTTCATAAAATTAACAATTCTTGTAAAATAAAATGCTTTTCGTTTTGTATGTTTTTTTTTGAAAATTTATGAATTTATTGACGTTTCTTTAAATAATTTTATTAAAAAAATAATTAAAACACCTAGCAACGATTTCTATTGATTTCTATTTTCAATTTTTAATTTCTTACTAACATCTGTCACCGATTAAATTCCCCGTCAAAAGGTCATGGTTGAATTTATCCGTAATTTGACCATTTTGCGGTAAAAAAGCGGGCGGGTTACCGACTTTTTACCTCCTCCTCAATTTATTATTATGAGTTGGAATGTAATATGAGCCATTAAAGAAATCATGAGGAAAAACACGTGCGAATTAGCCACCAGCGAACCGACGCTCAAGATCGATTCAAACAGATTTTCTGATAATCCTCACGCGGAAGGTGGATCTCCACAACCCGAGCCGGAATCTTGCGAGAGTTTATTACGTCCCTCCCCGGAGGTAACTCCATCAATCGCAACTGAAAATGTCATTCAAAAAAGATCATTTGGACATACTTTCATGCAAAGTCTCCGTGTAATTTTTACGGTAAAAAAAGATTTAGTTATGATTAAAATTTGTTGATTTAAAATGTTTTAGTGTTGGTATAGAGTTTTGGAGTTTGTTTTTGAGGTTGTCACGAATAAATGGGTTTGGAACGTCTTGTTAATTACTCTCTATGTGCTTTTTGATGTTTTCTTTCATTTGGTGTTGGCCGCATCGGCTATCATGGTGACTATTATCATAAATATGGACAATGTTTATAGGAAGGTAGATGATGACGAAGAGGATGAGGGCGATTCCAATGCTACTAGCTTAACAGGTTGGGTTTTAATCATTTCTAATTATTTATTATTGTTAAGTTGATTTATTTTTGTTTATTTTTTAGATGTGAATGGGATGTACGAAAATGAAATTAAATCTTGTAAAAAGAAAAAATAACACAATGGACAGATCTTTTGTATAGGTTTTATTTATTAATTAATATGCAATGTATTTTGTGGGATGAAGAATTAATAAAGTTGTCAAAATAAAAAATAAATTTGGATTCTATTTCATTTTTAATTAATTAGTTGATTTTTGAGATTTTAGTATCCATGGGTTTTGTAACCACCATGACCACCGCCGTGGCTACCTCCTCCATGGCCGCCACCTCCAAATCCGCCTCCGTGACTACCTCCCCCATGGCTACCACCTCCGTGGCTACCTCCTCCATGACCGCCACCACTAAATCCACCTCCGTGACTACCTCCTCCATGGCTGCCGCCACCTCCATGACCACCACCTCCATGACCTCCACTTCCTCCTCCGTAACCAGGAGCACAAGAGCTCAAAGTTACGAATAGGGTCACAATTAAAACAGTTACCTGAAAAATTACAAGTCAAAAACATTTCAATTATTATCTCTTTTAATTCAACAAGACAATTATTTATAATTATGAATAATAAATTAAAATTTCTAAACAATAAAGAACCCCACGCTATAATTAACCAACAACGCGTTCTAAAATATATTCAAATAATTACCACTTTGAATATAAAACCATAAACAACAATTCAAAACAATTTTTTCAAAAAAGATTACTTACCACTAATTTATTCATCTTATTACTTCTTTCGGTCTCACCAAATGAAGGAATAACACCAAATCGGCGTTTAAACCTTTTATACCAAAAATACATGCATTTTTTAATTATCCAGAAGCCATCGCGTTCATAATTTCCATCTCGCTTCCTCTCAATTTGCTAAATTATTAAGTGAGATTGAAAAGCGAGACGAGAATAATGCGCGCTATCTAAATTACAAAGAATTAAAGGAAAATTCCCCCAGTTATCTCTTAGAACGAGTCTTTAACACCCAATTTGGTTTTTAACCGATCAACAAAATTTTTTTAGTTATTTTTTAATCTATTTTAGAGGCGAAGACAAAGCGATTAAATTAATAACATAAATTTCGGGAGATAGTCGTGGTAAACAATATTCAAATTGCGTTGGATTTTGAATTTTGTAAACAATACCGAGAAATTAACGTGCTATCTTTTTTGTTATCTTTAGGTGAAAAGGTTATTGAAGCAAAAATCGTTAAGTTATTGAAAATCATATTGGTTTAGATCTTTGGGAGGCTAAGAAGTTACTTAATTTATAATAACTTAAATAGTTTTGTGTTAAAAGTTAAAATGAAAATTTTCGCTGTAAGTTAAAAAAATAATTGGTTATTGTGTTGATTAAATTTTGATTTTTTGTTAATTTAGGTTTTCTTCTTGGTCATTTTTGCTTTATTTGCATTAATTAATGGGCAATTTTTGGATTATGGACCAAACCCATCTGCGATTAAACCGAAGAAACCCAAGCAAAATTGTCGTTGGGTGTGCGATTCATGATTATTAAAAAATTTTTGTATATAAATTAATTAAACAGTTAAAATAAACATTTATTTTAATGTATCATCAGTATTTTAATCAGACGACAAAATTATTTTTTTGAATCTGTTTTAGAAGCACAAGAGATTGGGTTGGGTTGGGTTTAAGAGAGGTTTGGTTGGGTTTAATTGTGTAAATAATTGATATAATCATTGTAAATAATATTTGTATTGCATTTAACGTTAATGTTTGTAAACATTACCGAGAAATTATCATGCACTGATCGAAAATGGGACGTAATATTAAAAAGTGTTGTAAAACATAAAAAAATGTTTAAAATTTATTCAGCGAACAAGTTTGTCACAAACACGAAGTCGTTTATTGATCAATTAATATAATTATTGATGTCATGTAAAATATTCATTGGGGTTTATAAACAGGAACGTTGATATCATTAATACAGTTCGTTACACCAATATACATTTTTATGAATAACATAAACAAAAATTATCAAAGTGATAAGCATTAATTCTGTTTATTATTAACATAACAATATTTTTGCATTCATTATTTGGTTTTATAATAATTATAAGTGTTTTTATATTGGGCATTATTAGTAATCAAAAAGTAACAAAAAGTTTATTAACCTTTGAGTTGTTGATATTCCTTTATACAGTGTGTCCCCGTTTTGTGACCCCGTAAGGTATAATTGACGATAATTTTTTGAATTCAAATTCCATCTTTTGCGCTTAAACTGCCTTTTGTGCGAGGGAGAATTGGGCATTTGTGTATCGGGTATTTCGTTCGGATTGGCTGATGGTGACCACGTGATGCCAAGACCTTCGCCATCAGCCAATCAGAACGAAATACCCGATACACAAAAACCCAAGCACTAAAGGCAGCTTAAAAGTCGGGATGTCATAAAATAAAATGTAACCAAGTTTTACGTCAATACGTCGCGATTTGTCGAATTTTATTGATTTAGGATATAAAAGGAAAGTGCAATTTTTTAAATCATAAGATTAACAAAACATTTTCGATCTAAACTAAATTAACATAAAGACATTAATTAAAAGAAATATTAATTAGAAAGAAACTTTTTAATGAGGGCCGCAATCATCTTGTTGAAACCATAGTTTATGGCGGTTTTCAAAATCTATTTACAAAATTACTTTATGAGCTTAATAAGGGCTAGAACGCCAGAATATAAAAAATAGTAAGATATGCATAATCCATAACCATATTCGATAATTTTCGAATAATTTCAAAATGTCTATTTTGGGTTTTCATTATAAAAATTGACCATAACCTAAAAATCACAAGAGTTGAAGAAAGCCTATCAAACAACTATTATTTGTAATGAGCAAGAAAAGCATAATCCACAATCAGTTATAACCTAGATATAAGAAAATTGCAGGAATACACCGAAAATCTTCAAAATATAAGTTTAAAGCTACAACACAAAAATCAAATACCACTCAAACACTAAAACAGACAGAACATGAACGCAAAAACTTTATAATGAAACATAAACCCTAATCCATACACAACTTAGATATGGAGACTATGGGAGAATGCGTAACAAACTCCAAAATATCATCAATTAAAAGTCTTGTTATAAAAATTAAGTAAAACTCTAACATTAAAATCTTATGCATAAAAATTATTGGTTATGGTCTAAGGATTAATAATCTATGAATCGTTAGAATTTGGCTATAACAGTTTTGCAATAATAATGCCAAAATCTGTAAAATGTCATAATCGATGATTTTTTCTGCAAAACTTTTTCATAACTCAAAAACAAAATGGATGGTCGAAGACTTCAATCTCTAAGATAGTTCGTAATAATGTGAATAAGTATAAGCCATAACCAGTTACAATCCAAATATCACCAACAATTTCATAATTTCAGGTTTTCAGCTTGCAAAAATCAACGATATCTCAAAAACTAAAGCAGACAGAGTGATTCCTTTTGCATGAATATTGTTGATAATAAATCATAAAGGCTTACAATTAATCCGTAACCAGATATAACCTAGATGATGATAGCCCTATGCTCAGGGCTATCTATGCCCAGGGCATACCTTATGCTTTTCCTGAAAGCCGCACAGTAACTTCTTAAGCGCTACTACTTGCTATAATAATAAATTTTTTGTGGAATTAGATTTCCAGAAGCCTGCCATAAGAAAAAACTTTTTTTGTCTGTAAACCGTAAGTTTTTCCATTGTTTTTGATTTTTGTCCAATTAGAATCGGGACTCAGCCCAGCTTGCGCTGAAAGGGATCTTGTACTAGCTACAAATAACAACGAAAACACCCCAGATATCAAGTTTTACGTAAATTATTCTGTTTTTTGCAAGTTTAGTTCCTTGTTGTTGCTGTTGTGTCCGTCGTCTTGATTTTTGAAAAATTCATCTCTGATAATAGATTCATAATCAGCACCCGCGTTATCAGTTTTAATTGAAGAATTTTTGTTATATCTCCAATTATGGTTCATTATGGCCCTCCTTCTTGGAATATATCATTAATTATATTATAATAGAGAAATTCTCAAAATTTGAAGTCAAGATCATGTAATGAAAAAAAGCTAATAGTGATACAAGTGATACAAGGTCACCCCCTCTTATATTTAACTGTTTTGAACTTCTCTTCTTCAATCTGATGATTTCAGTGCTTGAAACTTCTTCCTAAAAGGTACGTAAATAAGTTCATTTACCATACAGTTGATCACATTAATGTATAACAAAAGTATCTGAAAGTGGGGATAAACTAAAATAATATTTTTTTTGTGGAATTAGGTTTACTGAAACCTTGAGAAAGAATTCCTATATCTCAAAACCCTAATTTTTGTCAATGATTTTTTACTTTTGTCCAGCTAAAATTGGGATTTAGCCCAGTGTGCACCGTAAAATAATTAAATAACCAATTTTCTAATATATCCGTACACGAACGTGGGACGAAGACAGCGTTTGAAGACGCACGGCTACATCCGAATCTTTCCACTTCTAGGTCTAGTGTTAGTTCTACTTTTATTTAGTTAAATATAGAGGTTTGGGTTAGGTTAAGTTTAGTCGTGCATCTGAAGACGTTTTTACATTTTACATACATTTTTACATTTAATTGTATTTAGCCAGCTACCTCAGCTTGATAAGGCAGAAGTTAAATACATTTTGTAACCCAACCCAACCCAAATCTTAACATAGATTCTCGATGCTAATTGTAACTATAATTAACAGTTAAAAGGAGCGCACTTCGTCCAACCCAGCCCTGGGCGTCGAATATCTTAGGATGGCTCTGGTTCAAATATACAAGATTGGAATGGATTGGGTTTAGTTCTAGTTTTATTTCAGTTCAAATATACAGGTTTGCGTTGGGCTAAACCCAAATCTATCAACTTCTAGGTCTAGTGTTAGTTCTAGTTTTATATCATTAGATCTAATGATGGATTAGCCGTACATCTCTCAAAACGTAGTATTAGTTCTAGTTTTAGTTTAATTCAAATCTAGTACAGAGTTGGGTTGGGTTGGGTTTAGCCGTGCATCTGAAAATATTTTTTAACGAAGGGTGAGATGACCTTTTCCTTTTTAAAAATGGCGGGGTTGTAGGAGAATGGAGTTTTTAGGAAATAGAATTTGTATCTTTTCTTTTCTTTCTGTTTACGAACATTCAACTACAACATTTCCTATTTTGACTGCCTAAGTACTTGGTAACATTCCATTTATTTATTAATTTTAATATCCAGGATACCGAGGGTGACCAACTGCATAGCGTGGTTAATATTAGACTACCCCCGTTTTGGACAACGAAACTAGAGGCCTGGTTCCGCGAGATTGAAGCTCAATTTGAGCTTTCTAGGGTCCTCCTCTAACTATATCCCTAATGAGATAGGTAAGACGGTGGTCGACGTTATAAACGACCTGCCTGAAAGGGATATGTATTTAAATCTTAAGAAAATCATAATAAATTGACATTCTCTCAGTGAAGAGAAACGATTAAATGATTTATTATGCAATACCTATATGGGGGAGCAAACCTTTCGATTTCTACCGGGAATTGGCATTCAATATTAGTAATTCCAAGGTGGTCAGCCGGGATTTGCTCCTTAAGTTGTGGAGAACAAGGTTGCCGAACACGATCGAAGTGGCTCTGTTGGCCTCTGGCAAAAAGGAAGTAACAGAGTTACTTACCATGGCGGATCGAATCTGGGAGTCGATCTCGTCTGCCCCTACTGTTCATCAGCCTACACTCTATTTTCCTCCACAGACATACGCCAACTCTTTCTTCAATCAAGTTCCTACACAATCAACTTCCATGCACTCACCTCCTTTCAACACAAACGTCACACCTGTCATTTCTCATCTTACCCTTCTTAACTCTTCAGCCAATTTTTCTAACATGATCAAAGCTTTTGAAGCTTTCACTACTTCATGTCCAAGTATTTTTAGCACTTTTGCAAAAAAAACAAGCCGATATGGACAATCAGATTATCTCCATTAATAACAAACTACATTTCAATAAAGATCTTCCTGCTCAACATTGTGTTTATCGTAGAAAACGTTCGCCCTCTGTTTCTTTCAAAACGCATTCTCGTTCAAACTCCAGAAGTTCTAATAGTGATTCCAATATCTGCATCTATCACTCGAACACATAGAGATTGTGCTCAAAACTATCAAGGGAAATTCATTCTCAAGGGAAAATGATATTTACACCATAAATTTAATTTTTCTTTTGTTAAATTAAACACTGAAACCAATCTCCCAAAAAACTCGTAAAGGTTTCAATAGAGAAAACTCTTAATTTTCACAATTTTAGATTATGCACAAAACCTATCTATAATCAAAACAACCCAAGTAAAATTGTCGATTCATGATTACCAAAAAAAAATGTATAGTATACAAATTAATTAAAAAATTAAAATAAACGGAATCGTAACAAAATTTAAAATTATTTCCTTTTTCCTTGAAGTAAAACTTTTTCCTTCCGTTTGAGTCACCTCATTTCACGGCTATTACAGGTCGGCATACACCGTTAATTATCCTAACAACGAAAGACCTTACTCTTATTCTTACAATCACCATTCCCGATTTCTTTCGCGCCATACACGCATTATTACAATCATTTTTAAACATCTAACGTCACACTCGATCGAGCACCTTTATATAAATTGAACCGCTTTGTAAGCGGAAACTTACATTTACACGATTCTTACTACAATAACAACACGTTACAATGCAGAAATTAAAGGTAAAATAAATTAACAAAAATCATTTTTATTTGACTTATTTAATTATTTATTTTATTGAAAATTAGATTGCAACGTTCCTTACACTTCTTTTTGCGTTCATCGCCGTAAAAGTTTCTTACGGTGCTCCTTGGGAAACTCATCACCACGAGGAGGGTGATGATTGTTTAGGTGAGTACGATTTTGGATGGTTCGGATTTGGTAATCATCATGGTAATAAGGATGGAAAAGAAGGAAAACCCGAAGAAGGTGCAAAGACGGACGACGGCGAGAAAAAGGATGATGGGATGAAAAATGATGCAGGAATGAAACCTGAAAAAGTTGAGGAGAAGAAAGAAGGGGATGGGGAGAAAAAGGACGAACAGAAAAGTGATGATGGCGCTAAAACTGAAGGAGATAAGAAGGTAGAAGAAAATCAAGTTGATGGAAAAAAGGATGAGGGAGGGGCGAATAAAGAACCTGTTGATAACAAAAACAGTAATGACGAGAAGAAGGATGCGGATAAACCGATTAAATAAAAATTTTAATTTTCAGTATTTATTTAGAATGTTTTTGTAAATTTTGTACAATTTTTTATTAATAAAGAAATATTTCAAAAATTCCAAATTTTGATTTTCTTCACATTCTCCAAGAATTAAATAATCATTTAGCAAGATAGGAAACTGCACTTAACAGGAATTAACCTGGAGAGTTATTCTTATAAATGGTGAAGATTTCCCAATTTTATTGTTATCCTTTGGCTGATTAAAAGTGTATCATAACATTAAGTCCATTTAATCAAAGAATATGTGCTATAGGGACAATTCTTCAACTTAGAAGCGTAGACGCAACAAAATGGTATAACTGCCTCATTTGTTATTGTAATAATTACCAACACATACTTTTTAAACAGAAAGATTCACTAAATAACGTGGATAATCTTCGAATTATATTGACCGTTTTGATTGTCTCAAAAGATGGATATAATATACTTAAAGTTACAGAGAAAGTCACTTAGAGCTGGAATATTTAATTCAAGATATTGGGAGAATCTTAAAGAGGACATTAGCTAAAATTGACAAAGAGATGTTGAGTTGAGTCTGGTTGAGTTACGTTAGATATTTAAGATTGTTAATCAAAATTACTGTAAATCAATTTTATTCTCTTAAAATACAATTTTTTGCCTTCTAGAAGCAATGTTAATTGCTAATCAATAACACTTGGTATTTCTGTCCTTTTTTATTTGTTGAACGTAATATTTTTAAGAAGAATTATTTTTTTAAAAATTGAGTTAGAACGATGTGTTATATGTTAAGAATATTTAAATTTAATATTCGAGTTTAAAATGTAAAGGAAAGAATAGAACTAAAGCCTGCTATAAATTTAGTAAGAAAGGAAACATTCTCACAGATTGTATAAACGAGGAAAATGGCCATTATGTGTCAAAACTGGATATAAACTTACGTACATATACTTAAAAAGATGGGACTTGATATTGCTGCACAATAAACATAAATGGTGTTACTACAAGGAAGAATGAAGGTAAGAACTCGTAACCTGGAGGTTAATGTAATTGTTAATTAATGTAACTGTAATTGAAAGTGTAGAAAAGGTGACGTATTTCGTAGTGTTTATTGATAAAGACATGACCATGACCAAATATATTGAGAAGGTTTGTTTGTTACTAATGTTGAAAATAACTCAAAAAATGACGCTGTTGGAACAAAAAATGTTGAACATAAAATGTTTATATTGTTAAAAAATATATAATTTATAATCAGATATTGTTTAATTAATACCGGTATTCCGATTTTGAATATGTTGAATACTGAATTGGCGTAACTTACTTTTAAGGCTGATGTCAAACTTAGGTGGACCAAAACCAAGGCGTATAAACCTTTTATCATTAACGGTTAAATCAGTATTTTATGTATAGTACCTACTTGGCAAAAAGCCCTTAATAAACATTACCGTGACATGTTGACAAGAGTCAATCGTAAACCCGCTATTGAAATAAGTTCACCTTATCGAACGGTGTTTGCAGAAAGAATCAAGTGAGCTGGTTTGCCTCCGATGGAATTGCTAGTTGCAAGAAAGAACAGAATTGTATAGAAAAGATGAAGATGGGTAATGTGAAAGCGAAGAGTGAAGATATTGGATACATATGAGGATATTATATATAGAAATTGTATATTCCATCAAGTAATGCCCCGATGGGTGGTTACGTTAAGAGAAGGGGGAGGTTTTTAGATAATTGAAGTTTTCTTCAAACCGTCCCTATTAGATATAGGAAAAGAAGACAGAGGATTTTGTATAATGATTCTTTTAGGCATCAAGAATATGTACAACTCTGCACCTTGGACTCAGATAAATGGGGTATTGGAGAAGAAAGGTTTCTCAATGGCAATTAGAAGGATAATAGGATGTTATGGATTTATGGAAAAACAAATATAATAACAAATACCAGGAGGAAGAGAAGGGGTTGTGACGTGGGGGTCAGTCATAGAAGGAACACTCTGGTACTTTTTCTAAGACGAAAGAAGGAGTCTCGATGACCTACGCAGATGATTTGGCGGTGGTGGTGAGAGCAGAGTCCGAAGGGACAATGAGAGATAGATGAGTAAAGAGAAAGAATATGAGAGAGCTGGGCATACAACTAGCGGAAGAGAAAACTGAGATAGTGCAAGGATTTTGTAAGGAAGAAGAATGCTGAATATAATAGATCTTAGAGTATTCCAACAAATCATTAAAAGGTGAGAATCGGTAAAGTACTTAGGAATCGATTTGGACAAGAATCTACGCATCACGGTGCTTATTAAAGAAGTTTCAGAAAAAGTCGGAAAAATGTAAACTAACTAGGTTGATGTCTAGAAAAAGCTATGTCCAAGCTATGCTCGTAGGAAACTATTGGCGACAGTAAAAACATCGGTCACTTTATACGGAGCCCCAGCTTGGGAAAGCGCAGTTGGGTATAAGAAATATGCAAAAATGTTGCATAAACACCATTATAAGGAATTGGCAAAAGCGTTTATATAAGATGTAAGAGAATTGCATAGCAAAGGGCCTCGTGTAGACTATTATACAACACAGGTAATTACAAGACATGGCGTGTACGCAGCATACTTAGCGACGATAAAGAAAAGTGAGTCGGGCAACTGGTGGTTTAGATGTCAAGAGACGGATACACCTCGACACACAGTTTCTTGTTTGTTGTCGCTTTGAAAAAAGATGATGGAAATATGTTATAGAAGAAAATGTAGCCGCCCTTCTTACGAGTAACGAAAAGCAGCGTGATAGCATATTAGATACCTAAGAGAGGTGATGAAAATTAAGGAGATGGAAGAAGCAAGATGAAATCCTCCGATCCAAGTATGATAGAGGGACAAATGTTATTGAAAAAATTAAGAGGTCGTTTTTTGTGTTGTGTTCTGAAAATTCGCCCGCTTTTCATCACTAGATAGTGCGCATATCCAACTGGGATTAGTGCATAAAGCACTGTACTCATTTTTACGCGAAAACAAGTTTGATTCTGTTGAGTTAGGTACAAAAAGTAAACTGATGAACGGAGGATGAATCAGACTTTCCATCTTACTCCCAGGTATTCAATTGAACTTTTGCTTGTTACTGTTACCTATCTGACCATTACTTTAAGATTCTTCAAATATCTTCTTCTCTCTAGTACAATAATCTCAGTCTTTGTCTGTTCCAACCCTAACCACATCCATCTCAATTGTTCTGAAAATCTACACATTAAATACTCGGCTTATCTCCAAGTTCCTCTCACGTCTTTCCCTCCATCACAACTGTTAGGTTATTCGCATAAGCGACCACATGTACACCTTCCTTCTGTTCAAGGTCAACTATTTCATTATGCAATAAATTCCAGAGCGTGCCACCAATGACAAACTTCTGAGCCACTTCGCAGCTCATCTTCTTTCGATCTCCATCAGGAAGAAATATTGCCCTATCAGAAAGGTAAGTATATTACAAACTTTTTATTGGTTTTGTTGGTTCTATCTATGGCTTCTCTCATTTTTTTTTTTCATGAGACTGAATTAAACGCATTCTTGACATATAATATCATGACACAAAAACGCCTATGCGTTAACGATTTTTTACGTATTTTTTCGACCAATCCAATTATTATCATGATTGCATCAACCGTCCCTCTTCCTCTTCTATATGTGAATTGCAAATCACTAACCGAATTACTTGTTTCAATTTTCCTCATCAATCTTTCATTTATCACTCGTTTAAGTATCTTTCCAACTGCGCTCAGTAAGCACAGTGGTTGGTATGATGTCGTTAACCCGGGCTTTGATGGTTTCTCTATTAGAACTAGATTCGCTTCCTTTCATATCTTTGGGAAGGTACCCACTTACAGACAGTCAGTTTTTAGTATTTCGTTACTTATCCCATTTCTGCCTGCTGCCTTCTTAGGTTTCGGTTGACTAATCGTTTCAAATAGCTCATCTTTAGTAAAGGGCTCGTCAGGTTTATCCAAGAATAGTAGCTGTTGTGTTCTGTCTATCTCTTGTTGCACCGTTGGGAATAACTTTTCATATTGTTTGGGTATTGTTTCTTAATCCAGTTTACTTGTACTACGTGCAGTTAGTCTCTTCGTAAGTATCTGATAAGCAGTTCCCTATCCTATTCCATATATCCTGTTCCAGATTTTCAGTCATATCCTTCCATTTACTTTTTTTAGACTTCTTTATCATCTTCGATAGACTTTTCCATTTGCTTCCATGTACTTCTCTCTTAGGCATCTCTTTTCCTCTTCGTCAACCCTCCTTTTTCCTGTCCCTTTGCATCTGTCTTCTTCTGATTATGCACTCTTTTCTGGCTTACGATATCTCTTTTGCATCAGCATTCAGGACTTCTTCTTCTAATTTTAGCATCACTAGCTTGTCTTTTACCACTCTCCACCCCGTAGGTTGAACACTCTGCGTTCCTCTGAAAAGCTCTCCGTTCTTATATTGCACCTAGTATAGTCTGTACCACGAGAAGTGACTCATCGCCTAAAAGTGTACGGAACAGATGTACGCGCTAGAAATCATTTCACTCTAACACACGTCAACGCACAGACATAGTACTTGTAACGTGTGCGCAAAATTCTTATGGAAATCGATGAGTCACTTTCATTTCTCATGGTACAGACTATACGTGATCACTCAGCGTTTTAATATCCTCCCTAATCTTCCATCCTTCTATGTAATGTGCAGTTTTTTCCGACACAAACGTTAAATGTGTTCTTTTCAGAATTCATTCAACAAAACCACGAAGTTCTTCGCCGTCCACTCCTCCAGTTTCTGTCCTCTCAAGCTAATCACCAAATCTCCAGTCATCCACATCCTTGTGTTGAAGTCGCCACTCACTATCGCAGGTTTACTTCTCGTTCTCATTAAGTCTTCCATCTCGTCCAACAACTCCTCAAACTCACAGTTGAATTTACCGTTGGTAACCCAACTGGTCTTTTTCTGGCATTTGTGTTTTGTTGATGAATTTTCCAATATGAGAATAACTACAATATACAGGCTATGCATGTTTCTGGATAAACTGTAGATAATTAAGTTCTCGCTCTATGATAATTTAAAAAAATGTAATTTTCTAGCCTTTGATTAGGAAGAAACGGTTAATCACGTCATGACGTCTGTATAAGATACTTCAACACAAGAAATAACAAACAATTTCGGTATCGGATGAGAAGTGCGGTATAAAGAGCATGGTGAAATTTGTTAAAAAAGCTTTTATTCAAAAAGAAACTAAAAAAAACACGCTGATAATAATAATAACAACAACGCTATATAGGTGGCAATGACATTATATCGATCCATTTAAAATAACAAAAGTTCTCTATTTCTGAAACACCGTAAATGATAAAAAATGTTACACCTGTGTGCAATATCCATCAACTTATTATATAATTTCAAAAGCAAATCTCTGCTGGCCTACTGAAATTGAAAGAGAAAGTTCATGGTTACATAGCCGTAAGCGATCAATAATGTTGTTTAAATAGAAAAGGTTATTAACATCAACGCTTATGAATAATAATAATATTATGTATAAAATCCGTCGACACAACCAATTTCGAGATAATAACCTGTCTTGTAAATCATTAACAATGAAAAATCATTCTAACATTGACCAATATCCAACAAAGTATGTACGGGATCTTAATCTATCTTAGAGACTGGGAAGATTTTTTACATATCAAACGATTAATTTTCCCACTTATGTTGTTAGATACGCCAACCAGCTCTTTGTTTATGACACGTACACGAATGTATATAATTAATGTTTAAAGAGTCGTATGGGGAGTGCGATGATATCCGCACGTTTTAGTTTACCTTAAGCATACGAAAGAAGACGATCGATCGATCAATCACGATGATTTTAATTTTGGTACGATTTAATTTTATTTTTTTTTGATTCAACATTTATTTTGTTTTAGGCGATATCATTATTAATTTGCGAATGTTTAAGTCAAAGTGGCGAAGTGCTTCCTGACATCTTTGAATTCGAGCCGAAAGTCGTTCCGGATAAATCATCGGAAGCTAGAGATACTCTTGGATATAATAATCGGAATTCGGCTACGTCCCAACAAAATAAATGGCAAGATACTCTTCAATATGATTACGATTTTTTACCGCGACAAGGATATCGCGAGCCTTACCATTAAGATGTAATTGTAATTAAAAAAATTTAATTTTAATAAAATAAATAGTTATGCATCTTAAAAACGATTATTATTTTACGTCGTTAAATTTCTTATGTAATAAAAATGATTATAGACTGCAAAAATAAACAGAAATTAAAATAATACTAAACAGTTACTTTACTAAATCACCGCGGTATTAACGTATAATCATCAAGTGATAACTACCAATTATAATTTGTTATTTATTTGTTTGTTATTGACGTGATATGAGAGACCTTGAATATTAGTTTAGAAAAGACATTTCAATTTTTTTGCATATTTGCATCCTTTTATTATCGTTAATTTTATTTCAAAGGTTCCACATATTTTTTTCGAGGCAAATAATCAAAATCGGCCTGAATGGTATCCTCCCATTTAATTTTAGTTTCCACCTTGGTATTTCGATTATTATATCCGAGACTTTCGCGAGCTTGTAATGCTCCTTGTGGAATTATTTTCGCACCAAAAATATCTAAATTGTTAATTTCCAACTTTTTTCCATCCATTGTTACAACAATAACAAAAAATGATAAAACCTAAAAAGATTTTAATTATTTATAATTATTGATAAAAAATTGCACTTACAACAAAGAAAAGCTTGGACATAATTGATTATTTGGTTGATTTGGTTGTAAAGGTTAGTTTTATACTAAACTTCGAAATAGATTAAGTTATATGTTAAATTTAGTTTTCAAGATTTCGATGTATTTAGAAAAAAAATCAAAAGTTGTTTCTAAAACGATGATTGAATATTTATGAAGGTAAATATAAATAGAAATTCAAATTTTATGGTTGAGAAATGAAAAGATCGAAATTATGTAACTCTACTATTTCCATTCATTAACTGAGATATATGCATAAAATGAATTTATTTTCGATATCACATGACTAAAGACCGGATTTATAGAAAATATGCTTATGCTCAAAATTAAAGGAATTATAAATATATTTAAATATCTTTACGAATCAGTTAAAAATAAGTGAAATAAGACCAGGTTAATTATGCCTTTTTTGAATTTTCATGCCTATTATTTTTTTATGCCTATTTAAAGCCTTTTTCCAACTTTTTAGCGTCTTTTCCCCAAAGCTTTGGAATTCCCCGTTGTGCTGTGACGTCTTATACGGGATTCCCCGTATGGTTTGACTTGCGTCGAGTCTTCAATTCATTTAGTTGTATTAAAGTTAAACAAAAGCCAACCGTAGAAGAATGGATTAAAGATTACAAGGAATTGAAATATGAACGCAATCGTTTATTTTGCCAAGCCTGTTCAAAAATCGTAAGTATTGATACAATCTGTGGCATCAACATCCGACTACACTGAACAATCAAAATTCAATTTTGATCTTTGCAAAGCTTTGATAAAAGCAAACATACCAATCCGTAAAGTGACAAATAAATATTTCAAAACATTTTTACAAACATATTGTACAATGCATATTCCCGATGAAAGCCATTTCCGCAAAAATTATATTACTTCAGTCTACAAAGAAGTTATTCAAGAAATAAAAAATATTATTGGAAATAATTATATTTGGATAAGTGTAGACGAAACAACTGATGTATGTGGACGATACGTGGCAAATTTAATACTTGGAGTATCAAGTGATGAAAATTCGTCAAAAAGTTTTCTAATAAGTACCAAAGAATTAAGTAAAACAAATAATAATACGGTAACAAGATTTATTCATGACGAATTAACGCATTTTTTCTTATCGGAGCCGGTACCGAATGATAAAATTTTACTGATGGTGTCAGACCCAGCGGCATACATGGTAAAAGCTGCGTCTAATATGAAGATTTTTTACCCTAATTTAATTCATTGTACTTGCTTAGCACACGGGCTTAATCGAGTAGCAGAAACTGTAAGGTTACAACCAAATGGAGTACCGGTTGTAATCTATACAAAGATTAAAAAATCTTGGGAAAAGCAACCAATGGATAAGAAAACAACTTCCTTTTTCGCTAAAAAAAAAATAAAATAATTGCGAAAGCTCGGATAGCGAAAAAGGAAGTTGTTTTCTTATCCATTGGTTGCTTTTCCCAAGATTTTTTAATCTTTGTATAGATTACAACCGGTACTCCATTTGGTTTTACGTTAAATATGGGATTTTTAGAAGAAATTAGAAGATCCTATGGTCTTCATACCGCTACATTATTAAAAACAAGGATGACTCTTAACACCAAGTTGGCTTCATTACAATATCGCAGACATTTTTTACTTCAATGTCGACGTCATGGAATTATACCTACACACATTTCAAACGGTTCAAGAAACCTCCAGTTGTTGTTGGAAGGTTCAAGAGGGCATATTACTAGAAGAATAGCTGATTTTAATGACAGGGTTAGCAATAGAGTACTTAATTTTGAAATTGAAATAACCTTTTTTGATATAAAACGTATTGAGGATTCCATAAAAGAGACTAAATCTAAACTTGTTGAACTTTTACCCACTCACATTTTAGTTGAGTTTGAACTACACATCAATTTTGCTTTTGTTAAAAAATTTCATGCGGTTAAAAATGTTAACATTAAGAAATTCAAAAACTTATATAATAGTAACAATCAGTTCGATAGATTATGTAAAAATAATAACAATTGGTTCATAAGCAGAAGTGATGTAGAGGTACCGACTGATATAAGTAAACTTTTGTCTCTTGGTTCAAAGTTTGGTGTCGCACCTTCTGTCTCTGATATTTCTGTACCAAGAATGTTAGCTGATATCGAATCTATAATTAAGTTAGTACCAACTAATGTTCAAGACTTGTTAGAGCTAATTTAACAACTAATTTTTTGTTAAACACATCACCTCCTAATCCAATTAATTCATTTATTATGAAAACTTTAAAAAAGACTATTTCCTTCATCAAGGAAGAAAGAGATGATCCCTTGTTATTGCTTAAAGCTGATAAAGGTCAAATTACAGTCGCTATGAACAAATCAGAATACATTACTAAATCTTTACTACTTTTAAACGATCAATCAACTTATAAAATAATTAACAAAGATCCAACAACGAAAATTCAAACAAAAATGAATAAGTTTATAAAAGTACTATTAGATAAAGAATACATCGATGGTACAATTCCAAAATACTAAGGTGCATAAGTTGAACTGCCCGTTACGTCCGATTATTTCTTTTGTGGGATCACCTACTTATAAACTATCTAAATTTCTAGCTAATATACTAACGTCGACGTTCGCGGAAAGGACTGAATATAATATTAAAGATTCTTTCACTTTTGCTGAAAGAATGAAGAACCTGCTTCTACCTCCCACCTACGTGCTTATTTCTCTTGATGTTGTTTCCTTATTTATAAACATCCCCTTAGAATTGGTAAAACAGACCATAGTTGATAACTGGAACTATCTAGAAAATAACACAAGTTTAGACATTACAACCTTTATTGATTTAATTACTTTCCTTTTTGATACGTCGTCGTTTATATTTAATGGTGTATTCTACAATCAAATTTTTGGTACGCCTATGGGAAGTCCTCTTAGTCCAATTTTGGCTACTATGGTGATGGATAGTTTCATCACCATAGTCCAGTTACGGTAACAAGATTTCCTAGTTTCATCACCAGTCCGCATCTGTCCCTCTGCAAAGGGACAGATGCGGACAGGGCGGGGGATTAATAATAATAACTCGGTATTAGGTGTAAAACGTAAATAATTTTTTTCTCAAAATCTGGGAAGTGTATCACCCTGGAACCATATTAGAAAATTCACTTAACCCTTCTAGAACCCCCCTGCAAAGGGACACACAAAAATTTAGAGGTGGGGGCGGGGGATGAATAATTTAAATTAACTCGGTTTTAGTTGTGAAACGTAAATAATTTTTTTCTCAAAATCTAGGAAGTGTAGCACCCTGGAACCATATTGGAAAATTCACTTAACCCTTCTAGAACCCCTCTGCAAAGGGACACACAAAAATTTAGAGGTGGGGGCGGGGGATGAATAATTTAAATTAACTCGGTTTTAGTTGTGAAACGTAAATAATTTTTTTAAAAGAATATTTAGAAAAAAATAATATAGTACCTAACAACAGTATAGCACCTAACAACCACTTAATATAAATTTTTCACCCTCCGCCCCCACTTCTAAATTTTTGTATGTCCATATACAGAAGGGAAGACTAAAACCCAAATTTGTGAAATGAGGAGATGAGCATAATTATAAAGACTGTAAAAGAAAAAGAGCAATCCATCTAAATGTGCAAATTGTGGTGAATCCAACCAAGTACAGAGGCTGTCGCGACCACACAGAACTACAACTTCATCCACGTCAAGTTAGAAGAACAACCACGCACTCAATTCATACATCCACCTTCCGAACTGTACATCCAAATATGTCATTTGCAAACATTGCTTAACAAAATTCACCCTCCCAAAACACCAGCACTCCTAAAACATCGAATAATCCGGAAATGTCTACCATTGACGCTTCAATTACGAATCTCCTAAAACAAATCATCACACCATTAATTTCGCAAAATTATATACTCAATAAATTGCTCCGTTCCTTCCCACATGCCTAGTCTCCCTACAAACGAATTCAGAAACGTCACTATTTTAAACTTTAATGCGAATGGTCCGAAGAAACAGAAAAGTTTAATATCAACGGTTTTGGCTTGTTATAAAATTGGTTTAGCATGATACCTGAAACTCATCTAGAAGCAGAAGAAGAGTTCCGAATATCTTGTTTTAAGATATCTATAGATTTGATCGCAACTCACAAACAGCTTCAGCCTAAATAGCGATACTAATTAAACGCACATTAAAACACAAACCTTATGACCTAACGAATATTTCGCTAGAGACGGTCGCTATCTAACTTTATCCAATAAACATGAGACCAGTTACAATAATTTGTGCTTATAGACAACCAAACCGTAAATTGATAAAAGAAGAATTTAGTCAACTATTGAAGAATTATCCTCTTTTAATAATTGGCGATTTAAACAGTAAATTGAAAATGTGAAGATGTTAAATCTATAACCCATCAGGTTCATGTCTCGAAGAAATGTATAGTTAACATCTTTTGCAAATTTAAGAGATCTATAGTATTGATTCACCAAATACGTATCGTGTGTGATGTAGTATTTAACTACATTACAATAATTAAAGTGAGAATTACAAAAGGGCCGATTTAAACTTTGGAATAAGAATATCCTACTGCAATAAGATCATAAGATTCTCTAAGGACTCTCTATTGCTGAGTATTGCCGAGTGTGCTTATGCAGGTCTACATAATAAATTAATATACTGACCAACTGTAATCGTATTCATTGCTGTTAAGTATCTTAATAATAATATCATCATTTTTAACAAATAAACTACCCTTTTTAATAAATAAAATACATTGTCAGGGTTGACCCAAAGACCATGTGTCTCAATCTCCATGCATAAGTAATTGAAATCTTCAGTTATTTTATCATAAGCTTTCTTCTATGGCTCACTAGGCAGGAAATCTAGATGAAGTTAGAATCACCATCATAAAAATGATAAGATCAATACTTTAATTTTGTGAATAATTTGCTGACTGACTCAAATCCACCTTAACCGCCTACGTTCTATTATAACAGATATCTTTTGAAAAAGGAAACAGCATAATCGAACACCCCAATAAATTTAAGAATAGCTAATAAAAGGTCATGATTTGAGATATCAAATGCCTTATTAAAGTCAAATAACACAAGCACTGGTCTTGATGCAGTATCGGCATCAAGAGCTCTAAATACATCAACAGTTACAGCTAAAAGCACTGTGGCATAACTATACAGACTCCTGGAACCAGACTGTTTATCAGGTAGTAAATTATAACTATCTGAAAGGATCTTAATATTCATATACTATTTTACAATTAAGTTTTTTTTATAAAAATCGAGTCTAAAACACTGATACAATTTTTCCCTTCCTCTATCGCTTATAGAAACAGGAGTTTCCCCTTAGAAGTGTCCAATTTGGTCCACACTGCTCAATAAATTATGTTGCGTGTTATGTGGAACAGTACCACCACATGGTAGTTTCATAACTATTGTGACTATATTCATAGCTTAATTTGTTAGTAATTTCATATTACTTCCCTGTATACAGAGTTAACACGTTTAAAAATTAAAATCTCAAAAAAGAAATATATTTAAAATCTGTATCTTCTATTGTAAAGCTTACAATTTGTATCACAAATACTGATAATTAAAAAAATAAGACTTTTCTGAAAACCTGATTTATGATGATTTATTAAATAAGATTGAAAAAATAATATGGAGAAAATGAGACATGTTAAAAACTCATTTATTCTATTTCATATTTCAAACTGAAAAAAATGTCTTACATATCAAATTGAAAGTTGAACCTTTCTCTTTCAAATGATGTATAACTCGTTGTTTCAATTTGAAATCGATTCCTTCCAAGAAATGTTAAAGGATGATGTGTTTTTGATGTTTTAGTAGAATGACGAAAAAAAAAACGATAAAATTTGTGAAAGATCGTGGAGGTTTTATTTTTGAAAATGAAGAATGATGAATAAATAACTTGTATATCAAGTTAACGGTTCAACCTTTCTCTTTCAAATTATGTATAACACGTTGTCTCAATGTGAAATGATTCCACCTAAGAAAGGTTAAAACATGATGTGTTTCTAACTAGGCTAAAATTTGAAAAAGATTGTGGCGGTCTTATTTTTAAAAATAAAGAAATGACTTGTATATAAAATAGAAGATTGAAGTTTCCTTTTTCAATGTTGATGTATAACTCGTTGTTTCATTTTGAAATTGATTCCACCGAAGAAATATTAAAGGATGATGTGTTTTTGACGTTGTAGTAGAATTACAAAAAAAATGATAAAATTTGAAAAATATCGTGGTCTTATTTTTGAAAATGAAAAAATGACTTGCATATCAAATTGAAGATTAAACTTTACTCTTTAAAATGATGATGTATACCTCATTATTTCAATTTGTAATCGCTTTCACCTAAGAAATGTTAAAAGATGATGTGTGTTTGATATTTCCAAAATTAAAAGAGAAACCTACAAACAAAGAAGTTGTATCCACATATCAGGAGCTTCTTTTCGAAACCTTCGGTTTTTTAGCTTACTCATTGAAAAATTTGCGATAAGAGAAAAATTTCGCAAAAGAAAACGACTTTTCTTATCGGTATAAATAGGATACAAAAATACGTTCCCCCATTGTAATACGAAGAAATGTTGAGACATTAACATATAAATACTCTATTGCAATGATTGATTTACAATGATTGACAGATGTAAGCAAAAAGGTCTTCATGCTTTAATTGCGATACAAAAAACGCGGTCTTCATGGTATAATTGGGGGACAAAAATAAAGCACCTGTCTTAACATTCCTTTATATTACAAAAGAGGCTTATTCACGATTTAATTGTAGAATAAGAAAAATTATCTGTTTTAATATTCCTTCATATAACAATAGGGTTTTCTTCACGCTTTAATTAGGGTACAAAAGAAGCCTTTATGGTATAATTTGGGAACACAAACAAGCTACCTGTCTTAATATTCCTTTGGATAAAAATTGAGGTTTGTTCACGCTTTAACAAAGAAAGCTACCTGTCGTAATATGCCTTTATAATTTTAATCGCTTTCTCTCCAAGATGCCTCTAACCATGTTGCAATTAATGCTTTATAAATAATTAAGATTGTTGGATTAATTTTAAAATGACAATAAAACCATTACAAATCAAGTTAATTTTAATTTATTTTTCAACAAACATATATTTTAAAACGTAGCTTTTATGAGAAGAGATCGCAGTTAAGGTTTACTTATTTTTTTAAAAGTAATGGTGATGGTGATGACCATATCCATAACCACCGTATCCAAATCCAGGAACAACACCAACTACAACCGGACGAACAGGAGCCACTACACCAAATCCTCCTCCATATCCACCAAATCCTCCATATCCTCCATATCCTCCATATCCCCCATATCCATAGCCAAATCGACCCGGAAATGATTCAATTGATGTGATAAGAAACAACGACACCAAAGCAAACAACATCTATTTAATAAAAAATAAAGTATATCAAATAAAATTTGGTGAAATTTTAAGAACGTACCTTTGAAATGAAACTCATTTTTGGGAAGAATTCGACGTAAAATAACACAATAACAAAATATTTTCGAACTAATGTCTTCGATATCTCTTTATTCACTGAGAAATTTGCCGATTTAGACGAATTTTTATGGAAACGGTCAAGGTGATAGAAATATTTTTCAATAATTCGAGTATAAGTGTTAATTAAGAAACATGAATTTGGGCAAGGTGTATTTTCGAATTATTCATACGTTTATTTAAAAAATCCTTTAAGATTTACAACTTTGGGAATTCCCCAATTTCGATTATGAACCTCTAATTTAATTATTATAAATATGTGTGACTTAAATTTGATACCGATACTCATACCATAACGGCAAAATTGAGATCTAACACGTTAAAAATTAAACACCTTAAAAACACCTTAACAAATAAAATTCATTAACCAAGGCAAAAGACATAAGAATTTTTATTTTGTGGTTAGGGATAGATAATTATCTGTAAGAGAGTGTTAGAATAACTTGATTTAATTAATCAAAAACATATTTTATATTTAGATTTTTTTTTAGAACACCGATAATTTACATCTATAAACAAAGATTCGGTTGCTAAATCAAATAAAGAGATGTCCCCGCTTAAAAAAATCATAATATTTAATATTTCCAAGAAGTACGAAGTCTAAATTTGCTCGGCTATATAAATATGAGCAAGATGGTCCTATAAATCAGTGTATTGAAAGAATTATCAACATGAAGTTTACTGTGAGTATCCTAAATTGTATTTATTTTAGAAGCGGTTTTGTAATTTTTTTTATTATAGCTTTTATTCTTCTTCATCTGTATCGCATTGGCCTTTGGTGGCTCGTATGCTGCAGCTCATGGATTACCGCATGGACATGATCATCATGGACCGCATGGGGGACACGGTCCACACGGCGGACATGGGCCACATATTGGACATGGTCATGGACATGATCATGGACATGTACATATTGGGCGGCCATATTGATGACTAAAAATCTTTTAAGTTTGTCTTATTAAGTACGTTAACATTTCTCTTTTTATTATAAATTTTATATAAAAAGTCGTTGCTTGTTTATTTTATCCTAAACGTTAACAAGGTCAAATCTGATTGCTGTCGAGCCTCTAAAATTTCTTTCGACAACGTTAACTGTAAATATTTGCACAGAAAAATTATTTCCTAAGAATTGTTATGAGACTTGTACATATATCCATATTTATGGCTTTAATAATGTTAGATTTGAAGATTGGTTCTTAAAGATAACTGCTAATATCTAAGAACTAATATTTTTGTTTTATGTAATAATTTAATTTTTAAGAAAATGAATTTTTCTTTATAAATTGATTTTTAATCAACATAACAAAACTAATACTTTTCCAGTTAAGTTAAGGAAATTTAATGAAAATTTTTTTCATTAGCACGTTGGTAAGATTTTTGAGCTCAATAGTGCATTAATGCTTCTAATAAACCAATTTGAAGAAAATTTAATGAGTGTTTAATGTGTATAAATAATTTCTTATTATCAATAAACATCATTGCTATCATATTTTAAACTCAATAATGTACTTTTGGTTTTAATAGATTTTTAGAATGAAAATATAATAATCGTATTAGGAACGAATTGAGACATGACAATGAAATAAAGATCATTTTATTTCAAGAAAATTTAATGGATAGTCAATGTGTCATAAATAATTTCTTATTTTCCATAAACATCGTTATTATGATTGTTTAAATCCACCAATGCACTTTAGATTCGAATACATATAAATGAAGAATCATATCTCAGAAATGAATTGAGTTATGATTATGACATAAATATCATTTTAAAGCAAATTTAAAGAAGAGATAATGTGCTATAAATAATTTACTGATTTCTATAAACACCGTTAATATGATTTTTTTAGTTCAAGAATGCACTTTTAATTTTAATAGATTTTAATAACGGAAAATAATTAATCGTATCTCAGGAACGAATTGAGATATGATCATGAAATAAAGATCATGTTAAAGCAAATTTAATAGAGAGTTAACGTGACATAAATAATTTCTTATTTTCCATAAGCATCGTTAATATGATTTTTTATGTGCAACAATACACTTTTCATTTTAATGGATTTTAATAGTGGCTAATAAATAATCGTATCTCAGGAACGAATTGAGATATGACGATGAAATAAAGATCATGTTAAAGCATATTTAATAGAGACTTAACGTACCATAAATAATTTCTTGTTTTCCCATAAACGTGGTTGTTATAAATTTTTAAGTTCAACAATACGCTTCAGATATTAAAAGTGAAAAATTCAGAATTTTATCTCAAGAAGCTATTGAGATATAACTATGAAATAAATATCTTTTTAAAGTAAATTTTATGAAAAAATAATGTGCTATAGATTATTTATTAATTTCCATAAACATCATTAATATGATTTTTTAAGTTCAACAATGCACTTTTTATTTTAATGGATTTTAATAGTGGCAAATAAATAATCGTATCTCAGGAACGAATTGAGATATGACGATGAAATAAAGATCATGTTAAAGCATATTTAATAGAGAGTTAACGTACCATAAATAATTTCTTGTTTTCCCATAAACGTGGTTGTTATAAATTTTTAAGTTCAATAATACGCTTCAGATATTAAGAGTGAAAAATTCAGAATTTTATCTCAAGAAGCTATTGAGATATAACTATGAAGTAAATATCTTTTTAAAGTAAATTTTATGAAAAAATAATGTGCTATAGATTATTTATTAATTTCCATAAACATCATTAATATGATTTTTTAAGTTCAACAATGCACTTTTTATTTTAATGGATTTTAATAGTGGCAAATAAATAATCGTATCTCAGGAACGAATTGAGATATGACGGTGAAATAAAGATCATGTTAAAGCATATTTAATGGAGAGTTAACGTGCTATAAATAATTTCTTATTTTCCCATAAACATCGTTGTTATGAATTTCTAAGTTCAATAATACGCTTTAGATTCGAATAGCTATTAAGAGTGAAAAATTCAAAATCTTATCTCAAGAAGCTACTGGGATATGACTATGAAATAAATGTCCTTTTAACGTAAATTTTATGAAAAAATAATGTGCCATAAATTATTTATTAATTTGTATAAACACCGTTAATATGATTTTTTAAGTTCAACAATGCACTTTTAATTGTGATAGATTTTAAGAAAGAAAAATGAAGAATCGTATCTCAGAAACGAATGGAGTTATGACGATGACATAAATATCATTTTAAAGCAAATTTAATGAAGAGACAATGTGCCATAGATAATATATTAATTTCCATAAACATCGTTAATATGATTTTTTAAGTTCAACAATGTACTTTTTATTTTAATGAATTTTAATAGTGAAAAATAAATAATTGTATCTCAGGAACAAATTGAGACATGACGATGATATAAAGATCATGTTAAAGCATATTTAATAGAGAGTTAACGTGCCATAAATAATTTCTTATTTTCCATAAACATAGTTATTATGTTTTTTTAAGTTCAACTATACACTTTGGATTCGAATAGATATTAAGAGTGAAAAATGAAGAATCTTACCTCAAGAAGCAATTCAGATATGACAATGAAATAAATATTGTTTTAAAGCAAATTTTATGAAAAATAATGTGCCATAAATTATCTATTAATTTCCATAAACATCATTAATATTATTTTTAAGTTCAACAATGCACTTTTTATTTTAATGGATTCTAATAGTGGCAAATAAATAATCGTATCTCAGGAACGAATTGAGATATGACGATGAAATAAAGATCATGTTAAAGCATATTTAATAGAGAGTTAACGTACCATAAATAATTTCTTGTTTCCCCATAAACGTGGTTGTTATAAACTTTTAAGTTCAACAATACACTTCAGATATTAAGAGTGAAAAATTCAGAATTTTATCTCAAGAAGCTATTGAGATATAACTATGAAATAAATACCTTTTTAAAGTAAATTTTATGAAAAAATAATGTGCTATAGATTATTTATTAATTTCCATAAACATCATTAATATGATGTTTTAAGTTCAACAATACAGTTTTTATATTAATGGATTATAATAGTAGCAAATAAATAGTCGTATCTCAGGAACGAATTGTGATATGACGATGAAATGAAGATCATATTAAAGCAAATTTAATACAGAGTTAACGTGCCATAAATAATTTCTTATTTTCCCATAAACATCGTTGTTATGAATTTTTAAGTTCAATAATACGCTTTAGATTCGAAGAGATATTAAGAGTGAAAAATTCAGAATTTTATCTCAAGAAGCTATTGAGATATGACTATGAAATAAATATCTTTTTAAAGTAAATTTTATGAAAAAAGAGTGTGCCATAGATTATTTATTAATTTGTATAAACACCGTTAATATGATTTTTTAAGTTCAACAATACAGTTTTTATTTTAATGGATTTTAATAGTGGCAAATAAATAATCGTATCACAGGAACGAATTGAAATATGACGATAAAATAAAGATAATGTTGAAGCAAATTTAATAGAGAGTTAACGTACCATAAATAATTTCTTATTTACCATAAACATCGTTATTATGATTTTTTAAGTTCAACAATACACTTTGGATTCGAATAGATATTAAGAGTGAAAAATGAAGAATCTTACCTCAAGAAGCAATTGAGATATGACAATGAAATATATATTACTTTAGAGCAAATTTTATGAAAAAATAATGTGCCATAGATTATTTATTAATTTCCATAAACATCATTAATATGATTTTTTAAGTTCAACAATGCACTTTTTATTTTAATGGATTTTAATAGTGGCAAATAAGTAATCGTATCTCAGAAACGAATTGAGATATGACGGTGAAATAAAGATCATGTTAAAGCATATTTAATAGAGAGTTAACGTGCTATAAATAATTTCTTATTTTCCTATAAACATCGTTGTTATGAATTTCTAAGTTCAATAATGCGCTTTAGATTCGAATAGATATTAAGAGTGAAAAATTCAAAATCTTATCTCAAGAAGCTACTGAGATATGACTATGAAATAAATGTCCTTATAAAGTAAATTTTATGAAAAAATAATGTGCCATAAATTATTTATTAATTTGTATAAACACCGTTAATATGATTTTTTAAGTTCAACAATGCACTTTTAATTGTGATAGATTTTAAGAAAGAAAAATGAAGAATCGTATCTCAGAAACGAATGGAGTTATGACAATGACATAAATATCATTTTAAAGCAAATTTAATGAAGAGACAATGTGCCATAGATAATATATTAATTTCCATAAACATCGTTAATATGATTTTTTAAGTTCAACAATGTACTTTTTATTTTAATGGATTTTAATAGTGAAAAATAAATAATTGTATCACAGGAACAAATTGAGATATGACGATGAAATAAAGATCATGTTAAAGCAAATTTAATAGAGAATTAACCAACCGTAAATAATTTCTTATTTTCTATAAACATCGTTATGGTTTTTTAAGTTCCACTACAGAGTTTGGATTCGAATAGATATTAAGAGTGAAGAATGAAGAATCTTATCACCAAGAAACCATTGAGATATGACTATGAAATAAATATTCTTTTATAACAAATTTTATGAAAAATAATGTACCATAGATTATTTATTAATTTGAAATTAAAATTTTTAATAAAAAAATTAAAACGTTTTTTTTATTTATTTTTTATTTTAATGGATTTTAATAGTGGCAAATAAATAATCGTATCTCAACAACGAATTGAGATATGACGATGAAATAAAGATCATGTTCAAACAAATTTATTAGAGAGTAAACGTGCCATAGATAATTTGTTATTTTCCATAAATATCGTTATTATGATTTTTTTAAGTTCAACTATACACTTTGGATTCGAATAGATATTAAGAGTGAGAAATGAAGAATCTTATCTCAATAAGCAATTGAGGTATAACAATGAAATAAATATGATTTTGAAGCAAATTTAATGGAGAAATAATGTGCCATAGTAATTTATTAATTTCTATAAACACGGTTAATATGATTTTTTAAGTTCAACAATACACTTTTAATTTTAATTGATTTTAATGGTGGAGAATAAATAATCGTATCTCAGGAACGAATTGAGATATGATGATGAAATAAATATCATGTTGCAGTAAATTAAATAAAGAGTTAACTAAAATAATTTGTTATTTTCCATAAACACCGTCATTATGATTTTTTAAATCCAACAATACACTTCGAATTCGAATAGATATTAAGACTGAATATTCAAAATTTTATCTCAAGAAGCAACTGAGATATGACAATGAAATAAATATCCTTTTAAAGTAAATTTAATGAAGACATAAGGTTCCGTATTAGATTCTAATAGATTTGAAGCGTGAAAAATAAAAAAAAATATCTCAAGAACGAATCAAGGACGATATGTCAAGAAAGAAAGTCATTATTTGTGTATTTTATCCTAAACATTAACAAGGTCGTCAAGCCTCCAAATTACGACTTTCGACAATGTTAATTGTAAATATTTACCAAAAAAAATGATTTCCTAAGAATTTGAATCAGACATATATTCATAGTTTTAATAATCTTATATTTGAGATCACATCTTATATTTTTGAATTTCGTTTTTATACACAACTTTCTATCCGATTAGTTTATACATTGGTTATCATCTTCGTTTTGTGCAATAATTTAATTTCTTCTTTTTTCATCAATCTTTTTATTTTTTATTTTTAATTAATATGATAAAATTATTTCTTTTAGAAAGATTTAAATAAAAATACATCAAATTCCATATTTTACTTTTTTTTAACCTTTATGATATCATGTCCGTTTTGTATGACCGCTTTTACTCGTCATACGATGGTTTTAACCGTTTTACTGATTTAGTCGCAATTGCAATGGGATGTTGTAGATAATCTACAATTAGCTCTTCTGGTATAACTCCTACCATTTGTATGGTGATAGGTTGGGATATAGGGGGATGTGGACTTCCAAGAACTGTTTGTTGCCCAATAAATGCAACGAAGAAAACGAAGCAAAATATAGACTACAAAAAGATTCTTATTAATTATGACCTAAATTTACTTACAATAAGATTCATGGTGGTTTAATTTTACTTCGATTCAAAACTCAAATTTCTGTGCTATTTATACTCAGGTAAACTACTTAGTTTTCAACTTCTTTATGATAAAACTTGATTGATTTTTAAACGACAAAATATCTTGAAAAAACCGGAACTAAACAAGCATCATTAATTAACTAATTCTACGCATTTGCTTTGAATAAATGAGTATTTTATTCTAATTAAGATAATCTAATCTACACAAGTAATTTTGTAATTTATTTTTAAAATTCGTTATTTAACAAATACTTAGCACCATAATTACATCAATCGCACCGAGAGGAATTTGGGAAAGATGTAGCTATAAAAGGCGTTCTAAACATGTACTTGATATCATTGGTTTACAAGAAATAAGAAAATGAAGGTCGCTGTAAGTAAAATTTACTAAAAGAAAGGTTGTGAAGTAAATTATTAATAATTGATTGCAGATTGCATTCTTTTATTTATTCGTCGTAACATTTTTTGGCGCACCAGGATGTGTTTATGGTCAATCAGGAGATCCATGGGAAACTGCTCAAGCGCCAACTCAACCATGTATTAAATGTGCTTCACCACCACATCAACTCCCAGGTCAAGTCATCCCTATTGTTCCATCCTACCCTGTTGCACCCGTTGCTCCAATCAATCCCGTTGTTGTTGTTCCACCTGTTGCTCCGGTTGCTCCAGTCCGTCCTGTTGTTGTTGTTAAGCCAGTTCGTTCTGTTGTCCCTGTTGCTCCAGTCCGTCCCGTTGTTGTTGTTAAGCCAGTTCGTCCTGTTATCCCTGTTGCTCCAATCCGTCCCGTTGTTGTTGCTAAGCCAGTACGTCCTGTTGTTGTTGTTAAGCCAGTACGTCCTGTTGTCCGCGTTGTTCCAGTCCGTCCTGTTGTTCCTGTTAAGCCAGTACGTCCTGTACATAAGCACAATGATATCATAAAGGTTAATATTGTCCAACATTGATCTGTTTCGAAACTGGCTTAAAATCTAGGGCTCAAATAAAACGTGTAAATATGAATGTAATGAAACCGGACTTACAATTTCTTATTTTTGTACTTATAATAAAAAAATTTGTTGTATGATAATTATAAATAAATAAAAATAAACTGATAATAACTATATGCAATAATGAAGTTTAACTTGAACATATAATTAGTCCCAATTATTATCTTCAATCTATGCTTTAGATTGTTTAAAATAATTCAATTCAATTTACGCTCGTATGGAATAATTACTAATGAGAGGGTCATTGTACGGTTTAATTTCTACAAGGTTGTTGGAGCTTAAGGTACCAGTTTAACGTATGCACAAGTTTTTATATTTCAGCGATAAGAATTAATGCATAAACAAGGTTTCATTTGCCAAACCGGATTAAAAGATGCACCTGGTGGAAATGCCCATCAAATTAATTATCCTGAAGAAGTATATAAGAGCCGCTGAACTTGCACTTGACATCAGTGACTTCACCTACGCATCACCATGAAGATGGTAAGTAATAGAAATTTTAATAATTAAAAATAAAAAAAAAAAATTTAATAACTTTTTTGTTTTAGATATTTTGTTTATTCCTTTGCATTGCACTGGCTTATGCCGGTCCACTAACTGTGGGTGGATACGGTCATGGAGGTTCCTATGAACATGGGCCCGAAAAAGGTCACGAAAAAGGCTACGATCACAAGAACGAGCATAAGTACGATCACGGATACGATCACGATCATAAATATGACCATAAAGGTGATTATAAATACGAACATGATCACGACCACAAATACGATAATGATCATAAGTACGATCATGATTATGATCATAAGTACGATCATGACCACAAGTACGATCATGACCATAAGTACGATCATGATCACGATGACAAATACGATCACGATCATAAATACGAGCACGATCATAAGTACGACCACGATCATAAATACGATCATGATCATAAGTACGATCATGATCACAAATACGATCACGACCACAAATACGATCATGACTACGAACATGGAGGCTATGGTGGGTATGGAAGTCATCATGATTCAAGCGATCATGAGAAATAGATTTAAGAATAGAATATTAAGTAGATTTAACGATCGATTTAAATTTGAGTACTGGCCAGGATTTGTTTAATATAAAAATAAAAAGATTTTCATAGCAATAATTTGATTTGATATTACTTTCATATAACAAAATCCCCATTCCTTAAATTTTATATTAATTCTCTTTGAATGAATGCTGCTTTATGTTGGCAAAACATAAAGCAGTCATGTAATATTGGTTGTGTTACATTCAGGAAATATAACGAAGAAATATACAATAATTAATATAAAGTTCATTATCAAAAGCATAGATGGGGGTTTATTAAAGATTAGTTTTTAAGAAATGAAAATTTTTTAGAATAGTTTTTAAAAACTTCTCTTATTAACAAAACGTATTGAGATACCGGGATGCATAATAACTATTTTAATAACTATTTTAAAGTATTTCTAATTTAATTTTAATATGCTCTAATCATTATTTATGGTAAATAAACCTGGTTATTATGCACTTGATTTTAAAAACAGAAAATAAAAGGAAGATATCTCAAGAACGAATTGAGATATGACGATGAAATAAACATCAATTTATTGAATTCTTCATTATAATTTCTATTATTAATTTCTTGTTTTTCATAAACACCACAGTTATGATGTTTTAAGCTCAATAATGCAGTTTTGGAGAGTGGAAAGTAAAAAATCGTATCTCAAGAACGAATTGAGATATCAAGATGAAATAAATATCATTTTAAAGCAAATTTAACGTAACCAATTTATTACTTATTTTCTATAAACACCACTGATATGATTTTTTAACATCAACAATGAATGCATTTTTAATTGCAATAGATTTTAAGAGTACAAAATAAAAACATCGTATCTGAAGAACTAATCGAGATATGACGATGAAATAAAGATCATTTTAAAGCTAATTTAATGAAGATTTAAAGTTGTATAGATACTTTTCTTATTTTTAATAAACGTCGCTGTTATGATTCTTTTAAATTCATCACTGCGTTTTTGATTCGAATAAGTATTAAGAGCGAAAAATTAGATATTGTATCTTAAGAACTAATTGAGATATGACGATGAAATAAACATTATTTCAAAGGAAATTTAATGAAGACTTAAAGTTGTATAGATAATTTTTTCTTATTTTCCATAAACTTTGTTGATGTGATCTTTTTAAGTTCAACACTCTGTCTTTGATTCTAATAGGTATGAAGAGCGAAAAATTAGAAATCGTATCTCAAGAAACAATTGAGATATGACAATGAAATAAAAATCATTTTAAAGGAAATTTAATGAAGATTTAAAGTTGTATAGATAATTTCTTATTTTACATAAACATTGTTGATATGATCTTTTTAAGCTCAACACTCCGTCTTTGATTCGAAAAGGTATTAAGAGCAAAAAATTAGAAATCGTATCTCAAGAACCAAGTGAGATATGACGATGAAATAATGGCTATTTTGAAGGAAATTTAATAAAGATTTAAAGTTGTATAGATAATTTCTCATTTTACATAAACTTTGTTGATATGATCTTTTTATACTCAACACTCCGTCTTTGATTCTAATAGGTACGAAGAACGAAAAATTAGAAATCGTATCTCAAGAACCAATTGTGATATGACGATAAAATAGAGATCATTTTAAAGGAAATTTAATGAAGATTTAAAGTTGTGTAGATAATATCTTATTTTCCATAAATATTGTTGACATGATCTTTTTAAGCTCAACACTTCGTCTTTGATTCGAATAGGAATGAAGAGCGAAAAATAAGAAATAGTATCTCAAGAACCAATTGAGATATGACAATGAAATAAAAATCATTTTAAAGGAAATTTAATGAAGATTTAAAGTTGTGTAGATAATATCTTATTTTCCATAAATATTGTTGATATGACCTTTTTAAGCTCAACACTTCGTCTTTGATTCGAATACGAATGAAGAGCGAAAAATTAGAAATCGTATCTCAAGAACCAATTGAGATATGACGATGAAGTAAAGATCATTTGAAAGGAAATCTAATGAAGATTTAAAGTTGTATAGATAATTTTTTATTTTCCATTAACTTTGTTGATGTGATCTTTTTAAGTTCAACATTCTGTCTTTGATTCTAATAGGTATGAAGAGCGAAAAATTAGAAATCGTATCTCAAGAAACAATTGAGATATGACTATGAAATAAAAATCATTTTAAAGGAAATTTAATGAAGATTTAAAGTTGTATAGATAATTTCTTATTTTACATAAACATTGTTGATATGATCTTTTTAAGCTCAACACTCCGTCTTTGATTCGAATAGGTATTAAGAGGGAAAAATTAGAAATCGTATCTCAAGAACCAATTGAGATATGACGATGAAATAAAGACCATTTTAAAGGAAATTTAATGCAGATTTAAAGTTGTATAGATAATTTCTTATTTTTCATAAACATCATTGTTATGATTTTTTAAGCACAATTCTGCATTTTTGATTCGAATAGGTATTAAGAGCGAAAAATTAGAAATCGTATCTCAAGAACCAATTGAGATATGGCGATGAAATAAAGATCATTTTAAAGGAAATTTAATGAAGATTTAAAGTTGTATAGATAATTTTTTATTTTACATAAACATTGTTGATATGATCTTTTTAAGCTCAACATTCCGTCTTTGATTCGAATAGGTATTAAGAGGGAAAAATTAGAAATCGTATCTCAAGAACCAATCGAGATATGACGATGAAATAAAGATCATTTTAAAGGAAATTTAATGCAGATTTAAAGTTGTATAGATAATTTCTTATTTTTCATAAACATCATTGTTATGATTTTTTTAGCACAATTCTGCGTTTTTGATTCGAATAGGTATTAAGAGCGAAAAATTAGAAATCGTATCTCAAGAAACAATTGAGATATGGCGATGAAATAAAGATCATTTGAAAGGAAATTTAATGAAGATTTAAAGTTGTATAAATAATTTCTTATTTTTCATAAACATCGTTGTTATGATTTTTTAAGCTCAATTCTGCGTTTTTGATTCGAATAGGTATTAAGAGCGAAAAATTAGAAATCGTATCTCAAGAACCAAGTGAGATATGACGATGAAATAAAGATCATTTTAAAGGAAATTTAATGAAGATTTAAAGTTGTATAGATAATTTCTTATTTTCCATAAACATTGTTGATATGATCTTTTTAAGCTCAACACTCTGTCTTTGATTCGAATAGGTATTAAGAGCGAAAAATTAGAAATCGTATCTCAAGAACCAATTGTGATATGACGATAAAATAGAGATCATTTTAAAGGAAATTTAATGAAGATTTAAAGTTGTGGAGATAATATCTTATTTTCCATAAATATTGTTGACATGATCTTTTTAAGCTCAACACTTCGTCTTTGATTCGAATAGGAATGAAGAGCGAAAAATAAGAAATCGTATCTCAAGAACCAATTGAGATATGACAATGAAATAAAAATCATTTTAAAAGAAATTTAATGAAGATTTAAAGTTGTGTAGATAATATCTTATTTTCCATAAATTTTGTTGATATGACCTTTTTAAGCTCAACACTTCGTCTTTGATTCGAATACGAATGAAGAGCGAAAAATTAGAAATCATATCTCAAGAACCAATTGAGATATGACGATGAAATAAAGATCATTTTAAAGGAAATTTAATGAAGATTTAAAGTTGTATAGATAATTTCTTATTTTCCATAAACATTGTTGATATTATCTTTTTAAGCTCGATACTCCGTCTTTGATTCGAATAGGCATTAAGAGCGAAAAATTAGAAATCGTATCTCAAGAACCAATTGAGATATGACGATGAAATAAAGATCATTTTAAAGGAAATTTAATGCAGATTTAAAGTTGTATAGATAATTTCTTATTTTTCATAAACATCGTTGTTATGATTTTTTAAGCACAATTCTGCATTTTTGATTCGAATAGGTATTAAGAGCGAAAAATTAGAAATCGTATCTCAAGAACCAATTGTGATATGACGATAAAATAGAGATCATTTTAAAGGAAATTTAATGAAGATTTAAAGTTGTGTAGATAATATCTTATTTTCCATAAATATTGTTGACATGATCTTTTTAAGCTCAACACTTCGTCTTTGATTCGAATAGGAATGAAGAGCGAAAAATAAGAAATCGTATCTCAAGAACCAATTGAGATATGACAATGAAATAAAAATCATTTTAAAAGAAATTTAATGAAGATTTAAAGTTGTGTAGATAATATCTTATTTTCCATAAATTTTGTTGATATGACCTTTTTAAGCTCAACACTTCGTCTTTGATTCGAATACGAATGAAGAGCGAAAAATTAGAAATCATATCTCAAGAACCAATTGAGATATGACGATGAAATAAAGATCATTTTAAAGAAAATTTAATGAAGACTTAAAGTTGTATAGATAATTTCTTATTTTCCATAAACATTGTTGATATTATCTTTTTAAGCTCAATACTCCGTCTTTGATTCGAATAGGCATTAAGAGCGAAAAATTAGAAATCGTATCTCAAGAACCAATTGAGATATGACGATGAAATAAAGATCATTTTAAAGGAAATTTAATGAAGATTTAAAGTTGTATAGATAATTTCTTATTTTCCATAATTATTGTTGATATTATCTTTTTAAGCTCGATACTTCGTCTTTGATTCGAATAGGCATTAAGAGCGAAAAATTAGAAATCGTATTTCAAGAACCAATTGAGATATGACGATGAAATAAAGATCATTTTAAAGGAAATTTAATGAAGATTTAAAGTTGTATAGATAATTTCTTATTTTCCATAAACATTGTTGATATTATCTTTTTAAGCTCAATACTCCGTCTTTGATTCGAATAGGCATTAAGAGCGAAAAATTAGAAATCGTATCTCAAGAACCAATTGAGATATGACGATGAAATAAAGATCATTTTAAAGGAAATTTAATGAAGATTTAAAGTTGTATAGATCTTATTTTCCATAAACTTTGTTGATATGATCTTTTTAAGCTCAACACTCCGTCTTTGATTCGAATAGGTATTAAGAGCGAAAAATTAGAAATCGTATCTCAAGAACCAATTGAGATATGACGATGAAGTAAAGATCATTTTAAAGGAAATTTAATGAAGATTTAAAGTTGTGTAGATAATATCTTATTTTTCATAAATATTGTTGTCATGATCTTTTTAAGCTCAACACTTCGTCTTTGATTCGAATAGGAATGAAGAGCGAAAAATTAGAAATCGTATCTCAAGAACCAATTGAGATATGATGATGAAATAAAGATCATTTGAAAGGAAATTTAATGAAGATTTAAAGTTTTATAGATAATTTCTTATTTTCCATAAACTGTGTTGATATGATCTTTTTAAGCTCAACACTCCGTCTTTGATTCGAATAGGTATTAAGAGCGAAAAATTAGAAATCGTATCTCAAGAACCAACTGAGATATGACGATGAAATAAAGATCATTTTAAAGAAAATTTAATGAAGACTTAAAGTTGTATAGATCTTATTTTCCATAAACTTTGTTGATATGATCTTTCTAAGCTCAACACTCCGTCTTTGATTCGAATAGGTATTAAGAGCGAAAAATTAGAAATCGTATCTCAAGAACCAATTGAGATATGGCAATGAAATAAAGATCATTTTAAAGGAAATTTAATGAAGATTTAAAGTTGTATAGATAATTTCTTATTTTCCATAAACTTTGTTGATGTGATCTTTTTAAGTTCAACACTCCGTCTTTGATTCGAATAGGTATTAAGAGCGAAAAATTAGAAATCGTATCTCAAGAACCAATTGAGATATGACGATGAAATAAAGATCATTTTAAAGGAAATTTAATGAAGATTTAAAGTTGTATAGATAATTTCTTATTTTCCATTAACATTGTTGATATGATCTTTTTAAGCTCAACACTCCGTCTTTGATTCGAATAGGTATTAAGAGCGAAAAATTAGAAATCGTATCTCAAGAACTAATTGAGATATGACGATGAAATAAAGATCATTTTAAAGGAAATTTAATGAAGATTTAAAGTTGTATAGATAATTTCTTATTTTCCATAAGCTGTGTTGATATGATCTTTTTAAGCTCAACACTCTGTCTTTGATTCGAATAGGTATTAAGAGCGAAAAATTAGAAATCGTATCTCAAGAACCAAGTGAGATATGACGATGAAATAATGGCTATTTTGAAGGAAATCTAATAAAGATTTAAAATTGTATAGATAATTTCTTATTTTGCATAAACATTGTTGATATGATCTTTTTAAGCTCAACACTCCGTCTTTGATTCGAATAGGTATTAAGAGCGAAAAATTAGAAATCGTATCTCAAGAACCAATTGAGATATGACGATGAAATAAAGATCATTTTAAAGGAAATTTAATGAAGATTTAAAGTTGTATAGATAATTTCTTATTTTCCATTAACATTGTTGATATGATCTTTTTAAGCTCAACACTCCGTCTTTGATTCGAATAGGTATTAAGAGCGAAAAATTAGAAATCGTATCTCAAGAACTAATTGAGATATGACGATGAAATAAAGATCATTTTAAAGGAAATTTAATGAAGATTTAAAGTTGTATAGATAATTTCTTATTTTCCATAAGCTGTGTTGATATGATCTTTTTAAGCTCAACACTCTGTCTTTGATTCGAATAGGTATTAAGAGCGAAAAATTAGAAATCGTATCTCAAGAACCAAGTGAGATATGACGATGAAATAATGGCTATTTTGAAGGAAATTTAATAAAGATTTAAAATTGTATAGATAATTTCTTATTTTGCATAAACATTGTTGATATGATCTTTTTAAGCTCAACACTCCGTCTTTGATTCGAATAGGTATTAAGAGCGAAAAATTAGAAATCGTATCTCAAGAACCAATTGAGATATGACGATGAAATAAAGATCATTTTAAAGGAAATTTAATGAAGATTTAAAGTTGTATAGATAATTTCTTATTTTCCATAAACATTGTTGATATGATCTTTTTAAGCTCAACACTCTGTCTTTGATTCGAATAGGTATTAAGAGCGAAAAATTAGAAATCGTATCTCAAGAACTAATTGAGATATGACGATGAAATAAAGATCATTTTAAAGGAAATTTAATGAAGATTTAAAGTTGTATAGATAATTTCTTATTTTCCATAAACATTGTTGATATGATCTTTTTAAGCTCAATTCTCCGTCTTTGATTCGAATAGGTATAAGAGCGAAAAATTAGAAATCGTATCTCAAGAACCAATTGAGATATGACGATGAAATAAAGATCATTTTAAAGGAAATTTAATGAAGATTTAAAGTTGTATAGATAATTTCTTATTTTCCATAAACTTTGTTGATATGATCTTTTTAAGCTCAACACTTCGTCTTTGATTCGAATAGGTATTAAGAGCGAAAAATTAGAAATCGTATCTCAAGAACCAATTGAGATATGACGATGAAAAAAGATCATTTTAAAGGAAATTTAATGAAGATTTAAAGTTGTATAGATAATTTCTTATTTTCCATAAACATTGTTGATATGATCTTTTTAAGCTCAATACTCCGTCTTTGATTCGAATAGGTATAAGAGCGAAAAATTAGAAATCGTATCTCAAGAACCAATTGAGATATGACGATGAAATAAAGATCATTTTAAAGGAAATTTAATGAAGATTTAAAGTTGTATAGATAATTTCTTATTTTCCATAAACTTTGTTGATATGATCTTTTTAAGCTCAACACTTCGTCTTTGATTCGAATAGGTATTAAGAGCGAAAAATTAGAAATCGTATCTCAAGAACCAATTGAGATATGACGATGAAAAAAGATCATTTTAAAGGAAATTTAATGAAGATTTAAAGTTGTATAGATCTTATTTTCCATAAACTTTGTTGATATGATCTTTTTAAGCTCAACACTCCGTTTTTGATTCGAATAGGTATTAAGAGCGAAAAATTAGAAATCGTATCTCAAGAACCAATTGAGATATGAAGATGAAATAAAGATCATTTTAAAGGAAATTTAATGAAAATTTAAAGTTGTATAGATAATTTCTTATTTTCCATAATCACCACTGTTATGATTTTTTAAGCTCAACAATGCAGTTGTGGTTCTAAGATATTATCAGAGTGAAAAATAAATAATCATATCTCAAGAACGAATTGAGATATGACAATATAGTAAGGATAACATTAAAGCAAATTTAATGAGGAACGTAACAAATTTATTACTTATTTTCCATAAACACCACCAATATGATTTTTTAACTTCAACAATTAATGCACTTTTAATTGCAATAGACTTTAGGGGTAGATAATAAAAACATCGTATCTGAAGAACTAATCGAGATATGAAGATGAAATAAAGATCATTTGTAAGCTAATTTAATGAAGATTTAAAGTGGTATAGATAATTTCTTATTTTCTATAGACACCTCTATGATTTCTTAAGTTCAATGATGCACTTTTAATTGTAATAGATTTTAAGAATGGAAAACAAAACATCGTATCTCAAGAACGAATTGAAATATGACGATGGGTTAAGATTTAGTATACTTTAAATTATTTCTTATTTTCCATAAATACCGTTGTTGTAATTTTCTTAAACTCGAACTGCACTATTTAAATTACGATTTTGATTGGATAAAATAAAAGTTACACCTTTTTGAAACAAAATATAACGAAACACAATAGTAAAAAGAAGAAAATTTAATATGCTTAAGTGTACAAATTCAGGAAGAAGTACAAAACAATAATTTTTTGTAGAATTTAAAAAAGTAATATCAAAATTCTGATCACAAGTTCTGTTAATGTTTTTCAAGTCACTATTTTTATCCCCAGTATTTTTTGCCACCGCCATAACCACCTCCAAATCCACCACCGTATCCTCCTCCGTATCCACCACCGAATCCGCCTCCGAATCCACCACCGCCCCCATAACCTCCACCATATCCGCCACCGTATCCACCGCCAAATCCACCTCCGTATCCACCGCCTAATCCACCACCATATCCTCGTCTATGTCCACCATAACCACGTCTACCATAACCTCCACCACAACAACCTGGATTAGGGGCAGCAAATACTGCCACTAAGAAAATGACACACACCAACAAAATCTGCAAAAGAGATTTAATTAATAAAATGTAATTTTAGTTATAAAAATTTAAATTTTGTATTACCTTAACCAAATTGTGTTGAACCATGTTGTTTGAACAGTGTTTCTTTGAAGGCAACAAAATAAAGAAGATACATTCGTGGTAATTGAACGGCTTTTATATACACACATGATGATGAGAGTGATGAGCGATGATGAGCCATAATCGATGAAGGTCAGTGGAAACCACAGCTTCTGCACCGGCAATTTGGGATTTGAATGAAGACGATTGAAAAAAAATGCAAAAATTACCTTATTACGACATTGACTTTTTCAATATAGCGAGAATCGCGGCCCGTTACAAACGATTAAACTTGTTTTCAATCTTTTACTATGAACTTTTGTGAATAATAAACAAAGAAAAAAATTGAATTACTACTGTATATAATTTTATATGGGAAAAAAACATTTTTTAAAGTATTTAATAATAAAGTAAAATTATTATAAAAGGGCTTAAATATATTATGCCAAATTTCTCCATATAAAATAATAGTTCTAATAAAAAAATATGATGTAACATGTAAAGTGTATATACTTTGGTTATTCCCGTGTGTTTGTTAATAAAAAATTATAGCCGGTAGCAAGACCAGAATTTTCTTTAGTCATCATCTCGACATGCGATCGTAATTCGGGAAGTACCTCGAGTAGCACCTTTGAGTACACTTTAATTATTTTTTAATATCCTTTTTACATTTACAGCCATTGACGTAAATTGATTTGCGTGAGATGTAAATTAGTTTAAGTGTTTTTCAATTAGTGTGGGTAGTTCTTATATAAAAATCAGGAATCGTTTCAAATCGCTCAGTGTTACTTTAACCTTTTCGGAGTTCTTCAGATTTATAAAATCTCCTAATAAAATTTAGAGAAAAAAGAGTGGTATCTATGAAAAAGCCTTTATGGAATAATTATAACAATAACGAATATTGGAATAAAAGAAAATGAAAAATAATAGAAGTAAGTACATTTCAGGTCCATTCGAAATCTCTTATCGTGAATAAGTTTGAGATAAATGGAGAAGTTTCTCGGAAATCGAAATGTGTAGTACTGGAATTGGAATCTTCTTTTTCTTATTGTATAATTTTGTTTTAATTCTTATTAAAGATTTATAAAAAAAATTTCGTTTAATATGTATTTTAGGTTCTACAATAAGAATCCATTGAGAGGAAAGATTTTTCTGTTCAGGTGTTTCTGTCAACGTTAAACTGCTTTTTCTACAAATTACACTTTTCTGTCTTACACCTATGATTACTCCTACATTATTCAACGGATTTAAATTTTGTTTTTTATTTTATGCTTGTATCATCTTATTCTAGGAATGCACGTAATCATTTTTCGATATATCTTAACTGTCAGGCTTTTAAACAATTTTTAATCAATAAATATAATAGTGATATTGACAACCACTTCATCAAAACTCAACACTTTTTACAAATCTTTTCTTGTTTCTTAGTTTTTTAATTTGGAAAAGTAATCGTACTTAAAATTTTATGAATCAACTTTATCTATTGACCCTGCATGATTTGCCATCTTAACGTTGCAGACATCTGCTGAATCCGAACCCAACTGAATCTTACTCAATCCTTTTTTTAACTAGCTTTTAGCTAGGAACTTGGACGGCTAGATAGTGTAGGGTTGAGACCAAAGACTTCGACCCTATAGACAACCTTTTGCTCGTCTTATCTGATTCTCTCTGTAGTACAAAACAGTACATTACTTTTCATTCTGCTATAATATCGATTTCTTGCCTGTCTCCATATTACCCATCAGTTTCGTGGGCAGGGACGCGTGCCTTCCTCTCCTATCATCCTATATTTTCCATAAATGAGTTAGTTACCGTAAGATGGTATCACTTGGATAAAATTGTTGCGCATTGCCCAAAATAAAAAGTGAAGAAGTAATGTTAGTATAACAGAAACATGTTCATCATATCAACGCAATCTTCAGGATTACATCGCTACCATAAAACATTGAAAATACCTTATACAAACAATAAAGAAATTAAAAAGAGTCGTGTCTGAATAGCCCCGTTGTTGGGCTTCTTGGACACTAAACCTCATTTTAGGGATCATATCTTATTTGCATGTCAAATAGTCAACATAGTCTGAAAAAATGACTAAAAAATGTAATTGAAGCATTAAGGAATGTATTCTTATGTACAAAGCATATTTTGGACGCTGTTCTGTTGGATAGGTTGATTATAGCGATAAATGTATCGATTACATCTGCATCTGGATTGTTATTCTTGAAGACCAACCAATGTTTCAGAAATCAACAGGTCTTCAGACTTGTTTCAAACAGTCGGATGTTGTGCAAGCCATAAAGATATTTTGAAAATTTCGCAGTATTCGAAAATTATTGAAACTGGTTATAAATTATGCAATAGTGAATCATTATCGATTATTTTGTTATCTTATTGTTTTTTAAGCTGTTCTAGATTTCTTAAGTTATCTTTCTATCATTCTAACCCTTATTAAGTTCATAAAATAATTTTGTCCAGCTAGAATCGAAATTCAGCCCAATGTGGCCCGTCAAATATTCCGATAATATTAACTTGACCGTCTAAGAAAAACTTTGGGAATTTCTAGTCTAGAAGAAAATGCAGAACCATTCAACCAAACAAATGATTCTTGACCCATCGTTGTCTCTATTCTTTTTCTTGCCTCGTAAAATTTCCAATTTTGAAAATATTGTGTTAGCAGTTTTGCATCCAACCAACTACAACATTTTTATATTCTTCAAATAGCTTAGGGTTGACATTTAAGTCTTGCATGACGCAATAATCCGTCGAAGTTATCCCTCTCGAAATAACTTTTACATCCTTTGTATTCTTTCCATATCACCATCTATTTTTCTTTAATAAATGATTATATCTACTTATTCTTTCCCTTATACTTTCCCAATTGCAGGCTCTCTCCCATACTGGAAGATCAGGAAGTGCATAGCATTTCAACATATTTCTTCCGTCTTAATTCTTTCCTTTATACCGAAGCAGCGTATATCACTACCGAGCTTATTGTAGAGTACCTCCAATTCCTCATATATTACAGTAATAGAACGGATAGTGATTTTACGAAATGTGGGATACCCGAATATTCGGCGTAGAAAACGTACAAAAGACCAATAAAGCTTGTTAAATCTGTTGTTTCAAAAATTTTTTCATAAGATTAATAATTGTTACCATTGTAAACCTCATTGTAAAGTTACCATTTTGATGTGCTCGAGCAAATTAAATCGGGCGGCGTCTTTTTTGGAAGTGTGCCAAGTGTCGGGGTAGTTTGGACAAATCCGTCATTATTGACGATGAAAATTTTGATTCCAACTCTTCTAATTGCCTAAGTAATGCCCAGTTGTATCGTATCTTGTCTTCCATACGGGAGGATGTGAGAAATTTAACAAGCAAATATGATGAGATTTTGAAGTCTGTTTCCTTTGATGGTGAAAAAATCATCGATTTCGAGTGTTCCCTAAATAACTTCAGTGATAAGATAAAGCAGGTCGACGTACTGACCGCTGAAAATGCCACTCTTAAGGCTGATTTGGTTATTGCCGAAAGTCGTCTTGATGATCTTGAACAGTATTCGCGGTACAATAATCTGATTATCTCAGGAGTTCCTAAACGCGTGGGTGAAAACCTTCCCGTTATACTATCGAACATTGCTGTTGCCATAAAGTTTCCCATTACTACTTCCGACATCGATGCTATTCACCGTCTGCCTCCTAAGTCGTCGCTAGTGAAAGAAGGTCCGCGCACTGAGGCCATTATTATCAAATTCTTATCTAGAACGACAAGTGATCGCCTTCTTAATGGGTACAACTTATATCGTCGTAATTCCAGCAGCCGAGGTATATCTGTACTTGATGTCGGGTATAATTTCTTCATTAATGAACATTTAACACCTAAAAATATGGATGAGGAACTGTGTGCCCCACGTAAGAAAAGATGATAGAGCAAAGATTTTGGTCATTAAGTCTATTACGGATCTGAAGAAGCTTTAAGATTTTCTCTTGTTGCTTGTCATATTTCTTGATACTACTATTCAATCTATGGGTCTAAGTTTTTATTATCAGAATGTTCGCGGCTTACGATCCAAATTGAGCACTTGTTCCTTAAATTCTTACACCTTATGCTCGGACTTCATCTGTCTTACGGAGACATTTCTTAACAGTACTGTATTCGACGGTGAACTGCTCAACTCTTCACACGCCATACATCGTCGAGGCAGAGAATCTACGGCATCAGTTAAGACTGGTGGTGGGGTTCTTATCACTGTCCGGCATGGCGTTCACGCTATTCCCATGCCGAGTCTGCACAGTGATGTTGAGGACTTGTGGTTGAGGGTGTAGTACAGTCGAATGCATTTTCTGCTGTGCGGCGTTTATCTTCCGCTCTTTGCTGATGGGGCTCTGGATGTATTCTTATCTGGTGTGTCAACTGTGCGAGATACTTACCCTGACCTTATAATCATTATTGTCGGTGACTTCAACCTACCAACCATCTCATGGTCTGCCTGTGTGGATGATATCACGGTGAATCCCGTAGGAAGTTTTGATCATCGCTCGGTTGACTTTCTTAGCGTTTTTTCATATTGTAATTTTGGTCAATTTAATAATATTGTAAACAATAACGGCAACGGACGGGTTCGGGGCGTGCATCCCAGCAATGATCCACTAGTGGATCCTGACGGTCACCATCCACCCTTTGAATTTTCTTTATTATGCGAAACAACTTTTTTACTTTTTTAAGAGATGGTCACAAACTTAACCAAATTTTTTCTAAGGCAAATTCTGTTAATATTCGGAATTTCTTAAATAACATAGATTGGCAGTCTATATTTGCTGGGATGTGTGTCGAGAGCATGGTTGAGGCTTTTTATGATCGCTTTTATTTTGTAATTGATAGAGATGTTCTTAAGCGCACCTAAGCGAAAAGCTACGCTTTCATAAGAAATTTAAATCCACTGGTTCCAACGGTGATTATTTAACGTTTTCTATTTTACGCTCAAGATCTAAGACACTAATAGCTATCGATTATAAAGCTTATCTAAATTCCATTCAGGGGGAGGTTCTGGAAAACCCTAAGAAAGTCTGGTCTTTTGTTAAATCGAAAAAAGGTTTCGCGTCTTGCTTACCTGCTACCATGATAACGACCAACGGGTTAAGCGTAAATTCAGGCATCTTGTGCGTTTGCGGACAGTTTTTGTGGATGGTACCATTGACAGTTCTATAACATCTAGTGGCTCAAGTGTTTCACCTTGGTTTTTTGTAGACGCGGTTTATAAAATATTGATAAATATTGCAAAGTCTTCCACCCCTGGTCCAGATGGTATTCCATCCACCTTCCTCAAAGAATTTGCTACTGAACTATCTGAGCCTCTGTTTTTAATTTTTTCAAAATCATTACATGAAGGTATTTTCCTATCTAAATGGAAAACGGCTTTTGTCGTGCCAATCTTTAAAGGAGGTAACAGACAGGTGGTATCTAATTACCGTCCGAAATCCATTCTTTTGTCTATTTCCAAAGTTTTCGAAAAAATTGTATATACGAATATCTTAGCCACTCGATTAAACACATTCTTATTAAAGAACAACACGGTTTTGTGTTCGGGCGATCGGTTGAGTCCAACCTGGTGCCTTATGTTGACCTTCTCCAATCTGCCTTGAATGGGGACTGTCAGGTCGAGGCCATTTACACTGATTATTCTAAAGCCTTTGACAAAATTGACTATACTATTCTCGTCCAAAGGCTTCTATACTTAAATATTCCAAATGGTATTATTCACTGGATCATATCATATTTATCGGATAGAGGTCTGGCGATCAACATTGGTGGCTTTCTGTCCGGTTGTAGATCTATCTCATCAGGAGTACCTCAAGGTAGCCACCTTGGTCCAACATTATTCTTAATTTATATAAATGACATTGCTTCTTATTTCAAATACTCCAAATTCTTGTTGTATTTTGATGACAATAAAATATTTACAAAAATTGTAATTAATAAACTTCACCTTAACTATGACAAGTGTCAAAAAATATCGTTTTCGTCTAAGCGTTATCCGATTAATTTTAATTACAACTTTAACGGTATAGCTATTGTGTCAACTGATAGCGTTAAGGATCTCGGCATTCTGCTTGACTCCAAACTGCGATACCACCTGCATATCGAATTTATGCTGAAGAAAGCTCTGCGCAATCTGAGGTTTGTTATCAGATTGAGCAAGAAACTCACCAACTTGAAGTGTATTAAGTCTCTTTATATGGTGTTTGTTAACAGTGTTTTGAGCTATGCTTCTGTAATGTGGAATCGATTATATTATGCGTTGTTTAGCTTTTAACTTATTACCCTTGGGTCAGCGCCGTCTTTTATCTGATCAGATATTTCTTTTCAAACTTGTTAATGGCATGGTTGACGCTCCTGATCTGTTCTTTGTGGTGCATTTTAACGTACCACAGCGATTTACTTGGAACAATACTACTTTTCGTGTATAAACACTTAACGCAAACGCTTATTCTAACTCTCCAATTATACGGATTCTTGACACTTATAACCAGAGGCTCAATTATGTTTCGCTATTTGCCCTCCCGTTGCCATCGTTTAAATGTATTTTATTCAGACTCGTTAGTAGCGGAACACTTGGAATTTAATTACATTTTTTAATACTTTTTAAGCATTATTATTTTATATTGATTATACTTGTTCATATTACTTGTTCTTAATACTATATTGTGTTAATTGTATTATATTCATGTATTTTGTAAGTGGATGCTTTGCTGGGGATGTTCTCCCTCTTTGCGTCCCAAATTGTATAAAATAAAATAAATAAAATAACCTAAGTTGGTTTGAGTTTTGGAGGAGGTAAGGTTAACCCAAATGTTTTTCATTTCAGGTCTAATGTTAGCTCTAAGCTTACTGTTGATCCTATTTTTAGTTGTTATTCAGTCTTAAATTATTGTACACTTGTATCGAACCAAAACTGATAAAACTAATCTTCTGAACACGCACGGCTAAATCGAAACTTTCTAGTGTTAGTAGGTCCAGTGTTAGTCCTAGTTTTAATTCTAATTTACCTCTAGATTGTTGTAAATTCTTCTGGAACTAAAAGCATAATTAATACTAGACCTACAACCTAGCTTTAGTACTAACACTAGACATAGAATTGGAAACATAAGGTTTAGTCGTACGTTTCTTAAGACGGCTAAACTGTAATGTTTCTAGTTCTAAGTCCAGTGTTAGTTCTGAAGCTAAGTGGAGTTTAGTTGGGTTGGGTTTCGTCTTAAGAAACGTACGGCTAAATCCAAAGGTTTTTCGTTTCAGGTTTAGAGTTAGCTCTAGCGTTAGTACTGGTTCTATTTTTAGTTGTTATTTAGTCTTAAATTGTTGTATACTTGTATCGAACTAAAACTAGACCTAGTACTAGAAAGTTTCGGTCGGTTATTACAATAGCCAAATAAATAATATAAAAAACGAACTGCTCAAGAAGATTGTCAGAGATAGTTTGTCTTCTTGATGAATTAAGCAAGGTTATTAGATTGAAGATCGGTTCAACTACAGCTGATGATGGTACGTTTGTGTTGTATTTTGAAATTTATTTTTTAAATTGATTATAACTTGTTTGAATATCCATTTTACTAGTAACTTGTAATAAATCAAATAAAAAATGAAAACGCCTTTTCTTTGTACTTTAACTGGTCTTTTATTTAACCACTTCACAGTCGGATATTTTTGAGAAAAATGGTAAAAAAATTGTTACTTTTTTGTTTTCTTATAAATTACAATAAATTTACTCAGTAAGTACTTTTAGTATGATATATTTTGAAACATTCAATACTCTCCTTTCGCATTTTTTTACCGTTTGCATTTTTTCCGTGAACAACATACTTTGCATTGTCGAGTAGGTCTCTTTTTTGTTTGCAGTAAATGGTATTACTTCTATAAAATGTCTACCAATCAAACGTAATGTTGATGGTGATGCTGATGGACGTCCAGAAGTCTTTTGGGATTTACCATATTTTTCAATAATTTGCTCTACGAGATCTAATCTAAACTGTAAATTAGTTTTTGAGCCTCCTGCTTTCTATATAAAACAAAGGAATTCCATATTGTCTGATCGAGAAGATGTAGAAACATTTTATAATAATATTTCTTCCCACGCTTTTTGATGATAGGGTAGTTAGTTAGGTGTTGGCAACTCTATCAACACCATCCATAGAATTGTTATAATCATTTACAACTTTAGGAATATTTTTAGAGTCCCGTGTTCGTTGAATTTGTATTATTTCTGGGTTATGAATTGTTGACAACAAGGCGACGTCCTTTTTGTCTTTCCACTTCATAACACAAACCTTTCCTCTTTGATATGCCACTATTTTTTTTCTCTGTTTTTTCTTTTGTAAATCTTTCGGCACCTCTTTTCTGTTCAATTTCAACGTTCCAAATAAGTCGGTTTTGTGTTGCAAAAGAATATCTGCAAGTATCGGTGAAGTATAAAAATTGTCTGCATTAAGACAGTATCCTAATTTCAACATTGGCTTAATCAAAGTCATGACAAATTGTACTCCCATTTTATGGTTTTTGTAATTATTATCTACAATTGTTCCCTTCCCTGTGTATATTATAAAAGACCAAATATACCCAGATTTTGATTCATAGAGCATATATTATTTAATGTCGAAACTGGCTCGTTTTAGAGGGATATGCTGAATCCAACCTAATCTACCTTTATACAACATTCGGCAAGACTTTCGTCTATTGTCACGGCTCTCTCAGGTGTAATTGCAAGAGAAAACTTTTTATGTAGGTGCTCAATGATTGGCCATAACTTATTTAGCTTGGGATTTGGGTGCGTTTCGGGATTATAAGTTGAATAATCATTGAAATGTATACAGCGCTTCAATAAGACAAAACGTTTGTATGACATAATTTTTGCGAAAAATGGTGTCTCAAGTAGACCAGTACAATTCGATTGTAGGTTTATTCATAATACCTTGCAGGATTTGCAAAGCAAAAAACACCATAATTTTAGTATTAACTGTCGGTTTCCACTCCTTCAAACGTGAAAATCTTTGTATAATTATATTACTGCATTGAGCTGCATATCGATTAGTCTCAATTGTAATCAAGTCTAAGATTTCTGTGTCCCAAAAAAATTCAAAATAACGTAATATTGTTTCTTCACCATTATTATCAAATTGCAAATTTACACCAGGTGTATTATCGAAAGGGAATCTTGGGGAGTAGGTGGTAAATTTTCTATATTTACGTCACAAAATTCTGTAAATGGAAGTACATCTTTATTCTCTAACAATAAGTAACAATCGTCTTCCGATAATTTTAATAAATCACTTTCGTTGTCTGATTCACTTATCAATATTTCCTCATCACTTTCCTAATCAAACTCAAACATTTTGGGAATACAATGATGTAAAATAAAACTGACCATAAAAATAAATATAATTATTACCATTTATTGCCACAAATAAAAATACAAAACTACATAAAATACACAAGAAAAGAAAAAAAAAAAATAATAAGAACAAAATATATGTATACATAATCCCATTGTCGATTGTTAGTCGAGCAATGAATAAACTTAAACCTAAACAGTATAAGCAAATGGATCATTTTATCGCACAAGCGATATCTGCCAAATGACCCAACAGAACAAACAAAAATAGTATTTACTAAAGCAAAATTATCCTAGGATTAATATGGCAAGTAGTGATAATTAGATATCAATATCATTTATCACCAAATAAGATTAATCAAGAAGAAAAGTAAAGAAAAAGATACGACAAGAGAGACTGAAGCTAAAAAAAACCAAAAGAATTTGCCGGATATCAGTTGCCAACAAGTGAGAGCAGTTGAAGAGAGAAAAAAGAGAAAGACAAAGAACAAAGAATCAGGAAACAGACAATTGAAGGGCAAGCAAGTGGCTCTTTAAAACACCTCTAAAATTAGCAATATTATAAATATTACGAATTTCAGAAGGCAGTCCATTCCACAGCGCAATCGACCGTACTGTAAATGATCTGTGATAAATTTCAGTGCTATGAACGGGAAATGTAAGAATAGCATCAGAACACGAACGAGCAGCAAACTCATGACATGATAACTGCTGGAACCTATCTGATAAGTACTTTGGGGTGCAGTTATCTCTGTTATATCTCAGTTATATCTTATCTCAGTTATATCTTATACACATAACATATACCTGTGTCTAAAAAGTAAAGACTGCACAAAAAGTAACCACAATATAACAAGTTATAGTACAACTGTACCCCTTCCTCGGGCATATCACTATGTACAAGTTAAAATAAGTTGCCCCAACGAGACTCGGGATCGTCATTGTATGGAACAATAGAGTTCAGTTCGGGCAAAACTGTTAAGTGGTTAAAAATAATGTCTTACTACTAGTTTCTAGTAATTTATTTTAATTCCTTTTAAGTAATTTAACTACTTTTAAGACAGTTGAAAATTTAAAAAAATATGATAAAAATTTTTTTTAAATATTTTTCTTAATTCACGTTCGTCCACTTTGTAATTTGTGTTTTGCGTTTTTATTACACTTTAAATTGTTTTAATTAACTTATAATAGTGAATATGAAAACCGATTTACATATTACAAATTAATTTCTTATATTAACTAGTCTCTGAAGATGGCGATTAGTCGAAACTAGTAAGACATTATTTTTTTAAGTTTTCAACTGTCTTAAAAGCAGTTGAATTACTTAAAAGGAATTAAAATAAACAAAAATAGTTAGGATACCTAAAGTAGTATAAAACAAAAGTAGTTAGAATACAACTACTTTAAAACAAAAAGTAGTTGACTACTCTGCCCAACTCTGTTTAAGAGACCTATTTAGGTTGCTTAATTAGTTTGAAGACTTTGAACTGCATTTTTAATTCCTTAATATATGAAATGACTCGGATCGAAAGTGATTATAGATCAAAATCCCATACGAAACTAAGAAGAACAATTTGCTACTGACTTTTTTTATGAACACTGTATATTTAATATTTCAATAAAATACATAAAAATGTAAATTTTTTTATTACGTAATTTGAGTTGTCATACAAACCAAGTTTATCAATATTAACTTCATACATTAACCCTTCTCGATCATCTACTATTATTTATCACAAAATTTATAAATATTTTACGTCGACTTTAAAATTTATTACGACCACAAAACAATAGGGTCTTTGCATTCGTAAAACCTATATCTTGCATAATAACTATACACGTCGTGAATTATGGCCATTTATTGTATACGGCTTAGAAAATATCCTCCTACGATACAACCGTGACGTGAAAGAACCTGGCGCCTGGCATTCAATTTGTTGCTACTAACCATATTTGTGAACACTCAAATTAAACCCACGCAGGTTACAACGTCATATTACGGCTTAGAAAATTTTGTTTAAACTTCGTTTTGGATAAATAATAATTAAATCAAAAATATTGGATGTCGAAAGGTCGACGCGATATGATAACGAAAATTTGCGAGCTATATAAACGTTTCCAAACTTAGTACATAGGTCAGTGTTTTATAAGAAAATCTAAAATGAAAATCGCTGTATGTATATAACAAAATTAATTATTTCTTTTATTGTTTATTGTTATTTTAGATTATAACCTCACTATTTATTATTATCTGTACTACTAATGAATCTGTACTAATTGAAGGGGTTTTCCCGCAGTATCATCACAGCGTATGTTGGTCTAGAGGAGTTTGGTACAATTGCCATCATCAAATTTGCTTTTCACCTAATGGATTTTGGTATTATTGTAATCCACCACCACTTATATTATGAAATTTGAGTTGTTAATAAGATGATCAAATAAACCGTTTCATATCTTATTTTACGATGTTTATTTGTTATAATCATTTAAATTAAGTTGTGGTTTATTAATAAGCTGATTTCTTTCAATGCGGTGCGTCGATTGAATAAGCTTTAAGATGAAAATAAGCCCTGGACCGCTATAAGTGGCTCGATTGAGTCCCACTACTCTCTTTTCGCCTGAAAACTGTGACAAGGTGGCCACTGCTTCGAGAAGAGCCAGTGTTGACTGTGAGCCTGATTGAGACTGTCTTTGGAGTGGACTTGAAAAAAATAAACCATCCGAGTGTGTTCATCTCTACCGAGAGGCTGAAACATGGGGACGGGGGTTGGAGTGTTTTTTCTGGTGGCGATCTCTTGTTGCATGTTCACTGAAGCCATTCCAGTCGATTCAGGTACATTTAAATCAAATTAAAGATTTTTTTAAATTAGATTTAAGTTAACTTAACTTCATCATCTTCATCACAGTTTCTAAAACAGTGTGCTTTAAATTAATTTAATTTAATGTGGAAGGGGATTGCCTAATTGGCAAGCTTCCAACATTGGACTTAGGTGACAATTTATCGACGTCTTTATGTAATTTATTAGAGGAAGCTAAAAATACTTATTAGAAACTCTCTAAATCCGATTTTAACTTGATCTTAGTACGAGATATTTCAGATTGTTGCTTGGAATTAATTGATGATAATCTCGGTGTGATATGAAACGTGACGTCACACATAACTTGGTAAATGACCGGAACAAATTGTCTAATTCACACCCACGTTTTCTTTCTTGAAAACATTGCGCGATCCGGTTGCGACATCGAGATGATCGAATAACCAAGTTATCAGAATTTTAAACCGCGAAATTAAATCAGCCTACTTAAAAGATAAAACGCTTATTATTTCAGAATGATTAATTTGTTTGTTTTTTCTTTCAGCTTTAAGTAAAGAACTCGAATCCGTCATCGAACAAGATGACATTGTGTTCACTTTAAAACACATTAAACCGAAAAGAAGATCGCGACATCCTGAAACGTTATTTTCAGTCGAATTCCCCGGCTCTGAAAATAAGTTCTCGTTTTTATTGGATAGGATCGACAAGAATGGTAAGTATAATAGAAAAAAAAGGTAGATATCTCCTTTTCCAGGTGTTACGCTGAAACTAGTCCAGTGAAAACACTATAGAGAGAAACCTTGTTACAGATTCCATGAACAATTTCACAATTTTATTTTGTTCACTTAAATCGATTAATTTTTCTAATTTTTTGTTTATAGTTATAATAGAAACAATTGAGAATGGTCGCGATAGAGTCCAGCAGTTCACAGTTGACACTCTAGAAGACGAATCGGCAATTCGCTCGATGATTCTTGCGGTTAACCAGAAGCAGCCAGGAGCGCAAGTGACCTTGTACATCAATTGCGTATCATACGGTATGGTTGCAACGCCGAAAACGATGCGAGAAATGTTCACCAAGATGGACAATCCCCACGTGCAACTGGTAAGTTTATTCTTGGAAAACAATCCGGAAGCGCGACAATTAACCAAATCGTCTTAATCAACTTATAACCGCCGAGCCATTACAATTGCCTCGATTAAAAATTCGAGTGGGATTCGTACTTGAAACTTTTTCATTTTTAATTTCGATTTTCCACTCCTACTCGACCACGTACAAATGCATACATTAAAGGACACCTGTTAAATTAATAACATTTCAATTATAATTTATTATTATTAAAGCATTTTTGAAGGCGAGAAATGAATTCAGTTAAATAGTTTCGAAGCATTTCTTTATTATCTCTGCATAATCATATATTATACAACAAGACAAAAGAAAATACCCAATAATATAAGATGTATTGCTTAAAACACCATGAGACCGAAGGTCGAGTGATGTTTTAAAAAGGCAATACGTCGAAATTCGAGTATTTTTGATTGATATGATGGTTCTGATAGCTAGATGACACTGAATTTGAGAATGAAAGTTTTTTTGAAAGCAAAAATATCGTTGGAGGGTATTTTGTATAAAGTTTGGTATAATGGTTTTCCAAAAAAAAAGCCTTAATTGGGTCTGAAAGAATTCAAAACACGTGCTTTCCAAAATGCGAGTGTTAGAGATACTTGCACTTAAAATTAAAAATTCCTTTTTTTTTAAATATACTACTCTTTAGGAATCATGTTAAGCCTTCAGTTCAAGCTAGTATCAAGTCTTTCAAAACATTTCAAGTTTTCCAAGTGGTAATATTAAGTCGTTTAGAAGCATTTCAAATTTCCTAGATGCAGTTTCAAGTCTTCTGGAAGCATTACAACTCCTCCAGAGACAATATCAAATGTTCTGAAAATATTTAAAATCTTTTAAAAGTAATATTAAGTCTTCTGGAAGCAGTATTAAGTCTTCTAGAAGCAGTATTAAATCTTCTAGAACCATTTTAAGTCTTCCAAGTGTTAAGATCAAATCTTCTGGAAACTTTCCCAGAGGAAATATCAAGTCAAAAATATGTCCAATCTTATAAAAGTATCTTTATCTTTATTACTTAATCTTTTAAAAGTAGTATTAAGTCTTCTAGAAGCAATATTAAGCTTTCTAGAAGCAGTATCAAGTCTTCTGGAAGTAGTATCAAGTCTTCTGGAAACTTTTCAAGTCTTCCACAGGAAATATCAAGTCTTCTGGAAGCATTTCAATTCTTCTAGATGCAGTATTAAGCAGGGCACCAATGCTACTCAAACTATCAAAAGTATAGTAACCTTAGAAACAAATAACTGTAGACATGTGGACTATCGTATCTAAGTAGTATTACATTTTTTATGTGTTTCTCTTCGTAGACTTTAATTTTGGAGTTAAAATGGCGCAAACAAAGATAAAAAGAAAGAGAAACAAATTACGCACCCTTACCCTTATTCCTTTCCCCATACGTGCGTGATAGTTTTTTTTTTGATTATCGAACTTGTTCCTTGAAGCATTTTAGGACGCACCTTTATATGAATTTGTCTTAATATTTTTCCTTGAAGTTATTTTTAAAACTTCCAGAAACAGTATGAAGTCTTCTAGAAGCAGTATCAAGTCTTCTAGAACCATTTTAAGTCTTCCAAGTGTTAAGATCAAGTCTTCTAGAAACTTTTCAAGTCTCCCAGAGGAAATATCAAGTCTTCTGGAAGCATTTCAAGTTTTCTAGACGCAGCTTCAAGTCTTCTGCAAGCATTGCAACTTTTCCAGAGGCAATATCAATTCTGAAAATATTTGAAATCTTTTAAAAGTAGTATCAAGTCTATTGGAAGCAGTATTAAGTCTTCTAGAAGCAGTTCCAAGTCTTCTGGAAATTCTCAAGTCTCCCAGAGGCAACATCAAGTTTTCTGGAAGTATTCCAAGTTTTCTTGATGTATTTTCAAGTTTTCTGGAAGCGTTGCAACTCTTTAAGAGGCAATATCAAATACATTTATATTTCTAATCTTTTAAAAGTAGTATTAAGTCTTCTAGAAGCAATATTAAATTTTCTAGAAGCAGTATCAAGTCTTCTCGAAACATTTTAAGTCTCCCACAGGTAATATCAAGTTTTCTGGATGCATTTTAATTCTTCTAAATGCAGTATAAAATGTTCTAAAAATATGATAATATCTTTTTATTATCGAACCTGTTCCTTGAGCATTTTAGGACACTTTATATGAATTTGTCTTAATATTTTTTATGTAGAAATACCGAGGTTGGTATATAATAATGCCATTGACAAGTATCGATACTTTGTCTAGCATTTGTATCAACTTTTCTGAAAGGATTGCATTTTTTCTAGAAGCAGTTCAAATCTTCTAGAAGCTGTATTAAGTCTTCTGAAAGCATTACAAGTTCCCCAAAGAAAATATCAAGTCCACTGGAACCATTTAAGTATTCTGGAAGTAGATTAGCTCTTCTAGAAGTTGTATCAAATCTTCTAGAAGCATTTGAAGTCCTCTGGAAGCATTTCAAAACATCTAGAAGCAGTACTAAGTCTTCTGGAAGTATTTCAAACTTTTTAGAGTCAGTATCATGTCTTTTTGAAACATTTCAAAAGTTCGAGAAGTAGTGTTAAGTCTTCTAGAAGCATTTGAAGCTTTCCAAGGTAATATCACGTTTTCTGGACGTGGTATTGCCGTTTCCATCACGTCTTCTATAAGCAGTAATAAGTTTTTGGAAGCATTTTAAAGTTTCTAGAAACAGTGTTAAGTCTTCTGGAAGCATTTCAAGTTGTCCAGAGACAATATTAAAATATTAAGTTTTCTGGACGCAGATTAAGTCTTCTAGAAGCAGTATCAGTATGTTTGTGCACTCAGAGAACCCACGTACTTCGCGTGGCTCTCTTATACAGCGTGTACATAAAGTATGGAATCAATTCGATATACATTCTGGGGTTGTTGTATAATCGGGGAACATTTTTATCCATGAGCCGTTAAATGTATTGATTTCAGAGGATCCCATGATTTGCAAATTTTGTCTACAGCATCTTTTTATTAAATTGCTTCCAAAACAGTCTGATCTATTGGCCAGTTGTATATTTAAGCAGATACCTAATTTTCACATCTTCAGATAGGTCTAACATAACGGTGGGATGTCCGGGAGTTTCGAAACAAAAGTGATTAAAGTTGCTTGATTGTAGTATGACTGAAGATAGAATGTAAATCCAAACCCAATCCATATTTGGTCATGCATACAATTGATCATATGAATTGAGTTGGGTTTAATTATGGAGAGTCAAATGTACCAATATATTTTAATGGATGAACCTTCTCACCTGATCCTCAATCATTCTCATATATATATCTCTTTCCAGCTATCTCATCGGTCCATCTCTTTTTCTATCAATTTTTTTTTGCTGGTAGATATATCTCGATGTACGTCGTTTTTATATTTTTCACTATATCCAATTCGTTACATATTACTTCTCTTAACCTTAGAGATTCTGATATCAGCTCTCTGCTTTCCGAAAGATTTCAAAATCAGAAGCAATATGTTCACTTCCACTTGCTGATTGATGAATCTCCTGTTGGATACCGAGGTCATCTTAACTTTCATATCCAAAAGGACATTTGCAATGTTTTAGTTTTCTTAATCATCGAGAACCAATGCAAATGAATAACGAAAAAAGCTGAGAATATCTTTAAATCTTCTTAAGTTCATAGCAACGGCTCCTTGTTTTCGGAAAGATTTTAAGGTCAGAATACATTCAAGTTGAACATCACTTTCATTTGTTGATTGACGAATCTCCTTCTAGATACTGAGATTAAATTAATCTTTATTTCTTTGCATCAAGCATGAGCTCAAACGTGTAGATTGAAAAGCGTAGAATACAACGCGAAATGAAGTAAAGGATTCGAATCGTCTTAATGTTGGGTTACGTTGAGTTAAACCCTATCGTGGTTTAACTCGATGGTCAGTCAGAATTGCGAAGCAGAAAAGAAGCAAATAAGGAGGAAAGAAAAAAACGGACGAGTTCCCACACTCTCTGGGTTGGGTTGGTTTAACAACATAGAAAGATGCTGCTTATAATTAAAGATATTAAAAATGATGACAACTGACAACTGATATAAATTCTGCATTATCTACATTCACACTTCTTGATTTAATATACAAAATGATATTTCTCAAAGTTATTACTGAATATGATCGACCCAATTCTATAACATTGTTTACGCCAAGCTTCATTTACATTATTTCAAACACAACCCAACCCATATCGTTTATAATGTTGTTTGAATATTATTGTTGCTTTTTTCAAAAATATCCCTAACTTCTTTCAACAATTTTCTTGATATCTGTTAACAACATTATTGTATGCCATAACAACATTTCAAATATACTTAAGTACGTGAATATTATTTATGGCATCGGTTATTTTTGACATACTGAAACATTCCACAACATTATTTTGATTTTCTCTAATATCTATCGTTACCGTACTTGATACTTCTTTTATAATCCAACATAATCTTTGCTAAGGTAATTAATAACCAAATACCCAGAAACACAACGTTACCTTTTGCTAATAAATGGAGGCTCCATATCATCCAAAATCGTCTTTTATGTTTCTCAATATCATTTGACGTCTTTGACACAATTTCTTTGAAATAAAATCTAAAATCTCAAGTTTGTGTAGAAAGCTCGCAAAGCATCGCTTTCAATTCGTATCAAACAAATGTTGAATTTTCGAAAATTACACAGGCCTGCATTTGGTTGATTGTATCATGTTGTTTAACTTTGAATGATGGATTTCCATGTATATTCGTGCGTTGAATTGAAAAACTACCTTTGGCTTCTTTCCATCACGTTAGAATGAAAAAGAAAACACGTTATGAGACGTACAAATTAAAATACTTCAGAACTGCTGTCATCCTTTGATTTATAATGAAAACTAGATGTTGTTATGGACATTAGGCATTATTATATACCAACTCTTAATGTTAACTATCAATTGTTAATTATTAACAGATTAACTGTTTGTACATTAACTGTTCATTGCAAAGCTTGTATTAAAGCAAGTGCAGTATTTGAAATGACGTCAAGAGGCTGTAAGAGGTGTGTTAATTCTTTTTGTCATATTTGTGGTGAGTTAATGTTGGCAAGACAAAGAAGACATCGTCTATTTAAATATTCCATTGGCTTTACGTCCTGTTCCTCATTGTACATACGTACCAGCGCCTATGGAACCAAAATTTTTGCCTGAATTAGATAACTCAGAAAGAGAATCAAGTGAAAAAGCTGAATATAATGAAGAGGAGTACGAACTTGAAAGTTCTGCACCCACCACAACCATTTACATAATCTGAACTGAACGATTTGGTTAGCGACTTACATCTAACCAAAGGAGCTTTAGAAGTGCTTGGTTCAAGACTTAAAGAAAAGAATTGGAATAATTTATACGTGTAGTTACATATATAAATAAAACAGAAGGAAGAATATACGTGTATAGGTAACACGTAGATGATAGGAAAAACATTGAAAAGAAATATAACAGCGTTGCTGAGTTCGGATTCCAGCGCTGCTATATATTTTTTTAATGTTTTCTTCGTGTATACTTATTCTTCCTTCTGTTTCATTTAAAGAAAAGAATTTACTCGCTGCTGATACGTCGTTTTCCTGGTTCAAGCAAAGAGAACAGGATTTTGTTTCATACTTTTCAGAAAAAGATACTTAGTATCCTGCAATGACGTGTGCGGGCTGCCTAAGACATTAACATTCCGTACGTAAACACTGATTGAAGACTATTCATCAATTCGTCAAAACGAAGCCTTAAAGTTGTCCTGCTGCACAACGGAAAACAGTTTGCGTCAGTACCTATTGACCGTTCTGTAAATACACTTAAAAGAACGTTATGAAAACTTATAATTTATTCTTCAGAAAATTAAATACTACGATCACAAATAAATCATGTGTGGCGATCTTAAATTAATATCGATGATTCTTGGGCAGCAAGGAAGGTATACAAAGTTTCTTGTTTTGTTATGTCACTACAATAGCAGAGACAAGCAAAATCACTGGAAGCAGAAATATTGGCAACAGTGAGCTTCATTGAAACTGATGTGAATAAAATATGTGTAATTATCTCTTCACATAAAATTAGGCTTAATGAAGCAATTAAGCAATTTGTAATAAATTTCCAACCTTACAAACCGCAAAATTAATAGAAGGTATCTTTACGAGTCCATCGAGTACATTAGGAAGCTTTGTAAAGATCAGAACTTTGAGAAAGAAATGGATATTGCTAAAGATCGCCTTTAAAGATGTAGCAACCAAGTTTTTTGGCAATAAAAAGGATCCGAATTTCAAATCTATCGTGGAGACCATGCTGCAGAAATACCAAATTTTAGACTGTTTCATGAGTTTTAAGGTATATTTTCGTATCAAGAGATCAAAGAAATGGGAAGTTGTTACCAGGGAAGATGGAATGCTGCAATGATGGCGGATTATTGCTGGATGTTGCACAGAGATGAGCTCAGAAGAGCACATACACGAGAAAGAATGATTGGTCAAAAAAGAGCTTGACCCAGCGACTAAAATTGTGATTTCTTTGTCTTCTATTATTTTCATTGTCTTATTTTTCGCTATAAACCGAATAATATTCTTGTTTTTACTAAATAAACCTATTTCACTCTGTCATTTAGTTTTCTGTTGTGATTGTGGTTGTGATATATTTCGACATATACAAGTTTTCCTTTAAATATAGGCAACACATACTTTTAACAAGCTATTAGAGTGTGATGTGTCCTCTTTTACTTATAATTGAACTTAGCAAACGGTAGAAGACATGTAATCAATGCGAATAGATATGATAAACAAGTTTCGTCAAGTTTCGTAAGCGATTTGCAAACAATTTTGACGTGATGGAACAAAACTAAGGTCCGTTTCGTGTTCAGAGCATCAAGTTACACAAGAATCTATTATTAATAGTTAAGAAATACGGAACCATCGCAGGCTAGTATTATTTGTTATATCTCAGGCAGGATGGAACTCTCATACACGAAGAGTTATCATGAACTGAGTATATGATTGAGTTTGTTAAATGAATTTTGAAACAACTTTGTTTTTCCACTTTTGGTAGATATGTTCTTTAACCAGGTGTCTTTATGCATGTAGGTAACTTAAAATCACTGAGGATAAGGACCAAATAATTTAAAATTTTATGTTACAAGGTTTTCAAGAATTGCAGCAAGTTGGGAATTTTCAGGAGGTGTAAGATCTCTTGCAAGACAACACATTGATATATTGTAACAAAGATCATTTCCCTTAACACAGCCTTCTTTCCCACTGCTCATAATGACTCTTTCCTGCTTCTGTACAAATTAGTAACTTTGGAACATTAGCAATGATATCCTCGAATATTCAAGCAAAATTGTATTTCATATATTTCAATATTCCTAATATATCTTAACCAATACTATCTCTTTCTCAACATTTTTTTCATCATTTATCCATACAATCTTTGATATCACTTATTATCCTTTATATCTCTCAAGATAATCGTTTATAGCGGTGGTCGCCACCCTGATACTAACTTACTCTTGATATTCTTAAGCATCATCAATATAATTTCAGATATTCTCTAGAAAGATTATATCATTCTACCAAACAATTTATGAAAGTCCTTTTTAGCAAATTAATTTAAATTTCTATTTGTTTAATCAACGCAAAGATTTAGAAATTCAAAGTTAAAGTTTGCTCAAGACTTTCATTCCGCTATTAACTTGTGTTAGAATCATCGAATTTGCTTGTTATGAAATTTTTGACATTAATCATTAACTGAGTCAAAGTACTTCTTTAAAATTTTAAAATTTTATCCTTATTTTAGCAGAGACATAATACAAAAAAGTGTTAAATCATTTTTAATAAATCTTTCTGAATATAATAAATCATAACAATATTCTTATAAGGAAAACGCATTTTCAGGTCAATTATTCGATACCCAAACGAGCACGACGTGATTGCTCCATAATATTACATCACTTGTGAAATATGATACTTTAAATGAAATATGGTTAACGATCCAGATTATTTTCGATTTTTTGTCTCAATTATACAAAAAGGAATATGGAAATGTTTACTTGAATAACATAAAGCGTTTTGGTATTTACCTTGGTTCTCGGACAGTGACAGAGATTACGGTAGTCTCGAAGCAGTTACATGTGTGTCGTATCCCTTTTATGGGAACGTCCGTAACGCAGAGTCGTTGCTTCACTCTCATCGTTTGCTAAAAGAGATAATATCGAAAACATTGTCTCGATAAAATCTAAAACAAGCCATAAAAATTAAGTTGTACTTTGTTTAAAGTCAAAATAGTCATTAAAATCAATTAAAATGTCGATTGTCACTCGCAGATTCAACCAAAAACATCCATTTAAAACTATAAATAATATTAGAATAATTCGATTTTTATTTGGTAAAAAAACCTCCGTAAATGATGATTCTAGTTGTGCGGTTGAAGATAAAAATTGGGTTTCTTACGGATTTGATCGAAAAAACATTAACGATGATCGAAGGAGTATGCACTCGACGTTTTTCTTCGGCGTTAGTTTATGTCTCGTCGGAGGAATTTTCTTTTTCACCTATGCCCCGCATCCCACGCGGGATTGGGCACATAGAGAAGCTTTCTTGGAGCTAAAACGACGAGAAGACAATGAATTACCTCTCATAGATCCGAATTTAATCAATCCGGATAATATTATCCTCCCAACCGAAGAAGAATTAGAAAATGTCGAGATTATTATATAACCCTATTCAAAGATTATTCGAAGATGAAAATCTTAAAATAAATTTTATTTTCGTCCGCGAGTGAAAAGCGGCCTAGTTATGATGACGTTTCGTTTCAAAATTTGTTACACTTTAATTGGTTTAAAATAAAAATAAAATGCTATGAGAGTATTCTGAAAATGATTATAAAAGCAAGTTGTACGCCGACATCTGTTAGTTGAGATGAGTTGAGTTGTTAATCGTTAAATTATGTATATTTATTCTAATTGGAAAAGTACGCGGAATGCATAAATTATTAACAGTAAAGTTGTTGTTTCAATTAAATTGTCATCGATTTAACTTTTTTTCTTTTCTTCATTTATTATAGTTCAGAGAGAAAAAGCATCACATCTCGATCGAAAAGCACACCAACATCCACAAAATTTTCGCCGAAAATCACTGCCCGCCAAGCATGATTAACACTCACACAAAACGCAATCTCGACTCAATGTTCGATTTGGCTCCCACGAAAAACGACTTGGAATTCGATCATAATGTGCAAGCTCAACAACCGATCGTTACCAGCTTTAGGGGCGATATCGATCTCGTCCATAACGAAGATAGCATTTTAAAAGCGCTAAATGAATTGATCGTTTCGGTTAATCGAATGAATCACAACATGGAAACTCAAACCAAAACGATTCAACAGCTTCAAGATTTCTTTAGGGAATGCGACATTTGTAGCGCGTCTAACATCGAAAGACCGAATTGTAGAACTCATCCGCCTCGATGCGCTCATGGTGTTGAGTGTGTTGATACTAACGATGGTCCAAGATGTGGACAATGTCCTCACGGAACGATTGGGGATGGTTATACTTGCAAACCTGGGTACACCTGCGCCCAAAGACCTTGTTTTGAAGGAGTTCGTTGTCACGATACTGCCGAAGGGGCGAGATGTGGACAATGCCCACCGGGGTATGTGGGAGATGGGTTCCATTGCCAGGAAGAAAATACTTGTGCTAGAAGAAACCCATGTTTTAGTGGAGTTGAATGTTACGATACTTCCGCAGGACCGAGATGTGGATCATGTCCTTCAGGTTACACCGGCGATGGCATACATTGCTCAAGAGAAAATGCTTGCGATCGAAATCCTTGTTATGCGGGCGTTGAATGTCACGATACCCCATCCGGAGCTCGATGTGGTCCTTGCCCAAGAGGTTACACTGGAAACGGCTATGTATGCCATCCGGATGGCAGTTGCGCTTGGAATCCCTGCTTCGAAGGTGTTGAGTGTCGCGATACAGGTTCCGGAGCTGAATGTGGTCCATGTCCTCGAGGCTACATAGGAGATGGCCGCCAATGCCGACCGGGGAAGAAATGCTCAGATAGGCCATGTTTTGAAGGAGTTAGGTGCCACGACACCGAACAAGGAGCTAGATGTGGACCTTGCCCTCCCGGATATGAAGGAAATGGGGAGTCTTGTAGAAAGGTTTGCGACCTAGCCAGGTGTCAACAGGGTAAGTGCCGCTTAATATGTCAATAGAAGACACGCAAAAGCTTTTGCTGTTGTACACCCAAAAAACAAAAAAAGAGGTTGCTTGGAAAATCTTATTTATGTCTCTTTTAGTTCACTTGGGTTTCGATTTTTATATGTTAGAATTAAGATCCTTTATTTTTCTTCATAAACAAAAAAAATGTGTTTATAACAAAACATTGCACAGTGTTAATTCTTTCGGTCTATTTTCACATGCACCTACTTGTACTAATACAAAATGTGGGTCGAGTAGCAGGTCTGTGCTAAAATGCCATGTACAAAGCTAAATAGATACATTAGTGGGATAGATTTTCTTAGTGTAGAATCATTCAGTAAAGTAAATGGTGTTTTATGTTCCACAGTTACCAATAGAAGATGTTATTGGCAATGCAAATAAATCATTTTGGAGAAATTTCTTTTTTAATTTTTTAGTTTTGATAGTGCTAACTTTAAAAAAACTTCACACTGTGTACTCTCTTATCTTATTTTAGATTAATGTAAATATAGTTCTTTTCGCCACAGAAAACCTTGTTTTATTTCGAGCCCACCCAACAAATTTAATTTAAAAAAACTAGTGGGAATTAAGTTATGGAGATGCATGACATTTTAGGACGGTGTTGCTACCGAATGTATGTGAAAATGGACGTAGATCTAGCGGGGATATCCTTTTATAGGTACCAGATGTGAACCGACAACGACACATCCATATTACAAATGCGTGGGATGTCCTCAAGGATTTATCGGAAACACGACTCATTGTAGAGATGTTGATGAGGTGAGTTGATATGTAACGGACGATATCAATCATCGTGATTAATATTCAATGTGTAAACATGATCAGAATTTTTTATTTTTTTTTATAGTGTGACCTTTTCGAACCGTGCGATCAAATGGTGGAATGTCACAATCTTAGTCCCGGCTACGAATGCGGTCCTTGCCCACCCGGTTACACGGGAAGCTCGGGATTTAGAGGATCCGGACCAGATGATGCTCGAAGACACAGACAACGATGTTACGATATTGACGAATGTGCCGATGGGTCGAGGAGATGTCCTCCGAACGCTGTTTGTAGGAATCTCGAAGTAAATATTTTTGTTTAACAAACATTTTCCTCGAAGAAATTTCCCTGCGATATTTTTTTAAAATTATGTATACATTATTTAACGCAAAATGTTGGACTGATTCTGTATCTATCTTCAGTATTTCTCCGTCACGTTCAGTGTTTGAGATATCACCATAATTATGGAAAATCGTAAATTACAAACGTACTAGTGATTCATGTTTAGGATACTGTTTATTTTGCTTAGGGCCAGTTGTGCAATATGCCGATAAACGTCCTGATAGCGTTGTCTGGCCAATATGTCGTATTATAATGGAAGAATATATTTGTCGAGGAGATTATCGGTAGGATAACTTATCGGGTGCACTGGGGTGCCGATAAGGAAGTTATCAGCCAGATATCTATTTAACTAAGGTTTTTTTATAACAAAAAACCTTAAAAAAATCTTGTCTGTCGTGAACCTTTTTCTATTTAAGTAATTATCCAAGACCTAAAAATTAAATGTGCTAATAATTATACTCAAGACCTAATATATATATTATCAATCTTTAATATATTGTATTATATTTTTGAAATTTTTCAATGTATCCACAATTCGTCTAAATAAGTACTTAACATTTATATATTAATTGACACCATCAAAAAGATCTGTCTCATTCATTGTGGTTTGGTCGTTGTCTAATATCTATTTTCTTTTTTTTTATTTACACATTACCCAAAAGAATCGTTTTCAAACTTGCTGCCGTTACTAGTACCGTTCAAATTAAACATTATTTCAATATTTTTATAGATGCTAAGTGTACAATTTTCACAATTGTTATTGTCAAAAGAGCAAAATCATAATGCAAATAACAAATAATGACGATAATGATGTTAGTACTATAAACACTGCTATACAAACTAAAACTGCTCTTTGTTTTTGTCAGTCTTCTTGACAAAAATAATTTGTACAACACCGATTACCTATATCCTCTTGATAAGTTTATCGTCCGGATAGTCGTTAGACAGATTTATCGGTATTCTGCATAACTGGCCCAAAGTGTGATAATATTAATCAGATAATCCGTTATTCTGATATATCCTAAAACAACTCAACAAATCATTTTTTTTTGTAGTTTTTCACATTTCATTGCATAACTAAATGTAGAATCCAATATCTTCGTAACCACTCGATAAAAAAGTTTTCAATTACTTTTATTGTAATCGCCAAATATTTATAAGTAATCTAGTAATCTAAGTAACTTTGGCAAAACGATTTTCTTTAAATCGCGAATTTAGTAAAAAATGTGCCTGACTTTTTTAACTTCCTCCATTAGGATTTTTTTTCTGTGTAATCACTAAGTTCCGGATTTATATGCGACACAAATAAGGAATATAAGTTTTTTATATATGTTTAAAATTGGTCGAAATATGCAGTAATATCCCGGATTTATGGACAATATTATGAGGTAGAACCAAAAAAAAGTGTACTAGCTTCGGCAAGAATGACAAAAATACTACTTTTAATAGTGTTTCTAGTTTTTCAAGTAAGAGTTTAAGTGGTTCAAATAAACAGGGTTAGGTTTAGCCGTGCATCTGAAGATATTTCTTTTAACAAAAGTCCCTAAAATGAAATAGAGTGTTTTACTAACTGGTTTGGCAACCCTGTATATTTCAATTGAAATAAAATTAAAACTAACACTTGACCTAGAAGTGAAAAGCTTTGAGTTTAGCCGAGCGTCTGAAGAATCAAGGTTGTCCATTCTAGAACTAGAAACATTCGGGTTTAGCTGTATATCTCTTAAAATGGCTAAATCCGAATGATTGTAGTTCTAGGTCCAGTGTCAGTTCTAGTTGTACTTCAGTTCCAATATACAGGGTTGGATTGCGTTAGGTTGGATTGGATTTATACGTGCATCTGAAGAGATTTTTTGATGAGATTTCTGGAATAGAGTACTTTACAAGCTTCTATATCTAGAAACATTCAGGTTTAGGCCTGCATCTCTCAAGACGGCTAAACGCTAATGATTCTATTTCTATGTCTAGTGCCTTGGTCTAGGGTTGGGTTGGATTATAAATAAAACTCCTCATATAATTCGACTCCGTGATATAGCTCCGGGATGAGCTATATTTCAGTAATGGTGATTTGCCGCCGTTACTAAAAAAATTACGGTTGGCAACAGTGGACGTAAAATGCAAAACAACAGTAACCGTGATTTTATTTGTTTCTTCATCTATAATTTCTCGTATTTTTGAAGATTGTGAATATGGTTTGGTTCGGATAATCTATCTTCTTTCAGATGAATATCAAGTTGAACCAAAATCAGTTCTATTAGGTCGATTTAAAAATAATCCAGGAAATTCTATAATAAAATTTTCAAAACTCTGCTTTGTTCGTAAATTGCCCAATTCCGTTTGATTATTGCAAAATTTCAATAACTTTCTATAGAGTATCTCTGTAATCTTAGCTCTTCTTCCCCGAATATGTTATACCTAACTATCTCAAATTTTTCATAATAAAGTAGACGGCAATGTATTTATGTAATTCAAAGAAATATTTAATATGGCAATTATGAAACCAAAAAAGAACAAGTCTAGCTGTCAATAATAGAAAAAGAATATTTATGATTGAACAAGAAAGAAATAACAAATAAAACTATCAGTTGAAGAGGGAAGGAGAATAAGATGATAACATCAAAAATCAGTGGCATCTAGACGAGGCGAGAACATTAAATAGATTTGCATTAAGTCGCATTACCGCTCCTGGAAGCTCAGCTAAAGCTGCAGATGTATAAATTTAGAGGTCATTTGTATATAGGTGACAGTTGCACTAGTAGGATACTACGATATTTACAGTAATGTTGCTTATAAAGATAGGAAATATAAGTGGACCAAAGACACACCGCCATAGCTTGTAAACATAGAAAATGAAGATGAGGAGTGACTTACACACAAGGATTAACAAGATATGATTGAAAGTAAAGTCAAGCAAAAGCAACAAGTTCAAACGGCTGATATCACAACCACGTCTAATATCAGTAGTCTTGATGAGCGACATACTATGTGTCGTACTATGACTTGGCCAGACGCCAGACTGAATATCAGTGATAAAGTTAAATATGTGGACTAGCGGAGTAATGATTATATCAAAAGTAGAAAAAAGCTGCTTAATACTAACACCATCATCACCAACACTAATGGACTGAGAAAATTCTGGAGAAAATCTTGAACTGATATTAGCGGAACCATTAAAGGCCATGATTGTTGATACTTTAACTGAATTATCGATAGTGATTCGGAAAAATAAGTAGCCAAAGAATTCAAAATTAACACTGCCGTGGTAAGAAGAAAATTCAACTACATTAAGAGAACGCACGGCTTTCCAAAAAGTGTTGGGAGTAGCAGAGGACAAATTACGATAAATGTACATTTTTTTAATCCTTACAATGAACGGTTGCTAAAAAACACGATAGTTTCCTCAAATAGCCTTAGAAGAATGTTTCCGAAGAAGAGTTTTTGCAGGATTACATCTACGCATAAGATCTCTGGTGTCGTTACTGAGCCAGGGTGTAGGTACGTGCTTGTTTTGCGTTGAAGTAAAGGGGAATGAGATTCGTATATAAATCACTGATTTGTGTATTAAAATAGTTAACCTTCTCATTGACATCCGATTTACGGTATAAGTTTAACCAATTGATCGCCAAAACATCAGGCGTCAATGCGTCGATGCTGATTCTGCTATGATTTTGAGCGGAAATTACGCAATGAATCAAATCGTAATTGAAGATCTGAGCAACTGGAAACTGACCATGAGAAAGTATGCTGTTTAGACAGGACGTTGTAATAAGGTCCAATACCGACTGAGATGTTGGTAAATGCTATGTTTTTTTGTAGTGGTAGAGGTGAAGTGGAGTCATTCCTTAAAAGATAAGTGTTGAAGTCGCCTATTAGAAGGATAGCTTCGTAATTAAGAGTGTGCCTTTTCAGTACAACCTTCCAACTAAACAAAGTAATGCAAGTTTGGTGGTCATGGTCACCTCAGTGAGCAAGTACTGGCAGTTTATTGGATTCAATTAGATGAAGCAATAATATTAATGAACTCTGAACGAGAATTTTTTATCATTTCTTATTAAGCGACAATTGGGAAACGATAGTAAGGACAGCAGACAGAAGGGCTTAAGCTGTATCGCTGATCATGATGATATCAAAAATCTGTGATTCAAATGTTGCCACGAAATCATCAAAATTTTGATACCCAGAGACTATTCAAGTTTATGTGGCAAACCGAAACAAAATTACGCAGCCCATGAAAGAGTTCAGACGGATGCGGACCCAAGCGAGCATCAAGATTGCCATCAGTAATCACACCTAAGTCATCTCGGTGTGAATTAAAAGAAATTAAAAGAAAAGGAGTTGAAATATATAAAAATTTGTTTTCCTCTTTCACATCGCTTCTTTCATACTATTTTTTGCAACTTGTGGCATATTCCATAAGTCGTAATACACTTAACGGAGATCTAATTTGACTCTCATAACATAACTACGTAGGATTGAAACAAATAATACTTCATGAAATCTTTTTACTGCATTTAACCGAGGATGGTATGTAGACCAGTGGATTCTTTTAATACCACTATGTTCCAAAAATTCCGTAGTTAGCTTACTAATAAACGCCAATCTCAGGTATGTTTGTATAACTGAAGGAAAACCAACTCTAGAAAATATGTTCAATGATCCTTTCACTACTGATTCTGAGTCAGCTACTTGTAATGGTGTTTTTATCATTCTTCTGGTGGAATTCACTTAAAATTGCGAAAGAACGATAACCAATCACTATGTTCCTTAAAAATCACGGGATGGCTCATCTCTGAATTAGTTGATATCTGATGATTCACCATTTTCGTATTTATTATGGAGATCGTAACAACTTTTTTTTTATTTCCTCATATGGAACATGAGGAAATAACAAAGTCAACAAATTTGTATATAAATCCAAAAAATTGTTCATAATTTGGCAAAGATTCAAAAAGGGTGGTAACAGATGAACCAGCTGTATCTAATATGACATGAAAAAAAATTAATTTTAAGATTTTGCAGTAAACTGAATATCTTCATTTCCTTCATAGCTAAATTGCTTTTGACGGCAGCGGTGACGTAAACTAATTTCAACAGGAAATTTAGGTTCTATTTCAAGAATTTTACATAGTTCGTTAGAAATTGTTAAATAACTTCCGAAGCTTTCATCATTGAAATCTATTAGATTTCAAAAATTTCAGATATTCCAAGAAACTTTCTGCATTATTTTGCAAATCATTTCTACCTTTTCCAAGATTTCATACAATATTACTATTGAATAAATAAATTTATAGGATTTTATTTTTATTGCCAAATATTCAACTTTATGTCATGCTATTGACACTGAACATACCATGTTGGATCCATTATCATATCCTTGACCCCTTATATAATTAAACATTTAATCCAAGATAGCTTAATTTTTGAATTAAGAAGTCATAAAGAGCTTCTCCAGTACTTCTCTCGGCTTCGGAGAAATCAATGAAATTTTCTCTTACTTCAACTTCATCATTTTGAATATGCAGGTATCTGAAAACTATTGTAATTTACTCGATATGTCTAATATCCGGCGTACAGTCCAAAATGACTGAAAAATATTTTAAAAATATTTTTCTCAAGACGGCTAAACCTGAATGATTCTAGTTTTAGTGTCAGTTCTAGATTTACATCAGTTCATATATACAGGGTTGGGTTGGGTTACCTGTACATTTGAAGAGATTTGTTAACGAAGATATGTTTTCAATGAACAGTTGCTGAAAAAGAGTACTTTACACTTACCTTTCTTTAAAATTTCGTATGAAAAGGGGCGCACTTTTCGTTCGTCTAACCCACCCCCGGGCACCTAATATCTTAGGACGACACTGTATATAGATAACTAAATTTATATGCGATAAATATGTAGTAATCTCAGTCTTTGAGATTTATGTCGTAAACAAGTATTGTTATAAAAATATTTCTGTATTTATAGGGATCTTATGAATGCGTTCGACGAGGTGATAATTTCTGCGCGGACGGAACTCAATGTAACGAAAACGCGGTTTGCTCTTATGTTGGATACAATCGTTACGTGTGTAAATGCAGAACTGGTTGGGCTGGGAATGGACAATACTGCGGAAGAGATTCCGATTTAGACGGATGGGCAGATCATCAACTTCCATGTAATGACGATCGATGCAAAAAAGATAATTGCCCGGACACTCCTAATTCGGGCCAAGAAAATGCCGATGGCGACGAATGGGGCGATGTTTGCGATGAAGACGCAGATAATGATAACATCATAAATGATCCTGTATTATTTTTTTTTAAATCTTTAAATCAAATGATTAACCATTTAATTCTTTTAGGATAATTGTCCTTTGGTTCCAAATCCAGATCAAAGCGACACAGATGTGGGCGGAGGTGATAGTCAGGGAGACGCCTGCGATAATTGTCCCACAGTTCCTAATCCGTTCCAAGAGGATATGGACAACGATGGCATCGGAGATGCTTGTGACGATGATATGGACGGAGACGGCATCGAAAATTACAGAGATAATTGCCCGAGGAAGCACAATCCAGATCAAAAAGATCGCGATAATGATGGGGTCGGAGATCTTTGCGATAATTGCTTAATGAGACGAAATCCCGACCAAACTGATAGTGATGGAAATTTAGTCGGTGATGCTTGTGATACCGGAAGAGACACCGATTTGTAAATATCTCAAAACTAATTAAATCAAAAAATTATTAACAAAAATTTTAGCGATGGAATAATCGATCAAAGAGATAATTGTAAACACATTCCAAACAGTGACCAACAAGACATTGATGGGGATGGAATCGGAGATGCTTGCGATAACGATATTGATGATGACGGAGTTCCAAACAACAAAGATAATTGCATCTTAATGCATAATCCAGATCAAAAAGATTCCGATAGTAATTTATTATAAGTCAATGTTATCTTATTTTAATGTAATATAAAAAAATAATTTTTAGACGATGGAAAAGGTGACGCATGCTCCGGAGACAACGATGGCGATGGCGTTCCAGATTTAATCGACACATGCCCCAATAACACCCACATTCACAGAACCGATTTCAGCACATATCAAACCGTCGTTCTCGACCCTGAAGGTGAAGCCCAAAAAGATCCTAATTGGATCATTTACAACCGAGGTGCCGAGATTGTTCAAACGATCAACAGCGATCCCGGATTAGCTGTTGGATACGATTCGATTGGTTCCGTTGATTTCGAAGGAACGTTCTTTGTTGACACCGAAATCGATGATGATTACGTCGGATTCATCTTTAGCTATCAAAGTTATAAAAGATTCTATGCGGTTATGTGGAAGAAAAATTCTCAAACGTATTGGCACGCTTCGCCATTTAGAGCAGTCGCAGAGCCTGGAATTCAGATTAAATTGATCGATTCGAATACTGGACCTGGTGAGATGCTTCGAAATTCTTTGTGGCACTCCGGGAATACAACCGGGCAAGTTAATCTTCTTTGGAAGGATCCGAAAAATATAGGATGGAGTGCTAGGAAATCTTATCGTTGGTTTTTGATGCATAGACCAAGAATCGGATTGATTCGACTTAGGATTTTTGAGGGTGATAGAATGGTTTCGGATTCCGGAAACATTTTCGATTCAACTTTGAGAGGTGGAAGATTGGGGGTATTGTGTTTCTCGCAAGAAATGGTTATATGGTCGGATTTAGTGTATAAATGTAACGGTAAGTATAAAATAATTAAAAGAAGAAATCGTTTTTAAGCTTATCCTTTTTTAGATAATGTTCCAGCCAGCGTTTATAACGAATTACCTCACGATTTAAGAAAACACGTTCAATCGGAATGATAAATTTTTAACGAAAAACAATCTTTACTTAAATTAATAATTTCCTTTCTTTTTGTATTTGATAACATTTGATTTGTAAGTTTTTGTATGAGTTTTTTTAACGATTGGAGAAAAAAATGTATGTAAATAAACATTTTTATTAATTAAACAATTAATTCTTATATTTATTATGTTACAATTCCATTTCCAACGTGTTCATCACGATTGATTCAAATTCAAACATTATGATTTTTAGACACAGGTTAGTTCATAAAAAGGTGCTCCTATGGTATAAAAATTCAGAACGTTTCAGAACAATATTTCAAGAATACGGTATTTTTGGATTTTTTGAATATGTTGGAAAAAATTTCTCCATTTAATCGAACTATAAAAATTCAGTCATTAGTATCTCAAAAACGAATAGATATTTTCATATGTGGGTAAGTTCATAAAAGTACATCCCTTCCTACCCAAGTTGACATTTCATAAATATATCTTAAGAATTCAATTTTATAAAGACCTTGGAATTCCATTACTTATTGGTAACTTTTTGGGAATTAATAAATTATTATTATTAAATAAGCAAGTGGAAGGGAACAGAACCTGTAAGAAAATACGTAAAAAAGAAACTGATAATAGAAGAAATATGATAAGCACCCCAGGGCTGGGTTTGAGAAACGAAACCCATACAAAATGTGCCCCTATTCATACGAACTTAAAAAAAAGATTGTAGATCTAGGATGCCAAATCAGTATCTTCGTTGAAGAAATGTCTTCAGATGCACGGCTAAACCGTTTTTTTTTAACGAGATCAGGAAAATCTGTGAACAAACATCTGGAATGATGGGTGGCCAGGTAATTGGGGTTGAGTCTAAAAAATTAACTCCGACCCACTAAAAACCCCTTACGTTGTTTTCTCCAGAATCCGCCGGAATGATGTTCCTTCCAGAAGGCGCAGGCAACATCTCGTGCATAACAAACAACATAAAAATCTGCTTACTTTTTGTTTTAAATAATTCCAATTACGTACCCGACCTAGGAGGGTTGTACTTGAAATGGAAAACCCTCTTGGTCCTGTTTATTGTAATGCTGTTTTCCTCCATGTTTCTTCCAACCCAGTTGTAGACACTCCAGTTGCTCCTCCGCTTCTTCTGTGTCTTCCTTTGCCTCATCGGTATCTCGAACAATTGAATTATAGGAATCTACTTACTTTTTAGTCTTTTGTGTTACAACATAGATCAGAGTACCAACATAGATCAGAGTCACATTTACAGATCTCAGAATCATGGCGACGCATGCCAGTTTTCCTCTGTTTCCGTCATATTATTTATCCGGTTTTCTTTTTGAAGCTTACAGTTGCATAATTCTGCATTTGTTCTTTCCGCACTGAATTCCTGGCAGGCAAACATTGCATAGTTTGGTGTTTCTTCAAGTTTACAGTTCTAACATATATTAGAGTCATTGTTTTGATATCTTTCAAGTAGGAATCGAACACTCTGTGTCCCGTAAAAGCCTGAGTCATATGAAAATCCATAATTCCCCAGGATATGACTGTCCATGATTTTACATCCTTGATCAGCTGTCCCATCCAACCCCTTATAGGTTTGCCATGTTTCCCGCTATTTTGCAATCAGTTTCTCCCTCACGTCTGTTTTATACTATCTGCCCTGCCTATATATTAGAGATATCTCTTCTGCTAATAAATGTAGAGGGTGCGCTCTAATACGAGCAACTGCTAGCTTCCTATTCAAGCTTTTTAACATACGTTTATAAAGATCATACTTCAGCGCAGCCCATACTGGAGCAGCGTATAAAACTACTGCGACTACTACCTGGCAGAGTATTTTCTTTTCACAGTGTGTAGGCCTCTAGTCTTAGGCATTAAATTATTTAATGACATTTTAATCATTTCAGCATTGCCCACTGTTTTCCTAGTATGGGCCATAAAGCTCATATTGTAATCCAGTACCATTCCAAAATACTTCACAGTTTTATTCGAAGTAATTTCAACGCCGCCTACATCCAGTGTCAGTTTTCAATAAACTTTTCCGTCCCTTAATAAAAATTGCCTCTGTATTATGTGGTGCCAATTCCAAGCCCTTCCTTCATCTAATATGATCTCTTCCTTGGTTCTTCTGATCTTTATTATAGCAAAATCATCCGCGTACGCTATAAGAAAATGCGTTATACACCCTTGCCTACTGTTGGGGCCTTAGTTCTTGTAGGTGATGGAAACTTCAGATGTTGCGAAAAGAGTGTGGGACTATTCTAGCCCGCAAACTACCCACTTAAAGCTCTATTCCATCGCTCTTGGCAGTACAAAGGAACTGCTTTCGCATAACCTCAAGATGCCAACGAATACCAATAACATCAGTTGATCCTGTACCTTCCTCGTCCTTTCTATATTACAATCCTTCCAGTTCTTTTCCATTTTAGGTAGGCGGAGTTGCATAGTAAAAATACATAAACACATTAACTATAAATTATAGTAGTATAATTTTAATTAATAAAAATTAAAAATAAAATAATAGTTCCTATTCTCTCAATCCTTCTATCCTAAGCTTGGTACATTTCCTTCGCTTTTCCTGCCGTTTTTCTCAATTTATTCGCATTTAGTGTAAAAAGTACTAGGCAATGTTGGTTACTAGCAATACAGAACATTCTATTAGCTTTTTGGATATAAATACATCTTATACTTTGTCTGGATAGGGGATTTAATTAAAATTTTGCCTTCTCCTCCTCTCTACATCCGTTTTTAGATATGACAATTTTCCTAGCGTTCTTTTACATTCCTTATTGTTCAGTTACATTTTGGTTAGTGTCCTCCTATTTCTCTTTCTTTTCTCTTCCCTTTCCTTATCTAGCATCACCACAGTTAGGTACTTCATTACTTCCTTTCCTTTATCCTCTATCTCTACAAAAACCTCAGAGATATGCAGAGACATTTAGTGCTCCGAAGTGTTTTCTCTTCAAGATAGTATGTCTTGGGGTGCCTTCATCGTCGTAGTCATACCAACAGATATCTGATGATAGTCTCTTTTGTTTCTTTTTGGGTAACTACCAAATGTCCCATGACCAAGTATGGCCTGCGTTGCGTAGTAATTAGTTGCAGGGTCTCGTTCTTGCCATTCTTTTACGTTTTTTATAAATATACTACTCCGTCATATGCCTCAACTATCTTTCCTGTTTCTATATATTTCTTCTCTATTCTTCTCTTGATACACTCCTCTCTCTTCCTGATTTCTCGCTCTTTCTCCAGCTTTTAGATCGTACGGTAGGTATCCCTCTAGTACTCCTACAGTATCTGTTGATGCAGGCCTGTATGCAGATATAACGCATATTGACGCTTTTCTCTCTATAGATGATAATATTTGTACATATCATTAATATTTTAGCGCATCTTTCCAAGTTGAAGCTGACTGGACGACAGTTGCTATTAGTTTTCTTTTTCGTTGAATAGGACCTCTAACTTTAGGCATGATTCCTATCATGACGTTTTTTAAAATAGAAAACAAGAAACGGTGATAAAAATTTATTAATCAATTATATCTGTGCTACATGTTTCGGGGTAACATTTCCCTTCATCAGGCATAACTAAAAAGTACAATATATGAAATGAAATTATTAAAATTAAAAAAAATTAAAATTACCGAAGCATAACCGAATTGTATGAAAAATTTCTCGGACTGGTTGGATGGATGTTATCACATCGTAAGGTGTACGGTTGGGGAGGGAGGGGAGAAGGAAAACGAAACGTGAAATTTTAAAACGGTTTCTATTGCATGTTGAGTTACATAAATTTGGTGAAAAATCTATGAATGTTATAGTCTAAGGCTTCATTAAAGAAATTTTCATTGGGGTTAAAAGATTTTATATAAAATTCTTAATTGAGATCCATAAGTTTAGATTTTTTTTAAGTTTTTGCAATGAGTTTGCAATTCTCATTTGATATTATGTTTAGATTCATCGATGTGTGGATAGACGACTGAAGATTGTTTGGATATGTGTTCTTCAAATCTGACGGAAATGTTTCTACCTGTTTGACCGATGTATGTTTTTTCACAACTGGGACAATCAATTTTATACATGCCACCAAGTTCTTCATATCTGAAAGTATGGTTGCTGTTATAGAGATATTTGAAAATGATGTTTTTTGATATAAAGGTGGGGATAACATCATATTTCCGGAGGATATGCGAAATAGGATTTAGATTTGTTGTGGGGATATATAATTTTATTTAGTTGTGAATTATGAACGCCGAAAAAGATGTTCTGGAGGTCTGTTAAAGAAAAATAATTGTTGAAACCGATTTTTGAAATCGTTATAATTTCAGTAATTAAGTCGTTATAACTAGGAAGGACTTTATATAAACGATTAAGAAGGAATCTAAAGGCAGCATGCTTATATTGATTTTGCCATTGTAGATTCATTGTGTTTATTGTTGTATGAATTGTATTTAAATTAAAATACTATAGATATAGTTTTTTCAACAATGATTTTTATTCCTTAATATAAGTGCTATAATTATTTCGAATGCTTAACATTCGAAATCAGGCACGACTACGAGAGAGACAACAAAAGGTTAAAATGAGTTAAAATATATAAAATATAGTTATAATTACCATCAATAAGAGTAAAATTAAACACTTTATATATTCATAAAACAGACAACAGTATTAGACCTATTATTGGTAATCAAAATACTCCCACATGTCGTATAGCTAAACACATACAGAAATTTCTATATAACACTTTTAATACCGAAATTAAATATAAAATAAACAATTCATTAGATTTAGTAGAAAAGATAAAAAGGATTAAACTAGATAAAAATTCAATACTTATATCATTTGATATTAAAAATTTATACACTAACGTCCCTGTTAAAGATTCTATATCTATCATAAGAACACACCTAATGAACAATAATCACCAACTAAATTTAAAAAACAAAGATATCAATAGTTTTATAACAATCTTAGCATTTATATGTAAACAAAATTTTTTTGTATTTAACAATGACTTTTTCATGATGGAGGATGATCTTCCAATGGGATCCCCTATCTCAGGAATTATAGCCGATATATTTGTCAACCATACTGAGAAAGAATTATTTTCAAGAAAATATGAAATATTTACCAAAGACATTAGATTTTTTGGACGATATGTTGACGACATATTAATTGTATATAATGGAACTAAAGCTACTTTTATCGCCATACAAAACATCCTGAACAATATCAGTAAACTACAATTTACAACCGAAATAGAATCGAATCGTAGTATTAACTTTTTAGATTTGAAAATTTCTAGAAATATTGATAACCAATCGCTTAATTTTAAAATATATAGAAAAAATACAACCACAGATAATATCATACCTAAACATTCCTACAATGCGAAACAACATAAAGACGCTACGTTCCATTTTCTCTTTAATCGGCTAAATAATATTCCAATGGATAATGATGATTACATTGAAGAATTGCATAAAATATTGAACATCGGATTAAATAATGGGTACGATATCTCTAATCTACAATGTATATATAACAAAATACATAAAAACAACATCAACAATATGATATATCCTGGTTTCTACCCCAAATCTAAATATATTACTGTTCCATACAACCCTAGATTTCAAAACCAACTTAAAAGAAATATAGCTATATATGATACTAAAATAGCTTTTTCCTCCACAAATAACATCGGAAACATTTTGATAAATAACAACCATAAGTTTAATTATCTAGAATTAAGTGGTATATATAAAATTTGCTGCGAAAACTGTGATAGCTACTACATTGGCCAAACCGGTAGAAGCCTTAATACACGGTTTAAAGAACACATAACTTAATCTAAATCAAATTTTTATCGACATCTAACAGAACACAATCATAAAACTACTACAAATAATATATTCCTTTTAAAAAAAATTAAAGAAATCTAATGATCTTTATGATCATTATATCTTTATGAAGAATTATTTATACATACAAATAAAAACAACCCTAATTTATTAAATAACATCACGGAATTTGACGTTACCCGAACTTTTATGAGATTCATATAAATTTGTTGTCGTTTTCCGGAGCAAGTTATAACAACTTTTTACGCTTTGAATACGTACGTTCCATTAAAAAACACAGTTCGTTCTTGTCATCCAGTTTGTTCAGATGTTAAATGTTCGTAATATTGTCTTTTACAATTCATGTGATTTAATATGTAATGTTCAAGACGTTTATTGTTTTCCAATATGTATTCTTTTAAACACGGTTGATGTGAAAAGTGTTTAATTTTACTCTTATTGACGGTAATTATAACTATATTTTATATATTTTAATTTATTTTAACCTTTTGTTGTCTCTCTCATAGTCGTACCTATAGTATTTTAATTTAAATACAATGCTTATATTGGTTGATGGTGAAAGAATTTTGTGGATTATGATATCAGATGTGGTGGGATTAAGGAAAATGTTGATTTGTAATCTGTTAGAGTCGATGTTCCTGTGTATTTTTAAATCTAAAAATTTAAAGTTCAGTTGTTTTCCGTTTCCACTGTGAAGGTCAGGTTATTAATGTTGTTAAAAATGTTAAATAGACCATATAAAGATATCATCCACATATCTGGCATAGAATCTAATATTATCAGTGTTACTTAATTTTTCTGGTTTGCGCTGATTCAAAAACACTTCTTTTTAACTTAAATATTCTTTATTATTTTTTTTACTGGTTTACACTAATACTAAACTATTCTCTGGTATATAATGTGGGTTTCGTACACAAATCAAAACGTGACGAGAGAGTGTTGAGAGAGTGTTTCGAGAGTTACGAGTGTTTTTGGGCGAACAAGCTCTTTTATAATCTTTTTTAACAAAAAAAGTTGTTCTTGAATACATACAGAAATTAAAATTAAATGCTTTAGGCAACCCAACTTACATTAAACGTTAAACCCCAAAAATTATAAACCCAACAAAAGAAAAATAAAAGAAATTAAAATAATCTTAACATACCCCCCGCTTTGAAAGGACTCCCTTTCAATAACAAGAACAAATTCAATAAAAGAAATCAAAAATTAATAACCTTAAATTCTAACCTAAGAATCTCAAATACATTTGACAACATTGCGCATGCGAAAACGCATCACGCACAAACGATGGTTTTAACTTCTATATACAAAACGCAAAAACGCAAACGACGCGACCTACTCCACTGGCAAAGGACAAAGTTTATTTATCGCCCGTTTAACAATGCCAGACGGAGTGCGTACAGTGGCTACTCGTGCTACACCATCTTCACCATGGTACACCTCGATGATTCGACCAGTGATCCATTTTAAGGTGGGTAGATTTTCTTCCTTTATGATGACTAATTGACCCTTTTTTAGGTTAGAACTGCCGCCCGCCCATTTGTTGCGACGCTGCAGTTCGGACAAGTATTCCTTCGACCACCTAGCCCAAAAATGCTGTTGTATTCGCTGTACATGTTGAAACTGTGATAGCCGATTTTCCTTTATGTGGCCTAAACTTGGATCCGGAGGTGACGTAAGTTTTCTCCCGATTAAAAAGTGGGCTGGGGTTAATGGGGTTGTATCATTTGGATCCATAGATAATGGAGTTAGCGGACGGGAATTTAGGATACCCTCTATCTGTACGAGTAATGTATAAAAGTTTTCATAAGTGAACGAGACATTGCCAGCAACACGCCGCAAGTGAAACTTCACCGATTTAACACCGGCCTCCCACAAACCACCAAAATGTGGTGAATTAGGAGGGATAAATTTCCAATTGATAGACGCGTTTTCAATAGAACTTGTGAGATCGGTGGAGTTATCAGTAAGAAATCTGCTTAATTCTTGCAGTTCGCGATTACCGCCTACAAAGTTCGTCCCATTATCGGAGAGCATTTGATTGGGCCTTCCACGTCTAGCCGTGAACCGCCTAAGTGCCGAAATAAAACACTCCTTAGTCAACTCGGTCACCAATTCGAGGTGAATAGCTCGCGTAACAAAGCAGACAAACAGGCAACAATATGCTTTGCATACCTTTGAACCCCGCCCCTTTCTATCTTTAATAAAAAACGGACCCGCATAATCCACCCCCGTGGTATAAAACGGAGGAGCCGGAGTTACCCTTTCTACCGGTAAATTTCCCATTATTGGTTGAATTACACGCGGATTTATTTTTGAACATCGCACGCATTTCCGAACTACCTTTCTGGACAGATTTCGTCCTCCGATTGGCCAAAACCTATCTCGGATGGACGCTAGTAAGTGTTGTGGTCCAGCATGAAACAACTCCGAGTGTTCTCGTTCGAATAATAACCTAGCGAAAGTGTGTTTGCTCGATATTATCATCGGGAATTTTTTATCGAATTCGTACGCGGAATTTCCTAACCTGCCACCGAGACGTATTATATCATCTGCATCTAAAAACGGATTTAACTTAGCGAGACGATTCCCTTTGGGAACGCATTTATTACGTTTTAAATGCTCAAACTCCTCCGCAAAAGACTCCCTTTGGGTACATTTTACGATAAATTTGAGCGATGATTCCAATTCAAAACTGCTTAGAGACCCCGTACGCTTAAGCTTAGTCTTGGAGCAATTGTTACAAAACCGAAGAATGTATGCAACTGTTCGCTGTAACCGATTTAATGACGAGAATTTCGAAAACTGAACAAACTGATCCGACGCGACAGCCACTGAAAAAACCTTTTTCTTAATTTCAGGTAAATACTCGTTCCGAAAATCTCTAACCGGCCACATGTTTTCATTTTCTTTCAGCCATTTGGGCCCGACCCAATATAGCTCTAAACCGGCCAAATCAACGGCTCGAAGATATACGCACGCCCCGTATGCCTTTGTCGACGCGTCGGAAAAGCCGTGTATCTGAAACGATTCTGAATTTTTCAGTGAGATATGACGCGGAATTTTAATGTCGTTCAAATAAGTTAATCCATCGGCGAATTTACACCAACTGGTATGAATATAATTTGGAAGGACCTCGTCCCAACCCAATCCAGCCTCCCAGATTTCTTGCAATATAATTTTTGCCCGAATAATTACAGGACTCAGCAAACCAAGAGGGTCAAAAATTTGAGCGATTTGGGAAAGAATATTTCTTTTAGTTAACCGACCCGGTGAGATTTTTCGAATTTTATATTTAAAATGATCTTTGATAGGATCCCATAATAAGCCTAGAGTACGTGTGTTTTCGTTCTTTCCTAGATCAAGAATCTCCGCAGGGGTCGTATTTACGTCGCGAATACTATACAAAATTTTTGGATCGTTCGAAATCCATTTGTGCAACTTGAATCCTCCGCTATTCAAAACCGTTTTTACGCTTTCTGCAATGCGAATTACTTCCTCTAACGAATCTGCTCCCGTAAGCAAGTCGTCAACGTAAAAATGGGAACTAATGACATCCGCAACTATAGGGTCTGAACATTCTAAACCCAATTGCTTGAGACACCGAGTTGCCAAATAACTCGCCGAAGCCGTTCCGTAAGTTATAGTTAAAAGTTCGTACGCGTTAATGGGTAATTCATCCGAGTCACGCCACAAGATACGTTGAAATTTCGTTTGTTCAGGATGAATTAAGCACGCACGATACATTTTCTGAACGTCAGCAGCTACCACGTAATTGTATTTTCGATAACGAATCAAAGCACTGAATAGATCGGGTTGCAAAGTGGGTCCTACTACTTGTAAATCGTTGAACGAGCGGCCCGTAGTCGTAGGACAGGACGCATCGAATACGACTCTTAACTTAGTGGTGCTACTGTTCTCATTCAACACACCATGATGTGGTATGTAATAGTTTAACCCGTTTGTAATTTCATCATTAACTTTGCGCATGTGACCCAACTCCAAATATTCGCGCATGAATTCATGGTACCGATACCCGAAATCCGGATTATTTTTACATTTACGCTCAATGCTAATTAACCGATTTTTCGCGCTTCTATATGAATCGCCCAATTGATCTACGCTATCTTTAAGTGGAATAGTAACTATGAATCGACCGTCCGGCGCGCGCATGGTCGTCCTATTGAAGTGTTCCTCGCAAAGCACCTCATTTTCTGACGGAGGAACCGGACCACCAACTGCTTCAACTTCCCAAAATCGCGTTAATTGATTGTTTATTTCTACTTGATCATTTTTTTGTATTAGGTTGCAATGCACCAAATGTGCTGCGCTTGACTGTATCGGTCCCGATATTATCCATCCTAATCGCGTATTGTGCATAATTGGGCCGTCATTAAGTTTAATTTGTCCCACGCAAAGCAAATTCCAAAAGTAATCTGCCCCAATCAACAAGTCGATTTTATCCGGCTTATTAAATGACGGATCCGCCAAGCGTAAGTGCGCAGGAATATTTAACTCGCTCGCGTTTATTTCAAAACTTGGCAAATTGCTCGCGATCGCCGCGATGACTAAACAATTAACTTTAACCGAATAATCCGAACAATGTGAGTGTATCCGTAACGAACATGAACTAGTAATTACCGATTGTGTTTTATTTATTGTCGCTACATTAACGTTTGTTTCGATTTCAGGTAATCGCAAGCGTTTACACGCTTCTGCTGAAAGAAAGCTACTCTGGCTGCCCGGATCCAAGAGAGCACGTAACGAATGTTTTTTGTTGTGGCGATCGTATGTATGAACGAGAACGGTTGAGAGTAAGATGTGCGAATGTGTTGCATGCGGAGCGAAATTGAGATTGTGTGTTTGGGTACATGTGGATGTCTGTGGTTGTGGATCTGGGCGGTCTATTTCCAAATGGAGCATCGTGTGATGTCGAGCCTTGCATCGTTTACATGAACTCGAGCGACATTGATTAAGAAAATGCCCTGACCGAAGGCAGTTTATACATAGTTTTAATTGTTTAACTCGATCTAAGCGCCCCTGAACGGTAAGTTTATTGAAATTTGGGCACTCTTGAATGTAATGATCGCCTTTACAGACAACGCAACGCCTTTCCGCTACCGAATTTGCGACCAAAAACGATTTCGCACGCGTATTATTTTTATCCTTGTCCGCGACCCGCTTAAACGAACCGGTTTCTAACGTCTCCAATAAGTCCGCCCGTTCTTTCAAGAATTCTAATAAATTTTCCAAACTAGGTCTCGTCAAAGTTACCTTTCTTTTTTCCCACTCGCTATTCGAACCTGTATCGAGCTTTGTACCGGCTAAATAAATAAGAAGTGTATCCCAATTGTCCGTCGGCTCGTTTAATGCCGTCAAAGCGCGTAAGTGCTTGCGAATGTTATCAATGAATTTCCGAATAGCCTGTGGCTTATCTCCGGTAACCCTTTCGATATCGAATAAAGCCTTAACGTGGTTGTGTATCAATATTCGCGGGTTGTCGTACCGTTCCCGAACCAATCCCCACGCTACCTGATAGTTCGTGTTAGTTATCTCGAGACTTTCGATGACTTGACGAGCACTACCGGTTAGTGCCGATACCAAGTAATGAAATTTTTGTATGTCATTTATTGAAGCGTTCGCGTGAATCAAAGACTCGAAAATATCCCTGAAACCAAGCCATGTGTCGTAACCGCCGCCAAATTTGGGTAAATCTATTACGGGCAATTTAACGTGTTGCTCCGGAACCGGTCCTACCACGAACGACGAGTCGGCGCATATTGTCCTGTTCGTCAAGATTCGTTTTGCTTTGGCGGTGTTAGCGTAAAAAACCCCTTCAAATGCTTCCCTTTCCGCGCTTTGTACCTCGCCATCAACGCTCAAAATATCAATTTCCCCCTGAATTTCTTCAAATTCATTGATAAGATTAACCGCGCGATCGTAGCGCTGCTCTAACTCCACCGAAAGTTCCGAAACGATACCGCCGTCTTTTATGATCGCCTCAAATCTCGCGATAAATTTTGAAAAATTCGTTAATTTACCTTTGACAATGCCTCGTTTTTTGACCAGATTGTCTAATTGGCTCATATTGCCAGTGAAAACCCGATACAGATAGAGACCAACAAGGAAGGAAGAAAAAGGACTTACAGCACGTCACAATGGCGTCGTTTCCGGCTACCAGGCCTCCAGCATGGACCTTTAACACGCGTGGTCTGGAATTCCTGAGTCGTCTTGGAAGGGTCAGCAAACCGCTCTCACCAGGATGGACAACGTCTTGGAAAAAGATTTGACACGCCGCATCAATGACTGGATACCAAATTTTATTTCGACGTGATTTTTAATATCCGGCTCGAAGGACCATTTTATGTTACTTAATTTTTCTGGTTTGCGCTGATTCAAAAACACTTCTTTTTAACTTAAATATTCTTTATTATTTTTTTTACTGGTTTACACTAATACTAAACTATTCTCTGGTATATAATGTGGGTTTCGTACACAAATCAAAACGTGACGAGAGAGTGTTGAGAGAGTGTTTCGAGAGTTACGAGTGTTTTTGGGCGAACAAGCTCTTTTATAATCTTTTTTAACAAAAAAAGTTGTTCTTGAATACATACAGAAATTAAAATTAAATGCTTTAGGCAACCCAACTTACATTAAACGTTAAACCCCAAAAATTATAAACCCAACAAAAGAAAAATAAAAGAAATTAAAATAATCTTAACAATCAGTAAACAGACTATATTTAGATGAAGAAAGTTCTCTTTCAAATTGGTCAACAAGAATGTCGGAGATGATACCAGAAATGGGTGAACCCATAGGTAACCCGTCGTTCATTCTATAAAACTTATTGTCAAAAGTGAAAAGAATTTGCTTACAGATCAGTTCAAGTAGATCAATAAAACAGGATATTTCCACAATGTTAAGGTTGTGTGACTACTGTAAGCTTATAAAGTGTTCTTTAACAATGTTTAAAGTTTTGGTTATAGGTACGAAAGAATAGAGTTTTCTTTACATCAAAAGAGATTAATTTACTTTTATGTATGATAACATCCACCCAACCAGTCCGAGAAATTCTTCATACAATTCGGTTATGCTTGTTCCCACAGCGCTTTGTTTCTTTCTTGTCATGTTATAACTCGACGGTAATTTTAATTTTTTAATTTTATTTTGATTAATTTTATCTGTAATTTTAATAATTTTATCTCTTATATTGTACTTTTCAGTTGTGCCTGAAGAAGGGGTATGTTACCCTGAAACATGTAGCACAGATATAATTAATTAATAAATTTTTATCATCGTTTCTTCTATTCTATTTTATTTTCAGACATCTTTTTTATATTTATAGCCATTTTGGTATAGGTATCTTTACCTATATTCATACCTATGTTTATCGCTATGGTCTTCATAGTTCGCCGTCTTCTAGTATTACAACCTCTCCGACTTTTGGGGTGCTAGTTCGAGACGCATTTCGCTCAATTCTCTATTTATTCTTCTAATACAGTATTCGCCCTTATCTTTCACATCTATCGTAATACGCATTCCAGAAGGTTTCTTCTACAACCGAAACCTGAGAAACTCCGCATGTCATCTCCATCTCTCGAAAGTCTAGTAGAATCACTTTTCCTTTATTAAAGGTGAGATGTTATTATCCTTCTCATTCTAACCGATATTCTACAACCTTTTAAAGCTTTTTTTACTCGAGACTCTGGCACTGAATTAAAGGGTATCAAGTATATATCGAGTAAAATCATTATTCGGTATCCTATCTTTGTTAAAGATACCTTTTTCACACTACGTATCGCTAATTGACCTTTTCTCCTCCAATCCTTCGATTAATCTATTGTTTATTGCACGTTCAAGGAGTTTACCCACCGCACTTATTAGGTATAGTGGTCTGTATACAGCTTCTTCGTTCTCCTTTTTAGGCTTTTTGACTTGTACCAACACTGCCCTTCTCCAGATCATCGGGAATACTCTTTTATTAAAGCACCTATTAAACACTTTGAGAAATATCGATGGGTTCTTTTTTACATGTGGCTTGAGAATCTCGTTTGTACCGTATCCTCTCTGAGTGCTTCTCTTGTTTTAAGTTGTACTAATGATATCTCATTATGTTTTTCGCATTCTTTCTCTTATCAGTTACTCTTGGGAATATCTTTTAAAATTGATCATCAATGGTTTCAATGTCGATTTCTTGCCTCTTCTTTACTTCAAGTATCTTTATGACCACCTGGTACGCAATTACCCATACATTTTTCTTTAATTCTTTGAATATCTCAGTCCATTTCTTTATTTTGCTCCTGTTTATTAATATGATTAAGTCTTTCTTTTTCTCTTTATATTCCTCATTCAAATTTTTCTCTATTTTAGGAGTTAGACGACGTTTCCAGCCTCTTTGCAGTTGTCTTCAGGTACTCTAGCCTGTGCTATTTCGGTGTTCCACCAGTAGACATTCCTTTGTCATCGCATAAACCAAACTCAACCCAACCCAATCCTATATATTTGAACTAAAGTAAAACTATAAGTGACACTAGTCCTAGAATTGGAATGGAATTCGAGCTTTGCCATCTTGAGAGATGTACGGCTAAACTCGAATGTTCACTCAACCCAACCCAATCCTATATATTTGAACTAAAGTAAAACTATAAGTGACACTAGTCCTAGAATTGGAATGGAATTCGAGCTTTGCCATCTTGAGAGATGTACGGCTAAACTCGAATGTTTCTAGTTCTAGATCGTTTAGAGTCTATATCTAGACCGAGATTTCTTCTTCTAGGGCTGGGTTTAGTTCTAGTTTTATTTAAATCCAAATATACAGTGTTGCCAAATCAACTTATAAAGTACTCTATTTCAGAAACTATTCATTGTAGAGGCCTTCATTAAAGAAATATCTTCAGATGCACGACTGAACCCAACCCAACCCAGCCCTGTATATTTGAATTGAAGTAAAATTAGAACTGACACTAGACCTACAACTAGCATCGTTCGGGATTAGCCATCTTGAGACATGTACAGCTAAGCCCGAATGTTTCTAGTTCTAGATGTAGAGCTAGGTCTAATGGATATAAAACTAGAACTAATACTAGACCTAGAAGAGGAATGATTTGGGTTTAGCCGTTCGTTTGAAGACGCACAGCTCAATCCAATACTTGTCAATTATCTTCAGATGCCCGGCTAAACTCAAAACATGCCACTTCTAGGTCTAGTGTTAGTTCTAGTTTTATTTTTATTCAAATATGCAGGGTTGCCAAATCAGTTTGTAAAGTACACTATTTCAGAAACTATTCATTGTCGAGGCCTTCGTTAACCAAATTACTTCAGATGGCTAAATCAAATTCAACTCAACTCTGTATATTTGAATCAGCTGCTCTGAGATTCAACGAATCGAGTGCGCCCCTTTTCATACAAAATTCAATTCCAAAAAAGGTTCGCACCTCAGAGACAAGAAATTGTACAATAAGTGCAGAGACTGTAAATTTTATTGCAAGCAAACGTAGAAAAATTTTGCTTTTCATTTCCAGCACCAATTCCATCTTCAAACAAGCAATTCATTAAAAAACTCACAAAAATTTCATGCTTATTTATTAACCAGTTAAATGTCCCGCGCTTTACAAAAAAATATATTAGTAAATTTATAACAAATTTCTCTTAAATGATGTTTATTAATTAATTTTAATAATTTATTTTCTTGCACGATCTCAACAGTTGTACTTAATTACAGTAATAAAATCAATTATAATTAAACATTAACGGCAGTAATTTTCTTAAAAAATACTCTCTTAACTATTTAGTTAATCAATTAATTTAAAACTTATTTAAAAAAAAGTAATTGGTCCCAAAAAAGTTCATTTTCCGCGATTATTCGAAAAAGGAATTATAAACAAAGTTATAGCATTATTAACTAAACCAAATTAGTCTTTAAAATAATAACATACATTTATTACTTATCATTACGAATATTTGAGTCGATACGATGAATTTATTTACATTGAGGCGAAAACTAACGTTTCTACTAAGTTCACAATTGGAATTTCTACACGTTCATGGAACAATTTTTGATTAAACATTAAACAACGAGTATAATAAATTATTATCAACTTTTTAGTTATTTTAAAATTTTTTTATTATCTTCAGGAGTGTTTTGAATAATAATACAAACTTGAGTATTGAACGCACGGTTTAAGTTGATATTAAATTGCATTTTTTTTCATTAATATGGTAATAAAAATTCACGACATGGATAATTACCCTGGCACATTACATTTGGCTGTCTGAACATTTTGAATTGCACGCGAATTCAGACTAGATTACAATTTTATTTTGCTTCTTTCTAAAGAACTATACGTGTGAGTCTGCTTTTGCAATTTCGACCAATTCGTGAGGATCCGCGTTTAATCGATCTATATCGTCCAATTTGGACAATTCGCTTTTGCTCAAAGCATCGACTATACAACTTCCAAGACTGTCCCCAATTACGTTTATTGTAGTACGGAAACGATCCCTAAAAATTTATAAAACAAATTATTTTTAATAAGAAGACAGAAATAAATCCTTACAAAAGCCAATCTACAGCTAAAATGTAGGAAATATCGCTAGATGGGAGCCCAACGGTATCTAGAACCATCACCATTGTAACTAACCCAGCTTGGGGGATTCCCGCAGCTCCAATACTTGCAAATGTGGCAGTTATACTAAAAAAATCAAAAATTAAAGGTCAATTTTTGTTTTGATTGAATAAATTTACCTCACAGCTATGAGTTGCCCGAATGAGTACGGAACCTTTCTAAATTGGGCAATAAATATAGCAGCAACAGCTTCGTATAAAGCCGTTCCGTCCATGTTGATTGTTGATCCTACGGGAATCACAAATCTTGTTACTCTAGGATCAATACCCATATCGTCCAATGTTTGGATTGTTAATGGCATTGTTGCTGAACTAAAAACAAAAACTTTTCGTTAATTGAATTGCGAGAAAATCATTAAAATGATATACCTCGATGCTGTTCCAAACGCGGTCACCAAAACCTGACTCAATCCCCCGAGAATTTTGAAAGGAAGCTTTCTCGTAATCAGAAAATAAAGGATCGATAAAGTGATGAAACAATGGACGAATAAGCCGATTAGAACGGTTATGAAATAAAGTCCCAATTTTTCTACTAAGCCGGCGAAGCTTTTCGTTTCGAGTACTTGAGCTGCTACCAAGAAGAACACACCGATTGGCGAAAACCTAATAATCATTTTTTTGTATTAATTAAAAAATTTGCTAAATAAAAAGTTTTATTTACCAAATGACCCATCTCGTAATCACCATCATAGCTTCGCTTGTACTTTGGAAAAAATCTAGAAGTGTTTTACCCTTTTCCTTCATCATTCCCAAGGCGACTCCAAGAATTATCGCAAATACCACTAAACCAAGTACGTTCGTGGTGTTTTCGTAACGACTCGTTATTTTATATTCGGTTAGAGGAATTACTTTATCTGGATCTTAAAAATTAATTATTAATAAGTTTTTAATTGTATTAGTATTTCGTCGCATTTAAATAACAGTATTTTATATTATAATATTTCATTACATAATCTACAACTGTCTAAATACAGTTTGCAGAACACTTAGCATTCTTTGCCAAGGATTAGGTACTGCCTTTAGAAGAAATCAAAATTAAACGCTGCTTATTAGGCTGGGTAAAGTAAATTTTGTTTGTAAAATATGGATTGACGTTGATAGAAGAGTAGATACTGTTTATAGAAGATTGTCAAAAGACTTGATGTTATTAGTAGATTGTGTATATACTATACATAAACTTACATTACGTTCGCTAATTTGAACGCCCAAAAACAAAAAATAGTGATTTTTGAAACCAAAACTCACTAAACTACACGAATTTTATACTTTAATTATAGGAGTTAAGTAATTTTATATTCTTAATTTCTATTATAAATAAGCAATAATTTAATAATTAGTCAAGTTCAATTTATAATATGTAACCATTAAAACTATAAAATTGAGTTTATCCGTACATTAGACTTCCATTAAACTTACAGCTAGAAACATTTGGGTATCATTCATTTGGGTAGAAATATTTGGGTATAGAAACATTTGGGTAATCATTCTATGAGCCGTATTAGCTTATGTGTTGGTGTTAACTCTACTTTTAGCTATTACTCGGTTTTGGATTATTGTACTTGTATCGAACTAAAACTAGAACTAACACTACACCTAGAACTAGAAAGATTCAGGTTTAGCCGTGCATTTAGAAGACGTCAATCAAATGTTTCAAAACCTTTCTACCTAAAGAAAAATCAACTTATCTCAACCTAACCTAAGCCAAGTCAACTCAAGGAAACCCAAACCTACTCAACTCAACCCAACCTAATTTAACATAGAATAAAAATTCAATTGGGGCTACTGAGATACAACTGGAAGGTAATTCAATAGAAAGTTAAGTGATGTTTATCGTTGGCAGAAGACTTCTGGTAGCATTCCAATATACAAGGCTAAATGTTAATGTAACATAAATGTTAATATAACACGAAGTATTGTTTGATAAAGAGTAAATATTGCATGCAGAAGAGAGGATGCTTGAAAAAGAATACAGTAACTTTTATTGTACTTGCGGAAAACTGGATAGAGTTAATAAAAAATTGGGTGCTATTTGCAGAACATTACATATATCTGACAGAAGATTTCAGGTTGTATCTCAATGCAGAAGACTAAATATTGCCAATACTATTAAGTATTGTTTGAAGAAGACTAAATATTGCTTGCAGAAGACTAAAACGTTATATGCAGAAGACTACATGCTTAAAAAGGACTTTAACACATTTTATACTGCTTGCAGAAGTCTCAATAGTATTAATAGAAATACTATTTTATTTACAGAACATTATACATATATGTACTGCTGGCAGAAGATTTTAGGTTGCTTACCAACGTAGAAGACCAGATATTGATAATATAACACTAGGTACTGTTTGAAGAAGATTAAGTATTACTTGCAAAAGATTAAGTACTTTAAGAATACTAAAACATTATTTGCGGAAGACTAGATCCTTCAACAAGATTAAGTGCTGATAGCAAACGAGTAAAGTCCATGCATCATGATCCCTCACTTTAGATATCGATATCTTCGTAATCGCACAATGAAAAAATTGTGGTAAAGTTTTTTATAATAAGTGAATATTTCAGCATATCAAATGTCAATTTGGAAATTGTCGGATCTTTGGTTTGTCTTCTCTCAAGAGTTAAGCGGAGAAAGTACTTGGTTTTTGAGGGTGTCAGCAACTTTGTCTACTTTGTGATTTTTTTTTTCTCAACAACTATTCGACGGAAAAAATTTAAATTTGTCCTCGGCGATTTGAGATGACAGAAAATGGACGAGTTTTTGTAACTACTTCAAATCCAGCGTCTCGTCCGCAGGCGACCTCGACGATTTGAGGCAAAATTGTTCCTTAAATATCTTAATAAATATATAAAGTCTCTTATAACACGATTTTATTCCCACTCCGCCGAGGTCGCTTGCGGGCGAGGCGCTATAATCCACTAAAAAGGACGATTTTTTTTGTAACTACTTCAAATCCAGCGCCTTGTCCGCAGGTCTCCTCGGCGATTTGAGGCAAAATCGTTCCTTGAATATCTTAATAAATATGTAAAGTCTCTTATAACACGATTTTATTCCCACTCCGCCGAGGCCGCATGCGGGCCAGGCGCTACAATCCATTAAAAAGGACGATTTTTTGTAACTACTCCAAATCCAGCGTCTTGTCCGCAGGCGAACTCGACGATTTGAGGCAAAATCGTTCCTTAAATATCTTAATAAATATATAAAGTCTCTTATTACACGATTTTATTCCCACTCCGCAGAGGTCGCTTGCGGGCGAGGTGCTACAATCCACTAAAAAGGACGATTTTTTTGTAACTACTTCAAATCCAGCGTCTCATCCGCAGGCGACCTCGACCATTCGAGGCAAAATCGTTCCTTAAATATCTTAATAAATATATAAAGTCTCTTATAACACGATTTTATTCCCACTCCGCCGAGGTCGCTTGCGGGCGAGGCGCTATAATCCACTAAAAAGGACGATTTTTTTTGTAACTACTTCAAATCCAGCGCCTTGTCCGCAGGTCTCCTCGGCGATTTGAGGCAAAATCGTTCCTTGAATATCTTAATAAATATGTAAAGTCTCTTATAACACGATTTTATTCCCACTCCGCCGAGGCCGCATGCGGGCCAGGCGCTACAATCCATTAAAAAGGACGATTTTTTGTAACTACTCCAAATCCAGCGTCTTGTCCGCAGGCGAACTCGACGATTTGAGGCAAAATCGTTCCTTAAATATCTTAATAAATATATAAAGTCTCTTATTACACGATTTTATTCCCACTCCGCCGAGGTCGCTTGCGGGCGAGGTGCTACAATCCACTAAAAAGGACGATTTTTTTGTAACTACTTCAAATCCAGCGTCTCATCCGCAGGCGACCTCGACCATTCGAGGCAAAATCGTTCCTTAAATATCTTAATAAATATATAAAGTCTCTTATAACACGATTTTATTCCCACTCCGCCGAGGTCGCTTGCGGGCGAGGCGCTACAATCCACTAAAAAGGACGATTTTTTGTAAGTACTCCAAATCCAGCGTCTCGTCCGCAGGTCTCCTCGGCGATTTGGGGCAAAATCGTTCCTTGAATATCTTAATAAATATGTAAAGTCTCTTATAACACGATTTTATTCCCACTCCGCCGAGGCCACATGCGGGCCAGGCGCTACAATCCATTAAAAAGGACGATTTTTTTGTAACTACTTCAAATCCAGCGTCTCGTCCGCAGGCGACCTCGACCATTCGAGGCAAAATCGTTCCTTAAATATCTTAATAAATATATAAAGTCTCTTATAACACGATTTTATTCCCACTCCGCCGAGGTCGCTTGCGGGCGGGGCGCTACATTTCACTAAAAAGGACGATTTTTTGTAAGTACTCCAAATCCAGCGTCTCGTCCGCAGGTCTCCTCGGCGATTTGAGGCAAAATCGTTCCTTGAATATCTTAATAAATATGTAAAGTCTCTTATAACAGAATTTTAATCCCAATACTACGAGCTTGCTTGCGGGCAAGGCGCTACAATCCTCCAAAATGCACGATCTCGGCGATTTGAGGCGCAATCGTGCCTTGTATAGCTTAATAAATGTATAAAGTCTCTTATAGCATTTTATAATCACTCCACTGAGGTCGCTTGCGGGCGAGGCGCTACAATCTTCCAAAATGGGCTAATTTTGAACTAGACTCTGAGCTTTTTTTAGGCAGAAATGAAAATAGCGGAAACACCATCATGCTTGAAATTGCTTAAAACAGCTTGAAATTGCATTGCATAGAGAAGAATACATATTTCTAAAGGTCACATTACAGTAAACAATTTTTTTTTACAAGCAAAGTATCTTACACGATATTGCTACCAATATGATTTTTTATGAAGTCATATGGAAGATCACACGTATGAGATGTCATTATATTTTATAATTAGCAACACCAAAAGTAACTAAAAAGTCATCACACATTCTGCGCAGCTGCAAGTGAGGAAACAAAAAAAAGTGGCATTTTTGCATGCGTGCAAGATAAATTAGCGCAATATTTCTTGCCGGCAATAATATTTGCGGATTGTAAAGTGGCCAGAGGAGTAAATTTTAGATGCAAAAGAGTAGATATCGGTTGTATTAAATTGAGTACTTATAATAAAAGAAGGTTTGAAGAACATTCATTACTGCTTTTGAAGCAGTAGTTTGCAATTGGTACTGTTAAGGAACTGAAGTCTGAATCCAGGAGCGTATCAATCTAATCACACTGTTAATTCAAAAATACAGCAACTTAACTACAACTTTCTGCGAGAAGCCAGATGTTCGACCTAACTAAAATCAACTAAACCCATCGCTACCCAATCCAACTCAAGACAACCCAATCCAACTCAAGACAACCCAATCCAACTCAACACAACCCAATCCAAGTCAACACAACCCAATCCGTTTCAACACAAGTCATTCCAACTCAACTAAGGGTCGGGACAAATAACATTGAAACATTTTTGATTCATTTTTGATTAATAAATTCTTGAATTCAGAATGAAATTCTCTTAAGAGTACAAATTGTACTGTTGAAGAAATTTAATTCTTAATTCAAGAACGTGTCAAATTACGCGCCAATTCAGAAATACCTCATCCTAACTACATTCTCCTGCACGAAACCTGCTCTTCAACCCAGCCCAACCCAAATCAACTCAATTCAACCTAATTCAACGTAGAATAAAGAATCAATGTGGCCCATGATGAATAATATTATGTCACATTACAGTAAACAATTTTTCTTACAAGCAAAGTATCTTACACGATATTGCTACCAATATGATTTTTTATGAAGTCATATGGAAGATCACACCTATGAGATGTCATTATATTTTATAATTAGCAACACCAAAAGTAACTAAAAAGTCATCACACATTCTGCGCAGCTGCAAGTGAGAAAACAAAAAAAAGTGTTATTTTTGCATGCGTGCAAGATAAATTAGCGCAATATTTCTTGCCGGCAATAATATTTGCGTATTGTAACGTGGCCAGAGGAGTAAATTTTAGATGCAAAAGAGTAGATATCGGTTGTATTAAATTGAGTACTTATAATAAAAGAAGGTTTGAAGAACATTCACTACTGCTTTTGAAGCAGTAGTTTGCAATTGGTACGCTAAGGAACTGAATTCTGAATCCAGGAGCGTATCAATCTAATCACACTGTCAATTCAAAAATACAGCAACTTAACTAAACCCAACGCTACCCAATCCAACTCAAGACAACCCAATCCAACTCAACACAACCCAATCCAAGTCAACACAACTCAATCCGATTCAACACAACTCATTCCAACTCAACTAAGGGTCGGGACAAATAACATTGAAACATTTTTGATTAATAAATTCTTAAATTCAGAATGAAATTCTCTTAAGAGTACAATTTGTACTGTTGAAGAAATTTAATTCTGAATTCAAGAACGTGTCAAATTACGCAGCCAATTCAGAAATACCTCAACCTAACTACATTCTTCTGCGTGAAACCTGCTGTTCAACCCAGAACAACCCATATCAACTCAATTCAACCTAATTCAACGTAGAATAAAAAATCAATGTGGCCTATGATGAATAATATTATGAAAGGTTTAAAAAAATATCCGCCTATGAGCTACATTGATATCGTATTAATAGAACTTAAACTATTTTTAAGGAAAAATTTCGAATTTTTGGGATGTCGCTAGCCGAACGTATGCTCTCTGGATGCATAAGCACCAGAGATTCTCTTCTTCAATTATTTTTTAAAATATTAATGTACTATTGAGTTTTCCTTTCTAATTCTGTCCCAGCATTTGCGAATGTTTTTTGGAGACAACGAATTTTGGATTCAGAATTGATATTACTTGTAGGAGACTTTATACTGCTTATAGGACACTTGATACTGCTTCCGGAAGACCTGAAATACTTCTAGAAAAATTGATACGATTTCAAGAAGACTTCATCTGCTTCCATAAGACTTGATATTGCCTTCAGAAGGCTTGAAATTGTTTTTACAGAACTTGAAATGTTTCCAGAAGACTTGATATTGCTTACAAAATTTTGACAGAAAAGAAGAATGAATGAGACTTTGCATTAAGAACTTGTAGTCGATACACAAATATGATATCTTAGTTAGTATCTTTCTAAGTCATCAATAATAAACATTGATTATCAACAGTTCCATCAATATTATAAGGCACACAAATATGAAGTCAGAAAGATTTAAACAAATGAGAGTGCTTGAAACGATGATCCTGATGGATATAGATGACAAAGATTTATCAGTCTATACTGATGATACTAACGTGTGTAGAAAATATAAAAATATGGACACTTATGCTCAGATACGTAGAGCGATTGAAAATACCAGAGAGAAAAGTCTTTAAGAAAAATAATGGTACATAAGTACGAAGGTTTTCACGATCGGTGTTAACTGAACTAAAATTAGAACTAACACTAGCACTAACACTAGAACTATCACTAGAACTATTTCTAGGACTAACACTAGATCTAAAACTAGAAACTTTCGGGTTTTGCCGTGCGTTTTTTGAAAAAATGTTTGACGTTTCGAATGCCATGTTGCAACCTTCTTCAGAAACTGGTTCGAAATGGCTTCAATTGAAAAAAAAACTGGTTCAAAACCCGAAAGTTTCTAGTTTTAGATCTAGTGTTAGTCCTAGTGATTGTTCTAGTGTTAGTGCTAGTGTTAGTTCTAATTTTAGTTCAATAATGCTACAGTCTTGATGTAGAAATCTCAGTGGGAAAGATCTTGGGAAACCGAGAGCTTTATTAGATAATAAATATATTAGTCCTGGATAGTTAGGTCTTTGATATGATCCAACCCAACCCAGAACATGATGAAAGATGAGATGCAGAAGAATGTCGTGAACATATTGTAGGTGTCAACTGGGCAAGATTAGTAGAAGACAAAAAAGATGGATAGAATTAAGAAGGCCAAAAATCGAGTTTCATTCGTTATGAAATTCTTTATACCTCCATCTCTTTTACCCACCAAACTTAATGCCCTGTGTGCAGAATTAATGAAATAAGGATATTATCGGAGAAGAAATCGAAATTGAGCAATAGAGGTGTTGAAATGCTTCCAGAAGACTGGATACTGCTTGCAAAATTGTGGCAGAAAACATCTTAATCGCAAAAGTTCTTCGAAAGAATTAAATTCTATAGCACAACATGCATAATCTTGACCTAAGTCGTCTAAATACTGCTAATTAAAGCCTAAGTGCTGCTGGTAGAAGACATTTTTATTGTTAAAAAGCATGAAACTGTTTTTGCTTCCAAAATACCAAATACTATCGACCAATTATAAAATTTTCATATCAGAATTTCTCTTCTAATCTTGACTGACGATTAATTATTAACAAGTAGAATTTAAAATTCATTTTCTGAATAGGCTTACTTTGAAAACTAAGAGTTAGAAAAAAGCTCGAATTCTTTTTTTAAATAAACTCTAATATCGAAAAACTTAAAGTGCAGTCGTCTTTTGTTTACTCTTAAAAGCAAGAATTGAAAATATCGTAAAACCAAAGTGTATATTATATTCACTTACTGGAATTTGATTCATAAATTGAAGTAGATATAAATTTTGTTATTCAAATGCGACGATTCGTAATCTGATTTTAATATAAATGTATTTTTACCTGCATCATCCTTTGGTGGGGCTACGAGAACTGTTTGATACTAAAATTTAACAAGAAAAAACAATCAAAATAAAGTAAAAAAATTAAACATTGTATGATCACTAAACTTGTTCTTGGTAATGCGATTTCAAGTATAAATTACCATATTTATGAAGTGTTTAATGAAGTGTACTGCGTACACGTGCTGATTTAAAACTTGGTTAACCCGTTGTCGTAACCTTGCTATTTTTAAATATAAACAGTAATTACGTATTGATTTTTCTGCCTGTTAGTTTCAAAATATCGGAGGCTGAGCGGGGCAAAATTCGAGGAATTATTGGAACCCCATTGAATAATAATCCGGCTAAAATAATACTCCTCTTTGAAAATGTATCGAATCAAATTTATTCAACACGATTTATTAGTTCGAGTAAAAAGTATTTTGTAATTATAAAATCAAGTTGTTGATTAATAAAGGCACGGACTTAATGATGTTTGTCCTACTTTTTATAAGATCCTAAAACCTTGACCTTTCCGAAAAGATTTCGGCGAGAATAATAAATATCATTTTGAAAATAGGCAATAAACATTTTAAACGTCCTACTTTGTTTTTGACCTAAATAAGTAGTCATAAAGTTAAGTAATTAAGAATAATATGGAAAGTTTCATCTTACCTGAGCGAATGTGGCTTGAACTAAATTCGGCGGAAACAAATTTCTGCAACAAAAACGAAAAGGAAAGGGTGAGATGTTATGGATGAATCAAAAAGATGCATTGCTAATGATAACATTCCACGAAGTTATTTTCCGTGCCAAATTGATCTGTACAACTCGGGCCGACGTCGCCGCAAGAGCCGTTCCGAAACCGGATACACCGTGACATGAGATCATTAGCATCAACATCGAAATTTCCTGCCCCAATAAGCCATGTCCTGCTGGCGGTTCCATCGCAGTACAACATTTGCCATTTCAACTCCGACATTGCAAGGTGTCCCGTTGTGAAAGGATCACCTTTTTCCGTACGTTAAAATTGATTTTAACCAACAAATTTTTAATTGCCTCAATTGAAATGACAAATTTTTTTTTTAATTATAATTTTACCTTATTAGATCCATTAATGTATCTTGGGTTAAAACGTTTCGGACTGCTTGAACTTCCGACGTTTCATTTCCGAATTTTTCAGATAACCCAGCCCCAGGTCGGATCGTAACCACCAAAATAATTCCGAGGGTTACGGCGAGAAGAGTGGTTACGGCGTAATAACCGATCGATCGGAAAGCGATTTTCTTGGATAGGGATAAATCCAAGGATCCCACAGCGCTAACCACCGAAGATACTAACAACGGGACAATTAACATTTTTAGCATTCGCAAGAAAATTTTTCCTGGAAACTCAAGGTACATTATGTGACGTTTCGACCAAGGATCGGTGGAGCTTCTTAAAGAAATCCCGAGAATTACTCCCCCAAAAACTCCGATAACCGTGAGGATCGTTAATAAATTATCCTTAAGGAAGGATTTTTTCTTTTGGAATATCTTCATTTTCTGGAAACCAAAGAAAAATTTGTTTTATTATCAAAATAACCTCAATAAATATGCTAGTAAGTCATTATTTTGCAATAAATGGTCAAGATCGACCAACAGCTGTGCGATAAGATTAATTGAATTCATAAACTATTATGATACATAATCGAATTACACAATTTATGCAGTATTTTGAACCGATTTAAAAGAAAACTAATATTTAATGAGTCGAGCGAATTTAATTTGTGATATTATTATGTGTTACTTACGCCCTAATTAAAGGAAATACTGTGGATGTGGGGGACAGTGAATTATGCCCCTCGTCGAATTTGACTCGTATTTGAACATGTGCAAAGGATGTTGTATTGTGTTTGCGCTGAGATTAACTTTGTTAAAAAAATATACTCAAAATATTATAAAACGAGTAATTAATATTTACTCAAAACGATATTTCGTAAGAAACGTTTTGCGATAAAAAGTAAAAAAAAAATTTACAATCGGAACGAGCCAAAAGCCGTTTCGTCATCGCAAAGGTTTCTTCTCGTTTTATATTTAGAAGATGAATCCGGTAAAAGTGCCAACTCAAAACCGCACATTATTTTTCCTGAAATGTAAATATAAAGCTACGTGATTAATTAGGGTTTATTAAAATTTTACGCGCTGCTTAAACAAAAAACAAAAAAAAAGATTGTTTTAAGTTAATTATTCGTTAATCTTAAATAAATATTGTAGTTATGTCGAGTACTTTGTCGTGGCATTCCTTGAGGTTTCGCGACGACAAATGAGATTAAATTTAGTTCTGGTCTTTAAGAATTTGGGACACGAACTTTAAAGTCGAGGAGTTTTTTTTAGGAGGAAGGTTAAGAGAGGTAATAAAAATAATTTTTGAAATGTTGGAATTTAAGTGTAAACTAGAAATAATCGTAAAAATTTTAGTATTGATAAATATTTAATGAAATGAAGTTAATAAGGATGGATGAGTTAAAAGAAATAGTTTTGGTGGTTTTTGAAAGCTTCTAAAATAATGGGTGAGGAAAATGTTTGTTGGTGCATGTCAAAATGATATAAATTGACTAGAAAAGTGATTAGGTTGGTTCAAAAACCAAAATAATCCATTAATGTTGAAGTTCGATTAAATATTTTTTCTGTATCAATCTCATCAATCTTGATAACTTGCTGACGATCATTATTTGCTGGTAAATGAGACTTTGCATTAAAATCTTGTACTCAATACATAAATATGAAGTCTTAGAATCTTTCTAGACCATCAATAATAATCTTTGATAATCAACAGTTTCTTCGAGTTAGTACCGATCCCGTACATCAATAATAATAAGGTTGGATAATTAAAACTATTATCAATTCTCTTAGGTTTTGAGATATCTTGAATGCTGAGTTGAATGTTGGGCATAACAATGGATAATACAGAAGAGAATTAAGATTGGCGGAAAATGGATTGGTTAAATGAATTTACATACACATACAAGGATCTTGCTACATAGTTATGCTGCAAAATTTCGCCCATCAAACCTATTATCAATACTCTTAGGCTTTAACATTTCCTAAATGTTGGGTTGAATGTTTGGCATAACAATAAGTAATACAGAAGAGATCCAGATTGATGGAAGATTGGGGAAATGAGTTCAGATTTATTCTTTTTATCTACCACATACCAAGGATCTAACTTGCTACATAATTATGCAGCAATATTTTGCCCATCAAAACTATTGTCAATACTCTAAGGTTTTGATATTTCCTGAAAGCTGGGTTAAATGTTAGGCATAATAATGAATAATACAGAAGAGATCAAGATTGGTGGAAAATGGATTTGGGAAATAAGTTAAGACTATTTCTTTTTATCTATCATATACATCTACGATTTAACTCACATATGGCTATGCAGCAAAATTTCCTCCATATAAAATCCATAAGCATTGGAAAAGAAGGTGCGTGCATCAAACCATGATGAGATACAGTAAGATTGATCCAGATCATGTAAATTTATCAGACCATACGTCGTGATGATACTAACGTATTGTGGAAAAATATGGAGACTTGCACTAAGATACGGAGGGAGATTGAAGATACAACGAAGAATAATCTTTAAGAAAATTAATGTTACAGTCTTGATGTAGGAATATGATTGGCAAATACCTTGGAAAACACAGAACTTGAAGGGAGGATGCTATGCAAGAGGATGTCATAAATATATTGCATCTCCTGACTGGGCAAGAGTGTTAAAAAAATAAAGATTGGTAGAATTAAGAAGACTAAAACTTGAATTAAGCTATAATTCATATTTCCGTTTCTCTCACTTATCAAAATTTATACCAGATCGAAGTCGGTGAAAAATTCTCTTGATTGCTTATCTACTTGGTGTAATCTAATCACCAATATCCTAACATCTTTCCATTAACTTAACCCAACCCAACTTAACTCAGAGTATGATGAAAGATGAAATGCAGAACAATGTAATGGACATGTTTTTAACCTCAAACTGGAGAAGATTGGCAAAAAACAAACATGGATTAAAACAATATGAAGGTCAAACCTCAGATTGAGCTATCATATCACTCTTCATGCTACAATTTCTTTTACCTATCCTTAGTACGCAGAATTAATAAGATAAGAAAATCGGTAAAGAAACTGGAGTTGAAGCAATTTAAACCATCTACTTCGTGTAATTTCTATATAATAAATTTTAATGTGCTGGATACGTGAAATTTTTGATATACACCTTCTTACAAAAACATAAAATAAGACCCAACCTACGCTAACTCAGAGTATGATAAAAAATGAGATGTAGGAGGATGTAATGGACAGATAAGGATATCATGAAGAAACTGGAGTTCAAGCAATTCAAATCTATTATTTCGTGTAATCTCTAGATAATAGATTTTAATGCCCTACATATCATTAATATACATCATCTTGTTCAGAATACAAGATCGCAAAACAGAACCCAACCCAACCCAGAACGAGATGCAGAAGAAAGTCATGAACATGTTTGTAGTTTCAAACTGGATCAGACTGGCAGAAGACAAAGATGGATGGAAAAATTAAAAGATTAAAATTCAAATTGGGTTATAATGTCATTCTTTATAATTCCATCCTTTAGCATGCAGAATTAATAAGATAATGATATCATCGGAGAAGAAACTGTAGTTGCAGCAATTCAAACCATCTACTTCCTTTACAAGAAGTAGATTTCTCTAGATAATGAATTTTCCAACCCAACCTAACTCAGAGCATGATGAAAGACGAGATATGGAAGGAAGTAATGGACATGTTTACAACTTAGTTGTTTACAAACTGGATAACATTGGCAAAAAACAATCATTAGTGGAAACATTAAGAACGTCAATTTCTTTCACCTATCCTTAGTATTCAGAATTAATAAGATAAGGATTTCATCGAAGAAGAAACTGGAGTTGAAGCAATTCAAACCATCTATTTCGTGTAATCTCTATATAATAAATTTTAATGCACTGGAAACGTGAAATCTTTGATATACATCATCTTGTTCAGTATACAAAAACATAAAATAGGACACAACCCAACCTAACTCAGTGCATGATAAAAGATGAGATGCAGAAGGATGTAATGGACATGTTTATAATTTCAAACTGGATAAGATTCACAACAGACAAATATGGATGGAAATGTTGAGAAGAGCTGTTATATTATTCTTCATATTTCCACTTCTTTCTCCTATCCTTAGTATGCAGAATTAATAACATAAGGATATCATCGGTGAAGAAACTAAAGTTTAAGCAATTCAAACCATCTACTTCGTGTAATCTCTAGATAATAAACTTTATTACCCTAGATACGTGAGATCATCATCTTGTTCAGTACACAAAAACATAAAATAAAACCCAACCCAAGCTAACTCAGAGCATGATGAAAGATGTGATGAAGAAAAATGTAATGGACATGTTTGTAACTTCAAAGTGGATAAGATTCACAACAGACAAATATGGATGGAAATATTGAGAAGAGCTGTCATATTATTCTTCATATTTCTACTACTTTCTCCTATCCTTAGTATGCAGAATTAATAACATAAGGATATCATCGGTGAAGAAACTAAAGTTAAAGCAATTCAAACCATCTACTTAGTGTAATCTCTAGATAATAAGTTTTATTGCCCTAGATACGTGAGATCATCATCTTGTTCAGTACACAAAAACATGAAATAAGACACGACCCAAGCTATAACAAGTTTGTAACTTCAAACTGGATAAGATTCGTAAAAGGCAAGATTAATGGAAACATTAAGAAAGCCAAGACACAAATTGGGCTGGCATGTCATGCTTCATTCTTCAATTTCTTTCACCTATCCTTAGAATGCAAAATTAATAAGATAAGGGTATCAACGGTGAAGAAACTGGAGTTGAAGAAGCAATTAAAATTACTCACATTGGGCTGTAATGCCATTCTACTCGATCATCTACTTTGTGTAATGTAATCAGAAATGTCCTAAAACCTTTCTTATTAACTTTACTAGATAATATATTTTAATGTCCTAGATAGGTGAGATCTTTAATATACATCATATTGTTCAGAATACAAAATCATAAAACAGAACCCAACCCAATCCAAAACATGATGAAACATGGGATGCCAAAAGATGTCATAAACATGTTTGTAGCTTCAAACTCAAATTTAGCTATAATACCATTTTTCATACTTCCGTCTCTCTCACCTATCAAAATTAATGCTCTTAGCCCACTTTTACCAACGTCCAGTTAAACTAACTAGCGGTGGTTACAGCGATTTTAAGCGCTCCCATTGGCTATGAGCCGGTTTTTAACTATTAGATTATTTTATCCAGAGGTGGAAAAGTGGCCCTTAGAATGCAAAATCGATGAGAAAAGGATGACATCGCTGAGGAATCTATTTCGTCATCAATATTGTCTTACAATCAGCTTTATCTATTATCAATGAATATCAAATCTTGACTCGTACCCTAAAATCATGGCAATTTGTCCTTATTGGTCAATCAGAGTCAAAATTGATGGTTATGGAGGATCTACAATTAACAGCTTCTATTCAGTATGTTTTAATCAGGACTATGCTACTATTTTTCTAATCAGTTAAGACCTTGATTTCCCAGTCACAATAGCATCGAAATTCAAATCACCATTAACTCTGCATACCGATAAACATGATGAACCTCTAAGCTACAAAAATAGAACGGAATCGAATCCACCGTGTATTAACACAGTAATAATCTTAAACCAAAAACACATCCTTGCTGTACATTTCACCATTTTCATGGAAATGTGCCAATTTTAAGAATCCAAATATATAAAGTTATTACATATGACAGTTTTCTAAAATCTTTACAACCAAAACAAAATAATTATGTAAGATAAATTTTAAATAACAAATTTTGCCTACTATAACAATTTTATGATAATATAAAACTTTATTATGAATTACAACTTTGTCATCAAGTTAATCAAAAATAGTTCATTGATTTAGTACACTATAACAGCTACGGCACTGATCTAATTTAAAATATCCCAGGATTTAAATGTTATGAAATTCGTTAATGTGTTTTGCGAAAAAAAAAAGATATTGTTTATAAAATACTCAATCAGCAATCGTTTAGGAGATAAAAACGATTTTGTAGTGGAAAAATTTAAAGAACATCGACATCCCATATTTATTTAACGTACTGTAACATCTACACCAATGTCGTAATTTATAATCTGAATACATAATTAAATTCTTTGAAGTATTTTGCATAAATAGTGGTTCTTAATAAAAATACTCTATGTGCAATCGATTAAGAAATAATTATTCATTTTTTATTAAAGAAAACGAGAAATTCTTTAATAAAAATGTTATCAAGTATCTCCAAATTCTTTGACGTATTTTGGATGAATTTTTAAATCTAGTATAAAGCAACCGATTAAAAAATAATATCAATTTTTTATTAAGTAAGCGAGAAATTCTCAAAATAAAAATGTACTTATTTTACAAAATGTAATATCTACGCCAATGAGTCGTTTTATGATCTGAAAGTATCTTTGAATTCCTTGATCTATTTTGTGAAAAAACAACTCTTAGTAATACGCTTTATCAGTAACCAGTTTGAAATAAAATATCCTTATGTTAAGACAACAGAAATAATTATCGAAATAGCGTCTACGCCATTGACACGATTTATAGTTTGTTGATGTATATTTTGTCAAAAAAAGGTACTCTTAATAAAATAGTGCTTAAGTTAGTAAAATAATACACCGTTTTGGGAAGTAAGAACCGATGGCTGTTAAAATGTAATATAAATTTATTCCAGTTTTAATGTTAATGGATATTCATGTAACTATATCTATTATTGTGAATAAAATAAATTAAATCTTTAAAAATGCTCAATCAAAAATAGGTCATAATGTCCTTAACAGTTAATGTTACTTAACTAAATTTGAGTTGTTACCGCTAATGTTACATAAATTTGATTGACGTCTTTGTACTAAGATCGTCTGGAGAGACTTATAAACAGAAAAATTATATTTAATTACCTAATCTTTTACAAAAATTATTCTTAAATTTAAAAATGATTTTTTTATCAATATTGAAATAATCAAAAATTAGCATAATTTGAGGGTCAAGGATACAATCGAGAATAACATCGAATTCGTCATCGCGATAATTTCCAAGAATACATTAAAAAAATATATAAACAAATTGATTAATCCAAGTTCCTATTTTTTAGATAGAATTAAAATGCCCAAAATTAAAACGCAAAATAATTTCAAATTCGTCAAATTTTCCATGGAAACCACTCAGATTAGTAAATCTCACGCTAGCTACACACACGAATCGATTCAATTGCAAATAATGTAACGTCCTTGATACGTCTAAAGTGTAGTAGTATTACTCATTTGAAACGAGGGAGATAGAGAATGAGAATGAGAGAGAGTAAAGATTGTTGTTATTTTTTTTAAACACGGTTCATCTCGTTTAATTTATTCCGCTATGTTATAAAATTCATTAAATTGCCCTGGATTAAATCAAGGAAGTCGTGGATTTAAAATAGATTAATAGACTCGATTAGAAAAGTAGGTACTTTAAGAAACAAATTTGGCGGCGGCGCGCCGTGCTTTAAACGCTTCAAGCTCAATTCATCTCGTTTCAGTCGGTGAAATTTCAGCAAAGCTTCCTAAAATATTCTGTTATCCTGTTACAATACACTCACCGTTCAACAGGTAGTTTTCGCTTCCAAACGGTTCGAGCTTTTTTTATGCGTTGAGCTTTCGTTTTTCTTTCTTTCCTTTTTTTTTGGGGGGATATCCACGAATTCAATGTATTATACTAGCTTGATACGGGAATAATCACTAAAACTCGGGTTATAATAAGAAATAAGAGTGTATCGGAGGCTCTGTGATACGAAGCACAGTCACCCGCGAACTGATAGACTGATTTTTCAATTGAAACGACAGTGTGGAGAGCACAGAGGGTCTGCGACTCTCTGGTTTGTACCGTTCACAGGACCGTACTCAGTTCGAGGGACGGTTTCGTTTCGTGTTTCAAAATCACGAATTTGGCTGGCCGCGCGAAACTCCGTGACAACACTGAAACGCACACGAGAACGAATCGCTGGTTTTATATATAGTTAGTTGTTCGCGGGAATGCACAACGAACCACATTGTTATCAATTAGTAGGGTACCACTCTTTTTTTAAAATATTATTGCTAATACCGGCTACCCGCCGGTTTAAACTTGAATTAAATTACTTTTGTTTATTAATAACTTGGGCAAATACGAATTATAGTTTCTTTTTTTTATGAAAATTAACATTTTAGCTAAATACTATTGAGTATTAAATTCATTTGACAAATATTATGATTCATGAATGATTGAGAACTTGCTACTGATAGCTATAATTAGGTCTGAGCGATACGTTAAATGTGGTATCGACTGTATTCAAAGTATCGAATTTTTGGATATAATATTTTAATAATATAGTAACTACATAATAAGTAAATCTTTTACATATTTTTCTTCATAGATTTTAATATTGAGATTAAAATGGTGGTAAAACAATAAAAGTAAAAAGAAAGAGAAATAAAATACGCACCCTAACCATATGCGCCTTATACCTGAGCTCTTAAAATGCACAAGCACCCATACGAAATTATTAATATTTTTATCTGGATTGAAGATTATCATAATCTTCAATTAACCTTTCAAATTTTAATATACTGTTTAGCTTTTTTATCACAATCGAGTCCTAGCATCTGCTATGAATATTTTTTTGAGAATACGTATTTTGAATTGAGACTTAAAACTGATTCTAGGAGAATTAATACTGCTTTAAGAAACTTGACATGTTTCCAGAAGATTCGAAATGCTCCCGAGGCCTCCATATTGTTTTTGGTAGACTTGAAATACTTATAGAAGACTTGACACTGCTTCAGGAAGACTTAAAGGTTTCCAGAAGACTTGCAATACTTTCAGAAGATTTGATATTAGTTACAGAAGACTGGGAACGCTTCCAAAAGACTTGATATTACCTCTGAAAGACTTGAAAGTGCTTCTAAAAGACTTGAAACGTTTCCAGAAGACTTCATACTGTCCCTGGGAGACTTGATACTTATTGTAGAATACTTGAATTGTTTTCAAAAGAGGTGACATTGCATCTACAAGACTTGAACTACTTCTAGAAGACACGAAATGTTGCCAAAACGCTTAATATTCCCTCTAGAACACTTGACACTGCTTTTAAAAGAATTAAAAGGTTTCCAGAAGACTTAAAACACTTCAGAAGATTTGATACTGATTCTAGAAGCCTTGAAATACTTTCAAAAGACTTAATATTGCTTGCGAAAAACTTGGAATGCCTCTGGAGGACTTGAAATGTTTCCAGAAGACTTGATACTGTTTCTAAAAATACTTAAAATACTTCCAAAAGACTAAAAGATTTAAAATGTTTCCTGAAGACTTCATACTGATTGAGTTAAATCTTGATGTAAGTAGTCCAAAAACTGTTGGAATACGTTGTTAATAAAATTTGATTTTGCTTCCAAAATACCAAATATTGTTGACAAAACACAATTTCTCAGAAGTTGGCAGAATGCATTTCCTTAGCAAACGAATCATAGGCGTAAAATACGTGGTTGCTCATACAGCCTTTTTCCAATTTAGTTGTTTTCAGCACCCAGTACCCATACGTACTGTCAAATACCGGCGCCTATGTCCTAACCATTATTAGCCCCAAGTTCTCCACAATTCTTCTTGATTATCGTACTCGTCGCATAAAACCAAGTAAATACGTAAAGTTTACGCAGAATTTTATGCAGAATCATCCTTTTACATACACTATATACGCAGTATTCAAGGACTTTGAACGAGTCATAAATAAGCGAGTGATAGATTTTCTTGAAACTCACAACATATTTCGCACCGAACAATACGGCCACCAAAAGCTAAGGTCCACGTCATCAGCTGTTACGGGTGCTTTGGAACTGATAGTGAATGCTTTCAACAAAAAGGAAAAAGCTCTACTCAAACGCTGCGATCTAACAAAGGCTTTTGATTGCGTCGACCACCGGATTCTGTTCACTAAGCTAGAATACTATGGTATAAAGGGTACTTTACTTTCGCTCTTTAAATGTCCATGGCAGAACACAAATGGTTTACTGGAAAGTAAAATTCCCGGCAAGAAGACAGATAGGACAGGGAGTGCCACAGGGAACTGTTCTAGGCTCGGGTTTGTTCCTGATCTATATCAATGACTTAACACAAAACATGACGGTTGATTTAATATGCCTTTTTGCTAATGATATGTCGCTGTGACATATAGATACAGACAGGAATGCCTCGGAAGGTGCGAAGAAGTTGACCTGGAAGCGAAGTTGTTGTCGAACCACTCGTTCGACAACAATAAGCTAAAACCGAATGGAAAAAAGACGCAATAGGGAGTCAGATATAGGACATACGATGGTCTTAAAATAGATTCCACCTGAAATGGAATTGACATATAGAATACGTTACGAAAAAGTTAGCCAGAGCAGCCTACCTCATTAGAAGAATAAGGATTGTTTCAACCCATTAAGTTGCTAGAACCGCTTACTTCAACCACATTAACTCCATACTTCAGTATGGCATAGAAGTGAGGGATCATCACCTCAAAATTCCAAGGTCTTAATCCATCAAATGAAAATGCTTACAACTTTGGCTTATATTTAGAGCAATGCAAATATTAATGTCGTCCCTAGCGTTGTCCCTAGCGTCAACATAGTGGTGGTAGTCACCCTTATACATAAGAAAAAAATGAGATGAGTCATTCCGCAACACTGCATCAAGAGAGTACAACAAAGTACTAATTATATATGCATAAAGTTATACAATAAATTGCCACTTGCCTCTTCTGGGTTGCCGTTGCACATCTTGAAGAAGAAAGAGTGAAGAAAAGTGAGAAAAAGAGTGAGAAAAGAAGAAAAGTGAAGCGATCGTTACTACAAAAATCTTTCTACTCAATAGAGGAATATTTAAATTACATTTTTTTGCCACAACTAAACATTATTATTATTATAAAAAACAGTTTTCGATGCTTCTACACTTTCGATACCGATTCTTTGAGGATACCGAGTATCGATATAGAGGTAGGTATCGATACCATCGACAAGTATCGATACTTTGCCCAATGGTAGCTATAATTATATGAAGTTTGTATGTTAAGTCAATTTAAAAAGTTAAAGAATCCAAAAAGTCCAATGATTTACATTTTGAGACACACCTGTTAAGTTGTTGAATACATCCTAGAAGCATTTTTGATATCAGATAAGTCATTAATGCTATAAAACAATTGGACAATTCCTTTTATTTGATTTTAAGATGATTTCAGGTCTAATGATGTTTCTATCGATTAAATACTAATAATATATCTAAAGCTGATACTATACCAAGAAAGTCTTGGTTTTAGCCATATGTCTTTAGACTTTTTTGAGATCTAGTACTGAATAACAGTTAAAACTAGAACAAACACTAGATCTAGAACGAGGAACATTTAGGTTTAGCCGTGCTATCAGACATTCGACTAAACCCAAATTATTCTAGTTCCAAGTGTAGTGATGTTTCTAACGATCTAATACTAACAATATGACTACAAACTTTTGCATCATGTTGTAGATGTAAAAATAGTATATCTTAGACAACCCAAAATAATACAAGCCAACCCAAGTCAATCCAATCTAATATAAGTCAACCCAATCTTGACCCAAATTTTGACACATTCTTTGACCTATAGTGTAAAACTACCAAACAACAATACTCATAGCATATTGGCATTTTGTCAGAACATTATACTTAAAATTAACACTATTATTTTTTGAAAAATCTTATTTTATAGCACACCTGGATAAGGAAGGAACATCCTCAACATCCAACCCCAACTGCCTTTCTTCTCCCTTATGATTGGACCATTTATTTGCTGTACATCGAGAAATATTATCGGGACATACTAACGCGACATTACGAAAAGTATTACTTTTTGAAACGTTGTTATATCATTGCATATCTGGATGCGAGGACCTCATGTTTTCCTGTATTTCCCTATTTTTCCCTAAAATCCTTTTACGCATTCTTTAAACTTCATTATTTATGTATTCTGGTTGATCCGAGGTATCATCCGTTCATCTTTTTGGTTGTTCCCTTCATTCATTCGTTCCCTTCGTTCGTTAATTATTTATGTTACCATATCTTTCACTTCATTCCAAATTTTCAAATTCTAACATTGCTCTGTGTATTCTAAAAGCCTACTTCCCCCACTTTTTCCTAATCTACGTGTCTATCTTTGGTATTATAAATATTATCCACCCTTCGTATTGTAACCATCTTGTTTGCCAAGCATTCATCTTCTCCAACAAACCAACAAATTCATCGCAGGAACTCAATTCAACCCAAGCCAAGAACGTAACACCAAAAAATTTTTTTATGAAAAAATTTTTCACTGCTTTTAATTAGTGGTCTGAGATTGGATTGGTTTTTGTTGCTTTGAAGGTATTTACTTAACTCTCTATTTCGATGTTTTAGCTAAAGCTTTTTTCCCAACTTAATTCAACCCTTCCAACGTAATCAAACCCAATCTAACCCAACCAATCCTCATACTTCATCGCCCTTGCTGCATATTATTACCCCCCTAACAGAAGCCAACCCAACCCAATCCAATTCATAACTTTCTGAAAGGTATAAAGCTTTTTACCTACCAGAACAAGGATTAAAGTAACCTCCTCTACGCGTTCTTTTTCTTTATTTTCCATGAAACCATCCTCTTTACCATCAGATTCGGCATTTAGCTCTCAAAGTTCGTAGAATTCTCCATCTAAGCCCAAACATCTTTCTTGTTCTGTTTTGCCATTCGTGGAGGTCAAAAGGTCGACAGTACCATCGGGCAAAATATTTTTCCTTCTGCTTCATTATCCGCTTTGATAGAAACATCACTAAACTTCCACTTCCTTTATCACTACAAAATTATTGAATCATTGCATACAAAGCCCCATAAACGCGTACGTTAGAGACTCAACCGTTCTTTGGCACCATGACTTCTAGCGCTAAAATACCGGCAGTATCGACCATCAGTCACTCATTGTACATAAACTTTCTTCCTCTTTTCAATGCAATCTTTCAAATTAATCTGCTTTTGCCCGATGAAGCTGGTGTTCTATTAGCAATATCTAATATTTCAGTGGCGTATCAAGTTTTTTGCCAGCAATATCGTCTTCTGTCTGAAGTCTTCAATAACGAGCACTTAGATTTCCATAATGAATATTTAACTTTCTGGAATTACTCTTTTCAATCTTATGTTAAAAGTGCAATTTCCAAAGGGATAAGATCCTTTCTATGGTTATCCTTCTATAACCATAGAAGGATAAAGTGTTTGATGATGTGGAAGAATACCCAAACAGTGAACTAGATACAAGTGAATGTTTTTTAATCGTTTTATCTGATAAATTCATCCAAGACTCAAATTGGACATTTATTCTTCTTTTCAATAAAACCCTTAAAATTAATCTGCTAAGTCTTTTCCCCAATGGACCTGATGTGCCAACAACTAGCATTAACAACTAGCTTTTTATCAGAAAGTAAAAATAATGGCAGAATGAAGTTATCTACAAGGAGTAATTAGTTTTACATAACGAGTATCTAACTTTATGTAATAACTCCTTTCAATCCTCTGTTAATAGTTTCTACTCTTCTACTAGTAGCGTTTAGTTCTTCACTTTCCATAGCTAGTCGTCTAATTATACTAATAACTCTTTCTATAACCATTAAATAACCTTTGCTTAGGATCAATATCTAGCATTAAACTAGTTATGTCTAATGTGCGGCATCTCGTCCTTGAACGGAAATGTTAAAATTATATATTTTGCAAGCAGTTCTTTATTAAGTCCTTCATCTTGAGTTCCAACGTATAGTAGTACCAAATCTTCACGCATTGCAAAGTCTTCTGCAACTAATGTCAAAACTGCTGTCTAATCTTGTATCTAGTCCTCCATTAACATCATCCTCACTGATGTTGTTTATAAAGGGCTAAAATGACTGCTTCCACCTGTAAATTAAAAATATTCGTTTAACTAAATAATTTACTAAATGTTAATTTGAATCTTTTTCAATTTCTTTCTTTAGTCCTATTATATTTGGCGTTTATAAGCAACAAATTTAGTTTATTCTCGATTTCCGGACATTGTAGTATTTACTTAACCATCGTAAATATTTGCCGTTAAATTTTTAGTTGGCACGACAAGTTCTATTTACACAGCACGTTTTATTAAGCGTGATTTTTATGCGATTAGATTATGCAACATGGTGATTTTCCTCAAGTTTATTGTTAGATTATTATCGTATTTTTTTTTTCTTCGTTGTTAAACAACGCATTTTTTTACAACCTTTTTAATGTTTTTGTAATCGACCGATATGAATATTAAATGCATCATGCAAAATCGATTTGTACGAGTCTGGCAATCCGAGTTAATACAGGAAAAAGTTGGATTAAACCGAGCTTGTATCCAGTTCGTTCAATTATTCCACTATATTAAAAAAGTTTTGTGATAAGTCAGTCGTTATCATTATATTTTGTAGATGAAAAATTTGGTTCATTTCGTAGTTATTGCTAGGAATTAAAAAAGCGTGAAAAATTTTATTGATTACTTCCTTATTTTTGCGTTCGCTTTTTTCGCGTCGACGTAAACTCATTTCCCGACAAATTTTCTGCATCCTTTTCCGACGACAATTTCGTTATTTACATCTTTTTTATTCTTATTGCTACTAAACATTTCCAGTTAAATCGAATTTGACGTCATTTATTTTCGGATTTACACCACCAAATTTGATAAAAATGAAAACATGTTTATAATTCCAGAAATACACATTAACATATTCAAATTTGCCTTATCAGTTTAGCATAAATTTTTAACAAAACATGATAAAATATGATACACACGAGATTTTAATGTGTAAATAGTGGCTGAAATGAATTTCGCTAAAACAACCCGTGTTGTATTTACGTGCTTTAAGCACTTGAGGAAATTTATTTTCTCCAAAATAACTTTATTAACGAAATGAGATATTAATATGGGTCAAGGTAAAATTTTTACTTAATTATGAATTTCACATGGTAATTTTGTGGAAGCGCTGGTAAACAATCAGCTACAATTATATAAATTGCTCGTTACAGGATAGATATTTCACTTCATTTTCAGGACGCTTCTCGCGGTCAATTCGTTAAGCCGACGTGTTAATTAATAATGATGCTCGCAGATACGTTAATTAAGCGATTAACTTAAATGATATTTACTTGTTTGTTGCCTGAAGCTTTAATGAGTGCATGCCATTCAATAAAATTTCAAGAAATTTTACAAAATCTTGAAACATAAAATTCGCATATTTATTAATCCTTAAGTTTCCTTTGGTGGTAAATACTTTAAACAAGTCAATTTAGATAAATAATGCTCGGTAATAAATGTTTAAGAAAGATCTTGAAAACGAAAAGATGGAACAAGGTCTTATCAATGACTTCATATTTATTTTAAATCCTGTTATTCAAATTAATAATGTTAAAAAATTGATAGAAATTAAAAAGCGGTAAGAATCAATTCAAACTAGAAATTTCTAGTAAGTATAATTTTTTTTATAATTTTGAATTTATTTCATAATTTTTAAATTATTTTGTCAGTTTTCTATACCATGGTAAAAGTGTTCTATACCATCATCAAAAGATGGCGTGATTAAAAAGAATAACATTTAATTTAAAAATTTTAAACTACATTTTAGTTTCAATTAAGCATAACACTAGTAGCGTATCAAAACTGTTTTAATTTTGTTAGTTTAGTAGCATGTCTGTAACACAACTAGAATTTTGTATATAATATTACCTTTAATTTTATTTTCCAAAATCTCAACTCAATTCCTGTGCCTTTATTTTGGAAGTATCTAAGTAAAACTATAGATTAAATATAATTTTTTTATAAATTGATTAATTTGTGTCTAGTTTGAATATTGTTTTTTTTTTAAGTTTTGTTTTAATATTTCTAAGTTTACGTGAAAATAAGGAAATTCATTGTTTTAATTAAACATGTCTCTTTGTAGCGTACGACCTGAAGACGAAGCAACTGCTTCGAAACCCGGTAGTCGAGAACAATAAAATGTAACTTTCTTCAACATTTTGAATATTTCATTTATTATTATCATTTTGAAGAAATAATGGAGGATTTCATAACTTCAATGAATACAGCAGAGCTATCTGTCCTACTCCTTGAGCTGCGTAAGAACATGTACAAAAGACAACAGACATTTGTAATGTGGTGGGGTTCGAGTTCTTGTGAAATAATATCAAGGGGGTTTGAACTAAAACAGAGTATTTTACATCGATAATGAACGAATCGCGTACAGTGAATGTGTGTCTCTTCGTTCCTAGGTTTCGTCTTGATATGCAGACCACACCCACGGAACCCGAAAAATAAGTTCCAGTTCGGTATTGCTACACTTTTCCCTCTCTAAAAAAATGCTTTAGTACATAATTTAATTTTGGTACCTTGTAGGAAGTCGATGTTGTCTTGGAGGGTTTCGTCGTGGCATGCTTTCATTTGATGGCTTCTCTTTTGGTGATTGTAAAGTCTGTGGTGGTGTTTAGATTGTTTCAACAACTTCAACAACATTTATCTTCGAAATCCATTTTCGGTGGTGAATTTTCATTTAATAGTAAAACTTCTTCGTTTCTTTCTTCGGTCGTCCCTTCGGTGTCGTTTGTCACAATTCGGGGTTGATCGGCGTGTTTTCTCCTTTCTACTCCCTCTTGGTTCACTATATAGGAATATGGTCCACTTCTTTAGATAACTTCCCCTGGAGTTGATCCTTTGTGCATTGGATTATCAATCCATACCGGTTGTTGATTTGTAAATTCCTGTTCTCTTGTACCTCGATCATAATATTTTTTTTCTTTCAATTTAGCTTCTTCCATAGTTTTGGCAACGTCAGGTTTTAAATTGTCAAAATAAGTTCTAGGACGTTTTACTAACATGAGTTCACTCGGCGCACGGTTAGTCGAAGAATGTACAGTGGTTCGGTATGTAAATAAAAAGGTACATAATCGAGTATGTAAATCCACATTTTTGTCACTAGCGTCCATCCGTGATGTGAAAGTTCAAACAGCGCATTCTACAAGACCATTTGATTTTGGATGATACGGTGTTACTTTTATGTGTTTAATATTGTTTTCGTAACAAAACTCTGCGAACTCATCAGATGTCAGTTGCGGTCCATTGTCTGATACAATAGATTTAGGTAATCCTAATCTAGAGAACAATTCTCGAAGTACTTTAATGGTCGACTTGCTTGTCGTGTTCTTCATTGGTACTACTTCTAGCCATCGTGAATAAGCGTCAATTACTAATATGAACATTTTTCCTTCATACGGTCCTGCAAAATCTATATGAACGCGCGTCCACATCTCTGCTGGTACTGCCCAAGGATAAAGTGGTACTTTTGTTTCATTTTTCCTTAATGTTTGACAGAAACAACAAGCATTTACAAAATTTACTATGTCCTCATCTATTCCAGGCCAGTACACATGAAGTCTCGCTAAAGATTGCATCGCAATAATACCAATATGACCGTCGTGCAGCATGTGTAAAATGTCTTTTCTAAGTGATTCTGGTATATAGATTCTTCCTTTCCATAACAATAAGTGATCTTCTAATGATAATTCTTCCCTTTTTTCAAAAAATGAAAGAATTCCCTCGGCAAGTACTTCTTTTCAGGCCAGTAATCTTGAATATATCTCGAGACTTTTTGGAAAATTTTGTCTTCACTACTTTTCTTTTGCAACAACTTCTTTCTTATCGGTAGATTTTTCAAGCGAAGGTGTAGGAGTTGTGATCTTTTTGGTAGTCTTTGTTCTTCTGAGGTAGATAAAGTTGTGTCGTTCATTGGTAATCTCGACAACAAATCCGCTGGTGCATTTTGTTTTCCTTGTTGGTAAGCAATCTGATCAATGTAACAATTCAATAGCATTGCCCATCTCATCAATCTATTACTAGCAATTTTAGGCGTTTCCCGATTTTCTCCAAAAATTCTTTCCAATGGTTTATGGTCTGTTAACAACGTAAATCTTCTTCTGTAGATGTAATGGTGAAATCGAGTAACGGCAAATACTATTCCTAAAGCCTCCTTGTCTATTGTTGAGTAACGTTTTTCGCAGTCATTAAATTTTCTTGACGCAAAAGCTACTAGTCTTAAATTTCCATCTGAACATTACATCGCTCGTAACATATATTGGCAACTAAGCATGATAATGCACTATAGTATTAGATGAAGATAACACTTCCTTCAATCTATTAAAAATTTCCTCATCTTCTCCATTCCAAGCCCATTGCTGTCCTTTTTTTAGATATTTGTATAATGGTACACATGTTACGTGTAAATTTGGAATGAATCTTCCATAATAAGAGATTGCTCCCAGAAATGACCTTAATTCGTTTACATTTGTAGGGGAAGGTGTTTCCTTGATAGCTCTTACTTTCTCTCCCGTTGGATGCAACCCATTTGCATCAATGTGATGTCCAAGGAATGTTACAAGTTCTTTTAATAAATGGCATTTTGATTTTTTTGTTTTAATACCGCAGTCCTTTAATCGTATAAAAACCTTTCTCAGTTTTTCAACATGTTCTTCCAATGTAGGTGCAGTAATCAAGATCATCAAGATAACACACAACTCCGTCCAATCCCGACAGTATGTGGTCCATGGTTCGCTGAAAAGTGCGGGTGCAAACGAAACACCAAATGGCAATCGTTTATAAGCATAATATCCTCGATGTGTTATGATGGTCAAGTATTTTTGTGAGTCTTGATGTACTTTTAACTGAAAATAAGCATCTTTCAAATCAATTGTAGAGAAATATTTTCCTCCACTCAGCTTGGCTGTGAGTGTATCGAATGTGGGTAGAGGATGATCATCTATCTGTACATGTGGGTTTATAGTTACTCTACAATCACCACAAATTCTAACAGATCCATTTGATTTCATAGCTATTACTACAGGTGACGCCCATTCAATCGGTGTTGTGGAGACATCAACCTGTTCCAGCACATCTTCATTTACCAATCGGTCTATCTCTGCGCTTACTTGCTCTTGCAATGGTATCGGTACATTTCTTGCTCGAAACGCTTTTGGTTTAATATCTTTGTCGATATAAATTTTTGCTCGATGACCTCTGATAGTTCCTAAGCTGCCATCGAAAAGTTCTTCAAATTCATCAAGTAAACTGTTAAGTTTTATTTGATTTTCATGTTGTTTTGTCGTTGTTTGCATTGTTGTTTGGTTTGGCTTTGTGTTTGTTGTTGTATTCTTTAATGTCTTTGTTCTGCATAGCTTTGTTCCTGGTGGGAACGAAAGTCTAAATTTGATTGCCCAATCGAGACCAAACAATGGAGATTCTTTTTGTTTTATAACGTATATCGGTAAAGTAAATGTTTTGTTAAAGGCGTTCACCTTTACGTCTGCGATACCCAGCGTTTCAATTTCAAGATCGGTGTATGCGACCAAATTTGAGGTTTCTTTCAAAGTGGGTTTTCCAATTTTTTTCCAAAGATGCCCGCTTATAACAGTGTGCGCTGCTCCCGTGTCGTAAAGCATGTTGACGTAAACATCGTTTATCTTTGCTACGATTTTTACTTTTGATACGTTTTTGCGTACGTTTCGAATGTTTGCTGTGTCTAAATTTGATTTTTCAGAACTAGAAACTGATTCACCGCTCTGTTCTGTATCATTGTTATCACGTAAATATCGCGTCTGTTTTTGAGTTTTATCGGTTAATTTTGCTCGCCCCGATTTTAAACAAACCTTTGCAAAATGATTTTCACCGTGGCATTGTGCACATCTTTTTCCGAAAGCCGGACATTGCTTCTTATCTTTATGTTTTTGATTTCCACAAAAAACGCATTGAATTGATGGGTTTAAAGCTTTTGGTTCTCTTTTCGATCGATTGTGTTTTACTTTGTCTAGCGCGTTTATTTGTTTCGACGAAATGCTTACACGCCAAATATCTGGACTGAACCGCCGCCTGTTGTAGAGCATTCGTCGTTGCATGAACTTCTTTTAGCGTAGCGGAATTTTCCGGATGCATTCGAATAATTTGTTCCTGCCAGTTAACATTATTTATGCCTATAATCAACTGGTCGCGAAGGCGTTCTTCTAAGCTATTTCCGAATTCGTAATTTCCCGCTAATGAACGTAACGAAGAAACGTATTGATTTACTGACTCGTTTTCTTGTCCATGTCTTCGCGCGAAATTGATGCGTTCTGCGAACATGTATGTTCTTTTCCCGTAGTAATTATTTAAAACCGATTTTAAGTCATTGTACGTTTTTGTATTTACGGCGTCTGGTCGAAAATAATCTACTAATATTTTGAATGGTTCTGGTCCTACTTTTGTTAACAAATTGTTCCGACGTTTTTCATCTGGTACGCTGTCATCCATTAACCCGTTCATTTCCAACTCCATCTCGAATCGCTGAATGTAATGTTCCCATTCTTCGCCATGTGGTTCAAATCGTTCGAATTTGAAATTTATGTTGGTGCTTGACATGTTGGTTTCTTGTGTTCCTCGAAATACGATATCCCGTTGATATCCCGTTCTCGTCGCCAGAAATGTAATGTGGTGGGGTTCGAGTTCTTGTGAAATAATATCACGGGGGTTTGAACACAGAATGTATTTATTTAATAAATGCACACAAATATTGTCACAAACTAAAACAGAGTATTTTACATCGATAATGAACGAATCGCGTACAGTGAATGTGTGTCTCTTCGTTCCTAGGTTTCGTCTTGATATGCAGACAACACCCACGGAACCCGAAAAACAAGTTCCAGTTCGGTATTGCTACAACATTGAACCACATCAATTTTCTACATGAAGCCATAAAAAATGAAACAACACCTAAGGCATTTAGATTAAAGACTCCAAAAAACTTCGAACATCTCAAGGAACAGTTGGAAGTGAAACTTATCAAGAAGAGATTGAGACAACATTATAAAACAAGAAGCTTCACCGATTAATAATAATAAATTCCTTCATAGACGTCTAACGAAAGAGATACATTTCCTGGAACTGGAATCTATTCTAGATAAATTTTCAGAAGAGATCTTCTATAAATTTTACCGAGGAAATCAAAAAAGAACAAGAAAACTACATTTACTAAAGAAAGAAAAAGAAAATAAGATTAGAGATATTAAGATTAGGAACTGTAACAGCTACATTAGGTTAAATTCAAGAAAAAATCAAAATAATGAAAACATTAACTCTAGGAGAATTACAGATAATAGTTTAAATGTTGACAATAATAATATAATCTTTTATGCTAACAGGTTTACCGATAATATTACCAACATCAGAGGTAACAAATTAATATTTAGCAAATTACAAATTAATGAGGTGAGTTTCGCTCCCAGATTCACCAATCTTTCCAACACCATATTAAACAAATCTGAAACAAATCTTTTAGAGCTAGGCTATAAATTTACAATGAGAGACAATAACTATAGAGTCGAAGATCTTGCCATAGATTTAGAAAGTCAACTGTCTTATAATCCAGAGTATCAAAGTCTTCACATCACATCACATCACAAAAAGTACCCCTTCCACCAACAAATTTGAAAAATACCAAACAAAATCCTTGAAATCCTTAAAAAAGAAATTACATGAAAATAATCTTATCACAACTATGGGAGATAAAAATGCGGGGATAGTTATTTTAGATAAAAAAACCTATCAAGAAAAGACGTTTAAGTTTTTTCAAGAGAATGGCATACAACCAATAAAAAAGACTCCATTAGACATATATGTTAGAAAGACTAAACAAGTCCTTAAAGAATGTAAAGAAACCCTAAATAAATTTAATGTCAACACTTATAAAGTCACCAACATGAACCCACAAGCCCCCACTCTATATAGTATGACAAAATTGCATAAAACCGAAAAATCAATCAGACCTATTATAAATAATAGAAACACACCTACTCATCTTCTGAATAAAAATATTCACGCATCTTATTACACAAATTTCAATACGTTTCTAAATATTTCATTAAAAATACCGCTCAACTAATAGAAAAACTTAAAAATCTTAATATAGACTATAACACCAAGTTTATATCATTTGATATAAAAAATCTGTATACCAACATCACTATACAAGAAACATTGAACATCACAAAGAATATGATCCTGAATAACCGTTATAATGTAGATTATATCCAAGAGAAAGACATACACAAAATCACTTACATATTAGAACACATTACAAAACAGAACTTCTTTATTTTTGAAGACAAATATTATGAAATGCCCAATGGTCTACCCATGGGGTCCTCATTATCCGGTCTCCTGGCTGATATCTATGTAGATTCCCTAGAAACAGAACTCTTTTCAAATAAATATGAGGTTTTCACCAATAATATTTCCCTATACTGTAGATACGTAGATGACATCATAATAATTTATAACGGTTCAGATGTCGGTCTTATAGCACTGCATAATCTTCTTAATAATTTGGGCAATCTAGAATACACTATAGAAAAGGAGAAAGATTACAAATTAAATTTTTTGGACATCACTCTAATTAAGAACTTAAAAGAAAATAAGATAGACTTCAAAATTTTTTATAAACCAACTACAACAGACACGATTATCCCCAAAAGCTCATACAACGACATAAAACACAAAGAAGCCGCATTCCGTTTTCTACTTAATAGATTAACCAACACACCTCTCTCATTACACCATTTTACAGAACAAATAAAATTTATTTTGAAGCTGGCGTTGAATAATGGTTACAGTATAGATTTCATCCAAAACCTATACAATAAGATACAAAACAAAAACATAATCCAAATGGTTTATCCACACTTCAAAGCAAATCAGAAATTCATCTCAATTACTTATAATAAATCATATGAAATTATTCAAAAGAAGCTCAGAGAATTTAATATAAACATCGTTTACAGAGATAATCTAAAACTAAAAAACAGCTTAATGAACTGTAAACAGAAGACAGAAAAAGAACAAAACAGCGGCGTCTACAAAATAAGTTGTATTAATTGTGACCATATATATATTGGACAAACAGGACGAAGTATAAGAACTAGGTTAAAAGAGCACAAAAATAATAACAACTCTTTAAACGAAGATTCAATACAATTACTCCATATTCTGAAGAAATCAAAGAAGATGGATCTATACGAAGAGTTGGAGATTTATAAACATAAAAACAAAGGAGAAAACCTAATGGATGATCTCACGGACGTAAATCTTGCTCATATTTTTACACATTTAAGTTACCTAAAATAAATTTATAAAGATAATAATTTTTTAATTTGGACAATATGCCGCGCGAAAAAATTAAAAAAAAAAAATAACTGTTTTCGAACTTCATGACTGTTCGTTTAAAATTATGTATTTCCAGTTCCGTCTATGTATTCAATGTCATTTTATGTTACAAAAAACTGTGCTTTACTTCATAAATTTTATTTTAACTACATATATACAATCGACGCTGAAGTATTTTAATTTTGATTTTCGTTCTCAACGGTTTTTTGTTGTTTTTTGGATGTTTCACGGACCGTATTCGATTATATTAATTAATTATATCTGGTTTTTCGAGTCAACACATGTAAACACAACCTCTACAGTTGACGTTTCGATGTTATCCGTTGTTCTTATAAATATTTGATGCAACTTTAGAAGATTTTTGACGGTAAATGTTTTTTTAATTTAATTGATTAATTTGTGTCTAGTTTGAATATTGTTTTTTTAAGTTTTGTTTTAATATTTCTAAGTTTACGTGAAAATAAGGAAATTCATTGCCTTAATTAAACATGTCTCTTTGTAGCGTACGACCTGAAGAAGAAGCAACTGCTTCGAAACCCGGTAGTCGAGAACAATAAAATATAATTTTCTTCAACATTTTGAATATTTCATTTATTATTATCATTTTGAAGAAATAATGGAGGATTTCATAACTTCAATGAAATACTTTATTTGATTATTTGATTTATTTGATTCACAATTCTTTTAAGGTGTTTTCTTCTTTAAAGAAATTTTCAGAATCTTGTAAGATGTTAGCAATATGGATTTATATTGAAAGATTATATTATTAAAATATAAAAATGACGAAATAAAACAGTGATGTTTTTCATAAACTTCAGATTACTCGCATTTATTTTACATTTCCTCGATACCGGTTTGGACCCTACATTAGGTCATCATCAGCCGAATCTACAGAAATGCATGTAGTAATAAATAAGCTTACGGTCAAAATAAAGATTAAAATAACATTAAAAACATTTGTATAGTTATAATGAGTAAAATATCACATTTAACGAACGTTACAAACATAACTTCACAAAGAACGACAAACACTTGACAGAAGGCTTAATTCAACTAATGTAAGAGAATTAAATATAATTGAATTCGCATCAAAAATATTTTAAACATTTAAATAGGAGTGTGAAATTAAGATCTATTTGATTGTTAAGGAGGATGTGTTTTTTCTTTTTATGTTTATAACTTTTATATGCTTCTAGATGGTCTAACTTAAAACCTTTGCTACATTTATGTAGAAGCTTAAAGTTGTTATTCACAGGCCAACGTAACAAGGTCAACAATATGACTAAAACTGCTAAGTTCAATTATTTCAAATCAAAAATTGCGGAATCTCCAAATAGTAAACACTTGTGGAAGATTGCTAAACAAACTTTTAATATTCAGAGAACATCCTCTCAGATTTCAAAAATTGAGACCCCCGAGGGCAAGTCGCTGGAAGATCCACTAGAGATTGCAAATCAATGTAATGCTTACTTCACGTCTGTTGGAGAGTTGTTAGCGCAAAGCATTACTACTATATACTAATATGGTTGGGAACTTTAGTCACAACATTAACAGGAATTCGATGAGTCTCTTCTGGAAGCCAATTTGTGAGGGTGATGTGGTGGCCACCATTGAATCCTTGAAAAGTGGTTCTTCACCAGATATTCACAATCTATCGGCAACTATCTTAAAAAACTTGAAAAGTGTTATATCTCTTCCTTTATCGGTCTTGTTCAATGAGTGCCTGGCGCGTGGGTATTTTCCTCAGATTTTAAGAAAATCGGTTGTAATACCTATTCATAAAAGTGGATCTGCCGCCGATTTATTAAATTATAGGCCCATTTCTCTGACTTCTTGCATATCTAAAATATTTGAAAAAAAATTAAAAATTCAGTTAGAATTATTTTCTTTTTTATTTTTTTTTATAATATTTTATCTTGTTCTCAGTATGGTTTTCGTCAAAATAGGGGAGTTGATGACGCCTTTGCTGCCTTTTCAGAGTCTGTTACGGATGCGTTAGATAAGTCAACTCCTATTATAGGAATATTTTTAGACATGGCAAAGGCGTTTGATGCAGTCTCTCATAATATACTGTGCGTTAAATTGGATCTGTATGGAGTCAACGGAGTGTGTCTTGATCTAATTCGATCCTATCTGTCGAGTGGTACTCAGATGGTTAAGATCGTTCAGTTAGATCGTGGGGTGTCCCCCAGGGTTCAATACTAGGACCTTTACTTTTTTTGTTGTACATTAATGATTTGCTGAACCATAAGTTTGCAAATGCCAAAATACTATTTTATGCAGATGTTCTTTTGGTCAGTGGTGTAACCTGGGAGGCTGCTTCCAATACGGCTTCCACACATATGACTTACATTAATTATTGGCTAAAAATAATTATCTGACTTTAAACTCGACAAAAGCTCACTTTATACCATTTCAAATTTATAATTACCCACTGTCACTTGATGTGATCCATGTTCACAGTTTGATTTATATGTTCCTTACATTGAGGAGTTGCGTAAATTGGAGGTACCTAAGTATTTTCTATTACTCTTTTGTACAATCGATACTTAACTATGGACTGTTGGTTTGGGGCAATGCTGCTAAAAAAATCTTCAACGGGTGGAAGTAGCGCAAAGATCAATTCTAAAAATATAGTTGTTTAAAGGTAAAATTTTCCCCAGTGATGCTCTGTTTGCAGAATCAAAAACATTTTCAATTAGAGATTTATATGTCATTGCTATTTGCAGACATATTTATAAAAACAAATATTGTTTGCCGATTATATTGCCTGATCACCATTATTCTACCAGATCTATAACTTTACAGAGATCAAATGTTCCTGTGAGAAGGAAGGCTGTGGGTCAAGCTAATTTTTCTTTTGTTGTGCACAAAGTGTACAATTACCTTTTAATCTGTAACCCGCAAATGATAAATTCATTTGCGGGTGTTGCCTCTGCCTCTGCCTCTGCCTCCAAGGGTGTTCTTAAACAGAGTAAAATATTTTATTTCGTCTCTCACTAGTAATGAAGCGGCGCAGATTATTGTATAGTTTTGCGTTTTTACTAAGATCGTATTGACTCCTAATTTTGTTTCCGAGAGTGATTGCTGGTGAATCAACAAGAGTTTTTCACTTAGATCTACCAGTAAACTATTGTGATTTTCGGTCTCGATTATACATTTATTTAATCTTTTGCCTTTTTATTTATATATACTAATTTTGTATTTTTTTTTTGTATCTGCTGGTGAGATAAATAAATGATTTATTATTATTATTATTATACTCTATATTGTGACCAGTTTCGTTTCTGTGTTTAAAGATGTTAGAGTTACTATAATACTAATAAACACCACTTTTATTATTTATGTTCTAGATGTACGATAGTGTGATTAGAAAATGCAAGATTAATGTTGTTTCAAAAATAGTTGCGGATGTAATAGAATTGAATGGTATAGGTTTATGAATATTGGAATTTTGAGTTTTAGTGAACACAGGATCTTGTTTCATTTTAACTTTTTGGATAATTTTATTAATCATACTTGCGGGATATTTGCTATTTTTCCTCAATTCAAAAATGTAATTAAATTGAGAGATCTTATTTTCGTGTGATAGAGGATAATTATAATTATAATTGCGAATGATAATTGCGGCTTTTTAATGATAAACTAAAAATTAATACTCGCTCCCATATTATTGATCGATGCCACCACGTGGGGAAGCCTGTAAATGGGAAACAGGGAATCATTGTTCGATTTGTAGCTTATAAAGATCGACAATTGGTTCCCCAAAAGAGAAAATTGCTTAAGGGTTCAGGTATCCGTATTTCCGAAGATCTCACAGCTTCCCGATATAAATTTTACCAGCAAGCTGTGAATAAATTTAAGCTAAAGTCTGTTTGGATTCTAGATGGAAAAATATTTGTAAAAGTCAATGATAAAAAGATTGATATCAAATTACAATGATTTAGATAATGTGTAAAACAACACCCCGATCTAAAAATTTACTAATTACCCTTCGTACGGCTATTGTAATGATCTGGCGAACGTGGCGACTGGGAGGCTATTAATTAGTTTTTTTTTTGTATTTTGATCAAAGCCCTTACATTTTTTGAGTTGGGCATTCAGTCAGATGTAAGCTTTTGATTGAGATATAAATGATTAGAATCGGTCTAACCGTTTTCTAGTTATAGTCGATTTAGTTTAAATTTTTTTTTCATATTGGGGGCTAGCCTTCGATTAAGCTTTCGAATGAGACATTATTTAACGAAATCGGTTGAGTGGTTCTCTTCTTATAATCAAAATATCTAGTTGGAGGCTGGAAAAAATGGAGGCTAACTTCGCATAGGTTACTTTGTGACCGCATAGTGTTATCGCACTTTAATTTTGCAGATTGCTTATATTATCCATTTTTGTCTCGTGTCCCTAAGTCCAAAATTTAAAAAGTTCAAAACTCCTGCATAAGTGGTAATCTATCGGAGATTGGATGGTTAGACATGCAGTCGCGACGTTTGGCGCACTCGGCATTGTTGTTTCGCAATGTGGTCACCAAGGAGAAACCTTCATATTTGTATAAAAAAATTACTTTCCGCTCAGACGTGCACAATCTTAATATAAGATTTAAGGGTACGATAATGCCACCTGTACACAGAACTGTATTCTTTAAAAACAGTTTTACCTATCAAATTAGTAAAATATTTAATGATACAATTATGAAAGTTGGAGTGTGTTCGTCTGAGTGGCAGTTTAAAAGGCGATTAAGCACACTGTTAATGCAGGGATACGAAAATCTGTAGGAACAGGAGGAGGCGACATATGTCATATTTTTCCTTTGTTTGATAGGTCTTTTGAGGCATGGAGCTAGAATAAATTTTTGATTTAATTTGTTACTGATTTTGTTTTTCTTTTGTTTCTTTTCGTTATGATGGGTTAGTGGAAGAACGGTAAAAACCGAACTAACCCATATTGAGCACATTTAAATATATGTCAAAGTTACTGTAAGTTACTGTACTACTGTTAGCTCAATAAAGTATTATTATTATTATTAATTAAAAATTCTTTCAATGAAAAATCGAAAACTGGATAATTTTTGTGATAAGGGGTAACTTGAGTCGTATGGGATTGTTGTAGCTATAGCAGTATTTTTTCTATAAATGTTGAAATCAATTTTATTTTCTATATTCTTAAGTGTTAGATCTAAGAAATTCAAACTGTGATCAGTTTCTAATTCGATGGTAAATTTTAATTTTTTATGCAGTTGATTTAAGAATTTATGAAAATCGTCCAATGTGTTAAAATTTCCCTGCCATACGCGAAAAATATCGTCCACATATCTTACCCATTTAATTACATGTTTTCTGAATGGATTCTGTTATGTTATGATGTAATCATTTTCATAATGATCCAAGAATATATCTGCCAATATGCCGGATAATGGTATACCCTTTATTGAAGATTTTATAAATTTTGTCGTTGAATTTGCAATAATTTTGGTTAACAATGTATTTCAAGGTTTTATTGAAATCATTAATGTTTGTGCCGTCGTTAATATAATTTTTGAACATTTTATCAGTAAGATCCAAAACGAAATCTACTGGAAATCTTATAAGGTGTGCCTGTTACATTCTAAAGAAAATATTTTATAATTTTATTCGTTTTCAATGTATCCATTGGGTATATCTTTCAATTCCTTTACACAATTTTCTAAATAATTTCATACTATTTAAAATATGCGATAAATCTTTCAATAGATTGGACAACAGGATGACTCAAATTCTAATAGATAATCTCGGAAACTATAAGAATTGAAAAAAGTCATATATTATTATTATATGTCACATCCTTTTTTTTTAAATAAATTCTAATGCCGAAAACTTAAAAGTTTCATGTTTTTTTACCGTAGAGACCAAAATTGAAAATATTATAAAACTAGCAAATGCAATTGTACTACAATTATTATAGGTGAAATATTAAAATTAGAGTCCGGATTTTTATGCGATCGCATATTTAGATATAACTGAATATTTAGCAGCTTTACCGCATAAAATTTAGTTGTTCATGTATGTTAGTGTAATATGATTGCATATAAGCACATATTTCCACATTTATTTCTCCATATTTCAGTCAGGGCCTGTTGGGTATATCGAAAATTACCTCATAATTAGAAGACCAAAAAAAAGTCACACAAATGTGTGAAGCTAAAACTCCCTCTTTTCGAGATCCCAGCGACATTTTTGGTCGTCAGAACATGATTTAACACAATTCAATGTTGTATTTTATCATTCGTACATGCAAGTACGTACTTTTTTTGTTTTTACCGTATATTTCAATCAATTTTAACCGCATATTAACAACTTGTATTGCTTACTTGTATTTATTATATGCGATAAACTACGGATCTTAATTATATTAACTAATTGTAAGACGTTATATGGACCACTTGTCTACACAGCTTTGCATTTCCACGAACATCCAACCGTCGATCATACTTCTTTATCAAATAAATAATTCTAGTTAATCATTCATTTAATAATTAATTAAATAAGTGATTATACTCTACCTAAAATTAATGGGTACCTATTTACCTTAAATCATGCCTATTTGCAGGTGACATATCAACGAGAACGGGATCATCTTAAAAGTACTACTAAAACATTTATATAAATAATGCATACTTAATATCCTATCGGAAACTTTAATATTTATACGATGAAATTACATTCCGAAATTTTTGAAAGTACGTTTGAGACTGGGTGTTGCTAAAAAATCGGATTTTAGAGACTCAAATTATGAATGACCGTGAGGTCATCAAAATCATTAAAAACTGTCTAAAACTGTGATTCCCAAAGTAATCTACAGTGTGTTAACTAATTATCGTACCTGAAATCTAGGCAACCAATATCACAGTATTGGTATTGCAACGCGACGAATTTTACTATTATTTGAAATAATTTTTTCGAAAAATGCTATTAAAAGTTGACTTTTGTATAGCAATTAACGACTGTAAAAACGTGTTTCCTATGCTTAAAAGCGTCATAATCAACGTCGAAATCTGGGAAACGTTGGTTGAGTTGCTGTATACAGCTTTGTAAGGAATAAACGCAACTATCGTCCGCATTCTGCGTACCGTTTCGATAATGTGCCATTAAAATAAAGGCATCATGTTCCGGTGTGAACGTCATAACGAAAGAAATAAAAATCTGAAAGAAATTCTCATTGAACGTTTTCGTTATTTTAATTTGTTTATTGACTTACCGCTTAAATCAATCGCTAGAAATAACGATAGCTCTAAGAAGAACTGTTTGGAGAAATATAAAGGTAACAAAAAATGGTTAAAGAATAAAGAAAATCCGGAAACACACAAAGCATACGACAATCGCGACAAAAATAACCTAATAACGTTCGATCTGCTGTCAACATCTGGTTAAAATCTGGTTACTAATTTAAAAATATCGCCGTTACCACTACGCAATGAGATAGATAAAACAACATTACAACGTGACGTAGGTTACGATAATTATTTAACACAGTGTATATCCACCCCAGGGGTCTATGACAATCTGCAAGGAGTCTACGTAAGCAAAAAAAGATTGGTCACACGGATGTGTCAAGGTAAAATCGCACTTATCGCTTTTTTAGAGGCATGAATTAATACTATTCAATGTTCAATGTTGTTTTTACCGCATATTTTACTGCATATTTTTGGCAAGGGATCTACGACACAAAAAAGATTGGGAACATCTAGTCTAAAGTATATCTCAATCGTTTATAATTGTTTAAAGTCGTTCAAAATCATCAATAACTGTTTAAAATCATCCAAAATTATTTTACAAAGTGCAAAACTTATCTATAGTTATTTAAAATTATCAAAAAATGTCTAAAAAATATATAAAGTTGTTTAAAATTATCAAAAATTTGTCTAAACTATATTTCCAATAGCTAATAATTCAAAATCATTCAAATCTGATTATAATTGTCTAAAGTTGTTTATAATCATCTACTAGTTGCTAAAATCATCAAAAATGTGTATAAAATATATCTCTATTTGTTCATAATTATCTAAAGATGGCAAAAATCGTCAAAAACTTTCTAAAATATGCCTCTAATAGCCTATAATTGTCTAAAATCATCTATAAGTTGGTAAAATCATCAATAATTAGTCTAAAATAATTGTCTAAAAATGTTTAAAATCCCCAAAAACAGTCTAAAATTTGTCTCTAATCATCTATAATTGTCTAAAGCTATTTAAAATGATTAACAATCATCTAAAATCAACTAAAATTAGTGTATAATCATCCTCAAGGTGTCTACAATCAGTCAGTGTTATCCAAATTAGTCAAGTTGTCTAAATTTGTCTAAAGTTGTTTAAAATCATTAAAAACTGTCTAAAACATATCTCTAATAGTCTATAAGTATCTAAAGCTGTTTAAAATGATTAATAGCCGCCTTAAATCGTCCAGAATTAGTTTAAAATTATCCACAAGTTGTCTAAAATTATTCAAAGTTACCTAAATTTATTCAGTTGTGTAAACTTATCTAAAGTTGTTCAACATATCTGATGTTAAAATGGCTGGGGTTTTCTCCAGTATCATCGTTAAAGTATAAATTGTAAAATAGATAAGGTTCGACTTAAAAACGATGTTTATTAACAGAATATATCGATGCTACACGTGTTTCGCCCAATTTTTAGGGCATCGACAGGCACGACTAAAAACAAGATGTATATAAAGATTTTTAAAATGACTATTACAGAAAATTATTAATATAATATATATAATGAATATCATTTACCGTCAAGAAGGCTATAGATGTACAAAACAGGATATTTTATATTTAACTAGGTGTAACATTTCTTCTTGTCAAATTTTTTATGTTTCGAAATGAACAATTTATTTGAGTCGAAATTTAATATAAAATTGTAATTTTTTTTTTGTTATCTTTCTTTTAACCATAATCTTCAAAAACTAAAGAACAACTTCAATAAATATAACCTTGTTCCAGCATTCATGTCTAGAGGTAAATTGGGCCAAATACTATGTAACAACGGACATAAATTTGAAGACCATCAGAAAAGTGGGGTTTATCTGATAAAATGTAACGACTGCGATATGAGATATGTAGGGCAAACTGGAAGGAATCTGTTAACAAGATTCAAAGAACACAATACAAAACACACTTCCAATGTTTTCAAACACGTAACAACACATAAACATTAATAACCTTTCACTTTTAAAAAATCTTAAAAAATCGAAAAAACTCGACCTATATGAAGAGTTCTTTATTCAAAAAATCAAAAAAGAAAACCCCGATTCATTAATGAATGACATTTTAGATAGTAACAACTTCAGATTTTTTATGAAAATGATATAAATAAACTTTTCCAAATGATTTTACTTGTTGCGTTGTAACTTCAAAAATTTAAATTTACTTGTTTTACCGTCCTGTTGACATTGTAAGAAAACACGACAACGAAATTCATCAGTCCTTTCAATAAAGCCAACAAAGTGCGACGAAACTCAAAGTTATTATTATTATTTTATTTATATACGTCCGTTAACTGTTTTAATTTTTCCTCAGTACTTAAATAGTTTTTTACATTTTGACCACACCTTTTATAACTTGATAACAATTTTATATTAAATTTCGACTCAAATAAATTGTTCATTTCGAAACATAAAAAATTTGACAAGAAGAAATGTTACACCTAGTTAAATATAAAATATCCTGTTTTGTACATCTATATCTATATATCCTTCTTGACGGTAAATGATATTCATTATATTTATTATATTAATAATTTTCTGTACTAGTTATCTTAAAAATCTTTATATACATCTTGTTTTTAGTCGTGCCTGTCGATGCCCTAAAAACTGGGCGAAACACATGTAGCACCTATATATTCTGTTAATAAACATCGTTTTTAAGTCAAACCTTATCTATTTCACAATTTATATCTGATGTTATCTAAGGTAACATCATAAAAAACTAAGAAACTCAAATTTCAGCTTTATCTAGGGTATCAAGTCCCGGAATTTGTCCCGATCGTTCCGGAATTTCATTAAAGAAATTATAGGTCTGGGACCACCAAGAAGTCTCGAAATTAAGAAAAAAATTCCGGAGCGACTTTTCTACCGCCTCTTCTAGAAACAGTAGATCTTCTAGAAGCATATCAAGTCTAATGGAGACATTTCAAGTCTTCTGGAAGCAATATAAACTCTACCAGAAGCAGCATCAAGTCTTTTGTTGGCATTTTAAGTTTTTTGGAACCGTAGCAAATTCTCTGGAGGCAGTTCAAGTCTTTTTTGAAATCAAGTCTTCTGGAAGCAATATTAAGCCTTCCAGATGCAATGTTGAGTCTTCTGCAAGCAGTTTAATTCTTCCAGAAGCAATATCAAGTCTTTTGAAAGCATTTTAAATCTTTGTAATCAATATCCTGTCAAAACTTCTGAAAACTTCTAGAAGCAGTATTAAGTCTTACAGGGGTAGTACCGAATCTTTTGGAAGCATTTTAAAACTTATAGTAGCAGTGTCGAATTTCGTGGAAACAGTATCAAGTCTTTTGGAAGCATTCAATTTTTCTAGATGGAATATCAAGTCATCTGGAACTATTACAAATCTTCTGAAAGATTCAACATTGCCGCTGGAAGGCTTGATATACCTTCCAGAAGACTTGATTTCAAAAGACTTCAACTGCCTTCAGAGCATTTACTACGGTTCCAAAAAAGTCCATACTGCCTCTAGTTGACCTAATGCTGTTTCTAAAAGACTTGAAATACTTCTAGAAAACTCGGAATGCTTCCAGAAGACTTGATGCCAGACTTGATAAAGCTGCCAGAATCCTGGAAATGCTTCCGTAAGGTTTGATATTGCTTCTGGACGACTTGATATTTCTTTTAGAAGGTTGATACTGGTTCTAAAGACTAGAGATATAAACTAATTATAAAGACTAGAAATACTTACAATACAATACAATACAATTTATTGCCACCAAGATATACAATAAAAGAAAAAAAAAATGTACACATCATTCCTTAACATTGGTACAAGGTTAACAAAAGGTCGATTTATCGCCAGAGGCGATGTTTTCAAAACGACCCAATCAGCAATGTATGTTAAAAAAAAATAAATTGATATGGCGAATATAAGTAAAAAAAAAATAATAAATTTATGTATAAAGTATTAGAAAAAGAGTACGCAAGAACAAGAAGGAAAGAGACTCGAATTAAACAAAAAAAAATGATTGGAGAAGAAGAAATAAAGCTGTCAGCTAAGAACGGAAAGAGAAGAGGCAGATTAAATCAGGAAACAGTCTGAGACAACTGTTGTGACAACAAGCGATCTTTAACCGATGCTCTGAATACAGAAAAACTACGGGCTTCCCGCAACTCAGTGGGTAAGTTATTCCAGAGAGTTATAGCTTGCACTGTGTATGACCCGTGATATATTTCGGTACGATGAATCGGAAACATGAGTGAGACACCAGATTGTGCTCTAGTAGGAAGACCGCGAGAGGCCATGAACTCAAATGTAGTGAACAGATAGATTGGAGACTGAGAGGAAAGAATCTTGTATAAGGTAGTTAGTATACGGAAAGATCTACGGTTCTCAACGGTAAGCATTTCGAGGTGATTACGATAAGGTGTAACATGCTCACATTTTCTCAGATCGAAGATAAAGCGCACACAATTATTTTGTAACCTGTCTAATTTGTTACGAAGACCAATCGAAAGGTCCGGGTATACGGTATCGGCATAGTCCAAATGGGAAAGAATTAAAGAGTAACAAAGGTTACGACGAACAGTAGGTGGAAGGAAACAACCAAGCTTGCGTAGGGAGTAGAAACAGAAATAGACCTTCCTACAGATAGACTGAATCTGGGGCTGCCAGGACAATGCAGAATCCATCATCACACCCAAGTTTTTAACAGTTCGAGAGAATTGTATAATATTACCGTCAAGTGACAAATAGGTATTGTTAAGGGAGTAAAATTTTGTTACCAGAGGCCTTGATCCAAAAGCAATAGCCTGAGTCTTTGCCACATTTAAACCCAAGCCATGGCATCTAGACCAGTCCAGAACGCTAGCAAGATCCCTATTAAGCCGCATCACCGCTGCTGGAAGTGCATCCATAGCTGCAGTTGTATAAATTTGGAGGTCATCTGCATATAGGTGAAAGTTGCACTTAATTATTTTAGAAATGGAGTTTATAAATACTGAAAATAGGAGTGGACCCAAGACACTGCCCTGGGGCACACCACAGTGGCTTGCAACTATAGACGAAGATGATGAGGAGTCACGTACACACAACGAACGATTAGAAAGGTACGATTGAAACCACGCGACACAGCTCGACGAAAAACCCACAGAAGAAAGAATTGTCACCAACAAACCATGATCAACAGAATCAAATGCCTTGCTGAAATCGAGCAAGACCAATAAGGTCAAACGCCGATCATCACAACCACGTCTAATATCATCAGTAATCTTGATGATCTTGATGAATACTTCAAATTACTTCAAATATTTCTTCAAAGTTTCTCAAAGTGTCGCCTTCCCGCCCAGACAGACTTTTTTAATTAGTTTAATAGCATGTGTGTAACACAACGTTAATTTTGTATATTATATTAAGTTTACTTTTCATTGCCAAGATTTGGTTTTGTTCTAAAAGTTTTTTTGCAACATGCTCTGATTCTCAAGTGTTACGATTAAGATCTTTTAATACAATGAAATTTATCAAGTTTTGTGTTTTTCTTGTTTTTGATCTAAGAATCTAAGAAGAAGCAATTTTATTAAGAATAAAATTTGCCACAACTTTTATTCTAAAAGTTTTCTTATAACATTTTCTGATTCCAATCCCAATTTTCTTTTCAATTTTCCAATTCAAATCTTACCATAAAGTTATTGTAAAGACATCTCAGCAATCAACCTTGTGAAGATTGATTCAATCGGACTCAGACAGGATTTTACGCAACAAAACTACTTTAATTAAAGAATTTAGTTTCAATTTAATATATTAAACAAATAAGCATTTGGTTTATCTTGATTTATTAATTAAATTTGAAACAAGTTTAAATAAGTTCATTTGTTCTTATATGTGATGTTGCATTACGAAATTAATTCTATTCTTTAAAGTTCATAGCCCCAACATCTGTAATAATCTTAAGTGTATTTTAGCCATTTTATTTTCATCAATTTTGTTGAAAAATATCTCATATTTTCTATAAATTCTTAATTCAGTTATCTAATTCAACTTTTTAATAGTATTTTAAATTAGTAAAAATATAGAATAGAATATGTTTTTAAATGATTTAAAAATAACTTTATCTTTTTAACGGTTCACTGCCACATTAAAGATTAATATAATCTGAAACACAAACATTTAACATTTCAATTTTTTCTCCCGCAAAATGAACAACACGCCCGATTTAAAAATGGAAAATTTATTGTATTTATTAGCCGTTGAAAAAGATATTGATGGCGCTGAAATAACTTTAAAGTCTGACGTAACCGGTGGTGAGGGATTTTTGGGAAACTATTATATCTCCGAAATAAAAGGAAAAAATAAAAAATTGGATATTTTTATAAAAACTATAAGAATGGCAGGATCGTATTTAGAAGATATAATCAAACAGGCGTATTTAAACGAATTTGTCTTTTACGATACAATTTATCCCGCATTCGTAAAATATGAAGAGAAAAAAGGGGTCAAGGAAGTGTTTAATTCGATACCTGAATGTTATAAAATACGCAAAGATGGTGGACTGGAAACAATTTTATTGGAAAACTTAAAAATTCAAGGATTTAAACAGCATAATCGAAAAGAACCCATGAACGATGAACACATCAAGCTCGTTTTGGAGGAATTGGCTCATTTTCATTCGATTTCTTTCGCGATTAAAAATGAAAGTGAAAAGAAATTTAAGGAATTAGTGAAAAATATTTATTGCGTCAACTCTACGTTAAATCTAAACGATTTTAGTAATACCATGGGGGATATTTCAAATTTTGCTTTAGCCAGCTTAGACCCAATTCAAGATAATAAATATTATAACATTTTTAAAGATTTCGCTCAAACCGTATCGGATTATTTAAAAAATTTCGAAGATTTAGTTCAAAATAACGTTGTTGTGACACATGGGGATGTTCATAATAACAACTTAATGTTTAAATATCACGTAAGTATTAATATTCTTTAAAGAAATATTAACTAAAATATTTAATTCATCAGAATGGCTCTCCAATTGAAGTTCGACTTTTTGATTGGCAATTAATGAGATTAACAACTCCAATTGCTGATGTATCGCTATTTTTTTATAGCAGTTGTAATGAAGAACAACTTAACCGCCTCGATTACTTTCTTCAAATTTATCACAAAAAATTAAGCGATTGCTTACAAAGCTTAATAGGAATTAATGAAATTTATTCGTTTGAAACTTTTATGAACGAATGGAGAATATTCGCCCGATACGGACTTGCGGTGGGGATGTTGCTGCAAAAAATTTTGCTTACCGACGCCAATGTAATCAATCAGCAGAAACTGGACACTGAAAATAACATACCATCGATGAGAGATATAATGTCGAGTTTTGAAGTAGGTAACTTTCGGGAATGGGAAAGAAGAGTTAAAGCGCTAATTTATCATTTTGTAGAATCCGATTTTTTAAAACCAATAAGTTTGTGTAAAGAATAAAAGGGATAATTTAAGTATTAAAATAATAAATTGATTTTTTTCTTTTGTTAATAACGAGAAAAGTGAAAAGTATTCTTGAAAATAATCTTATTTTTTACTGCTTAAAGAATTAAGTGTTTTTTAATAAGCTTAGACTGAAATGAGCTAAATAAAGTGTTCAATAAGTTCCTATAATATATCTTAGCCTTAGAAGAAACTCTTCTAAATTTTGTGATAATTACCGATAAGTATTATGACATTTTTATTAAACTTAATGATACTAAGAGCACACCATTATAAGCTACTAACGTGGCATGGGGCTACTGATGTGATGTGGCAAGTCTAGCTCCTTCTTCTAACTCCTTCTAAGGCTAGGATGTTATTTTTAGGCTTTATTTTTAGGAGCTCATATAAATAATAAAGGAAACCCAACTCAAAAATCTGGGAAAGATCAGGAAAAATCTGAACATATCAGACATCTGACCTAGATTAATAGTCTGGCCAGATAGACTGGAGTTGAGGTCAAAGCTCACGACCACCTCGTTTCTCCAGAAACCGCCATCAACATGATATTATTCTCCTTCATTCCTTCACTTTTTTACTGTTTAATTTTGCCTACCCAGTGTTTCTAAATTTCTGTAAAAAGCTTTTTTTATTCTGATTGTATCACTTATCATTTGTTGTATAGCCCTTTATTTTTCCTCTATATCAGGTCGCATTCCCGTCTTTGACTGTTGAATTTTTCATATTTGAACATTTTGATGATCCTTTGTTTGCCAATTAAACTAGAAAAGGAGCGCCGCAAAGAAGCCTTACAATTTTTTCCACGGAAAAGACTATAACATTTCTGGCGATTTAAAACAAATACAAGATTGTGTTAACAAAGGAAAAGAAAATTTAATAAAAAAGAAAACGAACTAAATCAATCCAATAGAACCCAAATTAATCTAACTCAATCTGACCCTTTCTTTTTTATGCGGACAAGGAAAAATGTATTAAGCCACGAACCCGCCATGAACCCAAGTTTACTCTGCTGAGTATTCATGGAAACTGTAAGACTTCGAAGACGTCGTCCGCTTTAAGTATTATTTTTGTTACCTGAGGCCGAGATTATGTCTTATATTACAAATAACTCTCGAGGTAAGCGAAGTGGGTTGTCGAAAATTTGCAAAATGCGTAATCTGCGCTCAAGATTTTGAGCATGAATTCAACTTTAGGCTGTTTAGAATTTATGGAAAAAGTATCTAGGTCAACTTCGAAGACGTCAACCGCTTGTACTTTTCCTGCTACCTGGGGAAGAAACAGTTTGCTTAGTTTTTCAGTTATAATAATAATAATGTATATTTATTTCCAACAGGTTCCACACCCAATTACAAGAAAACAAATATCAAATGAAACAAAAAAATAAAAATCGATATAGACCACAAACTGGTCTGTCAAGTCTCAAATTGGTTAACAAGCCGATCATCCAGAAACGACCAAGAATCAAAAAAATATCGCATTCATCAGAAATTTGATAAAAAAAGTTACACATCAGTGTCACAGGCGCACGCTGACCCACCCACACGCGTAATCCTATTATTTAATCTGGGCACGTTAAAATTAATGTTACACAGAATCTGCGAGCAATCAATAGTACCATGCAACAATCCATATAAAAATTTGACAGCGATCATTACTCTACGTGTAGATAGAGACACCATAGCAAATCGGTTCAGTAATGAGCGGTAATCAATACCTCCAGGAGGGTAAGTTGCATCAATACGATATGACAAAAATTTTAAATATAATCTTTGTATGCGCTCTACGGAATTAATATGAGTGTTAAAGTAAGGTTGCCAAATCAATGCGGCATACTCAAGACGCGAACAAATTAAGGCATTAAAAACAGTAAAAAGCCCTACGGTCGAAAATTCTTTACAATTTCGATAAATAAATCCGTACGTTCGGTAGCATTTAGTGCAAAGATCAGAAATATGATTTACAAATGTTAGCTTAGAATCAAAGGTTACTCCTAAGTCTATGATAGTACTCGTTCTACGCAAGTGAACATCGCCAATATAGTATTCGCAGGAACTCCTGCGGCACTCCCGTCGTCGGGCGAATAGACTGATGTGCAGTTAGCGTATCTAACGCGCTGCTCTCTTCCGCGAAGATAAGACTCCATAAGTGCGGTCAATTGATCACTAAAGCCAATCAAACTTAGTTTGGATAACAGTGCGTAATGGTCAAGTTGGTCAAATGCCTTTTGGAAATCTAAGTAGATAACATCAACTTGACCTCTATCGTCAAGAACATCGCATAGGTACTACGTAAAGCACGCCAAGTTCGATATCATAGAACGGTTTCTCACGAAACCATGTTGAAAGGGTACTATATAAGGCTTCACGTAGGTATAGATATATCTGTATAAGATTGATTCAAATATCTTCGAGAAATTGCATAATAAGGAAATGGGTCGATAGTTTTTGATATTGGTGGCATCATCTTTCTTATGAACGGGACAAACATAAGCCTTCTTCCATTGTACAGGCATTACAGAGTGCTTAAAAATCATGTTGTAAATATGGAGCAAAGGAACATCAAAAATAGCAGCGCAGTCTCTCAAAAGGAAGCTAGGTATGCCGTCGATACCTGCAGTAAGTTTATTTTTTGAAAGCTTTAGTGCTGAGCGAACATCATCCTGCGTGAAGCCATCGATTCGGAGTGTCCGTTCCACTGACAAACCGGAAATAGGTACATTACAAGGGTCAGAAACAGTATAGACTTGACCGAAATATTCGGCAAATCCATCCACAATCGACGAACCTGTAGTAAACTCGAGATCCCGGTACTTCATAGCGCCAGGTAGGCGAGATGTACCGTTTCTCGACTGTACGTAGCCCCAAAACTTTTCGGGTCATTACGGATTGTAGTTTCACAATTATTTATGTGCAGTTTGTACGCGGCACTTATCATGACTTTACTGAGGGATCTGTTGTACTTGAAACTATCCAAATAGTAAGCAGTTCAATACATTCTGTATTTCCAAAGCGCACTTTCCTTGAGCCGAATAACTTCTCTTATTTCATAAGTGAACCACGCAGGATACTTCTTCCCGGCTTTATTCAAAAATTTCATTTTAGGCACGGCGATATCAAGAGCTTTATAAATTAGTTCATAAAACGTTGCGCATCCGAGCTCGACGTCCGCTGCGTTATCCACCAACGACCAATCTGTGGCAGTTAATAAGACATAGAGCAACGGAAAATCTGCTCGCTTGAAGTTGTAACCAGCTACATCAGACGATGCCTGGAAGTTAGGAGAAGAAGATTCATGTATGGAATGAAAATGCAACACGAAGTGCTGGATAGTGACGATCTTCGTCCACAATAGGGTCTAAATTATTGTCAACCGAGCACGGAAAATTACTAAACACCAGGTCCAGTAATCGGTTGGTGAAATTCATGACGTCATTCGCTTGGGTAAAGTTGTTGAATTTCTCATAATTTCAGTTATAAGATACAGAGGGAGAAAGTCGCCGAGAACTCGATATATTGATGTTAACAAAAATTTTCAGAAGTACAAATGACAAAAAAATCTTATTACCACTATCGGAATCATCGCTGTTATCTATTTCTAAGACATACATGAGACGAATTTGTTACTGCACTGCTGACCTTGACTGCATCTTCTGAAAATTCTTCATCACCAGAATCATTAATGTCTTCGAGAATATGCTTAGTATTCCACAACGTCCTTTAAAATTCATTATTTACGTCATCATCTGGACTACTTCAGAAGGCAACTAACTTTAAGTACTTACCAATTTTATTGAATTAATCATGGATTGTAACTATATGGTGGGGCAGATTGGAAGGATGCTTTTGAAATGAGTAAGTAACTGAGCTGTTCAATTTAAAAGAAGAAAAATTTAGATGTTATCATTTAACAATAAAAAAGTTAAATTATCTATTGATGATAATTTCAGGCAAAAGATGTCCGTTTTATGTAATACACTGCTCTAGTCGATTCTCAAAGTTCTTCATCACAAAAATAATCATGAGTAGAAAATCTCATGAAAAGCTCATCATAGTCTTCGTTTGCACCACGAATCTCTACAATCTTTCCGCACAGGGCCCTCCACTTTCTTTCATTGCTCAACATCTGCTGTACAATATCATTTGTGTGAATTTTCAATTCAACCCCACCCAACGCAACTCAACTCGACTGAACCCAACCGGTAAGGAGAAAAATCCTTATCCTATTGTCATTTGTACAACTATTAAACACGTGAGTTATCAAAAAATGACGTAAGATAATTATCAATAACTATTTTTACAATTTTATTAAGGATAATGACAGTGTGAGCATCGTAACATAACGAGTTGATGTGATCCATGATGCTCTGCAACATCCTGGTCTGATAAAGAACGCTTCTAAAACAGAAACCACGCCATTATATACACAGTCATTTTTCTAAAGTATGTTATATCATCTTCCTTTGTTTTTTCATCAACCCTTTTTATCGCTATTCAAAATTTTAACAGAGTGTGTGCAATGTCTGGAATATTGTTGTATTACAGCTGTCAGGCAGAAACTTGGCCAATTTCGCCGATTTAAAAAGAAATATTTTAAAGATAAGTAGGGTAGCCAACCCCTCTCTGTTTGAGAGTTTTCTCTATTTAACAGATTTTCTTCTTTCTTTTCTAATATTTTTTAGTTCTCCTCTATTTCTGCATTCTTTAAAAATTATGCAACACTTAAACCACAAAAAAATCTATCCTCTAATAGCATCTGTTGCGTTATCGTACATATCGCTTCGTCAGAAGGCGTCTTATGGATTAAACGTGAGTATTTGGTGTTAACATTTTACTGTTGCAAACTACGTACTGTGGTTCAAATACATTTGTGAGAAAAAGAAAATGATGCAAATATAGACACAGAAGGCTCGATAATGTTACTGGAATATTTGAAATTGTTCCAGAAGACTTGATATTGCCTCTAGAAGATTTTTAACACTTCTAGAAAGCTTGATATTGCTTCCAAAAGACTTGAAACGCTTCTAAAAAGCTTGAAATACTACCAGAAGACTTAAAACGTAGAAGATTTCAGAAGGCTTCAATTCCTTCTAGAAGATTTGATACTGCTTTTAATTACTGCCTTTAACTACTGCCTCTAAAAGATCAAATCAAACTTCTCCAAGAAGATTTATTACTGCCTCTGGAATACTTGGTACTGCTTCTAGATGATTTGAAATAGTTCCAAAAGATTTGATTCTGCCTCTAGAAAACTTAATATTGCTTCCAGAAGATTTCAAACACTTCCAGAAGATTTGATATTGCCTCAAGAAGACTTGAAATGATTTCAAAAGACTTGATATTGCTTCTAGCAAACTTTAAATACTTATAGAAAGCTTAATATTATTGCTTCTAAAATACTTGAAATACTTCCAGAAAGTTTGAAATGCTCTTAGAAGACTTGATATTGCTTTTAAAAGATTTGAAATGCTTCCAAGAGGCTCGATACCACCTTTGGAATTTAACTGTTTCCAGAAAATTTTCTGCTACCCCTTGGAAGCTTGATACTGCTTTTAGATAATTCCAAATACTACCAAAAAACTCTATATTGCCTCTGAAAATCTCAAAATAACTCCAGAACACTTGATAGTGCTTCAAAAAAAAAACATGATACTGCTTCTAGAAGATTTGAAATGCTTTTAAAAGATTTGACGTTGCCTCTGGAAGAATTGAAATCATTTTAGAAGACTTGATAGTGCTTCCAGAAAACTTGAACTGCTTCTAGAAAATTTTAAATGCTTCCAAAAAACTTGACATTGCCTCTGGAAGACTTAAGATACCTCCAGAAGACTTGATAGTGCTTACAAAAGATTTGATATGCCTCAAAAAGACTCGTCTCTGCCTGTGGAAAACTTGATATTGCTTCCAGAAGATTTGAAATACTTCCAAAAGACTTGATATTGCCTCAGGAAGACGTAAAATGATTTCAGAAGACTCGATATTGCTTCTAGAAGATTTGAAATACTTTCAAAAGACTTGATATAGCTTCCAGAAAATTTGAAATGCGTCGAAACAACTTGATATTGCCTTCTCAATTTCAGCTTCTTCTCAATTTTTTTTCTTAAGCAACCATTTCATATTTTGATAGAGGCTCTAAATTGATCCTCTATGCAAATATGCTTGATAATTTCCCGATTAACATAAATGTCCTAAATACAACACATTTTACTGTTTTGAAAACCGAACTTGTGAACTAGTATTAAATAATAACATTGACTTTACACAAACTGACACACTGACTTTACACAAACTGCAGCATTACACGAAAACAGGTTTATAACACCAAAAAATACTTTAATTAAAATGTTCAAATGTTAGGAACTTAACATATGAAACACAGACTTAATAGAGATATGGTTAACTTCTCTCTATTTATATTATCTATCTTTTATTATCAGATCATACTACCAACCTTTTTTAAGGTCTTTAAGTCTAAATGTTAGATCTATTACATAAAGTTGCTATCATAGGTGACTTTCTTCCAATAAAAATCCAGAATTTATTTCTTTATTTCTTCATGTATTTTTATTTCAGTAAATTTAATATTTATGTATTATGTTCCAGAAAAGAGAAGATATTTTCATTTCCCACAAATAATGATGATGAATTGATGATGACAAGAATCTTATTATAAGAGCTTCGTTCCGGCGCATCGTGTGCTCGTCAAATACAGTCAACCACGTTATTTTTTACAATAAAATCCGAGGAATTGTGACATTACTTGACATGTACGATTGTATTTGACGAGTACACGACGAGTCGAATACAATCAGGATAGGTGAGTTGTAAGATCAATTGAAATGTCAAAACAAAACTGAAATATTGTCATATTTAAATCGTCAAAACCAGTCTATATTATGTATCACATTAGGCGTTATGCCGATCACACTTGTAGACTTCCACCAAAAGGATCGGAAAGTTGCCTCCCCCAACAATCCCCATTAAGTGGCTACCTAGAACGATTTCAAAGAGTGTGCAGAAAAATGATCCTTCTTGACAAACAACACCCTTTAGTGAAGTTTTATTGTCGAAGTGGAGCTGCCGTTATCCAAGAAAGAAAACGACACGTTTATAATTTCCCTTGGTTCGTAATTCACCCGTTAAGCAAACTTAGTTTTTACGTCGACATTATATCGGCTATGTTATGGAGTTACTGTTTCATAGCGGACCCGTTTTTAGCCGCATTTTGGGGTGGTAGAGACAGATTCGTCGTTTTAGACATAATAACGACCTTGGTAAATGGATTTTTATTATTATTGTGTTTTTCGCGATTCATCATCGGATATTTCGTCGTAAAAACGAAGGAGATCATCTTGAACCCAAAGACGATAGCGTATAGTTACCTGACGAAATATTTTATTATCGACTTTGTCGGATCGTTCACTTTTAGACCACTCTTCATAATGGTCAATCCGGATTGTGACGAGATCTATTACAATTTACTGTATGTGGTAAGACTCATTAAATTGGCGAGGGTGTATTCGTGTTATAAACGAAGTAAATTAATAAGTTTGTATTTTAATATCAGCGAACGAGTACACATTGTAATGTTTTTGGCGATTTTAACATTGCTTTTGTTGCATTGGCTGACGTGCTTTTTGTTTATTTACACGAAGGTTGCATATTATGTGATGGGTTATATTATGGAATCGATTTTGAATCATTTCCAAATTTCGGATAATTACAGTTTGACTCCTTGGTATCATCGGTATATTCGGGGGGTGCATTTAATAAGTACGCAACTTTGCGGATCAAGAGGAAATGTGGACAAAAGTTACCAGGCGTCTGAGCAACTTTATTTATCGTTTATTACGATTTTTGGGCAAATTTATTACATCGTCTGTTTCGTATTGATTTATTTAACGTTTAAATCAAGAGCGAGCACCGATACTTGTTACGAAGAGTTCTTGCTTGGCGTTAATGAGTTTATTAAATCGAGGAAATTACCATCGCAATTAAAACATCGAATTTTCGTTTATTACGAGAATCGATTTCAACGGAAATATTTTCGCGAAGCGAGCTTGATTTCGTTGCTTTCCGAGCATTTGCAACACGAAGTTTGGTTGCATTCCTGTCAGAGGTTGATCGATCAAGTCCAATTTTTTAAGGTTTTACCTAAAACCGTCGTTGGAATTATTCTGGCCCACCTCAAACAAGAAGTTTATTTGCCGCACGATGTTATTTTGAAAGCCGATGCTCCATACGCTAATATGTTCTTTATTTCTTGGGGCACCGTCGCCGTTTATACGAAAGATGAAAACGAGGTTGACCATTTGGTGGATGGGATGCATTTTGGGATGCCGCCAATACATAGATTACGATCGAGCTCTGCGAATTACACGTATATGGCCGTCGAAGTGACCGAATGTTTCCGATGGGACAAAGAGGGATACAATAAATGTTATATGGTGTATAACGAAATCGCGAATATTTTGGATAAGATACACTTTCAAATTATCGCCGATTTTCAAGAGAAAGAGGATACACAAAAGAAACTTCGCACCCATAACATTCTTTCTGATTTGCAACAAGGTAAAATTATTGAAACTGGACATAAAAGGTCGAAATTTTTTTCAGATAAATAATTTATTTTAAATGTAATAGTTTATAAAGTAATATGTTAAAAATAAAAAGCTTAAATAAAAATATAACTTTGTTATGGTAAACATTTTAATTTTATTATCTTCTATTTGGGTTGGATTGGGGTGGGTTTGGTTGAGTTTCATTACGTTGGGTTGGAGTGAATTAGGTTGCAAACAATGCAATTATATCATCAATTATAATGAATCTCGACATTGCTTCTGATAGGCTTAATATTGATCCCAGAAGATTTGAAATGTTTCCAGAAGACTTGATACCGATTGTAGAAGATTTAAATTGCTTCCAAATCATTTGAAATGCTAGCAAAAGATTTTATACTACTTATAGAAAACTTGATATTGCTTCCAGAAGACTTAACATTGCCTCTGTAAGACTTGAAATGCTTCCAGAAAACTATTTGGTATCCAGAGCATTTTCTTTACAAATCAATAGCCAGTAGAAAAACTTTTCGAATATTTTAAATTTTTCTTAATTTCGAGATTTCTCAATACTCCCAGACTTATAAATGATAAGTTTTCTTTCATTAAATCCCGGGATGAACGCGGGAATAAATACAGGGACTGGACACCCATAAAACTGAAATGTACAAGTATCTCAAAACTGAGACATCATTCCCAAGTTGCCATTCTTAAATGAGAACATTTTATGAGAAAAGTCGATGGATTACGATCATTTTTTTACCATTTTACTCAAAACTTTTAGATAAAATATTTTCTTCGATGGATATGAATTGAAAAATTTGAATGAACTGAAAATAATTTCCAATATTTTCTCTTAGCCACTTTAGTCATAAAATTATTTCCATTTACACAGTTATTTGGCCACCCTGTACATAAGCGTTTCCCAACCTTTTTTGACCTGCTGACCTATAGAATTTGTCAAAAAATTGCGCGAACAGGTTACTTATTTTGAACAGTGTCGTGTCAATTGTAAATTATGTAAAATGAAAGGATATTAACTTTTGAACAATAATAATAGTGTGTTCATGATGAGAGGAATAAATTCATAATTTTTAATTTTGATGGCTCAACCGAACTCAACCCAACTAATATGTAGTACTAAATAGCTAATTAGGATCAAGTTGATAGCTCAACACAACTAATATTTAATATCACCAAATTAATTGGATTGGGTTGCGTTAAGATTAATTACTTAACCAAGCACAACTAATAACTAGTAGCAAGCAATAACTAGCTAATTGGGGTATGTTGGGTTTAGATCAGGTTGATTGTTGAACCCAAGGCAATTAATGTTTAACGGTAACTAGCTCGTTAGGTTGAGTGAAAATTAATGACTAACCTCAACCCAATTATATTTAATACTAATTAGCTAGGTGGGTTATAATGGGATCAGATAAGGTTGATGACTCAATCCAACTAATATTTAGTACTATCTAGCTACTTGGGTTAAGATTAATAGGTCAACCCAACCCAATTAATACAGTTACCTTTTTTTTTCTTTTCCTATTTTGGATATCCCTTTCTTTTTTTTTAATTCATTTTGGAAATGCAAATAAGTTTTTTTTTTATTTTGTTTTGTTGTTGTAAGGAATGTTCTTTAACTTTTTTTTAGTTTTGTTACAGTATTACCAATGACGATCTTCACAGCAATGGAGAATCCTATTTTCCTTGATTTTTCCTTTTAAATAATAGTTGTCTCTGATGTAATTTTTGATAATTTCAATTATTAAAAAAAAAACTTGTTTAATTTATTTCTTTTACTTCTCAATTTCATTTAATTAATTTTAGTAGTATTTTACAATAACTTTTCATAAATTTCATATTATAATTTTATTAAATACATTTATTTTGGATATATTTTGATCTTGTTAGTACCAGATGTGACGTTTAGTTCACATTTCTTATTGCTTCGGTATTTAAAGAAATCCGGATATCAGAGTTGTTCTCTTTTATCGAATCAGTCGTTAGAGGCGTATCGAGTGAATTTTTGCAAAAGTTTTCGACGTTGTAAAATTTAGTTTTGAAATTTTGTGAGCAAATCCGCTGTTAGCGAAGTCATCACGAAGATACTTATTTTGTTTATAATTCCTGAGGGAATATAAATTTACGGTTTTATTCCAGAGTAATTTATTTAACGAAAAAAATCTTTATTAACTGACTAAGGCCTCGACGATCAGAGGTAGGTTTCATATAATTTTCTTTAATTACATTTTTTTTATCACATTTATCCATTCATTTAGCAAGTTTTTTTGAGCAATTTAAATAATTTTTTTTTGCTTTACACAGAAAATAAAAATCTAATACTTTTGTTTTCGATTTTCTTTCCAATTTAGGCCTTTTCTTTTTGATTATTTTTTTTTACCAAAAGAACCAGGACAGCATTTTTACCAACCTAAATCCCTTAAAAGAGAATTGTTCGGACGCAACCGCTGTGAGGATCTTCATTGGATATTTGAGGCGTGTAGTAGCAAAACTCGCCTTATCCATTTTTTACAAAATTTTAGTTAGATATTGGAATACATTATTTTTATAAATTTCAAAACATATCAATCATAATTTTTTTAAAAAACATGCTATATACCCTTTTAAAATCATTTTAAAATTTTCATGTCATAGCAAAATATAGCGAGTATCGCGGCAAAAGTTGCCTTATCCAAGCGTGCAATAGCAATAACGATTCACGATCACGCGAGCTAGGGTTCTGATACGCGGCCATATTTAATTTAAATTATTTAAATAATAGTTTGTTTTATTAATAAGTTATTAAGCGTGTTTTTGGTGTTGTGTACATAAAAATTATGTCTAATATGAGTCAAGATGTTATTTTACCCTCAAAAAAATGAAAAGGCAGAAAAAAAATAACCGATAAATCAAAATGGAAAAGAGAAATCAGTAAGCGTGAAAAGTAAGCTCTTTTTTCTTAAGAATTTACTAAGCTTGTACAAAAAGTACTCGATCTGTCCGTTTCATAATTTTTCGGCCACATGTTAACAAGGGAAGTTAATTTTTTCGAATAGTAAATTAAATTCTATGATACACAGCAGAATAATTTAACTTTATTTCCTTCAGATATTCCTCTCCTAATCTGCCATGTTTCCCAATATGCAAGCACAATGGCAAAACCTTCCACTGCAAAAAATTAACAGGAGTGGATACTTACAATTTTCATCGGAATTTTTATTTGCATAAAAATAAAGTTGAGCAGGATGCATTTATTTTAAAATACTGTAGCCACGACAAACCAAAAAAGACAAAACCGAAATTTAAAAGAAGGAAGCAGCCGAAAAAGTGTGGCAATAAAATACTTTGTGAAAAAATTTCGCTGTGAAAAATATAAAATTCAAGTGTGCCAACAAACGTTTCTTCAGATTCTTCACGTTTCCAAAGATCGTGTACAAAGAATTTGCAGAAACCATTTAAACACAGGACTAATGCCAAAAGAAAATCGAGGGGGCGACCCGATTAGTACAAAATTTGTTGAGAAACGAATTGCGGTAAAAAGATTTATTGAAAATTCAAAATGTGTAGAAAGCCACTATTGTAGATCAAAAACAGATAGTAGACAATATTTGCCTAGCAGATTAAGCATCTCAAAACTTTGGCGCACTTATAACAGCAATGTTTTTGAACATCATGTAAAAAGAACTTTTTTTCAAAAAATTTTTACTAATGCTTACAATATTGGCTTTGGAACTCCGGTAACTGATGCATGTTCCAAATGCATCGAACTGTCGGAGAGAATAAAACAGGAAATGCGTCCTAATGAAAAAAACAAATTAATTATAGAAAAAAGAGTTCATAAATTAAAAGCAACGGCGTTTTTCAAAAAACTACAAGAAAAGAAAAATGAATTAATTACATTTTCATTTGATTGCCAAAAAAATTTGGTTATACCAAAAATACCAGATCAAATTGCCTACTTCAGCCGGCAGCTATACATCTATAATTTTACCATTGTAAGAGGTTCTTCAAAAAGTCACATGAACCCAGAAAACGTATTTATTTATACGTGGATGGAGCATGAATATAAAAAAAGTTCCAATGAGATATCATCAGCTGTGTTTCATTGCCTATCACAAGTCGATCTTTCACCATATTCAAATATACGTCTATGCGCTGATGGTTGTGGAGGACAAAATCGGAATTCTACAGTGATAGGAATGTGTTCTTATTTTTTGGCAAATGTGGCACCTCAGAATGTTAAAACAATAGAATTGATTTTTCCAGTGCCTGGACATTCATATCTCCCACCTGATAGGATATTCGGTCGCATTGAAAAAATTTTAAAGACAGAATTAACTATTATAGATCCTAAAATTTATAGAAACATTTTTGAGGAGCATGGAACTGTTGTGCAGCTGGGCAAGGATTGTGAAGTAAAAGATTGGAAGTTGAGCGTTAAAGAATTTTTGAAACCTGTTCAAGCGTGGCACTTTAAGTTTTCGCAAGCAAAAAGATTTATTTTATCGAGAAGTCAAAGAAATTTAATTCTTGTTAGTGGAGAGGTTTATTACAATTCTGACACTGGGACTGCAAAGTCATTATTAAAAAGAGGGAAAACATTCAGTTATTTCCCACCAAATCAAATTGAAATAATGGAAGTTGATTTGGATCAAAAAAAGGTCGGTAACGTCAGGGAGCTTTTAAGAAAACATTTTGGTAATAGGTGGATGGAAAGACAAGACTTGAGTTTTTTTTATACCTTTAGTAGTTGATTTAGATAGACCACCTTTAAAAGAACAAAAAGAAGAAGAAGAAAACATAGCATGTTTTTGCGAACGGAGACCACAAGAGGTTGATAACCTGTTAAGAATTTAAAATATTTGATTATTACTATTTTCAATTTAGTGTTCATTATTCAAAATTGTTCAAAAAAATAAATAATAAATACATTTTTTTAAGAAAACCGTCTGTTGATTGAATATTGTGGTATACAAAACTTGCTATTCATTCATAACACAGCAAAACTTGCCTTATTCAAATAAAATTACTGTTTCTTTTTCAAACTGGATAAAACCAATTATAGATCAACCTATTGTTGATAATGTTTCATAACGTAATAGCTATATTTATTTGGGTGTTATATTTATTTTCTTAAAATAATTGCTAAAAACTTAAAATTTTGATTTTCTCAAATTTACTTCAAATGGATAAAGCGAGTTTTGTTACTACACGCCTCATTTGGTTTTCATTTTTTTTTTGGAAGATGTCTTGAATCCAATTAAAGGTCAGATCGTAACAATTTATTTTGGGGAATCAACATTGTGATTGAAAGAGAAAAGTAAAGGAACCAACCTTTTTCTTTGGTTAAAACAGAAGAAAAAGTAAACAAATTTTGTTAAAAGTAATTTCTTTTAAAATCTTAATCATAAAAAAAATTTTTTTTTCGATTCATTATTTTATTGTTTAATTTGAATATTTAAATAAGTTCATGTATGTATGTAGGAAAGCGGAGGGTACGCTAAAGCATACAGCACCTAGGCCCCAACGGGCCCCTTGTACATCCTCCTACACTCTCTCCGGCTACATCAACCAGCCTAAGGAATTTCCGAAGGCTAGGATACAGCTCAGAGGTGTGTTCCTGATGCCATCTGTGCTCGGCCATTCCTCTCCAAAGTCTCTCATTCTGAGGTCTTGTAGAGTGGGGCATTCACACAAGATGTGTCGAACAGTCTCCTCGCTCTCTTGACAAAAGCGACAGAGGGGATTAGTAGCAAGCTTAAGGTTGTAGAGATGCTTGTTTACCTTACAGTGACCCGTGATGAGTCCCGTTAAAATACGTAGGGCGCTTCTACCGAGTCTTACGAAGGACAAGGTTGTCTTTGCTGAAGGATAACGCAACAGTTCTTTAGACAAATAGCAGCCCTTTGTCCTATCCCACCAGTCTGTGAATTTCCTGTGGGTGAAATCTTTAATAAGCTCAATTTGAGTTGATACGGACGGAGCGATTAACGGTTCAGGTGAACAGATAGCTCGCTTGGCAGCTCTTTTGGCAAGCCTATCAGCGTACTTATTACCTGCACAGATCGAGTGTCCTTTTATCCATTGAAGTGAAACACAGTTGTGTGCTGCGGCCTTCTCCAATGTTAGGTGACAGTCCATGGTAAGTCCTGAGGTAAAAGTTACTCTACTCAGGGCTGAAATGGATCCTCTACTGTCAGTATAAATTGTGAAAGTCTTACCTTGCAAGTTGGATCTGACAATAAAGTCAGCGGCAAGTAGAATGGCGATTAATTCTGCCTGTATGACGGTGGTACCTTTACCTAAAGGAGTAGATAAGTGGAGTTGGAGATCGTACGAGAAAACTCCAGCTCCAGCTCCTTCCCGACTAACTGAACCATCAGTGTAGATTTTGTTACTTTTATTTACTTCTACTTCTGTGGAACTTGGGTAGGTGAGATAACTCTTAGTAAAAATGTGTTGTAGGGGTATGAAGTCCGTCTTACGTTCCAGAATTGGCGAGTAACCGACCATTTCATTCCAGAGTACGGCATTTTTACTGTTTCTCTCACCCATAAGGATTCCTGCTGTACGCAGTCGAAACACGCGGTCACCAGTGCCACTTCTTGTATGAACAAATGAAGTGGCGGTAGGTTCAACATATTTTCCATGGCTGCGGTGGGGGTAGATCGCAGCGCACCTGTAACATACAAACACGCAAGTCTCTGTACTTTATTTAGTGCAGCAGTGGAAATAAATTTTAAGGTTTTTGACCACCAGACTACTGCACCATACGTAAGCATAGGTCGAATTACAGCTGTGTAGATCCAGAGGGCAGTTTTAGGTGACAGCCCCCATGTCTTACCTATAGTCCTCCGGCACTGGCTGAATGCAACATACGCTTTCTTAACTCTATTGTCTAGGTGAGCCTTCCATGTCATTTTGTTGTCAAGTATAATGCCCAGATATTTGACTTCTTTTGACAAAACTAATGGAGTATTAGCAAGGGATGGCAAACTGGGCTTGCCAACCTTCCTCATTCGTGTGAAAAGAATCAACTCTGTCTTCCGAGGATTCACAGAGAGCCCTTGTCGGTCACACCAAGACTCAATCAACTTGAGAGCCACCTGCATCCTATCAAAAAGTACATTTATGTGCTTACCTTTGACAAGGATGGTTAGATCATCTGCATAACCTACTGTTGTGAAGTTGGCTTTAGCGAGGGATTTCAAGAGGCTATCCAGGGTGAGATTCCACAACAATGGGGAGAGTACACCTCCTTGCGGACAGCCTCGAGTAACTCCTCCATGAAGACTGACGTCGCCAGCCCTAATCTTAACTATCCTATGCTTGAGAGCGTTCTCAATCCAACCGCAAAGAGTCGGAGGAACTTTATGCTCAAGCAAGGCATCGTTAATACCAGAGAAAGTTGTTTTATCAAAAGCTCCCTCTATATCTATGAACACACCAAGGGCGGACTCCTTTGAGTCCAGCGCCCCACCAACAAAACTGGTCACCGAGTGAAGAGCTGTTAGTGTGGACTTGCCCTGAGTGTAGGCATGCTGATTAGGATTTACTGGTGCATTTGGAAATAAGTTCATATTATTTCGTTTGTTAAGAAAATTTAAATTGGGAAAAGTTAGTTGACCGATATTTTGATTTTATGTCAACGTTTTCCAAAACAAGCTTGTGGGGGGAATCAAAACGTTTCGCGATTATTTTTTTTTTTTGGTTACCCAATTGATTTTCAATTTTTTTGTATTAGTGAATTATACCTTTATATTTTTTTTATTATTTCTTTTTTGCATCTCCATAAAAGAATTATTTAATTTCATTTTGTTATTGTTTGTTTTGAAATCCTTTTCTTAATTCCTACCAACCCACTTCACCATTAGTGTGGGTCAAGGGTATCAATGGTGTGGCGCCATATAAATGAACCACCCCTCCAACCCTGAGTTAGCCGAGGGCCCCTTGACTGTTCTTAATTTTTTTAAGAATTAGGAATAATAAATAATCATATTTAGTTTTTTTTGTTTGGAGATTTCATCTCGTCTTTTGTGTTGTTTTTTTTTTTTGGCGTAACAATACCTAGTGCTTGCTAGTTGGGTTGGGTTGTGTTCAGACAAGATTGATAGTTCAACCCAACCTAATTAATATTTAACACGTTAATGCGAATTAAAATTTATTCGCGTGGGGATTAACATGTTAAAGCTAATTAACACGTTGTGAATATTATTCAAGAATCACGTGAGTGACGCGTGAGTCTCTTCAATTCCCGTGACTCACGCTTGATCAGGTGATCAAATGTATGAATCATGTTTGATGACTTGTTAATTTGATTATTAATTAATCGTGCTTGATAAAATAGTAGAATTAACAGAGTGTTTACTTCTGAAACTAAAAATATAACTAATACTAGATATAGGAACTTTCGGTATTTCTATACTTTTCTTTGCTAACTAGTCAAATTGCTTTCTGGTATGAGCCGCAACAAGAACTACGTGGGACAGACCAACAGAAGAATAGCTGCCAGAGTAGAAGAACACAAGCTGAGCATCCGAAACAAACAGCTCACTTCCGCTCTCTTGTCCCACGTAGTTCTTGTCGCATGAGCCGCAACAAGAACTACGTGGGACAGACCAACAGAAGAATATCTGCCAGAGTAGAAGAACACAAGCTGAGCATCCGAAACAAACAGCTCACTTCTGCTCTCTTCCGCCACCATCTGGACACAGGCCATAGCATCAATTTCGAGGGTTGCAAGCAGGTAGCCAACGTTCCGCATTGGAGAACCAGATTGATCCGGGAATCCATTGAAATAGCGAAGAACAGCACCCTCAACAAGAGGGATGATGCCCTACACTTGTCAGCTGCGTGGAGGACGGTCCTAGAGCACTCCAGGCCCAGGGCTGCTTTCCTGAGGCAAGGACCATCCAATTCGGACTTCTCCATCCGTACTTCACCATCTGTGAATCATTACGAATTACCAATATATATATCAGTTGTTCCTTTGATGTAGGGTAGTACGACGTTGGGTCTTCTGGTCTCTTCTTGTGGATGTGGGTCCTTCGGCTTGAATTGTCGATCGATGGCTTTCTTCACCATGTATTTGGAGTAGCCGTTTTGTGGGAGCAGCCCAGGTCCAGCAATCACCGGACAGCGGGTCAGTGGCCTCTTCTCGCCCATGGATGACGTCACCAAAGCCATATCCGGTGGAAAATCCCCAGGACCGTTAATCGCCGTACGACAAGTCATATATATATATATATATATATAGTGTATATGTATTTTGGTTGATCCGACCAAAACATATATATATAGAGTGTATATGTGTTTTGGTTGATCCGAGGTATCATCCGTTCATCTTCTTGGTTGTTCCCTGTGGACAGGGGCAGACGTTTCGCCAAGGTCTCACTTGGTATCTTCAGTGCTTTGTCGTAGTCTCCTGTTGACAGACTCATATAGTATATATATTTATATATATGGTTATTCGTAGTGCTTCACGGATGGAGAAGTATGTGTTGTGGTTGATCCGAGGTATCATCCGTTCATCTTCTTGGTTGTTCCCTGTGGACAGGGGCAGACGTTTCGCCAAGACCTCACTTGACATCTTCAGTCACATCAAGCATAAAAAAACATTTAAAAGATAGGGTGGCTTCTATGTGCTTATTTTTTTCTTTTTTTTTTGCTTCTATAGATGTTTTGATTGCTGCAACTCTTCTTTTAAAGCTGTATTGCGTTTTAAGCTATCATATTTGTAATTCAAATAATTTATACGAATTATAATTCGTTGCTGTAAACAGAGATCTGTGATAGTATTATTAAACTCTGGAATTTTTTTTATAAGCTGTTGTTTCAATTTCTTTTCAATATTTTTTCTGTTGTTTAAATCTTGGTAGGTTTCATTAATCCTCCAAATGATAAATGTTTAACCAATGGAGGAAATGCATAATCGTGATTGTCATTACCTTTATGTATGTAATTTCTCAATTCGGGAAATTACACGTATTTTAATTTCTTCGCCATCCAGCCCACAAGATATTCCAATTCATGCTCTTCTTTTATGTTACAATGTTCTTGATGCGTGTACTCACATATAGTGTCCCCCGAGCTTTCGGTTATAGATGAGTCAATGCAATTTGTTTGCTGTAAAACCTTTCCAACTAAAAAGTCGTCGTTTCCAGCGTCGGTAGTATTGGTACCACATCTTAGCTGAGATGATTTTCCCAGAATAATCATCCGTAGCCTATAAATGGCGTTTAATGGCGTTGGATGATCATTTAGCCCTCCTCCCGTTTTAAGTTGACTAAAAAGGTTGCATTCAACCATCTCTTTGCAGAAAGGCTTTATTGAAACTATTGACAGTCCTTTTTGAAACGTTTGCTTAAACGTTCTCCAACGCACTCCTTATTTTGTATTGTATAATACATTTCGTCCAATATTTTATTTTCTTCTGCTAATGCCAGTCCATACGCAAATTTTGTCGGCAGTTTGTTATATGGCGTACGAGAGTTCATTATGTCGAATTAACTATTTACTAACTCAATAAAATCTGCTTCGCTTTTTCTAGCACAGTACCTTCTTAACGCAACTGCAGTAGTATGTAACAATAGTTGAGCTGCTAACGTAACATTATGTCGTTTATATCGTTAACAGTGTACATGTTTTTCGGTTAACTTGTAACAAATGCTGAGTTCCACATCATTTGAATGAATTAATTATTCAAATGGATGTCTATTAATCATCTTTCTATTTACTTTTTTAACCCTGTATCTAAAAGCCAATTTCTAATTAATTTTAGCAGATGTGGATCGTCAGGAAAAAAATATATATTACTTCCAATAATCTGATGTTTTATATATGTATGTTAATACTTCCACCAAGATCTCTCCACAATCCAACATTACTGCCACCACAATCACTTACACAAGCGTTTACTGTGTACACAACTTGATACAACTTGTTATTGTATCATTGTATCAATTGTATGTAATAATGTTGGACTGACTTTTACATCAAATCCTACATAAACAGGCTGTTTCCAACAACTAAAAAGTACTCTAACATTGACAACTTGCATTTGCGAATAAGGTCCCATGACACGATCGTGTTTTATGTCGTTTTCATGCCTTTCATTTACTTTTACTTCATCATACATTAAAACAGCAATTTTTCCGGTTGGATTCATTGTATCAGCAGCAATCTCCAAAAATTTTAATACTGATGTCAGAAGTCCAGATTTTAAGTTCTGCTTCGAAACCTAATTCTGAAGAGTAGAAATGCCTGTAAGTAATGAAATTAAAATTTACCACATGATTAATGAAGATTTGTTATTTAACAACGTTATTATCAAGAAGAGGATAATGCAATTTATCTCTCAAATAATTGTAGCAATGTTTGCTAAAGTATCTAAGTGTATAAGCTTTTGTGATGTCTTCTTCTTGCCAGTGAACAATCTTTTTATTTTTTAATATTACTTCTAGTTGTATTGGGGTAAAAATATTTTTAAATTGATATCGTGCTTTCTCCTCGTCATGCTTGCTTTTTAATAAAGAAATGGATTGTTTTATGTGATTTTTTCCGTCTGCAGGGAATTCATTTTCTTCCTATATTTGTCAATTGTTAACTGTTGCTGCGAAATTGTTCTCTTCAGTCTAAGATTTTCTGAATTTGACAATATGATTTGTTCGTCTTTGTCTTCAATATTGGTAACAACTGTATTGCTAGGTACATTTACTTCTTTAGGTGAATCTGGTAGCATTAATTTATGCTGAGGCGCGCCTGTTGTACTTGCAGAATCATCATTTTCTGTTCTCAAAGGCTCAACTCTACTTTCTTCTAAATTATATTTACTCAAATTTAAAGAAGGTAAGCCTCCTCTCTTCAATACTAATTTTGGTGGTAAATTCAGTAATTCAGATTGTAAGTCTTTTCCAAAATCTTCTGCACGAAAATGTAATGAGCATACGCGCGGTACTTTCAATGTCATGGAATTGTTTCTATTACATCTTTTAATCCATATACATTTTAAATTCGTTTCCTTTGGATAGGTAAAGAAACTTACTTTCATCTTCATTTTCCGTACACGTTCAAGATTCATTTTGCAGCTTGAAACGGAACAGCATAGAGGCATCTAACAAAATAGAAAATATTGATATTTTTTCAAAATACATTTTGATATTTATATATAATCGCAATTTTAAAATTCAAATTTTACACCAACATACTGCAACTCTCACAAAACATAAACGACGTCCAAGAATCTGTAGTTGCACGCGCTAGTTTTTCTTGTTACGTCACGAAATACGCCCGCCTTGCCTCTCGACCACAAGCAAAAATCAAACATTTGCAACATAGGAAGTTAGACAATCTTTAATATCTAAACCCGCCGGACCCCATTGAAACCAAAGCTGCACACGATCACGTACGTTCACGTGAGTGGTACAACAATTGATGCTCGCTCACGGTGGGTCACGCATGATCCATCATAACCCGGCGGGACTCACGTAATTGCACATCTCTATTTCATCCAGAGTTTACTAACAATAAAGTAACTTCACAAAGCCTTATCGCAACTCACAATCAGTAGCAAAAAAAATGGCATTGATACAAGCGCAATTTTTTGTAGAAAGCACAGTGACATATACTTACTTTGAATACATAGGCTTCATGAACCGCGGTACTTTAGTAATCTAGGGACTTTAATTTTCAAATATTACTGCACCATCTATTGCTCATTAGGTAAATATAAGTTCTAAAAATAGTTTCGTACAGAACTCTTTATTAAAATAATCTAAAGATCGACCATACGCCGTTAGATGACGTCACAGGCTCCCTTCTGCTCCAGAATCGGCATTACTATGCTACTATTGTATAAATGTAACCATTCCCCTCATACCTCTGTCATTTTGTGTTACTGCTATCTTAGAATCTTATGTATAGCATTTGTTCCCTCTTCATCTTTCTTTATCATGTCACACGCCCATCTCTCGTTTGTCTCACACCCTCGATAACCTCTGCTTCTTTTCTTTCCTACATTTATATCTTTATCCCCATTACTGTGTCCTCGTACGTTTTCCCTTCGTTTATAAATTTTGATTACGTTCCCCGTCGATTAGAACAGCATCTCTAGCATTGTTCTCATTTCATGCACCGTCATTCCTTTCACGTAGTGCATTGCTACCATTTCTTCTCCTTTCAAGGTCTCCCGTACCTCTTTCAAGTTTTCCCATGTTTGTCCTTCTGTTTTTCCTACCAATACTTTCACCGTACTCTCCCTATCCTTATTTGTTTTTCGTATAACTTTCAGTGCTTTCGTTTTTCAATGTTTCAAGTGCTTCAGCTCTTTTATACCGAAATTGGATCTACATTATCAAACTCATTTAATACCATCTTAGCCTTTAACTATTTTTTCCAAAGGGGTTTCCTTCGTTTTCCTTCTTTCTACCTCTTATCGCTTACCTCTTTCTATTCAGCATACGATCTTGCCCACTGTATTCTTTCTCTCTCCCTTCTATTTCTTTTCCTCTTCCATGTCTGCGTTTTTCGGGTGCTTACTTCTTTCATCCCACTTCTACATATCCATTCTTTTATCTCTGTTTCTCCAAATACTTCCGTCAATCTTTCCGTTTCTCTTGGTGTTCTGTTCTATATTCTTGCTCAAACTTTCTACTAATTTCACCATATCCAACCATTCAATACTAGGTGTAGAAACCGCTACCCAACTCAACCCAACCCAATCCAACCGGTAATGAGGCAAATTGTTACACGATTATCATTTGAGCAACTACTAAGTACATGGGTTATGTAAAAATGACGAATTATTTAAACTCACTCCAAACAAATAGTTAAGATACACAAATAAATGATCACTAATTTTTAAGAAAAAAACTCTGCATCTAAAAATCCTCTCCCTATTTATTTTATTATATTATTGAAACGGCACAAAAACAATCAAAATCTTTCCATGCAAACAATTTATTTAAAATCTAATAATTACTAAATAAATTTGTTAACGATAAAATGCCTAAAAATATCCTTCATTTTCTTATCATAAACATCTTGATGTCTCGTTTTCTTATTAAATATATTCACATCAATTTTATCCCCTTCCAAAGATTTTGCTAAATCAGGTGCTTCATCTTTATCATAAAGCATCGCTTTAACGAGCAAAAACGCCATCCCCAATCCGTATTTTGAGTACTTCCTCCAATGGTCTTTAAGAACTTCAAAAGGGAATAACTCATTTGGGTTACTCCCAAGATTTCTGCAATGCTCGCTAAAGTATTTATGATAAATCCCCATGTAATTCTCCCAATTTCCCAACATTTTCGAAGTTGCAGCGCTGTAGAAGAAATAGCTTAAATCAAAAACGGGGTAATTAACCCTTACGATTTGCCAATCGATTAATTTGATTCCTAAGGGCTTATTAGAACCCTAAAAAATTTAAAGTAATTAATAATGAATTTAACGAAATTAATTTTTTACCTTGTACAAAAACATCATGTTATTTGACCAACAATCACCTTGCAAAAAAGTGCAATACTTTCCTTGAAATTGCGAAATATTTCTTATAAAATCCACGACTCTTTCTTGCAAACCATTCGAAGCTTTTAAAATGTCGTTATCTTCCTTTGGATCTAAACTTGCGATAAACTGCGTAACACAGCTTGCGATAACTTTATCAAAACCACTCTCACTAATTGTATCGGCTAAAACATCCTTAACCCCATCGGTTATCTTCGAAAATGTTTGAAAATCTTGATCTTTCAAAGCAAACCCGGTCGCGTGGAGCTTCCCAAACGCCTTCAAAGCTAAACATAAATGTTCGTCGTCGATTAATTCTTGTCGATTACGCAAATCGAACCCTTCAAGTTTTAAATTCTCCAAAACGATCGGTTTTAACCCGCGCGTTTCACCAGGATTAAAATATTTCGGTACATTGTTAAAAGGGGCCTTCACGTTTTTGTTAAGTTGAAATTTTTCGAGGACCGGATAAATTTCGTGATAAAATCGAGTTTCGTTGTTAAACATTTTTAAAATCACATCTTTTTGTTGGATGGTGTCGATCGGAAAATATTTTACGAACAAATCTATTTTTTTTTCGTTAGATTTTAATTGGATAGCGTAAGTTTTCGAAGCGTAACCATCGCCGGAAACCGAACCTTCGCACACTTTAATTTCGGTATTTTTATCAAATTTTAAATTCGTTTTAATGTTTTTAATCGCATCTTGAACACTGCAATCTAAAGTTATTCCGTTATTCATTTTATGAAAATATCTTTAATACTTGAATGATTTAAGACGGTGACGAGATTTTTAAAGGATATTGTGTCCTTACCGCGTGCGTTTTGTCTATTATTTTAAAGAAAATAATTGAGGATGATCTGCCAATTACCAAGCCCCTTCGTGCTATCTGTACTATTATGTTTCGATTAAGTAGTCATTATTTGATTCTTTGTGGTTGTGAAATAAACAAAATTAGTTGTTATCAACATTAGTTTGGGAAATTCTAAACAAATATTTGCTACAACTCTTAATTAAGGAATGTAGGAAAATCTGGAGCAAAATAATTTGGAGTTGATGCTGTCTCAGAACAAGGCATTGATGAATCTTAATTCACACATTTACGGTTTCACTCTTTTAGTGGAGGTTTTAAGGCCTTGTTTCAATTCTCTGAGATTGCTAAAAGTGCAAAAAAATATACGGCAGGAAAGATGAATTATTTCGACTGCAATTTTTGTTGACGTAGGTGATTAGAATCGAAATCGTTCCTTGTTTATTCTAGAAAATACATAAAAGACGATTTTAATCTCACTTTGCCGAGGTCGCTTGCAAGCGAAGAGCTACAATCTTCCCAAATGGACGATTTTCAATTGATATTTCAAATGTCGCCGGCAAATAACCTTGGTGATTTGAGGTGAAATTGTAACGTTTTGTTTAATTATTTTAAATTAAAAGAAAACATTTAAATTTAAACAAATTATTATTTTTAAAATTTTGCATTTTGGGTTTCATAATTTTCGGGGTATATTTTTCTGTTTTGATTTTATGCACGTTTTTGGTAAATCGGTTTTTTTTTGTTGGCGAGACGAATTTCGGGTCGAAGGACGGTGGGAGAAAAAGGGGACTGGTAAAAGATATAACTAACGTGAACAGAGTTTTCCGTAACGCGAATTGAATTTTCAATTTTACCTTCAAATTAAGGGTTAGTAGTGTAGCACCCTCCTATTTAATTGGGATCAGAGGTAAAAATTGATATTTTCGACGGAAGATTTGGTGAATTGTTACTTTCGCCGTACTCCTTGGTGAAGATAAATTTTAATTCGCGTGGAGCGGTTTAAAAACGATTATCATCGAGATTTTTATTTGGGAAAAGCGTTTTGTTATTGATTATTGTATCGGACGAAACGGTAAGGTATTTAGTTTTTCTTAGTATAATATTCTTACGTTTTTTTTAAAGCTTTTTTGTTTTGGTCTAAACAATTGCGGTCTCACGTGTCGTCCGACAACTTTTGAAGCCACCGTTATTGTCCTTATTGATTATCAATCGATATAATTTATTGGAACTATCTAAAAGGAAGAAAAAAAAACCACTACCATAACCATAAGGTCAGATTTTTATTATTATTTTAATTTGTCGAGGAAAAGCCCGCCGTTCGTCAACAAAATATAACATCATTTTGAGCTCCGATATCAATATTTAGATTTAGTTCTTTTCTTATATACGAAATAAACAGTATTTTTATTGCGTTTTCATGTCAAAAGTAACATTTTTTTTTCTTTTGTAAAATCTTCGGTTGCTCGAGTATACCATTGATTAATTTTGGTTTTGATTTTTGAATTTATATATACATGTTTATTTTTGTCTGTTTTATTTAATTTTATTATCATTATTATTATACATTATTATTACACATTATTATTACTCTTTATTTACGTTTTTTTGTTTTGTCGTCACACTAATTGTCACAGTGTGGATCCTGTTACAGTTGGATTTGTTAAGGTATATTTGGCGATCCACTGGCGCCCTATTACATTATTAAATCCACCCCTTCTCCTTTGAGATTGGCCGGGACCTTCTCATATCGTGGCGTTTATTGAGACATTATATTTTTGTTTGGATAGTCGAGATTTCTTTTTTTTTGTTGTATAACACTATTCGTTTTTTTTGAAACGCTACAAAATCGTTTCTTGCACATTCTAGAAAATTTATAAAATCTATAAGACGATTTTATTCTCATTCTGCCGAACTCGCTTGCGGACGAGGCACTACAATCGTCCAAAAATAGACGATTTTCTGCTGATATTTTAATTGTAGCGCCTCGTTCGCAATCGACTTCTGCGATTTGAGGCGAATTCCTTCATTATACACATATCCTAGTAAATATATAAAGTCTCCTTAACCCTTAATTCGGCGCGCTGGTGTATTTTGTACACCATTTACAAAGAATGTCCAATAAAAATAGTTACATGGCGTTTCTCCCTCTGCGCCGCTAGGTACCTTACTCTCTCACTGTTGTGTTTAGCGGTGTATCACGTCGGCTTGTTAAAACGTGCTAGAAAGTGGTTATTTTGAGTTTTAGAAAAGTTGGTATTTAAAGCATACCGCGCGACCAATTATGTAAGTACATTTTTATTTTTTTTACAATTATTTTTATTACATCATTTTTATTTTATTACATCATTTTTATATTATTACATTATTTTTATTGTATACATCTTTATACATTTTTATTTTATTACGGATTTGGTATTTTATAATTGTTTCTGTTTTCGTTTTATTTATTTCTATTTATTATAGATAAGATGGAAACCAGAAGTTCAAAAAAGAAAGAAATAAATCAAGTTGTAAAGACGTTGATAAAGACGAAACATTTGTAGAAATAGATGACGAAGAGGACGATGATCTGGATGATGAAGAAGTGTCGTTTAGTGAGCATGGCAGCAATTCTGAAATTTCAACCGATGATAGTGAAGAAGAAAATTTAGATACTGAAATTTTCAGTGATAAATTTTATTTTGGCTAAGATAAGACGACGAAATGGTCTAAAGTAAGTTTAGTTCGTAAGGCAGTAAGAACAAAGGCACGTAATTTAGTCAAAATATTGCCAGGGCCAAAATTGGATGCTCGCGATATAGAAAACGAGATAGACAGTTTTTTGAAAATATTTTCAATAGAAATGATACATGAAATTATTATGTACTCAAATAATAATATAGATAGTATAAAACAGAAATTTCAAAGGGAAAGGGACTGCAAATATATATCTAAAAATGAAATGTTAGCATTTATTGGGTTACTTTTCTTATCTGGCATGAAACGAATCAATCATACAACTTTTTTGAAATTATGGGCAACTGATGGTACAGGTATTGAGATATTTCGAGCCTGCATGAACTATAAGAGATTTCTTTTTATATTACGAGTTCTGAGATTTGATGACATAACGACAAAGGAACAAAGACGTAAACTGGATAAGCTAGCACCAATTAGATCGACATAATATGCTCTAAACGAAAACTGTAAAAAGACTTATTATTATAAATGTTAGTTCCATTTTGAGGGCGTTGCAATTTTATACAATATATACCAAGCAAACCGGCAAAATACGGTATCAAAATGTTTGCACTTTGCGATGCTAAAAGTTTCTTCACTAGTAAAATAGAAATTTATTGCGGAAAGCAGCCAGATGGGCCTTATTTTATCAATAACACACCTGTAGATATTGTTTCAAGATTAGTGGATCATGTAAAAGAAAAGAATAGGAATCTAACATGCGATAATTGGTATAGCAGTTATCAGTTAGCAAAGTCATTACTTGCTAATAAAATCACATACCTAGGGACGTTGCGAAAAAATAAGAGAGAAATCCCTCCTGAGTTTTTGCCTTATAAGAAGAGAGAAGTTGGGTCCTCTTTATTTGGTTTCCAGCAAGAAATCACAATTACTTCCTATGTACCCAAGAAAAATAAATCTGTTGTTTTAATTTCAACCATGCATAATGACAGCTCCCTAAATGAGGACACAAAGAAGCCAGAAGTAATTCACGACTATAACATGACGAAAGGCGGTGTAGATACCGTTGATCAACTTTGTTCAAACTACTCAGTATCAAGAAGAACAAAGAGGTGGCCTTTGTGTACATTTTTTCACTTGCTAAATATTTCCGGAATAAACGCTCAAATATTGTATAATAACATTTCCAATAAAGCAGTCACAAGAAGACTGTTTCTAAAAACACTTGCTGTTAGCCTTATGAAGCCTTATTTCCGTGATCGTCTCCGTAATAAAAGTTTACCTTTAGATATAAAACTAATATTGAAGAAACACGTCGAGGAGGAAGAAGAGAGGGAAAGAGAAGACGAACCACCACCAAAAATTAGAAGCAGATGCCATATTTGCGGTAGAAGGAAGAAAAGAGTAACAACTATGCGGTGTGATCTTTGTCATTTATTTGTGTGTAAGGAGCACAGCAAAAAATGCTTACGTTGTAAACAATGCTCAGAGGACACTATCCAAGAAGATGAAAATTGATAGAGTATTTCATATTCTGGAATATTTTTTAGGAATCAAAGTATTAATTTATATTTATTATTTAGAGTTATGTTTATTTTCTTTTAATTTTTTTTGTAAACGTCCATTTCTGTTTTAGTCACAATAAAGTCTATGTTATTTTGGTAGTTTATTTCCTATAAACGATATTTTATTATATCTTAAATAAATAAAAACCAAAAACATAAAAGTATTTCATTGAAACACTTGATAATTTCACTACATTATTGGTGGTGCTTAAAATACACCGCGCGACCAATTATGTTATTTTTTTGACGCGCCTAATTAAGGGTTAAGACTGAAGGACCTTTGTTCAGCGGCCGACACAGGACATGGTGCCGGACAGAGCTCATCCATCTCAAGAGGATCGGCCTTTAAGAGAGCCAAAAACTCAAAATTTTTTTTCCGATTGGATTTTCTACAAAAGCAGACTTTCGATTTTTAAGAAAACTGTACGTCGTAAAAAGAGAGAGGCTTGAATGAATGTGCATTTTACAGGTTGTTCATGGGGACACCAACTGCAGAAGACTGGCTGCTTGCCGAGAGGATCTTCATGCAGGAAAAAATGATATGGGCAATAAATTGCATGGTGGTCTCGTACCAGCCCTACAACAGTGGGATTGGATGAATTGATGCCTCTCTGTAACGAACCGCGGATTCCATAAAATTTATTGATTGATTTTAGAATTGATTTTCAATTTTTGTTCGTTAATTTAAATAAAAGGTTCCCTATGTGATTTCTTTCTTTACATTTAGTTTAAGAGTGAACGTTTTTCGTCCGAATTGTAGGACCAATGAATATGATTGTGTTTAGGTTAAGAGCGCTCGGAAAAAAAAGGTATAAAATTCTCAGACGGATTAAATAAAAAGGGCAGTCGATCATTAATCGTTATTACAATGAGATTCTTAACCCTCTGTAAGTTATGTTTTGTATAAATTTACTAACAGCTTCCGCTATATTAGTTTGGTATGTTTAATAAAATGAAATTATTTGGTAACTTTCGTTAAAAAAATTATGTTTAATAAATTCAATTGATAACTTTTTGATCAGTAATTTTTTAATCAGTTAATAATTTTTGATCAGAAATATTGGTTTATTCTCAATTTTGTTTAATTAAAAGTTTTATTTCCTAACATTTTTCTCTTTATCTTTTATAATTTGTTTGATCATTCTATTCATTAAAGTTTATTATATTAAATTTTACTTTTATTTTTTTTCATTATCCCTTTTGACCAAATAAACTTCTGCGTGACAAATTTGAATTTGTTGCATACGCATTTGCGCACCAACCCGCAAACGTAAGAGCCGCTTCTTACATCACCTATGGAACATCATTCAAGGCTGCAAAAGTAACCTTCATACCTAAACCAAGTAAGCAAGACTACATCCTTCCGAAGTCTTTCATAACAATCAGCCTCCCCTCTTTCTTTATAAAAACTTTAAAGCGGTTGTGGGATCGTTACATAAGGGATTACTGTCTTGTAGATAGATCCTTAAATTCAGATCAACATACTTACACCCAAAGCAAGTCCACATTGACAGCTCTTCACTCTGTGATTAGTTTTGCCTAATGGACGTTGGATTCCAAAGAGTCCGCCTTGGGAATATTCACAATTTCGACATTGAAGGCGCTTTCAATAAGACGACCAGCATCGCTGAAGCTTTAACTGAGCACAATATTCCTCCTACCGTCTGTGGTTAGATAGGGAGCTGCCATAGAATCGATAAACTAAGGGCTGGCAATGTCATCCTTAAAAAGTCACCCTCGTGTTAGATAGCCTTTTTATACGCCTCAAAGAGGCAAAATTTGTTACCGTCGACTACGCTAACGATCTTACTATCCTTGTCTGTGACAGGATACAAGAAGCTCTTAATATATTAGAGTCGCGAGTGAAAGGCAGAAGTTGTCGGTCAACCCCAATAAAACTTACTTAATTTTCTTCACAAAGTTGCGAAAAATTTGCAATTTTCCATTACCCTTGTTCGCTAAATGCGCACTGAGTTTGTATGTTAGAAATAATCACAAACAACAGATAAGGAAACCTACAGGCCAATCAGTCTGCTGAACGCTCTAGGAAAACTGTACGAAGCAATCTTAAGGGAAAGGATTGTAGAAAAATTGGAAAACACAACTGACTCCATAGAGAAGTTAATAACTGCAGCTAACAAATAGGACAAATACAGGAGGGGAAAGATTAAAAAGTGTCTGCCGATAACGGTGGACGTTAAAATCGCTTTTGCATCAGCACCAGTTAGTAGTTACCAAATTATGTCAACAAAACTGGTAAACTGTATTGCGGACTACCTAATGGGTAAATCTGTGGAGTATAATATGGTTCACAATATGGTACTCGGCCCGATCTTGTATTGTATAATTAAGTAATCTTGTATAATTAATTATTATAGAACATGTTTTTCGATCAGATGCTGCGGGAAAACGAAGAAATTCAGGAAACCGCACAGACAGTCAGAATGAAAAGCATGGGTCTGTAGCTGACTCCAAGAACAATTAGGATTCACAGACAGAAGGTGTGGTCGACAGATAGTCCTAAACGTTAAAGGACATCTAATTGAATCTAAGAACTACGTGAAGTACCTGGGAGTTATGATCGGCAGAGAATGACATGAATTGGGACCAATACATACAGACACCTGCAAGAAAACGCAGAAGACGATACAGGCGATGTATAGGATTATGAGATCGACATATTGTCCCAGGTATGGTATGCGTGTAGAAAGTGACAAGACACTGGAAAAATAGAAGCTGAAGAAGCACCTAACAACGATTCAAAGGCAAATGTTAATCCGCATAATTACTGAATATGGAACTATATTAACAAAGGCACTACAGGTACAGGGAAATCACCGCCAGTGGACCTCATGATCAAGAGAAGGTTAGTACGCAAAGAAGTCAGGAAAGAAATGGATGAGCGGATTGCAGACGAAAAGAAAGAAAGATGGAGAATAGACTCGGGAAAGGCAGCCTGGACTAAAATATTAATACCAGACCTTAATCCATGGCTGGGAAGCAAATGGGTTATGTCTACCTATAGGCTCAATTATTAATCCTATCTGCACCTCTATAAGAGAGAGGAGGAAGATAAATGTGTTTTTGCGAACAGAGGGATGATGCGGAACACAAATTGTTCCATTGTCCAAGATGAAGAAAAAGAGTAACAGAAGCAAATATGAAATTAGAAAGAGTGTTGGCACTGCAGAATACACTAGAAACGTTGCTGGAGGTCGAAGAAAAGTGGAGAATAGCCGATGAACTTGTGAAAGAGCGCGTAATACGGGAGGAGTAACGAGATGAGAAAGAGAGAAAGGGGAGCAACTCCCCCTCATCCGGATATGTATTAATAAGAATAGTTTTCAAAAAGTTAATGTTTTCTCTCTTGATAAAATGGACCTGGGAGGCCGGTAGAGCAACCGGATGTCAGCAAAAACAGGAGATACAAGGAGATTGTGGTCTACGTCTCCAAATCGGGTATGTATAAAGTATTTAAAGGAAATTTTAAAAATTTAACGGATTTCTATGTTCTCCTGTACGAGTATAAGTGAAGAGACGCAGAGAAAAACAGATGGTGTCCATATGTATGTCATAGTATTAGAAAGTATTAGAAAATAGGAGGAGTGAGGAGGGATTACAATCCCTGACCGGATATGTATAATAAGTAAAATATTAAAAAAAGTAATGGGTTTATATTTCCACCTGCCCGTGCAAGGATGAAGATTAAAGAAGAAAATGATAAAGAAATACATTATGGATAAGGAAACAGGGTTACAGAGACATTTGTCGAAATTTAGGAGCTTTTTAGAGGGTGAGAGCCATCACTCTGGCGCGAAGCCAAGTTGGCTGGTAGAGCTTTTTCCTTTTTAAAATATATCCAAATTCATATCATTTAATATAAAAAAATGTTAGGAGTTGAGTTAGGTTGGTTGCGTTCGGTTTTGTGAAGTTGCGGGCTGTGCACCAATTGACCTTCTGGTATGGGAGAGGGCCCGTAATTGGGAAAACCGGGGAGAAGAAAAGAGAGAGCTGCGGGAGAGCATGATGAGGAAATGGCGGACAAAATGGAGAGAGTATAAGTGATGGGCCAGTTACTTCATTGTTGATGTGAGAAGATGGAAGGAAGAGGGTCCTGCGACAGACTAACACGTCACACAAGCCCTTATCGGACATAGATGCTATGGAAGTAATCTAAAAAATATTAGAAAGTTACTGTCGGAGAGGTGAGGGATGAGAGAGTAATGGGAGAGAAGGTCACGAAGGAGAATGTTTGGGACATGATGATGCGTAATAAGAGAAAGATAGTCTTTCTCTGAGGTCGATTATCTGAGGTCGATAATGAGGAAAAAGGAGAAGAAGGAACGAATGATGAGAGACAATCAGGATCAAGAGGGAAGTGTCGAGATGGGTGTGGTTGTGTAGGAGGGAAAGTAGAATGAAAGAAATAAAAACCGAGCTAGAGGGGAAGGGAATATTTCCCTTTACCTCGTGGCGAGGTGAAATGTGAAAACGAATGCGGGTATGAATGGAAACGGAGAGGGAGATGCATTTGGAAGAGAGGAACGAGGAGGAGAGAAGGAAAATTAAACAAAACCGAGCTAGAGGAAAATGAAGGCTTTGAGGGAAAGGGAATATTTCCCTTTCCCTCATCCCAGGTATGTAAGGGAAATATAGTAGTTCACTACACTGAGAGTTCCTCTTTTTGGGGATTCTACGGAGAGGGAAAAGGCGCAACGAGCAGGGAGGGAAATGAGAAAGAGGAGGAAAATGAGAGTGATGGGGAAAGATGTCATGTCTGTTTGTTTTGCGATGTACTCTGAAATAATGCTTTCCGGCGGTTCCAGACCTCCAGGCCAAGTGTCTGTTAGCAGATTTTCCCCGACCTCCTAAATAAAAAGGTTTTGTTCATTTGGGTTGGGTTCGAGTTAGATTCGGTTGATTTCCAACTTTATACAATTCAATATGAAGGATAGTACGAAGTTGGACAAAATGTGGTATAAAATTTGGCGTCATTTTAAACGTTTAAATCACGTTATTTATCAACCGTTTCAAAATGAAAATGACGTCAATTATGACATATTTATTTATTTATTTTATTTTACTTCCGAAATAACAGGGTTACCCCTAATTACAATTTCAGAACATAAACTAAACTAATTCATTTACAAAACTTAACAATAATACATAATGTAATAAAGAAAAATTAACAGAGCAAGGCAATTCATGCATAATAGATATAAGTAAATAGATAGAAACCATGGAAAAATGATGTGCTTCATAGTATCATAATAAGTAACAGAAATCATGTTTGGCTACTGGGTGGCTGTAGGACTCATTAAAGATGCCAAATTGTTTTTAAACGATTTGATAGCAACACCAAAGAGAGGTATGAAAGAAGCAGCCGACAGTGTGTTGTACAGTGATAGGATTCTGATAAGAGGGGAATTCCGTCTAAGTTCGGTAGAAAAACGAGGAACATAGAAAAGACTCTTCAGCCTACCAGAATATGCAGGTGCATATAGACTGATATTTTCAAATAATAACGGAGCATTAATGTTATTATTCAACAATTTATGTAGAAAACAAAGCGATATAATCTTCCTTCGGACATATAACCTCGTGATCTCAAACAACTCACGCGCAAACTCGTACGATCTGTAACCAATGAAAATACGGTATTTTTTAAAGTAAATGTACCTGATAAATTTATTTTGTATAGTTTCGATTAAGTTTGAATAAATAATTGATCCAGGATCCCATACTATTACTGCATACTCCAGCTTAGATATCACTAGAGAATTAAATAAAAGCTTCAGCGTTTGCACACTTGAAAAACTGTAAGAATTTCTAATCACAAATCCTAAGAGACGTAAAGTTGACGCTGTAATGGCTTTAATATGTTCAGCAAAACATAAATTAGGCGAAAACAATACTCTCAGATCTCTTTTTTTAACCACAGACGTCAAACTTACATTATTAATTTTGTATACAAATTCTATCGGCTTCTTCCTTAAAGTATACGACATAGACACATTAAAATGAAGACTGTTGAGTCGACACCAATTAAATACATTATCCAAATCAGATTGCAAAGACCGACAGTCATTTAAATCGTGAGCAGTTGTAAATATCTTCAGATCGTCCACAAAAAGTAAGCATCTCGTTGAATTAATTACCTGAGGTAAATCATTTATAAACAATAAGAATAATAAAGGTCCCAGATTACTCCCCTGCGGAACCCCTGAGTCAATCCCCAGCATATCTGAGACTGCGTTTTTATAAGAAACGTAATAAAATCTGTTGGATAAGTATGTGACGAAAAAAGTAAGCGTAGAATACGAAAAACCGTGTTGTGCCAGCTTGCGCAGAAGTGTGTCATGATCGACCCTATCAAATGCCTTTGCAAAATCTGTGTAAATAACATACACTTGACTTTTCGCATCTAAAGCTCTGGAAACGTAGTCCGTAAAGATGGATAAGTTGGTCTCCACAGAGCGATTAGGAATAAATCCATGTTGATTTACATTCAACCAGGCTTTAACATGATTGAAAATTCGACTATAAATTAATTGTTCAAAAACTTTTGCGAAACAAGAGTATATAATTCAGTACGTCACCAGAGGGACCAGATTTGTGAATTGGTGTAACTCTAGCGAGCTTCTAAACATTTGGAAAAGTATTCGTTACAAGCGATGAATTAAATATGATATATAATGGCATTACAAAGGCGTCCCTGCAGCCCTTCACAATATAAGAGGGAATTCCATCTGGTCCCTCTGTGCGATTAGACTTTAGTTTATTGATAGCCTCACTAATTTCGTTCATTGAGAAGGATTCTAAGTTGAACAAATCCAAAGAACTATCATTCATCATATCATCATAGAACGAAAGCGAATAGTTAGACCCTGAGACTTAAAATAATTTGCAAAAGCAAATGTAATATCCTTGCTAGAAGAAAGAGGTTTTCCGTCGAAAAGAAACTGACTCTCATTGAAGTTGTCTCTTTTGTGACTGATAAAATTCCAAAATACCTTCGGATTAGTTGCAATATTACTTTCCACATCACGTGTATAATTATCATGAGCTATCTTAATGCTGCGCTTGACTCTGGCTCTCAGTTCTCTATACTTCTCCAAGTGATGTGAGGAATCTCTCCTATGGTTGAAGTGAAAACTCTTAGCTTTAATATCTTTTATTAAGCCCTGATTCAACCACACTGGAAATTTACGAACCTTAAATTGTTTTTTAGGGATACAATCAGATAAAATAGCATACAAAGTCTCATAAAAAATACCAACCGCATCATCCACGTACATAAGTATATATTATCGGACATAAGACGTCGCTGACGAACTATAAGTAAAAATTGACGTGAAAATAACGTGGGACTACTGCCTGGGATGTTGTCATCTTCATCAAATATTTCAGCTTCACTGATTAGTCTGATTACATAAAATCAATAGATTAAATAGAATAAAGATATTTTGCTCAGGTATTCACTTAATAATGTTTGCAATGTTTGCAAACTAATATCAATGTTTGCTTGGAGTATGCTGTGTTTCCTTCCGCTTGGAAGACTGCCCTTGTTATGCCTCTTCCTAAAACCAGCAACCCTGCAAGTTACAGTGACCTTAGACCTATTAGCATTCTCTCGGTTCTCTCCAAGGTTCTGGAGAAAATCATCAGTTTACGTCTACGCAGTCATTTAGATACGTTCAAGATTCTACCATGCACTCAATCTGGTTTCAGATCCGGTCTCAGTTGTAGCACAGCACTTTTGGAAGTTTGCGATAACATTATCCGGAAAATTGATCGCAAATCTGCTTCTGTTCTTGTTTTACTTGACTTTTCAAAAGCTTTTGACACTGTGCATCATGAGATACTTCTTGCCATTCTTCATGACATTGGATGTTCTCGCAATGTGTGTTCTTTCTTTAAGCACTATTTATGTAATCGCAAGCAGATTGTCACACTCAATGGCCTGCAATCAGTGGAAGCATCCGTTACGTCTGGGGTGCCTCAGGGATCGGTTCTTGGTCCTTTACTTTATTTAATTTATACTTTTAATCTAACTGATGTTCTGAGGCACTGCTCTGTGCATATGTACGCCGACGACACGCAACTGTATTTTTCTTTTACTCCGGATCAACTTTGCGTTGCTCAGGAATGTATTAACGATGATTTGCAAAGGTTAATCACTCGTGCGTCTCAGCTATGTTTAAATATTAATGCTAAGAAATCCTCCGTTATGCTGTTTGGGTGTCCATCCTTCCGTGATTCTATGCGAAAGTCTCTATCTATTAAGATTGGTGATGTTTCACTTAACTTTACTGAAGAGGCTAGGAATCTAGGTATTGTTATAGATTCTTCTTTTAGATTTCGATCTCATGTTTCAAACCTTATTCGTAGTGCTTACTCTACCCTTCGACTCCTTTACAGTAATCGTTGCTTACTTAATTTACGTTTAAAAATACAGTTATGTGAATCTTTGGTTTTGTCTCTCTTTAATTTCGGTGATGTCTTATACGGCTCTTGTATAGATAACTTTACTTCCACTCGTATTCAACGTGTTCAAAACGCTTGCTTGCGTTTCATTTTTGGTTTGAGAAGGAGAGATCATGTCTCGAGTGCTCAAGGTCGGGTCAACTGGCTTAATATGGCGAATCGGAGGTCTCTACACGCTGCTTGTCTCTTTCACCGAGTCATTTTATATAAAACCCCTCCTTATTTATGGAACAAAATTTGCTTTCGCTGTTCATAATTTGAACATTCGTCATCGTTTCACGCTTACGATACCAGCTCACCGTACTGAACTTTTCAAAAGGTCCTTTTCGTATTCTGTTTGCAAAGTTCTCAACAGCATCCCAGAGCAAATTAAGCAGCGGAGTGAGCAATCCTTTAGATCAGCTTACAGATCTCATTTGCTTCAGCAGCAGCGCCAATAGACTCTTATCTTTTTTTTTGTTCTTTTTGTTTTCTTTCTTTCTCTTTCCTTCTTTTCTTGTACATGTTTCTCTAATGTTGCTTTCCTTCCTTTTTGTTGTTTTTCTCTTTCTTTTCTCTTCTCTTTCGTCTCGTAAGTCTTCTTAGATCAATGTCATTGTTATTATTATTATAAATTAATTCTTAATTTTGTTATTTTGGGGTTGATGAAAAACAGTTATTCCTGGTTTGACCTGGTGCGCTGACTCAATCCCCTTTGGAAAGATTGGGGACAGTATCGATCTATTGAAGACAGTATCGGTTGTTTTCTTTGCTAGTAATAGTATTCGAAGTTTTGTATTATAATATTCTGTAATTGTGTCTTTTCAAATAAATATTATTATTATTATTATTATAACAGGAACACGTTCGTTAAAACCAAAGCCACTTAATATTAATTAGTTCGTTACACCAGAATGTTCGTTATAAGCGAATTCCTTACTATTATTAATTTGTATTTAAACACAAAACAATAGATATTACAATCTTAAATACAATAAGACTATTTTTTAATTAATAATTCATTTAATTTACTTTTAAAATGAAAAAAACCCAACCCGATACTATTAAAATCATTTCAATGAAATCTTATATCAACCCTCTATCCATAAAATGTTGAATCAATTCCTTTACTCTCCGATTGTACTCATCTTGATGTCGTAGAACCTGACTAAAAGAATCTTCAACGGAATCATTTCTATCGATATAATTAGGAACTTCGTCTTTATCAAATAATTGTGCTTTTATAATACAAAAAGCCATGCATAAGCCATAAGTTGAAAATTTTTTGTGATGCTCCATGCAAATTTCTCGGGGATACACTTTTTCAGGGTTACTCCCTAAATCTTTTAGCATCTTTGCTAATGTTTCATAATAATAATTGAGGTAATCGTCTTTGTTGTCTAAAAGTTCTCTTGTTGCTGATGTATAGAAGTAATATGAGAAATCGAGTAATGGTGATCCTAATCTTTGACATGACCAATCGATTAATTTTACATCAATTGGAACGCCTTCGTCCTATAAAATTAAATAATAATTAAATAATTGAATGAATAAAAAAGGGTTACTTACGTTATAAAGAAACATCATATTGCTAGACCAAGAATCGCCATGCCCCAAAACGTCATGTTTATCAACATTCTCAGTAATCTTTGTTGCAGAGTTAACTAAAGTTTCCCCAAGAGTTTCACAACATTCATACATTTTTTTATCACCAACAGGATCCAAAGTTTCTCTAAATTGTTTAACACAATTTTTAATAGATTCACTCAATCCATATTTGGTAAAATTAATCGAAAAATAGTCTATAATTCCCTCTGTTAAATTTTTAAACATTTCCGGATCTTGATCTTTCATAGCTAGTGAAACAGCGTGATATTTCGCAAATGCTTTAATTGGTAATCTCAAATGATCATCATCAATCGCTTTCTTTCTATCCCTTAACCTATATCCTAATGCTCTCAAATTTTCCAAAATAGTCGGGGGAACATCCAGGTACTTCAAATCAACTTTAAAATGTTTTGGGGCGTTATCAAAAGGATCCGACACGTTCCTTTCTTGTTGGAATTTTTCGAAGGCGGGGTAAATTTGATCATAAAACCGGTACTCAGCATGAAAACCGATTCCCATATTTTCTAAATAAATTTGATTATCCGTTTCTGGGGCATACTTAACAAAAATGTTTATGGTCGGCTTTTCTTCGCTTTTTATTGTAATCGCGTAATTATTTGAAGAATAACCATCCCCAGATTCTGATCCTGTGGTTACTTTAACATCGGGTGGTGTGGAATATTTTTCATTAGAAATTATAACATCAATTGCATTTTTAACAGTATCCTTTAATTTAGTGGTCATTTTGTTTTGATGAATTTAATATTAATTAGATATGAGTTGCTTTAAAATTTTCTTTTATGGTTTTTCTTGTATTTATGATAACCTAAAAAAAAAGAAATAATTTAGATTACACTAAAGTTGGGTTTTACGTTGGAAGATAACGATGTAGATTAGATTTATCGAGGATTTAGGCATACTTTGGGTATACTCTGTAAGATAAATTGTGTTAAAATATTGCTAAAACGAAATAACAAATTGAGCACCATAAAATTGAATATAAAAAATTGAAGATATCTGGTAAACTAATCGAAATATTAGAGAATGAGTTAATAATACTTGTTATTTAATTTTTTATACTTAATAACATCAAATTTTGTGATTTAGTGTTAATATAATAATATAATACATAACCTATAATTGATAATAATACATAACCTACAAAAAAATTAAACATAACCTACAAAAAAATCAAACAAAGCCTTTCAAAAAATGTTTATAGAATTATATCTTGTTGATTAATACTGGTATTGAGAAGTGCTTTAGAAGCTTAAACATATTAATATGTTCAAAATAAACTGCAGATATTTATTTCTTAAGTGCTTCAAAATCCAAATGTGGCCTCATCATACAAACGTACACTGCCATACATCACTAAATCTAAAGAATAGGAGTATTTTGAACTTGTAAAATGTTGCATTGGCAAAAACTGTCTTTATTACTTAATGAAATGTATCAAATATATGGTTGAAGACAGTTTGTATGAACACATAATCAAATATCAGGAATTTAATCGCTCCAATGATTTTTCCAGGTGTTAACACAAAGAAAGACTCTTAGGAAAAGCTTAGGAAGTTCTGAGGATAAAATTTTTATATGTAAGAATGTCGGATTAGTTAACACTTAATTAAAACCCTTGGGTTATGTGTGAAATTGATGATATCATGATTCTAAAAGCAAAAGCGTGTTTGTGCTTAAATAATTTGTATGAAGATAAGTTTGTTGTTGAAAAATGGACGTCATACGGATTAATTGCTGTCTTTGGAGATATTATTTGAACTTATTTGATCTGCAACCTGTACCCTAACCTACAAAAAAAATCAAAGGTAACCTTTCAAAAAATGTTTATAGAATTATATCTTATTGATTAATTCTGGTATTTAGAAGCTTAAACATATTAATATGTTCAAAATAAACTGCAGATATTTATTTCTTAAGTGCTTCAAAATCCAAATGTGGCCTCATCATACAAACGCACACTGCCATACATCAATAAATCTAAAGAATGGGAGTATTTTGTACTTGTAAAATCTAGCATTGGCAAAAACTGTCTTCCTATGATATCATGATTCTAAAAGCAAAAGCGTGTTTGTGCTTAAATAATTTGTATGAAGATAAGTTTGCTGTTGAAAAATGGACGTCATATGGATTAATTGGTGTCTTTGGAGATATTATTTGAACTTATTTGATCTGCAACCTGTACCCTAACCTGCAAAAAAAATCAAAGGTAACCTTTCAAAAATGTTTATAGAATTATATCTTATTGATTAATTCTTGTATTGAGAAGTGCTTTAGAAGCTTAAACATATTAATATGTTCAAAATAAACTGCAGATATTTAGTTCTTAAGTGCTTCAAAATCCAAATATGGCCTCATCATACAAACGTACACTGCTATACATCACTAAATCTAAAGAATAGGAGTATTTTGAACTTGTAAAATGTTGCATTGGCAAAAACTGTCTTCATTACTTAATGAAAAGTATAAAATATATGCTTGAAGACAGTTTGTATGAACACATAATCAAATATCAGGAATTTAATCACTCCAATGATTTTTCCAAGTGTAAACACAAAGAAAGACTCTTAGGAAAAGCTTAGGAAGTTCTGAGGATAAAATTTTTATATGTAATAATGTCGGGTTAGTTAACACTTAATTAGAACATTTCAGTTATGTGTAACGTGATAGTTTTTATTTCGACTGAAAACGGGACAACCCTAGGTACTTTTGTCGATAATCAGGTGCAGTCTAAAATTATTAAAATTTGGTTTTAAGTTAAACTTGATACAGCTACTACAAAATTTGATAGTTTCCTAAAGACTTGCAATACTTCCAGAAGACTTGTTATTGCTGCTAGAAGTCTTGATATTGCTTTTAGAAGACTTGAAATGATCTCAGACGACTGAAAATACATTTAGCAGACGTAAAATGTTTCTAGAAAGTTTGACACTACTTCCAGACTTCTTATTGATTAATTCTGGTATTTAGAAGTGCTTTAGAAGCTTAAACATATTAATATGTTCAAAATAAATTGCAGATATTTATTTCTTAAGTGCTTCAAAATCCAAATGTGGCCTCATCATACAAACATACACTGCCATACATCAATAAATCTAAAGAATGGGAGTATTTTGTACTTGTAAAATGTAGCATTGGCAAAAACTGTCTTCATTACTTAATGAATAGTATAAAATATATGGTTGAAGACAGTTTGTATGAACACATAATCAAATATCAGGAATTTAATCACTCCAATGATTTTTCCAGGTGTTAACACAAAGAAAGACTCAGAAGAACAGAGGAAAAGCTTAGGAAGTTGTGAGGATAAAATTTGTATATGTAAGAATGTCGGGTTAGTTAACACTTAATTAAACCCCTTCGGTTATGTGTGAAATTGATGATATGATGATTCTAAAAGCAAAAGCGTGTTTGTGCTTAAATAATTTGTATGAAGATAAGTTTGTTGTTGAAAAATGGACGTCATACGGATTAATTAGTGTCTTTGGAGATATTATTTGAATTTATTTGATCTGAAACCTGTACCCTAACCTACAAAAAAAATCAAAGGTAACCTTTCAAAAAATTTTATAGAATTATATCTTATTGATTAATGCTGGTATTGAGAAATGCTTTAGAAGCTTAAACATATTAATATGTTCAAAATAAACTGCAGATATTTATTTCTTAAGTGCTTCAAAATCCAAATGTGGCCTCATCATACAAACGTACACTGCCATACATCACTAAATCTAAAGAATAGGAGTATTTTGAACTTGTAAAATGTTGCATTGGCAAAAACTGTCTTCATTACTTAATGAAATGTATAAAATATATGGTTGAAGACAGTTTGTATGAACACATAATCAAATATAAGGAATTTAATCACTCCAATGATTTTTCCAGGTGATAACACAAAGAAAGACTCTTAGGAAAAGCTTAGGAAGTTCTGAGGATAAAATTTTTATATGTAAGAATGTCGGGTTAGTTAACACTTAATTAGAACATTTCAGTTATGTGTAACGTGACCGTTTTTATTTCGACTGAAAACGGGACAACCCTAGGTACTTTTGTTGATAATCAGGTGCAGTCTAAAATTATTAAAATTTGGTTTTAAGTTAAACTTGATACAGCTTCTACAAAATTTTATAGTTTCCTAAAGGCTTGCAATACTTCCAGAAGACTTGTTATTGCTGCTAGAAGTCTTGATATTGCTTTCAGAAGACTTGAAATGATCTCAGACGACTGAAAATACATTTAGCAGACATAAAATGTTTCTAGAAAGTTTGACACTACTTCCAGACGACTTAATATTACTTATAGAAAACTTAATACTACTTCAAGGAGACTTGAAAAGCTTCCAGAAGACTTGAGATGCTTTTAGAAAACTTGATACTGCTTTCATAGAACTTGAAATGCTTCTAGAAAACTTGATATTGCCTTCAGAAGATTTGAACTACTCGATGGTTTGTTATTACTTTCAAAAGACTTGAAATGCTCCCAGAAGACTTGAAATGATATTAGAAGACTTGGAATGCATCTAAGAATCCTGATGCTACCTCCAAAAGTTTTGATATTGCTTCTAGAAGACATAATATTGCTTCCAGAAGATTTGAACTGCTTCTAGATGGCTTGTTATTGCTTCCAAAAGACTTGAAATGCTTTTAGAAACCTTGATACTGCTTCCGGAAGTCTTGATATTGCTTTTAGATATCAATTAATACTACTTTCAGAAAACTTGATACTGCCCTTGGAAGTCTTGAAATGCTTTTAAAGGACTTGATACTACTTGTAAAACTGTTTGTAAAAACTGGATACTGTTGATGAACCAATTGACTATGCTTTAAAAATATTAAATACTATTGAACAAAATGCACAATCTTTCCGTAAGGAGTCGATAAACTGTTAATTAAAAGTTAAATACTGCTGGCAGAAGACATTTTTATGGTAAAAAAAGCGAAGGACTATTAAAAGAATTTAATTTTCCTTCCAAAATATCAAATACTGTTGGCAAAATACAACATCATCATATCAAAGTTTAAAAACTACCAATTAAAGGCTAGATACCGTTTGTAAAACTTTGCTTGTTTTATCAGACATTTTTGGATAGTGCAAGCCAATCCCTTTTAGGCTTTACAACTACATCTTATTATGTAGTTAAAGAAGTGCAGTAAAGCTTTGCTACTTCTTACAACCCAAAATCCGAATTCCCCGGTAATCTGAACAAAATTGAAAAACGTAAAATTGCTTTATGTCCCTTGTAATCCGAATTAGTAAAAGATTCGCTAATGGGAAAAGACTATGCGTTATATCTGCAGAGTAAGACGATAATTCCAAAACTCTGAATAGCGTTTCTATCAAAAATGCTGAGTCCATACTTTCTAAGATTTATAAATCCTTGTAATTTATTAGCAAAATGGTAGAGATGTGTATTGCGAAAATCAGCTGAGGAAGAATTATTGCATATTATGCTGCAACAAATAAGGCAGTTTTCTACAAAGAAGCTGGGATAACCGAATTAAAAGTGAGGAAGATATTAAAAGTTTTAGTGTATTATATGTATTGCAAGATAAACAGCAGATAATGTATGTTTCTATCATCTGAATTTAACTGGTTTTCATTGATTAGAATTAGCGAAGCTTTACTGTAATTAGATACTTAACTACTAATTGTAGTAGTTGTAATTATTCTATGCTACTTTAGTCGAGTATAACTACTAGTTAGTAGTTATACTCGACTACTTTTTTCAAACAGTTAGCCTAGCTCTAATTTTGATCAATTTTGCTAATAAATTTCGTGTAACGTGTGGGATAAAAACTGAATTTTTTCTAAAGATTTGAAACGGCTTGGTGAAAACCAACTTCTTGGGCGTGCACAAAATATAACCAGCATTCGGAGGTGGGATTGTTAAAAAACAACTGCAATATATTCGGGCATTAGATGACTAATTATTAGAAGAGTAACTATTAGAATGAATGCCTATTAGAATTAGAAGACTATTTTCTTAGATTAGCAATCTAAAATTCTTTTTTTCTAATCTCACAAACATTTTAAGTACTCTTCAAGTACAGGCAATTTAGATTTACTGTAACCCAATATTCTTTTATACTCTGTACGTATCAAGCCATAGATTCCTTTACAGTTTCAATGCGTTCATTATAAACATTAAAAAAGTAAATTTTGACAATAAGAATCCATTGTTGTCAAATCAATTGGTAAGCAATCGGCCGTTTTAATTGCATTGTGGACATTATGAGCTTCACAGCCAATCCCTATTAGTTCTTGTTCCAACAATGTGCTCAGTTTTGTATAAACATTGTTTACACTTTTTCTATTTACCCCCTTCAGGTTTCAAAAAAATGTACACTTACATTTAGGCATGTTTGGTATGAGTCTTAACTCTAATTTATGTGATTATGAAAACGGGACGTTTTAGAGTTTTTTCAGGACGATGGGACTACTAACAGAAGAACGAGACAATCCCGTTCAAAACGGGACGTATGGTCACATAAGTAACCATACGTTATGTGTGAAACTGATGATATCATAAATCTAAAAGCAAAAGCGTGTTTGTGCTAAAATAATTTGTTTGAGGATAAATTGTTGTTGAAAAATGGACGTCATACGCATTAATTGGTGTCTTTGGAGATATTATTTGAATTTATTTGATCTGCAACCTGTACCCTAACCTACAAAAAAAATCAAAGGTAACCTTTCAAAAAATGTTTATAGAATTATATCTTATTGATTAATTCTGGTATTAAGAAGTGCTTTAGAAGCTTAAACATATTAATATGTTCAAAATAAACTGCAGATATTTAGTTCTTAAGTGCTTCAAAATCCAAACATGGTCTCATCAGTAGTCTAAAATTATTAAAATTTGGCTTTAAGTTAAACCTGATACAGCTTCTACAAAATTTAATAGTTTCCTAAAGACTTGCAATACTTCCAGAAGACTTGTTATTGCTGCTAGAAGTCTTGATATTGCTTTCAGAAGACTCGAAATGATCTCAGACGACTGAAAATACTTTTAGCAGACTTAAAATGTTTCTAGAAAGTTTGACACTACTTCCAGACGACTTAATATTGCTTATAGAAAACTTAATACTACTTCAAGGAGACTTGAAAAGCTTCCAGATGACTTGAGATGTTTTTAGAAGACTTGATACTGCTTTCATAGGACTTGAAATGCTTCTGTAAAACTTGACATTGTTTCAGAAGATTTGAACTACTAGATGGCTTGTTATTACTTTGAAAAGACTTGAAATGCTCCCAGAAGACTTGAAATAATTTTATGACTTGGAATACTTCTAGAAAACCTGATACTACTTGCAGAAGTTTTGATATTGCTTCTCGAAGACTTAAAATGCTTCTAGTAGACATGATATTGCTTCCAGAAGATTTGAACTGCTTCTAGATGGCTTGTTATTGCTTCCAAAAGACTTGAAATGCTTTTAGAAAACTTGATACTACTTCCGGAAGTCTTGATATTGCTTTTGGAAGAATTGAAATACTCCCAAAAGACTTGATACTACTTGTAAAACTGTTTATAAAAACTCGATGCTGTTGATAATCCAATTGACTATGCTTTCAAAATATTAAATACTATTCAACAAAATGCACAACCTTTCCGTAAGAAGTCCATAAACTGTTAATTAAAGGTTAAATACTGCAGGCAGAAGACATTTTTATGGTAAAAAGCGAAGGACTGTTAATAAAATTTAATTTTCCTTCCAAAATATCAAAAACTGTTGGCAAAATACAACATCATCATATCTGCTAAAAGCTAAATACTGACAAAAAACTGAAAAAAGTTTAAAAACTGCCAATTAAAGACTAGATACTACTTGTAGAACTTTGCTTGTTTTATCAGACTTTTTTTGGAGAGTGCAAGCCAATACCTTTTAGGCATTACAACTGCATCTTATTATGTAGTTACAGAAGTACAGTAAAGCATTGCTAATTCGTACAACCCCAAATCCGAATTCCCTGGTAATCTGAACAAAATTGAAAAACGTAAAAATTGCATTATGTGTACGGAAAAGACTATTCGTTCTATCTGCAGAGAAAGACGATTAATTCCAAAACACTACAGAGCGTTTCTATCAAAAAAGCTGTGTCTATACTTTCTAAGGATTGCAAATCCTTGTAATTTATTAGCAAAATGGTGGAGATGTGTGTTTCAAAAATCAGCTGAGAAAGAAGAATCTGATGGCGGCATTCCAGTTAGAACCAATTTCTGAAGAAGGTTGCAACATGGCATCCGAAACGTCAAAAATTTTTTCAAAAAACGCACGGCAAAACCCGAAAGATTCTAGATTTAGATCTAGAGTTAGTCCTAGTGATAGTTCTAGTGTTAGTGCTAGTGTTAGTTCTAATTTTAGTTCAATTAACACCTGTCGTGAAAGCCTTCGTGCTTATAAATCTTACTGGTAACTCGCCGTATTCCCTGCAGGAGGTTAAAAGGCAGCCAAAATGCATCAATTTAAACCCCCTATGTGTATATCCAAAAATTAATAGTTTTCAAGATATTTGGAATTTCTGCTGTTTTTCTTGGCGTTGATATCATGGCTACATACTCCAACTCTGAATATGCCGCCGATATTATGTATTGTTACGAACTTTGCGACGGTAATGCCGCTGAAGCCTAGAGGGAATACCATTGTCGATTCCAGAATCATCGACGTCCACATGTCATTAGCGTATCTGGTTCCACCTATCGAAGAATTTCTGAAACCGGTATGGTTCAACGACAACAAAAAGACACCGGAAGGCCAAAAATATATGCCCCTTAAGACGAACAAGAGATACTTCGTCATTTCCACGAAGACCCTAACACTTCAACTAAAAGTGACGCGCCAGATATCGCAGTGAAAGGTATTGAATGTACTGCATGAGTCAGGTCGCTATCCTTTTCATTACCAACCAGTGCAAACGCTTGAAGATGGAGATCCATTGAGGCGCTTACAATTTTGCCTCTTTATGATAAACGCCGATGCCGAAGATACGGATTTTGTAATTTTGACAAAGATGGAAAAAAGTAAAACCAACCAACTGTCAACGAAGATTTTCGCTGAAGGTGTGTATGGGTGTAATTAACGACAAAGTAATTGAACCACAGTTTTTACCTCCCATATTAATCGGCGAAAATAATGAAAAATTTTTATGAAAAAATTTATGGGAGTTGCTGGCACGACTTTCTGAGGAAACTGGAAGAAACATAATGTTCATGCACGATGGCTGTTCAGCACATTTTAGAGTTGAAATACGCAAGTGGCTGGACGTGACGTGTCAGAATAGATGGAGGGCCAATGCCTTGCGAGAAGCCCCGACTTAACCCTGTGTGATTTTTATGTCTGAGACACATGAAAGATCTTGTGTATCAAACTCCAGTAAACTACGTGGAAGAGTTGAGGCAGCGTATTATGCAGCGGAAGTAATGAGAGAGACTTTTGCTTCAAGGATTACTAAAAGTAAACTCAGAAAACGCTTTAAATTTAAAATTAGTGTTATCTTTTATTTTTTGTTTAATTCTTCTACAAAATAATTTTGCCTCTACGTAATATGTAGTGAATAAATGATCTTTTTGACGTTGTAATTGCCTTTATTCTTTGAACAATCATACGTTATTAAAAAACTAACAAATCTAGGAAATTATTTTCGCAATTCGCACAATTGGTGTCACAATAATTTTTTGAGATAGATGGCATGAGTTCAAAATTATCAATTTTTGTTCAAAAAATATCTGTCTTTACTATTGATTTATTTTGAACTGTTGAGCATGTTTGGATTTTTAATTATGACAAAAGATATGATAAGAGGTGGCCTTCATTTACAATTCAAATCGATGCGATTATACAAGCAGTTTTTTTTATTTAACATAAAAATGTGAAAAAATGGTTTTTTGGTAAATAAACTAAAATTCCAAATATCTTGAAAACTATTAATTTTCGGATATACACATAGGGGGTTTAAATTGTTGCATTTTGGCTGCCATTTAACCTCCTGCAGGGAATACGTGGAGTTACCAGTAATCCTGTATAATCAAATACCAAGAACTTGATCACTCTCACAAAGAAGACTCTTAAGAAACTGAGGAAGTTCTAATAATAACATTTTTATATGCAGGATTTGAGACTCAATTGGCAGCTATTAAATATGTGTGCCAATGAATGATATCACAATTTTGAAAACAGAATGGTGTTTGCGTTTAAATAATTACTTTGATGATAATTTAGTTGTTACAAATGAACGTCACATTTATTAATTGGTGTCTTTGGAGATATTGTTTGCATTTATTTCATTTACAACTTGTTCAAATACTTCATTATATTTTTGTTAATGTCGTGTTTGCTGTTGAAAATTACTTCGGGGAATTGAGTTAATAACCATCATTGTTAGCATTATAAAAATTCTTTTATTGTAAGCAGGTTGAATCAAAAAAAAATCAAGGATAAAGTTTATTATGATGTAATTGACAAAATTAATTCCTCTTAAATTTATTGTTTGATATATCAATGATGAATGGTAATTAGAACTCTTTTTATAATTGGCATATTAATTAACTCTTACCTTTTATTTAATTTCTTCAAATTCATTCATTTATTACCAAAGTTCTAACTTAAAAACATTAAATGTTGTTGACTATACGTATATGAATATAAAATCAATATGGTAATGTGGGCAGTGAAATTTGATTAATGAACATATTTTACCTCTTCTACTCGCTACAACTCACTATTTGATACTAAACCTTTTTAAGTTATCTCATCTATTAAATCCTTTTTTTGCACTTTAAAATATGTTTCTGATTCTGTTTCTTCCTTAGGAATACTGATGACCTTGTATTGAATAATTTATGAGTCACGTTGTGCCAGCGTGTTGGGTCACTCCAAAACAGAACAAAGAAATTTTTTGAAATATTACATAATAATAAACATTATTTTTAAAAACATCCAGACTTTTCTAAACACTTCCAAAATTAAATTCAAAATCTTATCTCAATCTAAATTATCTGATAACAACTAATAAAACGGAATGAGCACTACGAGATGATTCAAACCAATCTAACATTTTGATTTAATAATCCCAAAAAAATGTCTATCTCAAAAGAAAACTTACCACCAAATATACAACGCGCAATCGAAGAAATTATATCATCCGAAAAGATTGTTTCACCTCCATTGATTGAGATATCTCCTGGGTCCGAGATTGGAGATGGTTTTGCTTCAAAAACGCTTGCCATTGATATTAAAGGTTTGGATAAAACGATTAATTTGTTTGTGAAGTATTTTCCGGAATCCAACGACAATCCCTTGATTAATGTTTTTAAGATGGTTTTTAACACTGAATTTCGATTCTACGACAAAATTTATCCCGAGATGGTTAAGTTTCAACAAGAAAAGGGATTAAGCGAATTTGAAATGTTTAACAACGTTCCGAAACATGTGAAAAATTTCATCGAATTTAATGGGATCCCGCCGATTATTTTGGAAAATTTAAAACGAATCGGTTATAAATTAAGAAGTTTTAGATCTCCAATCGATGAAGATCATTTAAAATTAACGTTAGAAGCTTATGCTCGATACCACGCCATATCTTTCGCAATGAAGGACCAAAGATCTGAGTTATTTAAAAAACTTTCTGTAGATATAAAAGATTTTCACGTTGCTGCCTTTAATGTTATGCGATTTTCTGATTCTCTTGGCGGATTGATTGATGTATTTTTAAATAATTTGGATCCAGTGTTAGATAGAAGATTACTTAACGAATGTGCGAATTTAAAACAAACTTTAATTAGTAATGTTGCCAATCTGGATAAACTCGTCGATGATTACGCCGTGATATGCCAAGGAGATTGTTGGTCTAATAATATGATGTATCTTTATGATGTAAGTCCATTAAAAAAAATTAATCAAAAAATTTTAAAAATGTAATTTAAGGAAACAACTAAAAAACCAATCAGCGTAAAATTAGTCGATTGGCAAATTCAACGATATAACTCTCCCGTTTTGGATATTTCTTATTTCTTTTACTCAGTGGCCACGAAGGAAACGTTGAAAGACTTCGATAAATATTTCAATTTTTACCATGACACATTGACCGAGTTCTTGAAGCGATTGGGAAGCGATCCGAGGAAAATGTACCCGAAAGTGGTTTATTTGAATCATTGGAAAAAATTTTCTAAATTCGGTTTGACCATGTGCTTTGTTGCATTTATGGTTGAGTTTACAAAGTTGGAAAATTTGCCCGATTTTGTTGACGGGAAAGGCCAAGAAATGCCGGAATTTACTATTGAACTTGATGGAAAAGATATGTACCAGAAGAGAGTGAAGTTATTGGTTGAACATTTCGTCGAACGCGATTTCTTATAGTTAAATTAAATTTGATATAAAAATTAGTACAGTTTATCATTCATTTATGTTCATTTATGATCATGTACTTAATTTTTTGTTTTTTCTTGATTTTGTTGATTAAAATGTTAAAATTATCAGGATAACCTATAAAAAGTTTGTCCCGAATTAGATAAGATTTTACATATACAGGATTATTTTATTGTAACAAGAAAACCATTCAACCGATTTTGATAACTCCTCATTCGAACACTTAATTCTTGATATTTCTTTCAGAAGACTTAAACTGCTTTCAGAAGACTTGAACTTCTTCCAACAGACTTGAACTGAAACACTTATACTGATTCCACAAGAATCGATATTGTCTCTAAATGACTTAATCTTGCTCTCAGAAAACATGAAATGCGTCCAGCAGGCTTGATATTGCTTGTAGAAAACTTGATCTGCTTCTAGAAGACATAATACTGCTTCTAAAAACCTTGACCTGCCCCCAGAAGATTTGCTACTGCTACCAGAAGAACTGAAATGTTTCCAGAAAACTTGGTACTGCTTCCAAAAAACTTGATATCGCTTATAGAATGCTTGATCTGCTTCTAGAAGACTTAATACCGCTTCTAGAAAATTTTATCTGCTTTTATAAGACTTAATACTGTTTGCAGAAGACCCAAAATACACCCAGAAGACTTGATATTGCTGCCAGAAGATTTGATACTCCATCCACAATATCTGAAATGCTTCCAGAAGATTTGATACCGCTTCTAAAAGTCTTGAAATGTTTCCAAAGACATACAATACTTCCAGAAAACTTGATACTGCTTTCACATGACCTGAAATGCTTCCAGAGGACTTGATACGGCTTCTAGAAGTCTTGAAATGTTTCCAGAAGACATGCAATGCTTCTAGAAGACTTCCTATTGCTTCCAAAAAACTTGAAATGCATCCAGAAAAGTTGGTGCTACTTCTAGATGACTTGAGATGGCTCCAAAAGGCTTGATATTGCTTCTAGAAGTCTTAAAATATGTTCGGAAGACTTGCAATGTCTCCAATAATGCTTCTAGAAGACTTGACATGCTTCAGAAAGTTTAATACCGGTTCTAGAAGTGTTGAAATGTTTTCAAAAGACCTGCATTGCTTTCAGAACACTTGATACTGTTTCCAGAAAATTTGAAATATTTCTTGAAAACCTGTAATGCTTCCAGAAGAGTTGATACGTTTCCATAAGATTTAATACCGCTTCTAGAAGTCTTGAAATGTGTCCAAAAGACCTTCAATGCTTCCAGAACACTTTGAACACTTTGAACCGTTTTTAGAAGTCCTGAAATGTTTTCAAAAGATATGCAATGCTTCCAGACTTAACGCATTTTCAGAAGACTCAATATCGTTTCTAGAAGTCTTGAAATACTTCCAGAAGACTGGATACAGCTTCCAGCAAAATTAAAATGCTTTAAGACGACTTGATACTGCTTAAACAAGACCTGAAATGCTTCCAGCAGATTTGATGCCGCTTCTGGAAGTTTTGAAATGTTTCCAAAAAACATGCAATGCTTCCAAAAGACTTGATACTACTTCCACAAGACCTGAAATGGTTCAAGACGCCTTGATACCGCTTCTAGAAGTTTCGAAATATTGCCAAAAGACATGTAATGCTTCCAAAAGACTTGATACTGCTTCCAGAAGACTTAAAATGCATCCAGAAAACTTGATGCCACTTCTAGATGGTTTGAAGTGCTTCCAAAAGACGTGACATTGCTTCTAAAAGCCTTGAAATATTTCTTGAAATCCTGCAATGCTTCCAGAAGACTTGATACTGCTTCTAGTAAAGTTGACACGTTTCCAGAAGTTTTAATACCGCTTCTAGAAGTTTTGAAATGTTTCCAAAGGACCTGCAATGCTTCCAGAACATTTGATACTGATTTCAGAAGACTTAAAATGTTTCTAGAAACCTTCTACAGCTTCCAAAAGACCTGATTCTGCTTTTAGAAGACTTAACACATTTTCAGAAGACTCAATATCGTTTCTAGAAGTCTTGAAATACCTCCAGAAGACTTGCAATGCTTCCAGAAGACTTGCAATGCTTCCAGAGGACTTGATACAGCTTCCAGCAAAATTAAAATGCTTTAAGAAGACTTAATACTGCTTCCACAAGACCTGACATGCTTCCTGTGGACTTGATACCGTTTTTAGAAGTCCTGAAATGTTTTCAAAAGATATGCAATGCTTCCAGACTTAACGCATTTTCAGAAGACTCGATATCGTTTCTAGAAGTCTTGAAATACTTCCAGAAGACTGGATACAGCTTCCAGCAAAATTAAAATGCTTTAAGACGACTTGATACTGCTTAAACAAGACCTGAAATGCTTCCAGCAGATTTGATGCCGCTTCTGGAAGTTTTGAAATGTTTCCAAAAAACATGCAATGCTTCCAGAAGACTTGATACTGCTTCCACAAGACCTGAAATGGTTCAAGAGGCCTTGATACCGCTTCTAGAAGTTTCGAAATATTGCCAAAAGACATGTAATGCTTCCAAAAGACTTGATACTGCTTCCAGAAGACTTGAAATGCATCCAGAAAACTTGATGTCACTTCTAGAGGGTTTGAAGTGCTTCCAAAAGACGTGACATTGCTTCTAGAAGCCTTGAAATATTTCTTGAAATCCTGCAATGCTTCCAGAAGACTTGATACTGCTTCTAGTAAAGTTGACACGTTTCCAGAAGTTTTAATACGGCTTCTAGAAGTTTTGAAATGTTTCCAAAGGACCTGCAATGCTTCCAGAACACTTGATACTAATTTCAGAAGACTTAAAATGTTTCTAGAAACCTTCTACAGCTTCCAAAAGACCTGATTTTGCTTTTAGAAGACGTAACACATTTTCAGAAGACTCAATATCGTTTCTAGAAGTCTTGAAATACTTCCAGAAGACTTGCAATGCTTCCAGAGGACTTGATACAGCTTCCAGCAAAATTAAAATGCTTTAAGAAGACTTAATACTGCTTCCACAAGACCTGACATGCTTCCAGTGGACTTGATACCGCTTTTAGAAGTCCTGAAATGTTTTCAAAAGATATGCAATGCTTCCAGACGACTTGATACTGCTTCCACAAAACCTGAAATACTTTCAAAGTACTTGATACCACTTCTAGAAGTCTTGAAATGTTTCCAATACACATGCAGTATTTCTAGATACAAATACAGATTTGATATTATATACAGATTTGGCTTCCAGATACAGATTTGATATTGTTTCTAGAAGCCTTGAAATGTTTCCGGAAGACTTGCAATGTCTCCAATACTGCTTCTACAAGAGTTGACACCCTCCAGAAGGCTTAATACCGGTTTTAGAACTCTTGAAATGTTTCCAAAAGACCGGCAATAACAATAATAATAATTTATTGAATATCCCTAGGCTTTAGAGCATCAGAGTTTGTCATATTTCATAGATTTACTAAGATATATGAAAATTAAATTTTACACTTAGTACTCTGGCCGGAACTACATAAATGACATAATAGTAACAATTACCATACAGATAATTAAGTTAACACCCATCGGTGTCTTGGTCCCACCCAGTATTCAATAAATATTCTTCAACCGAGTAGAAGCAGTTGAAAGTGAATAGAATTTTTAATTTGTATTTAAAACGGTTTAAATTATGTTGCTTGATTTCCATAGGTAGCTGATTAATCAAACGAATCATCATGCACGGAGGGCTACTCTGCGTGAGACTACGCCAGCATTTTGGCAAATACAGGTTGCCAGCCTGTCTTGTAGGATATTGGGTATTGATATCCTCAGTTTTTGTGAAACTTCTTAAGTTTTTCTTTACATATAAGAGTAGCTGCAGAATATATATGCAAGGCAATGTAGCATCAACAGTTACTCCGAAAAGTCTTAACACTCTCAGCCTGTCTGACCGAATGCCCTGCTATTCTGCCCAGCAAGCCAAAATCTGGTTTATTACATTTGGTGGAAAAATGTATTAATTGAGTTTTTTCACAGTTCAAAATCAAACCGTTCAAATTGCATCAGCGTAGCATTTCTTCTGTTACGCTGGAAATCGATCATCAGCGAACAATACATGTGAGTAATTCACGCAAGCCAGAGGGATATCGTTAATGTACAAAATAACAACAACGACCCCAATATACTACCTTGGGGAACACTAAATCGAATTGGAAGGAGTGATGACCTACCTGTGCTGCCATTCCACGTCCACCTCACCAGCTGTTGCCTTCCATTCAGATGGCTTTGAATCCAAGCCAAAGCAGGCCCCCTAATGCTATAGCTACTTAACTTTAAAATAAACAGCAACAAGACATACCTACATCTAAGTCTTCCACATCCAATGAGTGAAAATTCAAAATAGCATCCTAGGTTGACTTACCACACCTGAAACGAAATTGGTGCTTATTAATCAAATTATACCTCAGCACAAACTTATTTAGCGTTTGAAGAATGCTCTTTCAAAAACTTTTGAAATTGCGGGAAGAATGGCAACTGGCCTATAGTTTGAGAACAACAATGGATCACCCGTTTTCATAATGGGTATTATAGAGGCTATCTTTAGTTCATTCGGAAACACCCCGTTTGCGAGCGATTCATTGATTATAGTCGTTAAAACATCATTAATAGCGGGAGACACCTTGATTAACAAGGAACAAGGAACCTCATCATAGTCGGTGGAATTGACCTATCAGTAACCTTGATGTTTGCTAGTGCCCCAGAAACATTTATGACGGAGTGGCGCACTAAGTCCTCAATAGAACGTGTGGATTTAGAACGTGTGGGTCCGAGACCACATTACCGCTCTCGTCCTCGAAGGCTTTAATTAATACGTCTATTATGCTAAAAGAAAACTCTTCACGGGCCAAAGTCCACGCCACTGCAGACTTATTGCTTGCTGTTACGCATAAGTCGTTATAATACTTCTTTTTAGCATTCTCAATAGATTTCAGGTGATATTTCAAACTTCTCTATAGTTTTCATACAATTCTGGACTAGTCAATTGTTTGCAAAGGAGATGTAGGTCTCTTAACTCATTAGATTGACTCTTAATTTTGTAAGTAATCAACTTTTTGGAATTAGTTTTAACAATGGTCTTCTTCAAGGGTAGCTTTGCTGTATGCCCTTACAAAACTGATCGTAAAACAAAGAAAAAGACGCTTGGAAGGCAACAGGAGGAAAAGAACAGTGAAAAAAATATAGGAAAGTTATGAATTTATTTTTTTCAATTATAGTGAGACCCATCGGTGCATACTGGAACGGGAATGGTCGTCATCTGAGCATAGTGGTCAGAAAAAGTTGCATGTAAAACCTTAGAAGTATTAGGCACTTCTATGTTAGTAAAGAAGTTATTGATGATAGTCGCCGAACTATCTTTCACTCTAGCTATTAAATATACGTTTATGAAGATCGTGGCATCTAAGAATGTTTATTGTGTCGATCACGAGAGGCTTTTTTTGACTCACAAAGTCTACATTGAAATCCCCCATTATGGGACCACGGTGATCACGAAAACTAAGAAGTGTACGGTCAAGGAGATTTTTAAAAACGGATATATCGAGAAATTTTTCGCTACTGACAGGATATAAACACTCTTTCTCTTAGAAAATTTTGGTTATCTGAACGAACCACCATGATGTTATTAGGTATAGGCTTCAGAACACTTAATACTACTTCCAGAATATTTGAAATGTTTCTAAGAAACTTCCAATGCTTGCAGAAGACTTGATACTGCTTCTAAAAGACTTAAAATGTTTCCGGAAGACTTGCAATACTTCCAGAGAACTTGATACCTCTTCCAGCAAAATAAAATGCTTTCAGAAGATTTGATACTGCTTCCACAAGATCTCAAATGCTTCAAGAGCGAACTTATAAAATAATGTATTTTATTAAATTTCGAGGTTAATTGAAGCGTCCAATGCAAGAACCAGCCAAGTCCATTATAATAAAATTCCCAGGAGAGCAAAAAAACTGTTTTTGCAATAACTGTTGGTTGTAAAATTATCAAAATTACATTGTTGGTAGCACTTCGCCCAGTAGTTATTTATTACATTATATCAAGTGGATTACATATTTTAAACACTGTTTATACAAAAAAAACTGTTGGACTTGGCTCGTTATTGCATAGTATTTGCAAATTTGAAAATTTTATAAATAAATACACAAGCACGTTAACATTTTTTGTTTATTTAAAGAATAGATAATCAATATTTATAACAACAGAACTCTCAAAATAATATTTAGATGTATTTTATACTTCATTTTCACTGCCAAATTCAGAGGTAAAGCTTTCACTTTCTTCCGTCCTAAACTGAAGGTGATATTCTTTAATGTCATTATAATACCATTGATCACTTTGTGGAACATAACTTTTAGCTAGCGACATGACATGCTCGTATTTCTTCTTTTTCAATATCCTGCGTTCCTTGTGTAGTATAGTTTCGACATTTGGTAAAGAAAGTGGCTGCAGGTATTTCTTGTTTAGTATTTCAAATGACGTGAAGATTGGAAGAGAGGTACTTTCGCTGCACTCAAGTACTATTTTGGTTTCAGTTTTCTGATAGTGAATAAGTCGATATTTGGAAATAGTAAATTTCTTATTTTTCTTAGATGGATTTTTCACAAAGAAGAGTTGGAAATAATCTTTAAAATTTAAAAGCATACTCTGTGTAACACTCACCACTTGAAAGCTTTTACGTATGTTAGTTATAATATTGATGTAATCCCTAGGCAAAAATATTTTATCGTATTTGCGTTTCTGCTGTTCTATTTATCCAAAGCTACGGTCACATGGTAGAAACGAGTGACCTGGCTCTGGATACCTGTGAAGAATAACTTTAAAATGTCAAAGGTGTACAAGGGTATAGAAAAACCGAACCAACACGTTATTCTTATTTTGAGAGGCACAGTTGTTAGTAAAAATATAGATGTCAGTAACTTCTTTCCGGATGTAGTTTTGCAAGAAATGGAAAAGTATACTACAAACTTCATTTTGTCCTTTGCCCCCTATAGTTTAATCGTATAAATAAAAGAAGCTCTTTCCTGTGCTTCCAACGTGTATACACATATTATACAACCACAGTTGTATTTTATAAAAAACGTCTCCACTGGGCGATACAGGCAGAGGTAAGTTTTGTTGAAAGTCAAACGTCAGCATCTCTACATGTAGATTGCCTTTGACCAAATTCATTGCTTCCTTCATTTTTGTGTAAAATGTTTCGGCCTTTTTAAGATGCAGAGATTTTTCCTGTTTTAGCAGCTGCTTCTGTTCGTCAGACTCAGCGGATTTAATTTTATTCATCATTTTATCACATGCCTGACAAGTGTCAGATTTGGGCTTACCAAACGACAGCTTAAGATTTTCTGAAAAGAATTTCCTGAAATATTCGTATTTCACTAACGGATTGACGTCCTTGCCTTCCTGTAGAAGATTATACTGCTTAGGTTCGTGTTTTTGCAGGTACAATTTATGCATCTTTGCCACACTCAACTCTGGTGAAAGGTAGTAATGCTTTAGGTTTTTATTTCGACTATAGTGGGATTTATATTTTGGGAAACTAAGTATGTGCTCCCGTATATTTGTATCGATATCTTCAGATATTCTTGTTGGTCTGTTGCTGTGCTTTCCTCTGAGGTCTATAGGAGGTGTGCCATTATTATCAATCAGGTGCTTTTGTAAACATTCAAGCCGGCTTTTTGTAATAGAATGGAGAGAAAGTAGTGCCTGTCTGCATATTTTTTGCTCCATTCCCATACGACGAATCTAAAACGATATAATAGTAGTTCAATGACACTCTATACTTACCTTTATAATTATTATAAAGGTAAGTATAGAGTATTATATATTTTTGAAAAGCTTGGAAAAATTCTAGTTCAATAAAACAATAAAAAGTGGGTGACTCAATTTAAAAAAACCTAAGTTGTATATATTACTCAAAAACCGTGACGACTAGAAAAATTCTACGAGCACCGTCGAATTCTACGTGAAAAAGTTTGTTAGAACTCGTTTTTACTTTTTTGCAAAATTTCCAGATAACCGGGGATGTCTGAAAATCATATATTTTCAGAAACTCCCTATATATCAAAAACGAAAAGTGTGAAAATTTGATTTGAGGCATTATAAATTTCACAAAAAATTAGCTCAGGTTCATAAAAACCGCAACTTTCTATCTTTCATGATTACAAAGATACCCTGCAAACCCATCGAAATTTGAACAGCCTGTACAGTGTTTGGAACTGTAATATCTCTTCTGCCAACAGTTGGCAGATTTTAAATTATCTTTTATTACTTCCGGGAATTGAGTTGAGTTAAAAAATCCTCTTATTGTAAACTGGTTGAATCAAAAAAAAAATTTAAGGTTAAAAATGTTTATTATGATGTAATTGATAAAATTAATTTATCTTAATGTTCATTGTTTGACATATCAGTGATGAATGATAATCATAATTCTTTTTATAATTGGGGTATTAATTAACTCTCACCTTTTATTTAATTTTTTTCATTTATTACCAAAGTTCTAACTGAAAGAAAAACATTAAATGTTGTTGACTATACGTATATGAATATAAAATCAATATGGTAATGTGGACAGTGAAGTTTAATTAATAGTTTTTCTTCAAATTAACTCACAACATAAAACTAAAACATATTTTACCTCTTTTACTCACCACAACTCACTATTTGATACTAAACCTTTTTAAGTTATTTCATCTATTAAATCCATCTTTCTTTTGCATTTTAGAATATGTTTCTGTCCTTAAAAATAGAATTCTGATGACCTTGTATTGAATAATTTATGAATCACGTTCTGTCAGCTCCAAAAGAATACAAGGTTTTTAAAATTAAACATATCGCAATCTAAATTATCAGATAACAACTAATAAAACGGAGTGAGTACTCCGAAGTGATTCAAAACAGTTATACATTTTGATTTAATTATTCCAAAACAATGTTTATCTCAAAAGAAGATTTACCACCAAATGTACAACGCGCAATCGCCGAAATTATATCATCCGAAAAGATCGTTTCACCTCCATTGATTGAGATATCTCCTGGGTCCGAGGTTGGAAATGGTTTTGCTTCCAAATCGCTTGCCATTGATATTAAAGGTTTGGATAAAACGATTAATTTGTTTGTGAAGTATATTCCGGAAGCCGGCGAAAACCGCTTGATTAAATTCTTTGAGATGGTTTTTAACACCGAGTTTCAATTCTACGACAAAATTTATCCCGAGATGGTTAAGTTTCAACAAGAAAAGGGATTAAGGGAACTTGAAATGTTTAACAACGTTCCGAAACATGTAAAAAATAGAATCGTATTTAACGGGATCCCGCCGATTATTTTGGAAAATTTAAAACCAATTGGTTATAAATTAAGAAATTTTAAAACTCCAATCGATGAAGATCATTTAAAATTAACATTAGAAGCTTACGCTCGATACCACGCCGTATCTTTCGCAATGAAGGACCAAAGACCTGAGTTATTTAAAAAACTTTCTGCAGATATAAAAGATTTTCACGTTGTCGCTTTTAATGCTATAGGGTTTACTGATTCTCTTGGTGGATTGATCGATTTATTTTTAAACAATTTGGATCCAGTGTTAGATAGAAGATTACTTGACGAATGTGCTAATTTAAAAGAAATTTTAATTGGTATTGTTTTGAATCCGGATAAGCTCGTCGATGATTACGCTGTGATATGCCAAGGAGATAAAAAAATATATTAAAAAAAAAATTAAAAAAATTAATTTCCGAGAAGAATGTACCCGAAAGTGGTTTATTTGAATCATTGGAAAAAATTTTCTAAATTCGGTTTGACCATGTGCCTACTTCCATTTATGGCTGAGTATACAAAGATTGAAGATTTGCCCGATTTTGTTGACGAGAAAAGCCAAGAAGTGCCGAAATTTCCCGTTGAACTTGATAGAAAAGATTTGTATCAAAAGAGATTGAAGTTATTGGTTGAACATTTTATAGAACGCGATTTCTTATAGTTAAATTAAATTTGATATAAAAATTAATGCAGTTTATCTGATCATGTAATCAATTTTTTTTCTTGATTTTGTTGATTAGAATTGATCTTGATCTTGATCTGCTTCTAGAAGACATAATACTGCTTCTAAAAGACGACCTGCTTTCAGAAGATTTGCTACTGCCACCAGAAGACCAGAAATGCTTCCAAAAGACTTGATACTGCTTCCAAAAGACTTGATATCGCTTATAGAATACCTGATCTGCTAAGAAGACTTAACACCGCTTCTAGAAGACTTTATCTGCTTTTGTAAGACATGATAGTGTTTGCAGAAGACACAAAATAATCTGAAATGCTTTCAGAAGATTTGATACCGCTTCTAGAAGTGTTAAATTGTTAAGTCAAATAAACACTGCTTCCGGAAGGCTTGAAATACTTCCAGAAAACTTGATACCACTCCGAGACGACTTGCAATGCTTCCAAGAAACTTGATATTGCTTCTAAAAGCCTTGAAATGTTTCCAAAAGACCTCCAATGCATCCAGAAAACTTACCACTATTTCCAGAAGACTTGATACTGCTTCCAGATGACATGAGATGTTTCTAGAAAACTTGTAGTGTTTCCGGAAGACTTGATACTGCTTCTATAAGCCTTAAAATGTTCCCAGAATACCTGCAATGTTTCAAGACAACTTGATACTGCTTCTAGAAGTCTTGAAATGTTTCCGGATGACTTGACACTGCTTCCAGAAGAATTGAAATGTTTCCAGATGACTTAATACTGCTTCTAGGAGACTGGCATGCTTCCATAAGGGTTTAAACCGCTTCTATAAGGGTTGAAATGTTTTCAGAAGACTTGCAATGCTTCTAGAAGACTTGATACTGCTTCCAGAATAATTGAAATGCTTTTAAAAAACTTCATATTGCTTCTAAAAAACTTTTAATGTTTCCAGAATATTTGATACTGCATTCACAAGGCATGAGATGTTTCTAGAAAACTAACAGTGCTTCCAGAAGACTCGATGCTGCTTCTACAAAACTTAAAATATTTCCAGAATACTTGCAATATTTCAAAAAGACTTGGTTCTGCTTCTAGAAGCCTTGAAATGTTACCAAAAGACCTGCAATGCTATCAGAAAACTTGGTACTGCTTCTATAAGTTTTAAAATCTGTCCAGAAACCTGCAATGCTTCCAGAAGACTTGATACTGCTTCCAGAAGAATTGAAATGTTTCTAGATGACTTAATACTGCTTCTAGAAGACTGACATGCTTTCAGAAGAGTTCATGCTGCTTCTATAAGGATTGAAATGTTTCCAGAAGACTTGCTACTGCTTCCAGAAGAATTAAAATGTTTCCAGAAGACTTGATACTGCTTCCAGAAGAATTGAAATGTTTCCGGATGACTTAATACTGCTTCCAGAAGACTGACATACTCTCAGAAGGTTTCAAACCGCTTCTATAAAGGTTGAAATGTTTTCAGAAGACTTTATACTGCTTCCAGAAGAATTGAAATTCCTTAAAAGACTTCATATTTAAAAACTTGAAATGTTTCTAGAAAACTTACAGTGCTTCCAGAAGACTCGATGCTACTTTTACAAAAGGCTTGAAATGTTTCCAAAAGACCTGCAGTGCTTCCAGAAGTCTTGGTACTGCTTCTAGAAGTCTTGAAATGTTTCCAAATGACATGCAATGCTTCCAAAAGACTTTATACTGCTTCTATAAGTCTTGAAATCTTTCCAAAAAACCTATAATGCTTCCAGAAGACTTGATACTGTTTCCAGAACACTTGCAATGTTTCAAGAAGACTTGGTACTGCTTCTAGAAGTCTTGAAATGTTTTCAAAAGACCTACAATGCTTCCAGAAGACTTGATACTGTTTCCAGAAGAATTGAAATTTTTCCAGATGGCTTTATACTGCTTCTATAATGGTTGAAATGTTTTCAGAAGACTTGAAATGCTTTTAGAGGACTTGATACTCCTTCCAAATGAATTCAAATGTTTTTAAAAGACTTCATATTGCTTCTAAGAAATTTGAAATGTTTCCAGAGGACTTGATACTGCTTGTAAAACTGTTAGAAGGAAACATTGGAAAGATGCTGGTGACAAAATACAAAATCTTCATGTCAGAAGTTAAGAAGCTGTCAATTAAAGACTAGATACTGTTTGTAAAACTGTGAACACTACTGGCAGAACATACTTCCATTGCAAGCGAACCATAAGAGCCAGATACGAGGGTGCTCTAAGTGCAGAAAGCATATTTTTAATTGGACATTCAGTCAAACGCAAGCTTTCGATTAAGATATAAAATATAAAAATTCCGCAACAGATCAACTTAATGAACATAGTATCATTCCGAGGAAGAAGAAGAGTGCAAGGTGAATGTGAGAGAATATATGAGGAGCTCGCGTGCAAAACTGGTTATATCCACATTTTGACGAAATTTACCTGGCATATGTACTCGCATCAATTAAATGGCCTCTACCGTTTGCTGAATTTATTTGTATGTAAAAGCGGATATATCATACTCTAATAACTTGTTAAAGTCACTCGTTGTGTACAAAAGCGGTTATATCCAAATTAGAAAGCAAAAGCGGTTATGTCCATCCTTTGCGTTAGGGGGCACAGCTTTTTACCTGCAGATCGTGTATTCGGAAGAGTCGCAAAATTTTAAAAAACAATCCGACTGTAACATCGAAGGAAGAATATGTGGAAATATATTCCGAAATTGGGAAGGTAAAAACACTTGGCTCAGGTTGGCAAATGTATGATATTAAAGGTCTGGAAAAGATATTAAAAATAAAAGGAATATCAGACTGTAAACAAATTTTCGTAAAGAAAACTATACTCAATAAAAAAGTGAAGATAAATGCTTATGACAGCTGAATTTTACCGTTTCCACGGAAAGTATTCATTTCAACCTCTTATCAAAAAGAAAATGTCTGACGACAGAATCCAGCTTAATAATTTCCCACTTGAGAATTCTATACCAGATAAAAAGAAAAAAAGTTTGCGTCTTCTGATGAATGCGCATTTTGGTGAGGCATGGGAAAAACAGGAAAACCTAGTATGGTACAAAAATTTGTTGAATCAAAATGAAGAAGTAAATGAGACATCTGACGTAACCGAAGAAGAAAATGATAGTGAGTTGTGTGGTTGTCTGGAAGAAGAACAAGCAGTTCATATATAAATATTTGTATTGAATTTTTTTGTGACAATAAACCTTATTTTTATTAAAGAAGTGTCTTATTTGCGGACAAAACCGGACATATCCATTTTTATAATGCATGTAACATTAAAAGTTTTAAATTTACACAGCGTCTTGGTGATCTAAACTGAAAACCAAGTCTTAACATTTTCTTTCTTGTATGTAAGTACAAATAAGTTAAACTCGATGTCAATTGAAATAATTAAAAAATATTTATGACATAAATAAGTTTTTATTTTCTTTGAAAAATTCATTTAGAATAAAATTATAATTACAAGAAATCACGTTCAAGAAAATGTTCCACAATCATTTTCATTCTTTCCTGATAAACGCTTCGCCCTTCAAAGTCTTCGGTTGTATTAGAAACGTTTAAATCATCCCCATCCAACAAATTCGGTACGTCACCCTTTTTGGCTAACATCAAAAAGCCACCGAAAGCCATAGTCAAACCGAACTTGGCGAATTTTTTCCAATGGCTCAAATAAACCACCTTTGGGTAAACTTTTTTTGGATCACTTCCCAAGCGTTTCAAGAAATCGGCTAAAGTGTTGTAGTAAAGGTTAAAGTATTTATTAAAATTTTTTATAATCTCCTCTGTAGCTACGTTGTAAAAGAAATAAGAAAGGTCTAAAATCGGAGAGTTAACTCGTTGGACTTGCCAATCGACTAATTTTATGTTAACGGGTTTTCCATTATCCTTAAAAATAAAAATTAATTTTAAAGTTAATATTTTTATTTGATAAACTTACATCATAAAGGAACATCATGTTGTTCGACCAACAATCTCCTTGGCATATCACAGCATAATCATCAACTAATTTATCGACTGTTAAAGCATGATTAATTAAAATTTTACGCAAATTTCCGCACGAATTAATTAATTTTCTATCAACTTCTTTATCCAGACCGTTTAAAAACATATCTATCGCCGTTCCCATACTTTCAGCTAACATTAGCTCGAAAGCTGTTACGAAATTATCTTTTATATTGCACGTAAGTTTTTGAAATAAACCAGGTTTTTTGTCTTTTAACGCATAAGACAATGCGTGATATTTAGCAAAAGCTTTCAAGGCTAATACAAAATGTTCTTCATCAATATTAGTTTGAAAATCGCGCAAAGTGTGACCAGAATGGCGTATATTTTCTAATATAATAGGAGTGTAACTATCGAATTCAACGTTGGTTTTAATATGATTTGGGACATTATCAAAAATGTCTCCTTTTAATCCCTTTTCTTCTTGAATTTTCGCCATTTCAGGATAAATTTCTTGATAGAAGCGAAACTCGACGTCAAACGCTATTTTAAGAGATTCGATTATGTCGGTTTTAATATCTGGTAAATACTTTATGAACAAGTTGATCGCTTTTTCCGCATTTTTAATTTCAACAGCTAATGTCTTCGATGCGTAACCATCACCTAGTTGAGATCCGGGCGAAACGTTTATTATTGGTGGTGAAGCAAAGTTCTCATTTGCTATAATATTATCGATTGCACGTTTTACACAAGGCACTAAATCTTCGGTTGTATCACCCATTATACAGAAATCGGATAATTTATGTAGAACTTATTCTTAATTGATATCGAAACGATTGAATTCGTAAATGTGTGTGAGATTGATTTAAATAGACGTTATCTGGTTGTTTCTAAAACGATAACAAGTTTTATATATTTTTTTAATTTCTTCATTTTCGTACAATAAATACTTATAGATAAAATTATGATTTATATTACGTTATAGTATTGGCTTTAAATTCGATTCATCATACTAAAAAATAATAATTTGTTATTGTTTCATTGATTGGATTATTCAATAACTATTGCACAGGTAATTGTATAAATTCATTATAATTTGTGTAACAATGTTTTAATCAGCTTTTTATTGTCTTTATTAACCTTCTATTGCCTTCTTCCTGGCAATAGTGGAAAGGAATACAAGATGATGGAGGTGATCCAATAAAGATTTTTGAACTTGATTCAGAGATTGAGCAAGTTGACTTGGAATATGTAGTGAGAGAGTAGTTGTAGATGAAAAAGATGGGGTGGGAGTAGGCAGAAAGGCGATAAAGTATGAGGATGGATTGGGTTTGGTTGGTGTGGAGTTGGGTTGTGTTGAGTTTGGTTGAGTTGAGAAGCAGATGTTATAATTAAAAAAAAAATTTCAAGACTGGTTGGAAAGAAATAAATATATATATAAGAACTTAAGAGAAAATAATACATGATATGGAAATGCATGTGAACATAAATAGCAGGAAAACAGAAACAAAATGTTCATAGGTTGACAAAATGTTCATAGAAAGCTACGAGGTGTGGATAGAACTTGATAGTAAAAAAATGGACAGAGAATAGTTTCAAAAAACGGAGCAGTAGCGGTTGTACTGGTAGAGCAAACCGAGCTAGACATGGAGAGAAGGATACAAGAAAAATACAAGAAGCGATACCTTGAGTTAGAAGATATGTGTGACGATATAGGTGTTATAGAATAAATTTATAAAATAAAAGTGGAGGGGATAACTGAAGAGAAGAAAAGGAATTTCCTAAAGGTCATATACAACAATGTGGATGACGACCTATTTTACAAAATAAAGAACTTAAAAGAAGAAGTGGAACAAGATGAATGGGTTGCAAAACACCAAATCAAGCAGATAGAAATAACAAATCTGAGAAAGATGAACGAAGGCATTTTTCCCCCGTCACGAACAAACGTGGTGCCGTGTAGCAACGCAGAAATAAGGGAGTAAAATAACTAAACGGGAGAAAGTGTTAATAGCAATGCAAAAGCACTAGGAACAAGTACAGATCAAGGAGGACTATTAAGTAATAAAAGATACAGCTATCAATCGAAACATATGAGAATAAATATAACAGAGAAAAAACCAGTAGCAGGAGAGTTTTTGAAACAACAGGCAGCAAGGATACTACAAAATAAAGCTGAGACAAAAGTAGCAATGGTAGAGGCGAAGAGGTGGAAGAGGTGAAGGAGGCAATTGAAAGACAAATGGGTAAAAAGATAAGAGGAAAATAAGTACAAAATAAACATCGTTAAGGACATGAAAAGACAAGACAAAACGATGACAACTGTGACGTTAAACAGAAGGTATGCAGAGATAATAACGGATAAAGGAACCATAACACTAGACTGGACCAGATACCAAGTGTACGAAATGATCACACCTGGCAGATGTTAGAAATGTGGAGATGTTCGAAATGTGGAGATGTTCGAAATGTTCAAAATATATAAGAATCGAATGAAAATAAAATAAGTATATAGTCTTACAGTTTTCTCCGGAAAACACTTACACTTTCCAATATTAATATTACGGAAAAACTTTTGAAAAAGCAAAATTTTGGGAGAACTTAATGAACTACACGAAAACTGGTACACGAATGAATGGTATTTTCAAAAAGACAAGGACAAGTGACAATACAAGTTTAAAGACCGACAACTAAGATGAAAAACGAAGATACATCTAAACGAAATATAATGAGGAAAATAAAACATTAATTATTGAATTTTTAACTGGGGACCTTAGCGAATGAATGCCAAAACAGTAAAACAGAGAAAATGTTTGAGTGTAGGGAGGAAAGTTTCTGCTGGAACAGCAAGATCGAAAGACACATGTCAAACGGTATAGCATGCCCAATGTATACAAAAGGGGTTCAAAGAATGATGGAGAACAGACAACAGGAGGGCCGGCTGAGCTAGAAAACACCAACAAAAATAGAGATTGCTGTTGCAGTCAAAATAATAGAAGCCAACGTAAACAGAAGCTTAGAAGCCATTAACCTTCTGCAAAGGGAAGTGAGAGATAGAGAAATAGACATACTAATAGTCTCCTCAATAAAGAATGATTGAGAAAGGGGGCTGGTTTGGTTAGAAATGCTGACAAACGTAGGATCTGCTGGTGTTTGCCGTAAATCAACAGCAAACACAGCCACTGGGGATCGAAGAGGGAGAATGAGAGAGGTAGACTGCTTTGGAACTGGATGGCAGAGAGCGATATGATAGCTGTAAATAGATGAGAGAGACCTACTTGTAAAAAACGAAGGCACAAATCTATAATCAACTTCACAATATGCAAAATCACAGAAATTACAGCTTACAAAAAAATGGCCCCACAACATCTATTTCAGTGTGAAACTGAACAAAAAGAGACAGGTAAAGAAACAAAAAAGTCGAAGAATGAAATTGATTAATTTCTTATATTAAATTGGTGCTATACGTATTTCGAGCTAATAAGCTCTTCATCAGGCACGACGTCAATTAAGGATTATAACAACAATAAGATAACACGTAAACATTATAGCAAGACAATATTACAAATGATTAAAATTAAAGTATTCTATTTAAAAGTAAATTATATTCAATGAAATGGGACAAAGGACATACAAAATTGTTAAACGTACGCATGGGTAGAAATCAAAACTGGACTGAGATAACGTCCAGATAATGTACTTCTTTACCATTACTATTACGATGAATGGAGCATCTCTCAGGGATCAGTATTCGGACCGACTTTGTGGAATATATACTTCGTCAGGACCATCAGAGGGTGAGAGGAAATGACAACATAACAAAGAAAAAACTAAAACGGTACTGATGAAGAACAGGAAAACCAAACGGATGACAAAGGTGAAGGTGGGAAACTGCTGCACAAAAGCAAGATAAGCCATTAAGTACGTGGGGGTGATAGTTGAATAGGATGAGTGGGGTAAAAATATGGGGTAAACACATTTAATGTGTGGTAGAAAAGACCTAAATAAACAATCATATATTTGTATAAAATCATGGGAGCGAGTACGAAACCTGTCTAGAAAAACGTATGATGATTAGAATAATCATATGGTCTCAAATTTTATACTCCTGGGGGGAGGTGATAAAAGCTAAGAAATATATCGAACAACTCGCTAAAGTTCAAAGAAGAGCCCTCATAAGAGTCACCAGCGCATACAGAACTACGTCAAATGCCGCTCTGCAGTTAATGAGAGATATACGTCCAATAGATTTGTGTATTAAAAAAAGGATGGGACAAAAACAGAACGAGATCAGGGACGGTACAGAAGAGGAATGGAAAAAGAGGTGGGTTCACATTTTGTGTGACTGCCCCTCCTTAACCGACCTCAGAAAGAGGTTACTCGGGGAGAAGTGGCCGTCCAAAAATGATATCGGGAACCTCCCTCTAAGTGACGTCCTGGCCTACGAAAAAACCTTAAGCTGGTTGATGTGAACAGAGGTAGAGTGGGGAGTTGCACAAGGGGCCCATTAGGGCCTAAGTATGGTGTGCGTTCATTCGCACACTCTACCGTATCCTTACATACAAGAGGTGGGATGGTGATATATAGGCTGCAGGCTGGACCAAGACATTGGTACAAGAGACGGGTCGATGTTGCTAAAACGGAAATGGAGTGAGGTTAATTACCATATCAGCCAATTTCTAGGTGGTTACGGATACTTTAAGAGTTATCTGTATAAGTACAAACGACGCATTTTTCCAGTGTGATAGGTGGGAAGTAGCAAGAACGATAACGGTGAGGAAGGTGTGCAAACGAATAACCCCGAAAACTGTGTGACGACGATGATGGAAAGTGAGCCAGGTAAGTAAAATAATGAACACTATAAAAAAGCTGAAATACCGTTTTTTGTTGTTTTTCTGAGCGGAGTGACCAAAGGAGAGGATCATGAGTACCTAGGAAGAAAAAAAGTAAAAAGAAATGGAAGGAGAGTGGAGGAAGAGAGTGCGCCTGTCTAGCCTCTCAGTTAGATACGTTAAAATTATGATTCAATTAAAAGTTAAGATGTATATTTTATTTGCACATTATTTCTATCGAGCGACCAAGAAGGTGTATCTAAGAAATCGTCGCATGGATGCTGGGAGGATTCGGGATCTCAGCAAGGATCTAAACTCCGAAGAAAACTAATAAGGGAATAGCTTTTATTATTGGAAAGTGTTACCAGATGTCTGTTCACAGATTTTCTCTGACATCGTATAAAAGGATTGGAAGGGATGGATTAGGTTTGAAAAAAGCTGGTATATAATTAAACAAAAATTATAAAAACTTCTAACTTGCTTTTATTTATTGTATATATAGTCGTACTACTTAGTTTCGGGTTAATCCATCATCGGCGACAATGTCAGAGAAACTACAAAAGGCGTAGACTTGAAAACTTTTGAACATTTTGTTAACTGATGGATAAGCAAGATGTAGATAGAAATCTTTTTGTTATAATGGCGTTGTTTTGAAAGTGAATCAAAATAATCAAAGATCGTAATAAAGCTGTGTTGATAAGACGAGAAGAATCTTGCCTCTTTTCGTCTCGCCTTTGTTTATCCATCAGATTATAAAATGTTTAATTTTCACAAATTTTCCAGTCTACACCTTCTCTAGTTTCTCTGACTTTGTCGCCGATGATGGAAGAACCCAAAACTAGTACGATTATTTATAAATAAATGCAAGTTAGAAGTTTTTATGATTTTTATTTGATCATCAATGATCAAATAAAGGAAATACCGGTTGTGAAGGAAATACCTATCACATGGGTATTTCCTTCATAATCATGGTATATAATTGCACTCAACATCGTAATGAAAATTTAATTTAATATCCCGAAGTTAATAATATCCAATCTAACCTCAGGCTATCTAATTGCATCATAACTGCATCAATGAAGCACCATCAAAAAATTTCTTGATGTTGAGTTGAGTTGAGTTCCTTGTGGATTTATTTTATCGGAACTATACACAAAAGGAAGAAGGTCGAAAAGTGAATGCAAAGTTTAAATGTTGAAAAAGGCTAGTTTATACATGAAGTACTCTACGCGATTTATAATGAGAATTAAATTGACACATGTTACGAGTAAATACATAGATATATAAGCAGCAAATCATCGTTATCAAATGAAAAAGCTTTGTCACTACGATTACAAACGACCTGTAAGAAAATTAAAATTACATCTATAGAGCCAAATCTCTAAACAATATAAAACCTCTTATCACTACAAAAATAATCAATGTCAAATCATCATTATTTTCTTTAATTTAAATTCAACTTGATAACGGTTAGAAATAAATTTGGATTTATTTTAAAGAATTTTTAATTTTTTATCCATTTATATTAAAAAAGAATAAGTTAAGTTTAAACGTTTCTAGTTCTAGATATAGTGTTAATTCTAATGCCAGTTTTAGATTTAGGCTATAACGCAAATGGGTTAAGTTGTATGGATTTAAGCACATGAACTGGAACGTTTAAGATTAGTAAGATAAATAGATTAGTAAGGTTAATTTGGCAATATTGTTTTAAGATATTTTGCGCCCCAAGGCTGGGTTCGACGAACAAAGTGCGCCTCTTTTCATACAAAAGCTAAAGAAAACAATTTTCTTTTTTCTAAACAATCAGTTTATAGAGTATTTTATTTCAGAAACTATGCATTGTAGTTATGTCGTCAAAAAATGTCTTCAGATACATGAATAAACCCAACCCAGTCCTGTATACTTGAATTGAAGTAAAACTAAACCAAGAACTAGAATCATTCGGGTTTAATCTAGAATCATTCGTCTTGACAGATGTACGGCTAAACCCGTATGTTTCTAGTTCTAGATCTAGAGTTAGATCTAATGATATAAAACTAGAACTAACAAGTCTTAGACAATCAAGTCTTTAGGCGCACGGCTATACCCAAATCTTTCCACTTCTAGGTCCAGTGTTAGTTTTAGTCTTACATCAATTGAAATATACAGGGTTACCAAATCAGCTTGTAAAGTACTCTACTTTAAAAATTATTCGTTATAGAGGCCTTCGTTAGAAAATGTCTTCAGATGCAGTCTAACTCCAACCAAACCCAACCCAACCTTGCCTATTTGAACTGAAGTAAGACCAGAACTGACACTAGATCAAGGGTTCCCAAAGTTTTTCTTATGCAGACCAATTTAACATTACCAAAATGTATGGTGGGAAAAATTTAAAAAGGAACGTCACACGGGTCACATAGCAGGTCAAATTAATAGGCTTTGCGGGCTACATTACCACAAGCACAGATGCCGGATGCGTGGGTTGGGTCGGATGCATACAAAATTATTATTGGTTTTATCTGATTTGAAGGCTGTTTTCAATAGTTTTTTGTAATTTTTACATACTTTTGAGCGTTTCTTACAGGGAACGTTGTTTTATGTAGAGCACGTATTTTGAATTGAGACTGCTTTTAAAACAACTGAAATGCTTCCACAAGATTTGATACTGATTCTAAAAGACTTGGTCTCCTTCCAGAAGAGTTGATTCTGTTTTCAGAAAACTTGAAATGGTTTCAGAAAACTTGATGTAGTTTTATAAGACTTGATACAGTTTCCAGAAGACTTAATGCTACTTCTAGAATACATGAAATGCTTTCAGAAGATTTAATGTACTTTCAAGAATAATTCCAGAAGACTTGATGCTGCTTCTAGAAGACTTAATATTGTTTCCAGAAAACTTGATACTGCTTCTAGAAGAGTTGATTTACTTGCAACTTGATATTACCTCCAGAAGACCTGAAATGCTCCTAGCTGACTTGCAACTGTATGACTGGAAGACTTGATACTGCTTCTTCTAGAAAACTTGATACATCTTCCGGAAGACTTGATGCTACATCTAGAACACTTGAAATGCTTTGGGAAACTTGAGATTGTCTCTGGAAGACTTAATGTAGTTTCCATAATACTTAAAATACTTTCAGAAGACTTGATATTGCCCCTGGAAGATTTAATATTGCTTTCAGAAGACTTGATACTGCTTCTAGAAGACTTAATATTGCTTCCAGAAGACTTAGTATTACTTCTAGGAGAGTTCATATTACTTGCAACTTGATATTACTTCCACAAGACTGGAAATGCTTCTCGCTGACTTGCAATTTGCTCTGAAAGACTTGATACTGCATATAAAAGAATTTATTGCTTCCAGAGGACTTGATAATGCTTCCAAAAAGCTTGATACTGCTTCTAGAAAACTTGTAATGCTTTCAGAAGACTTGACATTGCTACTGGAAGATTTAAAATGTTTCCAGAAGATTTGATATTTTTTCTAGAAAGCTTGAAATACTTCCAAAAGACTGGATACTTCTTTTCAAAATCGTTAATGGTTTTATCCAGATTGAAGTTATTGTAGAGCTTTTTCTTCCCAATTCAATTCCAGCATTTGCAGCAAATATTTCTTTTTGGAAGGCACATATTTTGAATTTCTGTTGGACCCAATTCAGATTTTTTTGGGAGCTGTTATTCATCACATAAATGTTTTCCCAATTCACTTTTTTTCAGCACCCAGCTCCCATACGTACTTTCGAAAACTGGCGCCTATAACCAGAAGAACATTCAACAAGTTGCTAGATGATTTGGATAAAGTCATTTAAATCAGACTGAATTTAGTGAGCTGGTCTTGATTGATTTGGATTAACAAAGTTTTCCTGTACTTGCGATGGAGATATTTCATTTAACGTGTGAATTGTAAGTAAATTTTTGCAGAGACTAAGTTTTATCACAGTAGGCATTTGGTTAATGATTAAATTGCCTATGGTATGATAGAACATCATGAGCTCTGAGACTATTCTTTATTGTTCTCATGTATGTTGTTTTTCTCCTTTATTATTAGTAAATAGTTTCATAGAATTAGTTTTTGTTTATAATAATTTTCTTTGAATGAGATTATGTTTTAAAAATAATAAAATCCAAGTTCTAATCTATGGTTAGTACTCTGCAGCGACATGGGTTGGTATTATACGCAGAGTACAATTAGATAAGGTAGAGTTGGCCATCCTAACCTTCCTTAGAATATTATTAGTGGTCCATTAGGTAGGCCATCTAGGCCAGGAGTTCCTAAAGAACCTCTGCACCAAACCTAAAACTAGAATCATTCGGATTTAGCGGTCTTAAGGGATGGAGTGCAAAACCTGAATCTTTCTAAATAGTAAAAGATCTAGAGTTAGACTTAATTCATTAATTAGAGTCATTAACCCTCGTACGACCAAAATGATTGAACGAACATTGACAACCATAACGTATCAGTTTAGACCTACGTATGGTAAACCATTTTAGCTTTCGTTCAAAGCTTTAAAACTAAATATTGTATTAGAAATATTTATGGGATGGTTTAAATCACTTCCTCGACATTGATAGCATCCCCGTTTTTGGGTTGTTGATGTTTCGAATCTTCGGTAAGTTATTTTTCTTCCCGTACTTTGCAATATTTATACAATTTGCTATTACTTTTTTATCTTTTTGAATATTTGATTTAAATCGAATTGCAAATATTTCCAGTCTAATTACGACTTTTTTGTTCCAAATTACAAAGCCATTATACTCCGCATTATCAAAATAATTAATAAACAATACTTATGGCCATCGTCTTGTAGTTCTACGGCAACTATACTCTCGAAGACAGGCATCGGAACAAGAGTACATATTTTGAATTGAGATTTGATACTGCTTCCAGAAGACTTGAAACGTTTCAAAAAGACTGACATGCTTCTAGAAATTTGATACTTCTTCTAGAAATGCTTCCATATAACTTCAAATCTTTTTCGCAATTCCAGGCGTAGAGAATCGCATGAGGACTTAATGTCGATAAACAATAGAGTTAAATAACCGTAAAATATATCTTTGTTCAATCCTACCTTTGAAATTGCCAGTTTCTAGCGTAGATACGAGTGTTGAAAGTTGTTATTTTCACTCACTCTGCTAACATTCATAGCAACGAGTGAGTGAAAATATTTTTCACTCACTCTAATTTTTTTCACCCACTATTAGCGAAATTTAAACCTTTAAAGGTACAACTCTTTGTATAAACGTAACGGATGTGCACTAAAAAACGGTAGAGAGCAGACAAGGAATATTAAATGAAGTATTTCACTTGTATAAATTATTAATCTTAATTAATTTGCGTAATGATGACAATTAACAATTTGACACAATTGGTTGTTTATCAATCAATTACGAGGATAACAATGTCAAAAAGTGTCGTCTCCGACATATCGACATGACATTAGCCAAGAATTAACGAATTTTAAGACCGAATTTTCTCTAAATAGTAGGATTGAACAAAACGCTATACAACACACGTGAGAAACCAATATTTTCCACTCACTTGTATGTCTTGTACAAGCCGTAGGCGAGTGTAGAAATCTGACATACACATGAGTGAAAAACCTTACTTTCCTCACTTGTACTGTAATATACTGTTATTATTCTCGTTACAATTAATTTTTTGTTTTTGTTAAATTGTTTTGAAATGAATCGCTGGATACTGGCGTGGTTTCTTGTCTATCTTTGAGCTTTAACAGGTGGATTTAAATTTTATAGTGTGGCATGTACTGGATTCGATACGGTGTTGAAATTAGGAGAATCCTAAGTTGCTCGACTGCCGCATTTGTATAAATATGCTTCGGTGCGCAAAGTATGTACTCGAAATCGATAAAGTCCCGAATTGTATTTAGTCTGAAGTTATTGCTGTGTTAGAGAGCGTAGTGACAGTTCGTAGTGTTGTGTTTACAACTGAATACCGAAATTTTCCGATTAAGTATGATGTCCAGTGATGCATTTTGTTATAATATTTTATTTAGATACCACGTGTCAAGTAATTTACCATATTATAACTTCTATACAACATGACGTCTTCATCTGGGAAAAAACGCTCCTATACGAAGCGTTTTTGCAATGGGGCTTCACTAATGTTGTTGAAGGAAATATAGAAAAATTAACTTGGCAATTAAGACGCTACCTTCTAATTTTTTGAGCGCATTTAATGATATAGTGAAAATTGTCAATTATATTCGAACCAGTGCCACAAATTCGAGAATTTTCAAAATGTTAAGTCATGAAGTTGGTGCAAAATTTGATGCACTAGTGTTCTACACTGATGTACGTTGGCTGTCAAGGGGAAATTTTTTAAATAGAGTGTTTGAGATACATGACGAAATAGCTTTGTTTTTTGAAAATCGTAAAACAGAAAAAGAGAAAATTTTATTCAAAAATAAAAGATAAAACATTTATTTACATGTTGGCGTATTTTTTCAGTGAAATTAACATTTTATATCTGTCATTACAAGGAAATATGAGCAATATTATGATAGCCCAAGACAAGATTGCTGCCTTTTTGCGAAAACTAGAATTTTACAAACGTAGAGTTGGAGTGGGTGACATATCGATGTTTACGCACTTGTCCCAAACATTAACAGCACACAACGAAGAATCTTGCGATTTCACTGACTCCATAGTTCAGCATCTCTTTTCTTTGATGAACTCATTGAACCACTATTTCCCGGACATAGAGAACCGTCAAAGTTTATCCTGGATACTAAGGCCGTTTTCTACAGATGAAGAAATTTTCAAAGATGAAAATGTTGCAGCTAAAGTTCAATTTCTCGAACTATACGTAGACTGTACCTCAAAAATTGAATTCCAATATTCTGATCTTGCAACATTTTGGACAAAAATGCAGGCCGAATATTTAATTTTAGCTGATAGGGCCTTAAGAATTTTAATTCCATTTACCAATACATATAAATGTGAGTACGGTTTTTCAACTATGGTTTCCATAAAAACAAAATCCAGAAATCAGCTCAACGTAGAGCACAACTTACGATGTGCTTTATCAGAAATTAAACCAAACATAAAAAATCTTGTTTCAAATTTATCACAAACTACACACAATTTAAGACAATTGCTAAAGAAAAATATAATTTGGGATTGGACAAGGGTACATGATGAAGAATTTAACAAACTAAAGAATTTGTTAGTCACAGAACCAGTACTAGCGTACTTTGATGAAAAAGAATTAATCACATTATCAGTTGATAGCTCTAAATCAGGAATGGGTGCAGTTATTTTACAAAAGGGCCAACCAGTTAGTTATGCATCAAAATCACTAACAGAAACACAGATGCGATACGCTCAAATTGAAAAAGAAGCTCTTGCAATTCTTTTTGGTTGCCAGAGATTTCACCAGTATTTGTTCGGAAAGAAGTTTTTAGTGGAAACTGATCACAAACCTTTAGAAATAATCTTCAAGAAACCACTAAATAATTGTCCACTCAGACTATAGAGAATCTTAATAAATCTGCAAAACTATGAATTTGAAGTCAGATATAAACCGGGTAAATTGTTATACTTAGCTGATGCATTATCTAGAAGCAGTTACAATGATGAACAGTTTGATCTTAAAGAAAAAGAAATCGAACTTCATTTAAATTTAATACAATATTCAAAGATAAGTCCCCAAAGGTATGATAAAATCAAAGAAGAAACACAAAAAGATACTGAATTAATAGAGTTATTGAAAATTGTAAAAGAGGGATGGCCAGAACAAAAAAAAACTGTAAACATATTAGTTAAACCATATTGGTCAGTTCGAGCTGAAATTACAGAAATAAAAGGAATATTATATAAAGGTGATCAAGTAATAATACCAAATTGCCTTCGTAAGGAAATACTGAATAAGTTACACTATGGTCACATGGGCATAAATAAAACTATTTTAAAAGCAAGACAATTAATATACTGGCCAAACATTAATAACCAAATAATAGATTTGATTAAAAAATGTTATACTTGTGAAAAATTCCAAAATTCGAACACAAAAGAAACAATTATCAACCGAGAACTTCCTAGTAGACCATGGGAAATAATAGCGGCAGATTTTTTTCAATTTGAAGGGAAAGAATATTTAATAATAATTGATGCTTTTTTCAAATTTCCGGAAATAGTTTGTTTGCAAAACAACACCACTAATCAAAATGTAATAAAAAATTTTAAGACAATATTAGCAAGAAATGGAATACCAGACATTTTATACACTGATAACGGACCTCAGTTTGTTAATCAACAATTTCAAAAATTTTTACAAGACTGGGAGATTAGACACATAATCAGTACCCCTAATTATCCACAGTCAAACGGTCTAATTGAACGACATATTCAAACAATCAAAAAACTAATGAAAAAGGCAAAAGAGGAGGGAAATGATATGTATTTAGTCCTTTTGGAATATAGAGCGACACCTTTGGACAGATCATTGCCTTCTCCAGCTGAAATTCTGTATAACAGAAAAATAAAAACTTTGATACCTATATCTGAAAATCTTTTAAATAATAACACTAAAAACAAATTGTACAGGAACCACTATAGAAATACTCAAATTATTCAGAATAATTACTATAACAAAAAATCAAAAGATCTTAATAACCTAAAGAAGGGAGAAAGAGTGGTCGTGCAACAAAAAGATAAAACTTGGAAACCGGGTAGAATAGTAGAAGTAGATCGGAACCATCCAAGATCATACAAAATAAGCTATGATGGAAAGACTGATGTCTATGATAGAAATCGTAAATTCTTGAAGCAATTCAAAGATAACAAGCCGTATATTGATAGGGAAGTTTACGACAACGTTTTTGAACATTATTATAATCTTAATAAACCTTTAAATACTAACAATAACAATCCTGTTATTAACAATAACGATGTTTCGGAAACTCCTGATCTGTCTTTACCCAAAAATACTCTAAGTACCAAAAATGGAAGTAGACCAGTTCGCATTCGGAGAACTCTCACTTATTTGAAAGACTATGTTAATTAAACCAATAAATTGTAAGTTTAGCTTAAGTACAGTAGGAAGTAGAATGCTTAGTTTTGGTAACATAGTTTAACTTTGTTCAGTCTTCCAAAAGAGGGGAGATGTTATATATATCAACAATGTACAAAAGACGAGTTTCGCAGTTGTCAGCACTGACGGGATGAATCGACAACAATGCAGAAAGTGCAATGGCGACATCGACACGAATAAGAAAAGTGACTTGTAGTTTTATAATATTAAGAAGTTAAATAAATGATTATAAACAACAGATGTTTTATTAAACAACGAGAACATAACAAGTAAGAAGCAACATCAACCATCCCATTAATTGCTATTCAAAATTTATGAGTCATCTTTTTTATCAAGGGGTAAATCCCTAGCCCTGGGCAGGTTATATGGGTAATCATGGTTAAGAAGTTAAGAAACACTGCCCTAGAAGTATTTCTTGACTATTACTACTATATACTTGATATTGCTTTCAGAAGAGTTCATATCCTTCTACAAGACTTGAGACCGTTTCTATAAGACTTAAAAGGCTTGGAGGAGATTTTGTATTGCTTCTGGAAAACTTGATATTGCTTGCAAAAAATTTGAAATGCTTCCAGAAGACTTGATATTGCTTCTGGAAGACTCCGAATCCTTCCATAAGACTTGATACCGCTTCTATAAGACATGAAATGCTACCATAAAAATTGATAATGCCTTTCGTAAGATAGGCATCGGAACAACAGTACATATTTTGAATTGAGACTTGAACTACTTTCAGAAGTCTTGATACTACTGCTAAAAGGCTTGTTATTGCCTCTAGAAGACTTGATCTGCTTCCAGAAGCCTTGATACTGTTTCTAAATGCTTTAATACGGCTTCCAAAAAACATTTCGAAAAGACTTGAAATGCTTCCAGGAGAATTGGTATTGCTTCTGAAAGACTTGATATTGCTTGCAAAAAGCTTGAAATCCTTCCAGAAGACTTGATACCGATTCTATAAGATTTGAAATGCTTCCATAAAAATTGAAAATAAAGCTTCTTAAAGATTTTATATTGCTTGCAGAAATTTTGAAGTAAACTTCAACAGTATTGTTGGTTTTATCTGGATTTAAGTTATTATTTCCAATTATTTTTTTAATTTCAATGTATTGAAAGTACGTATTTTCATTTTTTCAGACGTTTTCAAGCTCAATTCGTCGCCTGAGCCTTTTGCCATTTCAGTTCTTTTCAGCAGCCACACGTATTCCTAAATATCGGTGCTATGACACATTTCTTTGATTATAGATATATGTCCTTTGCGGAATAGAATCAGGATGAATAACGAGGGCAATATTTTTAGCAAATCCTTTATATTTCTTCGAACAATCCCAAGTAATGTTAAATTTTTGGTGAGTTCTTCAGCTAACAATATCCACCATATTCCACTATTATTATTAAAAAAAAATCTGATAACGATTTTACTATTCGTTGTCCTTCATTTTTCTCAACTTTTATAAACGTCTCTGCAATTTTTTTGAGGCTTATAGGTCTCCTAGAGACTTGATGCACTATTTGATTCCAAAGCAGTCTGATAATCACAATATTTGTAATATAAAGTTGCATATCGCATGAGAATAGTAATACTAGAGAATATGTGGAAGGACAACAACATAAAATTTGTATTTCGACTATTATTTAAATAATTATTGTTTTCGGGTCATTATTGACCCAGTGTTGGTCATACAAGGGTTAAGCTTAATTCGTTAAGCAATTTTAATCTAACAATTCATTATTATTTACTCAAAAAATTCCAAACGATTAAATTTCTAAAAAATGACTCAGTTTTATCGCAACCGGTTTAATCAGATAACAACCTTTTATTATCGAGCAACACGCCTAAATAAATGATTCAAAAACTATATAACTTAACATAAAATTGTGTTAAACACGAAAAATTAAAAACAATGAGTGCTTCAATCGATAAAGATTTAGTGCCAAATGTAAAACGTGCAATCGATGAAATTATCGCAACAGAAAATTTTGAATCGGCCCCATTGATCGAGATATCCCCCGGATCAAACGTTGGCGATGGGTTCGCTTCAAAAACGCTTGCCATTGATATTAAAGGTTCGAATAAAAACATTAATTTATTTGTGAAGTATTTCCCGGAGAACGCGGAAAATCCTTTGATGAAAATTTTCGAAATGGTTTTTAAGACTGAGTTTAGATTTTATGATAAAATTTTTCCCGAGATGATCAAATTTCAAGAAGAAAAAGGGTTAACACAACAAGAAATTTTTAACAACGTCCCAAAACATTTTAAAACATTAATCGAATTTAATGGGATTCCCCCTATTATTTTAGAGAATCTAAAAAGTGCTGGATATAAATTAAGAGATTTTCGATCACCAATTGATGAGGAACATTTAATATTAACATTAAAAGCTTATGCGCGATACCACGCCGTATCTTTTGCAATGAAAGACCAGAAATTTGAATTATTTAAAAAACTTACGACTGATATTAAAGATTTTCACGTTGCTGCTTTTAACGCGATGGGGATGTCGGAAATCCTTGGAGGGATGATAGAATTATTTTTAAGTGGGTTAGATCAAATTGTTGATAAAAGTTTAATCAACGAATGCAAAACTTTGCGAGAAGTTTTAAGTAACCACGTAGCTAATCTCAACAAATTTGTTGATGATTATGCCGTAATCTGCCAAGGAGATTGTTGGTCTAATAATATGATGTATCTCTATGATGTAAGTTAATTTAAAAAAGATAATAAAAATATAAAATTAATTTAATTCAAGGAATCTACCGGAAAACCTATCGATGTGAAATTAGTAGATTGGCAAATACAACGATATAACTCTCCGGTTCTAGATATTTCTCATTTCTTTTACTCAGTAGCCACTGAAGAAACTTTAAAAAATTTCAATAAATACTTTAATCTTTATCATCACAGCTTGTCGGATTATTTGAAACAATTAGGAAGTGATGCAAGGAGGGTGTACCCGAAAGTGGTTTATTTGAATCATTGGAAAAAATTTTCCAAGTATGGATTGATGATGTGTTTCGGAGCTTTATTGGCCGAGTACATGAAAATGGAAGATTTGCCAGATATCACCGATATAACGTTAAGTGAAAAAATTCCTCAAGAATACATTAAAATCGACGGGAAGAGTATGTACCAGAAGAAAGTTAAATTATTGGTGGAACATTTTGTTGAACGGGATTTTTTGTAATTTCAATTTTATTTTAATAAATGAAGAAAATAGACTTTTTAATATTTATTTGTATACACATATTAATAGATAGAGAATTAAAAGTCCTTTAAAATGAATCCAAACTCGACCTGCTTTTCTCTAACCGTTATTGAGATATTATAATTTAAAGAAAATAAAATAATTTCACATCTGACAGTTTTAACCTGATTTTTTTTTATTTTTTAAACCAAATATACCATATTTGGTGTCAAATGAAAGGATTTTCAATTGTTATCAAGACCATATCAAAATTTGTCAAAAAATGGTTGTATTTAAATTTGACATTTAACACTTTTTAACTAAATTTTTTTATTTTTTATCCCAGAAGGTACCATATTTGGTATCAAATGAAAGGATTTTCAATTGTTATTAAGACCATATCAACACTTGTCAAAATGGTTGTATTCAAATTTGACATTTAACACTTTTTAACCAAATTTTTTTATTTTTTATCTCAGATGGTACCATATTTGCTATTAAATGAAAGGATTTTCAATTGTTATTAAGACCATATCAACAGTTGTCAAAAAATGGTTGTATTCAAGGTTGACATTTGACAGTTTTTAACCAAATGTTTTATTTTTTAACCCAAAAGTTACCATATTTGGTATCAAATGAAAGGATTTTCAATTGTTATTAAGACCATATCAACACTTGTCAAAATGGTTGTATTCAAATTTGACATTTAACACTTTTTAACCAAATTTTTTTATTTTTTATCCCAGATGGTACCATATTTGCTATTAAATGAAAGGATTTTTAATTGTTATTAAGACCATATCAACAGTTGTCAAAAAATTGTTGTATTCAAGGTTGACATTTGACAGTTTTTGAACTATTTTTTTATTTTTTAACCCAAAGGGTACCATATTTGGTATCAAATGAAAGGATTTTCAATTGTTATTAAGACCATATCAACATTTGTCAAAAAACGTTGATATTTAAATTTGACATTTGACAGTTTTTAACCTAATCTTTTTATTTTTTATCCCAGAAGGTACCATACTTGGCATCAAATGAAAGGATTTTTAATTGTTATTAAGACCATATCAACACTTGTCAAAAAATGGTTGTATTTAAATTAGACATTTGACAATTTTTAACCAACTTTTTATGTTTTAACCCATAAGGTACCATATTTGGTATCAAATGACAGGATTTTCAATTGTCATTAAGACCATATCAACACTTGTCAAAATGGTTATATTCAAATTTGACATTTAACAGTTTTTAACAAATTTTTTTTATTTTTTATCCCAGAAGGTACCATATTTGGTATGAAATGAAAGGATTTTCAATTGTTATTAAGACCATATCAAAATTTGTCAAAAAATGGTTGTATTTAAATTTGACATTTAACACTTTTTAACTAAATTTTTTTATTTTTTATCCCAGAAGGTACCATATTTGGTATCAAATGAAAGGATTTTCAATTGTTATTAAGACCATATCAACAGTTGTCAAAAAATGGTTGTATTTAAATTTGACATTTGACAGTTTTTAACCTAATCTTTTTATTTTTTAACCCAAATATACCATATTTGGTATCAAATGAAAGGATTTTTAATTGTTATTAAGACCATATCAACACTTGTCAAGAAATGGTTGTATTTAAATTTGACATTTAGCAGTTTTTAACCAAATTTTTTTTATTTTTTATCCCAGAAGGTACCATATTTGGTATCAAATGAAAGGATTTTCAATTGTTATTAAGACCATATCAACAGTTGTCAAAAAATGGTTGTATTCAAGTTTGACATTTGACAGTTTTTAACCAAATTTTTTTATTTCTTAACCCAAAAGGTGGTACCCAAAAGGTGGTAGGTGTTGTTATTAAGACCATATCAACAGTTGTCAAAAAATGGTTGTATTTAAATTTGACATTTGACAGTTTTTAACCAAATTTTTATATTTTTTAACCCAAAAGTACCATATTTGGTATCAAATGAAAGGATTTTCAATTGTTGTTAAGACCATATCAACATTTGTCAAAAAATGTTTATATTTAAATTTAACATTTGACAGTTTTTAATCTAATCTTTTTATTTTTTAACCCAAATATACCATATTTGGTATCAAATGAAAGGATTTTCAATTGTTATCAAGACCATATCAAAATTTGTCAAAAAATGGTTGTATTTAAATTTGACATTTAACACTTTTTAACTAAATTTTTTTATTTTTTATCCCAGAAGGTACCATATTTGGTATCAAATGAAAGGATTTTCAATTGTTATTAAGACCATATCAACAGTTGTCAAAAAATGGTTGTATTTAAATTTGACATTTGACAGTTTTTAACCTAATCTTTTTATTTTTTAACCCAAATATACCATATTTGGTATCAAATGAAAGGATTTTTAATTGTTATTAAGACTATATCAACACTTGTCAAAAAATGGTTGTATTCAAACTTGACATTTGACAGTTTTTGAACTATTTTTTTTATTTTTTAACCCAAAAGGTACCATATTTGGTATCAAATGAAAGGATTTTCAATTGTTATTAAGACCATATCAACATTTGTCAACAAATATTTATATTTAAATTTGACATTTGACAGTTTTTAACCTAATCTTTTTATTTTTTAACCCAAATATACCATATTTGGTATCAAATGAAAGGATTTTTAATTGTTATTAAGACTATATCAACACTTGTCAAAAAATGGTTGTATTCAAACTTGACATTTGACAGTTTTTGAACTATTTTTTTTATTTTTTAACCCAAAAGGTATCATATTTGGTATCAAATGAAAGGATTTTCAATTGTTATTAAGACCATATCAACATTTGTCAACAAATATTTATATTTAAATTTGACATTTGACAGTTTTTAACCTAATCTTTTTATTTTTTAACTCAAATATACCATATTTGGTATCAAATGAAAGGATTTTTAATTGTTATTAAGACTATATCAACACTTGTCAAAAAATGGTTGTATTCAAACTTGACATTTGACAGTTTTTGAACTATTTTTTTTATTTTTTAACCCAAAAGGTATCATATTTGGTATCAAATGAAAGGATTTTCAATTGTTATTAAGACCATATCAACATTTGTCAACAAATATTTATATTTAAATTTGACATTTGACAGTTTTTAACCTAATCTTTTTATTTTTTAACTCAAATATACCATATTTGGTGTCAAATGAAAGGATTTTTAATTGTTATTAAGACTATATCAACACTTGTCAAAAAATGGTTGTATTCAAACTTGACATTTGACAGTTTTTGAACCATTTTTTTTATTTTTTAACCCAAAAGGTACCATATTTGGTATCAAATGAAAGGATTTTCAATTGTTATTAAGACCATATCAACATTTGTCAAAAAATATTTATATTTAAATTTGACATTTGACAGTTTTTAACCTAATCTTTTTATTTTTTAACCCAAATATACCATATTTGGTATCAAATGAAAGGATTTTTAATTGTTATTAAGACTATATCAACACTTGTCAAAAAATGGTTGTATTCAAACTTGACATTTGACAGTTTTTGAACTATTTTTTTTATTTTTTAACCCAAAAGGTATCATATTTGGTATCAAATGAAAGGATTTTCAATTGTTATTAAGACCATATCAACATTTGTCAACAAATATTTATATTTAAATTTGACATTTGACAGTTTTTAACCTAATCTTTTTATTTTTTAACCCAAATATACCATATTTGGTATCAAATGAAAGGATTTTTAATTGTTATTAAGACTATATCAACACTTGTCAAAAAATGGTTGTATTCAAACTTAACATTTGACAGTTTTTGAACTATTTTTTTTATTTTTTAACCCAAAAGGTATCATATTTGGTATCAAATGAAAGGATTTTCAATTGTTATTAAGACCATATCAACATTTGTCAACAAATATTTATATGTAAATTTGACATTTGACAGTTTTTAACCTAATCTTTTTATTTTTTAACCCAAATATACCATATTTGGTATCAAATGAAAGGATTTTTAATTGTTATTAAGACTATATCAACACTTGTCAAAAAATGGTTGTATTCAAACTTGACATTTGACAGTTTTTGAACTATTTTTTTATTTTTTAACCCAAAAGGTACCATATTTGGTATCAAATGAAAGGATTTTCAATTGTTATTAAGACCATATCAACATTTGTCAACAAATATTTATATTTAAATTTGACATTTGACAGTTTTTAACCTAATCTTTTTATTTTTTAACTCAAATATACCATATTTGGTATCAAATGAAAGGATTTTTAATTGTTATTAAGACCATATCAACACTTGTCAAAAAATGGTTGTATTTAAATTTGACATTTGACAGTTTTTAACCTAATCTTTTTATTTTTTAACTCAAATATACCATATTTGGTATCAAATGAAAGGATTTTTAATTGTTATTAAGACCATATCAACACTTGTCAAAAAATGGTTGTATTTAAATTTGACATTTGACAGTTTTTAACCTAATCTTTTTATTTTTTAACCCAAATATACCATATTTGGTATCAAATGAAAGGATTTTTAATTGTTATTAAGACTATATCAACACTTGTCAAAAAATGGTTGTATTCAAACTTGACATTTGACAGTTTTTGAACTATTTTTTTTATTTTTTAACCCAAAAGGTACCATATTTGGTATCAAATGAAAGGATTTTCAATTGTTATTAAGACCATATCAACATTTGTCAACAAATATTTATATTTAAATTTGACATTTGACAGTTTTTAACCTAATCTTTTTAACTCAAATATACCATATTTGGTATCAAATGAAAGGATTTTTAATTGTTATTAAGACCATATCAACACTTGTCAAAAAATGGTTGTATTTAAATTTGACATTTGACAGTTTTTAACCTAATCTTTTTATTTTTTAACCCAAATATACCATATTTGGTATCAAATGAAAGGATTTTTAATTGTTATTAAGACTATATCAACACTTGTCAAAAAATGGTTGTATTCAAACTTGACATTTGACAGTTTTTGAACTATTTTTTTTATTTTTTAACCCAAAAGGTATCATATTTGGTATCAAATGAAAGGATTTTCAATTGTTATTAAGACCATATCAACATTTGTCAACAAATATTTATATTTAAATTTGACATTTGACAGTTTTTAACCTAATCTTTTTATTTTTTAACTCAAATATACCATATTTGGTATCAAATGAAAGGATTTTTAATTGTTATTAAGACTATATCAACACTTGTCAAAAAATGGTTGTATTCAAACTTGACATTTGACAGTTTTTGAACTATTTTTTTTATTTTTTAACCCAAAAGGTATCATATTTGGTATCAAATGAAAGGATTTTCAATTGTTATTAAGACCATATCAACATTTGTCAACAAATATTTATATTTAAATTTGACATTTGACAGTTTTTAACCTAATCTTTTTATTTTTTAACTCAAATATACCATATTTGGTGTCAAATGAAAGGATTTTTAATTGTTATTAAGACTATATCAACACTTGTCAAAAAATGGTTGTATTCAAACTTGACATTTGACAGTTTTTGAACCATTTTTTTTATTTTTTAACCCAAAAGGTACCATATTTGGTATCAAATGAAAGGATTTTCAATTGTTATTAAGACCATATCAACATTTGTCAAAAAATATTTATATTTAAATTTGACATTTGACAGTTTTTAACCTAATCTTTTTATTTTTTAACCCAAATATACCATATTTGGTATCAAATGAAAGGATTTTTAATTGTTATTAAGACTATATCAACACTTGTCAAAAAATGGTTGTATTCAAACTTGACATTTGACAGTTTTTGAACTATTTTTTTTATTTTTTAACCCAAAAGGTATCATATTTGGTATCAAATGAAAGGATTTTCAATTGTTATTAAGACCATATCAACATTTGTCAACAAATATTTATATTTAAATTTGACATTTGACAGTTTTTAACCTAATGTTTTTATTTTTTAACCCAAATATACCATATTTGGTATCAAATGAAAGGATTTTTAATTGTTATTAAGACTATATCAACACTTGTCAAAAAATGGTTGTATTCAAACTTAACATTTGACAGTTTTTGAACTATTTTTTTTATTTTTTAACCCAAAAGGTATCATATTTGGTATCAAATGAAAGGATTTTCAATTGTTATTAAGACCATATCAACATTTGTCAACAAATATTTATATGTAAATTTGACATTTGACAGTTTTTAACCTAATCTTTTTATTTTTTAACCCAAATATACCATATTTGGTATCAAATGAAAGGATTTTTAATTGTTATTAAGACTATATCAACACTTGTCAAAAAATGGTTGTATTCAAACTTGACATTTGACAGTTTTTGAACTATTTTTTTTATTTTTTAACCCAAAAGGTACCATATTTGGTATCAAATGAAAGGATTTTCAATTGTTATTAAGACCATATCAACATTTGTCAACAAATATTTATGTTTAAATTTGACATTTGACAGTTTTTAACCTAATCTTTTTATTTTTTAACTCAAATATACCATATTTGGTATCAAATGAAAGGATTTTTAATTGTTATTAAGACCATATCAACACTTGTCAAAAAATGGTTGTATTTAAATTTGACATTTGACAGTTTTTAACCTAATCTTTTTATTTTTTAACCCAAATATACCATATTTGATATCAAATGAAAGGATTTTTAATTGTTATTAAGACCATATCAACACTTGTCAAAAAATGGTTGTATTCAAATTTGACATTTGACAGTTTTTGAACTATTTTTTTTATTTTTTAACCCAAAAGGTACCATACTTGGTATCAAATGAAAGGATTTTCAATTGTTATTAAGACCATATCAACATTTGTCAAAAAATAGTTATATTTCAGTTTGACATTTGACAGTTTTTAACCTAATCTTTTTATTTTTTAACCCAAATATACCATATTTGGTATCAAATGAAAGGATTTTTAATTGTTATTAAGACCATATCAACACTTGTCAAAAAATGGTTGTATTCAAATTTGACATTTGACAGTTTTTAACCTAATCTTCTTATTTTTGAACCCAAATATACCATATTTGGTATCAAATGAAAGGATTTTTAATTGTTATTAAGACCATATCAACACTTGTCAAAAAATAGTTGTATTCAAATTTGACATTTGACAGTTTTTGAACTATTTTTTTTATTTTTTAACCCAAAAGGTACCATATTTGGTATCAAATGAAAGGATTTTCAATTGTTATTAAGACCATATCAACATTTGTCAAAAAATATTTATATTTATATTTGACATTTGACAGTTTTTAACCTAATTTTTTTATTTTTTAACCCAAATATACCATATTTGGTGCCAAATGAAAGGATTTTCAATTCCTATTAAGACCATATCAACATTTGTCAAGAAATGTTTATATTTAAATTTGACGTTTGATAATTTCTAATCTAACTTTCTTATTTTCTAACCCTAATATATCATGTTTGGTATCAAATTAAAGCATTTTTAATGCTTGTTAAGATTGTTTCAATATTTATCAAAAATCATTACATTTAATTTTAACATTTGACATTTTCTAACTTAACTTTTTCATTTTTAACGTAAATCTATCGTGTTTGGTATCAAATAAAACCATTTTTAATTGTTATTACACCATTCATTAAAAAACCGTTATATTTAACTTTGAAATTATAATATTAAAATAATTAATAACACCTTTTTATTTAAAGGTTAAAATCTATACAACATAAACATTACAGATTTGTAAACAAATTTAAGTCACATCATCAAAAATATTTTACGTCAATCACTCATTTAATATTATCTTTTCAAGGTTATATTAAATTATTATCAATGAAATGTTGCACAATAACTTTAATTGTATCAATAAATTTTTGATGATGTTTAATAATAGAAGATAACGAATCGACATCAAATTGTTGATTCTCAAATAAATCTGGGATTTCATCCTTTTCAAACAACTGCAATTTAATTATACAAAATGAAAAGGCAAGACCGAAAGGTGCGCATTTTCTCCAATGATTTATAAAAATTTCGCGAGGAAATAGCTTTTTTGGGTCACTTCCTAGCTCGACAATCCTTTCGCATAAGCATTGATAATAAAAATCCAAATAAAAATCGATTTTGTCCAAAGATTCTTTTGTGGATAATGTATAAAAATGGTAACTAAAATCCAACAGCGGCGAATTATGTCTTATACACTGCCAATCAATTAATTTAACATCAATCGGTTGATTTTGATCCTAAAATAAAAAATTAAAACACTAATAATATTTAATTTTTGTTACTTACGTTATAAAGGAACATGAAATTGTTCGACCTACAATCTCCTTGGGAAATCACAGCGTATTCATCAAAATTTTCCGGGTTATTTTTAATAGCGCGGCATAAACGATCCGAAAGATTTTTACAACGTTCCAAAATAATTTTATCCGAAATCGGATCTAAACTGTCAATGAATTGATTAACACCGCTTGTTAACATTGTTTTTAACCCAATAGTTTCAAAGTTTTCACTAAAAAAGTCTCCTAAACCGTCGGAGAGACGTTTATAAGTCTCAAAATCTTGATCCTTTAAGGCGTAAGAAATTGCGTGGTACCTAGCAAATGCTTTTAGTGACATTCTTAAATGAGAATCATCGATAGGATTTTTCACATCTCTTAAAACGTAATTTAAACATTTTAAATTCTTCATAATGATTAAAGGAGCGCCCCCATTGTTAATACTCGTTTTGTAATAATCAGTAGTGTTATTAAACGGATCTTTAATTTTTTTGTTTAATTGGAATTTAGTAAACTCCGGATATATCTCTTCGTAGAATCTGCGTTCGGTTTGATAAGCATTTATAAAAGTTGTTTTAAAATCTGCTCCTGTTTCTTCCGGCAAATATTTTACGAACAAATTTAACGTTTTATCATCGTTACCTTTAATTGAAACTGCGTAATTTTTGGATATGTATCCATCTCCTACATCGGACCCTTTAATTACATCCAATTTTACCGGGGTTTTTATGTTTTCCTTGGAAATTAGTGCATCTAAGGCAGATTTTACACTATTTATTAATTGAACTTGCATTGATAACGGTTGATACTACGCTTCTCTTTTGAATTAACCGATATCTCCGAGTGAATAAATGCATGTAGTGTTCAATTGAAGTTAAAAGAGGGGATAATTGCGGTGGAATTCTACTGATGAAGTTTTTTTTAGTTATGATCCACATAATTAGAAAATTATATGGTTATAGATATGGTTGATAACTTGAGGTTAAAGATTAATTGTAGTTTTTGGTAGATTTTTATTCCTGATGAAGATAAGATAATTTTCATAAAACTGTTCATCAGGGAAGGTAAATATTGTGTATTACCTGACTTCTAACATTACTTTGTAATCTCAAAATGTTTTATATCTTAAATTCTGACAGCTTTGGAGAATACTTTTTTATTAAATATGTTCACAAATATGTCAATTTTATGTGGATGAATTTTAAAAAGTTATTTCTGAAAAACTGAGCATCATATTGTATATTATCAAACCTCAAACGTCACTTTTTAGCTTGAAAAAGTTTCATATCTCAAATCTTAATAGCTTTGGAGACATCGTTATTACTAAATTTGTTTTCAAATATGGCAATTTTAAGAAAATAAATGTTAAACATTTGTTTGAGAAAACCTGCTCGTCAGGGAAGGTAAATATTGTGTATTACCTAACTTCAAACGTAACTTTTTAAACTCAAAAACTCACTAACTTCATATCGTAAAGCCTAACAGCTTTGGAGAGAACTTTCTTAACGATAAATCAATTCTCAAAATACATCAATTTTATGATCATGACATATAAGTTACTTATTCTAAATCTTATAGTTTTCGTAATAGCCTATTTGGAGATCGAAGTTGAACCACCCTGTACACTTAGAAATTGTGAATATGGTCTATTTCAGATAATCCTTTCTTTATTCAGAGCAATATCATATTGAACCAAATAGGTTTTTCCAGGCTGATTGGAAAATGTTCCAGGAAATGCTCCAACTAACTTTGTGAATCCCTCTTTTGTTCTTCTGTAATCTTGTCAACTATCAATTCATTTTGTTTGTTGTAAAACTTCTGTAGCCAGTAACTTTACTGGCTACTTCTTTCTTTTCAGTTTTCAGTTCACTGCAGCAAGCCTCAAGATATGATTCTTTAGTGAAGTTTTTAGTGTACTTCCTTATTTTGAGAAGTTCCTAAGGGTTTCCTAATTTATCTAACCGTAAACCATAATTTATCTACCGATAAACAATAAGAGCAGCGATATTAACACAGAAAGCCTTTCGTACTTACGTTTTACTTACGTTTCTCAGTGTCTTACTAAGAATTTGAGTGTTATGCGTAATTAATCAAGGTGTAACAGGAATAAGACTCTATCTTCTTAGGGGATCGAAGTCCCCCATGGTTCGTTTATTAAAGCAGCTTTAAAATTCATGAAAAACGCCTTGAAGTTTGCGCAGTCATTTAGGTACACCCTGTATATTCATTCATATCTCTCCTTCCCTGAAGATGTTACATACATCTCAACTATTTCAGTTTTTTCATAACACGGTTTCAATAAATTTACATATACCAGGATTTTGTTTTCTTCTTCCAGTTAATTCTTTTAGTATATACAGTGCACTCCGCTTAATTGGGACACATCGGGTCTTATTCAATCTGTCCCAATTAAATGGTTGTCCCAATTATCCGATAGTAAAAAAAAACGGTTATAGAAAACACTACGTATTTTTATCTACACGATAAAAAGTAATTATTGTTGAAAATTAAAAGTGAAAATGTTAAAATAAACATTTATAAGAAAAAATTAAATAAATAAACAACAAAAATAATGATAAAGAAAACCACATTTTTTACTTAGGTAAAAATACTTGTCCAAAGTACTTTGGTTTCCACGGTTCATAATTTTTTTATTTATATACTCTGCACATTTATGTAAAGATTCAATTGGAGAATCTTCATTGTCCGTTTGCATAAAAAAACGTCTTAAAACTTTTATACTTCTCTTAGCTTCTAGAATACGTATAGGATTATAGATTTCTTCGTCGCTACTTTCTTGAACTTCCTTATTAGAGATCAGTTTTGTAGATCCAATTTCATCAATAATATCACCCTCGTAGTCTTCGGTATTATTACAACACTCCAAATTTGCGTCTATTTCTAGAAAATCATTAACGTTGTTGACTTGCCGAAGTACAACGTCATTTATGATTTCACTTGAAGTGACCATTTGTTCAGAAAGTTGCATGTCGCTGGGATCTTTAAAGCCACTATGGTTAAAACAATTGCGTATACAGTCACTATTAACATTTTTCCAACTGTCTGCTACAAATTGTATAGAGTTTAGTATGTTCACTTTCGAGCTAACCTCTTTGGAGCTAGATGATGATGTCAAGGAAAATTCTTCTATTTTTTCAATGGTGTGATGCACTAAAGCTTTACGATAGTGGAATTTAAAATTTTTCATAACACCCATGTCCATAGGTTGTATTAATGAAGTTGTATTGCAAGGCAGGAATTCTAATTGTATATTTTTCAAATTGTTTGTATCGAGACGAGCAGGGCATTATCGAGCAGCAATACAATTTTTCTAGATAATTAATATAAAATTTTCAGTTGTTGATCCCATTTCGTGTTTAAAAATATTTGCAGTCATCCAGGCATTTTTATTTGAATGATATTTACCGGCAGACTATTTATTGATATCCCCTTGAAACATCGAGGCTTTGCCGTTTTACCGATAACCAAAAGTTTTCTCTTTTCAATGCCGGACATATTGGCGCAGAATAGAACAGTTATGTTGTCCATAGCTCTTTTAAACCCGACTAATGTCTCATTCCTGTAACACAGTGATCCATCTGGTGTTGCATGGTAGAACAGACCAGTTTCATCGGCATTGAAGATGTTATCTGAACTGAACAACTTTTGCAGTTCTGGAAGTTTTTCCTTTTTCCATTTATCAGCGGCGACCACATTTGCGCTACCCTCCTCCCCTTTTTGGGTTTATTGCAGAAAAGCAACGATTGGGAGCATCATCAACTTCTGGTTCTTTTCCCTCTCGCTTCCTTTTACGCGATTCCGCTTGGTTTTCAGCATTAATCTATTATTTTCCAAGTTCATCTTTTTGTTTTATTAATCGGCTGATCGTTGACTTTGGAAGGACCACCGTTTTCTCTAATTGGCGTAGAGGCGTATTGGGTGGCTGGTTTTCAATTTGTCGGAGCATATTGATTTTTTCTTTTAATGTTGTCATTGAGTGACATTTTAGTGCTTAAGTCACTACGTGTTAACAATAAGAAGTGTAACATTGAACTGAGTCGAAAACACGAGGCGAAAATAGACTTTGGTGCCTAGACGTAATCGGGCTAGGCGTTCATGTGCGGCTTGTCCCTTTAAATTGGAGTTTATTTACGTTTTTTATTATATTTTTATTAATTTCTCAACTTTCTCTCAACTCCAATTTAAAAGGCTCGATCAGGGCTCAATACAGACACCAAAACTGAAGGTTACTGAAACGCCTATGAAAAACAGCAAAGGTTTCGACAAAACTGACGCTTCTATATACAGACTGCACGCGGCCGACCTGCGGATAGATGCATTAGCAATAGCTGGGCGACCGTAAGTGGGCGGAGCTTGCGCTCTCAGATATCGAAACCTTTAATGCTTTGAGAACGGGTGGTTTTTATTAAAGTTAGTTATCAATTGTTTTTACTAACCACAATTTGTAAAATTATGTAAAATAAGAAGGATTTGTTAAAATTAAAAAGAAATAAATCCCTGGTACACAGTACTAGTAATTTTCTTAGTTATGAAGCATCAGATCATTTTAGTGCAAAAATATTACAGCAACAAATTTTCATCATAACTTCATACCAATAAAAAAAAATATAAAACAAATAAAATGAAACATAATTCTCCTCATTTATTTAATAAATGTTCAAATAAACCACCCTCTTGAGCTGAACAATAACCCAACCGGTTGTACAAATTTATGTTATTTAAATTTAATTTACCGGTATTTATGCTTATGCAAAATTTTTAGCACTGTTGTTGCTCCAATACCAATTTCACGGGCAATTTCGCGAGAAGATTTGTGCGGATTCAATTCTGCTAATGCACATATTGCAATCTCCAAAGTGCTGATGTTATCTTCTGCTTCATTTTTGTTTTTATTATTTATTAATGTGAAATTTGATTCGAAATATTTCACTGTATTTCGTATGGTATTTGCAGAAGGAATTGGCCTTTCCGGATAGTTCACAGCAAATAAATCGCGACATACTTCCGCAGAATTACCACCATAAAATTGCTTTATCATAAACAACTTTTCTTCGGGCGTATAATACTCCATTTTGAGAAATTGTGCACTACAAATTTTAGCGAAATCGCTAGGCACACTAACCCAACCACAATCGCTAAACAAATGCAGTAAATGAGTAAAAACCAGTCTTTATCGTTCTTCTGGGATGATTTGACGCCTGTCTAGGAATGATGTCATAGCTCTGTGCGAAAAAGTAAGAGAATTTCTATCGAAGTACTATCAAACCTACGAATCATGCCAGAAATTTCGATTTTTTGTTAAAATAAAAATCAATTTTTTAGAACCTCTAAAGATTTCATTTTTAATAAAATTAAAAAGATAAATTCCCAATTTGTATAAAATCGCATTGTACCGCCCCACAGTGGGGTATTTGACCTAAAAAGCTGGTCAAAATTCAAATTTCCAAAGTTTTATAAAAACAGGTAAAAAGCGGCAAATATTGTAGTACAATAGATAGGGAATACCAGAAAAACATTTCAGGTACTGTACCTATAAAACCCACGGCGTGAAGTCATTTCAAAGTTAATCTTTCGAATCATCACTTCGGTGCGTGATATTTTGTGCTTCTGAGTTTTATTTATCAATTGTGTATTTTTTTCTTCACGTCATGGAATTTTCGGAACAAGGTAAGTTATAATGTGTACTATCTGGTCCATTAAAATCATTTTTTTATTAACGCTATTACCAGTTAAAAAAAATCTTAATTGTAAACCATTTTCTGTGATCAATTTTTATGTTCAAAATGATTTTTGTTGTAGTGTACCCCTATGTACCGCAGTATATATTTTTTTAATCTGTTCAGTAACTTATCTACGACAATTTTAATCAAGAATTTCTCGCGGAAATTCGCAGATCCACTTTTTATGAATTTTTCTTTGAGCACCTACCTTTAAAAAAAAAAAATTTAATATTCTTGCGTTGCATTGTGGGTAGGCTTTTGACATAAAACGATTAAAATTTACTATAAATTAATAAAATATAAAGTCTGTAAAATCTATCTAATAGATAATTTCAATATAATTTTAGGTTCATCTGGGATGAAAGTAGTAACCCGTAGGCATCTTTACGAAATCATGCGAAATTGTCCAGAAAAAAATTTCTCTAAAAAATTAGATTTTATGGAGAAATATTTAGTTGAAGATACAAATTTTACCAAGGAAAAAAGTGAAAATGTTTATCTACAAATAAGAATTCTAAAATCGAAATTTAGAACTAAGTGGCAAGCTGCTCATAAAAAACACGAAGTGTTTTTAAAAAATAATGCCGCTTGGCTAGATGGCACTATCTGCATACCATTTGAAAGACAAACTTCAGGCACTGTTGGTCGACCAACAATACATTTTGATGAATCAAGCGAACGAACAAAGAGGAGAAAAACTAAAGAATTGAGAAGTTCGTCGGTAGCTGAATTAACTTATGCTACACAAATGAAGCTACGGGAATCTGGCAATGTAGCTGCTTCTCGTGTAGTGAAAGATGTTACAGTTTCTCCAACACGAGGACAAAAATATCAAGCTGCATTTTCGCAAACTGCAAAAAGTAACGTTAGAGGATTGTCACCGCTAGAAGCTTTGGCAATATTTGTAGAAGCAGGTTCATCTCGAAGAGAGTACGAAATTTATAGGAGTGCTGACAAGACATTATATCCTTGCTATAGTATATTGCAACGAGAAAAGAAAGCGTGCTATCCATCCAAGGATGCGATAATTGTCAGCGAAACTAGTGCTGAAATAAAATTACAAAATTTACTGGACCACACGTCTTCACGCTTATGCGAATATCTGAAAGACGTATTACTAATGTTAAGCGATGAGGAAATGAAAAGCTTAGAATTAATATATAAATGGGGATGTGACGGCTCTCATCAGTCACAATATCAACAAAAATTTGAAAATACCACGTCTTCTGATGCACATATTTTCCAAAGTTCCATGGTGCCATTAAAATTGTTGGCCAAGAAAAAAACCATTTGGTTGAATCCTAAACCATCTTCTGCCCATTATTGTAGACCTATAAGGATTAGATATCTACAGGAAACTGTGGACGTCACAACAGAAGAGGTAGATTACATTAATGACCAAATTAGAGAATTAAACCCGACTAATGTTGCAATCCAAGGAATCGATGGAAAAATTAAACACACTTTAATTTTTTGTATGGTCGATGGCAAAGTATGTAACTCCGTTACACATACTACATCAACCATGAGGTGTTATATTTGTGGCGCAACATCAAAAGAGTTTAATAACATCGCTCAGAAAAAACCCATAAAGCAGGACACGTTAGAATTCGGGTTATCTATTCTCCATGCGAGAATTCGTCTATTCGAGCATATTTTGCACATTTCATACAAAATTCCCATAGGAAAGTGGCAGGCCAAAGCAAAAGAAGATACTGAAATTGTAGCAAACACAAAACAAAAAATTAAACAATTATTTAAAACGGAAATGGGATTATTAGTGGACATACCTAAACCCGGTTTTGGTAACACTAATGATGGCAATACCAGCAGAAGATTTTTTAACGACCCTGAAGTTGCTGCTAAGATTACTGGTGTAAATCAAGAATTTATATTTCGTATTAAAGTAATCTTAGAAGTAATATCGTCTGGAAAAAAAGTAAATGTAGAAAAGTTTGAGGCTTACACTTTCGAGACGGCTCAACTTTACATTAATTTATACCCATGGTACCCAATGTCTCCAACTCTCCATAAAATTTTGATCCATGGACCAGAAATTTTAAAAAATGCTCTGTTACCTATAGGGCAATTATCAGAAGAGGCAGCGGAATGCAGAAACAAACATTTTCGAAATTATCGAGAAAAATTTGCGCGGAAATATTCGAGAGTAAAATGTAACGAAGATGTATTAAATCGCTTATTATTAACTTCAGATCCGCTGCTCTCTTCGATGAGACAAAAAAGAAAAACTCTTTCAAAGCCATTTCTGAAAGAAACTGTAGAAATGTTGCTTCCCGATGAGAAAGAAGAAGATGATGATGAAGAAGAACATGAAGAAGAAATAGAAGAAGATTTTGATTAGTAAATGTATATTGATTTATATTGCAAAAAAAAAATATTGTTTATGTTGTAAACAATATTTATATTGTAAATAACCAATTTATATTGTAAATAAATAACCTATTTGTAATTTATATTGTAAATAATTTAATATCTTAATTTACCTATATTTTTTAGAGCTACTTCTCATACCTGCTATTTCCGAGTAGATTTTTAAACAAGTATTTATTGTGAAGTGTCTTTTTTAGCTTTTCTCAAAATAAAACGGAGCAGTAAAAGTAATGAGTTATTTTTCTTAGAACTTCTCAAAAGGGTAGGTTCTGTCACAAAATATTTTATAGCATTTTTTTGTTTACATTTCCCATATATACCTGCAGTTCAATTTTAAAATAATTGGTACCACAAAATAATAGCAATCTATTGTATCCGGAACTTCTTTACAAATTAGCTTGGTATTTCCTATCCTTAAAAATTTATAACAGAAAATAATTAAGGACCTATTTGTTTAAAGTAGGTATTCAAGTATATCATCTCTACCTTCAGGTCAGGTTTATACAAGCACAATTAATAGCCAAAGAACAATTAATTAATACAGCGATTTTGTTCGTAAATATATCTTTTTTGTTATTTATTTTCACATTACTTGGCTCCTAGATTTTTTTAAACATTTTTTTCAAGTTTATCATATCAAAACATATAAAATAAAACCATAAAATAATTTTGGCCAACTTTTTGGGTCAAATACCCCACTGTGCGCCCTCCGTACGAGTATCACGGCTAGAACGGTGCGGTTGATTACGTCTGTCTCCGTCGCACTACGAGTTTCGTGCGGTTGCAGCAACCTGCGGATAGGGCTTTTCAATGTGTTAGACAAGGCATAGGACTTTAATGAGTTAGATAAAGAAATACATATCAACTCCAATCGGCCTGAGAAGTAAACATAGTATATCTGTTCTGTGTTAACTAATAGAAACCTTATGCCGTTCTTTTCCCACTTACGTTAAGCCTATCCGCAGCTCGAGCGCGAGCAGTCTGTATAGCGCCAGGCGTAGCGCCTCAAAGACGCGACGAACTGGATCGATTAACCGGAGGGTTGTCCCCAATAACCGGAGTAAAATTATATATGAAAAGTTTCGGTCTTTTTAATTTTGTCCCGATTAAGCGGTTGTCCCTATTAACCGTTAACCAATTAAGCGGAGAGCACTGTATCTGCCTAGTTAGTGTCTAATATTTTCTTGACAACTTTCTTTTGATCTCCCCTTGTATTTGTAACTTATTCGTTCTAGCTAGCATCATCATTTTATCCTTTTGTAAATAACTTCTTTTGTTCTGTTATTATAATATTTCTTTGCCGTGTTCTATGCTTCCTTCATACTAATTTCTACAAATTCTTGTAATTTCAAAATATAACCAACTACTAGTTCATTAGTATCTGTAACGTAATCAATTTTTGTTTAAGATTTAATCTAAGTCGTTTTCGTGAAAAACGATCCGTCGAGTTTGAGAGTAGAGCGTGCGAGCGAGTAGGTGACACCAAGAAAATTGTTTCGGCGAGTTAATTATTTTCCTAAAATTGAGGGATTTCTCCCGAAATAATATAAACTGGGACGTTTATTGGGAAGCACAAGGTGCTAAATTGGGAAAACGGACCCATTTTTACCGGATTCCGGGATTTTAAGCTCGTAATAGCTCTGAATTTAGTCTTTTTGGTTTGGAAATGTACGACACATTTCGTTTTTTTGAGGATAAGCCCTGACATCAATCAGGTACGTGTCGCCATCATGGTTAAACATTTAGTTTATTGTTTCTTTTGTTTTTGTTTTCATTTTAAGGGTTTTTAGTATAGATAATTAAATTTGGTTATTGAATTGGGGGAATAAACGAAATTTTGTTTTATTGGAAAGGCGACAATTCTTCGGCGGACCTCGTAAATTGGAAAGGGAAAAATAAAATAAAGCAAACAAAGAATTTGGGAGAAATTTAAAGTGAAAAGAAAGAAATACTGTAAGTAGTCTTAAGTTTTTTTTTGTTGATCGGATTTCTTTTGTTTCCGAACAAGTTTTTGTATTTTTTTTTATATTTAAATTCTAAAGATTAATTTTTTTTTGTTGTTTGTATTATATCATAATACCGTTGATTTTTTTTGTATTAAATTCTTTTTTTTGTAATTTTTTTACTATTTTCACCAACCGTCCAACCACGTTAAATACGTATAAAATTGAGTATATATTGTTGGTTTTGTGTTTGGAAATCAGGACACGCCCTAAGATCGGCGAAGTATTCTTATTTGTACTTTTTTCTCAAATAAGTGGCGCCCACCCCTTTCCCGGGAATTATTTTTTTGTGACGTTTCCTTTCCTGATTGCCAGACATAAGACTTTGGTTTTTTTCTACGTCACATATCTCTCGGGAATGCTCATCAAATCTGACACATTGTAAGCGAGGAAAACCTTAAAAGCAATAGCTCCAATCAATGTAATTTTTCTTGGAGAATCTGACTGCAACTGGTACAACTGTTTCTCGGGCAACTTGTCCACGATAGAGTCCAGTTACAGTACAAATAATTTTACAATGTAACTAGACTCAGAACTAGAAGTATGAAGCAATTACTTTAAGAGGAATTAAAAAAACTAAGAATAATTAAGCATGAATCCTGGGGAAATCGAAGATCCTCTGAACCGGCTTTAAGATTTGTAGAAGATGCTGATAGCAACGATGTACTAAAACCTGAACGCATTGTCAATAAATTTCTACACTAGTGACATTCATTTCTTTAATCCATTAATGCCCTCGGATTCCCAAGCAAAATAAAAAAATGTAACATTTGTAAAAATTACATCAATATGATTAGGTCACATAATAACACAACTAAAACAGATATTTCACAATTTTTTATGTTAACTTTCGAATAAGTATGAGTACACTAGGCTCATTAAGGATAAAACAATATAAGTCTGTCTAATATAATCTCTATATCTCTAATAAGATTGATATTAGCTTTTCTGATATTAAAAATTGACCTAGGGTACGTTAGATGACAAATAAACCATATTATTTACGGTGTACCAGTGTACGCGAACAGGTACAGTGGTCAATAATGAGTTAAGAAGTTTTAGATACAATTATTACATCAATCATGAAAAAATACATGAACGATTACAACAATGTTACAAGAATACATTGATTATTAAAAAAATAAATCTGTACTGTAGGTACATGACACAAAAACTGTTTTATCACAAAATTTGTTTAAAATACCCCTTTTCATAAGCATCAACAATTACACCCCTCACCCTACTCGTGTAAGTTTCCATATTTACTCCGGCCAAAAGCCATTCTTTCTGCATGTCAACCAAAACACTCACATCTTTAACATCTTCAATATTAATTTCAGGTTTTTGCATGGATGTGTAATCACGAGTGATAACAAGCAATAAAGGTATCGCCATAAACATTCCAACTAAAGAATATTTTTTTAATTGTTCTTGCAAATCGTCGAATGATAATAATTTTTCCGGATCACTACCCATCTCGTTTACCTGTCCACACAATGTGTAGTAATAAAGTTTTATCATATCGTCGAAGTGTTTGTCCCTAAATTCTTTTGTAGTGCCGGTAAATAAGAAGAATAATAAATCAATTGCGAGGGATCCACAACGCGATTGTTGCCAATCTAAAATACATACATTTGTTGGGATTTTCGAATCTGGTATCTAAAAAGTAATTAATTTTAACGTGACATTTACGAATTTTTTTTTATTTACTTCATATTGCCATAACAGATTATTAATCCAACAGTCCCCGTGTGAGATAACAGCCTTATCGTTTGCACTCTCAAATAGCTTTACGATAATATCGACGTAATTATCAACAAATTTTTTGTATGCAGCCAAAGCGTTCCCATCAATTTTAGGATCCAAAGCGCTAAAAGGCAATTGAAATCCAATCGCTTGCATTTGACGCACACCTTCATTACTTATAATATCTTTTACGATATCCTCGGTATTTTCGGCTAATTTTTTAAAAACATCTGGTTTTTGATCTCTTAAAGCAAAAGACACGGCATGCAATTTAGCATAAGTGTTCATGGCCAATTTCACATGATTCAAATCTAAAGGTTCTTGGCGACATTTCAACCCATATCCTTTCAATTTTATATTTTCCATTACAATACTTTTATGTGTACCCTCCAAATATGATAAAACGAATTCGGAATATTCACAAAACGGGTTTATAACGCCTTTTTCATCTTGAAACTGACGAAAAGTCGGTAAAACGTCAGTGTAAATGTATGATTCACGTAAATAAGAGACGCTTATATTGACTCCGGCATCGTGTAAATTGAGATTTGGGCATGTTTTTACAACCCAATTAAACTGTTTTGGTTCTTTTTTATCGTTGAGGCTTGTTATTGTAAGTTTTCCGATGAAACCCATGAAGTTGTCGCCGATGTTGCTTCCTGGTTCAACATCCAATTTTATGTTTGTGTATCCTTTTTTTTGCAAAAAGGTGATTATGTGGGTTTTTACATCGTCCGAAAGTGTTAACATGGTTGGATCAATCATTTTTTATGAATAATCTTGTTGCTGTAAGTTAAAATGTTTAAATATTTGTGATATGAACGAAATAGATTATTCTTCTGTTTAATTATCAATATTTCTGTACCTTGGTAGGAAAAGGGACAATGTCCAAATATGGCGTTTTTGAGGTAATACGTTCACGATAATGTTATGGGTTCCTACTTTTAATAGAAAAAAGACAAAAGTCCTAAAGTGGTGGATTCTCAAGATAATCTGCTTTTAAAATGGCCAATATCCATACCACCTAGATAAAGAAAGAGCCAATGTTAGGACATTGGCCACCACCACGAACATTGGCCCTTGCTTATATTTCGACTAAGGAGATTGGTTCTTATTAATGAATACCTAACTTCAATTTCTCGGACACTTAAAATATTAGAAAAGTGTAAGCAAATTGCTGAAACTGTTAAGTTTTATTATGTTAATACCTGCACGTGGAATTTTTTTACATTAGGTATATCATAACTTTAGACTTTAAATGACTTTATTTAGCTTATTTAGACTGAATTGCTTCAACAAGCTTCGATAATACAACAATCGAGGATAATAATTTAATATCTACGTTTGATCTATACATAGAAATAGATTTTGAACCAAATGAATTGTTGCCTTTAGTTCTTGTAGATTATGTAGGTATTACATAAAATTATATAATATAGTATTACATATTTTAGATTACCGAAATACAACCCGAACATACAGATTTGTGCTACGAAGAGTTGACATCGATAAACAACGTTTTTACTGAGACCTGTGATGTACGTTAAGTATAAGTTCTCTATAAATTAAAGCTATCTAATATTGCTGCAAAAATATTTGATTTAGTAATGTTACATAAATTTAACCAAAGTGTTTAATTTTGGAAAGTAAACGCGATTTAATAATTTCAGACTGAGAAGACTATGTGCCTTCAGATATTTCTGACGGAGATGTTGAAGAGGTGGATAACAGCAGGGAAATTAATTGCATCACAACTGCTGTTAATGTAAATTTATTCAAAACCAATATAAGCTTTTTAATATAATTTCACAATAATTATTTTTTAGACCAAAAGAACTCAAAATCAGAATGGTAATATAAGTAATAATACTGAAAACAAGGAGGAGCATTGCACAGTTGAAATACAAAAAGGTAAGAGGGAAAGACAAAAAATTCCTGAAGAAGAAAGAACCAAAAAAGAGTGAGGAGCGAAAGTTCCTGGAAAGAAAACGTTCGGAAGAAACTGAAGGGAAAAGGCGAAGAGTATACATCTAAAAAAGGAGTTTTAAAGAAAGCAAAAGAATTGAAGACACCCTGCGACTGCCGCATGAAATGTAGTACCAAAATAAGCCAAGCGCAAAGAAAATCACTGTTTGAAAATTTTTACCTTTTATCAAGAGATGCTCAAGATCAATATATTGCAGAAACTATAAAAGAATCGGAAAAGGAAAGAGAGAAAAGAAAAGTGAAGAACGAAAGAAAAGTGAAGAAGTGCATAAAGAAAGTCGAAGAAACTTTACAAGAAAATATTATATTTCAAATAAAGACCGGCAAAGCGTTGAAGTTTGCCAAAAAATGTACCATAATGCTTTTGATTTAACACTGAAAAAGGTAAGAGTTGTTATATTTATAACAAAATTGCCGAAGAAAGAAAAGTTCATATTAGGCAGCATATCAAAATGTTCCCAACGTACACTAGTCATTATTTTCGTAAACGGACATCAAAAAGGTATCTCAGTCCCTATCTTTCTATTACTCTGGTGTACCAACTCTATGTGAAACACTGCGCTCAAAACAATATTACGCCCGAAAAAGAATCACTGTATCGAAAACTTTTCAATGAGGAATTCACATTTTCCGTTCATACCCATGCGAATGACACTTACGCAAAATGCGATCAATTTATTTTGAGTTTAAATCACTGCAGGATAAACAACTGACCAAAGAGGAGGAAGATACTAAAACGAAACTGATACAAGAAAAGGAGATACACTTAAACTTGGCTGAGGCAGCTTATGAAAAAAGTCGCTAGATAAACAAAGAAGTAAGAAAAATGAATCTTTTATTGTGACCTCATTTGACCTCGAAAAATGTTTGCCAACGCCATACGTTCAATTTAACAGTTTTTCAAACAAATATTTCGGAACATTCCGGAATATGCTTTCTTTGGGATGCGACAATAGCAGGTCGTAGTGGTCAAGAAATAGCGTCCTGCATAACGTCCTTATATTGTCGTTACCCGAAAAAGTTAAATCACTTCATTCGTACAGCGACTCTTGTACAGGCCAAAACAGAACATTTATATGTGCACAATGATATGTTTAGTATTAAACGAGCTAAAACAATAAAACAGAAATCTGCAAGAAATGCACCATAAATTCATGGAACCCGGTCATTCGCATATGGAAGCAGACACAACTCAGGCAGCTGTTGAATCGACCAAAGAGAACCTCTGAAATAGAAATACCTCATGATTGGAACAATTTTATACGAGGTGTACGGAAAAATCTGCCTTTACAAGTTGTTGAAATGTTACAAAGTAAGTTTCTCAATTTCAATAGCTTATTAAACAATAAATTAGTTCACCGCAAAAAAATGGTGAAAATGTTGCCTGGCTGAAAATAAAGTGGTTGAAGTTCACCCAAGACCAGGAATTTCAGTTTTTTTACAAAATCAGTTTTGCAGAAGAAGAAGAAGAAGAGTTCAAAAGAATGGAAAGACAAATTGACATGGATGTTAACATTCCAAGTCCTCTTCATGTAGAGCCTTTGCACTTCCCACTAACAAAATCAGCAATTTGTTAGATCTTTTTCCTTATATCAGTGAATATAATAAACCGTTTTATCAACATTTAAAGGAATCTGACTCTGATAGCTTTGCAGGTGAAATTTAAAAGTTATGTTATGATCCTGTACTGTAAGAATAAATTTTTAATAAACTTTGTTTATTTTCTCCGACTTTATTATACACCTTTATTTCCAAACTTTTAGAGCCAATGTCCGCAGTCAGTAAATGTGCTCAGGGCCAATGTCCATTGCTTTCTAAAATAAAAAGGAATATTCACAACAGTATAGCATAATATGAAACCACCTATTATTAGCTACTTCTGTTTAAAAAATCAAATTGTTAATGCAAATCTCACACTTTTTAATCTAACTTCAAAGTGCTGTGCAACTCTATTCTTTATTTTTGGAAAACAGCCGAATTGGACATTGGCCCTTTTCCTACCGAGGTACAGATTTATTAAATCAATATTTATTTACAAAATTATTAAAAAATACACAAAAAATAAACATAATTTTTTAAACACCAATCAAATTGTTATCAAGTTGGTAACAGTTTGCAAAATTAACGTCATGATTAAAAATTAACTTGTCACATTGACGTTTGAACTTTAAATATTCAAATAAAGTAACTAGTTGAAATTTAATTCCTAATTATTTATTTTTATTATTTTGTAGCTCACTTTTACTTCCCTCAATTTAAAAGTTATCAGAAATATTATTAAAAATTCAAATTGATATAAATTTCTTAGGAACTTGACAATACCAACAGAAACTGTCAAACTTTGACTTTGACAGATATAATAAATACATACATATTTTTCTTATATATATGTAATAATTTATGTTTTAAATAAATAGTGCGATTAAACTGGAACTTGTAAATGTTTACATGAAAGCTTATTTCGGTGCATTTTAGGATTTAAATTTAATTAAACTTACCAAATAACTGTAAATATCGATTTATTAAAATTTTTCTTCGGAATGTGTTAACAAAACGGCACACACCCGAATAGCATAAAAAGAAACTTTGAGAGGGCTAAAAATAGATCAAAATTAACAAATATTGCGAGTTTGGTATGGTATTTAGTACTGACATCTATTAGTCAATATCGAAATTTCAAAATAATATTAATTGCAAGATAATATCTACAAAAAGTTATTTCTAATTTAATTAAGTTAGATAAAAATGATTAAAATTGTTAACTGTAGTGATTAGGTTTTACAATGTTTCAAAATTGTTGTAATGTTATTACAAATATAATGTTGAAAGTTCTGTAAGGTTTCGACAACCCAACTTACGCATTTAGATTTAAATTTAATGAGAATCAAAGCCATTAATGCTCGATTTCTCGTACGTTATAGTATTGAGTAGATATCGGAGCGACACTTATTGGATCGATATCTTTTATCGAGTCTATAAGCCTATTGGCGTTCTGGTAGGAACTGATCGACAAATATTGCACACAATAGTTATCGAACGGTTTTTCACAGTTTTGTCAAAAAATTGATTACTTGTTTATTCCCGTCGATAGGTGGCGGTAAAAATTTTGAATAACAATTCGTAAAATTATTTATTTATTATATTTGAGATGAAAACTCGACAAGCCCAACGAAGCATCCAGTAATAAAACACAATCAATAAACAATAAACACAAGAAATTAATAATAATGAAAATTAAGAAAAGAAATTTCAAAAAATGATAAAAAATCAGGTCAAGTTAAATAATCTTTATCTCAAAAACTAATAAAGATTTTCTAATTTGGTTCTCACCATGACAAAATAGACACTTACCTCTATAAATTTTGAATGATTCATTAAAATATATCAAGATTTCGATTTTTGGTGATTTTTAATTAACTTGAGATAGCCATAAATGTTCACGTTGAATTTAATGATCTATATGTCAAAAACGAATAAATATATTCAAGATAAGGTTTCACCACGAGAAAGTAGACACTTTCCTCTATAAATCATGAATAATTCATTAAAATATCTTAAGAGTTTGATTTTTCGCGATTTTTTAAAACAAGATTATTAATTTTAAAAAATCATAAAAAATTAGGCTAATTTAAATAATCTTTATCTCAAAAACGAATAAACATTTTCTAATTTGGTTCTCACCATGACAATATAGACACCTACCTCTATAAATTTTAAATGTTTCATTAAAATATCTCACCAATTCGATTTTTGGTGATGTTTAATGAACTTGAGATAGCCATAAATGTTCACGTTGAATTTAATGATTTATATCTCAAAGACGAATAAATATTTTCAAGATCCGGAAAATACTTACTTTCCTTTATAAATTAGAAAAAATTTCAAGACATTATCATCAACGATTTTTACGATTTTTCATGAATAAAAATTTTGAAATGCTACAAATTCAGGTTGAGTTCAAAACTTGATATTTCAAAAACGAATTGAGATACTCAAGTATAGTTTCAATCTTAAGAAAGTGTACACTTTCCTTTATAGATCACAAAAAAAATCATCAAAATATCTTAAGAATTCGATTTTTTTATGATTTTTCAAATATGATTAAGGAAATTGTAAATTTTTTAAAATGCTACAAACGTAGGTTGAGTTGAAAACTTGATATCTCAAAAACAAATTGTGATACTCAAGTATTGTTTCAATCCGAAGAAAGTACACAAATTCCTTTATAAACCACAAAAGATTTTATTAAGATATCTTAAGAATTCGAGTTTCTACGATTTTTCAAAAATGATAAACAAACTTTTTCTAAATCCTACGAATTTAGATTTAGTTCAAAACTTGATATCTCAAAAACGAATTGAGATATTCAAATATCATTTTATTCCCAGGAAAATACGTACTTTCCTTTATAAATTACAAAAATGTCATCAAGATATCTTAAGAATTCGATTTTTCAAGATTTTTCAAAGATGATTAAGGAAATAGTAAATTATTTAAAATGTCGCAAATGTCGGCTAAATTTAAAACTTGATATCTCTGAAACGAATTGAAATATTTTTCCCTTTATAAATCACAAAAATTGTCATCAAAATATCTTAAGTATTCGATTTTTTATGATTTTTTAAATTTCAAATGACTTTTCTGATTTTAAAGATTTTTGCTGCATTCTTAGAAATTATTTATGTTCCAGTTGTTATTGACTATGAATTGCGATTCCTCACCATAATGAACAATTTTAGCGGTTGAGGTTTTTGACCACCTATTTTAAACTATGAAAAAGTTTTGCAATAAAAATCATCAATTATAATATTTTTGAGATTTTGACCTTATTATAACTTATTTTGAAGTTTTCTCCTTATTCCCGCAATCTTGTCATATCTGGGTTCTCATTGGTTATGGATTATGCTTTTCTGGTTCATTAACTATTAAAGAAAGTAGAGAAAAATTACACGTTTTGTTTTAAATTTCTCAGTGAACAGTTTTAGGTAATTTTAAAAAATACAACAAATCTTATAAAACATAATTTTAATTATATTAATTCGTTTAAAACTTTAAAATATCCTTTTTCGTATGTATCAATAATAACTCCTCGTACTCTTTGTGCATAGACATCAGCATTTTTTCCAACATCAGCCCACTGTTGTTGGACTTCTTCAGGATTAACATTATCTGATCTCCATTCTGGGATATCCCCAGCATCCCTGGTTATAACCCCGAGTAAAGGTATTGCCATATAAACTCCAACTAAAGAATATGTCTCAAGTTCCTCTCGTACTTCATCGAAGGATAAAAGGTTTTGTGGATCACTTCCCAGTTCATTTAATTGGCTACATAAGGTGTAATAATAAAGATTTATCATATTATCGTAATATTGATCCCGAAATTCTTTTGTTGTAGAGGTAAAGATGAAATAAGATAAATCAAACGCGAGGGAACCATATCGAGATAATTGCCAATCTAATAGACACACTTTTGTTGGAATGTTTTGATTCGACAACTAAAAAGAAAACGAAGATTATCACATTTAACTTGTAGTGGAACTTACTTCATATTTCCATAACATATTGTTAACCCAACAATCTCCATGTCCGATAATTGCCCTCTTATTCGTTCTTTGTAATAATTTAATAACAATGTCTAAATAATTATCAACAAATTTTTTATAAACGCTTAAAATTTTTGATTCTTTAACAGGATCTAAAAGCCCCAGAGAAAATTGTAATCCAAATTTTTGCAAATCTTTAACATGCTCATTCACAATCGAATGTTGCAAAATATCGCCGGTATTTTCAGCAAATCTTTTAAAAACATCAGGTTTTTGATCTTTTAAAGCAAAAGACAACGCGTGTAATTTACCATAAGCCTTCATCACCAATTTCACATGATTTAAATCTAACGCTTCCTGTCTTGGGCGCATAACATAACCATCATTTTTAATATTTTCCATAACAATCGTTTCGTGACAATTCTCTAAATACGATATAACAAATTTGGGGTAATCATTAAACGGGTTTAAGATTTTCTTTTCACGTTGAAATTCATTAAAGATTGGAAATACATCGCTGTAAATGAAAGCTTCTCGACGATAACTTTTTTCAATGTTTAAAGCTGTGCGATACTGTTCTAAACTTGGCGCTGTTTTAACGATCCAATTGAATGTTTTGATTTGGTTGTATTGATCGAGGGCTGTTATCGTTAATTTACCAATAAATCCCATAAAATTGTCACCCAAATTGCTTCCAGGTGCTAATTCTAATTGGATATCCTTGTAATTTTTTTCGGTTAAGAAATTTATGAGGTAATCTTTTGCGTCTTCGTGGAACATTTCAATTTGTGGTTCTATTGTGGCTAAAAATGTGTTAATTAAATCAATATACTACTATATATTCATCAAAACATCTTAAGAATTCGGTTTTTTAAAACTGATTAAGGAAATCATTATTCTTATACAATGTGACAAATTTAGGTTGAGGCCGAAACTTATATCGCAAAAATTAATTGAGATACTCAATCATAGTTTTGTTTAGAAGAAAATAAATTCATTTATGAATTTACTTAATTTAATTTATTTATGAATGAAAATACTTTCATTTATGGATTGCAAAAAGATTATTATATTTATCAAAAAAAGATATCATAATTACGATGTTTCTGAAATGGTTAAAAAAATAATTTTTGAGATGCTACAAATTTAGAATGAGTCAAAACTTTATATCTCAAAAACGAATTGTGATTAAGAAAATACACACTTTCCTTTATAAAACGCAAAAAATTTTATCAAGATATCATAAAAATTTGAATTTTCATGATTTTTCAAAATTAATTAAGTAAATTGTAAATTATTTAAAAAGCCACAAAGTTAGATTGAGTTTAAAACTTGATATCTCAGAAATGAATTAAGATATTCAAATATAGTTTTATTCTTAGCAAAATACGTACTTCCCTTTATAAATCACAAAAATTATCATCAAAATATCTTAAGTATTCGAATTTTTATGATTTTTCTAAACTGATTAGGGAAAATGTAAATTTTTTTTAAATGCCAAAATTTTAGGTTGAGTTCAAAAGTTGATATCTCAAAAACGAATTGAAATACTCAAATAATATTCCAATCTTAAGAAAGTGCACAATTTCCTTTATAAATCACAGATAATTTCATCAAGATATCTTAAGAATTCGGTTTATCATGATTTTTCAAAAATGATTAAGTAATTTGTAAATTTTTTAAGACGCCACAAATATAGGTTGAGTTTGTTCAAAACTTTATATCTAGAAAGCGAATTGAGATATTCAAATATTGTTTTGATCTCAAGAAAGTACACAGTTTCCTTCATAAATCACAGAAATATTAATAAAGATATCTTAAGAATTCAATTTTTATGATTTTTTAAAAATTGTTAAGGAAATTGTAAATTTTTTACAATGCCATAAATTTAGGTCGAGTTCAAAACTTAATATTTCAAAAACAAATTAAGACATTTAAATATCGCTTGATTCTGAGGAAAATATATACTTTTCTTTATAAATTACAAAAAAGGTCATCAAGATATCTTAAGAATTCGATTTTTCATGATTTTTCAAAGATGATTAAGGAAATTGTAAATTATTTAGAATGTCACAAATTTAGGTTAAGTTCAAAACTTGATATCTCAAAAATGAATTGAGATATTCAAGTATCTTTTCGATGTTAAAAAAGTACCCTTTTTTGAAAGTACACTTTCCTTTAAAATCACAAAAAAATGTAATCAAGATATCTTAAGAATTCGACTTTTTATGATGTTTGTAAAATGATTAAGGAAATTGTAATTTTTTTAAATGCTTTATTGTTTGGTTCAAAACGTGATATCTCTAAATGAATTGAGATATTCAAATATCATTTTATTCCCAGGAAAATACGTACTTTCCTTTATAAATCCCAAAAAATATCATCAAGATATCTTAAGAGTACGGTTTTTATGATTTTTCAAAAATGATTAAAGAAATTCAAAAAAATCAAAAATAAAAAACGCCAATTTGAAAATCTTTTAGGTTAACTTTTTGTGCATTTAATTTTTAATACTTTTAAGAAATTAAAACCAAAATTTAAATTAAGATAACTGCAAATTTTTTTAAATGCCAAAATTTTAGGTTGAGTTAAAAACTTGATATCTCAAAAACGAATTGAGATATTCAAATATCGTTTAATTTTAAGAAAGTGTACACTTTCCTTTATAAATCACAAAATAATTCATCAAGATATCTTAAGAATTCGATTTTTCATGATTTTTCAAAGATGATTAAGGAAATTGTAGATTATTTAGAATGTCACAAATTTAGGTTAAGTTCAAAACTTGATATCTCAAAAACGAATTGAAATACTCAAGTATTGTGTCGATCTTAAGAAAGTACACAATTTCCTTTATAAGCCACAAAAACATCATTAAGATACCTTAAGAATTTGATTTTTTACAATTTTTTTAATAGTGCTTAAAAAATATTTTTAAATGCTACGAATTTAGATCGAGTCCAAAACTTGATATCTCAAAAATGAATTAAAATAGGCAAATATCGTGTTATACTGAGGAAAATACGTATTTTCCTTTATAAATTACAGAAAAATTCATCAAGATATCTTAAGAATTCGATTTTTCATGATTTTTCAAAAGTGATTGAGTAACTGTATTTTTTTTAATGCTACTAATTTAGGTTGAGTTCAAAGCTTGATACCTCAGAAACGAATTGAGATACTCAAGCATTATTTCAATCTTAAGAAAGTACACAATTTCCTTTATAAACCACAAAAAAATCATTAAGATACTTTAAGAATTCGATTTTTTACAATTTTTTAAAATTGCTTAAAAATTTTTTTTTAAATGCTACGAATTTAGGTTGAGTCCAAAACTTGATATCACAAAAATGAATTAAGATATTCAAGTATTGTTTCAATTTTAAGAAAGTACACACTTCCGTTTATAACTTACAAAAAGTTTCATTAAGATATCTTAAGAATTCGATTTTTCATGAATTTTCAAAGATGATTAAGGAAATTGTAGATTATTTAGAATGTCACAAATTTAGGTTATGTTCAAAACTTGATATCTCAAAAACGAATTGAGATACTCAAGTATTCTGTCAATCTTAAGAAAGTACACAATTTCCTTTATAAGCCACAAAAAAACATTAATATACCTTAAGAATTTGATTTTTTACAATTTTTTAAAAGTGCCTAAAAAAATATTTTTAAATGCTACGAATTTAGGTCGAGTCCAAAACTTTATATCTCAAAAATGAATTAAGATATGCAAATATTGTTTTATTCTGAGGAAAATACGTACTTTCCTTTATAAATTACAGAAAAATTCATCAAGATATCTTAAGAATTAGATTTTTCATGATTTTTCAAAAGTGATTGAGTAACTGTATTTTTTAATGCTACCAATTTAGGTTGAATTCAAAGCTTGATATCGCAAAAACGAATTGAGATACTCAAGTATTGTGTCAATCTTAAGAAAGTATACAATTTCCTTTATAAGCCACAAAAAATCATTAAGATACCTTAAGAATTTGATTTTTTGCAATTTTTTAAAAGTGCTTAAAAAATATTTTTAAATGCTACGAATTTACGTCGAGTCCAAAACTTGATATCTCAAAAATGAATTAAGATAGGCAAATATCGTTTTATTCTGAGGAAAATACGTACTTTCCTTTGTAAATTACAGAAAAATTTATCAAGATATCTCAATAATTCGATTTTTCATGTCTTTTCAAAAATGATTAAGGAAATTGCAATTTTTTTGAAATGCTACAAATTTTGGTTGAATTCGCGTAAATATTATTTTGTTCTGATGAAAATACATACTTTCCTTTATAAATTAGAAGAAATTTCATGAAAATATCATCAAAAACTTTAACGATATTCCAAAAATGACTAAAAAAATTAGTTTGAAATGCTACAAATTTAGGTTGAGTTCAAAACTTGATATCTCAGAAAAGAATTGAGATATTCAAATATAGTTTTATTATTAGGAAAATACGTACTTCTCTTTATAAATCACAAAATTATCATCAAAATATCTTAAGTATTCGATTTCTTAAGATTTTTCAAAACTGATTAGGGAGAATGTAAATTTTTTTTAAATGCCCACATTTTAGGTTGAGTTCAAAAGTTGATTTCTCAAAAACGAATTGAAATACTCAAATAATATTACAATCTTAAGAAAGTGCACAATTTTTCAAAAATGATTAAGTAATTTGTAAATTTTTTAAGACGCCACAAATATAGGTTGAGTTTGTTCAAAACTTTATATCTCAAAAGCGAATTGAGATATTCAAATATTGTTTTGATCTCAAGAAAGTACACAGTTTCCTTCATAAATCACAGAAATATTAATAAAGATATCTTAAGAATTCAATTTTTTAAGATTTTTTAAAAATAGTTAAGAAAATTGTAAATTTTTTACAGTGCCATAAATTTAGGTCGAGTTCAAAACTTAATATTTCAAAAACAAATTGTGACATTTAAATATAGCTTGATTCTGAGGAAAATATATACTTTTCTTTATAAATTACAAGAAAGGTCATCAAGATACTTTAAGAATTCGATTTTTCATGATTTTTCAAAGATGATTAAGGAAATTGTAAATTATTTAGAATGTCGCAAATTTAGGTTAAGTTCAAAACTTGATATCTCAAAAACGAATTGAGATACTCAAGTATTGTGTCAATCTAAAGAAAGTACACAATTTCCTTTATAAGCCACAAAAAAATCATTAAGATACCTTAAGAATTTGATCTTTTACAATTTTTTAAAAGTGCTTAAAAAAATATTTTTAAATGTTACGAATTTAGGTCGAGTCCAAAACTTGATATCTCAAAAATGAATGAAGATAGGCAAATATCGTTTTATTCTGAGGAAAATACATACTTTCCTTTATAAATTACAGAAAAATTCATCAAGATATCTTTCGATTGATCATGATTTTTCAAAAGTGATTGAGTAACTGTATTCTTTTTAATGCTACTAATTTAGGTTGAGTTCAAAGCTTGATATCTCAAAAACGAATTGAGATACTCAAGTATTATTTCAATCTTAAGAAAGTACACAATTTCCTTTATAAACCACAAAAAAATCATTAAAATACCTTAAGAGTTCGATTTTTTACAATTTTTTTAAATTGTTTAAAAAAAATTTTTTTAAATGCTACGAATTTAGGTTGAGTCCAAAACTTGATATCACAAAAATGAATTAAGATATTCAAGTATTGTTTCAATTTTAAGAAAGTACACACTTCCGTTTATAACTTACAAAAAGTTTCATTAAGATATCTTAAGAATTCGATTTTTCATGATTTTTCAAAAGTAATTGAGTAAACCGTATTGTTTTTTTAAATGCTACTAATTTAGGTTGAGTTCAAAACTTGATCCCTCAAAAACGAATTGAGATATTCAAATATCGTTTCGAGCTATTCCGAGGAAAACACATACTTTTCTTCGTTTCTTCATACTCTTCATACATACTCTTCTACGTTTCTTTATAAGTTACAAAAAATTTCATGAAGATATCACAAATTTTTTTTACGATTTTTTAAAAATTATTTTTTTGGTTGAGTTCAAAACCTGATATCTTAAAAATGAATTGAATTATGTACTCCAATATTGTCTCAATCTTAAGAATAACTTTTCTGCATTTATCACAAAAAATGTCTTAAAAATTCATTCGATTTTTTATGATTTTTAAAAAGTGATTAAAGTAATTGTATTTTTTTTAAATGCTGCAAATTTGCGTAGAGTTTAAAACTTAATATCTCAAAAACCAATTAAGATACTCACGCATGGTTGTGTTCTAGTGAAAGTACATATACATTTTTTTAATAAATCACAAAAAATTCATCGAGATATATTCTACATCCGTACATATCGTTGATTCGGAAGATACCAAACACACCTGTATATGATATAAAACTAATGTTTAATAATTATTTATAAAGATCGGATAAAAATGCCGGTATTCGACGATAATTATACCGGATATCTGGCTTTTCATAAAATTACCATCCGTTCCATCACCAATTATATACACATAACAGGACAAGGACAGATTCTTAAACATTTAAAATTCCATATGTATCAAAATTGTTTATGCAACCACTTTTAGATCTTTTTTCTTCTTATTCGGATTGAATGAAACTGAATGAATGAATGTAAACCAATTCGTTACCTTGAATGGTTGTGTTTACATCAACATCTTGTGCTTGCTGGTTTGATTCTTTGTCTTCTTCGTTCATAAAAGTAGATGGATCACTTACAATTTCATTTTCGTTCACAGAATCGTTATTATTAATATCATTGGTTGTGTTTTCCATGTTAAATGTTTTGATATTAGTTGTGTTACTTTAAAATGGTTCACAACTACGTTGAGATACACTTTTATTTACCATATTATAAAAAATGTGGTTACATGGTTAAGTAATCTTATCATATGTTATCAGTGTGATTAGTTTCATGTTTCATCAATAAGTACAAGTTGTTTCACGTATTGACTTAATTAAGAAGAATAAGTCAATAAATTAGGTGTTAGGGGATGCTTATCATATTTTAAGATGATATAAGAGTAAGTTAGGATTTAATTTGGTTTGAATGGACCACCACTAATAGATATGATGATTTTGAGGAGGTTATTTCAAGGATTTTATTTAAATGAACTTTGAAAAAATTATTAACTTAATATTTATTGAAAAAATAACGATTAGAAACAAAATTTTTTGTACTTATAAAGAAACGTTATTGAAGTTAATTAATTTAATGAAAAATTAATTAATTTAATATTATTAATTTATTTCTATAAAGTAAATAGCGATTTGAATAACAAATACAGTTGGTGCGTTTTAAAAGAAAAACATTTATTTAATATCCAAGTCTTTTAAAATTGAATGAAAAATGAATTAATTATCTTTTAATAATAATAATTATGCCTCCAACCCCACGGATGATACGATCTCCCATAAAATCCGAAACCGCCACCAAATCCTCCATAACCATAACCCCTCCAACCTCCACCATACCCATAATACGGCCTATATCCACCAAAACACGGTCTGTATCCGCCCCAACCCCCGTATCCAAACCCAAACGTATTTGCAGTATCTAAATCTGATTTTTCTTCTTCACTTTGATTGGTATTTACATCTGTAGGTAACAAATCTTTATCATCGTTGTTTTTGGAGGTTTCATCGAATGTTAAAATTGCTGGATTATCTTCAGGTTCATTTAAAATAGGAGGGTTAGTGGTGATTTCATTTTTTTCCGATCCTAACGATTGCAAGCCTGCAGAATCTAAAGGTAGCGCGATTGTTGCTGCGGCTAAGCCGAAGAAGAAAATCTAAAATTACAAAAAGAAAAAAAATTAATTAAAACTTATTTCGAAACCTTTCCCAAATCTAACGGTGCATTTATCTTTAATCTCCTTGATTTCATCAATAAAATTTGTATCGGTGATTATAAGATTAGGAACCGTTAAGTATTGCTCAAGACGCAATTGAATTTAAATATTAAAAAATTTTTGAAAATAACATGTTTTTAATAAATCTTTAAAAAAAGATTTATTAACACCAATCAATTTTGTTGGTTTAGTGTTGAAAGTTACATATCGATGGTAAACAAAATTTGTACTTACATATTTGATTATCGTCATGATCTTGTAGTTTCTGTATCACTGCTTGTTCTGGATTGACTTCGCGAGGATTTATCTTCTTTATATAGTGGTGGGACGGTTCCACGGGTGATGACCCTCTTGGGTTCTTTCATGGTGGTCAAGGACAGAGTGCATTATACAGACGGATTTGAGGATTCCCGTAAAAAATAAAATAATATGATTCAGCAAACTACAAAGAGACAAGATTTATTTAACTGAAATACGCCAGGTTTATTTTTAATAAAAGAAAACGAAATCATTGTTTTTGTCATATTTCGTCATTTTTTACTTTATTTGCGCATCAAACAATTCTGGAAATTACATTTACGTCTGGACCTCGAACTAATTGAAAAGAAAACTAACAAAAAATTTGCGCATGAGTCAACTTCTTGTTTAAAATTTCTCACTTTATAATCTCAGGGTAAATAATATTTGTGATTCATAATTTTAAATCGAAGAGTTTGAATCAATACTAATTGTGGGGTTTTCAGAGAAATATGGTAAATGATAAGTTTAATTTATTGGTTAAGTGCTCAAGGTTTGATATAATGGAGTTGTTTTTATCAATTATCAAACCTTTATTGGAAAATCAAACGGAAAAGTCTTAGGCCGGTTCCTACCAAATCGTTGACATCTATTAGATAAGCTGACCATAAGATACCGCTAAACTAATAGTTTACGGACTCGGCCGTACTACCACTTCAAGTTATCTCATAGATAGGATATCCTTAAGATATCTAAAGAATCTAGTGATTTTATTTGGGGTGACTTTTTAAGTTGGTGACCATACAGTCAAAAGGCCTAATATTCTAACCTCGATCATCGTAAATCGAGCGTTTATAATTTCTGTCATTCTTCTTATTTTGTGTACCGTTCGAACATAGAAAACGGAAAACGATATGGAAAAAGAACTGCGAATTATTCCAAACAGGAAATGAAAATATTGATCGATTTAATAATAAAAATAAAAAAATAATAAAAAAATGTTATAGAAAAGACGCGTCATGGATGGCGGTTTAATAGCTCTATTTCATGGAGAAGAAAATGAAAAGTCTCATTGGAAATACGAAATCTTTTCATCAATTCCCCATCTGAATGTTTATTTAGATGATTTAATCGTCTTCGTATTATTGTTTCACTTCGTGTAGGAAATAATTAGGGGTGTGCGATACAGCATGAAGCGCATCGATTTTCTATACACACATTGTATCGATATATCGGAAATATACATATATCGATATTGTATCGATACTCATATTGATCTCGTATCGATATTTAGATCGACAGTTAATAAAAAGAAACTATGAAGAACATAAAAGTTAAAAAAATTATTTATACTTTAGTTGAATTTAAGTCTAAATTGCATAATTGTTTTTGTATCGATATATTGATGTTTTTTGCATATCGATATCGATATTTTCTTTGTATCAATGTACTAACGTGGCGATATACAGATATTACAGTGATGTGCGTATCGGCCATTCGACATGCACTACTGTCTCGGTACACATCGATATATTATCTTGTGCCACCCCTAAAACTTTTTGGAAAACCATGCTATCTCTTGGAGTGATCGAACCTCCTGCAGATAAGACTACTTTTGATTGTGAAACGTTGGCTAAAAGTTTTGCTGAGCCTCCCTTGGTTGTTGATAATACAGCAAGAGCTAGCACTATTGCTGATATTCCTGCATCATCCAACTCCTGTTCATTTTCTTTTAACTTAATCACAGCTTCTGAAGTATGTGACGTCTTGTTATACAGTAAATCTATTAGTGTGGGAGCGGATGGAATTGACCTTAAAATGCTATTACCAATATTAGATGTTATTATTACACCATTAACCCATATTTTCAAATTTTCTTTTGAACGGTCTATATTTCCCTCAAACTGGAGGATTGCTAATGTGATTCCTATCCCTAAAACTAGATATCCCTCTCATATTAGTGACTATCGGCCCATTTCCATTTTATCTACATTGTCAAAGGCAATTGAACGTTTAGCTTATTTACAAATTACCAGATATCTAGAGGAATTTAAATTAATCAATAAGATGCAATCTGAATTCCGTAAAGGACATAGCACAACTACAGCTCTTATTAAAATTACCGATGATATTAGATCTGATTTTAGTAAGGCCTTTGACTCTGTTGACCATACTATTTTATTATCCTTACTTACTTCTATTGGATGTTTCTCTTCTTGTTTATCCTGGTTCCAATCATATCTTTCCTTTCGATCTTTATATGTGCGTGTTGGTTCTGAGCTCTCTTCCAGTTATGGAATTAAATGTGGGGTTCCCCAGGGCAGTGTTTTAGGACCCTTACTCCTTTCGATTTTTATAAATGGTATTACAGATAATATTTCATGTAATTATCATTTGTATGCTGATGACCTTCAAATTTACACTTCGACACCTATTGATAACCTTGAAGATGCTGTTCTTCGTCTTAATAATGACCTTGCCAGTATTCTTGAATGGTCTAATCGTTGTGGGCTTAAATTAAATCCGTCGAAAACGCAAGCCATTGCTTTTGGCACTCGTCCTCTACTATCAAAGATGAACTTCCACTCTTCCCCTCAAGTGATGCTTGATGGCAATGTTATTCAGTTTTCGGACACTGTTAAGAATCTTGGTTTGATTATGGATTCGACACTGTCCTGGAGACCTCAGGTACAGAGTGTTTGTAAAAGAGTTTACTACTGCTTCCACACTTTGAGAAAACTTCGGTGTTTCCTCCCGCCTGTTGTTCGTCGCAACCTTTGTTACTCTCTTATCTTGCCTCATATTGATTATGGTGATGTAGTATGTCCTAATTTTTCTTTAACTCTCCAGAATAAATTAGAGAGACTTCAGAATAATTGTATTCGTTACATCTTTGATCTGGGGAGGTTTCAGCACATAACGCCGTATCGTAATTATTTGCAGATGCTTACTCTGCAGAATCGCAGGTCTTTTCGGATACTCTCTACTTTGTACAAGGTTCTGCAGAGCTGCACTCCTGCATATTTATCTGACTCATTTAAGTTTTTGTCGTCGCATGGTTTGTCCACCAGATCCAGTTCTGATACCACCTTAATGTTTCAGGTTCATGCTACTGAGATTTTTCACAGATCTTTTACAGTACAATCGATTGCGTTATGGAATAATCTACCTGTCGCTATTCGCAATGCAACAAGTTTTGTGTCTTTTAAAAATTTATTGAAATGCCATCTTCTTACGCTCCAACTGTTTTCTTGACTTCTTTGTGTTTATTGTCTATCCTGTATGATGATAATTGATGTTTGCTCCATTTCTAATCCTGCAAAGGATATCATATTACCGCAGCTAGCCATAATCTTTGAGTTTAGTTTTATACACAGTAGTACTTGGGTCTCTTGGAAGATATCGCTTACAGCGATAAATTGATCCTTTTGTCTTGATGTTTATATGTTGCTAATGTATACTTTTCTTTTTGTAATTTCTTTTTTTTTGAGGCAATAAATGTGTTATTATTATTATTATACATCGATACTTTAACCCACCCCTAGAAATAATTCATTTATGACCTCGAAAATATTTTCTTCATCGCCAGCATCCATAAAATTATCCATTTTTGTAATTTTGTAATATTTCACTGAAAAACCACGCGTACCATTACACCACCAGGCGATTTGTGAGGTTAGGTTTCTTCTTTTATCTATGAGACACCGGCTTAACCCGAACCGAATTCACTGGTTATGGTTAACACAAAAGTTATCTTTCAGGTAACGTTAACTGTGAGATAAATGCGGTGGTAGTAATCGATTTTTACGTTATCTTTTAGATAACGCTAACTACAACTTTAACTATGAGTGGTAGTAACGGGCCTTAAAAAAGTAAATTCTAACACAAAGATTTCTTCACTCATTCTTCTCTCTACACCATCTCAAAATTAATCTTTAACTCACGGAAAAATTGTTTTCTCTAAAATGATTAGAAATTACGAAATAAAGCTTTTTGATGTTATAAAGGACTGCTTTTTGTAAACAGCTTATCTGGTTCAAACTGATTTCAAAGCCAAACTGGTTTTGTGAACTAGTATAGTGCTTGAACTTTTGGTGATATTTCTGACTAAGTATTGAGTTGAGTTGGATTGAACTAAGTTAAGTTGTGTTATTTTTATAAATGCGATAGAGGCAGCAATTGAAGAGGGTTTACACAGAGTTCTATCTTTAAACCTGTGTTGAAGAATGCCCTTTCAGATCAAATACTGGAGTAAGAGCGAGATAACAAAGATGGAAAATTGAACACTTTTGCAATCATATTTAGTGGTTGGCATATTGAAGATATTAAACAAACTGGATAGCTGGCGTTGAATAATATAATGAGTAAGATGAAGGAAATGAATTTAGAACTCGCTCCTGAAAAAAAAAACAGGAACCTAATGGTCTAACTAAAAATTATTTAGTCGAACCAAAAATGTTGCTAAAATATTTAGATATAATGATTGGAAAAAACTTAAAATGGAGAACCTTAAATAGAATCATAGGCTCAACACACAAACCGAGCGTAGAAAAGAGCTGATGTGTAGAGATCGAAGGAACAGGAAAGATCAAATCGATGAGGAGGTAAGCTATTATAGCTTCTTTTATCAGTCTTAGAAGATACTGAGTTGGTAGATAGTAGAGATGTGCAAATAACGTGAGTCCCACCGGGTCACGCTGGGTCATGTGTAATCCACCGTGAGCGGGCTCATCGATATCCCGAATATTAATTCGGAATTCCTAATTATGCAGAAATCAATGAAAATTGTCAAACTTCTTAACAATCTAAAACTGCAAATACTTTCAGAACAATTTTTAATATTTGCATATGGAACTAAAGAGCCGCAGATTCACATCCAAAGAGTCACAAGTCATTCACATCCAAGTACCCACAAGTAGGCAGGGCCACCCTAACCACAGGGCTAACTTAGCCCTAGGGCGCCAGACCTTAGGGGGCGGCAAATTTTGACACAAAATGTATGTAGATGTAGATCGGAAAAAATATCTTTGCTTATTCATTTGAAATTGGAAACTCAGCATAATATTTCCGTCAGTTTAGTACCATCTATATTTAAAGTTCTCCTTGTATGGGTACTTTACAGAACTGCCACCTAGTGAACAGTAGATTGTGTAACAGTGTAGGTACAGTTTGAACTGTCCATGTTCCTAAAGGGAAGGCCCCGCATACATTGGGAAATAGTAAACTTTTTTGTAATAGTTCTGTTATTCCCGTTTCTGTTGTACTCTCGGTTTCGGTGTAATAAATATATTAATAATTTATTAGGGTACATTTATAGCATAACTGAAATAAGTAAGTAAGGCAATGTTTACTTCGTAACGTTAATTTTAATAGTACATTGTTATACGAATTCTATAATACATTCGTGTTACATTATTTTTCTACTATCGTGCGTTATTTTTATAAAAATTGATAAAAGAAATAAAAACAAAGACTTCCGAAAGTTCCATGACCAATGACTTAAATCAGAAAATATATACATTGCGGTACCTCTTTTAAAAAACACAGATGTTCAGCAATTAACAAGATTGTCCATTATGTAAAAAAATGTTTTTAGTGCAGCAATCATTAAAAAGGAGGTATTTTAGTGCTAGGTGTTACAAACTAAAAGGTGTTGCGCATTGCCATGGAAAGCAAACGAAAAAAGTTATCTGGCTTCGCCAATCGAAAATTGAAGGAAAATAAAGAAACAAAGCAAAAAGCTATCTTGGAAAAAATGCCTCCGTTAACAAACTTTTTTGAAAAGAATGAAATATCTTCTATGGAGACTACAGAACATCGGGAAAACGAAGAGAGAAGAGAACAAAATCAACAAGAAGATGACAACGTTGTCCAAGAACCAAAAGATGAAGAAAAAGAAAATATCTCAGAAGAGAATCAAGAAAAAGAACATTTAGACAAAGATCAAGAAAATAACGATACGTTGAGTACTAACTATGATGATCATGTATTATTGGGGGAATTAAGCGATAAAAAAATTACAGACATAATCAAAAACATATTTAACGTAGATGTAAATATTGAAAAATTGGACTTTACTACATCTAAAGTGGTTAAATCACAGAGCAAGTATGTTATGAAAACGATGTTTTATAGACCCTTATTAAACGGAAAACAAGAAAAACTAAATTGGCTTTTATACTCCAAATCTTTAGGAAAAGTTTATTGCATCCCGGACTGGAAACACAGCGACAAACTCCGCTGTGCATAAGGAAAATACTCGCATACTCGGTAACTGATCTACAGAAAAATCTAATTATTTTATAAATTATTCAATTTCAACAATGCAAAAACATATTAACTACTGGAAAATTATTTTAGAGTGAATTGTTCAAGTAATCAAATTCTTATGTTCAAATGGTTTAGCTTTTAGGAAGAATTTGCGATGAGTTCGTCAAAGTATTGAGTGCCAATGTTAGAAATATAATTGTATCAGAATTAAAAGAAGCGATTCTATTCTATTCTATTATAATAGATTCGACTCCCGACATCTCGCACAGTGATCTATTAACTGGTGTAGTTAGATATGTCAACAAATGCGGAACCCCTGTTCAAAGGTTTTTAATATTTTTAAAGAAGATTCCGTTTTAAAGCTATTATCTGGTTTAAATATTAATTTGCAAGACTGTAGAGGATAATCTTATGATAATGCTTCTAACACGGCTGGTATATACAGTGGCCTTCAATCATACATTAAATCTAAGAACACACCTGCCATTTACGTCCCCAGTGCGGCACATTCTTTAAATTTAATTGGAGAATCAGCGGCGGAATGCTGTCTACAAACAACTAAATTAGTTTTGTTTCTACAAAATTTATACAACTTCTTTGCCGCATCAACATCACGATGGAAGATTTTGAAGGACACACTAACCCCAAGAAACAACGTTCCCAAAAAGTTAAGTGATACTCGTTGGTCAGCAAGAGCTGATTCTGTGAAAGCTCTGGTTTCCGATTATGAAAATTTTAAGGTTGCTTTGAATAAAGTTTTGGAAGATAATTTTCAAAAGCCTTCCACAAAAGTTGAAGCTCGGAGGCTGTTAAATGAAATGGGCTCACTGGAAATTGCCATTATGTTAGTATTTTGGGGCGAAATATTAGAAGTTATAGATAAAACTAATATATCACTTGAAAAAGTAGACGCTACAATTAAAAGCATCACAACGCTATACGCTTCTTTAGACAAATTTGTACTCATCAGAATCATGTAACTTTTATAGGACGGAAGGTATAAAATTGTCCGGTTTTTTTTTCTTTTTTTTACGAGATCGGGGAAAATCTGCTAAGCAGACATCTGACTTGGGATGACGGGCGGCCAGATAATGTGGGGTTGGGGCTAGTAATTAACCCCGACCACTAAAAACCCCTTTCCTCGTCTTCTCTGGAACCGCCGTTAGGCATTTCATCAGAGTTGATTCCTTCACGCGCTATCTTACGACCTTCACCCTTCTAACTTCTCTCTTTCCACTCACAAGCGCATTCAAACAAAAAACATTACATTACTTTTAGCCTAATAACTATACCAATTTCATACCTGGATGGGGGGGGATCATTCCCCCTTCGGTGGTCCTCTTCGGTGGTACTATTCCCCCTTTCTTTACTCTTCTACTCATGTGGCACATCATTTCTCCCGCTCTCATCCACTCTTTCCTTTGCTAGCATTTGCTCGATCGTTGATATAAAAAGAAATACTCCCTTAACTTTTTGAAATTTACCTTGTTTTTTACATACCCGGTCGAGGGGGGCAGCCCCCTCTCGCTCCTCCTACCTTCTTCTCTCCTTCATTTCCTTTTCGGCCTGGTTCTTCTCCTTCATTATCTTCCTCAGGAAACCCATCAACAACATCTCAGACGTTTCCTTCCCGCTCATTAGGATTTGTGCTACGGTGTTTTTGTCTATCCTAGTTCCAATCTCTGTTTCGGTCATCTTTCTTTCCCTCTCGAATCTTTCACACTCAAACACGGTATGCTCCGGGGTGTCTATTTCTGCTAAAATTGTCCGGTTGTGATGAGTACAAACGATTACGCAAAAGGAAAAGACAGTACGATGAAATTACATCGGAAAAAGTTAATTAATGTCATTATCCTATATCCTATATATATTATCCTGTCATTGAAAAACTTCTTGCAGAAGTACAGAAGAGAAAATGTGCTTATGATGACATTTATTCAAAATATGGCTTTCTAGTAAACTTAAAAAATTTAAATGAAGATACAATTAGGAAACATGGTGCGGAGTTGTGCAAAATCTACATTAATGACCCAGAAGATAATTTTATTGAAGGGTGTCATCATTTTAAGCACATATCTTTATGTGAAAATAAAGGAAATATGTCTATCGCAAAGCTCTCTTTAAGGACTATAATAGACATGAAAATTGAGTCTACATTTCCTAATATAGCCACAGCATTCAGTATTTTTTTAAGTATTGCAGTTACAAATTGCGGCGGTGAAAGATCATTTTTTGTTCTGAAAAGAATAAAAAATTATTTACGATCATCGTTGGGACAAAGTAAACTAAATGATCTCAATATTGTTTGAATAGAAAGTGATTTGCTTAATAGTTTAAAAACATGCAATGTTATTTATCATGCAATTTTTATTATCGGTAGCCCTACTTATATTTAATTTTTTTGCGGAATAAGGACGCATTGATACGTGTAGCCCACGAGCGCGAAATTTTTAGGACAGCCCTGCAAGTAGGTTCACAAGTACCCAAACCTATCATGTTCAAGGATCTTGTCAAATGCTGAAAATATTTAATACATTAATGAATAAATGTTGAAATGGAACAAAAATACTATGTATTTACATTACATTAACACATTCTCGTACTAAATATATCGTTAATAAACTACTTCCTGGGTTATTCTGTCATTTCTGTCCTTCCCTTATCCTTTATCTTCAAGTGTGCTGACCAGGTTCTTCGCGATTTCTTCAATAAGTAGTACTTCTTGAGGAATTCCCTTATTTCTTCATCCTTTATCTCCAACTCTTCGCATCAGACCAGGGTTATTATCTAGGTTATTTAAAAAGTACTAAAAGTCCTCAAAAATTACTAATTTTTTTTTGATCGAAATAAACTTACACGAAAAACACGAAAATTAAGTTTAAACAACACTAAAATAAAATCTTCCATCAAATTAAATACAATTTTTACATGAGACGACAATGAATTTGGGATATCAAAAATCTTACTAATCTGAATGAATCAACTTCATTTATTAAAAAAAGCAATTTAAATTTCAATTACAACTTATTCCTACCCCCGAAAGAAATCTTTCATTTTGTTCCACCCCTTACTCTCCTTCAACTTCCTAATCTTCTTTTTACCCCACTCAACCGATTTCTTAAAAGCCTTCTTAATCTTCTCCTTATTTTTAATGCCATAATTTATAGCATCCCGAACGCAAGAATCCTTAAAAAACGATTGAATATCTTCCACGGATCGTTTTTGAATCACCTCGGCGTCCTTCTCAGCTTCCACAAGTTCATATTTAACAGACATTTCATCGACGATCACATTAACATCTTGAACGTTATTATCGAGCAACTTTTCGACGTCGGTTATTAAATTTAGCAATTGGGAATCGGGAAAAAAAATTCTAACGGTACATTTAATTAAAATCCTAGCCCATTCGGGCAATTCCCTTTTCGCTCTCGATTTAACGATGTTTAATGAAAAAATATTGTCGGCGTTGTCTTCGTTAAGAAATTCCTCTAAATCGGAATCATTTAAAGTTGCCGCGTACGATAAAAGATCGATGAATAAATTGTTGTCTTCGTAATTTTCTAAGGAATTAATTGAATCGTCACTTTCTGGTGAGTAATTTATGTTTGATGAGATTGCTGAGTTTGCTGATGATATAAGAAATATTAAAAGAAATGCCTAAAAGAGAAGTTAATTAAAAATAATTTTACAACAAAAATAATAAAAATTTTACTTACGCATTTAAGACCCATTTTAATCATTCTTCGTGATGTTAATTACTAAATTGAGTTTAGCGAAATGATTAAATCGTTATTGAGGGATTCCAATTTATAGCGGCATTGCACTTTGGATTTTTTTTGTTGTGGTTTCTGAATCATTTTGCAGTCTGATTCAGGCGGAAATTTGTTTATGGTGTATCTTTTCTGATTTCCGGTATCACAATAACAGATAAAAGAAAAAAAAAGCGGACTTTTTGTAACTTATCTTGATGTTCTTTATTACTAACAGCAAGAGATGTTTGGAAATTCCGTTTTCAAAGAAATGGAGTCATTAAAAAATTTAATCTTTCCATGCATTTTTTTTGTTATAACATACAAAGAGATTAAAACATCAGCATTTTTTAAAAATACTTTATTTAATTACTAGATTTTGGTCAAAAATTGTTAAAATTTGTAGTATTTAAGTGAGATTGCTTTAAAAAAGATGTGAGTCAAAAGATGGCGCTCAATTGGAATTTAAAAAAATTTAAAACTATAAAAATAACTTAATCTTCTTTTAGAAAAGATTAGTTATTTGGGATAAACTCGATGACGAATTAGCTGAGAATGATAAAAATCTTATTAAAGTTATTTTACCTGATGGGAAAATGATGGAAAGTTTTCGAGACGATGAAAAATGTTTGAATTTTGAGAAATGAAATAAAAATACCATATACAGGATGTCCCGCATAAGAACCAACACAGAGCAGTGGCATGTAGACCAACCTAAAATATGATGATTTAACGCAACTTGCCTTATACCAAGTTGCACCCCCGAGAAGTTACGGGCCTTCAAAGTTTAATCTTAAATTTCGAAAAAAATTAATATCTAGGTATTGGGTTAAGTTAGAAAAATCAAATTTGGTATACATTATGAGTGTACCAAGGGTATTAATCGGTAGAAAGCAGGGATCATTTAAAGCATTTCAAGGGGTTGGTTAGGGATGATAGTACCCTAAAATTTGAAAGACTTTTTTAATCCGTTGGCAGATTTAACAGCTTATTATTTCATTTTATGTGGAATTTAATTTTAAAGCTTTTTTACTCTTATTATTTTTTAAAAAACCTAGCCATTTTCATAAAAAACCCGAATAACTAAAGAGGCGTATTTTATCAATTTTAATCATAGAAAATATTTAATACTTACATATATTTAATACTTATATATGATTTTAATTAAAACCATGGAAAGTTGAGTCGGCTATGAAATTTTACGTCAAATTTGATAACTAGGAAAAAAATTATTTGGTTTTAGTAATTTTTTACTGTTTGTTTTGAAAATATTAGGAAGTTTTCATTTAGCGATGATATGAGATGATATGTTATTTAATGTTAAGTTTCTGTGAAACGAAACTGCAGAAAAGTATTGACGAGTATCGCATGTGATTGCTTGGACAGATTTAAAACAATTTATGGGGAATTTCATTTTAAATTTTTGTTTATAACATTACTTTTAAAAAAATAGTTTTAAACAGTTTTTATAAATAAATAAAGAAGATACAACAAGTAAAATAAAAAAAATATAAATAAATAAATAACTTAATAAATATATAACATGGTAGAAGTGTGGTATAGTTGAAGGTTCCTAGGTTTTTTAATAAAAGACTGAAATTCTTCCCCACTACATGTGAATGTATTTTAACCAAAGGTTATGTACTGCAATCAGTTTATTGTCTTTTTCTAACACAACGTTTGAAACTTTATCTTCTTTTATTTCATAAGGTCCTTTATATAAACAATCCATTTTATTACCACTTTCATTTTTAAGTAACACTTGATCACCTTTCTTATAATTAATCTGTTTACATTGCTTATCATAATATTCTTTACGTTTTGCTTTCGACTGAATTAAATTATTTTTCGCGTCGGACCATGCGTTTTGCAATCGATATTTTAATTCTAAAGGATAATCAATAAAATTATATAAAGGATCAATAGTTTCTAGAATAGGTGAAGGTAATTTGCAAGTTTTTCCAAGTACGAGTTCATGAGGTGTATATTTTGTTTCAGTATGATTTGTATTATTGTAAGAGAAACACCAAAATGAAACCCATGAACTCCACGAGTTTACGTTTTTACTTATTTGCATTCTCAAATAGCTACCTAGGCTTTTGTGCGACTTTTCTAGAGCACCTAACGTCCGATGATGATATGCTGTAGCATTCAAGTGAGTGATTCATAAAATTTTACAAGTTTCTTTAAAAGTTTCTAATAAAAATTCAGTACCCTGATCCGTTACTATTTTTGATGATATTCCATATCTTAGAATAAAATTTTGGACGAATGCTTTAGAAACTGTTATAGTTTCTTTATTTTCAATTGGATATGCCTCAACATATTTACTTAAATCGCACTGCAATATTAATACATAACGTTTATTTTCTTCATCTACTTCTAGTGGTCCTACTAAATCTAGGAATACTTTCTCAAAGGCAGAGGAAGCTGTTGTCGTAATTGTTAATGGTTGTTTTTTACATTTCGAGTATTTATAATGTTGACAATCATCGCAACGTTTAATGAAATTTGCAACGTCTTTTTGCATTCCTGGCCATGCGTAACATTTCTTTATATTATTGTATGTTCGGTTTATGCCCGCATGTCCTCCAGTAGGAAGCATATGATAGTCATTAATGATAAGTTGTCTAGTTTCTAAATCGTGTACACTTTGTTTACCTTTTACAACTGTTATCTTTATAGCTAATCTTTTTATCATCTCATGAGATAGTTTTAATAGTTCTTTTAATAAATTTTCTCGCGCGCTGTCTTTTATAATTACTAACTCTTCTATTTTTTCTTGCATGCATATTTTCTTTAAATCCCCCAGCGATGTACCTAATGTCAACGCTGATCGGGTATCATCAATCATGAAAAGAGTTTTTAACTGTTTTACATAAATAAAGTCTTTTAATTTTACGTATTCTTTTCCTTTTATTAATTTATTAATTTCATTAATGTTTAGTAACTTTAATTCAGTGGAATTCTCAGGACATTTTAACATTTCTACAATACCGGGGTGGCCAATCCTTTCTTGTAAATGATTGCTAATTTTATCCTGAAGATCACTGGTGAGCTTCTTTTGTTGAGCTCGAGTTATAACATTTACATTTACTGTGTTATTTGTCATACTTTTAAGTTGATCTAAAGAAATTTCTATGCGGGACAAAGCACCTGCCGCCACATTATCTTTTCCTATAATATATTGAATACTGAAATCATATTCTTCTAGAACTAATCTGAATTTCGTTAATCTACTGGAAGGATTAGTCATACTAAATAAATACACAAGTGGTCGATGGTCAGTAAATATTTGGAATTTCCCTCCGAATAGATAGGGTGCATATTGCACCTGATAAAGAATCAATTATTTCTAAGACAGAAGGCAATGGATATTTATCATCTTCAATCTTGTTGTTTAATAATCGGTAGTCTATAACTACACGCCATTTTTTGTTACCATTTTTATCTTCCTTTTTTGGAACAATGAGCAAAGGTGCTGACCATTCTGATCGAGTTTCCTCAATCATACCGTCTTCTAGCATTTTTGCTAGAATTGACCTGTTTATGAATTTCCTCTTTTTAGGCATGATGGAGACGATATGGTTTTACATAAGATGGAGTTACTGAGTTTTGCAAATACAACTTTTGTTTATAAACATTAGTAACACCCAAAGTATCATGTTCTAAATGAAAAACATCGGAATATTTTGCACACACTCTTTGTAATGTTATTTTTTCTTCTACATTTAAATGATCCATTTTTATTAAATCTAGCAAAGTATCTGCCCTATTCACCCTTGAATTGATTGAACCTTGATTGAATGTTGCATATATTATAATTATCAAGGTTTTCAACTTTTGGAACAAAATTTTTTAATTTAATGGTTTGATCGTTAGTGTTTAGTATTCTAACTGGTATTTTATTATCGTTTTAACTACAGTATTTGCAACAAAAACACCATCACCTATTTCCTCGTTTAGTACAACTAAATCTCCTCTTAAGTTAACTGGAAAATACTTAATTGTTTCGCATCGAGTTGGTAAAATTGTGTATACTGACGAATCTGAGTTAATGGGTATAGAAACCCTGACATTGTCTATCGAAAGAGATAGCAAAAATGTTTCGTAATTTATTGTGACAAAATATTTAAAAAAGAAATCTGACCCCAATATTCCCTGAAATTGACAATTTGGATAATTAATTACCACAAACTGATGTGTTATGCATTTTTCGTTATTAATTTGTAAAAAGATATCTGCTGATCCAAGCGAAGTAAGTGAACCGCTAATGCCTTTAACCTCAAGTTTATTTAATGTATTTACTACATGATCATCATTTAAAAATTCTTGAAAAAATATGCTGACAGAATCTCATAAAATTTATATAATTTAACCCATTTAAATTGTGGCTTACTACTATTTTATCTTTATTACCTTTATTAGTTACGAAAAAATTTGTTTATATTATTGTCAGATTGATTTTGAATGTCATTAAGATTTTGATTGTTATTAGAGTTATTTTGAGGAGTTTCGGAAAAATATACTTGCCCTCTTGTAGAACCTCTATAGGTACCTCTACTAGGTGGACGATTATTTCCACGAAAGCTATTTGATGGTCTGAAATTATACCTTGAATTTTGATAACCGCGATACTGATTATTATTTGTATATTGCTGAGAAAAGCTTTGAGGGGAGTTCCTATATCGCTGATTTCTACCTTTATATCTACCTCTAAAACCAAAGTGAGCTCTCGCATGAAAAGTTGATGGATTTCTCTGTGATGGTTCTTCATCTAAAGCACCACGGATCGCGTCATTTAATTTGGTATAATTTCGAGATTTGATGATAGTACGTAATTCAGAATGTTGTAACCCACACGCAGAAGCATTTATCGCTATCTTTTCATTAACATCGCTTAATGTAGTCAATGCCTGGGCGTTGTCACCCGCTTGTGTAATAGTGAGATTTACGAATAGTTCTTCGACACTTTTGCCGAACTCTTCAACTGTTCTAGAACCTTGTTTTGCATTATTCAACTCTACAGAGAGCACAGCTGCCGAATGTTTTGTCAAAAAGTGTTTTGCTAAATCTTTAACCAAATCATCATTACTATTATAATTATTATTCATTCGCAACTTAGCACTTTGTGAAAGTTTTGTTTTTAGTACATATTTAGTTAATAATTGTTTACCTGCATCGTTCAACAATTCATCGTATAATTTAATTGAGTCGATAAGCTGTTTGGTGGTATCTTCGGTACCATCCATTGATGGCAGCAAAGAAGATGCCGATTTTAAGTCAAATGAACTCATTTTTGTTTCGTCTTTTACAGTTATATCAAAACCTAACTCTATATTATCGGATAAAGATTCGATAACTTCCCGTCTACTATCTAAAACCTCATTACAACTATTAAAGTATTTTTTAATTACTTTCCAAAGCTCTTTTATTTCTGTAATTGTATCACTTTCATATTTCCCTATTTTAAATTTTTCTTTTAAATCTTTAAATTTTGATTCTAAGCTTTCTAATTTAATTACCTTACGATTAATCACTGAAATGTCCTTACGCCTCTCTTCATTGTCCTTGGTTAGGTTTCTCTGTATTACACGCAGCTTTTCAAGAAGATGCCGAAAACTCGTCACAATCACTTCCGACATTCAATAACCATTATCGCGCACATCTCCATCATCGTTTATAAGTCTTGGCTTCGGCTAAGATGACGCTTCAATCTTCCTTCCATAGCTCTTTCTCTTGCTCGAACCAAATAGATCACCGCTCCACAGCAGCAGCACGTAATTATTAAAATAACACCAATAAATGCGATTATACCAAGAATTTCGGACATATGACCCATCGAAACATCAGATGTTTGACCTCCACTATTTCCGCATTGAGCTATAATTATCTCTTCTTTAATTTCTTGGGATTGTTGCTTTCCCATATTTATTTCTTTATTTCTTCTTATTTATTTTTTTTTACGCCGTTTTGTGTTTCACTATGATCACAACTGGCAGGGTCGCCATGTGGCATCGTTGAAGGTTCTTAGGTTTTTTAATAAAAGACTGAAATTCTTCCCAACTACATGTGAATGTATTTTACCCAAAGGTTTATTGTACAAACCTAGGTTTTTTAAAAAATAATAAGAGAAAAAGAAGTTTTAACATTAAATTGGCCATAAAATGTAATAAAATTTTTTTAAATTCATTAACAGGTTAAACATGTCTTTCAAATTTTAGGGTACCATCATCCTTAATGAACCCCTTGAAATGCTTTAAATGATCCCTACTTTCTACCAATTAATGCCCTTGGTACACCTATAACGTATACAAAATTTGGTTTTTCTATCTTAATCCATTACTGAGATATTAATTTTTTTCGAAATTTAAGACTCAAGAAGAGCTAAGCTTCTCATGGGTGCAACTTGGTATAAGGCAAGTTGCGTTAAATCATCATATTTTAGGTTGATCTACATGCCCCTGCTCTGTGTTGGTTCTTATGTGGGACAGCCTGTATTTATTTACATTACATTACCACATTCTTGCGTTAATAAGTTATTTCTTGATTATCCTCCGATTTTTTTATCTCAACTCTGATGATGATTTTCTGTACCATCTTCGCCAAGTTTTATTTCTTGGATTATAGTCTCATTTTTTTATCCTTTATCTCCAACTTTATTAATCAGTTTTTGTACCATTTTTCACCGTGTTTTATTTATTTATTGTTATCATACTTGGATATTTTGTATTTTTCAGTCTCGGTTACGATCAACAGTGATTAGAATCAACAATGATTTATCATCTTTAAAATTCATATCCTTCCCAGTGGACTCCTTAGTTTCGTGATGATTTAGTTTTCTGTTCAGTTTCTTCTTCCTCTTCTTCGTAAGCTTATTTCGTAAGCTTAACATGTGGCGCAATTGATAATTTGGGTTCAGGTAGAGCTAATCCCTTGCATTTTGAATTTCGGGTTATTCACTATTTATTGTTATGTTTATTGTTTTATTATTGTTTTATAAATGTAGAGATTGGGTATAAAGTTATTACTATTATTGTCTTCCGATGAACACAGCTTCAACTATCTACAAACAATTTACGAACCGGTTTTTCATTACAAGATTTCATTTTCCAAGGAGCTAGAGAGGGACAACTGATTTTTAAGCTGATGTAACTTCAGAGAGAGCTAGCGGCAAACCTATTGATGAATGAGTATTTGCCGACTCAGAAGAGACGAGAAAAATGTTGTACAGATCTCTAAAGTTGCTTGAAAATAATGGCAGAATAAAAATGAAAATATGACGGAATAATAACAGACAGCGGTATATAGTAATAATAAGTATAAAAATGATTTATTCAGGATAAACGGTAACAAAGTAATTAATGAAACAACTTTTTAAAATTGCTAATACATTTCGAATGTATTTTTCATTCTTCTTCAGAGCATTTATGTTGCTAAAATGGAGATTTTTTTATTACAATTAATGAAAAGGTTTTTTAACATGAGCGTCCAACATATGTTGAAGACGCCAAAGAACAAAATAAGATGAAATTAAACTTACTTGTTTTAAAAAGCATGAAATATAAAAATCGTCTTGGTCATAGTAGAAAACACATTAAAACTGAGTATCGGTAAATTAAAATAACAAATTAAAAGAACGTGTAAAATTTAACAATACAAAATGGACTCTATGAGAACGTTAAAATGTAAAAATTGATATGAAAAAAAAAACCTGTTTTCGATCGCAAACACAACCCCGAAAAACGAAACTGCGCACAAACCGAAATTTACCAAAAACAAAGCGGAAACTTTAAAAATTTAAATTTCAAAAATTCAAACCAAAGAAACGATTTATCAAATAAAAACAATAAAACGTAATCAGAATAATTAATACAGACTATGTAAATAAGAAAATGCAATTAACAATCAAAAACGAACCCACTAACTTAAAAACTAGAAAACCATATCATTAGAGAAAGTAGAAACATTATTAATATCATGATTATGTTGGGTTGGTGGATTATAGTTATGGTTAGTCTTGTCCCTAGTAAACAAGTAAGCATATATGTTACTTAAATTCTGAGTATCCGTTCTATAGTTAACAGTATTACTAGTGTAATTTATATGGACCATCTCTAAGAAAATTCTATTGTAGTAATTAGATTCAACATCCAAAATTTTAACGTTATCAAAATCGAAGGTGTGTTTGCAATCCTGAACATGTTGGGATAATGCACGGTCTTATTCAACCGGCAGTTACTTTTATGTTTAGAAATTCTACTTTTAAGCCATTGAGAAGTCTGACCAACATATTTTCCACTACAATCGTTGCATGAAATGCAGTAAATTAAATTGGATTTAAATTTGTTTTCTGTAGCGTCTTTAAGTTTTGTGAAATGGTTACCAAGTTTGTTATCGTAGCGCTCAACTACTTTTAAATTGTCAATCACTGATAATGTTTTTTTCAAAGAATCACTTAACTTCTCGATATAAGGTAGTTTTTTATAAATGATAGGTTCAGTTGTAAGTAAAGATGGGTTAGTTAAACTGACCTGGTTTATGCTATTATTAATTAACGGTGTTGAAAATAAAATGTTATTAATTAATTTACTTGGGTAACCATTATTAACAAAAGTTTTTTGTAGAAATTCTAAGTTTTCACGAAGAAATTCTTTATCACAAATGTTGGAGACTCTGTGCTTCATGCAACGTACAGTTGAAAGTTTGTGCTTAAAGCTATGACTTGAGAAATAATTAAGATAACGTCCTGAGTAAGTCGGTTTAACGTACCAATCAAACTTAATCTTATTGAAACCGTCTCTGATTATTTTAGTATCCAAAAAAGGAATGCTATTATTACTTTCCAGCTCCATTGTAAACTGAATTCTCGGATGAAAATCATTAAAACAATTTAACACTGTATTGACATCATCCTTGTGTACCCCCAAAACCAAATCATCAACATATTTCTTAATGAAATTTATACGAAAAACTGAACCATTATTAATCAAAATCTCGTCCAACGCATAGTCCATCACAATCAAAGCCAAAAATATTATATTTCATGCTTTTTAAAACAAGTAAGTTTAATTTCATCTTATTTTATTCTTTGGCGTCTTCAACATATGTTGGATGCTCATGTTAAAAAACCTTTTCATTAATTGTAATAAAAAAAATCTCCATTTTAGCAACATAAATGCTCTGAAGAAGAATGAAAAATACATTCGAAATATATTAGCAATTTTAAAAAGTTGTTTCATTAATTACTTTGTGGACCGTTTATCCTGAATAAATCATTTTTATACTTATTGCCCACGTACGGTCGTTGGATACTTCTTGCCGTTATAATAATAATAACAAATGCCTTTATTCTCCAACATGTGACGTTCTGTCTTTCTTTTGATTCGGTCCAGAAGGTGAGAGAGTGTCTTTGGTGCCCTTTTCTTTTCGGTAGATGTTAACGGTCTCGGGCGTCACCTTATGTTTAGAGAGGTAAGGAACTCTTTCGCCTCCTAAGTAGCTTTTAGGGGTTACAGTCGGAGAAATCAGGGTGAGGTGCAGGCGGTAATATATTGAGACAGAGATAGGACATAAGATATTTATTAATATTTAACCCGGGAGGACGCGCGCGTGGGTAGAAAATACCCGGCGCTTATTAAATGATGTGTATATTCTCCAAATGTCGATTAAATCGGGGAATCCCCTGTATACCTCTCGAGTAGAGTGTAACAGAAGTACCTATGCTCAGACGATATTATTATACCGTTCTCGATCAGTGCTAGGGTCTGATTTATGCGAAGTGGACATTTCTTACCCGGCGCGCGTCGATACGTGACTAAATTGTTACCATTTTATTTCTGTGTTTTGTGTATTGTATTAGTTTTTGGTGAATTGTGGTTATTATTGAACAGTTGTCGCATTATTTCATATTTATCAGTTTGAGTTCCAGTAAGTTAAAATTATAATAAATGAAGTGACTATAGTTTATTAGCATATCAGCATTTCAGTAGATAATGGATTCTCAGCAAGGGCCATCAAATATCAGTAAATGGGTGGATAGAAGGCCTTTAACTAAAAAAGATCAAGAAGAGGAAATAAGGAAAATAATGGAGGAGGAGCGTGATGACAATGAAATTCCACCAACTGAATCAGATAGTGAAGTTGACCACATTTCAGTAAGCGACCATCTTACCGACACTGACGCAGATGAACCATCAGAAGATGAAGGCAATTTTTACAAATCAAGCTCGGCAGGTACACCATCTTCTCACTTTTATCTGGGGAAAGATGGTACAAGTTGGTCCAAACAACATCCACCAATAAATGTAAGGACTAGAGCCCATAATTTAGTGACCCAACTACCGGGACCGAAAGGAAAAGCAAAGGATGCAACTACTCCTTTTGAATGTTGGAATTGTATGATTTCTGATAATATGATAAACCATATTGTCAGATGTACCAATATATACATAGATTTGTCGCGAGGAAAATTTGTTAGGGAGAGAGATGCCGCTCCTACAGACCAACGAGAGATGAAAGCACTTTTCGGTTTGCTGTACTACGCTGGGGTACTGAAGTCTGGAAGACTCAATACAATGGAATTGTGGGAACAAGATGGATCTGGTGTGGACATATTTCCAGCCGTCATGTCTCGAAAACGCTTTTTATTTTTACTCACTTCTTTACGTTTTGACGACATACGTGATAGGCACACCAGACGACAAAGTGACAAACTGGCTCCCATACGTGATCTCTCCGAATTATTTAAAAACAACATTCAAAGCTCCTATGTTATTAGTGAGTATGCCACAATAGACGAAAAATTGGAACCTTTTAGGGGAAGATGCTCGTTTAGGCAGTACATAAAGAGTAAGCCAGCAAGATATGGCATAAAAATTTTTCTTTTGACTGACAGTCGTACATACTATACGAACAACTTTGAAATATATGCTGGTAAGCAACCGGAAGGTGAGTACAAGTTACAAAATGATTCTTACTCAGTCGTATGCCGTCTCATCAAACCAATTGAAAAAACTGGCCGAAACATAACAATGGACAATTGGTTTATGAGTATAAAGCTAATGAATGATTTTTTGAAAAATCATCATTGACCTGTGTTGGAACCATCCGAAAAAATAAAAGGGAAGTACCAACTGCATTTGTCACTCCAAAAAATCGGTCTCAATATTCTAACTTATTTGCGTTCTCGGAAAATAAAACATATTGCTTTAAGAAAGGTAAAGTAGTTTTGGTGGGTTCAACTATGCATCACGATGACTGTATCAACAGTGAATCTGAAAAGCAAAAACCTGAAATAATAGAGTTCTACAATTTGACTAAGGGTGGAGTCGATACTGTCGATGAATTATGTGGATTATATTCTGTATCCAGGAGGTCGCAAAGGTGGCCGCTAACTATATTTTTTGGTTTTCTGAATATTGCGGCGATAAATGCTTACATTGTTTATAAAAGCAACAAGCAGGAACAAATTGCCCGAAGAGTATTCTTGAAAAACATGGCAAAAGAACTAGTAAGAGAACATTTACAGTTTAGGTCCACTATTGTCTCGCTACCCAGTTATATAAAAACAAGGATAATGCTTTTAATTCCACAAAATGAACAGGAAGAATTTCTTCCAGCGAAGCGCCAGAAGGTATTGTCGGGAAGGTGTCATGTTTGCCCAGGCCGCAAAGACAGAAAAACTAAAACCTGCTTTAGTGCGTGTAATAAACTCATATGCCGAGAACATTCTATACCAATTTGCCAAGGCTGTTTCGCAAATAAGGTTGTCCCCGTTCTGAAAGAAGATGAAGAACTGGAAGAAGAGGATGTCTAGGTCATTTTATCATTTTTTTATTATTTCTTTTTGTTCAGTCTCATCATGTGTTGATTTGGTTTTATTGAGTACAATTTTATGTTCATTTATTTTAAATATGTTACAAATAGAGTTTATAAGTTCAGTTACACAATCCATTGTTTTATTTCCCGAAAGAATGCTCAAATAACCATACTTATACCCAAAATATTTATAAAGATCAAATATCGGGTAAAAATTACCCGGCGCGCGTTTTAACGTGAGAGCCAGAGACGCGCGTCCTCCCGGGTTAAACGGACGATTGACACACATGTATAAAAATTCTATTGGGACTGGTTATGGTTGTCGGTAAAAGATTCTTTATTTATTTAAATCGGTTTCAGCCTCGTTTGAAATACTATTGCGGAGCTCGGACGTTTGATTTCCTGATTTTCGGTAAAATAAATTGTCCGGAAAATACTGCAGGAAAACTCACAGCAGTACTAGGTCGGAAGTACTACGGGAAAACTCGCAGTAGCACTGGGTCGGAAAGTACTATGGGAAAACTCGCAGTAGTACTGGGTCGGAAAGTACTACGGGAAAACTCGCAGTAGTACTGGGTCGGAAAGTACTACGGGAAAACTCGCAGTAGTACTAAGTCGGGAAGGTAAAATCAGAAATCAAAACAAAATATCCACAATAATAAATTAAACGGTACTTACTTTAAACCTTCGAAAAACGGTTCGGAGAAATCGGTGGTAAAGATCAGTCTCGCATGTCGCTAATACGAAGACGAAAATCAATCAGACTAATCGATCGAATCGAAAGAATGACTCTCAATGAATTGAATTCTTAAGAATGAACCAATGAATAATAATCCATAATTCTATTCCTCTCAAAATTCGGTCGGCTATTCATACTAAATCGGGGCGAAAACTGGATTTCTCCGCGTGGGGGATCGTATCGATAACCTGTTATCAAAATTTAACTTTTAATGCGCGGCATTAGTTAATGAAGCAAACGGATTTCTAACGATACTGTCGGATGCGGGATACAAAATTATATAGTTTCAGTTTTTGAACGATACAAATCGGTTAACAAAAACCGAGTAATTAACAATTAATTAAAAAACATTAACGGAAAAATTAACAATACATAACAAAAGAAACTCCTATTTACATGAAAATTTACAAAAATATTTACAACAAAATCGGTTACGGTTTACGGCTCCTACGGAATTAAACAATTTCTGGACCACGTGTTTTACGTTATGTTTCCTTAAACGGCCCTAATCACAACATAATCACAGATTAAAGATCTTCTTAAGATCGGCGGTCTTCGGGGCAAACTTCCACAAGAGATATTTTTCGTGGATGACCATCAGGAATACAGCAATTTACTTAGTTATGATGCTAATTGACTTTATTACAGAATCTCGGCTAATAATGATCGGATCATCATTAAAATCATTCAGCAGTCATTCCAGATTCTTTTCTATCATTTGTAATCGGTTTTAACGTTGTAGGTTTTCTAATTCCGCATCATAAAAAAATAGTCGGTGTACGGTAGTCGAACGGTAGCCTGCTGGTTGTTGAAACTTCCTCGGGTCGGTTGGCTGCTCTGATAGGGTGATGTTGTTCATCGGATTTTATTTGAAAATATATTAATGTCGGTAATATTTAATTATTTAATAATATTTTTCGGTGTTTTTCGGTATTTTAGGATTTCGGTTAATTACTCTTCTTTATTGAGTATTCGGTCAGGAGATGTTGTCGGGAGTTGTGTTAACGGTTTTAAAGTGAGAAACGGAGAAATTGAAAGTTTAATTACGGAAATAATGAAATTAATGAAAATGCGGATTGGGTTGCATAAACAGGCGGTGATAAGATATCCTTTTTCGGAAATTTAGTAATCGGACGGGAACTGTAATATTTGTCGGAGTAAGATGGGAAGTATTTTCGGGTTAAATCGGGAAGAAATATGTAACTTCGTTACAAAAATTATGTACATATAATAGAATAAATAAGTTATTGATAGAAATATATGTAATTATAGTACATTTATGTATCTGGAGAACCTTAAGGAGCGGTTCAGATAAATGTTTCGTAAAACATTCCCTGCTTTTAAACCCAGTCTTTAAATCACGTTACAATACAAATAAAATTGCATACTTATTCTACTAATATTGTAATTCTACTAATATATGTATATTCTATATTCTATACCTATTTAACAATCCGCAATCAACTAAAGCATGATAAAAAAACTGAAATTTAACATTTGTTCAACTGTAGAATACAAAAATATAATAATAAATAAATAAATAAGTCGCCGCTATCACCTCGCACTGCTGTTGTAGTAAAAACCAAAAAAAAATTAAATAAACTTAAACATTTTTTAACATTTTCATGCTTAACATCGTAAGGGAGAGAGTTGTACATGGAATATATGTTGTATGTAAAAGATCTTCTAAATAAAGCTGTATTATGAGTAGCAACGTGACCATATTTTTTCTACGTATATATTATGAATGTCACTTCTAAATCTCACCTTACATGACAAATATGGAGGATTGCCGGTAACGAAAATCCGGTGAAACAGTGTTAAGGACTGCAAAACGATAACGATAACCTATCATGCATGTTAAACTATTTCAGTTCCCGCAATTTATGGGATATATGGTCAAATTTTCGCATATTAAAAATAAAACGCATGCAAGCGTTCTGTACCTTTTATACTATAACAGTATAATAATAGTTAAACAATGAAAGTACCACAGCCTCACAAATAGTTGTCTTTAATTTTACGCTAAAAATATCTTTAAAACAGTACAGCAATTTTAAATTTTGATATGCTATACCGATTATTTTAGAAATATAATCATGATATCTGAATGAGTTGTCAATAATTAGACCCAAGTTTTTGGCCTGCGACACGATCGGGATGCTCACGCCACCAACTACAATATCAACATCACGACTCACAGATTCCACTATCCTGTTTCCACCAAAAATCAACATCAAAATTTTTTCTGGGTTCAAAATTAATGAGTGCTTCGTTGCATAATTTGACAGACGGTGCAGATCTTCATTAATTCTAACTACTGCTGTATCTAACTGGTCTCTGGGAAAATTAAGGTAGACTTGTGTATCATCAGCGTGTTGGTGAACATCAGAGAATTTAAAACACTTAGGTAGTAAGAACGTATAAATACAGAAAACTAGTGATCCCAATACAGAACCCTGAGAAACACCTTTAGTTACATCCAAAAAAACAGACATTTAACTTTACACATTGTCTGCGTTTGGTCAAGTAGCAATACATCATTTCAATAAACGACTCACCACAACCAACATGTCGAAGAACCGCCAATAATATACGATGGTTGACAGTATCAAACGTCTTGCTAAAGTTCATCTTTTGCCTTTGTAAGGTCATCCGTAACATGTGATAAAGCTGTTGTGAAGCAGTCAATCAGGCAAACTATTATTACGGTTCAAATGTTGTCTGAACTGACCACATATATTTTTTTCTAATATTCTACTGAGAGCAGGTAGTAAAGTTATAGGATGCAGATCCTTCCAAGATGTTGACGAAGAATTTTTTGGTAGTGGAAGCACGATAGCCGATCTCCACTGTTCAGGAAAGTAATTAAATTCTAAATTCATTATATGTGTTAGAAGCAATGTATAATGAAGTATAAAGTAGCAACAGATTTGCTCTTTACACTTAGTATTATTTTCGTACTGTGTCTTCATCAACAAACCCAACCTAAAGTTCATATCCATATTGTGAAGTAAGGTATTATTATAATAATCAGTAAGTTCATCCTCACCAATCTTATCATTATTTATGATGGGGACACCATCAAAAAAAGCGGCATTGACTTCAAAAGCATTCATTCATTCCCCCCTTTGGATTTTTTTCAAATATTAATTTAAATTTTTGGACAAACTAAACGCGTTAGACAAAAACGGTTTTTACCATCGTTTTCTCTGCGTCATTTAGTGATATAAAAACGTGAATTTCAGCGTATTTCGAGTTGAATCGATTTTTTTGAAAATTTTCATCCTCCACCCCCCCCTTTGGATTTTTTCAAATATTAATTTCAATTTTTTGGACAAACTAAATGCGTTAGACAAAAACGGTTTTTACCATCGTTTTCTGCGTCATTTAATGATATAATTGCGCGACTTTCAGCGAAATCGATTTTTTTTGATAATTTCATCCTCCACCCCCCCTTTGGATTTTTTCAAATATTAATTTCAATTTTTAGGACAAACTAAACGCGTTAGACAAAAACGGTTTTTACCATCGTTTTCCCTGCGTCATTTAATGATATAAAAACGTGAATTTCAGCGTATTTCGAGTTGAATCGATTTTTTTGAAAATTTTCATCCTCCACCCCCCCCTTTGGATTTTTTCAAATATTAATTTCAATTTTTTGGACAAACTAAATGCGTTAGACAAAAACGGTTTTTACCATCGTTTTCTGCGTCATTTAATGATATAATTGCGCGACTTTCAGCGAAATCGATTTTTTTTGATAATTTCATCCTCCACCCCCCCTTTGGATTTTTTCAAATATTAATTTCAATTTTTAGGACAAACTAAACGCGTTAGACAAAAACGGTTTTTACCATCGTTTTCTCTGCGTCATTTAATGATATAAAAACGTGAATTTCAGCGTATTTCGAGTTGAATCGATTTTTTTGAAAATTTTCATCCTCCACCCCCCCCTTTGGATTTTTTCAAATATTAATTTCAATTTTTTGGACAAACTAAATGCGTTAGACAAAAACGGTTTTTACCATCGTTTTCTGCGTCATTTAATGATATAATTGCGCGACTTTCAGCGAAATCGATTTTTTTGAATATTTTCATCCTCCACCCCCCCCCCCCTTTGGATTTTTTCAAATATTAATTTCAATTTTTTGGACAAACTAAATGCGTTAGACAAAAACGGTTTTTACCATCGTTTTCTGCGTCATTTAATGATATAATTGCGCGACTTTCAGCGAAATCGATTTTTTTTGATAATTTCATCCTCCACCCCCCCTTTGGATTTTTTCAAATATTAATTTCAATTTTTAGGACAAACTAAACGCGTTAGACAAAAACGGTTGTTACCATCGTTTTCTGCGTAATTTAATGATATAAAAACGTGACTTTCAGCGAATTTCGTGTTGAATCGTTTTTTTTGAAAATTTTCATCCTCCGCCGCCCCCCATTGGATTTTTTTCAAATATTAATTTCAATTTTTTTGACAAACTAAACGCGTTAGACAAAAACGGTTTTTACCATCGTTTTCTGCGTCATTTAATGATATAAAAACGTGACATTCAGCGAAATCGATTTTTTTGAAAATTTTCATCGTCCGCCCCCGCTTTGGATTTTTTTCAAATATTAATTTCAATTTTTTGGTCAAACTAAACGCGTTAGACAAAAACGGTTTTTACCATCGTTTTCTGCGTCATTTAATGATATAAAAACGTGACTTTCAGCGAAATCGATTTTTTTGAAAATTTTCATCCTCCGCCCCCCTCTTCGGATTTTTTTCAAATATTAATTTCAATTTTTTGGACAAACTAAACGCGTTAGACAAAAACGGTTTTTACCATCGTTTTCTGCGTCATTTAATGATATAAAAACGTGACTTTCAGCGAAATCGATTTTTTTGAAAATTTTCATCCTCCGCCCCCCCCTTTGGATTTTTTTCAAAATATTGATTTCCATTTTTTGGACAAACTAAACGCGTTAGACAAAAACTGTTTTTAAAATCGTTTTCTGAGTCATTTAATGATATAAAAACGTGACTTTCAGCGAAATCGATTTTTTTGAAAATTTTCATCCTCCGCCCCCCCCTTTGGATTTTTTTCAAAATATTAATTTCCATTTTTTGGACAAACTAAACGCGTTAGACAAAAACTGTTTTTAAAATCGTTTTCTGAGTCATTTAATGATATAAAAACGTGACTTTCAGCGAAATCGATTTTTTTGAAAATTTTCATCCTCCGCCCCCCCCTTTGGATTTTTTTCAAAATATTAATTTCCATTTTTTGGACAAACTAAACGCGTTAGACAAAAACTGTTTTTAAAATCGTTTTCTGAGTCATTTAATGATATAAAAACGTGACTTTCAGCGAAATCGATTTTTTTGAAAATTTTCATCCTCCGCCCCCCCCTTTGGATTTTTTTCAAAATATTAATTTCCATTTTTTGGACAAACTAAACGCGTTAGACAAAAACTGTTTTTAAAATCGTTTTCTGAGTCATTTAATGATATAAAAACGTGACTTTCAGCGAAATCGATTTTTTTGAAAATTTTCATCCTCCGCCCCCCCCTTTGGATTTTTTTCAAAATATTAATTTCCATTTTTTGGACAAACTAAACGCGTTAGACAAAAACGGTTTTTAAAATCGTTTTCTGCGTCATTTAATGATATAAAAACGTGACTTTCAGCGAAATCGATTTTTTTGAAAATTTTCATCCTCCGCCCCCCCCTTTGGATTTTTTTCAAAATATTAATTTCCATTTTTTGGACAAACTAAACGCGTTAGACAAAAACGGTTTTTAAAATCGTTTTCTGCGTCATTTAATGATATAAAAACGTTACTTTCAGCGAAATCGATTTTTTTGAAAATTTTCATCCTCCGCCCCCCACTTTGGATTTTTTTCAAAATATTAATTTCCATTTTTTGGACAAACTAAACGCGTTAGACAAAAACGGTTTTTACCATCGTTTTCTGCGTCATTTAATGATCTAAAAACGTGACTTTCAGCGAAATCGATTTTTTTGAAAATTTTCATCCTCCGCCCCCCCCTTTGGATTTTATTCAAAATATTAATTTCCATTTTTTGGACAAACTAAACGCGTTAGAAAAAACGGTTTTTACCATCGTTTTCTGCGTCATTTAATGATATGAAACCGTGACTTTCAGCGAAATCGATTTTTTTGAAAATTTTCATCCTCCGCCCCCCCTTTGGATTTTTTTCAAAATATTAATTTCCATTTTAGGACAAACTAAACGCGTTAGACAAAAACGGTTTTTACCATCGTTTTCTGCGTCATTTAATGATCTAAAAACGTGACTTTCAGCGAAATCGATTTTTTTGAAAATTTTCATCCTCCGCCCCCCCCTTTGGATTTTTTTCAAAATATTAATTTCCATTTTTTGGACAAACTAAACGCGTTAGACAAAAACGGTTTTTAAAATCGTTTTCTGCGTCATTTAATGATATAAAAACGTGACTTTCAGCGAAATCGATTTTTTTGAAAATTTTCATCCTCCGCCCCCCCCTTTGGATTTTTTTCAAAATATTAATTTCCATTTTTTGGACAAACTAAACGCGTTAGACAAAAACGGTTTTTACCCTCGTTTTCTGCGTCATTTAATGATATAAAAACGTGACTTTCAGCGAAATCGATTTTTTTGAAAATTTTCATCCTCCGCCCCCCCCTTTGGATTTTTTTCAAAATATTAATTTCCATTTTTTGGACAAACTAAACGCGTTAGACAAAAACGGTTTTTACCCTCGTTTTCTGCGTCATTTAATGATCTAAAAACGTGACTTTCAGCGAAATCGATTTTTTTGAAAATTTTCATCCTCCGCCCCCCCCTTTGGATTTTTTTCAAAATATTAATTTCCATTTTTTGGACAAACTAAACGCGTTAGACAAAAACGGTTTTTAAAATCGTTTTCTGCGTCATTTAATGATATAAAAACGTGACTTTCAGCGAAATCGATTTTTTTGAAAATTTTCATCCTCCGCCCCCCCCTTTGGATTTTTTTCAAAATATTAATTTCCATTTTTTGGACAAACTAAACGCGTTAGACAAAAACGGTTTTTACCCTCGTTTTCTGCGTCATTTAATGATATAAAAACGTGACTTTCAGCGAAATCGATTTTTTTGAAAATTTTCATCCTCCGCCCCCCCCTTTGGATTTTTTTCAAAATATTAATTTCCATTTTTTGGACAAACTAAACGCGTTAGACAAAAACGGTTTTTACCCTCGTTTTCTGCGTCATTTAATGATCTAAAAACGTGACTTTCAGCGAAATCGATTTTTTTGAAAATTTTCATCCTCCGCCCCCCCCTTTGGATTTTTTTCAAAATATTAATTTCCATTTTTTGGACAAACTAAACGCGTTAGACAAAAACGGTTTTTAAAATCGTTTTCTGCGTCATTTAATGATATAAAAACGTGACTTTCAGCGAAATCGATTTTTTTGAAAATTTTCATCCTCCGCCCCCCCCTTTGGATTTTTTTCAAAATATTAATTTCCATTTTTTGGACAAACTAAACGCGTTAGACAAAAACGGTTTTTACCCTCGTTTTCTGCGTCATTTAATGATATAAAAACGTGACTTTCAGCGAAATCGATTTTTTTGAAAATTTTCATCCTCCGCCCCCCCCTTTGGATTTTTTTCAAAATATTAATTTCCATTTTTTGGACAAACTAAACGCGTTAGACAAAAACGGTTTTTACCATCGTTTTCTGCGTCATTTAATGATATAAAAACGTGACTTTCAGCGAAATCGATTTTTTTGAAAATTTTCATCCTCCGCCCCCCCCTTTGGATTTTTTTCAAAATATTAATTTCCATTTTTTGGACAAACTAAACGCGTTAGACAAAAACGGTTTTTAAAATCGTTTTCTGCGTCATTTAATGATATAAAAACGTGACTTTCAGCGAAATCGATTTTTTTGAAAATTATCATCCTCCGCCCCCCCCTTTGGATTTTTTTCAAAATATTAATTTCCATTTTTTGGACAAACTAAACGCGTTAGACAAAAACGGTTTTTAAAATCGTTTTCTGCGTCATTTAATGATATAAAAACGTGACTTTCAGCGAAATCGATTTTTTTGAAAATTTTCATCCTCCGCCCCCCACTTTGGATTTTTTTCAAAATATTAATTTCCATTTTTTGGACAAACTAAACGCGTTAGACAAAAACGGTTTTTACCATCGTTTTCTGCGTCATTTAATGATCTAAAAACGTGACTTTCAGCGAAATCGATTTTTTTGAAAATTTTCATCCTCCGCCCCCCCCTTTGGATTTTTTTCAAAATATTAATTTCCATTTTTTGGACAAACTAAACGCGTTAGAAAAAACGGTTTTTACCATCGTTTTCTGCGTCATTTAATGATATGAAACCGTGACTTTCAGCGAAATCGATTTTTTTGAAAATTTTCATCCTCCGCCCCCCCTTTGGATTTTTTTCAAAATATTAATTTCCATTTTAGGACAAACTAAACGCGTTAGACAAAAACGGTTTTTACCATCGTTTTCTGCGTCATTTAATGATCTAAAAACGTGACTTTCAGCGAAATCGATTTTTTTGAAAATTTTCATCCTCCGCCCCCCCCTTTGGATTTTTTTCAAAATATTAATTTCCATTTTTTGGACAAACTAAACGCGTTAGACAAAAACGGTTTTTAAAATCGTTTTCTGCGTCATTTAATGATATAAAAACGTGACTTTCAGCGAAATCGATTTTTTTGAAAATTTTCATCCTCCGCCCCCCCCTTTGGATTTTTTTCAAAATATTAATTTCCATTTTTTGGACAAACTAAACGCGTTAGACAAAAACGGTTTTTACCCTCGTTTTCTGCGTCATTTAATGATATAAAAACGTGACTTTCAGCGAAATCGATTTTTTTGAAAATTTTCATCCTCCGCCCCCCCCTTTGGATTTTTTTCAAAATATTAATTTCCATTTTTTGGACAAACTAAACGCGTTAGACAAAAACGGTTTTTACCATCGTTTTCTGCGTCATTTAATGATATAAAAACGTGACTTTCAGCGAAATCGATTTTTTTGAAAATTTTCATCCTCCGCCCCCCCCTTTGGATTTTTTTCAAAATATTAATTTCCATTTTTTGGACAAACTAAACGCGTTAGACAAAAACGGTTTTTAAAATCGTTTTCTGCGTCATTTAATGATATAAAAACGTGACTTTCAGCGAAATCGATTTTTTTGAAAATTATCATCCTCCGCCCCCCCCTTTGGATTTTTTTCAAAATATTAATTTCCATTTTTTGGACAAACTAAACGCGTTAGACAAAAACGGTTTTTAAAATCGTTTTCTGCGTCATTTAATGATATAAAAACGTGACTTTCAGCGAAATCGATTTTTTTGAAAATTTTCATCCTCCGCCCCCCACTTTGGATTTTTTTCAAAATATTAATTTCCATTTTTTGGACAAACTAAACGCGTTAGACAAAAACGGTTTTTAAAATCGTTTTCTGCGTCATTTAATGATATAAAAACGTGACTTTCAGCGAAATCGATTTTTTTGAAAATTTTCATCCTCCGCCCCCCCCTTTGGATTTTTTTCAAAATATTAATTTCCATTTTTTGGACAAACTAAACGCGTTAGACAAAAACGGTTTTTAAAATCGTTTTCTGCGTCATTTAATGATATAAAAACGTGACTTTCAGCGAAATCGATTTTTTTGAAAATTTTCATCCTCCGCCCCCCACTTTGGATTTTTTTCAAAATATTAATTTCCATTTTTTGGACAAACTAAACGCGTTAGACAAAAACGGTTTTTAAAATCGTTTTCTGCGTCATTTAATGATATAAAAACGTGACTTTCAGCGAAATCGATTTTTTTGAAAATTTTCATCCTCCGCCCCCCCGTTTGGATTTTTTTCAAAATATTAATTTCCATTTTTTGGACAAACTAAACGCGTTAGACAAAAACGGTTTTTAAAATCGTTTTCTGCGTCATTTAATGATCTAAAAACGTGACTTTCAGCGAAATCGATTTTTTTGAAAATTTTCATCCTCCGCCCCCCCTTCGGATTTTTTTCAAAATATTAATTTCCATTTTTTGGACAAACTAAACGCGTTAGACAAAAACGGTTTTTACCATCGTTTTCTGCGTCATTTAATGATCTAAAAACGTGACTTTCAGCGAAATCGATTTTTTTGAAAATTTTCATCCTCCGCCCCCCCCTTTGGATTTTTTTCAAAATATTAATTTCCATTTTTTGGACAAACTAAACGCGTTAGACAAAAACGGTTTTTAAAATCGTTTTCTGCGTCATTTAATGATATAAAAACGTGACTTTCAGCGAAATCGATTTTTTTGAAAATTTTCATCCTCCGCCCCCCACTTTGGATTTTTTTCAAAATATTAATTTCCATTTTTTGGACAAACTAAACGCGTTAGACAAAAACGGTTTTTAAAATCGTTTTCTGCGTCATTTAATGATATAAAAACGTGACTTTCAGCGAAATCGATTTTTTTGAAAATTTTCATCCTCCGCCCCCCCCTTTGGATTTTTTTCAAAATATTAATTTCCATTTTTTGGACAAACTAAACGCGTTAGACAAAAACGGTTTTTAAAATCGTTTTCTGCGTCATTTAATGATCTAAAAACGTGACTTTCAGCGAAATCGATTTTTTTGAAAATTTTCATCCTCCGCCCCCCCCTTCGGATTTTTTTCAAAATATTAATTTCCATTTTTTGGACAAACTAAACGCGTTAGACAAAAACGGTTTTTACCATCGTTTTCTGTGTCATTTAATGATCTAAAAACGTGACTTTCAGCGAAATCGATTTTTTTGAAAATTTTCATCCTCCGCCCCACCCTTTGAATTTTTTTCAAAATATTAATTTCCATTTTTTGGACAAACTAAACGCGTTAGACAAAAACGGTTTTTACCATCGTTTTCTGCGTCATTTAATGATATAAAAACGTGACTTTCAGCGAAATCGATTTTTTTGAAAATTTTCATCCTCCGCCCCCTCATTTGGATTTTTTTCAAAATATTAATTTCCATTTTTTGGACAAACTAAACGCGTTAGACAAAAACGGTTTTTAAAATCGTTTTCTGCGTCATTTAATGATATAAAAACGTGACTTTCAGCGAAATCGATTTTTTTGAAAATTTTCATCCTCCGCCCCCCACTTTGGATTTTTTTCAAAATATTAATTTCCATTTTTTGGACAAACTAAACGCGTTAGACAAAAACGGTTTTTAAAATCGTTTTCTGCGTCATTTAATGATATAAAAACGTGACTTTCGGCGAAATCGATTTTTTTGAAAATTTTCATCCTCCGCCCCCCACTTTGGATTTTTTTCAAAATATTAATTTCCATTTTTTGGACAAACTAAACGCGTTAGACAAAAACGGTTTTTACCATCGTTTTCTGCGTCATTTAATGATCTAAAAACGTGACTTTCAGCGAAATCGATTTTTTTGAAAATTTTCATCCTCCGCCCCCCCCTTTGGATTTTTTTCAAAATATTAATTTCCATTTTTTGACAAACTAAACGCGTTAGACAAAAACGGTTTTTACCATCGTTTTCTGCGTCATTTAATGATATAAAAACGTGACTTTCAGCGAAATCGATTTTTTTGAAAATTTTCATCCTCCGCCCCCCCCTTTGGATTTTTTTCAAAATATTAATTTCCATTTTTTGGACAAACTAAACGCGTTAGACAAAAACGGTTTTTACGATCGTTTTCTGCGTCATTTAATGATATAAAAACGTGACTTTCAGCGAAATCGATTTTTTTGAAAATTTTCATCCTCCGCCCCCCCCTTCGGATTTTTTTCAAAATATTAATTTCCATTTTTTGGAGAAACTAAACGCGTTAGACAAAAACGGTTTTTAAAATCGTTTTCTGCGTCATTTAATGATCTAAAAACGTGACTTTCAGCAAAATCGATTTTTTTGAAAATTTTCATCCTCCGCCCCCCCCTTTGGATTTTTTTCAAAATATTAATTTCCATTTTTTGGACAAACTAAACGCGTTAGACAAAAACGGTTTTTAAAATCGTTTTCTGCGTCATTTAATGATATAAAAACGTGACTTTCAGCGAAATCGATTTTTTTGAAAATTTTCATCCTCCGCCCCCCACTTTGGATTTTTTTCAAAATATTAATTTCCATTTTTTGGACAAACTAAACGCGTTAGACAAAAACGGTTTTTAAAATCGTTTTCTGCGTCATTTAATGATATAAAAACGTGACTTTCAGCGAAATCGATTTTTTTGAAAATTTTCATCCTCCGCCCCCCACTTTGGATTTTTTTCAAAATATTAATTTCCATTTTTTGGACAAACTAAACGCGTTAGACAAAAACGGTTTTTAAAATCGTTTTCTGCGTCATTTAATGATCTAAAAACGTGACTTTCAGCGAAATCGATTTTTTTGAAAATTTTCATCCTCCGCCCCCCCCTTTGGATTTTTTTCAAAATATTGATTTCCATTTTTTGGACAAACTAAACGCGTTAGACAAAAACGGTTTTTACCATCGTTTTCTGCGTCATTTAATGATATAAAAACGTGACTTTCAGCGAAATCGATTTTTTTGAAAATTTTCATCCTCCGCCCCCCCCTTTGGATTTTTTTCAAAATATTAATTTCCATTTTTTGGACAAACTAAACGCGTTAGACAAAAACGGTTTTTAAAATCGTTTTCTGCGTCATTTAATGATATAAAAACGTGACTTTCAGCGAAATCGATTTTTTTGAAAATTTTCATCCTCCGCCCCCCCCTTTGGATTTTTTTCAAAATATTAATTTCCATTTTTTGGACAAACTAAACGCGTTAGACAAAAACGGTTTTTAAAATCGTTTTCTGCGTCATTTAATGATATAAAAACGTGACTTTCAGCGAAATCGATTTTTTTGAAAATTTTCATCCTCCGCCCCCCCCTTTGGATTTTTTTTCAAAATATTAATTTCCATTTTTTGGACAAACTAAACGCGTTAGACAAAAACGGTTTTTAAAATCGTTTTCTGCGTCATTTAATGATATAAAAACGTGACTTTCAGCGAAATCGATTTTTTTGAAAATTTTCATCCTCCGCCCCCCCCTTTGGATTTTTTTCAAAATATTAATTTCCATTTTTTGGACAAACTAAACGCGTTAGACAAAAACGGTTTTTAAAATCGTTTTCTGCGTCATTTAATGATATAAAAACGTGACTTTCAGCGAAATCGATTTTTTTGAAAATTTTCATCCTCCGCCCCCCACTTTGGATTTTTTTCAAAATATTAATTTCCATTTTTTGGACAAACTAAACGCGTTAGACAAAAACGGTTTTTAAAATCGTTTTCTGCGTCATTTAATGATCTAAAAACGTGACTTTCAGCGAAATCGATTTTTTTGAAAATTTTCATCCTCCGCCCCCCCCTTCGGATTTTTTTCAAAATATTAATTTCCATTTTTTGGACAAACTAAACGCGTTAGACAAAAACGGTTTTTAAAATCGTTTTCTGCGTCATTTAATGATATAAAAACGTGACTTTCAGCGAAATCGATTTTTTTGAAAATTTTCATCCTCCGCCCCCCACTTTGGATTTTTTTCAAAATATTAATTTCCATTTTTTGGACAAACTAAACGCGTTAGACAAAAACGGTTTTTAAAATCGTTTTCTGCGTCATTTAATGATATAAAAACGTGACTTTCAGCGAAATCGATTTTTTTGAAAATTTTCATCCTCCGCCCCCCACTTTGGATTTTTTTCAAAATATTAATTTCCATTTTTTGGACAAACTAAACGCGTTAGACAAAAACGGTTTTTAAAATCGTTTTCTGCGTCATTTAATGATATAAAAACGTGACTTTCAGCGAAATCGATTTTTTTGAAAATTTTCATCCTCCGCCCCCCCCTTTGGATTTTTTTCAAAATATTAATTTCCATTTTTTGGACAAACTAAACGCGTTAGACAAAAACGGTTTTTAAAATCGTTTTCTGCGTCATTTAATGATCTAAAAACGTGACTTTCAGCGAAATCGATTTTTTTGAAAATTTTCATCCTCCGCCCCCCCCTTCGGATTTTTTTCAAAATATTAATTTCCATTTTTTGGACAAACTAAACGCGTTAGACAAAAACGGTTTTTACCATCGTTTTCTGTGTCATTTAATGATCTAAAAACGTGACTTTCAGCGAAATCGATTTTTTTGAAAATTTTCATCCTCCGCCCCCCCCTTTGAATTTTTTTCAAAATATTAATTTCCATTTTTTGGACAAACTAAACGCGTTAGACAAAAACGGTTTTTACCATCGTTTTCTGCGTCATTTAATGATATAAAAACGTGACTTTCAGCGAAATCGATTTTTTTGAAAATTTTCATCCTCCGCCCCCTCATTTGGATTTTTTTCAAAATATTAATTTCCATTTTTTGGACAAACTAAACGCGTTAGACAAAAACGGTTTTTAAAATCGTTTTCTGCGTCATTTAATGATATAAAAACGTGACTTTCAGCGAAATCGATTTTTTTGAAAATTTTCATCCTCCGCCCCCCCCTTTGGATTTTTTTCAAAATATTAATTTCCATTTTTTGGACAAACTAAACGCGTTAGACAAAAACGGTTTTTAAAATCGTTTTCTGCGTCATTTAATGATATAAAAACGTGACTTTCGGCGAAATCGATTTTTTTGAAAATTTTCATCCTCCGCCCCCCACTTTGGATTTTTTTCAAAATATTAATTTCCATTTTTTGGACAAACTAAACGCGTTAGACAAAAACGGTTTTTACCATCGTTTTCTGCGTCATTTAATGATCTAAAAACGTGACTTTCAGCGAAATCGATTTTTTTGAAAATTTTCATCCTCCGGCCCCCCCTTTGGATTTTTTTCAAAATATTAATTTCCATTTTTTGACAAACTAAACGCGTTAGACAAAAACGGTTTTTACCATCGTTTTCTGCGTCATTTAATGATATAAAAACGTGACTTTCAGCGAAATCGATTTTTTTGAAAATTTTCATCCTCCGCCCCCCCCTTTGGATTTTTTTCAAAATATTAATTTCCATTTTTTGGACAAACTAAACGCGTTAGACAAAAACGGTTTTTACGATCGTTTTCTGCGTCATTTAATGATATAAAAACGTGACTTTCAGCGAAATCGATTTTTTTGAAAATTTTCATCCTCCGCCCCCCCCTTTGGATTTTTTTCAAAATATTAATTTCCATTTTTTGGAGAAACTAAACGCGTTAGACAAAAACGGTTTTTAAAATCGTTTTCTGCGTCATTTAATGATCTAAAAACGTGACTTTCAGCGAAATCGATTTTTTTGAAAATTTTCATCCTCCGCCCCCCCCTTTGGATTTTTTTCAAAATATTAATTTCCATTTTTTGGACAAACTAAACGCGTTAGACAAAAACGGTTTTTAAAATCGTTTTCTGCGTCATTTAATGATATAAAAACGTGACTTTCAGCGAAATCGATTTTTTTGAAAATTTTCATCCTCCGCCCCCCACTTTGGATTTTTTTCAAAATATTAATTTCCATTTTTTGGACAAACTAAACGCGTTAGACAAAAACGGTTTTTAAAATCGTTTTCTGCGTCATTTAATGATATAAAAACGTGACTTTCAGCGAAATCGATTTTTTTGAAAATTTTCATCCTCCGCCCCCCCCTTTGGATTTTTTTCAAAATATTAATTTCCATTTTTTGGACAAACTAAACGCGTTAGACAAAAACGGTTTTTAAAATCGGTTTCTGCGTCATTTAATGATATAAAAACGTGACTTTCAGCGAAATCGATTTTTTTGAAAATTTTCATCCTCCGCCCCCCCCTTTGGATTTTTTTCAAAATATTAATTTCCATTTTTTGGACAAACTAAACGCGTTAGACAAAAACGGTTTTTAAAATCGTTTTCTGCGTCATTTAATGATATAAAAACGTGACTTTCAGCGAAATCGATTTTTTGAAAATTTTCATCCTCCGCCCCCCCCTTTGGATTTTTTTCAAAATATTAATTTCCATTTTTTGGACAAACTAAACGCGTTAGACAAAAACGGTTTTTAAAATCGTTTTCTGCGTCATTTAATGATATAAAAACGTGACTTTCAGCGAAATCGATTTTTTTGAAAATTTTCATCCTCCGCCCCCCCGTTTGGATTTTTTTCAAAATATTAATTTCCATTTTTTGGACAAACTAAACGCGTTAGACAAAAACGGTTTTTAAAATCGTTTTCTGCGTCATTTAATGATCTAAAAACGTGACTTTCAGCGAAATCGATTTTTTTGAAAATTTTCATCCTCCGCCCCCCCCTTCGGATTTTTTTCAAAATATTAATTTCCATTTTTTGGACAAACTAAACGCGTTAGACAAAAACGGTTTTTACCATCGTTTTCTGCGTCATTTAATGATCTAAAAACGTGACTTTCAGCGAAATCGATTTTTTTGAAAATTTTCATCCTCCGCCCCCCCCTTCGGATTTTTTTCAAAATATTGATTTCCATTTTTTTGACAAACTAAACGCGTTAGACAAAAACGGTTTTTACCATCGTTTTCTGCGTCATTTAATGATATAAAAACGTGACTTTCAGCGAAATCGATTTTTCTGAAAATTTTCATCCTCCGCCCCCCCCTTTGGATTTTTTTCAAAATATTAATTTCCATTTTTTGGACAAACTAAACGCGTTAGACAAAAACGGTTTTTAAAATCGTTTTCTGCGTCATTTAATGATATAAAAACGTGACTTTCAGCGAAATCGATTTTTTTGAAAATTTTCATCCTCCGCCCCCCCCTTTGGATTTTTTTCAAAATATTAATTTCCATTTTTTGGACAATCTAAACGCGTTAGACAAAAACGGTTTTTAAAATCGTTTTCTGCGTCATTTAATGATATAAAAACGTGACTTTCAGCGAAATCGATTTTTTTGAAAATTTTCATCCTCCGCCCCCCACTTTGGATTTTTTTCAAAATATTAATTTCCATTTTTTGGACAAACTAAACGCGTTAGACAAAAACGGTTTTTAAAATCGTTTTCTGCGTCATTTAATGATATAAAAACGTGACTTTCAGCGAAATCGATTTTTTTGAAAATTTTCATCCTCCGCCCCCCCCTTTGGATTTTTTTCAAAATATTAATTTCCATTTTTTGGACAAACTAAACGCGTTAGACAAAAACGGTTTTTAAAATCGTTTTCTGCGTCATTTAATGATCTAAAAACGTGACTTTCAGCGAAATCGATTTTTTTGAAAATTTTCATCCTCCGCCCCCCCCTTCGGATCTTTTTCAAAATATTAATTTCCATTTTTTGGACAAACTAAACGCGTTAGACAAAAACGGTTTTTACCATCGTTTTCTGCGTCATTTAATGATCTAAAAACGTGACTTTCAGCGAAATCGATTTTTTTGAAAATTTTCATCCTCCGCCCCCCCCTTTGGATTTTTTTCAAAATATTAATTTCCATTTTTTGGACAAACTAAACGCGTTAGACAAAAACGGTTTTTACCATCGTTTTCTGCGTCATTTAATGATATAAAAACGTGACTTTCAGCGAAATCGATTTTTTTGAAAATTTTCATCCTCCGCCCCCCCCTTTGGATTTTTTTCAAAATATTAATTTCCATTTTTTGGACAAACTAAACGCGTTAGACAAAAACGGTTTTTAAAATCGTTTTCTGCGTCATTTAATGATATAAAAACGTGACTTTCAGCGAAATCGATTTTTTTGAAAATTTTCATCCTCCGCCCCCCCCTTTGGATTTTTTTCAAAATATTAATTTCCATTTTTTGGACAAACTAAACGCGTTAGACAAAAACGGTTTTTAAAATCGTTTTCTGCGTCATTTAATGATATAAAAACGTGACTTTCAGCGAAATCGATTTTTTTGAAAATTTTCATCCTCCGCCCCCCCCTTTGGATTTTTTTCAAAATATTAATTTCCATTTTTTGGACAAACTAAACGCGTTAGACAAAAACGGTTTTTAAAATCGTTTTCTGCGTCATTTAATGATATAAAAACGTGACTTTCAGCGAAATCGATTTTTTTGAAAATTTTCATCCTCCGCCCCCCCCATTGGATTTTTTTCAAAATATTAATTTCCATTCTTTGGACAAACTAAACGCGTTAGACAAAAACGGTTTTTAAAATCGTTTTCTGCGTCATTTAATGATATAAAAACGTGACTTTCAGCGAAATCGATTTTTTTGAAAATTTTCATCCTCCGCCCCCCCCTTTGGATTTTTTTCAAAATATTAATTTCCATTTTTTGGACAAACTAAACGCGTTAGTCAAAAACGGTTTTTAAAATCGTTTTCTGCGTCATTTAATGATATAAAAACGTGACTCAGCGAAATCGATTTTTTTGAAAATTTTCATCCTCCGCCCCCCCCTTTGGATTTTTTTCAAAATATTAATTTCCATTTTTTGGACAAACTAAACGCGTTAGACAAAAGCGGTTTTTACCATCGTTTTCTACGTCATTTAATGATATAAAAACGTGACTTTCAGCGAAATCGATTTTTTTGAAAATTTTCATCCTCCGCCCCCCCCTTTGGATTTTTTTCAAAATATTAATTTCCATTTTTTGGACAAACTAAACGCGTTAGACAAAAGCGGTTTTTACCATCGTTTTCTGCGTCATTTAATGATATAAAAACGTGACTTTCAGCGAAATCGATTTTTTTGAAAATTTTCATCCTCCGCCCCCCCCTTTGGATTTTTTTCAAAATATTAATTTCCATTTTTTGGACAAACTAAACGCGTTAGACAAAAACGGTTTTTAAAATCGTTTTCTGCGTCATTTAATGATATAAAAACGTGACTTTCAGCGAAATCGATTTTTTTGAAAATTTTCATCCTCCGCCCCCCCCTTTGGATTTTTTTCAAAATATTAATTTCCATTTTTTGGACAAACTAAACGCGTTAGACAAAAACGGTTTTTAAAATCGTTTTCTGCGTCATTTAATGATATAAAAACGTGACTTTCAGCGAAATCGATTTTTTTGAAAATTTTCATCCTCCGCCCCCCCCATTGGATTTTTTTCAAAATATTAATTTCCATTCTTTGGACAAACTAAACGCGTTAGACAAAAACGGTTTTTAAAATCGTTTTCTGCGTCATTTAATGATATAAAAACGTGACTTTCAGCGAAATCGATTTTTTTGAAAATTTTCATCCTCCGCCCCCCCCTTTGGATTTTTTTCAAAATATTAATTTCCATTTTTTGGACAAACTAAACGCGTTAGACAAAAGCGGTTTTTACCATCGTTTTCTACGTCATTTAATGATATAAAAACGTGACTTTCAGCGAAATCGATTTTTTTGAAAATTTTCATCCTCCGCCCCCCCCTTTGGATTTTTTTCAAAATATTAATTTCCATTTTTTGGACAAACTAAACGCGTTAGACAAAAGCGGTTTTTACCATCGTTTTCTGCGTCATTTAATGATATAAAAACGTGACTTTCAGCGAAATCGATTTTTTTGAAAATTTTCATCCTCCGCCCCCCCCTTTGGATTTTTTTCAAAATATTAATTTCCATTTTTTGGACAAACTAAACGCGTTAGACAAAAGCGGTTTTTACCATCGTTTTCTGCGTCATTTAATGATATAAAAACGTGACTTTCAGCGAAATCGATTTTTTTGAAAATTTTCATCCTCCGCCCCCCCCTTTGGATTTTTTTCAAAATATTAATTTCCATTTTTTGGACAAACTAAACGCGTTAGACAAAAACGGTTTTTAAAATCGTTTTCTGCGTCATTTAATGATATAAAAACGTGACTTTCAGCGAAATCGATTTTTTTGAAAATTTTCATCCTCCGCCCCCCCCCTTTGGATTTTTTTCAAAATATTAATTTCCATTTTTTGGACAAACTAAACGCGTTAGACAAAAACGGTTTTTAAAATCGTTTTCTGCGTCATTTAATGATATAAAAACGTGACTTTCAGCGAAATCGCTTTTTTTGAAAATTTTCATCCTCCGCCCCCCCCTTTGGATTTTTTTCAAAATATTAATTTACATTTTTTGGACAAACTAAACGCGTTAGACAAAAACGGTTTTTAAAATCCTTTTCTGCCTCATTTAATGATATAAAAACGTGACTTTCAGCGAAATCGATTTTTTTGAAAATTTTCATCCTCCGCCCCCCCCTTTGGATTTTTTTCAAAATATTAATTTCCATTTTTTGGACAAACTAAACGCGTTAGACAAAAACGGTTTTTACCATCGTTTTCTGCGTCATTTAATGATATAAAAACGTGACTTTCAGCGAAATCGATTTTTTTGAAAATTTTCATCCTCCGCCCCCCCCTTTGGATTTTTTTCAAAATATTAATTTCCATTTTTTGGACAAACTAAACGCGTTAGACAAAAACGGTTTTTACCATGGTTTTCTGCATCATTTAATGATATAAAAACGTGACTTTCAGCGAAATCGATTTTTTTGAAAATTTTCATCCTCCGCCCCCCCCCTTTGGATTTTTTTCAAAATATTAATTTCCATTTTTTGGACAAACTAAACGCGTTAGACAAAAACGGTTTTTAAAATCGTTTTCTGCGTCATTTAATGATATAAAAACGTGACTTTCAGCGAAATCGATTTTTTTGAAAATTTTCATCCTCCGCCCCCCCCCTTTGGATTTTTTTCAAAATATTAATTTCCATTTTTTGGACAAACTAAACGCGTTAGACAAAAACGGTTTTTAAAATCGTTTTCTGCGTCATTTAATGATATAAAAACGTGACTTTCAGCGAAATCGATTTTTTTGAAAATTTTCATCCTCCGCCCCCCCCCCTTTGAATTTTTTTCAAAATATTAATTTCCATTTTTTGGACAAACTAAACGCGTTAGACAAAAACGGTTTTTAAAATCCTTTTCTGCGTCATTTAATGATATAAAAACGTGACTTTCAGCGAAATCGATTTTTTTGAAAATTTTCATCCTCCGCCCCCCCCTTTGGATTTTTTTCAAAATATTAATTTCCATTTTTTGGACAAACTAAACGCGTTAGACAAAAACGGTTTTTACCATCGTTTTCTGCGTCATTTAATGATATAAAAACGTGACTTTCAGCGAAATCGATTTTTTGAAAATTTTCATCCTCCGCCCCCCCCTTTGGATTTTTTTCAAAATATTAATTTCCATTTTTTGGACAAACTAAACGCGTTAGACAAAAACGGTTTTTAAAATCGTTTTCTGCGTCATTTAATGATATAAAAACGTGACTTTCAGCGAAATCGATTTTTTTGAAAATTTTCATCCTCCGCCCCCCCCTTTGGATTTTTTTCAAAATATTAATTTCCATTTTTTGGACAAACTAAACGCGTTAGACAAAAGCGGTTTTTACCATCGTTTTCTGCGTCATTTAATGATATAAAAACGTGACTTTCAGCGAAATCGATTTTTTTGAAAATTTTCATCCTCCGCCCCCCCCTTTGGATTTTTTTCAAAATATTAATTTCCATTTTTTGGACAAACTAAACGCGTTAGACAAAAACGGTTTTTAAAATCGTTTTCTGCGTCATTTAATGATATAAAAACGTGACTTTCAGCGAAATCGATTTTTTTGAAAATTTTCATCCTCCGCCCCCCCCCCTTTGGATTTTTTTCAAAATATTAATTTCCATTTTTTGGACAAACTAAACGCGTTAGACAAAAACGGTTTTTAAAATCGTTTTCTGCGTCATTTAATGATATAAAAACGTGACTTTCAGCGAAATCGCTTTTTTTGAAAATTTTCATCCTCCGCCCCCCCCTTTGGATTTTTTTCAAAATATTAATTTACATTTTTTGGACAAACTAAACGCGTTAGACAAAAACGGTTTTTAAAATCCTTTTCTGCGTCATTTAATGATATAAAAACGTGACTTTCAGCGAAATCGATTTTTTTGAAAATTTTCATCCTCCGCCCCCCCCTTTGGATTTTTTTCAAAATATTAATTTCCATTTTTTGGACAAACTAAACGCGTTAGACAAAAACGGTTTTTACCATCGTTTTCTGCGTCATTTAATGATATAAAAACGTGACTTTCAGCGAAATCGATTTTTTTGAAAATTTTCATCCTCCGCCCCCCCCTTTGGATTTTTTTCAAAATATTAATTTCCATTTTTTGGACAAACTAAACGCGTTAGACAAAAACGGTTTTTAAAATCGTTTTCTGCGTCATTTAATGATATAAAAACGTGACTTTCAGCGAAATCGATTTTTTTGAAAATTTTCATCCTCCGCCCCCCCCTTTGGATTTTTTTCAAAATATTAATTTCCATTTTTTGGACAAACTAAACGCGTTAGACAAAAACGGTTTTTAAAATCGTTTTCTGCGTCATTTAATGATATAAAAACGTGACTTTCAGCGAAATCGATTTTTTTGAAAATTTTCATCCTCCGCCCCCCCCCCCTTTGGATTTTTTTCAAAATATTAATTTCCATTTTTTGGACAAACTAAACGCGTTAGACAAAAACGGTTTTTAAAATCCTTTTCTGCGTCATTTAATGATATAAAAACGTGACTTTCAGCGAAATCGATTTTTTTGAAAATTTTCATCCTCCGCCCCCCCCTTTGGATTTTTTTCAAAATATTAATTTCCATTTTTTGGACAAACTAAACGCGTTAGACAAAAACGGTTTTTACCATCGTTTTCTGCGTCATTTAATGATATAAAAACGTGACTTTCAGCGAAATCGATTTTTTTGAAAATTTTCATCCTCCGCCCCCCCCTTTGGATTTTTTTCAAAATATTAATTTCCATTTTTTGGACAAACTAAACGCGTTAGACAAAAACGGTTTTTAAAATCGTTTTCTGCGTCATTTAATGATATAAAAACGTGACTTTCAGCGAAATCGATTTTTTTGAAAATTTTCATCCTCCGCCCCCCCCTTTGGATTTTTTTCAAAATATTAATTTCCATTTTTTGGACAAACTAAACGCGTTAGACAAAAACGGTTTTTACCATGGTTTTCTGCATCATTTAATGATATAAAAACGTGACTTTCAGCGAAATCGATTTTTTTGAAAATTTTCATCCTCCGCCCCCCCCTTTGGATTTTTTTCAAAATATTAATTTCCATTTTTTGGACAAACTAAACGCGTTAGACAAAAACGGTTTTTAAAATCGTTTTCTGCGTCATTTAATGATATAAAAACGTGACTTTCAGCGAAATCGATTTTTTTGAAAATTTTCATCCTCCGCCCCCCCCTTTGGATTTTTTTCAAAATATTAATTTCCATTTTTTGGACAAACTAAACGCGTTAGACAAAAACGGTTTTTACCATGGTTTTCTGCATCATTTAATGATATAAAAACGTGACTTTCAGCGAAATCGATTTTTTTGATAATTTTCATCCTCCGCCCCCCCCTTTGGATTTTTTTCAAAATATTAATTTCCATTTTTTGGACAAACTAAACGCGTTAGACAAAAACGGTTTTTAAAATCGTTTTCTGCGTCATTTAATGATATAAAAACGTGACTTTCAGCGAAATCGATTTTTTTGAAAATTTTCATCCTCCGCCCCCCCCTTTGGATTTTTTTCAAAATATTAATTTCCATTTTTTGGACAAACTAAACGCGTTAGACAAAAACGGTTTTTACCATCGTTTTCTGCGTCATTTAATGATCTAAAAACGTGACTTTCAGCGAAATCGATTTTTTTGAAAATTTTCATCCTCCGGCCCCCCCTTTGGATTTTTTTCAAAATATTAATTTCCATTTTTTGGACAAACTAAACGCGTTAGACAAAAACGGTTTTTACCATCGTTTTCTGCGTCATTTAATGATCTAAAAACGTGACTTTCAGCGAAATCGATTTTTTTGAAAATTTTCATCCTCCCCCCCTTTGGATTTTTTTCAAAATATTAATTTCCATTTTTTGGACAAACTAAACGCGTTAGACAAAAACGGTTTTTACCATCGTTTTCTGCGTCATTTAATGATCTAAAAACGTGACTTTCAGCGAAATCGATTTTTTTGAAAATTTTCATCCTCCGGCCCCCCCTTTGGATTTTTTTCAAAATATTAATTTCCATTTTTTGGACAAACTAAACGCGTTAGACAAAAACGGTTTTTACCATCGTTTTCTGCGTCATTTAATGATCTAAAAACGTGACTTTCAGCGAAATCGATTTTTTTGAAAATTTTCATCCTCCGCCCCCCCCTTTGGATTTTTTTCAAAATATTAATTTCCATTTTTTGGACAAACTAAACGCGTTAGACAAAAACGGTTTTTACCATCGTTTTCTGCGTCATTTAATGATCTAAAAACGTGACTTTCAGCGAAATCGATTTTTTTGAAAATTTTCATCCTCCGCCCCCCCCTTTGGATTTTTTTCAAAATATTAATTTCCATTTTTTGGACAAACTAAACGCGTTAGACAAAAACGGTTTTTAAAATCGTTTTCTGTGTCATTTAATGATATAAAAACGTGACTTTCAGCGAAATCGATTTGTTTGAAAATTTTCATCCTCCGCCCCCCCCTTTGGATTTTTTTCAAAATATTAATTTCCATTTTTTGGACAAACTAAACGCGTTAGACAAAAACGGTTTTTAAAATCGTTTTCTGCGTCATTTAATGATATAAAAACGTGACTTTCAGCGAAATCGATTTTTTTGAAAATTTTCATCCTCCGCCCCCCCCTTTGGATTTTTTTCAAAATATTAATTTCCATTTTTTGGACAAACTAAACGCGTTAGACAAAAACGGTTTTTACCATCGTTTTCTGCGTCATTTAATGATCTAAAAACGTGACTTTCAGCGAAATCGATTTTTTTGAAAATTTTCATCCTCCGCCCCCCCCTTTGGATTTTTTTCAAAATATTAATTTCCATTTTTTGGACAAACTAAACGCGTTAGACAAAAACGGTTTTTACCATCGTTTTCTGCGTCATTTAATGATATAAAAACGTGACTTTCAGCGAAATCGATTTTTTGAAAATTTTCATCCTCCGCCCCCCCCTTTGGATTTTTTTCAAAATATTAATTTCCATTTTTTGGACAAACTAAACGCGTTAGACAAAAACGGTTTTTACCATCGTTTTCTGCGTCATTTAATGATATAAAAACGTGACTTTCAGCGAAATCGATTTTTTTGAAAATTTTCATCCTCCGCCCCCCCCTTTGGATTTTTTTCAAAATATTAATTTCCATTTTTTGGACAAACTAAACGCGTTAGACAAAAACGGTTTTTAAAATCGTTTTCTGCGTCATTTAATGATATAAAAACGTGACTTTCAGCGAAATCGATTTTTTTGAAAATTTTCATCCTCCGCCCCCCACTTTGGATTTTTTTCAAAATATTAATTTCCATTTTTTGGACAAACTAAACGCGTTAGACAAAAACGGTTTTTAAAATCGTTTTCTGCGTCATTTAATGATATAAAAACGTAACTTTCAGCGAAATCGATTTTTTTGAAAATTTTCATCCTCCGCCCCCCACTTTGGATTTTTTTCAAAATATTAATTTCCATTTTTTGGACAAACTAAACGCGTTAGACAAAAACGGTTTTTAAAATCGTTTTCTGCGTCATTTAATGATATAAAAACGTGACTTTCAGCGAAATCGATTTTTTTGAAAATTTTCATCCTCCGCCCCCCACTTTGGATTTTTTTCAAAATATTAATTTCCATTTTTTGGACAAACTAAACGCGTTAGACAAAAACGGTTTTTAAAATCGTTTTCTGCGTCATTTAATGATATAAAAACGTGACTTTCAGCGAAATCGATTTTTTTGAAAATTTTCATCCTCCGCCCCCCCCCTTTGGATTTTTTTCAAAATATTAATTTCCATTTTTTGGACAAACTAAACGCGTTAGACAAAAACGGTTTTTAAAATCGTTTTCTGCGTCATTTAATGATATAAAAACGTGACTTTCAGCGAAATCGATTTTTTTGAAAATTTTCATCCTCCGCCCCCCACTTTGAATTTTTTTCAAAATATTAATTTCCATTTTTTGGACAAACTAAACGCGTTAGACAAAAACGGTTTTTAAAATCGTTTTCTGCGTCATTTAATGATATAAAAACGTGACTCAGCGAAATCGATTTTTTTGAAAATTTTCATCCTCCGCCCCCCCCCTTTGGATTTTTTTCAAAATATTAATTTCCATTTTTTGGACAAACTAAACGCGTTAGACAAAAACGGTTTTTAAAATCGTTTTCTGCGTCATTTAATGATCTAAAAACGTGACTTTCAGCGAAATCGATTTTTTTGAAAATTTTCATCCTCCGCCCCCCCCTTCGGATTTTTTTCAAAATATTAATTTCCATTTTTTGGACAAACTAAACGCGTTAGACAAAAACGGTTTTTACCATCGTTTTCTGCGTCATTTAATGATCTAAAAACGTGACTATCAGCGAAATCGATTTTTTTGAAAATTTTCATCCTCCGCCCCCCCCTTTGGATTTTTTTCAAAATATTAATTTCCATTTTTTGGACAAACTAAACGCGTTAGACAAAAACGGTTTTTACCATCGTTTTCTGCGTCATTTAATGATATAAAAACGTGACTTTCAGCGAAATCGATTTTTTTGAAAATTTTCATCCTCCGCCCCCCCCTTTGGATTTTTTTCAAAATATTAATTTCCATTTTTTGGACAAACTAAACGCGTTAGACAAAAACGGTTTTTAAAATCGTTTTCTGCGTCATTTAATGATATAAAAACGTGACTTTCAGCGAAATCGATTTTTTTGAAAATTTTCATCCTCCGCCCCCCCCTTTGGATTTTTTTCAAAATATTAATTTCCATTTTTTGGACAAACTAAACGCGTTAGACAAAAACGGTTTTTAAAATCGTTTTCTGCGTCATTTAATGATATAAAAACGTGACTTTCAGCGAAATCGATTTTTTTGAAAATTTTCATCCTCCGCCCCCCACTTTGGATTTTTTTCAAAATATTAATTTCCATTTTTTGGACAAACTAAACGCGTTAGACAAAAACGGTTTTTAAAATCGTTTTCTGCGTCATTTAATGATATAAAAACGTGACTTTCAGCGAAATCGATTTTTTTGAAAATTTTCATCCTCCGCCCCCCACTTTGGATTTTTTTCAAAATATTAATTTCCATTTTTTGGACAAACTAAACGCGTTAGACAAAAACGGTTTTTAAAATCGTTTTCTGCGTCATTTAATGATATAAAAACGTGACTTTCAGCGAAATCGATTTTTTTGAAAATTTTCATCCTCCGCCCCCCACTTTGGATTTTTTTCAAAATATTAATTTCCATTTTTTGGACAAACTAAACGCGTTAGACAAAAACGGTTTTTACCATCGTTTTCTGCGTCATTTAATGATATAAAAACGTGACTTTCAGCGAAATCGATTTTTTTGAAAATTTTCATCCTCCGCCCCCCCCCTTTGGATTTTTTTCAAAATATTAATTTCCATTTTTTGGACAAACTAAACGCGTTAGACAAAAACGGTTTTTAAAATCGTTTTCTGCGTCATTTAATGATATAAAAACGTGACTTTCAGCGAAATCGATTTTTTTGAAAATTTTCATCCTCCGCCCCCCCCTTTGGATTTTTTTCAAAATATTAATTTCCATTTTTTGGACAAACTAAACGCGTTAGACAAAAACGGTTTTTAAAATCGTTTTCTGCGTCATTTAATGATATAAAAACGTGACTTTCAGCGAAATCGATTTTTTTGAAAATTTTCATCCTCCGCCCCCCCCTTTGGATTTTTTTCAAAATATTAATTTCCATTTTTTGGACAAACTAAACGCGTTAGACAAAAACGGTTTTTAAAATCGTTTTCTGCGTCATTTAATGATATAAAAACGTGACTTTCAGCGAAATCGATTTTTTTGAAAATTTTCATCCTCCGCCCCCCACTTTGGATTTTTTTCAAAATATTAATTTCCATTTTTTGGACAAACTAAACGCGTTAGACAAAAACGGTTTTTAAAATCGTTTTCTGCGTCATTTAATGATCTAAAAACGTGACTTTCAGCGAAATCGATTTTTTTGAAAATTTTCATCCTCCGCCCCCCCCTTTGGATTTTTTTCAAAATATTAATTTCCATTTTTTGGACAAACTAAACGCGTTAGACAAAAACGGTTTTTACGATCGTTTTCTGCGTCATTTAATGATATAAAAACGTGACTTTCAGCGAAATCGATTTTTTTGAAAATTTTCATCCTCCGCCCCCCCCTTTGGATTTTTTTCAAAATATTAATTTCCATTTTTTGGACAAACTAAACGCGTTAGACAAAAACGGTTTTTACCATCGTTTTCTGCGTCATTTAATGATCTAAAAACGTGACTTTCAGCGAAATCGATTTTTTTGAAAATTTTCATCCTCCGCCCCCCCCCTTTGGATTTTTTCAAAATATTAATTTCCATTTTTTGGACAAACTAAACGCGTTAGACAAAAACGGTTTTTACCATGGTTTTCTGCATCATTTAATGATATAAAAACGTGACTTTCAGCGAAATCGATTTTTATGAAAATTTTCATCCTCCGCCCCCCCCTTTGGATTTTTTTCAAAATATTAATTTCCATTTTTTGGACAAACTAAACGCGTTAGACAAAAACGGTTTTTACCATCGTTTTCTGCGTCATTTAATGATATAAAAACGTGACTTTCAGCGAAATCGATTTTTTTGAAAATTTTCATCCTCCGCCCCCCCCTTTGGATTTTTTTCAAAATATTAATTTCCATTTTTTGGACAAACTAAACGCGTTAGACAAAAACGGTTTTTAAAATCGTTTTCTGCGTCATTTAATGATATAAAAACGTGACTTTCAGCGAAATCGATTTTTTTGAAAATTTTCATCCTCCGCCCCCCCTTTGGATTTTTTTCAAAATATTAATTTCCATTTTTTGGACAAACTAAACGCGTTAGACAAAAACGGTTTTTACCATCGTTTTCTGCGTCATTTAATGATCTAAAAACGTGACTATCAGCGAAATCGATTTTTTTGAAAATTTTCATCCTCCGCCCCCCACTTTGGATTTTTTTCAAAATATTAATTTCCATTTTTTGGACAAACTAAACGCGTTAGACAAAAACGGTTTTTAAAATCGTTTTCTGCGTCATTTAATGATATAAAAACGTGACTTTCAGCGAAATCGATTTTTTTGAAAATTTTCATCCTCCGCCCCCCACTTTGGATTTTTTTCAAAATATTAATTTCCATTTTTTGGACAAACTAAACGCGTTAGACAAAAACGGTTTTTACCATCGTTTTCTGCGTCATTTAATGATATAAAAACGTGACTTTCAGCGAAATCGATTTTTTTGAAAATTTTCATCCTCCGCCCCCCCCTTTGGATTTTTTTCAAAATATTAATTTCCATTTTTTGGACAAACTAAACGCGTTAGACAAAAACGGTTTTTAAAATCGTTTTCTGCGTCATTTAATGATATAAAAACGTGACTTTCAGCGAAATCGATTTTTTTGAAAATTTTCATCCTCCGCCCCCCCCTTTGGATTTTTTTCAAAATATTAATTTCCATTTTTTGGACAAACTAAACGCGTTAGACAAAAACGGTTTTTAAAATCGTTTTCTGCGTCATTTAATGATATAAAAACGTGACTTTCAGCGAAATCGATTTTTTTGAAAATTTTCATCCTCCGCCCCCCACTTTGGATTTTTTTCAAAATATTAATTTCCATTTTTTGGACAAACTAAACGCGTTAGACAAAAACGGTTTTTAAAATCGTTTTCTGCGTCATTTAATGATCTAAAAACGTGACTTTCAGCGAAATCGATTTTTTTGAAAATTTTCATCCTCCGCCCCCCCCTTTGGATTTTTTTCAAAATATTAATTTCCATTTTTTGGACAAACTAAACGCGTTAGACAAAAACGGTTTTTACGATCGTTTTCTGCGTCATTTAATGATATAAAAACGTGACTTTCAGCGAAATCGATTTTTTTGAAAATTTTCATCCTCCGCCCCCCCCTTTGGATTTTTTTCAAAATATTAATTTCCATTTTTTGGACAAACTAAACGCGTTAGACAAAAACGGTTTTTACCATCGTTTTCTGCGTCATTTAATGATCTAAAAACGTGACTTTCAGCGAAATCGATTTTTTTGAAAATTTTCATCCTCCGCCCCCCCCCTTTGGATTTTTTCAAAATATTAATTTCCATTTTTTGGACAAACTAAACGCGTTAGACAAAAACGGTTTTTACCATGGTTTTCTGCATCATTTAATGATATAAAAACGTGACTTTCAGCGAAATCGATTTTTATGAAAATTTTCATCCTCCGCCCCCCCCTTTGGATTTTTTTCAAAATATTAATTTCCATTTTTTGGACAAACTAAACGCGTTAGACAAAAACGGTTTTTACCATCGTTTTCTGCGTCATTTAATGATATAAAAACGTGACTTTCAGCGAAATCGATTTTTTTGAAAATTTTCATCCTCCGCCCCCCCCTTTGGATTTTTTTCAAAATATTAATTTCCATTTTTTGGACAAACTAAACGCGTTAGACAAAAACGGTTTTTAAAATCGTTTTCTGCGTCATTTAATGATATAAAAACGTGACTTTCAGCGAAATCGATTTTTTTGAAAATTTTCATCCTCCGCCCCCCCTTTGGATTTTTTTCAAAATATTAATTTCCATTTTTTGGACAAACTAAACGCGTTAGACAAAAACGGTTTTTACCATCGTTTTCTGCGTCATTTAATGATCTAAAAACGTGACTATCAGCGAAATCGATTTTTTTGAAAATTTTCATCCTCCGCCCCCCCTTTGGATTTTTTTCAAAATATTAATTTCCATTTTTTGGACAAACTAAACGCGTTAGACAAAAACGGTTTTTACCATCGTTTTCTGCGTCATTTAATGATATAAAAACGTGACTTTCAGCGAAATCGATTTTTTTGAAAATTTTCATCCTCCGCCCCCCCCTTTGGATTTTTTTCAAAATATTAATTTCCATTTTTTGGACAAACTAAACGCGTTAGACAAAAACGGTTTTTAAAATCGTTTTCTGCGTCATTTAATGATATAAAAACGTGACTTTCAGCGAAATCGATTTTTTTGAAAATTTTCATCCTCCGCCCCCCACTTTGGATTTTTTTCAAAATATTAATTTCCATTTTTTGGACAAACTAAACGCGTTAGACAAAAACGGTTTTTAAAATCGTTTTCTGCGTCATTTAATGATATAAAAACGTGACTTTCAGCGAAATCGATTTTTTTGAAAATTTTCATCCTCCGCCCCCCCCTTTGGATTTTTTTCAAAATATTAATTTCCATTTTTTGGACAAACTAAACGCGTTAGACAAAAACGGTTTTTAAAATCGTTTTCTGCGTCATTTAATGATATAAAAACGTGACTTTCAGCGAAATCGATTTTTTGAAAATTTTCATCCTCCGCCCCCCCCTTTGGATTTTTTTCAAAATATTAATTTCCATTTTTTGGACAAACTAAACGCGTTAGACAAAAACGGTTTTTAAAATCGTTTTCTGCGTCATTTAATGATATAAAAACGTGACTTTCAGCGAAATCGATTTTTTTGAAAATTTTCATTCTCCGCCCCCCCCTTTGGATTTTTTTCAAAATATTAATTTCCATTTTTTGGACAAACTAAACGCGTTAGACAAAAACGGTTTTTAAAATCGTTTTCTGCGTCATTTAATGATATAAAAACGTGACTTTCAGCGAAAACGATTTTTTTGAAAATTTTCATCCTCCGCCCCCCACTTTGGATTTTTTTCAAAATATTAATTTCCATTTTTTGGACAAACTAAACGCGTTAGACAAAAACGGTTTTTAAAATCGTTTTCTGCGTCATTTAATGATATAAAAACGTGACTTTCAGCGAAATCGATTTTTTTGAAAATTTTCATCCTCCGCCCCCCCCTTTGGATTTTTTTCAAAATATTAATTTCCATTTTTTGGACAAACTAAACGCGTTAGACAAAAACGGTTTTTACGATCGTTTTCTGCGTCATTTAATGATATAAAAACGTGACTTTCAGCGAAATCGATTTTTTTGAAAATTTTCATCCTCCGCCCCCCCTTTGGATTTTTTTCAAAATATTAATTTCCATTTTTTGGACAAACTAAACGCGTTAGACAAAAACGGTTTTTACCATCGTTTTCTGCGTCATTTAATGATCTAAAAACGTGACTATCAGCGAAATCGATTTTTTTGAAAATTTTCATCCTCCGCCCCCCCCTTTGGATTTTTTTCAAAATATTAATTTCCATTTTTTGGACAAACTAAACGCGTTAGACAAAAACGGTTTTTACCATCGTTTTCTGCGTCATTTAATGATATAAAAACGTGACTTTCAGCGAAATCGATTTTTTTGAAAATTTTCATCCTCCGCCCCCCCCTTTGGATTTTTTTCAAAATATTAATTTCCATTTTTTGGACAAACTAAACGCGTTAGACAAAAACGGTTTTTAAAATCGTTTTCTGCGTCATTTAATGATATAAAAACGTGACTTTCAGCGAAATCGATTTTTTTGAAAATTTTCATCCTCCGCCCCCCACTTTGGATTTTTTTCAAAATATTAATTTCCATTTTTTGGACAAACTAAACGCGTTAGACAAAAACGGTTTTTAAAATCGTTTTCTGCGTCATTTAATGATATAAAAACGTGACTTTCAGCGAAATCGATTTTTTTGAAAATTTTCATCCTCCGCCCCCCACTTTGGATTTTTTTCAAAATATTAATTTCCATTTTTTGGACAAACTAAACGCGTTAGACAAAAACGGTTTTTACCATCGTTTTCTGCGTCATTTAATGATATAAAAACATGACTTTCAGCGAAATCGATTTTTTTGAAAATTTTCATCCTCCGCCCCCCCCTTTGGATTTTTTTCAAAATATTAATTTCCATTTTTTGGACAAACTAAACGCGTTAGACAAAAACGGTTTTTAAAATCGTTTTCTGCGTCATTTAATGATATAAAAACGTGACTTTCAGCGAAATCGATTTTTTTGAAAATTTTCATTCTCCGCCCCCCCCTTTGGATTTTTTTCAAAATATTAATTTCCATTTTTTGGACAAACTAAACGCGTTAGACAAAAACGGTTTTTAAAATCGTTTTCTGCGTCATTTAATGATATAAAAACGTGACTTTCAGCGAAAACGATTTTTTTGAAAATTTTCATCCTCCGCCCCCCACTTTGGATTTTTTTCAAAATATTAATTTCCATTTTTTGGACAAACTAAACGCGTTAGACAAAAACGGTTTTTAAAATCGTTTTCTGCGTCATTTAATGATATAAAAACGTGACTTTCAGCGAAATCGATTTTTTTGAAAATTTTCATCCTCCGCCCCCCCCTTTGGATTTTTTTCAAAATATTAATTTCCATTTTTTGGACAAACTAAACGCGTTAGACAAAAACGGTTTTTACGATCGTTTTCTGCGTCATTTAATGATATAAAAACGTGACTTTCAGCGAAATCGATTTTTTTGAAAATTTTCATCCTCCGCCCCCCCTTTGGATTTTTTTCAAAATATTAATTTCCATTTTTTGGACAAACTAAACGCGTTAGACAAAAACGGTTTTTACCATCGTTTTCTGCGTCATTTAATGATCTAAAAACGTGACTATCAGCGAAATCGATTTTTTTGAAAATTTTCATCCTCCGCCCCCCCCTTTGGATTTTTTTCAAAATATTAATTTCCATTTTTTGGACAAACTAAACGCGTTAGACAAAAACGGTTTTTACCATCGTTTTCTGCGTCATTTAATGATATAAAAACGTGACTTTCAGCGAAATCGATTTTTTTGAAAATTTTCATCCTCCGCCCCCCCCTTTGGATTTTTTTCAAAATATTAATTTCCATTTTTGGACAAACTAAACGCGTTAGACAAAAACGGTTTTTAAAATCGTTTTCTGCGTCATTTAATGATATAAAAACGTGACTTTCAGCGAAATCGATTTTTTTGAAAATTTTCATCCTCCGCCCCCCACTTTGGATTTTTTTCAAAATATTAATTTCCATTTTTTGGACAAACTAAACGCGTTAGACAAAAACGGTTTTTAAAATCGTTTTCTGCGTCATTTAATGATATAAAAACGTGACTTTCAGCGAAATCGATTTTTTTGAAAATTTTCATCCTCCGCCCCCCACTTTGGATTTTTTTCAAAATATTAATTTCCATTTTTTGGACAAACTAAACGCGTTAGACAAAAACGGCTTTTACCATGGTTTTCTGCATCATTTAATGATATAAAAACGTGACTTTCAGCGAAATCGATTTTTTTGAAAATTTTCATCCTCCGCCCCCCCCTTTGGATTTTTTTCAAAATATTAATTTCCATTTTTTGGACAAACTAAACGCGTTAGACAAAAACGGTTTTTACCATGGTTTTCTGCATCATTTAATGATATAAAAACGTGACTTTCAGCGAAATCGATTTTTATGAAAATTTTCATCCTCCGCCCCCCCCTTTGGATTTTTTTCAAAATATTAATTTCCATTTTTTGGACAAACTAAACGCGTTAGACAAAAACGGTTTTTAAAATCGTTTTCTGCGTCATTTAATGATATTAAAACGTGCCTTTCAGCGAAATCGATTTTTTTGAAAATTTTCATCCTCCGCCCCCCCCTTTGGATTTTTTTCAAAATATTAATTTCCATTTTTTGGACAAACTAAACGCGTTAGACAAAAACGGTTTTTAAAATCGTTTTCTGCGTCATTTAATGATATTAAAACGTGCCTTTCAGCGAAATCGATTTTTTTGAAAATTTTCATCCTCCGCCCCCCCCTTTGGATTTTTTTCAAAATATTAATTTCCATTTTTTGGACAAACTAAACGCGTTAGACAAAAACGGTTTTTACCATCGTTTTCTGAGTCATTTAATGATATAAAAACGTGACTTTCAGCGAAATCGATTTTTTTGAAAATTTTCATCCTCCGCCCCCCCCCCCCCTTGGATTTTTTTCAAAATATTAATTTCCATTTTTTGGACAAACTAAACGTGTTAGACAAAAACGGGTTTTACCATCGTTTTCTGCGTCATTTAATGATATAAAAACGTGACTTTCAGCGAAATCGATTTTTTTGAAAATTTTCATCCTCCGCCCCCCCCCCCCTTTGGATTTTTTTCAAAATATTAATTTCCATTTTTTGGACAAACTAAACGCGTTAGACAAAAACGGTTTTTACCATCGTTTTCTGCGTCATTTAATGGTATAAAAACGTGACCTTCAGCGAAATCGATTTTTTTGAAAATTTTCATGCTCCGCCCCCCCCTTTGGATTTTTTTCAAAATATTAATTTCCATTTTTTGGACAAACTAAACGCGTTAGACAAAAACGGTTTTTAAAATCGTTTTCTGAGTCATTTAATGATATAAAAACGTGACTTTCAGCGAAATCGATTTTTTTGAAAATTTTCATCCTCCGCCCCCATCTTTGGATTTTTTTCAAAATATTAATTTCCATTTTTTGGACAAACTAAACGCGTTAGACAAAAACGGTTTTTAAAATCGTTTTCTGAGTCATTTAATGATATAAAAACGTGACTTTCAGCGAAATCGATTTTTTTGAAAATTTTCATCCTCCGCCCCCCCCTTTGGATTTTTTTCAAAATATTAATTTCCATTTTTTGGACAAACTAAACGCGTTAGACAAAAACGGTTTTTACCATCGTTTTCTGCGTCATTTAATGATATAAAAACGTGACTTTCAGCGAAATCGATTTCTTTGAAAATTTTCATCCTCCGCCCCCCCCCTTTGGATTTTTTTCAAAATATTAATTTCCATTTTTTGGACAAACTAAACGCGTTAGACAAAAACGGTTTTTACCATCGTTTTCTGAGTCATTTAATGATATAAAAACGTGACTTTCAGCGAAATCGATTTTTTTGAAAATTTTCATCCTCCGCCCCCCCCCCCCTTTGGATTTTTTTCAAAATATTAATTTCCATTTTTTGGACAAACTAAACGCGTTAGACAAAAACGGTTTTTACCATCGTTTTCTGCGTCATTTAATGATCTAAAAACGTGACTTTCAGCGAAATCGATTTTTTTGAAAATTTTCATCCTCCGCCCCCCCCTTTGGATTTTTTTCAAAATATTAATTTCCATTTTTTGGAGAAACTAAACGCGTTAGACAAAAACGGTTTTTAAAATCGTTTTCTGCGTCATTTAATGATCTAAAAACGTGACTTTCAGCGAAATCGATTTTTTTGAAAATTTTCATCCTCCGCCCCCCCCCTTTGGATTTTTTCAAAATATTAATTTCCATTTTTTGGACAAACTAAACGCGTTAGACAAAAACGGTTTTTAAAATCGTTTTCTGCGTCATTTAATGATATAAAAACGTGACTTTCAGCGAAATCGATTTTTTTGAAAATTTTCATCCTCCGCCCCCCCCTTTGGATTTTTTTCAAAATATTAATTTCCATTTTTTGGACAAACTAAACGCGTTAGACAAAAACGGTTTTTACCATCGTTTTCTGCGTCATTTAATGATATAAAAACGTGACTTTCAGCGAAATCGATTTTTTTGAAAATTTTCATCCTCCGCCCCCCCCTTTGGATTTTTTTCAAAATATTAATTTCCATTTTTTGGACAAACTAAACGCGTTAGACAAAAACGGTTTTTACCATCGTTTTCTGCATCATTTAATGATATAAAAACGTGACTTTCAGCGAAATCGATTTTTTTGAAAATTTTCATCCTCCGCCCCCCCCTTTGGATTTTTTTCAAAATATTAATTTCCATTTTTTGGACAAACTAAACGCGTTAGACAAAAACGGTTTTTAAAATCGTTTTCTGCGTCATTTAATGATATAAAAACGTGACTTTCAGCGAAATCGATTTTTTTGAAAATTTTCATCCTCCGCCCCCCCCTTTGGATTTTTTTCAAAATATTAATTTCCATTTTTTGGACAAACTAAACGCGTTAGACAAAAGCGGTTTTTACCATCGTTTTCTGCGTCATTTAATGATATAAAAACGTGACTTTCAGCGAAATCGATTTTTTTGAAAATTTTCATCCTCCGCCCCCCCCTTTGGATTTTTTTCAAAATATTAATTTCCATTTTTTGGACAAACTAAACGCGTTAGACAAAAACGGTTTTTAAAATCGTTTTCTGCGTCATTTAATGATATAAAAACGTGACTTTCAGCGAAATCGATTTTTTTGAAAATTTTCATCCTCCGCCCCCCCCTTTGGATTTTTTTCAAAATATTAATTTCCATTTTTTGGACAAACTAAACGCGTTAGACAAAAACGGTTTTTAAAATCGTTTTCTGCGTCATTTAATGATATAAAAACGTGACTTTCAGCGAAATCGCTTTTTTTGAAAATTTTCATCCTCCGCCCCCCCCTTTGGATTTTTTTCAAAATATTAATTTACATTTTTTGGACAAACTAAACGCGTTAGACAAAAACGGTTTTTAAAATCCTTTTCTGCGTCATTTAATGATATAAAAACGTGACTTTCAGCGAAATCGATTTTTTTGAAAATTTTCATCCTCCGCCCCCCCCTTTGGATTTTTTTCAAAATATTAATTTCCATTTTTTGGACAAACTAAACGCGTTAGACAAAAACGGTTTTTAAAATCGTTTTCTGCGTCATTTAATGATATAAAAACGTGACTTTCAGCGAAATCGATTTTTTTGTAAATTTTCATCCTCCGCCCCCCCCCTTTGGATTTTTTTCAAAATATTAATTTCCATTTTTTGGACAAACTAAACGCGTTAGACAAAAACGGTTTTTACCATGGTTTTCTGCATCATTTAATGATATAAAAACGTGACTTTCAGCGAAATCGATTTTTATGAAAATTTTCATCCTCCGCCCCCCCCTTTGGATTTTTTTCAAAATATTAATTTCCATTTTTTGGACAAACTAAACGCGTTAGACAAAAACGGTTTTTACCATCGTTTTCTGCGTCATTTAATGATATAAAAACGTGACTTTCAGCGAAATCGATTTTTTTGAAAATTTTCATCCTCCGCCCCCCCCTTTGGATTTTTTTCAAAATATTAATTTCCATTTTTTGGACAAACTAAACGCGTTAGACAAAAACGGTTTTTAAAATCGTTTTCTGCGTCATTTAATGATATAAAAACGTGACTTTCAGCGAAATCGATTTTTTTGAAAATTTTCATCCTCCGCCCCCCCCTTTGGATTTTTTTCAAAATATTAATTTCCATTTTTTGGACAAACTAAACGCGTTAGACAAAAACGGTTTTTAAAATCGTTTTCTGCGTCATTTAATGATATAAAAACGTGACTTTCAGCGAAATCGATTTTTTTGAAAATTTTCATCCTCCGCCCCCCCCTTTGGATTTTTTTCAAAATATTAATTTCCATTTTTTGGACAAACTAAACGCGTTAGACAAAAACGGTTTTTAAAATCGTTTTCTGCGTCATTTAATGATATAAAAACGTGACTTTCAGCGAAATCGATTTTTTTGAAAATTTTCATCCTCCGCCCCCCCCTTTGGATTTTTTTCAAAATATTAATTTCCATTTTTTGGACAAACTAAACGCGTTAGACAAAAACGGTTTTTAAAATCGTTTTCTGCGTCATTTAATGATATAAAAACGTGACTTTCAGCGAAATCGATTTTTTTGAAAATTTTCATCCTCCGCCCCCCCCTTTGGATTTTTTTCAAAATATTAATTTCCATTTTTTGGACAAACTAAACGCGTTAGACAAAAACGGTTTTTAAAATCGTTTTCTGCGTCATTTAATGATATAAAAACGTGACTTTCAGCGAAATCGATTTTTTTGAAAATTTTCATCCTCCGCCCCCCCTTTGGATTTTTTTCAAAATATTAATTTCCATTTTTTGGACAAACTAAACGCGTTAGACAAAAACGGTTTTTAAAATCGTTTTCTGAGTCATTTAATGATATAAAAACGTGACTTTCAGCGATTTTTTTGAAAATTTTCATCCTCCGCCCCCCCCTTTGGATTTTTTTCAAAATATTAATTTCCATTTTTTGGACAAACTAAACGCGTTAGACAAAAACGGTTTTTACCATCGTTTTCTGCGTCATTTAATGATATAAAAACGTGACTTTCAGCGAAATCGATTTTTTTGAAAATTTTCATCCTCCGCCCCCCCCCCTTTGGATTTTTTTCAAAATATTAATTTCCATTTTTTGGACAAACTAAACGCGTTAGACAAAAACGGTTTTTACCATCGTTTTCTGAGTCATTTAATGATATAAAAACGTGACTTTCAGCGAAATCGATTTTTTTGAAAATTTTCATCCTCCGCCCCCCCCCCTTTGGACTTTTTTCAAAATATTAATTTCCATTTTTTGGACAAACTAAACGCGTTAGACAAAAACGGTTTTTACCATCGTTTTCTGAGTCATTTAATGATATAAAAACGTGACTTTCAGCGAAATCGATTTTTTTGAAAATTTTCATCCTCCGCCCCCCCCCCCTTGGATTTTTTTCAAAATATTAATTTCCATTTTTTGGACAAACTAAACGTGTTAGACAAAAACGGGTTTTACCATCGTTTTCTGCGTCATTTAATGATATAAAAACGTGACTTTCAGCGAAATCGATTTTTTTGAAAATTTTCATCCTCCGCCCCCCCCCTTTGGATTTTTTTCAAAATATTAATTTCCATTTTTTGGACAAACTAAACGCGTTAGACAAAAACGGTTTTTACCATCGTTTTCTGCGTCATTTAATGATATAAAAACGTGCCTTTCAGCGAAATCGATTTTTTTGAAAATTTTCATCCTCCGCCCCCCCCTTTGGATTTTTTTCAAAATATTAATTTCCATTTTTTGGACAAACTAAACGCGTTAGACAAAAACGGTTTTTACCATCGTTTTCTGCGTCATTTAATGATATAAAAACGTGCCTTTCAGCGAAATCGATTTTTTTGAAAATTTTCATCCTCCGCCCCCCCCTTTGGATTTTTTTCAAAATATTAATTTCCATTTTTTGGACAAACTAAACGCGTTAGACAAAAACGGTTTTTACCATCGTTTTCTGCGTCATTTAATGATATAAAAACGTGCCTTTCAGCGAAATCGATTTTTTTGAAAATTTTCATCCTCCGCCCCCCCCTTTGGATTTTTTTCAAAATATTAATTTCCATTTTTTGGACAAACTAAACGCGTTAGACAAAAACGGTTTTTACCATCGTTTTCTGAGTCATTTAATGATATAAAAACGTGACTTTCAGCGAAATCGATTTTTTTGAAAATTTTCATCCTCCGCCCCCCCCTTTGGATTTTTTTCAAATATTAATTTCCATTTTTTGGACAAACTAAACGCGTTAGACAAAAACGGTTTTTAAAATCGTTTTCTGAGTCATTTAATGATATAAAAACGTGACTTTCAGCGATTTTTTTGAAAATTTTCATCCTCCGCCCCCCCCCTTTGGATTTTTTCAAAATATTAATTTCCAATTTTTGGACAAACTAAACGCGTTAGACAAAAACGGTTTTTACCATCGTTTTCTGCGTCATTTAATGATATAAAAACGTGACTTTCAGCGAAATCGATTTTTTTGAAAATTTTCATCCTCCGCCCCCTTTGGATTTTTTTCAAATATTAATTTCCATTTTTTGGACAAACTAAACGCGTTAGACAAAAACGGTTTTTAAAATCGTTTTCTGAGTCATTTAATGATATAAAAACGTGACTTTCAGCGATTTTTTTGAAAATTTTCATCCTCCGCCCCCCCCTTTGGATTTTTTTCAAAATATTAATTTCCATTTTTTGGACAAACTAAACGCGTTAGACAAAAACGGTTTTTAAAATCGTTTTCTGAGTCATTTAATGATATAAAAACGTGACTTTCAGCGATTTTTTTGAAAATTTTCATCCTCCGCCCCCCCCTTTGGATTTTTTTCAAATATTAATTTCCATTTTTTGAACAAACTAAACGCGTTAGACAAAAACGGTTTTTAAAATCGTTTTCTGAGTCATTTAATGATATAAAAACGTGACTTTCAGCGATTTTTTTGAAAATTTTCATCCTCCGCCCTCCCTTTGGATTTTTTTCAAATATTAATTTCCATTTTTTGGACAAACTAAACGCGTTAGACAAAAACGGTTTTTAAAATCGTTTTCTGAGTCATTTAATGATATAAAAACGTGACTTTCAGCGAAATCGATTTTTTTGAAAATTTTCATCCTCCGCCCTCCCTTTGGATTTTTTTCAAATATTAATTTCCATTTTTTGGACAAACTAAACGCGTTAGACAAAAACGGTTTTTACCATCGTTTTCTGCGTCATTTAATGATATAAAAACGTGACTTTCAGCGAAATCGATTTTTTTGAAAATTTTCATCCTCCGCCCCCCCCTTTGGATTTTTTTCAAAATCCATAAAATATAAAAACGTGACTTTCAGCGAAATCGATTTTTTTGAAAATTTTCATCCTCCGCCCCCCCCTTTGGATTTTTTTCAAAATATTAATTTCCATTTTTTGGACAAACTAAACGCGTTAGACAAAAACGGTTTTTAAAATCGTTTTCTGCGTCATTTAATGATATAAAAACGTGACTTTCAGCGAAATCGATTTTTTTGAAAATTTTCATCCTCCGCCCCCCTCTTTGGATTTTTTTCAAAATATTAATTTCCATTTTTTGGACAAACTAAACGCGTTAGACAAAAACGGTTTTTAAAATCGTTTTCTGAGTAATTTAATGATATAAAAACGTGACTTTCAGCGAAATCGATTTTTTTGAAAATTTTCATCCTCCGCCCCCCCCCCTTTGGATTTTTTTCAAAATATTAATTTCCAATTTTTGGACAAACTAAACGCGTTAGACAAAAACGGTTTTTACCATCGTTTTCTGCGTCATTTAATGATATAAAAACGTGACTTTCAGCGAAATCGATTTTTTTGAAAATTTTCATCCTCCCCCCCCCCTTTGGATTTTTTTCAAAATATTAATTTCCATTTTTTGGACAAACTAAACGCGTTAGACAAAAACGGTTTTTACCATCGTTTTCTGCGTCATTTAATGATATAAAAACGTGACTTTCAGCGAAATCGATTTTTTTGATAATTTTCATCCTCCGCCCCCTTTGGATTTTTTTCAAATATTAATTTCCATTTTTTGGACAAACTAAACGCGTTAGACAAAACGGTTTTTAAAATCGTTTTCTGAGTCATTTAATGATATAAAAACGTGACTTTCAGCGATTTTTTTGAAAATTTTCATCCTCCGCCCCCCCCTTTGGATTTTTTTCAAATATTAATTTCCATTTTTTGGACAAACTAAACGCGTTAGACAAAAACGGTTTTTAAAATCGTTTTCTGAGTCATTTAATGATATAAAAACGTGACTTTCAGCGATTTTTTTGAAAATTTTCATCCTCCGCCCCCCCCTTTGGATTTTTTTCAAATATTAATTTCCATTTTTTGGACAAACTAAACGCGTTAGACAAAAACGGTTTTTAAAATCGTTTTCTGAGTCATTTAATGATATAAAAACGTGACTTTCAGCGATTTTTTTGAAAATTTTCATCCTCCGCCCCCCCCTTTGGATTTTTTTCAAATATTAATTTCCATTTTTTGGACAAACTAAACGCATTAGACAAAAACGGTTTTTAAAATCGTTTTCTGAGTCATTTAATGATATAAAAACGTGACTTTCAGCGATTTTTTTGAAAATTTTCATCCTCCGCCCCCCCCCCTTTGGATTTTTTTCAAAATATTAATTTCCAATTTTTGGACAAACTAAACGCGTTAGACAAAAACAGTTTTTACCATCGTTTTCTGCGTCATTTAATGATATAAAAACGTGACTTTCAGCGAAATCGATTTTTTTGAAAATTTTCATCCTCCGCCCCCTTTGGATTTTTTTCAAATATTAATTTCCATTTTTTGGACAAACTAAACGCGTTAGACAAAAACGGTTTTTAAAATCGTTTTCTGAGTCATTTAATGATATAAAAACGTGACTTTCAGCGATTTTTTTGAAAATTTTCATCCTCCGCCCCCCCCCCTTTGGATTTTTTCAAATATTAATTTCCATTTTTTGAACAAACTAAACGCGTTAGACAAAAACGGTTTTTAAAATCGTTTTCTGAGTCATTTAATGATATAAAAACGTGACTTTCAGCGATTTTTTTGAAAATTTTCATCCTCCGCCCCCCCCTTTGGATTTTTTTCAAATATTAATTTCCATTTTTTGGACAAACTAAACGCGTTAGACAAAAACGGTTTTTAAAATCGTTTTCTGAGTAATTTAATGATATAAAAACGTGACTTTCAGCGAAATCGATTTTTTTGAAAATTTTCATCCTCCGCCCCCCCCCCTTTGGATTTTTTTCAAAATATTAATTTCCAATTTTTGGACAAACTAAACGCGTTAGACAAAAACGGTTTTTACCATCGTTTTCTGCGTCATTTAATGATATAAAAACGTGACTTTCAGCGAAATCGATTTCTTTGAAAATTTTCATCCTCCGCCCCCCCCTTTGGATTTTTTTCAAATATTAATTTCCATTTTTTGGACAAACTAAACGCGTTAGACAAAAACGGTTTTTACCATCGTTTTCTGCGTCATTTAATGATATAAAAGCGTGACTTTCAAGGAATTTCGAGTTGAATCGATTTTTTTGAAAATTTTCATCCTCCGCCCCCCCTTTGGATTTTTTTCAAATATTAATTTCAATTTTTTGGACAAACTAAACGCGTTAGACAAAAACGGTGTTTACCATCGTTTGCTGCGTCATTTAATGATATAATTGCGTGACTTTCAGCGAAATCGATTTTTTTGAAAATTTTCATCCTCCGCCCTCCCCTTTGGATTTTTTTCAAATATTAATTTCAATTTTTTGGACAAACTAAACGCGTCAGACAAAAACGGTTTTTACCATCGTTTTCTGCGTCATTTAATGATATAATTGCGTGACTTTCAGCGAAATCGATTTTTTTGAAAATTTTCATCCTCCGCCCTCCCCTTTGAATTTTTTAAAAATATTAATTTCAATTTTTTGGATAAACTAAACGCGTTAGACAAAAACGGTTTTTACCATCGTTTTCTGCGTCATTTAATGATATAAAAACGTGACTTTCAGCGAAATCGATTTTTTTGAAAATTTTCATCCTCCGCCCCCCCCTTTGGATTTTTTTCAAATATTAATTTCAATTTTTTGGACAAACTAAACGCGTTAGACAAAAACGGTTTTTACCATCGTTTTCTGCGTCATTTAATGATATAATTGCGTGACTTGCAGCGAAATCGATTTTTTTGAAAATTTTCGTCCTCCGCCCGCTCCTTTGGATTTTTTTCAAATATTAATTTCCATTTTTTGGACAAACTAAACGCGTTAGACTAAAACGGTTTTTACCATCGTTTTCTGCGTCATTTAATAATATAATTGCGGGACTTTCAACGAAATCGATTTTTTTGAAAATTTTCATCCTCCGCCCCGCCCCTTTGGATTTTTTTCAAATATTAATTTCAATTTTTTGGACAAACTAAACGCGTTAGACAAAAACGGTTTTTACCATCGTTTTCTGCGTCATTTAATGATATAATTGCGGGACTTTCAGCGAAATCGATTTTTTTGAAAATTTTCATCCTCCGCCCCCCCTTTGGATTTTTAATAATATTAATTTCCATTTTTTGGACAAACTAAACGCGTTAGACAAAAACGGTTTTTACCATCGTTTTCTGCGTCATTTAATGATATAATTGCGTGACTTTCAGCGAAATCGATTTTTTTGAAAATTTTCGTCCTCCGCCCGCTCCTTTGGATTTTTTTCAAATATTAATTTCCATTTTTTGGATAAACTAAACGCGTTAGACAAAAACGGTTTTTACCATCGTTTTCTGCGTCATTTAATGATATAATTGCGTGACTTTCAGCGAAATCGATTTTTTTGAAAATTTTCGTCCTCCGCCCGCTCCTTTGGATTTTTTTCAAATATTAATTTCCATTTTTTGGATAAACTTAACGCGTTAGACAAAAACGGTTTTTACCATCGTTTTCTGCGTCATTTAATGATATAAAAGCGTGACTTTCAACGAATTTCGAGTTGAATCGATTTTTTTGAAAATTTTCATCCTCCGCCCTCCCCTTTGGATTTTTTTCAAATATTAATTTCAATTTTTTGGACAAACTAAACGCGTTAGACAAAAACGGTTTTTACCATCGTTTTCTGCGTCATTTAATGATATAATTGCGTCACTTTTAGCGAAATCGATTTTTTTGAAAATTTTCATCCTCCGCCCCCCCCTTTGGATTTTTTTCACATATTAATTTCAATTTTTTGCACAAACTAAACGCGTTAGACAAAAACGGTTTTTACCATCGTTTTCTGCGTCATTTAATGATATAGAAACGTGACTTTCAGCGAATTTAGAGTTGAATCGATTTTTTTGAAAATTTTCATCCTCCGCCCCCCCCTTTGGATTTTTTTCAAATATTAATTTCAATCTTTTGGACAAACTAAACGCGTTAGACAAAAACGGTGTTTACCATCGTTTTCTGCGTCATTTAATGATCTAAAAACGTGACTTACAGCGAAATCGATTTTTTTGAAAATTTTCATCCTCCGCCCCCTCCCTTGGATTTTTTTCAAATATTAATTTCAACTTTTTAGACAAACTAAACGCGTTAGACAAAAATGGTTTTTACCATCGATTTGAATCGATTTTTTTGAAAATTTTCCAAATACCATGATTCAGGTAATATTATTTCGCACAGCATTAATATTATGAATGGCACTCCATAATTTACCACCACTGTTCTGAGAGTGCAGATGTTCAAAATAGGTTTTTTTTCGTACGTAACGCAAGTATTGTATAATTCCTTAATTATTTGTAGTAATCCCATTGAGCAGCAATTTTAGTTCTTCTAAACCTCGCTTTAGCTTTATTTCTCAATCTCTGTTGCAATCTGATATTATCCGTTAACCACGACATCCTTGGCCTAGTAATCAGTGCCGTCTTTACGGGTGCATGCAAATTTTACAAATCTAAGACTGTTTGGTTAAAAAAGCTTACCTGATGTTCAACATTCAAATTAAAAATACAGTCGTATAGCGCATTATTTAAATCATTTGTGAAATTTTGTGGGGAAAACGAAGAATAATCTCTATATGAATAACAAAATGGCTTGACTGGTGGTTGAGTGGACCTAATGTGACAATATACAATTTCATGATACAAATACATCATTATCTAAAATACCATTATTCAGAATAACAAGAGCAGGAGACATAGCAACTACATCTAGCAACATAGAGGAAGTAGCAGTGATCCTAGTGGGTTCCTGAATCAATTGTACCATGTCCAGTGATTCGAAAACAGACTTTAATCTCTTGGTATCGGCACTATGCAAGTTCAATAAATCTATGTCATAAGACATTTTAAACTCAATCAACTGCGATTCCAGGTGATTTTTAAAAAGAACATTTTCTGAACCAGAGGGATTGTAAATATAACCAATTGCTATTACATCTGATCTACCTCTGACAGAGACCCATACCTGCTCATAATCAGCAATACAATTAATAATATTACTCCGCAAATGCTGGCGTATATACATAGCCACACCATCACCACGGCCAACTCTATCCCTTCTAAAAGTTTTATAACTATCCATGTTTATCATGTCATCAAATATAGTTGATCATATTTCATGTAAAATTTGAGAAGCACAAATTTAATTTTGGAAGTAGTGAACGAGTATTTAAATGCCCAAAAAATAGCCCCGACATCACAAATAAAATATAATAAAATAATTAAATATAATAATATTAATAATAAACAGAAAATTAATAAAATAAACAAAAAAAACAATTCGAAATAAAAACAATTCAAAATCAAAATAATGAAAACAAAACAAATTTCACCACTATTCTTACCCTCTTCTGCGACTAAACGCCATCCGCTCCCTTCATTCTTGCTATGTCCTCCAGAGAAGAAATCTCAACCTTCTCATTTTTAAATTTTGTAAAAATACGTCAATTACTTGTCCAGACTGCTGTGATACCAAAGGTTTTTGTGACTTCTTTCAACAAATAGGCTCTATGAGACATAAGATCTTCCTTAATCATGATCTTGTATCCCTTCAACTTCCGTTTATTGCTGCAGATCTTAGTTTTTACGTTACGATTCGTTAATTGTACAATAACATGGTATATTTTGGGAAACACGATTTACGACCAGTTTGTTTTCTGGAGAAATTGAATATATTATAGTCAAATTGGTGCTGATTTCTGCTTTGATTAGGTTTAGTAACTCATCAAAACATTTGATGAACATACTAAAATAACTGAATTTTGGTGCCTCTTGGTTTATATTAATATGCAATATACCCAAAATATTCCTTGCCTTTCAGTATGTTGGCAGAGCGTCCAAATACAAGCAAACTAAATCTTTTTAAACAAAAATTTGTCTTTTAACTAAAATTAATTTTAATAAATAAATTGTTTGAAATTTTTTTTATGCAAATCCTTTTTTTATAACAAATGAATTAAAACGTCAGCTTTTATTTAAATACTTACAATTAGTAAATAAGTACAAGAAATAATATAACACTTCCGTTATTTCACCATTAACATGTTGACTGCGTTACCAATCCCCGGGGACCGGTGGCTTACTCCGTTGGCTTGCTGTTGTATATATTCGAAATTTTTCGCAAAGTGCGGAAGTTGTATTTTCGTTAATATAGCTTTCCTTAGAATGTTACATGTACGTTTTGGTTTATTGCTACATCTAGAAACTTGTAGACTATGAAAAAATTTACCGGTCGCGGAGGACCGGTAACGCACTGATCTAATACTATATTACTTGTGTGCGGTACCACTCGCCCGGGACCGGTGCTGTTTTCATTGTAAAACGTCTGGATATGCAATATTACTAAACAGTAAAGACGTGTTATAACGTGTTCTATAGTGGCTCTTGTTCCACATGTAACAAAATGTCGTCACGTTCAAAGAAAATTTTGGTTTTAGCCCAGTGCGAAGTAGAACAAACTGGACAGGAAAAAAATATTTATGCCGTTGATTATCCTAGTCAGTGTGAAGAACCTAGTTCGTCGAAAAACATTACAACTAATAAACCATCAAGTGATACTGTTAGTGATGACGAATATGACTCTGATATTGATATATTTGATTCTGATGACACCGATGACTCCGAGTTTCTTGACAAAAACTATGTTCCATCGTCTTCAGACTCTGAAACTGATGAAAACCGCTCCAACGACGAAGATGATTACATGGAATACACGGAAAATAATAATGTCGTTTTAAATGAAATACCGGTAAGAAATTTTATGCAAAATGAAGAGGAATGGCATGATATAACTGAAGATAACGGTTACGTGTACCAAAGGCAAGAATCGTCTACATTAAATTTTGATATTACTACGATAAAAAATCCTATAGACGTGTACCAGTTATTTTTATCAGACGATATAGTAGAAACTATTGTTGAAGAAACATACAGATATGCACATCAATTGTTGATAAATCAGAACTCCTGAAAATCTCGACTGAATCTGTGGGTTGATTGCGATGAAGCAGAAATAAAACGATTTTTTTCAATTATCTTAGTTATGGGGCTGAACGTTCTTCCTGCTTTGAATCTCTATTGGTCAAAGGATTCTATGTTCCGTAACGAGTTTATTTCTAACACGATGTCCCGGGACCGATTTCTCTTGTTATTGCGATGCATACATTTTTGCGATAACGACAATGCTGATAAAAATGATCGGCTACATAAAGTCTATTAGAAAAAGCAAATAAAAATTTCAAGCAAGTTTTAACACCAGCCGGGGTGATAGTTATTGATGAAAGCATGATTCCTTTTCAAGGCAGGCTGAATTTTCGACTATAAATTCCGAATAAAACACATCCTTACGGAATCAAATTGTACAAATTATGTACCGAGGATGGATATATAAATAATATAATTGTCTATACCGGCAAAAACCTAACATCACCAGAAGTAAGCCATTCTGAACAAATAGTGTACGACCTTTTAGAATGTATTAAAGATAAACGTGGATATTATCTATATGCTGACAATTTCTTCGCTAGCTCGAATTTAGCAAAGTCGCTATTCAATCATAATGTAATTTACTGTGACACTAAGGTCAAACAGAAAAGGTATACCCAAAAGTTTACCTAACAAAATGAAAAGAGGAGGCATCTATGGTATACAGAACGGTCCCCTACGAATTATTAAATGGATGGATAAGCGAGCTGTTCTTATGCTGACCACAGATCCAACACATACCGCAACCTGTACACCGACTGGTAAACGGACCAGGCTAGGTGAAGATATCATAAAACCAAAAACCATTACTCAATACAACAAAGCCAAAAAGGGGGTCGATTTGAGCGACCAAATGTCGTCATACCACTCAGTGTTACGCCGAAGTGTGAAATGGTACAGAAAGTTGGCGTTCAAAATTATATTTGGAACGTTTGTAGTAAATTCATGGATTATACATAATAAAAATTTGTTCTTCAAAACAGTCTATTACCGAGATTAGAAGAAGACTAGCCCAAGAGTTAGTTTTTACTCCTCACGAAACCCGGGAGAAAACACCAGGAAAGGACCAGGGAAAAAAAGAAGGAGACAGTGCCAAGGTTGCTACAACAATCTGAGGGAAACGCATTCTAGCAGAGAAGCAAGTAATTTGGTAACGAAAGTAACAAGTTATTGTAATGATTGCCCTGGACAACCAGGAATCTGTTTATCATGTTTCAATGCAAACCACTAAACATAACATTTTTACTATGTATATATTTGTAATAAACTCTGTTAAACTTCTGTTTTCTTTTATTTATATTTTGTTACAATTTCAAAATTTTCAAAAACTTATTTAATTTTGAGTTAGACCAACGCGGTTGTAAACATAGGTACTTGTTGATATCTAGTAACTATACTTCCATTCAGAGTGATTAAATGTTCAAAAATGCACACGTTAAGCAAAAAATAATAATAACGTAATTACCGGTACCGCACAGAGGGATAAAGGAGTTACCGGTCCCCGGGGAGTGGTAACGCACATAGTGCAGCACTACAATTTTCAATTCCGCAGTTAACCTGTTAATTTAATTTTGTAATGTAATTAGTTGAATCAACCTGAAATAACCCATCCAATAAACCTTGAATGCTTTCAAAATTTAAACTCTCTAAATCAACATTTTAAATTTTGTAAAAATACGTCAATTACTTGTCCAGACTGCTTTGATACCAAAGGTTTTTATGCCTTCTTTCAACAAATAGGCTCTATGAGACATAAGATCTTCCTTAATAATGATCTTATATCCCTTCAACTTCCGTTTATTGTTGTAGATCTTAGTTTTTACGTTACGATTCGTTAATTGTACAATAACATGGTATATATTGGGAAACACGATTTACAATCAGTTTGTTTTCTGGAGAAATTGAATATATTATAGTTAAATTGGTGCTGATTTCTGCTTTGATTAGGTTTAGTAACTCATCAAAACATTTGATGAACATACTAAAATAATTGAATTTTGGTGCCTCTATTCTTTGCGTTTTAGAATGTTGGCAGAGCGTCCAAATACAAGCAAACTAAATCTTTTTAAACAAAAATTTGTTTTTTAACCAAAATTAATTTTAATAAATTGTTTGAAACGTTTTTTTTATGCAAATCCTTTTTTTTATAACAAATAAATTAAAACGTCAGCTTTTATTTAAATACTTACAATTAGTAAATAAGTACAAGAAATAATATAACACTTCCGTTATTTCACCATTAATTTAATTTTGTAAAGTAATTGTGGTTAAACCACACTACATTACACACAGAACAACCACATTCAATATTTTATTCAATGAGTAATAATATCTTATCATAATTGGGACACAAATAGAATTAATAAACTAAAGAACACCAAGTTTCTTAGGTACAAAACTTTTTATTAATTTACATGAGAAAGTATTGCATAAGTACATCTATAAACCGGAAAAAGGACGCTACATTTACTAGGAACTTTGAACAAAAAAATTAAAACAAATACTACTAAAATCACATTAATATCTTTTCAATAACAATTATTATTACAACTAGATAAATATTAAGACGCAAAAAATACTGATTCAGTCCCCAATTGCTTTTGTATCATCTATCTAAAGGAATTACTTTAAAATTGAGATCAAAACAGGAAAAAATTTCGCAAAAATCGACGGATTTACAAACAAACATGAACAATCACACTGATGATTGATGTTTACTTTTAATATACATTGCAAGGGCTATTATTCCAAGACAACAAAACGTCATGAATGCATATTTTGTTACTGTGGTGACTGAATGATGTAAAACAGCTCCCTAAAAAAATTGTTATAAAGTAATTCAAATAGGAAATCAAAAATGTTTATTTATACCCATCCTCCTTGCTCCTCGATCCATAATGAAAGCCTGTTTCCTATGTAAGATGTAATCCATTGATTAATTCGATGGAAATATTCCAATAATTTCTCACTAAATGCCCGAATTGTTAAATCAGTGCAAAAAAAGAATAAAACAAGAACCCTTTCGTATGTTACACCTCCTTCCTAAATTGTATCAAAAAAAATTAAAACAATTTTAACTAATATTTTTTTGAATCAACCTGAAATAACCCATCCAATAAATCTTGAAAGCTTTGAAAATTTAAACTCTCCAAATCAACATTTTAAGTGTTGTAAAAATACATCAGTTACTTGTCCAGACTGCTTTGATACCAAACGTTTTGTGGCTTCTTACAAATAGGCTCTATGAGACATAAGATCATCCTTAAACATGATCTTATATCCCTTCAACTTCCGTTTATTGTTGCAGATCTTAGTTTTTACGTTACGATTCGTTAATTGTACAATATCATGGTATATATTGGGAAACACGATTTACAACCAATTTGTCTTCTGGAAAAATTGAATATATTATAGTTAAATTGGTGCTAATTTCTGCTTTGATTAGGTTTAGTATCTCATCAAAACATTTGATGGACATTCTAAAATAATTGAATTTTGATGCCTCTATTCTTTGCCTTTTAGAATATTGGCAGAGCGTCCAAATACAAGCAAACTAAATCTTTTTAAACAAAAATTTGTTTTTTAACCAAAATTAATTTTAATAAATTGTTTGAAACTTTTTTTATACAAATCCTTTTTTTATAACAAATAAATTAAAACGTCAGCTTTTATTTAAATACTTACAATTAGTAAATAAGTACAAGCAATAATATAACACTTCCGTTATTTCACCATTAATTTAATTTTGTAAAGTAATTGTGGTTAAACCACACTACATTACACACAGAACAACCACATTCAATATTTTATTCAATGAGTAATAATATCTTATCATAATTGGGACACAAATAGAATTAATAAACTAAAGAACACCAAGTTTCTTAGGTACAAAACTTTTTATTAATTTACATGAGAAAGTATTGCATAAGTACATCTATAAACCGGAAAAAGGACGCTACATTTACTAGGAACTTTGAACAAAAAAATTAAAACAAATACTACTAAAATCACATTAATATCTTTTCAATAACAATTATTATTACAACTAGATAAATATTAAGACGCAAAAAATACTGATTCAGTCCCCAATTGCTTTTGTATCATCTATCTAACGGAATTACTTTAAAATTGAGATCAAAACAGGAAAAAATTTCGCAAAAATCGACGGATTTACAAACAAACATGAACAATCACACTGATGATTGATGTTTACTTTTAATATACATTGCAAGGGCTATTATTCCAAGACAACAAAACGTCATGAATGCATATTTTGTTACTGTGGTGACTGAATGATGTAAAACAGCTCCCTAAAAAAATTGTTATAAAGTAATTCAAAGAGGAAATCAAAAATGTTTATTTATACCCATCCTCCTTGCTCCTCGATCCATAATGAAAGCCTGTTTCCTATGTAAGAAGTTATCCATTGATTAATTCGATGGAAATATTCCAATAATTTCTCACTAAATGCCCGAATTGTTAAATCAGTGCAAAAAAAGAATAAAACAAGAACCCTTTCGTATGTTACACCTCCTTCCTAAATTGTATCAAAAAAAATTAAAACAATTTTAACTAATATTTTTTTGAATCAACCTGAAATAACCCATCCAATAAATCTTGAAAACTTTGAAAATTTAAACTCTCCAAATCAACATTTTGAGCCTGATCGTGTACCCAAAGCCTTTGGGGAGACGCCCTAAATCGATCGGCCAACTCAATTAGGGCATTCATATGTTCCGGATAACGTCCATGAATTACATACTCCGGTACGGAGAAGCCACTAAGCAAAGCTTCCCTTCGTAAATGATATTTATACAATCTATGGCTCTCATCGACGATATCATGACTTGCTGAGAAGAAAATTTCATCGTTGCATATCTCATTGCGATACATTCCCGTATCATCGTAACAATTTCCCATCCTTCTATTTTCCATTATTATATCTTCAAGAACGTTGCTAACCTCGAAATCGCTTCGCTTTTCGCTGCTCCCGCTTAAACTGCTTGTGGAAGAGTAATCATCGAGTACGTTATCGAATAAGGACCGATTCATATTTAATTTGTTGTTGTTGTGGGGGTTTAAAATATTCATTTTTTGATTAAAACGAATTTAGGTAACACTTTAACGACTTTAACCTATAAAAATCAAATAATTTTTTTTTGTTTTGACAGATATGTCAATGCGGATGACGAACATAATAGAATTAAAATTAATTTATTTTATTGAATAATCTCAATTTAATCATTAAAATACAATTTTAATTTTAATATGATTTTTTTTTTAATATTAATAAAATATATTTAAAAATTTTTTATGTTATTTGATCTAATAATCATTACGTCTAATGTCAACTTGTTTCTGTCATCTGTCAGTTATAGTGCGAGTGAAATGGGCGACAACGTGGTTCAAGCGGTAGAAAATATGGACTTGAATAAAGAGGAAAAGGCATGAACACAACATATTCTTAAATCTAATTTTTGCTAAGATGTTAAAAGTTTTAATTTCGCATAGAACATTTCTTCCGCTGTATCGACAAACATTCGCCACTTTGGTTTGTAAATTTCGAACACGCGTAACGTGTTACTACTTCAATTTTTGTCATGTTTCATCAGGTATTTTCACCTGATGTAATAACGCGGTATTTTTACGTAAAAGATAATCAATACTTCCCCTTCTCTCAAACTAAGTGTTTCTGTCAGCAATTTTTATTATAAAAAGATCTTCTGTGTATAATCTTGTGTTCACAGGCTCCCAAAATGAAAGAAAAAGGCAAAGATAAAAAGGGCGGTGGTGATAAAAGCAGTGTTACCGAGTTGAAACCATGGCCTTCATATATTCAGGAAAGATTAGTTATTTGGGATAAAATCAAGAAGGAGTATGATGAGGAATTAGCTGCGAAAGATAAAAATCCTATTAAGGTTACATTACCTGATGGGAAAGTTGTGGAGGCGATGTCTTGGAGTACAACCGCTTATGATGTTGCAAAAGGAATAAGGTTAGTTTTGATTATTTTTTTTTATAATTTAGTCAATGTAAGAGGAAAGATGTTTTTTTATCCAATCTTCCTGGATTTTATTGAATTAAAGGTCTTGTTAAAGTTTGTAGTTTTAAAATGAGGTTAAGTTATGAAAGATGCGAATCAAAAGATGGCGCTGATGATGAAGCTGAATTTAAAAAAATTTAAATTATATTTAAAAACTATTTGAACATAATTTAATTTATTGCATATACAAGTTATTAAGTATTATATTAATTAAGTAATTAAGAATTATATGAAAATAGGATAATTTAAAATTTTTATTTAAATAAAAATGCTGGTTAAAAGATGGCGCTAACATCGGATTTAAGAAATAATTAAAATATTACGAAAAAACCCAAAAATAATGAATTAATACGAAAGTAAAAATAAAATAATAATATATTTATATTATTTATAAAATATAGTATATTTACTTAGTTTTTTTTGTGACTACAGCGCCATCTTTTGTGATATACAAATCTCAATTTACTTAATCTAATTAAATGAATTAATTTCAATAAATTAATATATTCAATTTGTAATATACATTAAACTTACTTGTACTTATTTTTATTTTATAGGAATGTTTTTCGTCTTGAATTAAATGTTTATTTAATAATTTTTTGCACTTTTATTAACAAGACGATAGTATTTTACACAATGTTACTACCGGTTTCGGTTACGTTTAAACCATCTTCAGGAAATATATTTTAAAGAAAACTGTTGATGTTATTGACATTTTATTTTGTGATTGTCATGTTGTGTCAATGTGAAAAATTAAAATAGGATTAAAATAAAATAAAATTAAAATTGAATATTTCCCAAACCAAAAGTTCAAATATCTATTGTAAATTTGGGAAGGGAAATATGGGAAAATGTTATTGCGGTTTGAGTTCATTGTATATGTTAGGGTTTTTTAATTTTATTTTTAGGTGGAGTAAAAGGATTTTTCAAATACATATATAAAGGTTTTTCTGTGTAGTTCATTTGGTCATTCAAACATAAAATTTGTGGATGATTATGTTTAAATTTTCTAATTTCATAAAGTTCAAGTATTTCCAAAAGGTTACTTTTATTTTTCTTATGAAGTAATGTTGTGTTTTTTGTTTCATTAAATTGGTGTTCTTTGTTAAATATTATATGTCTTCCAAAGTTAGATCTCTGTTGTGTTCTATGTTCTTTTATACGAGTTTTTAAACATCTCCCTGTTTCACCAATGTAAATGGCCTTACACGTATCACATTCTAATTTGTAAACTCCATTATCGTTCATTTTATTGATTTTATCTTTGTTGTTAATTAAAATTTTATCTAGTGTGTTGTTGCTTTTGGATGTTATAACTATATTGTGTTTCTTAAAATTTTTTTTGATTTTATTATGTATGTTACCTTGATATTCTATTGTTCTATAAATATTGTTTTTGTTATTTGTTATATTTGTAAGAGTGGTAAGTTTTATGTGATTCTGTTTGTTTCTGTATTTGTCAATCATTTTGTTGATGATTTGTGGTTTATATCCGTTATTTTGGCCAATTTGTTTGATTATGGATATTTCTGCTCTAAGTTCTTTTTCACTAAGTTTTGCGTTGAAGGCATGGTGTATATATGCGTTGAAAGTTGCCATTTTATGAGTATAATCATGAAAAGAATCATTTGGGATGATAGTATCTGTTTGCGTTGGTTTTCTATAGATACTGTATTGAAGTCCGTTGTCTGTTTTTAAAATTGTTAAGTCTAAAAAATTTATGCGGTTGTTATGTTCTATTTCGATTGTAAATTTGATGTCTTTATGTAAATTATTAATGTAGTTGTGTAAGTTGGTTATTGTTTCTTGTCTGTCATTGTCGATAAAAACGATGATATCATCTACATATCTTAACCATGTTATGATGTTGTGTCTATATGGGTTGTTATTGTTTATTATAAGTTCTTTTTCAAGTTTGTCTAAGAATATATCAGCTAGTAATCCACTTAGTGATGATCCCATTGGAAGGCCCTTATTGTAGGTGTAGTAAGTGTTTTTAAATTTACAAAAATTTTGCTGTATGCAAATTTTAAAAAGGTTAAATATATTTTTCTGTCGGTTTCATTATTAATTCCATCTTTAAGAATGTTGTTTAAAATTTGAAGGGTTTCATCAGTTGGAATGTTAGTGTAAAGGTTAGTGATGTCAAATGAGATCATTATGTACTGTGAGCGTCAAAAAAAAGTAAACAGCTGTTGTTTTTCTATTAAAAGGTTAATAAAAATGCAGTTAATAACGAAAATCAAAAAATTTTGTTGCAGTCTTCACAACAAGATTATTGTAAATATATACCGAATTTACGCGTCAAAAGAAAGTAAACAGAATTCGGAACTAATAGGTATTAAGTACAAAAATAAATATAATATTAATTTTTAATACTTGGTTTGAGCTCCTTTGGCCTTCAACACCTCCCTTAATCTCCTTGGTATGGATTCCATCAAGTTTTTTGTAATATTTTGAGGGATTTTCATCCATTCTTCAGTTAAAGCCTTTTTAAGGTCGTCTTTATTTGAAATTGTCCTTTCTCTGATCTTCCTGTCAAGGTGATCCCACAGATGTTCTATAGGATTAAGGTCTGGGGACTGTGGTGGATGATCAAGGGTTTTAGGGACTCGGTATAGCATCCATTCCTTCACAATTTTGGAAGTGTGCTTTGTTCGTTATCCTGTAGGAAGATCCAGTTCTCTGATAAGCCCAATTCATTAATACTCGGGGAAATATTGTTCTTTAAAATCGTTAAATAGTCCATTTTATTCATTGTTGATTCAATAAAAACTAGATTACCGACCCCTGACGCCGCCATACAGCCCCAGACCATAACCGAGCCTCCACCGTGTTTGATGGTATTGGTAACAAATTTCTCTTTGAAGGCCTCATTTTTTGGCCGCCATATCTTTGGTGGTTTTCTTTTACCAAAAATTTCAAATTTACTTTCATCACTAAATAATATATTTTTCCAAAAATCTGGAGCTTCGTTCTGATATTTTTTTGCGAAATCAAGACGTTTCTGTTTATTTATTTTCGTTATGTAAGGCTTTTTACGGGGTGTTCTTCCATGCAGGCCACTTCTATGGAGTGTTCTTCGTATGGTACTGGAACTTATGGTTGTGTTTGCTATCTACGATATGTCGTTTGCTATTTTAACCGCACTTGAACATGGATTATTCTTCACTTCTCTTACCACTGCTCTATCCTGTGCTTCTGTAAGGCGCTTTGGTCGTCCAACGCGTTGTAAATCGGCTACAGTATGATGTTTTGCGTATTTATCCAAAATTTTTTTATTGTGCAGTGATTTCGTCCCATTATTTTAGCTATTTCGCGTAAGGATTTACCTTTTTTATTTAAACTTTATATAATTTTACGCGTTTCTATATTTGTTTGTTTTCCCATGATGATTTTTGGTATTTATAATTAATTTCGACGTTCAACCACTTGCTGTTTCTTCTAAAATGTTCTAAAGTTGTCCTGGGAGGGGTTTATAAGTATTTATACGAAAAGTGTGGTACTTCCCCTAAATCTAAAATGAATTTACAACAACCGAACCGGCTGTTTACTTTCTTTTGACGCGTAAAAATCGGGGTATTTTTACTCTAAAGGGGATTTACCATATTTGTGGGGTTTTTTGCTTAACTATTTTTTACGATAGGATTGCTCACAAATAAAGTCGTAAATTTTGGTATATAAATTTTTATTGTAAGTTAACAGAATCGTAGTAAAAAGGGTTTTTAGAAGTAAACAGCTAGTGTTTACTTTCTTTTGACGCTCACAGTATTTGTCAGGAAAATTAATTTTTGTAAGTTTATTAATTAAATCGTATCTGTTTTTTATGGTGTGTCTAGTTTCAAATCCTGTTATATCTTTAAATATGTTGACCAAAAATTTTGCTGTTTTGTAAGTGGAAGAATCGATTGAGGAAATGATAGGGCGAATCGGTATGTTTTGTTTATGTAATTTCGGCAAACCGTATAATCTTGGTGTTTTGGGATTTATTGGTAAAATAGAATAAATGTTTTTGTTAAATTTTTGTAGTGTTTCTTTGGATTCAAATATAATTTTTTTAGCTGTTTTGTGGAAACTTGTAGTTGGATCTTTTGAAACAGTTGTAAAGCCGTTTTCTTTTAAAAAATCTTCAGTTTTCTTTATGCATTCTTCTTTGTTCATTATTATTAAACCTGCGTTTTTATCAGCTTTGGTGATAGTTAGATTGTTTTGTTTGATTTTATGTTTTATGTTATTAATTATTCGTTTTTCTTTATTAATTTTTCGTTCTTTCAGTAACTCTTTATTTTTTGTTGTTCTTTTTGTTTCTTCTTTAATTAATAACTGTTGAAGTTCTCTATTAATTGTTTCTTTGGTTGCCATTTTCTTCGTTATTGCTTCCAATTCAATAACGGTTTTTCTCAAATTGGGTTTAGTTGTTAATGCATATTTATGGCCTTTATTAAGCATTTCTAATTCTTCTGGGTTAAATGTTATGTTCGTTAGATTAGTTATCCGTTTATGAAATATATGTTGTTTCATGTTGTAATCTTTAGTTATCTTTCTATTTTCTTTTATTATTTGTGTTTTCTTTTCTTTTCTAAGGTTAATTTTTCACATTGACACAACATGACATTAATCACAAAATAAAATGTCAATAACATCAACAATTTTCTTTAAAATATATTTCCTGAAGATGGTTTAAACGTAACCGAAACCGGTAGTAACATTGTGTAAAATACTATCGTTTTGTTAATAAAAGTACAAAAAAATATTAAATAAACATTACTTGTACTTACTTTACTTAAGAGTAAAGATTTGTTTTTCTTTATCTAATCTTTTTGAATTTTGTTGAGTTCAAAATCCTGTTCAAATTTGTAGTTTAAAGTGAGATAAAGTTATTAAAGGTGATGCTGAAGCTGAATATTAACCCTCAACCGCTACCATTAAAAACTGTGACTCAAACGGTATTTAGCGGTATGTGATACCGGTAAGGGATTATCGGTTTATATAGTAGATAATTGCAAAAGAATTTGTCATATTACTTTATTACGACACTAGTTTATGTTATAAGTCTCATAATAACAATAAATAGTAAGAAAACATTATTTATCCAGTCCTTTAATGCATGGATCGCACATTTTTTTAGCGTGCTCTAAACAAATGGGCTTTCCACTCATTCTACAAACATAAAATGTTTTTCTTTTTAGTTTATAATCACACAAATAACAGGTTTTTTTTTACATCCATTCGCTCGTCGCCAATCGTTTGGCTGGGATCATTGATGTCAGGTATTTGAAGGATACCACATATCCTTGATCTTAATTCTTTTGATACTTTGTTTTTTCTAGTGTACATGAAAGGTGTTGTTAAACTTTTTGCCAATAATTTTAAAAAGTCTTTACGTTTCATTTTTCTGAATTCTTACAACTTTGATATAATATATACGAATTTACAGTACACATATTTACAAGAACAAAGAATATTGCCATAGTCCATCGACGGGTTCTTCTACTAGGTGAATAGTTTGCACATTTTCTATCTAAACTATCCACGCCCCCTTTGGTCAAATTATAATCGGCAATAATTTCCGGTTTTCCACTTTCTTTGTCATTTGCAATAGAATGGTGCATTGAAGATATCAATATAACGGCTCTATTTTTCTTAGGAACATAGGACATTAGCGTAACATCTTCCTTGAAACCATAAAGAGTGCTGCCGATATCTTTATTTTTATTTGGCAAAAAACAACAGGGAATCTCCGGCCTGTTTCTTCTCATTGTTCCTAGGAATGTGAGTCCTCGTTTTTTTAGTTCACAAACAAGTTGCAATGTGCCAAACCAGTTATGGGCTGTAATATTACGATTTGTTTTTTCAATCGGTTTTGCCAATCTGATAACTGATTGTGTAGGAATGCCTAAATGTTTTTCTTCAACAGATAAAGTTTTTCCGTCTGAATTCTTGCCGCTATATATATAAGCATTATATAAGTAATTATTTCGTGCATCTGTTAGACACATAACTTTTATGCCGTACTTTGCAGGCTTTTTTGGCATATAAACTTTAAACCGACATCTACCTCGAAAAGCCACAAGAGATTCATCTACACATACATAAACCCCCAGCGAAAAATTTCTTTGAGAATTTTCAATAAATTTTTGGAACAATCCGTTTATCGCAGTTGTAGCATCATCTTTCATCTTCTTACCTCTGTTTTGAAAGTCATCAAATCTTAAAGCACAGAGCAACGTCTCAAATCTTCTCTTAGACATCGTACATCGGAAAACATCTCTCCCTGTTCCATCTGTTGCAAATAAACAATCCACATTTTCATTGCCTGATTTGAACACTTCAGTGTAAATTAATAAACCAAGAAATGCCTTTAGTTCTAATACGTCAATATCACATAATCTAGCATGCGATTTATTTTTATATTTTAGTCGAACTAGTCCTAATTTACAATTTGTCCATCGGATAATTTCCTGCAGCATGTTCTCACTGAATAATACATTCCATAATTCTTCTGGCTTTGGATTATCACCTAACAAAGCAGCAGGTCCTCTTAGTCCTGGTAAATGTGTAACCAAATTGTGCTTCCTTGTTCTTACATTACGAGGTGGTTCACGTTTTGACCTACAAAGGCATTTGAACTAATATTTTCAAATCGTTTTACTATTTACATATTATGTTATGGGCCTAATGGGTATGGAAATGGCTTGAGGTTGTTTTTGAACTTAGGAAGTTTTGGAAGTAATCCGACGAAATACCATGGCTTCACCTACTATTTAGTTTTATTTGTTTTTTCGCGACAGTAATAAACATTTCTTTCCTCTGATTCTGCACAAAAATTAATTTCATTTTCCTTGTCTTCGTCCTCATCATTGTCAGCTGCAGATATTTCTGATTCACTATCGTGATCCATTTCAATAAAATTGTTTACATCTATATTTTCATCTTCATCACTACTTTCGGCCATCACATATTCTTCAAATTCTTCATCATCAGATCTCATACAAGACGGACCTGCTTTCTGAGCCATTTTACAAAGTTCCAAACAGAAGTATAAACTAATTGTCAACTCACTGTTCAAACTAATACTAAGCACTATTCGAAGTTTCAATATTTCAGTTAATATTTTCAATATTTTTCACTAGTAACAGTTTTTACTACAATTCAAAAACGCAAATAGAGACTACTGACCGGTACCATATACCGCTAAATCCAAAAAATCTTGTAACACGTTGGTACACGTTTAACGCATATCTCCCACCGATGACTGCTTATATGTAAACTAATATACTTTAAAGGTAGACGGACTATGAACTGCGCAGGAAAAGATTTATAAAAGATACAAGCTCATAAACGTTTATAGCGGTATGACATACCGCTAGGTAGGGGTTGAGGGTTAAACAGGGTTGAAAAAAATGTTATTTTTTTAATTTTTGAACAAAACACCTGTTTTTAATTGTTTTAAACAGTTTTTCTTTGTTTTAAACTTATTTTACGTTGCTACCAAAAAATTGTATTTTAAGCAAGCTGTTGGAAATAAATGAAATTTTTAAGAATATTTTTAAACCAAAAATCAAACCCTTACGTCCAAATTATGCCTTATATAAACTCTAACTCAAGTTAGATAAAGTATAAACTCTTGTTATTCAGGTTAAATTGAATAATCTAATTTACATCATCATATCTCAAAAACGAATTGAGATATTATGAAATAAAAATCATTTTGAAGCAAATTTAATCTAGTTTTAACACACCAATTATAAATATTTCGATTCCATAAATTAAAAATATTAAATTTTTTTAAATCACCTCTCTTATTATTGAGGTTAAATTGAATAATCTAATTTACATCATCATATCTCAAAGACGAATTGAGATATTATGAAATAAAAATCATTTTAAAGCAAATTTAATCTATTTTTAATACACCAATTATAATTATTTCGATTCCATGAATTAAAAAGATTAAATTTTTTTAAATCACCGATCCTATTATTGAGGTTAAATTGAATAATCTAATTTACATCATCATATCTCAAAGACGAATTGAGATATTATTATGAAATAAAAATTATTTTGAAGCAAATTTAATCTAGTTTTAACACGCCTATTATAATTATTTCGATTCCATAAATTAAAAAGATTAATTTTTGTTAAATCGCCTCTCTTATTATTGAGGTTAAATTGAATGATCTAATTTACATCATCATATCTCAAAGACGAATTGAGATATTATTATGAAATAAAAATTATTTTGAAGCAAATTTAATCTAGTTTTAACACGCCTATTATAATTATTTCGATTCCATAAATTAAAAAGATTAATTTTTTTTAAATCGCCTCTCTTATTATTGAGGTTAAATTGAATGATCTAATTTACATCATCCTATCTCAAAGACGAATTGAGATATTATTATGAAATAAAAATTATTTTGAAGCAAATTTAATCTAGTTTTAACACGCCTATTATAATTATTTAGATTCCATAAATTAAAAAGATTAATTTTTTTTAAATCGCCTCTCTTATTATTGAGGTTAAATTGAATGATCTAATTTACATCATCATATCTCAAAGACGAATTGAGATATTATTATGAAATAAAAATTATTTTGAAGCAAATTTAATCTAGTTTTAACACGCCTATTATAATTATTTCGATTCCATAAATTAAAAAGATTAATTTTTTTTAAATCGCCTCTCTTATTATTGAGGTTAAATTGAATGATCTAATTTACATCATCATATCTCAAAGACGAATTGAGATATTATTATGAAATAAAAATTATTTTGAAGCAAATTTAATCTAGTTTTAACACGCCTATTATAATTATTTCGATTCCATAAATTAAAAAGATTAATTTTTTTTAAATCGCCTCTCTTATTATTGAGGTTAAATTGAATGATCTAATTTACATCATCATATCTCAAAGACGAATTGAGATATTATTATGAAATAAAAATCATTTTGAAGCAAATTTAATCTAGTTTTAACACGCCTATTATAATTATTTCGATTCCATAAATTAAAAAGATACAATTTTTTTAAAATCGCCTCTCTTATTATTGAGGTTAAATTGAATGATCTAATTTACATCATCATATCTCAAAGACGAATTGAGATATTATTATGAAATAAAAATCATTTTGAAGCTTATTTAATCTAGTTTTAACACGCCTATTATAATTATTTCGATTCCATAAATTAAAAAGATTAATTTTTTTTAAATCGCCTCTCTTATTATTGAGGTTAAATTGAATGATCTAATTTACATCATCATATCTCAAAGACGAATTGAGATATTATTATGAAACAAAAATCATTTTGAAGCAAATTTAATCTAGTTTTAACACGCCTATTATAATTATTTCGATTCCATAAATTAAAGAGATTAATTTTTGTTAAATCGCCTCTCTTATTATTGAGGTTAAATTGAATGATCTAATTTACATCATCATATCTCAAAGACGAATTGAGATATTATTATGAAATAAAAATCATTTTGAAGCAAATTTAATCTAGTTTTAACACGCCTATTATAATTATTTCGATTCCATAAATTAAAAAGATTAATTTTTTTTAAATCGCCTCTCTTATTATTGAGGTTAAATTGAATGATCTAATTTACATCATCATATCTCAAAGACGAATTGAGATATTATTATGAAATAAAAATCATTTTGAAGCAAATTTAATCTAGTTTTAACACGCCTATTATAATTATTTCGATTCCATAAATTAAAAAGATACAATTTTTTTAAAATCGCCTCTCTTATTATTGAGGTTAAATTGAATGATCTAATTTACATCATCATATCTCAAAGACGAATTGAGATATTATTATGAAATAAAAATTATTTTGAAGCAAATTTAATCTAGTTTTAACACGCCTATTATAATTATTTCGATTCCATAAATTAAAAAGATTAATTTTTTTTAAATCGCCTCTCTTATTATTGAGGTTAAATTGAATGATCTAATTTACATCATCATATCTCAAAGACGAATTGAGATATTATTATGAAATAAAAATCATTTTGAAGCAAATTTAATCTAGTTTTAACACGCCTATTATAATTATTTCGATTCCATAAATTAAAAAGATACAATTTTTTTAAAATCGCCTCTCTTATTATTGAGGTTAAATTGAATGATCTAATTTACATCATCATATCTCAAAGACGAATTGAGATATTATTATGAAATAAAAATCATTTTGAAGCTTATTTAATCTAGTTTTAACACGCCTATTATAATTATTTCGATTCCATAAATTAAAAAGATTAATTTTTTTTAAATCGCCTCTCTTATTATTGAGGTTAAATTGAATGATCTAATTTACATCATCATATCTCAAAGACGAATTGAGATATTATTATGAAACAAAAATCATTTTGAAGCAAATTTAATCTAGTTTTAACACGCCTATTATAATTATTTCGATTCCATAAATTAAAGAGATTAATTTTTGTTAAATCGCCTCTCTTATTATTGAGGTTAAATTGAATGATCTAATTTACATCATCATATCTCAAAGACGAATTGAGATATTATTATGAAATAAAAATCATTTTGAAGCAAATTTAATCTAGTTTTAACACGCCTATTATAATTATTTCGATTCCATAAATTAAAAAGATTAATTTTTTTTAAATCGCCTCTCTTATTATTGAGGTTAAATTGAATGATCTAATTTACATCATCATATCTCAAAGACGAATTGAGATATTATTATGAAATAAAAATCATTTTGAAGCAAATTTAATCTAGTTTTAACACGCCTATTATAATTATTTCGATTCCATAAATTAAAAAGATACAATTTTTTTAAAATCGCCTCTCTTATTATTGAGGTTAAATTGAATGATCTAATTTACATCATCATATCTCAAAGACGAATTGAGATATTATTATGAAATAAAAATTATTTTGAAGCAAATTTAATCTAGTTTTAACACGCCTATTATAATTATTTCGATTCCATAAATTAAAAAGATTAATTTTTTTTAAATCGCCTCTCTTATTATTGAGGTTAAATTGAATGATCTAATTTACATCATCATATCTCAAAGACGAATTGAGATATTATTATGAAATAAAAATCATTTTGAAGCAAATTTAATCTAGTTTTAACACGCCTATTATAATTATTTCGATTCCATAAATTAAAAAGATACAATTTTTTTAAAATCGCCTCTCTTATTATTGAGGTTAAATTGAATGATCTAATTTACATCATCATATCTCAAAGACGAATTGAGATATTATTATGAAATAAAAATCATTTTGAAGCAAATTTAATCTAGTTTTAACACGCCTATTATAATTATTTCGATTCCATAAATTAAAAAGATACAATTTTTTTAAAATCGCCTCTCTTATTATTGAGGTTAAATTGAATGATCTAATTTACATCATCATATCTCAAAGACGAATTGAGATATTATTATGAAATAAAAATTATTTTGAAGCAAATTTAATCTAGTTTTAACACGCCTATTATAATTATTTCGATTCCATAAATTAAAAAGATTAATTTTTTTTAAATCGCCTCTCTTATTATTGAGGTTAAATTGAATGATCTAATTTACATCATCATATCTCAAAGACGAATTGAGATATTATTATGAAATAAAAATCATTTTGAAGCAAATTTAATCTAGTTTTAACACGCCTATTATAATTATTTCGATTCCATAAATTAAAAAGATACAATTTTTTTAAAATCGCCTCTCTTATTATTGAGGTTAAATTGAATGATCTAATTTACATCATCATATCTCAAAGACGAATTGAGATATTATTATGAAATAAAAATCATTTTGAAGCTTATTTAATCTAGTTTTAACACGCCTATTATAATTATTTCGATTCCATAAATTAAAAAGATTAATTTTTTTTAAATCGCCTCTCTTATTGTTGAGGTTAAATTGAATGATCTAATTTACATCATCATATCTCAAAGACGAATTGAGATATTATTATGAAACAAAAATCATTTTGAAGCAAATTTAATCTAGTTTTAACACGCCTATTATAATTATTTCGATTCCATAAATTAAAGAGATTAATTTTTGTTAAATCGCCTCTCTTATTATTGAGGTTAAATTGAATGATCTAATTTACATCATCATATCTCAAAGACGAATTGAGATATTATTATGAAATAAAAATCATTTTGAAGCAAATTTAATCTAGTTTTAACACGCCTATTATAATTATTTCGATTCCATAAATTAAAAAGATTAATTTTTTTTAAATCGCCTCTCTTATTATTGAGGTTAAATTGAATGATCTAATTTACATCATCATATCTCAAAGACGAATTGAGATATTATTATGAAATAAAAATCATTTTGAAGCAAATTTAATCTAGTTTTAACACGCCTATTATAATTATTTCGATTCCATAAATTAAAAAGATACAATTTTTTTAAAATCGCCTCTCTTATTATTGAGGTTAAATTGAATGATCTAATTTACATCATCATATCTCAAAGACGAATTGAGATATTATTATGAAATAAAAATTATTTTGAAGCAAATTTAATCTAGTTTTAACACGCCTATTATAATTATTTCGATTCCATAAATTAAAAAGATTAATTTTTTTTAAATCGCCTCTCTTATTATTGAGGTTAAATTGAATGATCTAATTTACATCATCATATCTCAAAGACGAATTGAGATATTATTATGAAATAAAAATCATTTTGAAGCAAATTTAATCTAGTTTTAACACGCCTATTATAATTATTTCGATTCCATAAATTAAAAAGATACAATTTTTTTAAAATCGCCTCTCTTATTATTGAGGTTAAATTGAATGATCTAATTTACATCATCATATCTCAAAGACGAATTGAGATATTATTATGAAATAAAAATCATTTTGAAGCTTATTTAATCTAGTTTTAACACGCCTATTATAATTATTTCGATTCCATAAATTAAAAAGATTAATTTTTTTTAAATCGCCTCTCTTATTATTGAGGTTAAATTGAATGATCTAATTTACATCATCATATCTCAAAGACGAATTGAGATATTATTATGAAACAAAAATCATTTTGAAGCAAATTTAATCTAGTTTTAACACGCCTATTATAATTATTTCGATTCCATAAATTAAAGAGATTAATTTTTGTTAAATCGCCTCTCTTATTATTGAGGTTAAATTGAATGATCTAATTTACATCATCATATCTCAAAGACGAATTGAGATATTATTATGAAATAAAAATCATTTTGAAGCAAATTTAATCTAGTTTTAACACGCCTATTATAATTATTTCGATTCCATAAATTAAAAAGATTAATTTTTTTTAAATCGCCTCTCTTATTATTGAGGTTAAATTGAATGATCTAATTTACATCATCATATCTCAAAGACGAATTGAGATATTATTATGAAACAAAAATCATTTTGAAGCAAATTTAATCTAGTTTTAACACGCCTATTATAATTATTTCGATTCCATAAATTAAAAAGATTAATTTTTGTTAAATCGCCTCTCTTATTATTGAGGTTAAATTGAATGATCTAATTTACATCATCATATCTCAAAGACGAATTGAGATATTATTATGAAATAAAAATTATTTTGAAGCAAATTTAATCTAGTTTTAACACGCCTATTATAATTATTTCGATTCCATAAATTAAAAAGATTAATTTTTTTTAAATCGCCTCTCTTATTATTGAGGTTAAATTGAATGATCTAATTTACATCATCATATCTCAAAGACGAATTGAGATATTATTATGAAATAAAAATCATTTTGAAGCAAATTTAATCTAGTTTTAACACGCCTATTATAATTATTTCGATTCCATAAATTAAAAAGATTAATTTTTTTTAAATCGCCTCTCTTATTATTGAGGTTAAATTGAATGATCTAATTTACATCATCATATCTCAAAGACGAATTGAGATATTATTATGAAACAAAAATCATTTTGAAGCAAATTTAATCTAGTTTTAACACGCCTATTATAATTATTTCGATTCCATAAATTAAAAAGATTAATTTTTTTTAAATCGCCTCTCTTATTATTGAGGTTAAATTGAATGATCTAATTTACATCATCATATCTCAAAGACGAATTGAGATATTATTATGAAATAAAAATTATTTTGAAGCAAATTTAATCTAGTTTTAACACGCCTATTATAATTATTTCGATTCCATAAATTAAAAAGATTAATTTTTTTTAAATCGCCTCTCTTATTATTGAGGTTAAATTGAATGATCTAATTTACATCATCATATCTCAAAGACGAATTGAGATATTATTATGAAATAAAAATCATTTTGAAGCAAATTTAATCTAGTTTTAACACGCCTATTATAATTATTTCGATTCCATAAATTAAAAAGATTAATTTTTTTTAAATCGCCTCTCTTATTATTGAGGTTAAATTGAATGATCTAATTTACATCATCATATCTCAAAGACGAATTGAGATATTATTATGAAACAAAAATCATTTTGAAGCAAATTTAATCTAGTTTTAACACGCCTATTATAATTATTTCGATTCCATAAATTAAAAAGATTAATTTTTGTTAAATCGCCTCTCTTATTATTGAGGTTAAATTGAATGATCTAATTTACATCATCATATCTCAAAGACGAATTGAGATATTATTATGAAACAAAAATCATTTTGAAGCAAATTTAATCTAGTTTTAACACGCCTATTATAATTATTTCGATTCCATAAATTAAAAAGATTAATTTTTGTTAAATCGCCTCTCTTATTATTGAGGTTAAATTGAATGATCTAATTTACATCATCATATCTCAAAGACGAATTGAGATATTATTATGAAATAAAAATTATTTTGAAGCAAATTTAATCTAGTTTTAACACGCCTATTATAATTATTTCGATTCCATAAATTAAAAAGATTAATTTTTTTTAAATCGCCTCTCTTATTATTGAGGTTAAATTGAATGATCTAATTTACATCATCCTATCTCAAAGACGAATTGAGATATTATTATGAAATAAAAATTATTTTGAAGCAAATTTAATCTAGTTTTAACACGCCTATTATAATTATTTAGATTCCATAAATTAAAAAGATTAATTTTTTTTAAATCGCCTCTCTTATTATTGAGGTTAAATTGAATGATCTAATTTACATCATCATATCTCAAAGACGAATTGAGATATTATTATGAAATAAAAATTATTTTGAAGCAAATTTAATCTAGTTTTAACACGCCTATTATAATTATTTCGATTCCATAAATTAAAAAGATTAATTTTTTTTAAATCGCCTCTCTTATTATTGAGGTTAAATTGAATGATCTAATTTACATCATCATATCTCAAAGACGAATTGAGATATTATTATGAAATAAAAATCATTTTGAAGCAAATTTAATCTAGTTTTAACACGCCTATTATAATTATTTCGATTCCATAAATTAAAAAGATACAATTATTTTAAAATCGCCTCTCTTATTATTGAGGTTAAATTGAATGATCTAATTTACATCATCATATCTCAAAGACGAATTGAGATATTATTATGAAATAAAAATCATTTTGAAGCTTATTTAATCTAGTTTTAACACGCCTATTATAATTATTTCGATTCCATAAATTAAAAAGATTAATTTTTTTTAAATCGCCTCTCTTATTATTGAGGTTAAATTGAATGATCTAATTTACATCATCATATCTCAAAGACGAATTGAGATATTATTATGAAACAAAAATCATTTTGAAGCAAATTTAATCTAGTTTTAACACGCCTATTATAATTATTTCGATTCCATAAATTAAAGAGATTAATTTTTGTTAAATCGCCTCTCTTATTATTGAGGTTAAATTGAATGATCTAATTTACATCATCATATCTCAAAGACGAATTGAGATATTATTATGAAATAAAAATCATTTTGAAGCAAATTTAATCTAGTTTTAACACGCCTATTATAATTATTTCGATTCCATAAATTAAAAAGATTAATTTTTTTTAAATCGCCTCTCTTATTATTGAGGTTAAATTGAATGATCTAATTTACATCATCATATCTCAAAGACGAATTGAGATATTATTATGAAACAAAAATCATTTTGAAGCAAATTTAATCTAGTTTTAACACGCCTATTATAATTATTTCGATTCCATAAATTAAAAAGATTAATTTTTGTTAAATCGCCTCTCTTATTATTGAGGTTAAATTGAATGATCTAATTTACATCATCATATCTCAAAGACGAATTGAGATATTATTATGAAACAAAAATCATTTTGAAGCAAATTTAATCTAGTTTTAACACGCCTATTATAATTATTTCGATTCCATAAATTAAAAAGATTAATTTTTGTTAAATCGCCTCTCTTATTATTGAGGTTAAATTGAATGATCTAATTTACATCATCATATCTCAAAGACGAATTGAGATATTATTATGAAATAAAAATCATTTTGAAGCAAATTTAATCTAGTTTTAACACGCCTATTATAATTATTTCGATTCCATAAATTAAAAAGATTAATTTTTTTTAAATCGCCTCTCTTATTATTGAGGTTAAATTGAATGATCTAATTTACATCATCATATCTCAAAGACGAATTGAGATATTATTATGAAATAAAAATCATTTTGAAGCAAATTTAATCTAGTTTTAACACGCCTATTATAATTATTTCGATTCCATAAATTAAAAAGATTAATTTTTTTTAAATCGCCTCTCTTATTATTGAGGTTAAATTGAATAATTTAATTTACATCATCATATCTCAAAGACGAATTGAGATATTATTATGAAATAAAAATCATTTTGAAGCAAATTTAATCTAGTTTTAACACGCCTATTATAATTATTTCGATTCCATAAATTAAAAAGATTAATTTTTTTTAAATCGCCTCTCTTATTATTGAGGTTAAATTGAATGATCTAATTTACATCATCATATCTCAAAGACGAATTGAGATATTATTATGAAATAAAAATCATTTTGAAGCAAATTTAATCTAGTTTTAACACGCCTATTATAATTATTTCGATTCCATAAATTAAAAAGATTAATTTTTTTTAAATCGCCTCTCTTATTATTGAGGTTAAATTGAATAATTTAATTTACATCATCATATCTCAAAGACGAATTGAGATATTATTATGAAATAAAAATCATTTTGAAGCAAATTTAATCTAGTTTTAACACGCCTATTATAATTATTTCGATTCCATAAATTAAAAAGATTAATTTTTGTTAAATCGCCTCTCTTATTATTGAGGTTAAATTGAATGATCTAATTTACATCATCATATCTCAAAGACGAATTGAGATATTATTATGAAACAAAAATCATTTTGAAGCAAATTTAATCTAGTTTTAACACGCCTATTATAATTATTTCGATTCCATAAATTAAAAAGATTAATTTTTGTTAAATCGCCTCTCTTATTATTGAGGTTAAATTGAATGATCTAATTTACATCATCATATCTCAAAGACGAATTGAGATATTATTATGAAATAAAAATCATTTTGAAGCAAATTTAATCTAGTTTTAACACGCCTATTATAATTATTTCGATTCCATAAATTAAAAAGATTAATTTTTTTTAAATCGCCTCTCTTATTATTGAGGTTAAATTGAATGATCTAATTTACATCATCATATCTCAAAGACGAATTGAGATATTATTATGAAATAAAAATCATTTTGAAGCAAATTTAATCTAGTTTTAACACGCCTATTATAATTATTTCGATTCCATAAATTAAAAAGATTAATTTTTTTTAAATCGCCTCTCTTATTATTGAGGTTAAATTGAATGATCTAATTTACATCATCATATCTCAAAGACGAATTGAGATATTATTATGAAATAAAAATTATTTTGAAGCAAATTTAATCTAGTTTTAACACGCCTATTATAATTATTTCGATTCCATAAATTAAAAAGATTAATTTTTGTTAAATCGCCTCTCTTATTATTGACGTTAAATTGAATGATCTAATTTACATCATCATATCTCAAAGACGAATTGAGATATTATTATGAAATAAAAATTATTTTGAAGCAAATTTAATCTAGTTTTAACACGCCTATTATAATTATTTCGATTCCATAAATTAAAAAGATTAATTTTTTTTAAATCGCCTCTCTTATTATTGAGGTTAAATTGAATGATCTAATTTACATCATCCTATCTCAAAGACGAATTGAGATATTATTATGAAATAAAAATTATTTTGAAGCAAATTTAATCTAGTTTTAACACGCCTATTATAATTATTTAGATTCCATAAATTAAAAAGATTAATTTTTTTTAAATCGCCTCTCTTATTATTGAGGTTAAATTGAATGATCTAATTTACATCATCATATCTCAAAGACGAATTGAGATATTATTATGAAATAAAAATTATTTTGAAGCAAATTTAATCTAGTTTTAACACGCCTATTATAATTATTTCGATTCCATAAATTAAAAAGATTAATTTTTTTAAATCGCCTCTCTTATTATTGAGGTTAAATTGAATGATCTAATTTACATCATCATATCTCAAAGACGAATTGAGATATTATTATGAAATAAAAATTATTTTGAAGCAAATTTAATCTAGTTTTAACACGCCTATTATAATTATTTCGATTCCATAAATTAAAAAGATTAATTTTTTTTAAATCGCCTCTCTTATTATTGAGGTTAAATTGAATGATCTAATTTACATCATCATATCTCAAAGACGAATTGAGATATTATTATGAAATAAAAATCATTTTGAAGCAAATTTAATCTAGTTTTAACACGCCTATTATAATTATTTCGATTCCATAAATTAAAAAAATACAATTTTTTTAAAATCGCCTCTCTTATTATTGAGGTTAAATTGAATGATCTAATTTACATCATCATATCTCAAAGACGAATTGAGATATTATTATGAAATAAAAATCATTTTGAAGCTTATTTAATCTAGTTTTAACACGCCTATTATAATTATTTCGATTCCATAAATTAAAAAGATTAATTTTTTTTAAATCGCCTCTCTTATTATTGAGGTTAAATTGAATGATCTAATTTACATCATCATATCTCAAAGACGAATTGAGATATTATTATGAAACAAAAATCATTTTGAAGCAAATTTAATCTAGTTTTAACACGCCTATTATAATTATTTCGATTCCATAAATTAAAGAGATTAATTTTTGTTAAATCGCCTCTCTTATTATTGAGGTTAAATTGAATGATCTAATTTACATCATCATATCTCAAAGACGAATTGAGATATTATTATGAAATAAAAATCATTTTGAAGCAAATTTAATCTAGTTTTAACACGCCTATTATAATTATTTCGATTCCATAAATTAAAAAGATTAATTTTTTTAAATCGCCTCTCTTATTATTGAGGTTAAATTGAATGATCTAATTTACATCATCATATCTCAAAGACGAATTGAGATATTATTATGAAACAAAAATCATTTTGAAGCAAATTTAATCTAGTTTTAACACGCCTATTATAATTATTTCGATTCCATAAATTAAAAAGATTAATTTTTGTTAAATCGCCTCTCTTATTATTGAGGTTAAATTGAATGATCTAATTTACATCATCATATCTCAAAGACGAATTGAGATATTATTATGAAACAAAAATCATTTTGAAGCAAATTTAATCTAGTTTTAACACGCCTATTATAATTATTTCGATTCCATAAATTAAAAAGATTAATTTTTGTTAAATCGCCTCTCTTATTATTGAGGTTAAATTGAATGATCTAATTTACATCATCATATCTCAAAGACGAATTGAGATATTATTATGAAATAAAAATCATTTTGAAGCAAATTTAATCTAGTTTTAACACGCCTATTATAATTATTTCGATTCCATAAATTAAAAAGATTAATTTTTTTTAAATCGCCTCTCTTATTATTGAGGTTAAATTGAATGATCTAATTTACATCATCATATCTCAAAGACGAATTGAGATATTATTATGAAATAAAAATCATTTTGAAGCAAATTTAATCTAGTTTTAACACGCCTATTATAATTATTTCGATTCCATAAATTAAAAAGATTAATTTTTTTTAAATCGCCTCTCTTATTATTGAGGTTAAATTGAATAATTTAATTTACATCATCATATCTCAAAGACGAATTGAGATATTATTATGAAATAAAAATCATTTTGAAGCAAATTTAATCTAGTTTTAACACGCCTATTATAATTATTTCGATTCCATAAATTAAAAAGATTAATTTTTTTTAAATCGCCTCTCTTATTATTGAGGTTAAATTGAATGATCTAATTTACATCATCATATCTCAAAGACGAATTGAGATATTATTATGAAATAAAAATCATTTTGAAGCAAATTTAATCTAGTTTTAACACGCCTATTATAATTATTTCGATTCCATAAATTAAAAAGATTAATTTTTTTTAAATCGCCTCTCTTATTATTGAGGTTAAATTGAATGATCTAATTTACATCATCATATCTCAAAGACGAATTGAGATATTATTATGAAATAAAAATCATTTTGAAGCAAATTTAATCTAGTTTTAACACGCCTATTATAATTATTTCGATTCCATAAATTAAAAAGATTAATTTTTTTTAAATCGCCTCTCTTATTATTGAGGTTAAATTGAATGATCTAATTTACATCATCATATCTCAAAGACGAATTGAGATATTATTATGAAATAAAAATCATTTTGAAGCAAATTTAATCTAGTTTTAACACGCCTATTATAATTATTTCGATTCCATAAATTAAAAATATTAATTTTTGTTAAATCGCCTCTCTTATTATTGAGGTTAAATTGAATGATCTAATTTACATCATCATATCTCAAAGACGAATTGAGATATTATTATGAAATAAAAATCATTTTGAAGCAAATTTAATCTAGTTTTAACACGCCTATTATAATTATTTCGATTCCATAAATTAAAAAGATTAATTTTTTTTAAATCGCCTCTCTTATTATTGAGGTTAAATTGAATAATTTATTTTACATCATCATATCTCAAAGACGAATTGAGATATTATTATGAAATAAAAATCATTTTGAAGCAAATTTAATCTAGTTTTAACACGCCTATTATAATTATTTCGATTCCATAAATTAAAAAGATTAATTTTTGTTAAATCGCCTCTCTTATTATTGAGGTTAAATTGAATGATCTAATTTACATCATCATATCTCAAAGACGAATTGAGATATTATTATGAAATAAAAATTATTTTGAAGCAAATTTAATCTAGTTTTAACACGCCTATTATAATTATTTCGATTCCATAAATTAAAAAGATTAATTTTTGTTAAATCGCCTGTCTTATTATTGAGGTTAAATTGAATAATCTAATTTACATCATCATATCTTAAAAACGAATTGAGATATTATTGTCTGTCGGAAAGCAGAACTCTCGAAAACGGTATACCGCAAGGCTCAACCCTGAGCGTTACATTATTTCTAGTGGCCATGAACTCCATCACCTCCGGTTTGGAAGCCAACGTCGGAAGATGTTTATACGTCGACGACTTGGCGATTTTCCACCGGGGGAGTGACATGGCCGCGATGGAGTGTACGCTTCAAACGGCTATTGATAAAATTATATACAATGCTAGCTCCAGAGGTTTTAGAATTTCAAAAGATAAGACCAAATCGATGCACTTCTGCAGATTGCGCCGCGAGCATGCCGATCCGAGACTGCGAATTCTAGATTCGCCAATCGAATGCGTCCAGTCGATGCGCTTTTTAGGCGTCATCCTGGACAGCGCACTCAGATGGACGGCTCACGTAGAGGACATTTTAGCTCGCGGTAAGAAAGCGCTAAATACGGTTCGGGTGGTATCCGGCACTAAGTGGGGAGCGGATTCGTCCGTGTTACTGCGACTACATCACGCCTTGGTGCTACCGATCCTCGATTACGGGGCGGTAGCGTACGCGTCCGCAAGAAAATCCCTTCTGCAAAAACTGGATCCAATCCACAATTTGGGACTGAGATACGCCATCGGGGCGTTTCCAACGACCCCCACAAGCAGTCTCTACTGCGAGTGTGGCGTACCGTCCCTGTGGAAAAGAAGGGAGAAGGCGCTCTTGATGTACGCCTCGAAAGTGAGCGCGCGACCGCATCATCCGGTTCGCGCGTGTATCTTCGAGGTGGAGTTGCGTTATGACTTGAGACCCACCATCACCCGACCGTGCGCTGTGCGTTTGGCAGACCTGCAACGCGAGATGGACTGGCGTTTGCCCGCGATTGAGTCCGTAGAGGCGGCGGAGGGCCAAGAGCCCTGGATCGAACATACAGCCGGGAACGTCCCGACGGTTGATACCGAGACGCCCGCTCCTGAATTGACAACAGTTTTGAGCCACATAAAACAACGAATGTTGGCGAGGTGGCAACAGGAGTGGGAAGACGACGGCAATCCGAGCTTTCGGACGGTAAAGCCGGAGGTGGAGGCCTGGAAATTCCCCATCCCGCTGTCGCGGGAGGACCAGGTCCTTTTCCACCGACTTCGTCTCGGACACACCGCCCTGACCTCCTCCCACCTTCTAAAGGGGGAGGAGAGGCCTCGATGCGACGAGTGTGACGAGTCTCTGACCGTCACACATATACTCTTACATTGTCGTCGCTATGAAGAACTTAGACAACGCTTTAACGTGAATATCGAGGCTCCGCTTAATATCAGCGGGCAAAACATTAAAAAAGTCCTCGCGTTTGTCAAAGAAGCAGGTCTGCGCAGCAGAATATAGATTTGGTCGTTTTTGTTGTGTCGTTTTATTTTATTTACTTATTTATTTATAGAGTTTATTTATTTACATATTTGTTAGTCCGTCCTTATACATTTTATTTATTTAACAGAGTTTTTATTTACATACCAGTGTTTGTCCCTTTTACACTTATATGTTATGTATTATAGAGATTTTATTTATTTATTAGTGTTTTTGTCCATTTTATACTTATTGTTATTTATTATAGAGTTTTTATCTATTTATTAGTGTATGTCCTTTTTACACTTTTATGTTATTTATTACAGAGCTTTATTTATATATTAGTGTTTTTGTCCTTTTACACTTTTATGTTATTTATTTATTATAGAGCTTTATATTTATACATGTATCTGTTTGTCCGTCCTTTTACACTGTTATTTTGTCCCTATTTGTGTTAATGTTGGAGTTTCTTGTACATACTGTTTTGTCAGTACTGACCTATTATTGGTCGCCTTGAATGAACAAGACTCCACGATGGCCCTAATGACCATAGATGTCGATGGGCCTATTTAAAAAAAAAAAAAAAAAAATCATCATATCTCAAAGACGAATTGAGATATTATTATGAAATAAAAATCATTTTGAAGCAAATTTAATCTAGTTTTAACATACAACTTAACAAATCACAAGTAAATACTTTATATTATTTATTGTGTCTTTTAGAAATAATTTTTCAAACAAAGTCCTATGATTTTAAACAGGTTTTAAACTGTTTAAAGCAAATTTAGTTCAGACATGCTAGGTTTTATATGTTACTGTTTTAAATATGTTTATAACAAATCGTTTAAAACTAACAACCTTGATATTAAATTAAAAAAGAATTAAGCGAAACTATTTGAAATTAATTTTATTTATTGCGTATACCAAGAATATAAACGCTTTTTTGTATAATTATTCCAAAATGAAAATTATATAAAAAGAAATATTTACTTGAGTAATTAGCTAATGTGTTGGTTAAAAGGTGGGACTAATCTTGGATTAAAAATAATTAATATATTACATAAAAGTTCAGCAAAAATCTTTATACAAGACTAAACTAAATAAATGCAGTTAAATTTACAAGTTATATAATATTGATTTAAACAATTTTGTTGTAATATATTTATTTAGTTTTTTACAACCAAAGCGCCATCTTTTATCACATATAAGTATCGGTTTACTTAACTTAATTATAACTTCAAAAAAAATTTTTAAATCCTTTTTTATTTTTTATAGCCAAGGTTTAGCTGACAACACAGTAGTAGCAAAAGTAAACGGAGTCGTATGGGATTTAGATCGTCCTCTTGAGAGTGATTGCAAATTGGAATTATTAAAATTTGATGATCCGGAAGCACAAGCTGTGTTTTGGCATTCATCCGCTCACATTTTAGGCGAAGCCGCAGAGAGAATTTACGGTGGATGCTTGTGTTATGGCCCCCCAATCGAATCGGGGTATTATTACGACATGTACTTAAATGAAAAAGGGGTAAAGCATTCATCATTGAATTTCCCATTCTACAAAAAATATTTTTTAGATATCCGCAACGGATTTTCCCGTTATTGAGAAATTAATGAAAGATATTGTCAAGGAAAAACAACCATTCGAAAGGCTCGAAATGAAAAAGGAAGATCTGTTGAAAATGTTTGATTATAATCCTTTTAAATTAAGGATTTTAAATGAGAAAGTTAACACTCCGACGACTACTGTTTATCGGTGTGGACCTCTTATTGATTTATGTAGAGGTCCCCATGTTCGGCATACGGGGAAAATTAAAGCTTTGAAAGTTATTAAAGTAAAAAAATTGATTTAAAAAGGTTAATTTAAGTTTTAATGAATTTTTTTTAGAATTCCTCGACTTATTGGGAGGGTAAAGCTGACGCAGAAACTCTCCAAAGGCTTTATGGAATTAGTTTTCCGGATTCAAAACAGTTAAAAGAGTGGGAAAAGATACAAGAGGAAGCTGCGAAAAGGGATCATAGGAAAATTGGAAGGGTAAACATTACTTATTTTACAAACAGTTGGATACTGGATATCTGACGTCATCTTCAGCCAGATATCCAGTTATAATGTGTAACTATCAGTTTTGTCTACATCAGTTTTATATCATATTTACGTTACGTTATTCAATTCAGAATAATTTCAATTGCAATATGAGCAGAATCATTTATTTTTTTATATTAGGTGAGGCATTTAAATTGAGACAAGCTCAATTATCAATCAATAAATTATTTCTATATCTACAGGATTCATATCATTAACTTCTTTGTCTCAAAACTGCACAAATCTTTTTTATTATATCCAGGTTTTCAAATTAGCATATATCTTACTGCATATGACGACAAATTCAAAATTGATTATTAAAGACATTTCTCACTTCTTAATTAATAATGATAATATCTTTATTGTTCATATAAGCAACAAAACGTCGCAAAAGAAGTAGAAAGAAATACAAAATTGTAAATAACATAATACATATATAGTTTATGACGTTTCAAGGAACTTTTCCATAGTGTATAAATAAACACCTCACTTGTTTCTTAATCTGAATAAATCAAGTTATTTATATGTTCTGGCAAACAAGTCTACATTCAGGTATATAAATTTATGTCGTAGGTGGGGATGTCCCATCTTTGGAACAGGCTCAATAGTTTGATTTTTCCGTCCATTAGGGTGAGGAATACGAAGATGGATAGTAACGTCATAATTTTATGTTTCCAAAATAATGGTCTGCAAGACGTCTGTTTTGAGACATTTTCTGTAGCTGGTATTGCTTTTTTACTTTATTTTTTTTTTGATATCGTCTGTACCAAGAGAAGTGAATGTGACTCATCGATTTCCGTAAGAATTTTGCGCATACGTTACAAATATTATGCTCGCGCGTTGTCGTGTGTTAGCATGAAATGATTTCTAGCCCGTGCGTCTGTTCCGTACACGTTTAGGCGATGAGTCACCTTCACTTCTCGTGGTACAGACTATAGTAACTATTTGATACATGTGTGGGGATAGACCCCAGGCTTTGAGCCCATAAATCATTGTTGAATGAAATAAGGCAAAGTAGACCAGTCTCGCTTCATCTACTCTGATAAGTTGCCTAGCTCTCATAATTGCATAGGCTTGTTTACTTAACTTATCCCAAAGTTGCTCAACATGACTTTTCGAGGTAAGACGTCAATACAGCACAAATTCCAAGTATTTCCCCATGTCTTCATTTATCTCTTGGTATCTACGACTTAATGTGAAGTTCATAGTTGCAGCTTTTCTGTATTTAATACCAATCGGCACAGAATAACCAGAAGACAAACGCTCGGTCGGCACCTTAGATCTTTTTGGCTGGCTTTAGTGCTTCACCGACGTTCTGCACTGACGTCGGTACCAACGAAACGCATTCACCGTCGGTTGTGTTTGTTTCAGTGCTTAGCTCTACCTCAGTTATTAACACGTTCGATTATACATGCGCTGATCATCGATGAAGTACTGAACACATTAATATAACATCATAGCTCGTCAGCTGACCGATGTACGCTGACGGACGCATCTAACCGACAGTCTTCGTCAGCGCGATGTAGTCGTACCAGCGTAGCTGTTTATCAGTGCAGCACTGAATTGCTATATTTACTTACATTGTGGATCGTGCGTAGATATAACGCACGACCCACATCAGCGCCTATTTAGTTCTGGAACTTTTTTGTCCTTTATAAGATTTTGATTACATTAGTGGTTAAGCCATAAAATTGGAATTTTTGAACATCTGCAATCCTTTTTTACGTCATTGCAATTACAAAATTTTATTGTCATTAGTACTGATTTCTCTGGGGGGCATTGAAATCAACAGTCCTTGCCTCTACAGTTGATTTTCAACAAGAATTATGAGGAAAAATTATCCTAGTATTCAATATAGGATAATTTCATCATACTTAAGTGCCGAACACGTTGAGATTTTGTAGTCAAAACGACGTAAATAATAGTATATTTATTTCCAACAGGTTCCACGCCCAATTATAGGAAAACAAAATTAATAACTTAAATTAAGATTGAACGGAATCAAATGAAACAAAAAAATAATAAAAATGGATATAGTCCACAAACTGGTCTGTCAAGTCTCAAATTGGTTGACAAGTCGATCATCCAGAAACGACCAAGAATCAAAAAAAAATATCGCATTCATCAGAAATTTGATTAAAAAAGTTACACATCAGTGTCACAGGCGCACGCTGACCAACCGTTGTTCTGTTAGAATTACAAGGATAAGGGTTGCAGGCACTCAAAAATGTCTTTTCTCTGGCTTAACTACTTACACTTAGCAGCAGAAGTCTGCGTACAAAAAACTTCTAACACTTTAACTGAAAAAATAAGGGTCATGATCTAATGTGATAAACTTCAATTTTTTTTTATTTTGTGTATTAACTACATATAATTCTATTAACAAAATATGCATCAATAAAACAGAAATATTAGTTACAAAAAAAAATTAAAATTAAAAATTCTCCAAATAATGCGTATGCAAAAATTTGCGTACAAATAAAGACGCCTTCTCCAAAATATACTTATTTACTTAAATACGTAGTTGGCGATGTACGCTTTCCGATTTAAATAAAAGATAATCGGTGTCAATTATATTAGCAGAGGCTTAGAAGCTAAAAGTTAGAATGGACACGAAAGGAAAGGAAATTGAATTGGGAGAGAGAAAAATTATTGTAAAATTATGGAAAGAGGGAAAATCTTTTCGAAAAATAGGAGAAACTGTCGGCAGGTCACACTCTTCCATTCAAAGAGTAATTAATAATTATGAAGACACTGAAGATTACCTCTCACGTCCGCGATCTGGTAGACCACCCCTTTTAACAAACCGAGAGAAGCGAAAAATTGTACAGCAGGTTAGAAAAGAACCTAGGCTGACGACAAAAAAAAATAGTAGAAAATGTACAAGAAGAATTTCATAAAACTATCAGCAAAGATACGGTGAGAAGGGCGTTAAAAAAGCTAACTATCACAGTCGCGTTGCACGAAAAAAGCCATTTGTGTCAGAGGTCAATCGTCAGAAGCGGATCGCCTTTGCAAAAAAACTCTTAGACAAGCCCATTGAATTCTGGGAGAAAGTTCTCTTTACAGATGAGAGCAAATTTTGCATTTTCGGCATTAAGGGTAAACAACTTGTATGGAGAAAACCTAATGCTGCCCTTAATCCCGAAAATTTGAAAGCGACTGTAAAACACGGAGGTGGTGGAGTTATGGTTTGGGGGTGTATGTGCACCAAAGGGGTGGGAAGGTTGGTTTTCATAACATCGACAATGGACCATAAAATGTATATAGACATTTTAAAAGAAAATTTGAAGCCTAGCATCGAACTTGGGCTTGGGGCCCGAATACTTTTTTCAACAAGATAATGACCCCAAACATTGCGCCCACAACACTAAGCTTTGGCTACTATACAATACCCCAAAGCAACTTAAAACACCTCCACAATCGCCGGACTTGAATCCCATCGAACACCTCTGGGATTTACTGGAACGCAGAATTCGGCAACACAACATAACGTCGTAGGAAACGTTAAAAAATGTTATGATTGAGGAATGGGCCAAAATTAGTTCGGACGAAACGAAGAAATTAGTGCACTCCATGCCTAAACGTTTAAGGGAGGTCATTAAACGTAAAGGTTATCCGACCTCATATTAATATAGAAACAATGATCTCATTTATGAATTTTTTATAAATACTGTCCTGACTTGTACGCAGATTTTTGCATACCCGTTATTTGTAGAATTTTTAGTTTTGATTTTTTTCTGTAACTACTGTTTCTGTTTTGTTGAAGCATATTTTGTTAATAGAATTATATGTAGTTAATATACAAAATAAAAAAAAATCAAGTTTATCACATTAGATTATGACTCTTATTTTTTCAATTAAAGTATTACAAGTTTTTTGTACGCAGACTTCTGCTGCTGAGTGTATGTAATCAAAATCTTATAAGAGACAAAAAAGTTTCAAAACTAAATGGGCTATTCAGAAGTTATAATTATGTAAGCGTCGCCTACTCAGAAAAAAAAAACCAATTAATATTCGCCAAACACATGGGTTTTCCATCATTTCCGCAAAAAGACGTTGATTGCACCTAGGAACTCACTTCTCAAAAATGGTTTAGATTGATTATCGCGTTTTCGAGTTATAAAGAATAAACGAATTTCTTTTGCTAACTTTGAAGTCCTCTAGCGGCGAAACGAAGCAACTTTGGATATGGATAAGTTAACTTAAATCGGCCTATTTTGAGCCAAGGAATCTGGTATTCCGTTGTACACGCAAATCAGAGACACCTGTATATGTATAAATCTCATTTATATATACATAAATATAAAAACTAAACACTATACTCCTTTCAAAAATCAAATCACAAGAAAATAACTTCAAAACGCAGCAAACACAAACGCACCACAAACATAAACGAACCACTGTGCTCAGTGATGAATGCGCGACTTATGTTAGGAGTGCGAGTTTGTTTTCTGATTATTCTGTGCAATCTGTTCCTGATGTTCATAGATATTTCACTTGGCAGCTCTTTAGGCAAGCCTATCAGCGTACTTATTACCTAAAGAGGTGCGCAGAGACAGTTGATTTCTGCGGCCGTCTCCAAGGTGAGGTGACATCCATAACAAGTCCTGAGGTATAGTTATTCTACTCAGGGCTGAAATAGATTCTCTACTGTCAGTATATATCAGTAATCATAGCATAAGGTCGAACGACAACTATGACGCCTGTTTTTAACATTTGTGCTTCAATTCAAAACCTCATCTCGTAGAGCTCATCTGTTAACCTTTCTACAGAGGAAAAGATGTGAGTTAGATCTGCTGTTTCTAGGATTTTCCTATCATTATCTTTCTCATCCTCCTTTTCTCCTTTGGATATTTTTGAAACTCCTCTAATTTTTGATTTACGAATAGTTGGTCATGTACATCTTCAATTGGTCATCCTGAGTTATTCAAAATGTCTTAAGGCACATGATGAGCATACACAATTCAAATTTGGCAGTAACAAAACAAATTACACGATTGTATACTGGCATTTCTTTGGTTCTAACTTTCCAATCTTAGTTTTTTTTATTCTATGTTGTTTAAAATGCCCCAAGGACCATGATCAGTACACGCAAACCAAATTTGGCAGTATCAAACAAAATTACAGATTGCAAAAAGTCATTTCCTTAGCTCAAAATTGGCAAATTTAATTCGGGTTTAACCGTGCGTCTGAAGATGCCGTGATAATTATAAAAATCCTTCAAAATGAGCCCAAACACGCTCATTTACTATTTATATTATATATTTACTATTTATGTTCAAATACGTATTGGAAATCCATATTTGCGTTGACGATGGTTCTAACTTTGCAATTTTAATTTCTTTTCATCCTGAGTTATTCAAAATGTCTTAAGGAACATGATGAGCACACACAATTCAAATTTGGCAGTAACAAAACAAATTACACGATTGTATAATGGCATTGCTTTGGTTCTAACTTTCCAATCTTAGTTTTTTTATTCTAAGTTGTTTAAAATGCCCCAAGGACCATGATCAGTACACGCAAACCAAATTTGGCAGTATCAAACAAAATTACAGATTACAAAAAGTGATTTTCTTAGCTCAAAATTGGCAAATTTCATTCGGGTTTAACCGTGCGTCTGAAGATGCCGTGATAATTATAAAAATCCTTCAAAATGAGCCCAAACACGCTCATTTACTATCTATATTATATATTTACTATTTATGTTCAAATACGTATTGGAAATCCATATTTGCGTTGACGATGGTTCTAACTTTGCAATTTTAATTTGTTTCCATCCTAAGTTCAAAATGTCTTAAGGAACTTGATGAGCACACGCAATTTAAATTTGGCAGTAACAAAACAAATTACACGGTTGCAAAGCTGATAAAAAAAGCCGAATTACAATTAATTAATAGTAACATCAAGTTGGCTGCTTATTACAAATATTAATACTTAATCCATTTTTTGAGATAACCCTTTCGTGTTTGGATTCATTTTAAAGGATTTTCCATGATAAATAAGAAAACAACAAAATTAATTTATATTAAAAATGACCGAGATGCAAAAAAAATGAATTATTAGAAACATACGTATATCCCCCATTTTTTGAGATAACCCCTTCGTGTTTGCACTCATTTTAAAGGATTTTGTATGTAGATTATTGAAATAAAAAAAATTGACAACAACCGAAAGTTGCTTATGTTTTAAGGCAAATATATCGTGTTTGTGCTCATTTTAAAGGAAATTTAACGTAGATTTCAAATTAAAACATCCTAAATCTAATTTATCTCATTTTCTTCATTCAAGTTTAAAATAAAATTATTATATAAGAGACACAAAATTATTAGAAAATAAATTTATATAAATATACGTATATAAATAAATAATTCTAGATATTAATATAATAGCATTTAAAATTGAAGCTCAAATTGAACAAAAAAATCTTGCGCCGTTAAACAAAGGTATTTGAATTTAATTTTTTTCTTCCAAGAGATGTTTTGTTGCTGTGTTCTGGTCGTTAACTCTGATGATGTCTGAGTTTATGTTAACGTTATCTGTTAACAAGATTATTAACTTCAGAAATCATAAAGTTAGGTTACCTTAAATAATCTTTATCCCAAAAACGAACAAAGATTTTCTAATTTGGTTCTCACCATGACAAAATAGACACTTACCTCTATAAATTTTGAATGTATCAGTAAAATATCTCAAAAATTCGATTTTTGGTAATTTTTAATTAACTTGAGATAGCATTAAATGTTCACGTTGAATTTAATGATTTATATCTCAAAAACGAATAAATATTTTCAAGATCCGGTTTCATCACAAGAAAGTAGATACTTTCCTCTATATATCGTGAATTCGATTTTTCGTGATTTTTTAAAACAAGACATATTCAAGATTAATTTCAAAAAATCATAAAAAATTAGGTTAATTTAAATAATCTTTATCTCAAATACGAACAAAGATTTACTAATTTGCTTCTCATCATGAAAAAATATACACTTACCTGTATAAATTTTGAATGTATCATTAAAATATCTCAAGAATTCGATTTTTGGTGATTTATAATTAACTTGAGATAGCATTTAATGTTAATGTTAATTTAATATCTCAAAAACGAATAAATATTTTCAAGATCCGGTTTCATCACAAGAAAGTAGATACTTTCATCTATATATCGTGAATTCGATTTTTCGTAATTTTTTAAAACAAGACATATTCAAGATTAATTTCAAAAAATCATAAAAAATTAGGTTAATTTAAATAATCTTTATCTCAAATACGAACAAAGATTTACTAATTTGCTTCTCATCATGAAAAAATATACACTTACCTGTATAAATTTTGAATGTATCATTAAAATATCTCAAGAATTCGATTTTTGGTAATTTTTAATTAACTTGAGATAGCATTAAATGTTCACGTTGAATTTAATGATTTATATCTCAAAAACGAATAAATATTTTCAAGATCCGGTTTCATCACAAGAAAGTAGATACTTTCCTCTATATATCGTGAATTCGATTTTTCGTGATTTTTTAAAACAAGACATATTCAAGATTAATTTCAAAAAATCATAAAAAATTAGCTTAATTTAAATAATCTTTATCTCAAAAACGAACAAAGATTTTCTAATTTGCTTCTCATCATGAAAAAATATACACTTACCAGTATAAATTTTGAATGTATCATTAAAATATCTCAAGAATTCGATTTTTGGTGATTTTTAATTAACTTGAGATAGCATTTAATGTTAATATTAATTTAATATCTCAAAAACGAATAAATATTTTCAAGATCCGGTTACATCACAAGAAAGTAGATACTTTCCTCTATATATCGTGAATTCGATTTTTCGTGATTTTTTAAAACAAGACATATTCAAGATTAATTTCAAAAAATCATAAAAAATTAGGTTAATTTAAATAATCGTTATCTCAAAAACGAACAAAGATTTTCTAATTTGCTTCCATCATGAAAAAATATACACTTACCTGTATAAATTTTGAATGTATCATTAAAATATCTCAAGAATTCGATTTTTGGTGATTTTTAATTAACTTGAGATAGCATTTAATGTTAATGTTAATTTAATATCTCAAAAACGAATAAATATTTTCAAGATCCGGTTTCATCACAAGAAAGTAGATACTTTCATCTATATATCGTGAATTCGATTTTTCGTAATTTTTTAAAACAAGACATATTCAAGATTAATTTCAAAAAATCATAAAAAATTAGGTTAATTTAAATAATCTTTATCTCAAAAACGAACAAAGATTTTCTAATTTGCTTCTCATCATGAAAAAATATACACTTACCTGTATAAATTTTGAATGTATCATTAAAATATCTCAAGAATTCGATTTTTGGTGATTTATAATTAACTTGAGATAGCATTTAATGTTAATGTTAATTTAATATCTCAAAAACGAATAAATATTTTCAAGATCCGGTTTCATCACAAGAAAGTAGATACTTTCATCTATATATCGTGAATTCGATTTTTCGTAATTTTTTAAAACAAGACATATTCAAGGTTAATTTCAAAAAATCATAAAAAATTAGGTTAATTTAAATAATCTTTATCTCAAAAACGAACAAAGATTTTCTAATTTGCTTCTCATCATGAAAAAATATACACTTACCTGTATAAATTTTGAATGTATCATTAAAATATCTCAAGAATTCGATTTTTGGTGATTTATAATTAACTTGAGATAGCATTTAATGTTAATGTTAATTTAATATCTCAAAAACGAATAAATATTTTCAAGATCCGGTTTCATCACAAGAAAGTAGATACTTTCATCTATATATCGTGAATTCGATTTTTCGTAATTTTTTAAAACAAGACATATTCAAGGTTAATTTCAAAAAATCATAAAAAATTAGGTTAATTTAAATAATCTTTATCTCAAAAACGAACAAAGATTTTCTAATTTGCTTCTCATCATGAAAAAATATACACTTACCTGTATAAATTTTGAATGTATCATTAAAATATCTCAAGAATTCGATTTTTGGTGATTTATAATTAACTTGAGATAGCATTTAATGTTAATGTTAATTTAATATCTCAAAAACGAATAAATATTTTCAAGATCCGGTTTCATCACAAGAAAGTAGATACTTTCATCTATATATCGTGAATTCGATTTTTCGTAATTTTTTAAAACAAGACATATTCAAGGTTAATTTCAAAAAATCATAAAAAATTAGGTTAATTTAAATAATCTTTATCTCAAAAACGAACAAAGATTTTCTAATTTGCTTCTCATCATGAAAAAATATACACTTACCTGTATAAATTTTGAATGTATCATTAAAATATCTCAAGAATTCGATTTTTGGTGATTTATAATTAACTTGAGATAGCATTTAATGTTAATGTTAATTTAATATCTCAAAAACGAATAAATATTTTCAAGATCCGGTTTCATCACAAGAAAGTAGATACTTTCATCTATATATCGTGAATTCGATTTTTCGTAATTTTTTAAAACAAGACATATTCAAGGTTAATTTCAAAAAATCATAAAAAATTAGGTTAATTTAAATAATCTTTATCTCAAAAACGAACAAAGATTTTCTAATTTGCTTCTCATCATGAAAAAATATACACTTACCTGTATAAATTTTGAATGTATCATTAAAATATCTCAAGAATTCGATTTTTGGTGATTTATAATTAACTTGAGATAGCATTTAATGTTAATGTTAATTTAATATCTCAAAAACGAATAAATATTTTCAAGATCCGGTTTCATCACAAGAAAGTAGATACTTTCATCTATATATCGTGAATTCGATTTTTCGTAATTTTTTAAAACAAGACATATTCAAGGTTAATTTCAAAAAATCATAAAAAATTAGGTTAATTTAAATAATCTTTATCTCAAAAACGAACAAAGATTTTCTAATTTGCTTCTCATCATGAAAAAATATACACTTACCTGTATAAATTTTGAATGTATCATTAAAATATCTCAAGAATTCGATTTTTGGTGATTTATAATTAACTTGATATAGCATTTAATGTTAATTTAATATCTCAAAAACGAATAAATATTTTCAAGATCCGGTTTCATCACGAGAAAGTAGATACTTTCCTCTATATATCGTGAATTCGATTTTTCGTGATTTTTTAAAACAAGACATATTCAAGATTAATTTCAAAAAATCATAAAAAATTAGGTTAATTTAAATAATCTTTATCTCAAAAACGAACAAAGATTTACTAATTTGCTTCTCATCATGAAAAAATATACACTTACCTGTATAAATTTTGAATGTATCATTAAAATATCTCAAGAATTCGATTTTTGGTGATTTTTAATTAACTTGAGATAGCATTTAATGTTAATGTTAATTTAATATCTCAAAAACGAATAAATATTTTCAAGATCCGGTTTCATCACAAGAAAGTAGATACTTTCCTCTATATATCGTGAATTCGATTTTTCGTGATTTTTTAAAACAAGACATATTCAAGATTAATTTCAAAAAATCATAAAAAATTAGGTTAATTTAAATAATCTTTATCTCAAAAACGAACAAAGATTTTCTAATTTGCTTCTCATCATGAAAAAATATACACTTACCTGTATAAATTTTGAATGTATCATTAAAATATCTCAAGAATTCGATTTTTGGTGATTTTTAATTAACTTGAGATAGCATTTAATGTTAATATTAATTTAATATCTCAAAAACGAATAAATATTTTCAAGATCCGGTTACATCACAAGAAAGTAGATACTTTCCTCTATACATCGTGAATTCGATTTTTCGTGATTTTTTAAAACAAGACATATTCAAGATTAATTTCAAAAAATCATAAAAAATTAGGTTAATTTAAATAATCGTTATCTCAAAAACGAACAAAGATTTTCTAATTTGCTTCCATCATGAAAAAATATACACTTACCTGTATAAATTTTGAATGTATCATTAAAATATCTCAAGAATTCGATTTTTGGTGATTTTTAATTAACTTGAGATAGCATTTAATGTTAATATTAATTTAATATCTCAAAAACGAATAAATATTTTCAAGATCCGGTTACATCACAAGGAAGTAGATACTTTCCTCTATACATCGTGAATTCGATTTTTCGTGATTTTTTAAAACAAGACATATTCAAGATTAATTTCAAAAAATCATAAAAAATTAGGTTAATTTAAATAATCGTTATCTCAAAAACGAACAAAGATTTTCTAATTTGCTTCCATCATGAAAAAATATACACTTACCTGTATAAATTTTGAATGTATCATTAAAATATCTCAAGAATTCGATTTTTGGTGATTTTTAATTAACTTGAGATAGCATTTAATGTTAATATTAATTTAATATCTCAAAAACGAATAAATATTTTCAAGATCCGGTTACATCACAAGAAAGTAGATACTTTCCTCTATATATCGTGAATTCGATTTTTCGTGATTTTTTAAAACAAGACATATTCAAGATTAATTTCAAAAAATCATAAAAAATTAGGTTAATTTAAATAATCGTTATCTCAAAAACGAACAAAGATTTTCTAATTTGCTTCCATCATGAAAAAATATACACTTACCTGTATAAATTTTGAATGTATCATTAAAATATCTCAAGAATTCGATTTTTGGTGATTTTTAATTAACTTGAGATAGCATTTAATGTTAATATTAATTTAATATCTCAAAAACGAATAAATATTTTCAAGATCCGGTTACATCACAAGAAAGTAGATACTTTCCTCTATACATCGTGAATTCGATTTTTCGTGATTTTTTAAAACAAGACATATTCAAGATTAATTTCAAAAAATCATAAAAAATTAGGTTAATTTAAATAATCGTTATCTCAAAAACGAACAAAGATTTTCTAATTTGCTTCCATCATGAAAAAATATACACTTACCTGTATAAATTTTGAATGTATCATTAAAATATCTCAAGAATTCGATTTTTGGTGATTTTTAATTAACTTGAGATAGCATTTAATGTTAATATTAATTTAATATCTCAAAAACGAATAAATATTTTCAAGATCCGGTTACATCACAAGAAAGTAGATACTTTCCTCTATATATCGTGAATTCGATTTTTCGTGATTTTTTAAAACAAGACATATTCAAGATTAATTTCAAAAAATCATAAAAAATTAGGTTAATTTAAATAATCGTTATCTCAAAAACGAACAAAGATTTTCTAATTTGCTTCCATCATGAAAAAATATACACTTACCTGTATAAATTTTGAATGTATCATTAAAATATCTCAAGAATTCGATTTTTGGTGATTTTTAATTAACTTGAGATAGCATTTAATGTTAATATTAATTTAATATCTCAAAAACGAATAAATATTTTCAAGATCCGGTTACATCACAAGAAAGTAGATACTTTCCTCTATATATCGTGAATTCGATTTTTCGTGATTTTTTAAAACAAGACATATTCAAGATTAATTTCAAAAAATCATAAAAAATTAGGTTAATTTAAATAATCTTTATCTCAAAAACGAACAAAGATTTTCTAATTTGCTTCTCATCATGAAAAAATATACACTTACCTGTATAAATTTTGAATGTATCATTAAAATATCTCAAGAATTCGATTTTTGGTGATTTTTAATTAACTTGAGATAGCATTTAATGTTAATGTTAACTTAATATCTCAAAAACGAATAAATATTTTCAAGATCCGGTTACATCACAAGAAAGTAGATACTTTCCTCTATATATCGTGAATTCGATTTTTCGTGATTTTTTAAAACAAGACATATTCAAGATTAATTTCAAAAAATCATAAAAAATTAGGTTAATTTAAATAATCTTTATCTCAAAAACGAACAAAGATTTTCTAATTTGCTTCTCATCATGAAAAAATATACACTTACCTGTATAAATTTTGAATGTATCATTAAAATATCTCAAGAATTCGATTTTTGGTGATTTTTAATTAACTTGAGATAGCATTTAATGTTAATATTAATTTAATATCTCAAAAACGAATAAATATTTTCAAGATCCGGTTACATCACAAGAAAGTAGATACTTTCCTCTATACATCGTGAATTCGATTTTTCGTGATTTTTTAAAACAAGACATATTCAAGATTAATTTCAAAAAATCATAAAAAATTAGGTTAATTTAAATAATCGTTATCTCAAAAACGAACAAAGATTTTCTAATTTGCTTCCATCATGAAAAAATATACACTTACCTGTATAAATTTTGAATGTATCATTAAAATATCTCAAGAATTCGATTTTTGGTGATTTTTAATTAACTTGAGATAGCATTTAATGTTAATGTTAATTTAATATCTCAAAAACGAATAAATATTTTCAAGATCCGGTTTCATCACAAGAAAGTAGATACTTTCCTCTATATATCGTGAATTCGATTTTTCGTGATTTTTTAAAACAAGACATATTCAAGATTAATTTCAAAAAATCATAAAAAATTAGGTTAATTTAAATAATCTTTATCTCAAAAACGAACAAAGATTTTCTAATTTGCTTCTCATCATGAAAAAATATACACTTACCTGTATAAATTTTGAATGTATCATTAAAATATCTCAAGAATTCGATTTTTGGTGATTTTTAATTAACTTGAGATAGCATTTAATGTTAATATTAATTTAATATCTCAAAAACGAATAAATATTTTCAAGATCCGGTTACATCACAAGAAAGTAGATACTTTCCTCTATACATCGTGAATTCGATTTTTCGTGATTTTTTAAAACAAGACATATTCAAGATTAATTTCAAAAAATCATAAAAAATTAGGTTAATTTAAATAATCGTTATCTCAAAAACGAACAAAGATTTTCTAATTTGCTTCCATCATGAAAAAATATACACTTACCTGTATAAATTTTGAATGTATCATTAAAATATCTCAAGAATTCGATTTTTGGTGATTTTTAATTAACTTGAGATAGCATTTAATGTTAATGTTAACTTAATATCTCAAAAACGAATAAATATTTTCAAGATCCGGTTACATCACAAGAAAGTAGATACTTTCCTCTATATATCGTGAATTCGATTTTTCGTGATTTTTTAAAACAAGACATATTCAAGATTAATTTCAAAAAATCATAAAAAATTAGGTTAATTTAAATAATCGTTATCTCAAAAACGAACAAAGATTTTCTAATTTGCTTCCATCATGAAAAAATATACACTTACCTGTATAAATTTTGAATGTATCATTAAAATATCTCAAGAATTCGATTTTTGGTGATTTTTAATTAACTTGAGATAGCATTTAATGTTAATGTTAATTTAATATCTCAAAAACGAATAAATATTTTCAAGATCCGGTTTCATCACAAGAAAGTAGATACTTTCCTCTATATATCGTGAATTCGATTTTTCGTGATTTTTTAAAACAAGACATATTCAAGATTAATTTCAAAAAATCATAAAAAATTAGGTTAATTTAAATAATCTTTATCTCAAAAACGAACAAAGATTTTCTAATTTGCTTCTCATCATGAAAAAATATACACTTACCTGTATAAATTTTGAATGTATCATTAAAATATCTCAAGAATTCGATTTTTGGTGATTTTTAATTAACTTGAGATAGCATTTAATGTTAATGTTAATTTAATATCTCAAAAACGAATAAATATTTTCAAGATCCGGTTTCATCACAAGAAAGTAGATACTTTCCTTTATATATCGTGAATTCGATTTTTCGTGATTTTTTAAAACAAGACATATTCAAGATTAATTTCAAAAAATCATAAAAAATTAGGTTAATTTAAATAATCTTTATCTCAAAAACGAACAAAGATTTTCTAATTTGCTTCTCATCATGAAAAAATATACACTTACCTGTATAAATTTTGAATGTATCATTAAAATATCTGAAGAATTCGATTTTTGGTGATTTTTAATTAACTTGAGATAGCATTTAATGTTAATGTTAATTTAATATCTCAAAAACGAATAAATATTTTCAAGATCCGGTTTCATCACAAGAAAGTAGATACTTTCCTCTATATATCGTGAATTCGATTTTTCGTGATTTTTTAAAACAAGACATATTCAAGATTAATTTCAAAAAATCATAAAAAATTAGGTTAATTTAAATAATCTTTATCTCAAAAACGAACAAAGATTTTCTAATTTGCTTCTCATCATGAAAAAATATACACTTACCTGTATAAATTTTGAATGTATCATTAAAATATCTCAAGAATTCGATTTTTGGTGATTTTTAATTAACTTGAGATAGCATTTAATGTTAATGTTAATTTAATATCTCAAAAACGAATAAATATTTTCAAGATCCGGTTACATCACAAGAAAGTAGATACTTTCCTCTATATATCGTGAATTCGATTTTTCGTGATTTTTTAAAACAAGACATATTCAAGATTAATTTCAAAAAATCATAAAAAATTAGGTTAATTTAAATAATATTTATCTCAAAAACGAACAAAGATTTTCTAATTTGCTTCTCATCATGAAAAAATATACACTTACCTGTATAAATTTTGAATGTATCATTAAAATATCTCAAGAATTCGATTTTTGGTGATTTTTAATTAACTTGAGATAGCATTTAATGTTAATGTTAATTTAATATCTCAAAAACGAATAAATATTTTCAAGATCCGGTTTCATCACAAGAAAATAGATACTTTCCTCTATATATCGTGAATTCGATTTTTCGTGATTTTTTAAAACAAGACATATTCAAGATTAATTTCAAAAAATCATAAAAAATTAGGTTAATTTAAATAATATTTATCTCAAAAAGGAACAAAGATTTTCTAATTTGCTTCTCATCATGAAAAAATATACACTTACCTGTATAAATTTTGAATGTATCATTAAAATATCTCAAGAATTCGATTTTTTGTGATTTTTAATTAACTTGAGATAGCATTTAATGTTAATGTTAATTTAATATCTCAAAAACGAATAAATATTTTCAAGATCCGGTTACATCACAAGAAAATAGATACTTTCCTCTATATATCGTGAATTCGATTTTTCGTGATTTTTTAAAACAAGACATATTCAAGATTAATTTCAAAAAATCATAAAAAATTAGGTTAATTTAAATAATCTTTATCTCAAAAACGAACAAAGATTTTCTAATTTGCTTCTCATCATGAAAAAATATACTACACTTACCTGTATAAATTTTGAATGTATCATTAAAATATCTGAAGAATTCGATTTTTGGTGATTTTTTAATTAACTTGAGATAGCATTTAATGTTAATGTTAACTTAATATCTCAAAAACGAATAAATATTTTCAAGATCCGGTTACATCACAAGAAAATAGATACTTTCCTCTATATATCGTGAATTCGATTTTTCGTGATTTTTTAAAACAAGACATATTCAAGATTAATTTCAAAAAATCATAAAAAATTAGGTTAATTTAAATAATATTTATCTCAAAAAGGAACAAAGATTTTCTAATTTGCTTCTCATCATGAAAAAATATACACTTACCTGTATAAATTTTGAATGTATCATTAAAATATCTCAAGAATTCGATTTTTTGTGATTTTTAATTAACTTGAGATAGCATTTAATGTTAATGTTAATTTAATATCTCAAAAACGAATAAATATTTTCAAGATCCGGTTTCATCACAAGAAAATAGATACTTTCCTCTATATATCGTGAATTCGATTTTTCGTGATTTTTTAAAACAAGACATATTCAAGATTAATTTCAAAAAATCATAAAAAATTAGGTTAATTTAAATAATCTTTATCTCAAAAACGAACAAAGATTTTCTAATTTGCTTCTCATCATGAAAAAATATACACTTACCTGTATAAATTTTGAATGTATCATTAAAATATCTGAAGAATTCGATTTTTGGTGATTTTTTAATTAACTTGAGATAGCATTTAATGTTAATGTTAACTTAATATCTCAAAAACGAATAAATATTTTCAAGATCCGGTTACATCACAAGAAAGTAGATACTTTCCTCTATACATCGTGAATTCGATTTTTCGTGATTTTTTAAAACAAGACATATTCAAGATTAATTTCAAAAAATCATAAAAAATTAGGTTAATTTAAATAATCTTTATCTCAAAAACGAACAAAGATTTTCTAATTTGCTTCTCATCATGAAAAAATATACACTTACCTGTATAAATTTTGAATGTATCATTAAAATATCTCAAGAATTCGATTTTTGGTGATTTTTAATTAACTTGAGATAGCATTTAATGTTAATGTTAATTTAATATCTCAAAAACGAATAAATATTTTCAAGATCCAGTTACATCACAAGAAAGTAGATACTTTCCTCTATATATCGTGAATTCGATTTTTCGTGATTTTTTAAAACAAGACATATTCAAGATTAATTTCAAAAAATCATAAAAAATTAGGTTAATTTAAATAATCTTTATCTCAAAAACGAACAAAGATTTTCTAATTTGCTTCTCATCATGAAAAAATATACACTTACCTGTATAAATTTTGAATGTATCATTAAAATATCTGAAGAATTCGATTTTTGGTGATTTTTAATTAACTTGAGATAGCATTTAATGTTAATGTTAATTTAATATCTCAAAAACGAATAAATATTTTCAAGATCCGGTTTCATCACAAGAAAGTAGATACTTTCCTCTACATATCGTGAATTCGATTTTTCGTGATTTTTTAAAACAAGACATATTCAAGATTAATTTCAAAAAATCATAAAAAATTAGGTTAATTTAAATAATCTTTATCTCAAAAACGAACAAAGATTTTCTAATTTGCTTCTCATCATGAAAAAATATACACTTACCTGTATAAATTTTGAATGTATCATTAAAATATCTCAAGAATTCGATTTTTGGTGATTTTTAATTAACTTGAGATAGCATTTAATGTTAATGTTAATTTAATATCTCAAAAACGAATAAATATTTTCAAGATCCAGTTACATCACAAGAAAGTAGATACTTTCCTCTATATATCGTGAATTCGATTTTTCGTGATTTTTTAAAACAAGACATATTCAAGATTAATTTCAAAAAATCATAAAAAATTAGGTTAATTTAAATAATCTTTATCTCAAAAACGAACAAAGATTTTCTAATTTGCTTCTCATCATGAAAAAATATACACTTACCTGTATAAATTTTGAATGTATCATTAAAATATCTCAAGAATTCGATTTTTGGTGATTTTTAATTAACTTGAGATAGCATTTAATGTTAATGTTAATTTAATATCTCAAAAACGAATAAATATTTTCAAGATCCGGTTTCATCACGAGAAAGTAGACACTTTCCCCTATAATTCATGAATAATTCATTAAGATATCTTAAGAGTTTGATTTTTCGTGATTTTTTAAAGCAATATTATTGATTTCATCTCAAAAACGAATAAAGATTTTCTAATTCTAATAATAAAATAGACAAAATAGCTATTATCATGTGAATGGATGATGATCCATTAAGCGAGTTTGATTAATGTCTAGAATTTTTTAAATATGGGTGTTTGGATGAACCTGAAATTGATAAAATCGGATATCACTCGAGTTATCGATCAAGAGCACAATATCGGTTCGATATCGACATATGAATACGTACGAGAAACCGGCCATAAATCCAATATCAAGTTATAAAATAGTTTCAATTTAAATGCCTTACTTGATATATATATTTTTAACTGTCGAAACTTTTCAAGATGCATCATCCAAAAGCTTATTTTGTTCTGCTTGCGTTAATTCATTAAAATATTTCAAACACTTTCAAATGCGAAATAAAATAAACTTTCGAATTATGTCCATCTTGTTTAGTGGTGCAGATGAAATTTTAAATTCAAAATCAGATTTTAAAAAATTCCCGGATATCCGTTCCACCCTTAACTTACCTTTTAAGCGAGAGAGATTTGGATATTTAGAAATTCTCCAAACACTCAAATCTCCCTCATACAAAAGGCAGCTTTAATAAGCCCCATTGAGATGACTTAAAATTCATTAAAATCGTAATCTTTATATTTAGGAACAAGAATTATTCTTTTTCCACGAGTTATCGCCCGGGTCGTGTTTCTTCCAACCCCGCGGAGCTCACATTTACAACACTTTAATCAATTTTATCAAGAAAGAATACAAAAAACGGGGATTTCAAGAAGTTGTATCTCCAAACATTTACAACGTTAAACTTTGGCAAACTTCAGGACATTGGGCTCATTACTCGGTAAAACAAAAAAATCCCATCTTACAACATTAAATTAATTTTATTATCTTTTTAAGGATAACATGTTCTCTTTTGACATCGAAAAAGAGAAATTTGCTTTAAAACCGATGAACTGTCCGGGCCATTGTTTAATTTTCGATAATCGTATCCGTTCCTGGCGCGAACTTCCTCTACGATTAGCCGATTTTGGTGTCTTACACCGCAACGAATTATCTGGAGCCCTCACTGGATTAACAAGAGTTAGGCGATTCCAACAAGATGATGCGCATATCTTTTGCGCGATTGAGCAAATTAAAGAAGAAATTAAAGGAGCTTTAGATTTCTTACAACATGTTTATGGGATATTCGGATTTACGTTTAATCTCGTTTTATCCACTCGGCCCGAAAAATTTTTGGGCGAAATCGAGGTTTGGGATGAAGCTGAAAAGGCGCTTAGCGAATCTTTAAACGATTTTGGACAACCTTGGAAACTTAACCCAGAAGACGGCGCTTTTTACGGTCCGAAAATTGATATTACAATAATGGACGCTTTACGTAGACAGCATCAATGCGCCACTATTCAATTAGATTTTCAATTACCGATTAGGTTTAATTTAAGTTATGTTAGCGAATCTGGAGAGAAAAAACGTCCGGTGATGATCCATCGGGCCATTTTAGGTTCGGTCGAACGAATGATAGCGATTTTGACGGAATCTTACGCCGGGAAATGGCCGTTTTGGTTGTCTCCCCGCCAAGCTATGGTCATTCCAATCGCCCCCGCTTTTGATGATTACGCGCAAGAAGTTCGAAAAAAAATTTATGACGCCGGATTTATGTGTGAAGTGGACACAGACGCTGGTGATACCATGAATAAGAAAGTGCGTAACGCTCAATTGGCGCAATTTAATTTCATTTTGGTCGTTGGCGAAAAGGAGCGGAGCAGTAACACCGTTAATGTCCGTACAAGAGATAATGTAGTACATGGTGAAATTTCGGTTGACGGATTGATTGAGAAATTTAACACGTTACGTGACAATTACAGTCGGAATGAAGATTTTTAATGTTGGAGTTGTTTTTCCTTGGCATTTATTACCGAGTAGATGTATTTATTACGGCTGTTTTAAATTATTTTGCAACAATTTTTTGTAATTATTCTGATCCTTTATGTATAGTTGCAGCAAATAGTACCTTTCCCAATTAAAATTTGGAAGAATAAAAAATTAATTCGCCAAAAATAAGAGTTTTTTTTATATCAATTCAACCCGTAACTTAGAAAACGTCAATGACTTTTAAATTTAGATTATTACATAGATTTTTTATAGTTTTTTGTTATTTCGATAATTTGTATTTATTGATATATTTATTTAATTGATAAAAATAATCAATAAAAAAAGCAAATTATTAATAAATTTTGAATGTTTTTAGTAAGTTTTTGACCTTCAAGTTAGTATTGATTTTTTTACACCAATAAACTATTCATTTACTTTATATTTCTTGCTAATATTAAGCAAAACTACATAATTTTGTTTTAATTAATAATTTTATGTGTGTCCCCATTATACATGTACCCAGTGTCCCCTCTGAAGTGCGGATCTTTTTTTTTAATTGAATTTTGTATGAACATACTCGTTTTGTAAGTGCAACCTAGCTCTTGAGCGCCGAATATCTTAGGATGGCTGTGATTCAAATATACAAGATTTGATAGAGTTGGGTTTAGCTGTGCATCTGAAGACTTTTTAACGAAAGTCCGATCCGAATGCCCGTATAATTCGAGCGGTCTCCTTCAAAATCTGGGTTCCGTTTAAATCGAGTAAACTGCGTTATGGTTCCGTACAATCCGAGTTTTGCCAGTTCTAACGTGTTTAGTTACATACTATGTCATCTGATGTATTCCGACCGGTTTACCAGTAGACGTTCAGCCATTCGTGTGTAGCGCATTTCCTATTCGCGTGTTGCTGTTTTCATATTAATTTTATGAGCAATGACCAATATGAACAATAAAAGAAAATACACAAATATATGTTTGAACGACAAACTACAGGCCCTAAAAAAATTAGATGGCGGTTACTCTATAGTAAAAGTTGCTGATGAATACGATGTTGGAAAAGTTACTATAGGTGATTGGAGAAGAAACAGAAAAAAAATTGAAAAATGGTGTTCAAAGATTCGCGATTTAAAGAACGAAAATCCATGAAAAAAAGCAGTCATGAAAAAGTGTCTAAAACTTTGTTTTTATAGTTGATGGAACAACGAAAGATAGGAGGTCCCGTTTCAGGTCCATACCTTCAAAGAAAAGCTATTGCTTTTGTTGTGTTTCGGTTAACGGATTGAATAAAAGACGTGTAGATTACTAACTACTATTTATTCTTAACTCTAACAACTTATAACTTAGGAAGGATTTCTGTCCGTACGACGGTTCAGGTTGAAAGCACCCGTTATAGTTTTTCGACCGTTTTCGACTGCCTTGTCTTTCTTAGGGCGCCGGAACATATACCCTACGAGGTTGCGCACGCACGCTTTCTCGATACACCACACTCCTCCGCCGCGAGATTTGATCACTCTTGATCACTTCACATAATCATCCAAATATTTAGGTGCACGATGTTCACGCACCGGCCGTTCCGGTTTCCGGGAAACACTTACTGTATCACTTTCACGGAATTCACTAACATCATTTGAGTCAGGCCCTTTACGTTCAACGGTAGTTGCTATCTCCCTTTTCTCTTCACTAGTGATATCGTCAGCTGGTGGAATTTCCGCTCTGGTTCTGATTTGGTCAGCATGCCGTTTAATTATTTTTTCAGGTGTCTCTAGACGGTAGCTGATCGGTCCAGTAGCTTCGATAATTGTAGCAGGTTCCCACTTTTGTTGAGTTCTATACGATCTTGAATAAACAGTTTCTTCTGGTAGAAAAGATCTTGGTTTTATTTTTCCACATCTCTCCTCTTGCTTATCATTCATGATTTGTGAGAAATCCGGTTTTAGCCGATCCAGTAGACAGGACAACCGCCGACCCATCAGCAATTCTGCCGGAGATTTCCCTGTTGTTGACTGGGGAGACATATGTTGACACAATAAGTATCTGCCCAACATCTGATTTGTGTTCCCTTCTTGCATCTTTTTTAACGCATTTTTAAAATCTTGAACCATACGTTCGGCTTGGCCATTTGAACTTGGGTGGTACGGAGCCGTTAATGCTTGTCGGATAGCATTGCTTTTCAGAAATTGCTTGAACTCTGACACGCAAACTTACGGCAAACCATGAGTGGCAAAAAGCTCTCTTAAGACTCCTATTGTCTCTGAATGGATGGTCCTACAACCTCCCTCACTTCCAGCCATTTAGAGAAGGAATCCACAACGATTAGGTAGTATTTTCCCTTGATCGGTCCGACGAAATCAAGGTGTAGGCGGGTCCATGGCGCTCGAGACCACTCCCATGGATGCAATGGTGATCTCCCCGGTTTACTAGCGCTTCGATGTCATGGTCTATTTTTGGCCACCATACATAAGACCTAGCTAACCCTTTCATCCGTACTATTCCCGGATGGGTTGTATGAAGTAGTTCCAGGACAACTCTCCTTCCTCCTGGTGGAATAATTAATCTGGTACCCCACAATAAACAATCGTTGTACACGGAGATATCATTTCTTTTCTTCAAAAAAGGTTGATATTTTTCTGCTAAATTTGCGTTATCCCTCGGCCATCCGCTTCTTGCCCATTCTAACACTATCGACAAAACGGGATCTTTGGCTGTCTCTTTGGCTACTGAAGTTGACGACAATTTTTCGGGAGCGTTTTCCAAAATTAAGACGTCCGGCGATGCTGGTGGTTCTGTCACTTTATCCTGTCTAGGAAGTCTACTTAATGCATCTGCGTTTCCAATAGACTTTCCCTTTGCATATTTTAAGTCGTAGTTATACGCGGAAAATGTAATTATCCACCTCAGCATACGTGGCGATATTACGTCCGGCACGCACTTTTGTCCATTTAGAATTCCCAAAAGCGGTTTATGATCTGTTCTAATTTCAAACTTTCTACCGTACAGATAATTGTGAAATTTTTTTAATCCAACAACAATGGCCAGAGCCTCCTTGTCAATTTGTGCGAAATTTCGCTCCGATTTTGAAAGTGTACGGCTGTGGAACGCCACTGGAGCTTCATTTCTGGTGCTTCTTCTTAACTGAGCACACATCCAACCCCATATGAGCTTGCATCACATGTCAAAATAAATTTTTTCTTTTCGTCGTAATGAACCAAAGTTGGTTCTGTCGATAAAATGTCCTTTATTTTATTGAATGCGTCTTCCTGTTGTCTGCGCCATACAAATTCACTGTCCTTCTTGAGTAATCTATGAAGCGGTTCAGCAATTGTTGCTTTATTCTTTAGGAAATTATGATAAAACGTCACTAATCCCAGAAACGCTTGTAATTCCGTTTTATTGGAAGGTGCGGGGGCCTTCACAATAGCTTCCACTTTGTCTTTTGTAGGTTTAATACCTTCAGCACTGATATTAAATCCCAAAAAAGTCAACGATTTAGTTCTAAAAACACACTTATTTTTATTTAATCGTAGTCCATCTGATTTTAAACGGTCCAGCACTTCGCGTACTTTTTTATCAATGTCTTCGACCGATCTACCCACGATTAAAATGTCGTCATAGTACGGCATCACTCCCCATATACCGCACAGTCGCGTGTCTATAAAACGTTGAAAAATTTGAGGTGCAACCGAAACACCAAACTGTAATTTTTTACACTTATAATGTTATAATTGTTTTTGCGCACGCGGCTTCATCGTTTACGGTTAACTGAAGATACGCTTTAGCTAAATCCAATTTCGCAAACACTGTTCCTCCCGTCAACGTCACTAACATGTCTTGCACCGATGGTACCGGATATTTGTCTGTTCGCAAAGCACGATTTATTGTCCCACGATAATTACCACATATTCGCACTTCGCCGTTTTCTTTCGTCACTGTGACAATAGGCGTTGCCCATTTAGGATGATCCACCTGTTCCAGAACTCCCTGTTTAATTAAACGATCCAGTTCCGCGTCTACTTTGTTTCTAAGTGCAAATGGTACCTTCCGCGGTTTCATTCCCACTGGTCGATATTCAGGATCCAAATCAAACGATACGGGGGTCCTTTAAATGTTCCAATTTTCGTATCAAATACTTCCGGGTATTCCTTTACATAATCTGGGACATCTTCTATGGCGTTGATTCCCTTTAAAGATATACCAAGAGGCTCAAACCAATTTCGACCTAGTAAACTAGCACGGTCGCCGGCCACAACAACTATCGGTAATGGAACACATTTATTATTGCATCGTACATTTATTGTATATTCCCCTATTGTAGATACAATGCGTCCTTGATAATCGCGCAACGTAATATTTGACGCCCTTTTTACTGGCATCCTTTGTTTATCGTAGATTTCGAGAAATGTTTTTTCTCCCGTAACACTGTTTGCCGCGCCGCTGTCGATTTCCATAGAAACTGTTTTGTTATTTATTGTGACAGGAATCATAAACTTCTCGGATACCCCGAGGTTGTTTACGTTATTTAAGACCATTTCGTACGGATCCGCTATTTCCGGTTCGCAGGCCTTATCTCTTGTTTGTGCGTGGACCCTTCGGTCTTTCATTGTTCTCTTCTTCCCAAAACAGGCACGTTCGATGTAACCCGTCTTTTGACAAAAATTACACTTTGCATTTTTGTGTACACAGGTGTCGGCTTTATGGTTGCCTTCGCACCGAAACATTTCTTCGAGTTTTTTTCCGCTCCAACCACTTTACTAGGAAAACTATTTTTTCTTTGTCCCCACGCGAACACTCCTATTTTGTGTACACTCTCGATATCGGTTGACGTTTGTTTAATTGCGGCGACTCCCTGAAGCGCGACTTCATGAGCACCACACATATCTTGCGCTAATTTCAACGTAAGGTCTCTTTCCGCGAAAAGCCGTCTTTGTAAAGCACTGTCCCGCACACCGCACGCAATTCGGTCCCGTAACATGTCGTCCAAATTATTTTTGAAACCGCAATCTTCCGCAAGTTTCCTCAATTCTTTTATGAAGTCCGCCATCGACTCTCCTTCTTGTTGGTACCGACGATAGAACTTGTACCGATTGACAATCTCTGATGTTCGCGGTACAAAATGATTGGATAGTATCGTCATAATTTCGCTGAACGTTTTTTCACTAACCTTTACTGGGGCTATAAGTGATCGCAGAATGTCATACGTGGCTTCTCCGCATAAACTTAAGAACACAGCCCTTTTGCTGGTTTCTTCTTTTATGCTGTTGGCTTCCATAAAAAACGTAACCCTTTCTTTGTAAGCTTCCCATGATGCTCGATTATTTGGGTTAAATGGTTCTAACGTTCCCAACGTTGCCATGGCGTGAGTCGTTTTATTTTGAACTTCCTTTTTATTAATGTTTTTTTCCCGTCGGATCTTCCTTACGCATCACCTGGATTTATTCTTATGAAATCTCCGGGATTCAAACTTCAGGATCACTGGGATCCCATCCTCGTCGCCAAAATGTTGTGTTTCGGTTAACGGATTGAATAAAAGACGTCTAGATTACTAACTACTATTTATTCTTAACTCTAACAACTTATAACTTAGGAAGGATTTCTGTCCGTACGGCGGTTCAGGTTGAAAGCACCCGTTATAGTTTTTCGACCGTTTTCGACTGCCTTGTCTTTCTTAGGGCGCCGGAACATATACCCTACGAGGTTGCGCACGCACGCTTTCTCGATACACCACAGCTTTTTATAAAGAATTAGCTACTGCAGGTGAAGAAGAGTTTACAGCCAGTACAGGCTGGTTAGATAGGTGGAGAAAACGCTATGGGATACGCCGATTACGAATTTGCGGCGAAAAGCTTTCCGCTGATGAAAGCTCTTAATGAATACAATCAAGCAGTTAAAAAAATTATAGAGAATGAAAATCTATCCCTTCACTAACTTTATAATTGTGACGAAACAGGATTAAATTATAAAATGTTACCAAATTCAACACTAGCGCATAGGGAAGAAACAGCAGCCCCAGGATTCAAAAGAAGTAAAGAACGTATAACTATTTTGACTTGTAGCAACGCTTCTGGACATCATAAACTAAGGTCAATGTTCATAGGAAAGTCTGCTAAACCAAGAGCATTTAAGAATTTAGCTATGAACACGCTTCCTGTGTATTACAAAAATCAAGGAAATGCATGGATGAATTCAAGTTTATTTCATAATTGGTATCATGAAGAATTCGTTCCTAATGTCACTAAATTTTTACAGGATAAAGGTTTACCCAGAAAAGCGTTATTAATTATAGACAACGCTCCATCACATTGTAAAGAAGACAATCTTCAAAGTGGGGACAGTAAAATTCCTTCCTGCCAATATCACTTCAATTATCCAACCAATGGATCAGGGTGTGCTAAAAACATTAAAAAGAAAATATAAATACAGAAAATATATACGGCAACTGTTAGAATTTATCATGGAAAACGTCGACGAAGGTAGAACAGTTAAATGTTGCAGGTTTAAAGGCAATTAATATAAAATATATCATATATAAAGTAGCCATTGCCTGGAATGACATTCAGCCTTCCACAATAGAGAAATCTTGGAAAAAGTTGCTTGAAAATACAGGCGTCAATGATGAAGTCATGGTTAGCATACCAGGATGCGAAAATGTTACTGCTGCTGAGTAAAATTTGTTTATTAATTCCATTTGATTAAGGACTATAGTAACAACAATGATTGTTTTAGATGATATAGCAGAATGGACACAAAATGAACAGCATATTTTAACCGATGAAGAAATTCTTAATGAGATTAGAAAACCAGCAGATACAATTGAAGTTGATGAAGAAACAATGGAAGAAGAAAGCGCTCTTGATACTCACATTACGCATGGAAGTGGCTTGCAGAAACATCTCCCGATGAGATAATAATTATTAAACGACTTAGAGATAGAGCAAGTAAAAAGAAAACTGAATATTTTAACTGGATTTTTTAAAACAATTTTATAACTTGTCCTTAGTTGTTTATAGTTTTATAAGTGTTCTTCAATAAATAAAAATAATATGTCGAAAAATGTCTTAATTGTTTTTGCATGTACGTATGTATTAATAAAAGCATGTGGGACATGTGCTCAGAGACATCTTCACACCTCTGTTGACGTCATTACTCAATTTTTACGGAAATAATAGCATAAATGCTCGGATAATACGAATTCAGATTTTTGTCCGTATAATCCGAAATTTCCGATTTTTCGAGTCACGGTCGGTCCCGTTTAGCTCGGATTATCGAGACTCTACTGTAGTATGAAATAGAAGCTCAACCTAATCTAACTGTAGAACAAAAAATCATGGAATATTTCCAAAAAACATTTTTGTTAGACTGAGTTGGGTTGCGTTTAATACCAACTTCATATCATTCAATATGAAGAATAGTATGAAGTTGGTGGAGCGCAACTTAAACAATAACGATGTAGTGAACCGCGGGTTCTATCAAAATTTATTGATTGATTTTAGAATTGATTTTCAATTTTTGTTCGTTAATTTAAACAAAAGGTTCCCTATATGATTTCTTTCTTTACATTTAGTTTAAGAGCGAATGGTTTTCGTCCGAGTTGTAGGACCAATGAAATTAATTGTTTAGATTAAGAGCGCTCCGAAAAAGAAGGGTATAAAAATCTCAGACGGGTTAAAGAAAGCGAGTCTCTCGCAGTCTAGTCTTAGTCTCGGTCTTCAGTTCAGTGAGTCCCAACCCGTGGTCAGCCTCAAGGTCCAGTGCCAAGGAAGCCCAAAGAAGAAGAAGAATCCTTCACCAATCCGGGGAGCTTTGAGAAGAGTTCCAAATCCGGAAGTAGAGATCCATCTTCGGGGGCGAACTAATTACCAAGGGTGGCGTTGGAACCAAGAGCGAGAATCGATCAATAACCGTTACCACGATGAGATTTTTAACCCTCTGTAAGTTATGTTTTCTGTAAAATTGCTAATAGCTTCCGTTCTATAATTTGGTATGTCTAAATTGTATGAAATTATTTGGTAACTTTCGTCAGAGGAGTCATGCTCAATAAATTCAATTGATAACTTCTTGTTTAGTAATTTTTAATCAATTAATAATTTTTGATCGGAAATATTAGTTTATCTTCAATTTTGTTTAATTAAAAGTTTTATTATTTATCATTTTTTTTCTTTTATCTTTTATAATTTGTTTGATAACTCTATTCATTAAAGTTTATTATAATATTAAATTTTACTCTTATTTTTTTTATTATTATCCTTTGACCAAATAAACTTCTGCGTGACAAATTTCAATTTGTTGCATACGCATTTGCACGCCCACCCGCAATGTAAGAGCCGCTCCTTACAACATTCTTCAAAAATCATGGATCAATGCAACTTTTTACAAAAATACCTCAGGATATCTGAGGCGTGTAGTAGCAAAACTCGCTTTATCCATTTGAAGTAAATTTGAGAAAATCAAAATTTTAAGTTTTTAGCAATTATTTTAAGAAAATAAATATAACACCCAAATAAATATAGCTATTACGTTATCAAATATTATCAACAATAGTTGATCTATAATTGGTTTTATCCAGTTTGAAAAAGAAACAGTAATTTTATTTGAATAAGGCAAGTTTTGCTGTGTTATGAATGAATAGCAAGTTTTGTTATACCACAATATTCAATCAACAGACGGTTTTCTTAAAAAAATGTATTTATTATTTATTTTTTTGAACAATTTTGAATAATGAACACTAAATTGAAAATAGTAATAATCAAATGTTTTAAATTTTTAACAGGTTATCAACCTCTTGTGGTCTCCGTTCGCAAAAACATGCTATGTCTTCTTCTTCTTCTTTTTGTTCTTTTAAAGGTGGTCTATCTAAATCAACTACTAAAGGTATAAAAAAACTCAAGTCTTGTCTTTCCATCCACCTATTACCAAAATGTTTTCTTAAAAGCTCCCTGACGTTACCGACCTTTTTTTGATCCAAATCAACTTTCATTATTTCAATTTGATTTGGTGAGAAATAACTGAATGTTTTCCCTCTTTTTAATAATGACTTTGCAGTCCCAGTGTCAGAATTGTAATAAACCTCTCCACTAACAAGAATTAAATTTCTTTGACTTCTCGATAAAATAAATCTTTTTGCTTGCGAAAACTTAAAATGCCACGCTTGAACAGGTTTCAAAAATTCTTTAACGCTCAACTTCCAATCTTTTACTTCACAATCCTTGCCCAGCTGCACAACAGTTCCATGCTCCTCAAAAATGTTTCTATAAATTTTAGGATCTATAATAGTTGATTCTTTCTTTAAAATTTTTTCAATGCGACCGAATATCCTATCAGGTGGGAGATATGAATGTCCAGGCACTGGAAAAATCAATTCTATTGTTTTAACATTCGGAGGTGCCACATTTGCCAAAAAATAAGAACACATTCCTATCATTGTAGAATTCCGATTTTGTCCTCCACAACCATCAGCGCATAGACGTATATTTGAATATGGTGAAAGATCGACTTGTGATAGGCAATGAAACACAGCTGATGATATCTCATTGGAACTTTTTTTATATTCATGCTGCATCCACGTATAAATAAATACGTTTTCTGGGTTCATGTGACTTTTTGAAGAACCTCTTACAATGGTAAAATTATAGATGTATAGCTGCCGGCTGAAGTGGGCAATTTGATCTGGTATTTTTGGTATAACCAAATTTTTTTGGCAATCAAATGAAAATGTAATTAATTCATTTTTCTTTTCTTGTAGTTTTTTGAAAAACGCCGTTGCTTTTAATTTATGAACTCTTTTTTCTATAATTAATTTGTTTTTTTCATTAAGACGCATTTCCTGTTTTATTCTCTCCGACAGTTCGATGCATTTGGAACATGCATCAGTTACCGGAGTTCCAAAGCCAATATTGTAATCATTAGTTAAAATTTTTTTGAAAAAAAGTTCTTTTTACATGATGTTCAAAAACATTGCGTAAGTGCGCCAAAGTTTTGAGATGCTTAATCCGCTAGGCAAATATTGTCTACTATCTGTTTTTGATCTACAATAGTGGCTTTCTACACATTTTAAATTTTCAATAAATCTTTTTACCGCAATTCGTTTCTCAACAAATTTTGTACTAATCCGGTCGCCCCCTCGATTTTCTTTTGGCATTAGTCCTGTGTTTAAATGGTTTCTGCAAATTCTTTGTACACGATCTTTGGAAACGTGAAGAATCGAAGAAACGTTTGTTGGCACACTTGAATTTTATATTTTTCACAGCGAAATTTTTTCACAAAGTATTTTATTGTCACACTTTTTCGGCTGCTTCCTTCTTTTAAATTTCGGTTTTGTCTTTTTGGATTGTCGTGGCTACAGTATTTTAAAATAAATGTTTATTTAATAATTTTTTGTACTTTTATTAACAAGACGATAATATATAGTATTTTACACAATGTTACTACCGGTTTCGGTTACGTTTAAACCATCTTCAGGAATATATTTTAAAGAAAATTGTTGATGTTATTGACATTTTATTTTGTGATTAATGTCATGTTGTGTCAATGTGAAAAATTAAAATAGGATTAAAATAAAATAAAATTAAAATTGAATATTTCCCAAACCAAAAGTTCAAATATCTATTATAAATTTGGGAAGGGAAATATGGGAAAATGTTATTGCGGTTTGAGTTCATTGTATATGTTAGGGTTTTTTAATTTTATTTTTATTTTTAGGTGGAGTAAAAGGATTTTTCAAATACATATATAAAGGTTTTTCTGTGTAGTTAATTTGGTCATTCAAACATAAAATTTGTGGATGATTATGTTTAAATTTTCTAATTTCATAAAGTTCAAGTATTTCCAAAAGGTTACTTTTATTTTTCTTATGAAGTAATGTTGTGTTTTTTGTTTCATTAAATTGGTGTTCTTTGATAAATATTATATGTCTTCCAAAGTTAGATCTCTGTTGTGTTCTATGTTCTTTTATACGAATTTTTAAGCATCTCCCTGTTTCACCAATGTAAATGGCTTTACACGTATCACATTCTAATTTGTAAACTCCATTATCGTTCATTTTATTGATTTTATCTTTGTTGTTAATTAAAATTTTATCTAGTGTGTTGTTGCTTTTGGATGTTATAACTATATTGTGTTTCTTAAAAATTTTTTTGATTTTATTATGTATGTTACCTTGATATTCTATTGTTCTATAAATATTGTTTTTGTTATTTGTTATATTTGTAAGAGTGGTAAGTTTTATGTGATTCTGTTTGTTTCTGTATTTGTCAATCATTTTGTTGATGATTTGTGGTTTATATCCGTTATTTTGGTCAATTTGTTTGATTTAAGAATGTTGTTTAAAATTTGAAGGGTTTCATCAGTTGGAATGTTAGTGTAAAGGTTAGTGATGTCAAATGAGATCATTATGTATTTGTCAGGAAAATTAATTTTTGTAAGTTTATTAATTAAATCGTATCTGTTTTTTATGGTGTGTCTAGTTTCAAATCCTGTTATATCTTTAAATATGTTGACCAAAAATTTTGCTGTTTTGTAAGTGGAAGAATCGATTGAGGAAATGATAGGGCGAATCGGTATGTTTTGTTTATGTAATTTCGGCAAACCGTATAATCTTGGTGTTTTGGGATTCATTGGTAAAATAGAATAAATGTTTTTGTTAAATTTTTGTAGTGTTTCTTTGGATTCAAATATAATTTTTTTAGCTGTTTTGTGGAAACTTGTAGTTGGATCCTTTGAAACAGTTGTAAAGCCGTTTTCTTTTAAAAAATCTTCAGTTTTCTTTATGTATTCTTCTTTGTTCATTATTATTAAACCTGCGTTTTTATCAGCTTTGGTGATAGTTAGATTGTTTTGTTTGATTTTATGTTTTATGTTATTAATTATTCGTGTTTCTTTATTAATTTTTCGTTCTTTCAGTAACTCTTTATTTTTTGTTGTTCTTTTTGTTTCTTCTTTAATTAATAACTGTTGAAGTTCTCTATTAATTGTTTCTTTGGTTGCCATTGTCTTCGTTATTGCTTCCAATTCAATAGCGGTTTTTCTCAAATTGGGTTTAGTAGTTAATGCATATTTATGGCCTTTATTAAGCATTTCTAATTCTTCTGGGTTAAATGTTATGTTCGTTAGATTAGTTATCCGTTTATGAAATATATGTTGTTTCATGTTGTAATCTTTAGTTATCTTTCTATTTTCTTTTATTATTTGTGTTTTCTTTTCTTTTCTAAGGTTATCTAATTTCCTTTCTTTTGATGTCCATTTTTGATTGATTTTATCTTTATTCCAAATGGTTTTGTTGTTCATTATTTCTTGGATTTCTATATTGTGGTAGGACTTTGTTAATTCTTGGTAGACGTAATATCTCCCTGTTTCACCATTTACATTGGTGAAACAGGGAGATGCTTAAAAACTCATATAAAAGAACATAGAACACAACAGAGATCTAACTTTGGAAGACATATAATATTTAACAAAGAACACCAATTTAATGAAACAAAAAACACAACATTACTTCATAAGAAAAATAAAAGTAACCTTTTGGAAATACTTGAACTTTATGAAATTAGAAAATTTAAACATAATCATCCACAAATTTTATGTTTGAATGACCAAATTAACTACACAGAAAAACCTTTATATATGTATTTGAAAAATCCTTTTACTCCACCTAAAAATAAAAATTAAATTAAAAAACCCTAACATATACAATGAACTCAAACCGCAATAACATTTTCCCATATTTCCCTTCCCAAATTTATAATAGATATTTGAACTTTTGGTTTGGGAAATATTCAATTTTAATTTTATTTTATTTTAATCCTATTTTAATTTTTCACATTGACACAACATGACATTAATCACAAAATAAAATGTCAATAACATCAACAATTTTCTTTAAAATATATTCCTGAAGATGGTTTAAACGTAACCGAAACCGGTAGTAACATTGTGTTAAATACTATATATTATCGTCTTGTTAATAAAAGTACAAAAAATTATTAAATAAACATTTAATTCAAGACGAAAAACATTCGTATAAAATTAAAAAAAAAAAATTTTAAATAAATGCATCCTGCTCAACTTTATTTTTATGCAAATAAAAATTCCGATGAAAATTGTAAATATCCACTCCTGTTAATTTTTTGCAGTGGAAGGTTTTACCATTGTGCTTGCATATTGGGAAACATGGCAGATTAGGAGAGGAATATCTGAAGGAAATAAAGTTAAATTATTCTGCTGTGTATCATAGAATTTAATTTACTATTCGCAAAAATTAACTTCCCTTGTTAACATGTGGCCGAAAAATTATGAAACGGACAGATCGAGTACTTTTTGTACAAGCTTAGTAAATTCTTAAGAAAAAAGAGCTTACCTTTCACGCTTACTGATTTCTCTTTTCCATTTTGATTTATCGGCTATTTTTTCTTCCTTTCCCTTTTTTTAAGGGTAAAATAACATCTTGACTCATATTAGACATAATTTTTATGTACACAACACCAAAAACACGCTTAATAACTTATTAATAAAACAAACTATTATTTAAATAATTTAAATTAAAAATGCGTGATCGCGTGATCGTGAATCGTTATTGCTATTGGACGCTTGGATAAGGCAACTTTTGCCGCGATACTTGCTATAAATATAGCGAGTTTTGCTATGACATGAAAATTTTAAAATGATTTTAAAAGGGTATATAGCATGTTTTTTAAAAAAATTATGATTGATATGTGTTGAAATTTATAAAAATAATGTATTCCAATATCTAACTAAAATTTTTTAAAAAATGGATAAGGCGAATTTTGCTACTACACGCCTCATCTAATAGTTTACAAAACGTCTATTGGACGTCTCTAGAAATAAACGTCAAAATAATGTGGGACTTGATGGGAGTGCTACTTGGGTTAACACGTTGAGTGCCATATGAGATCGCGTTGGTCTCATGTTGTATTGGAACGTAGAGACTGCGCGAGTCCACCCTGGTCTCATATTAAACAATTTTACATTTGGCCGTGTGTGACCACGGTGGTATCACGTAATGCATTGAAATACATGTGGTAGCAGAGTAGACGGCCAGAAGAAACGATTTATGTCATTGGCCTGTTATTGTGAGACCAATATGTCACCACGTGGCATAGGGAACTGTAATATGTAAATAATGCAATAAAGTTAGAAAAAAACAAATAGAAATAGAAAAATAAATAGATCAACTAGGCTATCTATCTAGTCTATCTATTTATTTTACCTTTTATAATAATACAAAAAAATATATAATCCCTAATACATTAATACAACATAGATATCATTCGAAAACATGGATATAAATCTTAAAAAAAACAGAAAATATGGTGTGTGTATACTAAATTTTAGAAGCTGTATGTCTTCAAAAAAACAGTTCAAACAAAAATATTGATCGCAACCACAACATTTCAACGTGGTTTGGGGAGTTTTCCTCGATGCTTGTTCTTTTCCAGATTCGTTTCAAATTTTCTTGTAGCATATTACACACCGACGTCTTTTAGAACGACCAACATCTTCTAATTTATGCTCTATTTCGGTCATGTTTTCAGATATTTCTTCCTGTCTCGCTGTTTTCAACAGACCACTTATGACTTCTTCTTTGAACGCAGTTATTGATATTTTATTATTGGTTATTTCTTTATACGCAATGTAGGCATTTACTATTGCACTTCCAGTTAATAACTCGAACGCCAATTTCCTATACCATTTCATACTACGGCGAAGGCAGGTATTACAAGATTTTAACTGATCAAATATATCAATATATGATTTATATTTATTGTATTCAACCACAATTTGTATTTAGGCTTTTGTATTTCTTTACCTCTTTTGATTAAAGTAACCATTTCATTTCCATATCTAGTGCTCAATACTAATACGTTCCTTTTATCTCTCCATTTTTCAACTACTATTCATTGCTTACATTCTTCAGCTATTACTTCTCCAACTTTCAACTTTTTATCTACAACCCTTTTGGGGTTATATTTTCTATTAGATCGTAATGTTCCAATAAGATGTGTTTTTTTATGTAATAGTGCATTAGCTAAACTCACTGATGTGTAATAGTTGTCAGTGCATAAAGTACGTCCGCTGTCTAAAAGATTTGTCATCAAATCCATTACAACTTTTGTAGGCACTGACACATGACCATCCTTCGATTTGCCGCAGTATACTTGGAAATCATATGTATACCTATCTTTTAGGCACAGCTTAAATAATTTGATTCCGAACTTATGTCGCTTATTGGATATATATTGACGAAATTTCAGTCTTCCTCTAAAAGGTACAAGAGTCTCATCTATACAAACGTACTCGGAGGGTGTCATTTGGCACTGAAATGATGTCCGAAGCTTGTTCACAAGTGGTGTTATCTTGTGTAATTTATCATCACTAATTTCCTCATTATTACTAAAATATATCATTTTCAGAAGTAACTGAAAACGATTTCTGGACATTACACTTGGGATTGCATTTTTGTACAATCGTTTCGTTGACCAGTATGAAGAAAGTTCTGGGAAAGAACACAACCCCATCCACAAAATAATACCAATGAAATGTTCTATTTCTGTAGGGTCTGTGGGAGTCCATTTCAGAATACGTGCGTTTGGTAGAATATTACTTCGTTTACACTGTTCAGCGTATCTGTTTGTTTCTTCTACCTAAAATATATATTATTATTATGTTATTTTAATAGAAGATTTTTTGACTCACGATTAAGCTTATGATGTCGTCATTCACAAAAACTTTGAAAAAATCATATGGCAGTTTGTCGTATTGTTCATACAGAGCAATACTAAAACCAGAGTTTGGGACACTAAACTGTAAGTTTTTTAGATTTTGCCCAGTTGCATGAGCCCACTCAAACTCATTACTCTGGTTATTTGCTTCTTTTTCAATATCATTATTATTTTCTTCATCACCCAAGTCGTCATAACGCATGTTTCTTATAACTTCTTCTATTATTTCATCCATGTAATTGGGGCTTTCTATAATTTTTTGTGAGGTAGACGGTTCTGGTTTTTGCGAAGATGGTGTACAATTATTTTTTTTGAACCGTTTAGATTTAGACCGATAATCGTCCTCGGATTCAGAACTTTCTGTAACCGGTTCGTATATTTCGTCGCCGTCAAAAATATTTGCCTCACTTTCTTCATCAGAAAGCAACTCTTTCCATAACTTCTTCAAACGTGCTTGTTCTTTTTCGTATGACATATTCACATTCACAATTACACCACAACATCCAAACAAAGACTGCGGAAAGTAATACTCGATCGCCGTAAACACGTGTATGAGAGATTTTACAAGTTCAGACAGGAATTACGTGATGACACATTGGACTCACATGGCTATTCGAGATGTACGCGTCTATTGTAGGCCGCGCGAAACCAACGTGTCACCATAAAATAAAAGTTTAAAATAAATATCAAAAAAAAATTATAATAATAATTTATGTTAATTCCTGAATCTGTAGAGCAATAATTACAAGATTCTAAAATAAAAAACTATTGGCCAGTGGGACCCCATTTGTCGAATATATGGTGGCATTCAACGTGTTAAGGAACATGATGAGAACACACAAATCAAATTTGGCAGTAACAAAACAAATTACACGATTGTATAATGGCATTTCTTTGGTTCTAACTTTCCAATCTTAGTTTTTTTTATTCTAAGTTGTTTAAAATGCCCCAAGGACCATGATCAGTACACGCAAACCAAATTTGGCAGTATCAAACAAAATTACAGATTGCAAAAAGTGATTTTCTTAGCTCCAAATTGGCAATTTTAATTTGGGTTTAACCGTGCGTCTGAAGATGCCGTGATAATTATAAAAAATCCTTCAAAATGAGCCCAAACACGCTCATTTACTATTTATATTATATATTTACTATTTATGTTCAAATACGTATTGGAAATCCATATTTGCGTTGACGATGGTTCTAACTTTGCAATTTTAATTTCTTTTCATCCTGAGTTATTCAAAATGTCTTAAGGAACATGATGAGCATACACAATTCAAATTTGGCAGTAACAAAACAAATTACACGATTGTATAATGGCATTTCTTTGGTTCTAACTTTCCAATCTTAGTTTTTTTATTCTAAGTTGTTTAAAATGCCCCAAGGACCATGATCAGTACACGCAAACCAAATTTGGCAGTATCAAACAAAATTACAGATTGCAAAAAGGCATTTTCTTAGCTCAAAATTGGCAAATTTAATTCGGGTTTAACCGTGCGTCTGAAGATGCCGTAATAATTATAAAAAATCCTGCAAAATGAGCCCAAACACTCATTTACTATTTATATTATATATTTACTATTTATGTTCAAATACGGCATTCAACGTGTTAAGTATGCACCCTTCACCAAACTCAATCCTTTTGATGGAATAATGTGATTTGGGGAAAGATTGTCAATTTTATTTTGTTGTTGATTAAATGTTTTCTTTTGTGCTTCAATTGTAGCCTCATTTATGACCTTATCTGTTTTAATATTTTCTATGATATTTTCATTAATATGCTGAAATCTGATGTAGATTTGAGTAGGTCCTTTCGAAGTTTTGTATTAGTAAATAATAAGAGTTACAAATGCAGTCGAAATGTCCACACAAGAGATAACATAGCTCAAAGAAAATTAAATTCAAAAATATAACCTTTTATTATCAAAAAGTTCGAATTCCATCACTTAACCTTATTGATAATCAATCAACCACAACCACACTTACAAAACACCAATGCCATTCAAATTTAGCAAAAGAAATCGTTTATAACTTAAAACAACAATAACATTAAATAAAACAATTTATTTGTGTAAAGTATTTAATCCTCTTCCTTAATACAACTTTCCACCATTTCTCTTAAATTAGGATTTTCCATTGCAGCCGCTATCCTCTCTTTATCATTTATTTGCTTATTAACTAAAAAAAGAACTTGAACAACACCTAATTAATCAAAAATAGAAGTAAATTACTTTCGTGTTCCGTAGCATGAGCCCCTTCTTTAATGTAAATATCCAATTTGATCTGATAAGGAATTGATCGCTCTAATTTAACACGAATGCAAAGTCCAATTAATGTGGCTAATGAACAGTGGGGAACAGTTGGGTTAAATTCAACTCTAACCACGTTAACGTTTGTTGGAGTATTCTCTAAAATCTAAAGGAAAAAAAATAATTTAATCGGCACCACCGGTTTAGATTAACTTACAAATACACCATCTTCATAAACCACGTTGAGCTCTTCTAAAGTGTTTGGTTTTTCTGGATCTTTTATCGTCCTAATAAAATCTACGAATAATTTTTTTTCATTTACAATTACGAACTGGGTTTATTATTATTATTTCTTTTTTTGAGGTTAGGTTAATTATTTTTATTACCATAAATGGTGAACTTTAATTCATCATTGCTTTTGATTTCGATCGATTTCTGCCGGGATTTTCCGTCTGCCTTGTCTTGATCTGAAAATTTTTTACGAAAAAAGGATAAAAACATTGTTATTATTAATATTATTATTATCGATGAGTATGTAATGTTTCAGGTGAGTCTGGTTATCTAACCTTCTTGTATTTTGTTCATTATATCTGGCTCGGGTGATGTTTGTTGAAATACTTGTGAGATTTCGAAAAAACGTATTCAGATTAAATGCACAGTTCGAAGTATTCTGTTTACAAATGATTAGATTTTGTGCTTTACCATAGATTTTTTTTGACCCTTTCACTTTCATATTGAAAATCGATTTTAAATGATCAATAAATTTAAATACATTTAAATAATGTAATTATTTTATTTATTCGGATTATTTGAGGGGACTTTTAATACATTTTCTTCAATTCATAATTATTAATCAAATTTTTAAGGTTATGTTAAACTGTCACCAAAGATTAAAGAGTAAACAAGATGCGACGCTTCGTGTCGGCACCTTTGATGTGCCCCTGCAATTTTTCATGACCTTGAACACTCCGGACCTTTAAATTGGAATGCATAAACGGCGAGCGTTTAAGCAACCCATTACGCACTAAATTTTGTTGAGGAGAGCTATCGTTGGGTAATGTTAAGATTTGTGTTGTATATAAATAATATTTTTAAACAAAATAAACAAAATTTTTATTGTAACAAATAACAATTTATAAATTCATAAGAATATTTAGTTTCCTATTTTTTTTTGTTGTTGTTTTAAAATTTATATTTGTGTATTTCATCAAATAAAACAATCTAAACCTAGTAAATAACTTAATTAGATAATTTATAGAAAAATTAGGGCATGGGTGATTCAAGTGCACTTTGTTGAACATCAAACATAATTGACTTCCTACTTGGGGAGTACTTACCAAATTTAAAATATTTTCAAAAAATATCTTTTCTACAGAGTATATATACGTGTAAAAATTTTCGTGTGGTGTCCTTAAACCTGCAAATGGATTTATGTCGTCCTTATGATATGCTTTTAAATGTACATATATATTAGTAAGGTCTACTTCATATTTTTTGTTCGCAAACTCATTGCATATGAGGCATGAATGAATTTTCAAACACTTATTAATTAAATAACCACAAATATATTTGAATGCATTGTGTTCTGGCAGCGTAAGTGCACGATAGTCACTATTTATTACGCTCAATTCATTTATTTCAATTCTTTGGTGTTGTAAATTAGTTTCTTGATGTGAATTTTGATGCTCAAAATTTTCTAAACAAAGAAGAAATGCCTCCATGTCATCGGTACAGTTCATTGTAGCTACATGAAAAAAATTCATAAACATTTTTTTGAACGCCCGAATAAATTGAATTGGAGTAGGATTTATAGAATTTCCTCCTTGCTGTCTTACATAGCCGAAAAAATTTTCAAGACAGTCTTGATTAATTCTTCGGGTGAACATACTTTCAAATCCTTTAGTTTTTAAGTTCTTATGTATACACATTAACGACCTTATTGTGATTTTTCAAGCAGTTATAAATTTTACGTAGTTTTCAACGTCTTTTCCATTTTTATTGTAAATGTTCAGTTTACTTAAAAACTCTAACATTTCATTTAAAAAATTTATTTGATACTGCTGTCCTTTAAACGGTCTTCGAAACTTTTTGTCTGCGTATTTCGATGAATTAAAAATATCAAATAACCTATCAAATTTTTCAATGAACACCTTTGTTGCCATAGCTTCTTCCGACAATGCATTTAATTTAATGTATGTCTCAAGGCCAGCTGCTACAGTAGCGCTTATTACTTGAGTTGCATACTTTATACGCATCCTTTGAAAGCTATTGGGATTAATTATAAAAATGATTTATTCAGGATAAACGATCCACAAAGTAATTAATGAAACAACTTTTTAAAATTGCTAATATATTTCGAATGTATTTTTCATTCTTCTTCAGAGCATTTATGTTGCTAAAATGGAGATTTTTTTATTACAATTAATGAAAAGGTTTTTTAACATGAGCATCCAACAATATGTTGAAGACGCCAAAAAACAAAATAAGATGAAATTAAACTTACTTGTTTTAGAAAGCATGAAATATAAAAATCGTCTTGGTCATAGTAGAAAACACATTAAAATTAAGTATCGGTAAATTAAAATAACAAATGACTACAAAATGGACTCGATGAGAACGTTAAAATGTAAAAATTGATAATGAAAAAAAAACCTGTTTTCGATCGCAAACACAACCCCGAAAAACGAAACTGCGCACAAACCGAAATTTACCAAAAACAAAGCGGAAACTTTAAAAATTTAAATTTCAAAAATTCAAACCAAAGAAACGATTTATCAAATAAAAACAATAAAACGTAATCAGAATAATTAATACAGACTATGTAAATAAGAAAATGCAATTAACAATCAAAAATGAACCTACTAACTTAAAAACTAGAAAACCACGTCATTAGAGAAAGTAGAAACATTATTAATATCATGATTATGTTGGGTTGGTGGATTATAGTTATGGTTAGTCTTGTCCCTAATAAACAAGTAAGCATATATGTTACTTAAATTCTGAGTATCCGTTCTATAGTTAACAGTATTACTAGTGTAATTTATATGGACCATCTCTAAGAAAATTCTATTGTGGTAATTAGATTCAACATCCAAAATTTTAACGTTATCAAAATCGAAGGTGTGTTTGCAATCCTGAACATGTTGGGATAATGCACAAACGGTCTTATTCAACCGGCAGTTACTTTTATGTTTAAAAATTCTACTTTTAAGCCATTGAGAAGTCTGACCAACATATTTTCCACTACAATCGTTGCAGGAAATGCAGTAAATTAAATTGGATTTAAATTTGTTTTCTGTAGCGTCTTTAAGTTTTGTGAAATGGTTACCAAGTTTGTTATCGTAGCGCTCAACTACTTTTAAATTGTCAATCACTGATAATGTTTTTTTCAAAGAATCACTTAACTTCTCGATATAAGGTAGTTTTTTATAAATGATAGGTTCAGTTGTAAGTAAAGATGGGTTAGTTAAACTGACCTGGTTTATGTTATTATTAATTAACGGTGTTGAAAATAAAATTTTATTAATTAATTTACTTGGGCAACCATTATTAACAAAAGTTTTTTGTAGAAATTCTAAGTTTTCACGAAGAAATTCTTTATCACAAATGTTGGAGACTCTATGCTTCATGCTACGTACAGTTGAAAGTTTGTGCTTAAAGCTATGACTTGAGAAATAATTAAGATAACGTCCTGAGTAAGTAGGTTTAACGTACCAATCAAACTTAATATTTTTGAAACCGTCTCTGATTATTTTATTATCCAAAAAAGGAATGCTATTATTACTTTCCAACTCCATTGTAAACTCCATTGTAAACTGAGCATTATCATTACTGAGCATTACTGTGCATTATCCCAACATGTTCAGGATTGCAAACACACCTTCGATTTTGATAACGTTAAAATTTTGGATGTTGAATCTAATTACCACAATAGAATTTTCTTAGAGATGGTCCATATAAATTACACTAGTAATACTGTTAACTATAGAACGGATACTCAGAATTTAAGTAACATATATGCTTACTTGTTTATTAGGGACAAGACTAACCATAACTATAATCCACCAACCCAACATAATCATGATATTAAGAATGTTTCTACTTTCTCTAATGATATGGTTTTCTAGTTTTTAAGTTAGTAGGTTCATTTTTGATTGTTAATTGCATTTTCTTATTTACATAGTCTGTATTAATTATTCTGATTACGTTTTATTGTTTTTATTTGATAAATCGTTTCTTTGGTTTGAATTTTTGAAATTTAAATTTTTAAAGTTTCCGCTTTGTTTTTGGTAAATTTCGGTTTGTGCGCAGTTTCGTTTTTCGGGGTTGTGTTTGCGATCTAAAACAGGTTTTTTTTTTTCATATCAATTTTTACATTTTAACGTTCTCATCGAGTCCATTTTGTATTGTTAAATTTTACACGTTCTTGTTGAACTTTTAATTTGTTATTTTAATTTACCGATACTCAGTTTTAATGTGTTTTCTACTAAGACCAAGACGATTTTTATATTTCATGCTTTTTAAAACAAGTAAGTTTAATTTCATCTTATTTTGTTCTTTGGCGTCTTCAACATATTGTTGGATGCTCATGTTAAAAAACCTTTTCATTAATTGTAATAAAAAAATCTCCATTTTAGCAACATAAATGCTCTGAAGAAGAATGAAAAATACATTCGAAATATATTAGCAATTTTAAAAAGTTGTTTCATTAATTACTTTGTGGACCGTTTATCCTGAATAAATCATTTTTATACTTATTGCCCACGTACGGTCGTTGGATACTTCTTGCCGTTATTGGGATTAATGTGGATGTTTGTTAATTTCGGCGCAATTCGACTATTTAATATACAATCTTTATTGTAAAAGCAAACTATATTGTTTCTTGTTGCTTTTATTAAATGTGGTGGATCGAAGTAATATCCAATTATTACATCATTTACGCGAAAGTATGGATTTTCAGGAGTTATACACAATAATTGGGAAAGTGATATAAAATTGGATCCCATATCGCTTACAACTGCTACTACATCTATACCTATAGCAGTCAATTTTGTAATATGTTGTATTAGAATCTCTTTCAATTCCTTAGCGATAATTGGTTTTTCTGATAGGTAAAAGCCAATAGGTTGTTTCCATTTAAACTTAAGCGATTTTAACATTAGCACTGTCACTCTATCAGCTGGAACTGCAGTTTTTCTGAGACCATTATCTTCCAGTCCAATTATTTCATCCTTACCATAATCATAAAATGGGTGACTCTTTATAATTATATCATCTATACAAATTAAACACTTGTTGTCATCAAAATTTTTCATTTTCAAATGGAGCAGTTCATATAAATTGTCATTAAACCCAGCTGTTAATGATAATTTTTTAACAAATTGTTGAAGCACTCGTGGAGATGGTAGAATAAACATTTTTTGTAAATACCTGTAGCATTTTGGTCCAAGAAAATACAAAGCTAATGCATTTTTTTTTAAATTCATTAGTATATCTACGTCCTGCTGGAGTTCTCTTTGCTTGTTCCATTTGAATTTTCACAAAATTCGAAAATGATGGTATTAAAAATTTATCACATAGTTTTTTAAAATCTTCTGCATTAATGTCTTCTTGTTTGCTTTTTGAAATGTCGCTTTTTTTTGTAGATCTAATTTTTGGACCTTAAGCTGTCTTATAATTTGCCCATATTTATTTTTGCGTGGTGACGACCAGGATAATGACAACGGTGTTTGAACAGCTTGATCTTCCATTGTAGGGACCATAAGCATATGGTTTGTCTTACATTCGGGTGCAGAAGGTGCTGAAAAAGGTTAAATTATATCACATCTCAGAAAGAATAGTGTCACAACTCAAAAAAATGTCCATTGTGTATTTGAAGCATATTTGTTGTATTTGTTATTTCCCAATTCCCAAATATTGCATTTTTGAGAAATGTCACTGTTTTTGCTGGGGTGTGATATGTGTAGAAATAATCATAGTATACTATATAATTTAAGTATATACTAATAGTAATATCAGATATTTCAATATTTTCTAATTTTGATTGTGGTTCTTCTTTATCGATTAAACTGTGTATAGATTTACCTAAAATATAATAGATTGTCAGATATCAACTTATTTCACACCTACAATTCAAAATCTTGCATGGAAGAATTGGCACATCATTAACTCTAATCTCTATTTTATTTGTCCACTGCATCGGAACAGCTAGTGATAGCACCTGTAAAATGTATACTACAAACACGGTATTTTGAATTTAATTCTGTAGGCGTTTTGTTCATTAGTAAATCATTTCGTCCACAAGCTATGCATCAACATTTACTCCTATAAAATATTAACTTAAATCAATTCTTTTAATGTTATTGTAACATATAAAAACTTACATTTCCACATTTTTTGGGAATCTAAAGAAACTAATATTTCTTGCGCTATAATATACTACTGTGTTAGGTAGGTAGGTAGGTTATATTTGAAAATGGAAAATAATCCGAGAAAATCTGGACACGTTTGTTCATACAAAGACTGTAAAAATTTATTTTATAGCGCCACATTTAATAAAAGCAACAAGAAACAATTTACTGAATAATGTTTTTCAGTGGGAAAATCAAAGAACATCATGGGACCATATAGTTAGCTTTTACAATAAAGATTGTATATTAAATAGTCGAATTGCGCCGAAATTAACAAACATCCACATTAATCCCAATAGCTTTCAAAGGATGCGTGTAAAGTATGCAACTCAAGTAATAAGCGCTACTGTAGCAGCTGGCCTTGAGACATAAATTAAATGCATTGTCGGAAGAAGCTATGGCAACAAAGGTGTTCATTGAAAAATTTGATAGGTTATTTGATATTTTTAATTCATCGAAATACGCAGACAAAAAGTTTCAAAGACCGTTTAAAGGACAGCAGTATCAAATAAATTTTTTAAATGAAATGTTAGAGTTTTTAAGTAAACTGAAAATTTACAATAAAAATGGAAAAGACGTTGAAAACTACGTAAAATTTATAACTGCTTGGAAAATCACAATAAGGTCGTTAATGTGTATACATGACAATTTAAAAACTAAAGGATTTGAAAGTATGTTCACCCGAAGAATTAATCAAGACTGTCTTGAAAATTTTTTCGGCTATGTAAGACAGCAAGGAGGAAATTCTATAAATCCTACTCCAATTCAATTTATTCGGGCGTTCAAAAAAATGTTTTTTATGAATTTTTTTCATATAGCTACAATGAACTGTACCAATGACATGGAGGCATTTCTTCTTTGTTTAGAAAATTCATGAGCATCAAAATTCACATCAAGAAACTAATTTACAACACCAAAGAATTGAAATAAATGAATTGAGCGTAATAAATAGTGACTATCGTGCACTTACGCTGCCAGAACACAATGCATTCAAATATATTTGTGGTTATTTAATTAATAAGTGTTTGAAAATTCATTCATGCCTCATATGCAATGAGTTTGCGAACAAAAAATATGAAGTAGACCTTACTAATATATATGTACATTTAAAAGCATATCATAAGGACGACGTAAATCCATTTGCAGGTTTAAGAACACCACACGGAAATTTTTACACGTATATATACTCTGTAGAAAAGATATTTTTTGAAAATATTTTAAATTTGGTAAGTACTCCCCAAGTAGGAAGTCAATTATGTTTGATGTTCAACAAAGTGCACTTGAATCACCCATGCCCTAATTTTCCTATAAATTATCTAATTAAGTTATTTACTAGGTTTAGATTATTTTATTTGATGAAATACACAAATATAAATTTTAAAACAACAACAAAAAAAATAGGAAAGTAAATATTCTTATGAATTTATAAATTGTTATTTGTTACAATAAAAATTTTGTTTATTTTGTTTAAAAATATTATTTATATACAACACAAATCTTAACATTACCCAACGATAGCTCTCCTCAACAAAATTTAGTGCATAATGGGTTACCTAAACGCTCGCCGTTTATGCATTCCAATTTAAAGGTCCGGAGTGTTCAAGGTCATGAAAAATTGCAGGGGCACATCAAAGGTGCAGCAAGATGCGACACGAAGCGTCGCATCTTGTTTACTCTTTAATCTTTGGTTATATTCGAACTGTCATTCGCAAAATTAATCTAATTCAATGTTTTGCCATAGATAATTCAATTAAGTGCTAAATTTTCGTTCTAAGATGCCTAAATTAGCAGCTGGTTTCGTAATATTCCGAAGACTATCATCATCTATTCAATACCTTTTATTGCAAACATCTTATGGTGAACATCATTGGACACCTCCGAAAGGTGAGAACATCAAATTTAACACTTTCCTTATTAAAGGTGTAAATTTGTTTAGGTCATTTAGATCCTGGCGAGACGGATATTATTGCTGCTTATCGAGAAACTGAAGAAGAAGCTGGTTTTAAAAAGAGCGATTTAAAGGTGTTTGAAGATTCAAAAAAATGTTTGAATTATGAAGTGAAGGGTCGTATGAAAACTGTTACGTATTGGTTAGCTGAATTGGTCGATTCATCTGCTAATTTTAAGTTGAGCCATGAGCATCAAGATGGAAAATGGCTCGAATTGGATGAAGCGTGTCGATATGCAAAATATTCCGATATGCAAGGTTTATTGAAATATTATGATGATTTTATTAAAGCTAAGTTGTAAATTTTTTAAAAAATAAAGATATTAACTTTATTAAAAGAAACAGGAAAGTTTTAATTATTATTACCGCCATCTATTGGTTATTTAGCGCGGATATGAATCATTTTAATAATCACAATTTTTATAATCTTGATGGTTGCTCATGGGGATTTATTAATTCAGATAACAAAGAGGTAAATGATAAGTTTCAATGCTTTATGAGGATTCTGAGCGATAAATACAAGGATTCTTTTCCATTTAAAAAATATTCCACCAATGCCAATAACTCGCTTAACCATTACTGGTTTTTGAGTGAACTAAGAACAATGAGAGAACAACTTTATCTTTTAAATGACTTATGTAAGTACATAATATCGAAGCACATAATAATACTTCGAATTTAATCCATGGAATGAAGAAGCTATACATACAAGTGGAAATATCTAAAAATCATATTAATTTTATTAACACATTCCGGACCCAGTGTGCCACATGGTGGTACACGAATGTTGGTCGCCCTATGGCCGCGTGTACCACAAGGTGGCACACGAATTTTTTTGCATAATATTATTTATTAAATTATAATTTCTATTATATTTACTAAACAATCATGGATTTATTTATTAATTTTGTAAGAAAAAATTAATTTTATCATATAATTTATTTTTCAAGGTTTACATACACTTAGCAGCAGAAGTCTGCGTACAAATAAAGACGCCTTCTCTAAAATATACTTATTTACTTAAATACGTAGTTGGCGATGCAGGCTTTCCGATTTAAATAAAAGATAATCGGTGTCAATTATATTAGCAGAGGCTTAGAAGCTAAAAGTTAGAATGGACACGAAAGGAAAGGAAATTGAATTGGGAGAGAGAAAAATTATTGTAAAGTTATGGAAAGAGGGAAAATCTTTTCGAAAAATAGGAGAAACTGTCGGCAGGTCACACTCTTCCATTCAAAGAGTAATTAATAATTATAAAGAAACTGAAGATTGCCTCTCACGTCCGCGATCTGACCGAGAGAAGCGACCCCTTTTAACAAACTGAGAGAAGCGAAAAATTGTACAGCAGGTTAGAAGAGAACCTAGGCTGACGGCAAAAAAAATAGTAGAAAATGTACAAGAAGAATTTCATAAAACTATCAGCAAAGATACGGTGAGAAGGACGTTAAAAAAAGCTAACTATCACAGTCGCGTTGCACGAAAAAAGCCATTTGTGTCAGAGGTCAATCGTCAGAAGCGGATCGCCTTTGCAAAAAAACTTTTAGACAAGCCCATTGAATTCTGGGAGAAAGTTCTCTTTACAGATGAGAGCAAATTTTGCATTTTCGGCATTAAGGGTAAACAACTTGTATGAAGAAAACCTAATACTGCCCTTAATCCCGAAAATTTGAAAGCTACTGTAAAACACGGAGATGGTGGAGTTATGGTTTCGGGGTGTATGTGCACCAAAGGGGTGGAAAGGTTGGTTTTCATAACATCGACAATGGACCATAAAATGTATATAGACATTTTAAAAGAAAATTTGAAGCCTAGCATCGAAAACTTGGGCTTGGGGCCCGAATACTTTTTTCAACAAGATAATGACCCCAAACATTGCGCCCACAACACTAAACTTAGGCTACTATACAATACCTCAAAGCAACTTAAAACACATCCACAATCGCCGGACTTGAATCACATCGAACACCTCTGGGATTTACTGGAACGCAGGATTCGGCAACACAACATAACGTCGAAGGAAACGTTAAAAAATGTTATGATTGAGGAATGGGCCAACATCAGTTCGGACGAAACGAAGAAATTAGTGCACTCCATGCCTAAACGTTTAAGGGAGGTCATTAAACGTAAAGGTTATCCGAACTCATATTAATATAGAAACAATGATCTCATTTATGAATTTTTTATAAATACTGTCCTGACTTGTACGCAGATTTTTGCATACCCGTTATTTGTAGAATTTTTAGTTTTGATTTTTTTCTGTAACTACTGTTTCTGTTTTGTTGAAGCATATTTTGTTAATAGAATTATATGTAGTTAATATACAAAATAAAAAAAAATCAAGTTTATCACATTAGATTATGACTCTTATTTTTTCAATTAAAGTATTACAAGTTTTTTGTACGCAGACTTCTGCTGCTGAGTGTATTTAAAATAATTGTAAAACTTTGAATTTTTCTTTAAAGTTGTTGTTGAGTCTAATGGTAAGCGCTATGAAACGCAATAGTAAATATTTTACGTCCGGTTTCATGCTGCTAGCTGCCACGCCGTGCTGGCTCAGTGGCTACTCAGACAGAGTGGACAGAGAGGATTTGATGCATGTATCTGCCGGATAAGACAGCTCAAAAAAACATGTATTTCTTTAATGTTACTTAAAATCATTGAAAATTCCGTAGTCAGCTGTGAAAGCCTGAATCAAGAAGTCAAAATTAACAAACAGGTTATAAAATTATTTCTAAAATTTTTAAACATGTGTAGTACATCGTAAATGTAAAATATTGTACTTTTTTATGTACGACATAAGGTTTATTTGTACTAACATTTAGTTTTTTCATAGCTGAAGTATTTAATAAAACAATAATAATTGTGTAGGTAGGTTAAATTTTTATTTAAAAAATTAATACTTAAAATTAGCCCATTATCGTAAAGAACTAACATATAAAATTATGAATTATTATTATTTTAGAATTTATCATCATAAATCATTTTATGGTTTAATAGCTAATAGTAACAATTAATATTCTATAAATATAAGCTACGTTATCAAGTAATGTCATCACACTTGAACAAATTTTATCACAATACTTCATATTAGGAATTGCATTTGAAATCGTAAGACAACTCTTGCATTTAAGGCCTACCTAACTGGCGAAAAAATCGAAACGAAATTCGGTGGTAAACACGCTCCGAATCTCGATACCGGTCATGAATCGATCGATACGTCGCGCCAAAGAGTAAGCTGTCTCGCGTCAAGCGGGATACATTTTTATTAAAAACTATATAAAAAATAAAATAAAAATAATAAAAATTAAGCAATGGCTGAATAAAGCGTTATTTGTGGGTTTAGGTATTACATAATCCACTCAAAACAGAATGTTTAATAGTACCTTTAAGCAGAGACATCTAGTATTGAATAGGAGAAGCTTTGTATTCAATGTCGATTACACTGCCTACTTTATCTTACTTTAACTCGCGTCCCATTACATGCAATTATTTGTTTCCCAATTTTACCATTAGGTGGGCTATCTATATATGTATAATCAAAGCTACAGGTAGCCCTCCTCTAACACGGTATCTTATAACACGGTTTCGCTATAACACGATTCGTAAATTGCGGGAAACCTCCTACAACACGGTATCCTACAACACGTTTTCGCTATAACGCGATGAGAAAACTGCAAATCCTTTGTACATACAACACTGTATGTACTTATACAGACCGGGTAAAGTGCCCGACGCGGCTCTGCGAGCCACGTGCACGATGTCACTTCCAAATTGCTGGAAGAGCAAGACGGTTGTTCCTCTTATCGGGCCCTATGTCCCCCGTAGGACATTGGGGTACGCCCAGTTAGGGTGGGAACACACGATTGCTGCTTAATAATTAGGCAACGCCTACGATAGTTCTGGTTTAAAATGCGTGTGTTTTTTCAGTCAGTTTTCCGTGTGGTTTTCGTACGTTCTTTACTTTCATCTCCGTGGCCTGAAAACAAAAGTGTCTCACGCTGCTACTCGGTAGTCTACGTCGCGCCACGGTGTCTTAAAGAACAATTTTTTTATCTTTAAGACATTAAGCTTCAGCCCCAAGCAATGTCAGGTAAAGATAAAACAACGTTCAAGAGAAAATTCATTTCTTTGGAAGTAAAGATTCAAATCTTGGATCGTCTATCGAAAGGAGAAAAAGCATCCCACATTGGGAAAAACCTTAATTTGAACGAAGCAACAATTAGAACAATCAAGAAAAATGAAAAAGAAATCAGAAGTGCAGTTGCCGCAGGATCTTCGACATCCGCAAAACGTTCAGCCCGCCCCAGACCAGCAATAATTGAGAAAATGGAAAAGGCCCTCAGCATTTGGATTGACGATTGCTGTCAAAAAAAAATTCCATTAGATGGCAATATTATAAAACAAAAAGGATTAAAAATTTGCAACCATCTCAAACAATAAGGAGAATCCTCTGTCAATCCAGATTTTGTGGCGAGTAAAGGTTGGTTCGAGAAATTCAAAAAGCGTTTTGCGATTCATAGCATAAGAATCCAAGGAGAGTCTGCGTCGGCTGATCATGAAGCTGCTAGGACGTATCCAGAAAAAATTCAAAACATTATAGCCGAGCAAGCATACACAGCAGATCAAGTTTTCAATGCCGACGAAACTGGGCTTTGGTGGAAAAAAATGCCCAGTAAAACTTTCATATCGAAGACAGAAAAAACTGCACCCGGATTTAAGGTGTCCAAAGATCGTTTAACGCTCCTTTTGTGCAGTAATGCATCGGGGGACTTCATGACAAAACCGATGCTAGTGTACAGATCTTCGAATCCTCGTGCACTAAAAAACGTGAATAAAAACACCTTGCCGGTATACTGGACAGCAAATTCGAGAGCTTGGGTAACAGGACATTTATTTAGAGATTGGTTTTTGAATTGTTTTGTGCCAAGCGTTGAGCGGTATTTAAAGCGAAAAAATTTGAGCTGCAAGGCGCTGTTGCTATTAGATAATGCTCCATGCCACCCACAAGATTTAACACATCCCAACATCAAAATAATGTTCTTACCACCGAACACTACTTCGTTGCTCCAACCACTGGATCAAGGTATTATTTACACTTTTAAAACATATTACATAAGAAGATCGTTACAGTGGATTTTAGACGCAACCAATTCGCAATCAATTAGCGTAATGGAAGCATGGAAGAAATTTTCCATCAAGCACTGCATCGATATCATATCTTTGTCACTGAATGAAATAAAAACATCAACATTAAATGCGTGTTGGAAGAAGATATGGCCCTCTGCAATTGAAACGGAAAACATACGTGAAACATTAGAAAATGAAATTGGTGCGATATTAGAAGTCGCTAAATCAATCGGAGGCGAAGGTTTTGTGGATATGGCTTCCAAAGACATTGAAGATTTATTAGTGGAAGAAGAAGTTGACGAAGCGGAATTAATCGAAATGGCATCCCTAGATGCAAATCAAATCGATTTTGAGGACGCTAGCTCTGACGAAGATTGTGCAGACAAGAATTTAACATTAAAAAAATTACAAGAAGGCCTATGCTTAGCGGAAAATCTGGAATCATTTTTCTTGAATGAAGACCCTTCGACGGAAAGAAGTCGAAAATTCAAAAGGGAGCTGCAAAACTGTTTAGCTCCATACCGGGAAATTTACAATGATCTAATAAGAACCAGCAAGCAAAGTTCCATTACAGATTTTTTTAAGAGGGGAAAACATACAAAAACTTTAAATAACGAAAAAAGTTCAGAAAGTGAAGGCGATGTCGTTCCACCGAAAAAACGTTCTCGGTTGATTATACTGAGCAGTGACGACGAGTAAATTCATTAAATTATGGTTGCGTTAGATTAAAATATTTTTTTTATACTTTGTGTTGTACATACATTTATATTTTTAATAAAAATTACGTTGTTTATGTCGAATTAAGAAAAATATTTGTTTTTAATAAGTTTTTGGAACGTAACCCCCCTTTTTGCACTAGCTCTGGGTCTCATGCAACACGGTTTCACACAACACGGCATTTTCTAGGAACCTAACTACCGTGTTATAGGAGGGTTGCCTGTATTTTCTTAGATTAGCAACCTAAAATTCTTTGTTTCTAATCTCACAAACATTTTAAGCACTCTTCAAGTACAGGCCATTTAGATTTACTGTAACCCAACATTCTTTTATACTCTGTACCTATCAAGTCATAGAATTTTTTTACAGTTTCAATGCGTACATTACAAATATTAAAAAAGTAAGTTTTGACAATAATGCATTCTAAATCAATTAGTAAGCAACCGGCAATTTTAATTACATTGTAGACATTATGAGCTTCACAGCCAATCCCTATTAGTTCTTGTTCCAACAATGTGCTCGGTTTTGTATAAACATTGTTTACACTTTTTCTATTTACCCCCCTTCAAGTTTCAAAAGAATTTACACTTACATTTAGGCATGTTGGGTATAAGTCTCGCAAAAAAACAAACGAAATATTACTAATAACAAAAGCTGTGGAAATACAGCTAGATACTTAATGAGATATATGCACTTATGTGATTATGAAAACGGGACGTTTTAAAGTTTATTCGGGACGATGGGACTACTAATAGAAGAACGGGACAATCCCGTTCAAAACGGGACGTATGGTCACATAACCGATTACTCAAAGGAATATAATATTTTCATATTATTTATGAAAAGTCTTTTTGGGTAAAAAAAATCAAAATGAAATCATACTAATTTTATAATTTGAGTATGCAGCTTATACTACAAGTTCATTCTTAGAAAAGTTTCTCTCGTTTGCCGTTAGAGTGCGTTAGAGGCAGTACGAGTTAGAGCAATCCACCTCGACCGGTTAAATAACTATGTATATCTATAAACAAGGCTAATAACTTCCAAATTTAGTCATTTTATCTTAATAAAATAAAACTAAATTAAAAGAGTTGGGTTCACCAACGACGACATCTATTATAATAAAACGTAACTAATAATGAGTCATCCAACTGACAATTCGCTGTTTATCTGTCAAAATTTCTATCTTGGCCGTTTTTCAATAACGCATTACGTTTTATTTCTATCACTTTTAATTTAAGTATTAATTTCACAAAACCTTAGATAGTGTATCGTGCAAAATAGTAATATACAAAATGAGTTTCTTCAAAGATTTGTTTGGTAGTAAGAAAAAGGAGCCAACCACTGGAGAGGCCATCCAAAAGCTCCGCGAAACCGAAGATATGTTAATGAAAAAACAGGATTTTCTTGAAAAGAAAATCGAAATGGAGGTAACGTTAGCGAAAAAGAACGTGTCGAAAAATAAGCGAGCCGCAATACAAGCGTTGAAAAGAAAGAAGCGTTACGAGAAACAACTACAACAAATCGATGGGACTTTAAGTACAATTGAGATGCAACGGGAGGCTTTAGAAGGGGCTAACACCAACACGGCGGTTCTTACAACGATGAGGCAGGCGGCCGATGCGCTAAAACTTGCGAATAATCACTTGGATGTGGATAAAGTGCATGATATGATGGATGATATTGCCGAACAGCAAGATGTTGCGAAAGAAATCTCTGAAGCTATTAGTAATCCGGTCGCTTTTGGACAAGATGTTGATGAAGATGAATTAGAAAAGGAATTGGAGGAATTAGAACAAGAAGCGTTGGAAGATGAGTTACTTAGAGTCGGTCCATCAGCTACTGACGAATTACCGGCTGTTCCACAAGATGAAGTTGCCGTTAAACCTAAACCAGCTCCAAGTAAATATTTTTAGATTAAAAACTAGAAAATTTTTAATAACAGATGAAACATAACCTATATTTGTCATTTTAGATTTTTAAGATATTTTTAATCTGATGAGTCATATCAAAAGATTACTCATATTTATTTAGCTTATTCTATGCATTCCAATATAAGATAACCTTTTATGATAAATTTTAATTGTTTTTAATTTTTTTTTTTAGGAAAAGTGGAAGAAGATAAAGATGATTTGGAAGCACTCCAAGCTTGGGCAAATTAAATTCAGTTTTGGAATAGACACACTTACCTTGTTATATATAGAGAGATTTAACTTATATGAGTAAAAGAAACATAATATTCGGGCAATGGCGTTCATCGCATCAGCGTAAGTTAATTTAGGTGCATCGCGTATTGTAAAAAATTAAAAACTTATAACAAACAATGAAATTACTATTATAAAGGTGTAATTTTCTTTTCTAAATATGTTATCACACGCAAGTCTATGCTTAAAACTGAGGAAGGATGCGGAATATAATTATTTCAATCGAAGAATAGGTTATGTTAAATTTAAGACATACTTAGAAATTTTATTATTTCGTAATTTGTATATTGCTATTAATAAATAAAAATGAAGAAAATTATTAATTTTAATAATATTTTATTTTGTATTTAATAAATTTTATTTTTTACCTTCAAGTTGGTATGAATTTTTACAACAATAAAATATCTATTTAATTAATATTCTTTACTGATATTAATTAAAATTAGCCTTAATTAACCATAATAAGCCATTAAAGCGCTTTTTAATGATTAAAAAATTGTAAAACAAGTTAAAGATTTCTTTTATTGAGGTTGGTATTAGGTTTAAAAAAATTAAAATTTAATTATTTTTGGGCTATTATACATCTAAATCATTTTGAAAATATATTATGATTCAATAATATAATTATTTGTTGTTAATTTTGTAAATGAATGAAACAAAGTTGCTCAAATTTGTATTTTTTAAAAGTGAGGTTATGTAAAATCTTAAAACGTCAATTTTTACGTCAATCATCAAAAAATGTGAAAAAATTCGATTTGTTAAAGCCATTTAAAATATTAATTCTTAAATAAGTACTAATTTCAGTGTTTTCCTAAATGACTCAAATAGATATAATATTTAAATCGTGCGCCAACAACAAGTTATTGTATGACAGACGCGATCCCGATTTATTTTTTATTCAACATATCACACGTTGTGTTCACGAATGAACTACGTCAGGATAAATCGGGAATAAAACGAGCGTGTGCGTGTAAATTCGTTCGTCCGTTCGTTTCCTTCGAGTCAGTGGTTCAAAATAGAATTTTAGGGAACGATGTGCCATTGAAAAAATGAACGAAGAATCATTGAAAAACCGCGTTTATTACGCCGCCAAAGATGGAATGCCCATAGCGCTTTATCAATTATTAAGCGATAAAACCAAAGAGGAGGTTAATAAATTATTAAATGAGGTAAGATTCGGGAATATTCTGAGAAAAGGTTTCGCGAAAAACAAAATACCTTTGTGTCAAAACAGAACAATGGACACTTTCTTTTGTTTTAAGTTAGCACAATAAATTTTTTTCTTTTAAAGACTGTGGTTGAAGAGGATGGACAGCAATGTACGCCGTTAATTGTGGCTTCAAGATGTGGCCACGAGAAGGTTGTGAAGATTTTGTTATCAAATTTTCAACCCGATTTAGAAATAGAGGGTATTGTGAAGTTTGATGGGTATGTTATTGAAGGTGCAAGTGCCTTATGGTGTGCAGCTGGAGGAGGTAAATTATTTCAATAATAAATACACCAAATAATCATTCTTCATTATTTTTAAGGTCATTTAAACGTCGTAAAATTGCTTGTAAAGGCAGGTGCTGATGTCAACCATCCAACAAGGACCAATTCTACTCCATTAAGGGCTGCTTGTTTTGATGGCTGGCTTGATATTGTTAAATACCTCACTGATCATTATGCAAATATTAATATTGCAAATAAGTATAATAATACTTGCTTAATGATTGCAGCTTATAAGGGGCACTTAGACATTGTAAGTAAACAAAATTTAGAAAATACGAGTTAAAAATCTTTTAAAACGTGATTATATCATTACAAAAAAACTTGACATCAAGGTCTCTAAAGCGTATTCTATAAGGTTTTTATGGACTTAACAAGAGCATTTTTTATGGACATAACAAGGGGTAGATGTTAAAATGACTTAAAAAAAAGGAGAATGAAGACATAAGGAAAGAAATTTTATCTAACACACATAGAGACAGGAATAATTATGAAAAGAAATGATAGCAGCGCTGGGATACGAACCCAGGTCTCCAGTTTGCTGGACTGTTGCACTAAATAAGTAAAAATATATAAATAGTATAAATAGTGCATTCTTGTCTCTACCTGTGTTAGGTAAAATTTCTTTCCTTCTGTTTTCATTTATATGTTACACATAAAAATTCCAATTAATGTTTAAAAAAAGGAGGTTTGAGGTTTTTCATATAATTTTTTTGTGAGGTACTAATTTAAAATAACATGAAAAGATAAATTTGTTTCTAATAAAAGGAAGAACAATTTTTACATAAATTGAAAATTTAAATAATCTTATATTCATTCTTATTAAATCATCTACAACATAGATATGAGAGGATTGCATGAATACAGCAAAAACCATCATAATTTCAAATTTGATTGGATTGGGTTGAATCAATGAAGATAAATCTTATCTTATCCAAAATTATTTGATTATTATGAACAATTTTAATAAATGAAGTCTGTCCAGATATTTTAATTTTTGCATTATGAAAGAATTTTGCAATAAAAATCATTAATTATGACATTTAAGAGATTTTGACGTGGTTACTGTAGAAGTATAAAGCCAAATTCTAAGAAATTATGGATTGTGAATCCTTATACCACTAAGGCCAGGCGCGCACATACGATTTTAGTTATTACTTGTCGCAGCGACATAAAAGTAGTAGTCGCAAAAAATTTGTATGGTCGCGCATTTGCGACTGATTAATCGTGACTAGAGCCTAGTATCAACATGGACTTCATAGAAACCGCTTGTATAGTGGCTCTGTTATTACGAAAGAAATTAAGAAAGCAACGGAAAAGAAAATTTTGGGTGCATCCAATTTCATCTGACAGAGAACATCGGGCTCAATTTTACATTCTTCATGAAGATTTAAGAAAGCATCCTCGTAAATTCTTTAACTATTACAGAATGAGTGAAAAATCTTTTCTTGAATTATTAAAAATAATAGGACCGAAAATATCGTACCAAAATAGTAAATGGAGAAAATGTATACCACCTGAGGAATGTCTTGCAGTAACAATAAGGTAAGAAGGTACTTACCAGCTTTTGTTTTGTGTCGTCGTTCTGCCAAATTAACTAGATATTTTCTGCAAACTACTATTAGACTAGATATATAGAAGTAGATATTAAAAATAAGGTTAAATAATAAATATATGTTCTATTTGTTTAATTTAATTAATTTATTGATTTGACAAGTCAAAATATGCATTGTCACCATCAGAAAAAATGGTTGCTAATGATGTGAACTGTGCAGAGTTGACCGTTGATGTCGATGGCTCGGAGTAAATACTTTCATTGCCTCCTTGTTGCTGTTGTTGAAAATTTTATCTTGGAAATTGCACTTGGTCTACCGGACGGTTAGGTAAATATCATTTTTCATGATATTTAAGATTTCAATTTTCGCATAATGTTTTTGGTCATTAGTTAATTTTTTGAACATTAGAACAAGCATAAGTGAAAAATTTTTATCTTCGTCGATTGTTTCACATTGCTTATCCTCCAATATTTTCAGTAACTTTTCTTCATATGGAATTGTTTAAGCACAGTTTTTCTTGCAGCCCTTCTTTTAGATATGGATGTACTTTCCGACTTTCTGTATTGGTTGCTAAAGAAGGAGAAGATATCATTTCTTGATTTTCACATGCGACTACGACTGAACAGTCGCATGTGCGTGCATGTTCATTCTTGTTCATGTGATACATTTAAAGACGCGACAATCGCGTCGTTACAAAAATGTCATTTAGTCGCATATGCGCGCATTTGTATTTAATGCTATGTGTGTTATTTTTGCTTAGGCCTTAGGCCAGGCGCGCACATGCGATTTTCTGTCGCGCGACTGTTTGGTAGCTAAAATAACACACATAGCATTAAATACAAATGCGCGCATATGCGACTAAATGATAGCAGCGATTAAAAAGATGTAACCTGCTCCATTTTTGTAACGACGCGATTGTCGCGTCTTTAAATGTATCACATGAACAAGAATGAACATGCACGCACATGCGACTGTTCAGTCGTAGTCGCAGCACAGGTCGAAGTTGGTGTATAGGATAATTATTACAACAAATTTATTAAAAATGGCTGAATCTTCAGAAGTGTCTGATAATAGTGACAATGACTTGACATCTAGTGTCTTAGACACAGAAACTATTATTATCGAGGTAGAAAAAAGACCAGCTCTTTACAACAAACATTTGAAAGAGTATACTGACCGAAATTTAAAGGAAAAATTGTGGGGAGAAGTGTGATGATATCTTCTCCTTCTTTAGCAACCAATACAGAAAATTCGGAAAGTACATCCATATCTAAAAGAAGGACTGCAAGAAAAACTGTGCTTAAAACAATTCCATATGAAGAAAAGTTACTGAAAATATTGGAGGATAAGCAATGTGAAACAATCAACGAAGATAAAAATTTTTCACTTATGCTTGTTCCAATGTTCAAAAAATTAACTGATGACCAAAAACATTATGCGAAAATTGAAATCTTAAATATCATGAAAAATGCAAAAAACGTCGGAAATCCTCCAGTTTTTTACAGTTCAATGCAACAATCTTATTCTCATCTTTATCCTAACCGTCCGGTAGACCAAGTGCAATTTCCAAGATCAAATTTTCAACAACAGCAACAAGGAGGCAATGAAAGTATTTACTCCGCGCCATCGACATCAACGGTCAACTCTGCACAGTCCACACCATCAGCAACCATTTTTTCTGATGGTGACAATGCATATTTTGACTTGTCAAATCAATAAATTAATTAAATTAAACAAATAGAACATATATTTATTATTTAACCTTATTTTTAATATCTACTTCTATATATCTAGTCTAATAGTAGTTTGCAGAAAATATCTAGTTAATTTGGCAGAACGACGACACAAAACAAAAGCTGGTAAGTACCTTCTTACCTTATTGTTACTGCAAGACATTCCTCAGGTGGTATACATTTTCTCCATTTACTATTTTGGTACGATATTGTCGGTCCTATTATTTTTAATAATTCAAGAAAAGATTTTTCACTCATTCTGTAATAGTTAAAGAATTTACGAGGATGCTTTCTTAAATCTTCATGAAGAATGTAAAATTGACCCCGATGTTCTCTGTCAGATAAAATTGGATGCACCCAAAATTTTCTTTTCCGTTGCTTTCTTAATTTCTTTCGTAATAACAGAGCCACTATACAAGCGGTTTCTATGAAGTCCATGTTGATACTAGGCTCTAGTCACGATTAATCAGTCGCAAATGCGCGACCATACAAATTTTTTGCGACTACTACTTTTATGTCGCTGCGACAAATAATCGCATGTGCGCGCCTGGCCTAAGATGGATTCCGTTGAGGCTATATTAGTCACATTATCTTTGGTGCTACTTTTACGTAAGCAGCCGAAACGTGGGCAGCGAAAGCAGCGTCAAAATTGGATGCACCCATTTAATAAACAAAGAGTACTTAGTGGGCATTATGTAGCAACGTTTAAACAACTAAAAAACTGTAAAGTGGCAACTAGATGTAATTTCACAGATCTTCATTTAGATTTTAAATGTGGACATACTACTGCACGTAGAATTGTTAAAGAAACTGTGGAAGTAATATGGAATAAATTAAAAGACATCTCCATGCCAAAACCAACAGAAGTCACATTTAAAAACCGCTGAAGGATTTAAGAAATATACTAATTTTCCTAACATAATTGGAGCAATTGATGGAAAACATATAAGAATTATAAAACCATGTCATACCAGCTCAGAATATTACAATTATAAACATTCATAGATATAGATGTTGGATGCTATGGAAAGAGCTCAGATTCAACAATACATGACAGCAGCGATTGGGCAAGAAAGATGCGACAAGGAAATTATAATATACCTCAACCAAGACTTATATCTAACAATGGAATACCTATACTGTTTTCGTGTATTGGTGATGAAGAGGTTGCCTTATCACAACACTTACAAACAGCATACGCTGGTAAACATTTACCACGAAATAGGAGAATATACATTTACCGGTTAACGCGCGCAAGGCGTTATATTGAATGTACATTTGGTATATTGAGTAACAAATTTAGAATTTTCAACCGCCCCTTAAACGTTAATATTGATTTTTCTACGAATATTGTTAAAGCTTGTTGCGTATTGCACAATTTCATACGTAAGCGTGATGGATATAAGTTTGATCACACTTTGAGTATAGTTGGGTTCCAAGATCCACCTGCCAGTGATAATTTACAATTAGTTGGAATTCGAAAATCAGAACTAGATGGTACTACAATCCGAAACATTTATACAGATTATTTCACTGGTGAAGGTTCTGTACCGTGGCAAGATTCAAAAATTTAAAATACTCTCACTTAGTTATATAATATTTTTATATAAAATATTTTCAGATAAAATATTTTTATTTCATTAAATTAAATAGCTTACCACAAGCATTCTTTTCTATATTTGTTTTTCGAACAAATTCAGAATCAAATATCTCATTAATTTCTTCCCATGCCTTTCTTTTTGCAACTTTATTTGAAAATTCTGGAAGGCGCGAGTCCCATATTACAGGACGATTTCTGATTGCTACTATAAGTGATTCTGTGTTGAAAGATTCCATTTTACGTGACAGACAATGTATAATGACAGACATCAATTTTTCTGTAGCGAGTTAGTCGCATCAAATTTGATGTGACTAACGCGCGTTTCATAAACACGCGACAGGCCCTAAGGATTCATAACACACTTGGTATTGAGGCGACCAACATCTTCTCAACTACCGAGCACGCCCGAACAGATCAAAGGTTACAATTGTAGGGATGTATCCTCGTCTCTGAATACGTTCCATAGACTTTGCAGTAACACAGTGAATACTTACAAGATAACATAATTTCGTGTTTTTAGCATAAAAATCAACAACAACAGAAAAACTAAAATAGATAGTGACATACTGTTTATATAAACATTGTTTTTAATGAACCATAAACATTAATCCTTAGGCAAACACAACCCAAATATGGGGACTCTGGGGAATTGCCAATAATCTCCAATATCATATAAAAGTTTTACTATAAAATTTAATTCAAACGTAAAAATTAAAATTGATGGAAATAAGTGTTATGGATGAAAATTATTCGTTTTGGTCTAAGGATTCATTATTTGTAACTCCTTTTAATATGCATATTATAGTTTTGCAGTAATTAGTACAATATCATAATTGATGATTTTTATTGCAATATTCTTTCATATCTCAAAAATCAAATGGATGGTCAAAGACCTCATTGACTAAAATTATTCATAATGATGTGAAAAGGTATAATTCATAACCAATTACAAACTGAACATAAAGAATTTAACGATTTTGCGTTAATAGTATCAAGCCAGACGCGTTATCTATGAGAAACATTAGTAATTTAAGTTGATTCACTCCTTCTACATCTTAATATAGGTATGTAGTCCCCTATAAGAAAGATTCAGAACACATCGTGGACGTTGCTTGAGGATAAGGCGATGTCAATCTTCCAAAATCAACGATTTCGTGTTAATAACATCAATTCAGATGCGTTATCTATGAGAAACATTGGTAATTTGGGCCGATTTGCTCCTTCTACATGTTAATGAAGGTTTAGTCTTCTATAAGAAAAGTTGCCATCACATCGTCCAGGTCGCCTGCAGGCGAGGCGCTACAATCTTCCAAAATCAACGATTTCGTATTAATAATGTTAGTTCAGACGCGTTTCAGACATTGGTAAGTTGAACCAATTCGCTCCTTCTACATGTTAATAAAGGTGTTCAGTCTCCTATAAGAGAAGTTAAACATTGGTAATTTGTATCTAGAGTATTGAGAATTCATTATCACTTTATATTATTATACAGGATGTTCCGTAATGATATGCGAATATTGAAAGGGGTGATTCTACATCGAAAATTAATGATAGTTTCTTATATAAACTATGGTCCCAAAATGTTCCGTTATTAAAATACAGGGTGTTAAAGTTTTTTTTAAAAAAAAGGGTATTAATTAATATTTTCGGAATCGCTTTAGGTATTTTTATGAAATTTGGCATATTGTGATTATTAATAAAGACGCATATCTTTCAATACAAATCTAATCTCTATCTTTAACAGTGGCGTACGTACGAGCACTGACTTTAATATTTTTAAAGAAAAAAATGGTACGCCAATGGTTTTTTCCCAAATAATAGTTATTTATGTACCAAGTCAGCAAAGTGAATTTTTATCGAACGAGCCTGAGTTTACGAGTCGAGCGAGCGAGGCGAGTTCGATAAAATATATTTTTAAACTCCCCCTTCAATTTGACAAATAAAAGCCCTCTTGAGTTTTTGGACTGCAAGGCGCCGTTTTTGAGAGAAAAAATAAAAACCGTCGGTTGCTCAACAGAAATAATATTGTAATTATTAAGGATACAATTTTGCAATAAATCTAGGTGGTTGAGCCTAAATGTATGTACATATCATTTATTGTTTTACGTACGTTTGACATTTCAAACAACTCTTTGTAGTTAAAATCTGTTTACTGTTAATACCTTATTTGTAAATACCTTTTTTTTAGAAAAACTTTAACACCCTGTATTTTAATAACGGAACATTTTGGGACCGTAGTTTATATAAGTAACTATCATTAATTTACGATGTAGAATCACCCCCTTCAATATTCGCATATCATTACGGAACATCCTGTATATAAAATATCAATATTGAACTAAAATTAGAACCAACACTAGCACTAACACTATAACTATCACTAGGACTAAGACTAGATATAAAACTAGACAAAACCTTCGAGCTTTGCAGTGCGTTTTTTTGAAAAAATGTGACACTTCAAACCAGTTTCTGAAGAAGGTGTAACATGGCATCCAAAACGTTAAACATTTTTTCAAAAAATGCACAGCCAAACCCGAAAGTTTCTAATTTTAGATCTAGTGTTAGTCCTAGTGATAGTTCTAGTGTTAATTCTAATTTTAGTTCAATTAACACCGGTCGTGAAAGATTTCATATTTATAAAATATCAATAATTGACTTTACGCTAAGTGATAAAAATTTTTTATTCATGTTCTTAATTGATTTCGATTTTACAAATTATCTTCAGAAAGAGGCAAGTCAATTAAACCGAAAATGAAGCATCACTAACATTTAAAACATTATTTTAAAATAAATTAAAATAAAATAAACTTCGTCACAAGATCAAGCACAACCTATCAGGTTATCGAAATCGATTAAGGACATGAATAAAAAAGAATTATCACTTTTTGTTAATATAACGTCAATTATTGATATTTTATATATAATTGGTAATTTGTGTCGATTCGCTCCTTCTACATCTTAATAAAGTTATGTAGTCCCCTATAAGAAAACTTACCATCACGTCGTCTACGATTTTGTGTTAATATTATCAATTCCTACGTATTCTCCATGAGAAACATTGGTAATTTGACTTTATTCGCTTCTTCAACATGTTAATAGAGATGTATAGTAGTCTCTAATAAAAAAACTTATCGTTACTTCACCGAGGTCGCTTGCAGACGAAGCGCTACAATCTTCTAAAATAAATGATTTTGTCTTACGCGTCTAAATTGATATTAACACAAAATCGTCTATATTGAAAGAGTGCAGTCATCACCCGCAACGGACCTCGGCGATGTGAAACACCTTTATTAACATGTAGAAGGAGCAAATCGGTTCAAATTACCAATGTTTTTCATGAATAACGCGTTTGATTTAATATTATTAACACAAAATCTTTGATTTTGGAAGATTGTAGTGCCTCGGCGACGTGATGATATGTTTTCTTATAGGAGACTAAATATGTTTATTAAGATGCAGGTGGAGCGAATCGACTTAAATTAGCAATGTTACTCTTGGATACGGCTCTGAATTGATATTGTTAACACGAAATCGTCTAGTTGGCGAAGTGACGATAGGTTTTCTTATAGAAGACTAAACACCTTTGTTAAGATATACATAGAAAGGGTGAATCGATTCAAATTACCAATGTTTCTCATGGAAAACGCGTTTGAATTGATATTATTAAGACGAAGTCGTTTATTTTGGAATATTGTGGCGACTCGCCCGCAAGCGACCTTAGGGAAGTGAAAATAAGTTTTCTTATAATAATAATAACTTAATGACGATAATTTCATTCACTATCAGTTACATACAATAGGTAGTAGGTTAGATACATACAATAACAATAAAAATAACAGCAACAAACATTTCGTGTTTACCGTCGCATTTGTCAATAAATATATTTCACTAAAATTAAATTTAAGTAACATTAAACATGTTGGACGATAGACTTTTCCTGAGATAGTTGTCGTAATAGGTCAAATAGTAAGCCTTCTCGAGGAGATATCATTTTATCACAATCTTAAAACGCTCAAAAGGTAACTCAGTACACTCTCACACGGGGCTATATTGAACATTTTAATGCCAATAGTATCAATATTCTTTTGACCCTTGGATAATCTACTAAATTTAGGTATTAAGTAAGATTTATTTCTAGTTTCCTAGATGTGCATGTCGCTATGTGTCATAAATTTATCCGCATTTTCTCATACACATATGAAACATTCATAAATGTAGAGAGACGGCAAAGTTATTATGCTTAGTTCCACAAAAGATTGGCGACAGTCTTCTCTATACCTTTTTTTATTTAATATCCTAATAGTTCTCCTCTGTAACCTAAAGACTCTCTCAAAATTACCTACATAGCCCCATATAATATAATAATAATATAATATAATATTTATTAAATCACGTGGGCTACATAAGTAGATGTGACAAGTCAGTACATAGAACATCAAAATACAACAGCAAATTATACAATCTGTTAAAACTAACATAAGTCACTACATATCTAAAAATTCTCGTTTAGAGTAAAAACCATACCATAAGACTCTCAAAATACGTCTCGAAACGTTCGTACTCAACAGCAGAAGAAGGTAAATGTTGGAACCAAGCTTTTTGTAAATGAAAGAAATGTGATGGTCTTTTTGAGCACAGTTTTTTTGACACAGTTTTGAGCCTGCAAGTTGAAACTGCAATTGGGAGTGTTATCCGGATACTGCCAAAACGAGAATACGGAAATTTTGAGAGACGGCAAAGTTATTATACTTATTTAATTTTTTTTATTTCACTAAAAATTATTACCAATCCATCAGATAAATTTGACACATTTTGCGGCAAATCATTGATATATATCAAAAACAACTGTAGTTCCAAAATTGAACCTTGAGGCACACCTATCGTAATTGCTCACCTAGTTGTCGGTCTGCCATCACATTTTATCACTTGACCGCTATTTGTTTAGTACAGTGTAATTAATTTGACACTACTGTCATAAAAGTTGTAATTTTTTCAATTTAGCAATTAACAGGTCATGCATCACACAGTCAAATACCTTGCTGAGGTCACAGACAGTTGCTACAGCATATTCCCTATTCTCATAGGCCTCCATTATATTATTTATGGAAGATACTGAGAGAAAGTAAACAAGTTATTTTTCTCAAAATAGTCAATAATTTGGTTTTCCAATGCTTTTTCCATTCTTTTCGAGAAAATCAGATTTTAAATTTAATTTTTACTTTGGTTAATATTTTATTATAGTTATGATTTAAGTTTATTTCAATGTATCCTAACAACCTCTGATTTATTACAAGCATATAGGTTATTTAGGATATTCAAGCGTTCGCACATATTTTTAAGTTCTATATTCATCCATTTTGCTTTTTGCATTTTGATGATTTCAATCAATCACAGATATTTCTTTCTCATGAAAAGCAGTCGAGACCACATACATTATTTTATCCATGAATAATCTATGTTAATGTCAACATTGTGAACATTAAAATTTATGAATATATTATCAATACAATTTACACCCCTGGTGACACCATCCACCATCTGAAAAAAAAACCTATCAGCCTACTCGCTTCTCCGTCATTCGTGCCTAACATTGAAATCTCCGGTTACTATTACTTTCCTGTTACTGTACATAAATAGCACATCGTTCAAAAGATCCAGAAAGACATTCAGGCGGCCTTTGGGAGATCGATAAATATTTAAAATTATAATATCTTTATTCAATAAAACATCACTTATTTCAAAGTGTAGTTCACGCGACAAACGACTAACAAATTCAAGAGTTTCAAATTTTTTTTGTTCATTTATAATTATCACTACTTCATCATGAATATGAATATTTCTACTAAAAGATGAGAAATTAAGGTTGATCAGATTTTAGCTAACTGTCTGTAAAGCAAAGCACTTTGTACTCTTAGTCGATCGGGTAACCCTCCAAGACATTTAACTCACTATTCAACCGCCGAACATTTGACTACAATAATTCCAAATTATGATCTTTTTTTACAATATTTCTATTCGTCAACAATGGCAAAAACCTGATCATTACAGCAGATAGTAACAAGATTGTGATTTCTAGCTACATTAAAGTGTTGATTTTCTTGTAGTAACTTTGCTATACAATTAAAAAGTTTTTTTTCCTTTCGACATCATGTGTATGCCATGTTGTTTTTTCAGCCTTGTTTAAAAGCTCATTTCTATCTACAAAATATTTCATATATTTATCAAATTTGCTTAAAAAGGTATACACGTTGCGTTAAAATTATAAATATTTTCGTTTAAGTCGTGTTTATTTGTCCAATAGGTGAATAGATACATAAACAAAGTTTTGAACAATCATGCAGCCACTTTAGTTTGGCATAAACATGTACTGGTACACCGCTGTAACCAAGCATTTTATTTGTTTCCGCAAAAACAATAACAATCATTTTTACTAAAATCAAAACATATTTTCTTAACATTCTCCAATACATTTACGAAACACGCATTTGGCTTACATATAATAAAAACGTCATAACCATTCAAACATTTTGCTAGAAAGAGACTGGAGTCGCGGCCATAACTTGTCAGAAAGCACAAGGATCCTATTCTTCCGACCCATTATCTTGCCTGCTGTATTTTGACCCAGCTTTTTATAACCATCTGCTTTACCTTTGGTTATACCTTTAATAGTATTGCCCCTGATTATGGAACAGTAGACGTGTTTATCTGAAATGGTCCACTATGAACAGATTTTTAGGGCGGTTAGGATCAGTTTTATGAAGTTTTAATTTTTTTATCGTTTTTGTTAATTGAACATTTATAAAGTTATTTTTCCTTTCCAAGCGTTCAATCTTGTTTAGTAACTTCAGCATCATATCGCCTTTGATTTTATCTCTCAATTTTTACCACGGTTTGTACACTGTTAGTAGAATCATTAAGATCGTCGTCACTGTTTTGCGTATTGGTTCAATATCTTTCCGTTGAAACAATTTTCTTCAATCGTAATCGACAATCTTTGGTATTTCTAGAGAAATCACTTCCCGATTTTTCAAGCATTTTCCTCAAATCGTCGACTTTGAGAACATTTATTTTGGTATCACTTAGCGTAAGTTTCATATTGAATATTAACAGACATAAAATATTAAAGACACGAAAATCTTTTGAACTCTTTTACCAAGAGCGATCGATCAGTTTTTGTCACCAAATTAGATTTTTCAGCAAGCGTTGTTCATTATGATCACGGCATGCATAATCACGACTAAATGTGTACAGTACGTATTGAAAAGTGCAGAAATTAAGGGAGAATAACAATAAATTGAACACTTGATGACATGTACGTAAATGTCATGGAAAGTAATAAGAACGAGAGCTGATCTTACAAGGCGACATCGCAGTTGACTCTTCACCAATTTGGATGAAACTGTATTGAATATGTATCAGTTTTACCAGAGCTTTTGATCCAATGGCCCTTCTAAGAGACGATATTTATTTTTAAAGTTTAAGGGTATTTAAAATTAATTTCATATATCGCGAAGAAAAATCGATTTTCAAGAACCGGGTATAGGTTTCGGTGAATAATCGCCAAGCTTGCGATCTAAATTCCTCGGGATCGATCCTCAAATTCGAACTTTTTTTCCAACTTATTTTGCTATTGCATTGAATGTTTTTGTAATTTATACATATATAGTTTTTTGCAAATAAAATTATTTTCAAATCAATTAAACAATTTAAAATATAATACAAAAAATGTTTCATCATATTTACACAAATTGGATGTTTCTTACATCATTTATTTCCTTCGAAATGAAAATCCTTTGTGTTTGCTAAATTAAAAGATAAAATAATACTACAACTTTGCATTTTATTATTGATTTACTAAAATATATATAAACTATAAAAACATACAATTAAAATAGCAAAATAAGTTGGAAAAAAATGTTCGAATTTGAGGATCGATCCTAGAAATTCAGATCGTACGCTTGGCGATCATTCACCGAAAACTATACCCGTTTCTTAAAAATCGATTTTTCTTCGCGATATATGAAATTAATTTTAAATTCCCTTAAACTTTAAAAATAAATATCGTCTCTTAAAAGGGCCATTGGATCAAAAGCTCTGGTAAAACTAGTACATATTTTTAAAAGCTTAATCTATCTATTCTTCCTTCCCAACCTACTCATCACCTTTCGACCTCCGATTCCATCTTGGATATTATTATTACATCTTGCCCGAATCAAATTCTTTCTCATGGTCAATTACCAGCACCTCAATTCTCTAATCATGACCTGATTTATTGTGCTCTACGGACTTGTCGTGTGACAGTTCCAACTCGTTATGTTTTTGCTCGTAACTATGGCAAAATCAACTATGATACGTTGAAATCTGATGCAATGGCGATTGACTGGTTTACTATGTACCACTTGTCAGATGTCAATGCAAAAGTTAATTATTTCAACACTGAAATAAATAACCTGTACGATCGTCATGCACCGTTAAAGCAACGAAAAACGAAGCGCTTGTCAGCTCCTTGGCTGAATGATGAGATCAGGGATCTTATGCGAAAACGTAATGTTGGAATCGGAAATTAACAAATCGGGAAAACTATCGCATTTTGCGTAACCGCTGTAACCACCGGTGCAGAAATGCAAAAAAGAATTATATTTATCAGAAGTTATCTTATATAACCCCAAGATCATTTTGGAAAACCATGTTGTTCCCTTGGCATAGTTGAGTCGCCTTGTCAACATAACAACATTGATTGCAATTCTTTAGCGGGCTATTTTGCCGAAACTCCTGTTATTCTTGATGACTCCATCAAGAGATCTACAATGCTCGCGATCGGCTCTTGTACTAATATCACTTCAACCTTTTCTTTTGCCATGTTGGATTTGGTCCAGGTTACTGATGCTCTTATGGATTCGCGCTCCACTTGTGTCGGTGCTGATGGTATCAATATTAAACAATTGATACCATTTCCCATCATGGACATTATTACTCCTCCACTACTACATATTTTTAACTTTTCAATTGAATCTTCGACCTATCCTTCTATTTGGAAGCAAGTCTAAGTTGTACCAATTCCTAAGATCGAACGTCCTACTCAACCCAGTGACTTCCGGCCAACTTCTATTCTTTCCGTAATATCTAAAGCACTTGAGCGTTTGATATATATTCAAGTGCAGGGGTACCTTGATGACCATAACATAATTACTGAATTTCAATCTGGTTTTCGTCCGGGCACAGTACGTCGTCGGCACTCATCAAAATTACTGACGATGTTAGAAGCAACTGTGATGACCGACGCCTGACCTTATTGGTATTGGTCGACTTCAGTAAGGCATTTGATTCCGTTGACCATGCCTTTTTGCTGGCGTCTATGTCTGCTATTGGTTTTATCCCGTGTGTTGCTTGGTTTCGGTCATATCTTTTGCACCGTTCCCTATGTGTGCGTGATACGTCATCGTCCTCCTCAGTATTTGCAACTCATTGTGGAGTGCCTCAGGGCAGTGTATTGGGTCCATTACTATTCTCAATCTTTGTAAATCATCCATGTATATCATTTATACGCAGATGACTTGCAAATTTATACGTCAACAACTGTGGACGAGCTCCCAGCAGCTGTGGTGCGACTTAACGATGATCTGGGTAAGGTTTTGGGCTGGTCTAAGCGATATGGTTTGAGCTTAAATATTGCCAAAACCCAGGCTATTGCTTTCGGTTCAAGACCTTTGGTTACTAGATTTTACTCTTTCGGTGCTGGACAATTGATGCTTGATAACAATGCTATACCATTTTCTCATACAGTTAGAAACTTGGGAGTGGTGATGGACGCTGCACTGTCTTGGCGTTACCAGATTCAGTCCGTTTGTAAAAAAGTATATTTCTGTTTTCATTCTATACGTAAACTTCGTTGTTTTCTTCCGCTTGATGTTCGTCGCAACCTCTGCTACTTCTTAATACTTCCTCATATAGATTATGCTGATACCGTGTACCCCGATCTTTCTGTTATTCTTCGTAACAAATTGGAAAGGTTACAAAACAATTGCATACGTTTTATTTTTGGCTTAGGAAGGTATGACCATGTTACACCTTATCGTAATCATCTCCGTATATTAACCGTTGAAAGGCGCAGATCTTTTCGCATACTGTTAACTATATATAAAATCCTCTTCTCTCAAACTCCAACATATTTGTACACAAAATTTCAATTCATGTCGTCGCGCGGTCTACCTACTAGAGCACAGGGGGACACATTACTCATGTTTCCAGTTCATTTACTGAAATGTATGAAAATATGTAGGCTATATCACTTTGGAATGGTTTACCCTTCGAGATTCGTAATGCCCGTAGTTTTCTTGCGTTTAAGTCCTCTTTAAGATGCTATTTCTTGTCTCGTCAGGTGTCCGAGTCTGCTTGTTAGAGTCATCCGCTTATTTTCACGCAAAGGAAAAGTTAAAACTTTTCTTTTGTGTTTCTCCTCAGGGGCTGGGCTGATGCTTTCTAGTTATTTTGTTTTTTTGCTTGATTTGCCTCTCCTTTTCTTCTTTCTTTTCGTTTTCTTTTTCTATCTTTTTGATATTTAGACCTTCTTTTTTATATACATGCCATATTATTAACTTACATTGATTTCATGCATATATTACCAGTTGGGTCTTTTGGAAGACATCGCCTATGGCGATAAAATGACCTATTGTCAGCTTGTTTTGTCTATTATTTGTATATAATTACATATGTATTCTGAGTGTGGCAATAAATATATATTATTATTACTATTACATATTCAATACAGATTCATCACAAAAAGTTTCATCTAAATTGCTGAAGAGTCAACTGCGATGTCTCCTTGTTAATTGACCTATGTAAGCTGGGCTTACCAATACAAGAATTCTATTCAAATTTCACAAATTTGTGCGACGAGTTCAAATTTCAAATTACTGCATGTGTTCAGTGAACAAGTATAAATATCCAAAAGTGTCCTCACTCTTTGTTTCCTGTGCTCCCTTGAAAGCTGCACAGCAACTCCATATCCGCTGTTGCTTGGAATAATAATAAATTTTTGTGAAATTAGATTTATTGAAGCCTGTCTTAAGACAAACTTCTTATGTCCGAAACTTATTATTCCTGTACCAGCCATAAATGATCTCATCTTTGCGTAAATTTTACTTTTTTCTTGCAATTTTAGTTTTACATGTTCACCTTGGTACAATACGCTTTACAGATCTTGAAAATGAATCAATGAAAATTAAACTAAATAACACAAAAATTTTACATTTAAATATGTCAAACTTAAAATTAAATCGTTTTAAAAGATTTTTTAATGTTCCCTAATTAAGGTTAAGTCAAAAAAAATAACTTTAACGAATAAATTATTCGAAAACATTAAATATACATATTCTAGGTTAGTTTTTTATTAGAAAACGGTGCAGATCCGAACGAAAAAGCAAATTGCGGCGCAACAGCGCTACATTTTGCTTCGGAATGCGGCCACATAGTCATAGTGATGGAATTATTGTATTACGGGGCACAATTTTTCCCAAACAACGTCGGAATGACCCCCATAAAACTCGCCGCTGAAAGAACCCGCAAACGCATCGTTGAATTTTTCGTCGAACAACCGCAAATATCCAAAGAAGAAAAAATCGAAGCCTTAGAACTTCTAGGAGCTTCGTACGCTAACGATAAAGACAATTACAGTATCGAAAAAGCCTACGAATATTTACACAGAACGATGGAGATGAGATACAGCGATCCGGATAACATAATAAAAAAGAAATTAATGAAACCGATCCCCGCTTACGAAAATTGGGTCGAATGCCAAACTTTAAACGAATTAGAATCAATTCGAAGAAATGCCAACTCGATTCACATGGAGGCTTTAACGATACGCGAAAGAATTTTAGGAAAAAGTAACCCGGAAGTGCCGCATCCTGTGATATTTAGAGGCGCTGTTTTCGCCGATAACGCGCGGTTCGATCGTTGCATCCAGCTTTGGTTGCACGCCTTAAATTTACGCCAAATGAATCAAATAGCCGTCGTTAAAGACCTCCTCAGATTCGCGCAAGTTTTCTCACAAATGTTGCATTTGGGTGTTGAGGTAACGTACGAGAACGTAATCGAAGTTTTAGCGGCGGCCATCGTTGAATTAAAACGGAACAAAGGGAAATTAACGAAACAACAGGAAGATTCGAAAGAAACGCCAGAAAGTATTTTAGAAGAAATCGAAAGTAACATGATAACGACGCTGTATATATTAACGATTTTAACCAAATTAATTAAGAAATGTAATGATGCTCAAAAGTTTAATATGAATCGAATGGTTTTTATGTTAAACCAATTAAATGTTACGTTGAGGGATGGACAAACGTTTTTACATTTAGCGTGTAACGCAGAAACTCCAGTTGATGATTTTCACACGAACGATGTTTGCAAGTAATTTAATTATTCATTAAATATATTTTTGGTTTGATTGCAGTTTACGAAAATGAGCCATGATTTCTTAAAATGTAATTATTAAAAAATGGTCACTGAAACCCAATAATAATTAATTATTGTTGAATATTAGTTGCTTCAAGATATTTTAGTTTTTAAATTATATTTACAGTTACATTTTTAACTTTAAGTCAAGTGTCAATAGAATCAGTGGGCAGATAATAGATGATGTTAGTTGGAAAATATTGGTTTTAAAGTTTATTATGTATTTTTTATATCAAAACAATATAAATCAACGCATTTATATCATGTTATTTGCGAAGTAATTAAAAGTAGAACTAATAATTAACCTATAACAAGAAACATTCGGGTTTACTGTGTTTTTTAACGTATAAAGGACGACTATCTTTATCTTTTTCACAGTATTATTCAGACATGAATGTTTAGCACGACCCTAACTTTAGTGTCAATGCTACTCTAGTTCAATAAAAATATATAAGAGTCACTTTGTAGCGTTCAATACAATGTTAAACTAGAACTAAAACCACTGATTCTGGATTCAGGGTGATATCTATCACTAGGCCTGAAATTAAAACCATTCAGATTTAAACGTCCGCTTCTTAAGACTATTCCACCCAAAAGTTTCTAATTTTGGTTTATTAAAAGTATACGATATCCAGCTCTAACAATTAAAATAATAATTAGAAAATAATTTAAAAATTTAACGTATTATTAAGACGTCAAAATTGATATTTTATAGTAAACAGGTTAAAACCTAGATAGGGTTCTAACTTTTAATTAGGTAAAGTCCCTAGATTACTAAAGTACCGTGTTTCATGAAGCCTAGGTATTCAAACGATTCGAGCCAAAATGGCGGTTTGATAGCATGTCACCGTTTGTCAGCATATGTCACTGCTTTTTTACAAAAAAAATTGGGCTTACAACATTGCCTTTTTTGCTTCGGAGTTGCGAAAAGATCTTGAAGAAGAATTGCAAATGATCGCAATCTTTCGAAAACTCTCATAAAATGTTCATATTTAAGAATGTCAACTTAAGAATGGTATCTCAATTTTGAGATACTTGTACATTTCAGTTTTATGGGTGTCCAGTCCCGATATTTAGACCCGAGTTCATTCCGGGATTTCATGAAACAAATGATAAATCTGTGAGTATAAGGAAATCTCGAAATTGAGAAAAATTCGAAATATCCGCAACGATTTTTCTACCGTCTGTTGATTTACAATGAAAATACAAGTAAATTGGTTTTCTGAAAGCATTTCAAGTCTTACAGAGGCAATATCAAGTCTTCTAGACGTAGTATCAAGTCTTCTGTTAGCATTTCAAATGTTTTGGAAGCAATTTAAATCTTCTAGAAGCAGTATCAAATTTTCTGGGAGCATTTAAAATCTTCTAGAACCAGTATTGACTCTTCTAAAGACAGTATCCAGTCTTTTAGTAGCATAGTCTTTTAGTAAGTAATTTCGAAGTATTTCAAGTCATCTAAAAGTAGTATCAAGTCTTCTAGTAGTATTGCAAATCGTTTGGAAACATTGTAAGTCGTTGGGAACATTTTAAGTCTTCTAGAAATAGTATCAGTCTTCTGAAGACATTTTAAGTCTTCTGGAAGCAATATCAAGACTTCTGGAAGCATCTCGAGTTTTCTAGCAGCAACATCAAGTATTCTGAAAGCATTGTAAGTCGTCTAGAAATATTTCAAGTCTTCTAGATGCAACATTAAGTCTTCTGGGAGCATTGCAAGTCTTCTGGAAGCATTGTAAGTTGTCCGGAAGCATTATGAGTCGTCTGGAAATATTTTAAGTCTTATGCAAATAATATCAAGTTTTCTAGAATCATCCAGAGGTAGTATTCAATCTTCTGGAAGCGTTGTGAATCGTGTAGAAATATTTTTACTTTTCTAGCAGTATCAGTTTTCTGGGATCATATCAAGTCTTCTGGAGGTAATATTAAATTTTCTAGAAACAGTTTAATATCATCTAGAGGTGGCATCCAGTTTCCTGATAGTAAACCAAGTATTCTAGATGCAATATCAAGCCGTCTGGATGCACCTGAAGTCTTCTAGCAGTAACATCAAGTCTTTTGAAAACATTTCAAATCTTCTGGAAGCATTGTAAATCGTCTGGAAGCATTTCAAGTTCTAGATGCAATGTCAAGTCACCTGGAGCATTGCAAGTCTTCTGGAAGCAGTATCAGTCTTCTGGAAACAATATCCATATCATTTGAGCTACAAATCAAACTACAAAATACTTGAGGTCTTTTTGGCGGTCTAGTCGGATATCGAATTTGAACCATTTGTACATATGTATACAGGTGTCCTACGTAAGTTGCAAAGTACACAAATGGCATTAAGGAGCAGAGATACAGAGTTCTTCTTTAAATGAAGTTGTAGGAAATTTATCACACTATAAACGGATATATTTTTATAAATATAGGGTGTTCTTTTGTTATGTGTTATTATTTTAAATACATTAATATAGTTTTTATTTCATATTCTGATCTATACACCAAAATATGTTGACTTTAATAAGATATGTTTATACCTAGTACTTTTTTAGAATTTTTTTTTGACAATAAACACTGTGTACTTTAAGGCCCGTATTCAGAGACAGGGTTTGAGACGGCCAACGTCTTCTTGACTCTCGAACGCGCCCGAATAGATCGGAGGTTACAATTGTACCCGGGTACATGATGTATCTTCGTCTCTGAATACGGGCCTAAATCTGAATTTCTCCGAAACTGATCGAGCTAGAATGTTAAAATATGTCATAGTTGCAGTTTGGGTGTCCTTAAACAGAGTATCATCAGTCTATCGTATAGAGGTGTTCAAAAATGTAACTACTATTTTACCATATTCAATTGCAAAAGAAGTCAAAATTTTAAATGGAACAATCCATATCTGATTTGCTTATCAGATTGATCTGTTGCAGTTCTTGAGATGTGACGGAATTAATAAAAATCATGGAATGAATGGCAGATATTATTCAGTTTTCATTGGTAGACCATGAAATTAGATCATAAAAATACGTGATTAGGCACTAATAGTGGTTTAAAAAAGAAAACGTTAAAAAAATATCAACCAAAACTTATAAGTGCTCAAATGTCAGCTCTATCTGCTCTATATAGTAGATGAAACCGATTTACAAATTCGGCTTGCACGTTATCAGCTGTTTCGGCAGAGGTATTTCTTATGTTTTTCTTTTACTATTTATCATATTTTCTTTCGTCGTTGGAACACTTCTGTTTACACTTCTGTTTACACTTCTGTTTTGACATATCCCCGAAAAGAAGAAGTCCGAATGAGTTAGATCAATCAGTCTTGTTGACCACGGTCTTTTTGAACACTTATAAAGTTTAGTTGAGAATTATTTACTGTTTCCTTTTTTAAATCACTATTAGTGTGTAATCACTTATTTTTATGGTCTTATTTCACGATATCCCAATGAAAAAATGCATAAGATCTGCCATTTATTGCATAGTTTTGATTAATTTCATCAGATCTCAGCAACTGGAACTATTATCGGATTCAAAAGATTTTACCCTTCACTTTGAAGGCGAATAATAAAGAAACTACTCCATAGAAAAAAATTGGGACTAGTTTTGTTTGATGCGTAATTTAATTCTTTATAATGTGTAGTAATTTCAATGTCACACTCGTCTAGTAATTATTACAGATATGCTGAAAAAATGTACCCGATTTCGGTTGGGTTTTGTATGAACAATTTAATGAAATTATAAATTAATGAGAAATTTAAATAATGATGAATCACTCATAAAAAACTAGGGACACATAATTTTGAAAATCTTATACCGGAATTCGATAACGGAAATTATTGGACATATTTTGGTTAAAACTGCGTTGAAATCCATCTAGTCGTTTTTGAAATAATCCCAACCTATTAAACCACGATTTTCCGCGAAACTATATGAAATATTGATAAAATAAAATATACACCTCATCAAGAATGCTTAAGGTTACTACCAGTTCAAATGTGAAAATTTTTCCCGCACAGTTTTCTAGAAAAAAAAATTGCAAAGTCGAGCTTCTTCGCAGACAGACCAAAATCGGGTACATTTTTTCATTATACTTGCGATAATTACTACACGATTGGGTGAAAAAAACTCTAATTACTAGACATTATAAAGAATTAAATTACCCATCAAACAAAGCTAGTCCCAAGTTTTTCTATGGAGTAGCTTCTTTGTTTTTCGCCTTCAAAGTGAGGGGTAAAATCTTTTGATCGGATAATAATAGGTATAGGACCATATAGGAATGATTTGTAGACAATTAAATTCTCTATCTGATAACCAAATTAAATATGGGATGTTCCATTTAAAATTTTCGAATTTTTGCAATTGAATATGGTAAAATAGTAGTTATATTTTTGAACATGGATAGACTGATGACGCCAATAGCACTCTATCTAAAGATATCCAAGCAGAAACTGTGATAAACTTTAACTTTCTATCTTGAGTAGTCTCTAAGAAATTTAGATTTAGAGAGGACATAATAAATTTTGTATTAATAAAAAAAGTAGTTTCTATCTAAAATAGCTCAAAAATCAAAAGCACTACATAAACATATCTTAACAAGGTCAACATATTTTAGGGAATCAGAATATGAAACAAAAACTATATCCATTTAAAATAACATGTTTATTTCGATACGTCATTATGGAACACCTTTATACAGGGTGTCTCACGTAACTGGTTCATTAGAACCAGATCTCTTAATCTAAAATATTTTCAAGATGGTCACCACTTCCTGTCTACCGGAAGTAGATCTCAACTTCGTTATTTTAAATGCTATAGTTTTTATTACATCATTCAATTATACGTAAGAAAATATGTTGACTTTGATAACAGTTGTTGGTACCTACCGTTGTTTTTTGCTTTCGAGTTATTTTGATTTTAAATGTATTATATCAAATATCACCATGCGCTTTACAAGCCCATATCTCAACTAACGTTAATTCAAAAACGTTTAGTATTGGTACAATAATTCGTCATATACTGTCAAATAGATTGTCATTTGTTATATCAGTGTACCTTATACAGCGTGGTCAAAAATTGAATTGCCGTTTTGCTGTATTCAATTGCGAGAAAGTCAAAAATTTTAAATGGAACGCCCCATATCTGTTTAGCCTATCAGAATGGGAATTTAATTCTCTACAACTTATCTCTAAGCATTGCTATACCTATTTATTACGGTTTTCGTCATATTGAGTATTTCATCAAAATCTTAGACAAAATGCTGGAAGCCATTTGTGTTTTTATTAGAAGGCTATGACATTTTGACAGATTATTGTTTAATTTATTTAAATTATCGTTGGTATTATTTCTAGAATGGTCTGCGATTGAATAAACTTTAGTTTGTTAGCTTTTATTTGCCAAAAATAACCAGCAGAAGAACGCATAAATGAAACAATGAAAAACAATAATATGGCGTAATATTCGACGTAATGATGGGTGAGATATTCCTAGAGAGTTCAGTTTATTTATTTACGGCGCTTTCTTGAAAAATATTATTCATCTAAATCGACCGAAGCACCTCTTACCGAAGAATTTGGTAAAGCAATAAAATATGACAAAACATTTATTCTATTATCTTAAGCTGCTGGTGATAGAAATTTATGGTTTCTTGTTATTTTGATCTTTCCAAAACTAAGAAGCAGATCCCATCCAAAACTTTATTACATCCGCCATGAATGTTGACGAATTTAAAATGTTGGCGTTGGAATAATTCGCCATGATATTCAAAGACATTAACAGCAGTAAGTGATGACACAACTAAGTAATGACAACAATAACAAATATGGATGAAAAGTTGTCAAAACTCCATAGCTTTCTAAAATAAAAACAAGAAGCTTTCCAACATTGCATGCGTCCATTAATTTCCAAATATGAGGGCAACGACAACAAATTTAGTAGTACTACCTCTGTCCGAAAATAGTTGCTACATTTCAGTTCAATGCAATAAATATTGTAAATATTTAAAGGTAAAGTGATGTATTGTATTCAAAAGGCTGAAAATATAATAATCAAAGTATGCCATATCCAAAATACAACTTAACTATCGAATTTGATTTGTGATAAGTAACTGTCAAATGTTAAATTTGAATATTTAAGCAACTTAAGGTGGTAAAAAGGGCGGAGAATTTAGTAACGATCAACGTAAGCAAATTTTACGTAAGCAATTGTTAGCACCTACCGTTTTTGGTTTTCGAGTTATTTTGATTTTAAGTGTTTTTTGTTAAATATCACCATGCTTTTTACCAGCCCATATCTCAGCCAACGTTAATTCAAAAACGTTTTGCATTGGTACGATAACTCTTCATATACTGTTAAATAGAATGTCAGTTGTTGTATCAGTATATCTTATACAGGATGGTCAAAAATTGAGTTACCGTTTCACTGTATTCAATTGCGTGAAAGTCGAAAATTTTAAATCGAACGCCCCATATTTTCATACCCTATCAGAACGAGAATTTAATTCTCTACAAATTATCTAAATATTCCTATACCTATTTATTATAGTTTTTTTGCTATTGAGAAATTTATCAAAATCATACGTAAAACGCTAGAAATCGTTTGTGTTTTTATTAGAAGGCCATATATTATTATTAATATTATTTCTATAATGAACTGTGATTGAATAAACTTTAGATTGCTAGCTGTTATTTACCAAAAATAACTAAAAGAAAACCGAATAAATGAAACAATCAAAAATAACAATTTAATGACAAAAATTAAAATCAATAACATAAAAGAATGAAAAACTTAAAATTATAAAAATAAATAATGGGAATTTAATTCTCTACAAACTATTTAGATACTTTCCTGTACCTATTTGTTGTAGTTGCCCTCATATTTGGAAATTAATGGATGCATGCAATGCTGGAAAGCTTCTTGTTATATTAGAAAGCCATGTAGTTTTGATAGCTTTTCAACCATATTTATGTTATTGTTGTCATTACTTAGTTGCGTCATCACTTACTGCTGTTAATGTATTTGAATATCATGTCGAATTATTCCCACGCCAACATTTTAAATTCGTCTTATATTCATGGCGGATGTAATAAAGTTTTGAATAGGATAAGAGATTTATTTAGTTAGAAATTGAAGTTTATTAATTTTATATGCTTTTTATATTAAATAAGTATAAGTTAACTTATTTATATCATAAATTTAGATTTTTGTGGAACAATTAAAGTAGATCAGTGATGACATCAAAACATCAAAATTTTCATATAAAACAAGTTAAAGCCTAGATGGCGCCTTAAATTTTTAATTAAAATCGCTGAAAAGAAATCTGACTCAAAGTTTGAAAAAGATGAACATTGTAAAGAAATGTAATAAAAATTAACATAAAATATTGTTGAATCAAAATTAATGCTAAACAGGTACTGGTACTTACATTCGTGTCGTCTCGATGTAGAAATAAATGGGTGTAACGTCTTCTAAGACAGAATTACAGTACATGAATTAACACTAAAACACTATTAATTAACACTAGAACAAGGAAGTTAAGTTTTAAATTAATCTTCATGTACGATGTAAAAAGGTTAATTATTACAACAAAAATGACATTCAAACTGTCAAAATTGATATTTTTATAATCAAAAAGTGACAGTCTAGATGGCGCCCTTACTAAAATTTTAATTAAAAAAATGTTAATTAAAAAAAAATTTGTTTGAGTAATAAAATAAATAAATAATAATGAAACTTTAATTTAATCTAAAAATTATTCAATTTGATTTAGTGATTAAATTTGTTTATATTGTGGCTCCATCTATCTTCATTTAAAACAAATTTTCGAAACATTTTAGGTTATAGCAGTAGTAATGATACTGGTTGGGTTTTGGAGTTCGAACTTTCGTTCATATCATACTCCAGCTACAAAGTTTCTTTCGATTTTTCCTCTCTTCCTATGTCTTCCTTCTCCCGCCCTCTGATATTTTCTGTCCCGTGGATTGCAACAAGATATTAACAAGACAAAAACACTTTAAAATAAGACAAAACAAACGCATAAGGAAGTTTCTTCTGCGAGCCAGGGTCCAGTGACCCGACTATCGTAGGACCAAAGGAGGACCCTCGGAGCACGGAATCTGGAAAGTGATGATTATACAGTACCTATATATTATTCAGAAATAGGGGTTATCACAGTCAATAATGTATTGTCTTTCTAAAAGCTACTATCACATTTTTGTATAGGTATCACACAAAGTTCTTTTTTTTTTATCACAGATTTATGCCAGCCGATGTAACAAATTCATTTAATAATTTATAAATGTTAAAAGAATCATAGGCCAACAATGAGGTCAAGTTAATGGGAAATTCAATGTTTTCTCTTGATAATCCCTGAGTGAGTTTCAATCTTTGATGTTGATATTTAACGCATGCAAAAAATATATGATTCAGGTCTCCCTCTTCACCACATTCACAATAAGGATTATCTTTCATTCTTATTTTAAATAAATATGCGGGTGTTAACGCATGTCCTAATCTCAATCTTATAATAAGTGTGCAGAACCGACGGGAAACAAAGGGTACTCTCTTATACCATGGAACTTTCGGAACTGTAGGTTGACATCTTGCGTACATGATTCCTTTCGTGGTACTACTTCTATTCCATTCTTCCCCCCATTCGACTTCAATTTCTCTTATTACTTGTTGGTACAGCTCTTTTCCGAATATCTTTATTTTAAGTGATTCTTTTTGATGACCCATTTTTGCCAATTGGTCGGCCTTTTCGTTGCCCTCTATGCCCACATGTCCTGGCACCCACAATATTGTAACTTCTTGTTCCAACAGATGTATCTCATAAAGGAGAGCAAACGTCTCCAAGATATATGGGTGAATCATATCCCTAAAATTGTAGTTTTTTATTCTTTCCAAAGTACTTCTAGAATCAGTTATGATGATACTTTTCGGAATTTTTCTTTCTAAAACAATTATCAAAGCAATCAGCAAAGCGTATGCCTCCGCCGAAAAGATTGTCAATGGGTTAGGTAATTTATATGATTCTTCTATTCCCATTGAGGGGACATAGACACCACACGCCACACTCCTCTCCGGTACAAGAGCTACCGATCCATCTGTAAATATATACCCCACATCCTGCCATGTATATTTTATAAATTGGTTTATTTCAGCTCCAACAACATTGTTCATTCCACCAACCGTTCTGCAGCTTCTGTACGATCCGGGGGTAAAAACGATATTTGGTGAAAATTTTCTTATATTATATTTTATTGTATGGATACTATGTGCACTTTTTCTATATTGATTCCGAACAGCAGGTTCCATTTTGGAATATATCTCTGAGATCAACGGTCTAGTTTTTGCCAACGGATGTAAGTTATAGATTTTTGTTATCTTATCTACCCTGTTGATCATGGAGCAACTATCTATACTAAGGCTTCTGCTGAGAAATCTAGTATATAGTATTCTAGCTCTGGTTAGTAAAGATGTTTCTCCTGCTTCGATGGTGAGTGCATTAGTGGGTGACGATCTGAGCGCTCCTAGTATGATTCTATACGCTTCATAGCATATCACTTGTAATCTATTCAATTGCATTTTAGGTAACGGTAATAATATCCATAGTCCATATTCAAGTCTGGACCGTACAGTCGCCCTATACAGCATACTTAAAATAACCAGGTCACTACCCCACCTTGAACTGGATAGAGATTTTATTAGGTTAATACCCTTTCTACAGGCCTCCACAGTAGTGTCTATATATTCCTTCCAGTTAAGTTTAGCATTCAAATTAAATCCTAAATATTTGATATTATCTGTGAATTCAATATGGGTGCCCTCATACATGATGGTCGGTTTTATAATGTTCCTCTTCTTGGTAAAAATAACAGCTTTTGTTTTTTCCATGGATATTTCAAGCTGATGATAGTCCAAGAACTTTTTTAAAATTTCCAAAGCCTTATTTAGTTGTTCGCCTCCTGTCTCTATGTTCAAAGCAGTGCAATATATCACCAAGTCATCTGCATAGGTCAAAGCAAAAACATCGCATTTTCTCAATTCCTTGTTAAGTGTGGTCATATATATGTTAAAAAGTATTGGACTTAGACAGCTACCCTGAGGAAGTCCTCTTTAATTTGTCTTGTTACCTATATTTCCTGGGTCATTCTTCAATTTTAGTATTTTTTCCGAGCAAAGTTGATGTACTAATAAAGAGAATAATTTCGGAATCTCCAGATTGTTCATAATTTTTATTAACGTAGGTATATGGACGTTATCATACGCCGCTTTTATGTCAATAAAGACAGCCAAAAGTGATTTTTTCTCGACAAAAGCACACCGAATGTCCGTGACCAATGATGTTACTGCATGATAGACACTCTTACCTCTTCTAAATCCATATTAAAGATTATCAAAAACTTTCTTATTTTCACACCACCATTCTAACTTGTGATAGCTACTAAAGAGGTTTGGGTTTTTATGGGGCTTGAGAATAGGAATAATATTTATTATTTTCCATTCTTTCGGAATATCAGCACCCCGCAACACTTTATTGTAGATAGACAATAGAGCATTTTTATAATTCCTGGGGAGATTATTGATCATCGAATAAGATACTCCGTCTTTTCCTACGGCAGTATCCTTACGACTTCTTAATGCATTTTCTAGTTCCATAGTTGTTATGAGGTCTGTACCAGATGTATCCGTTATTACAACATTTGAATCATCTCGTTGTACTTCTGCCTTAGATGGAACATGTGGAGGGGCCATTGCATTCATGAAGTTCTCCATCCATTCAAAATTATCTGCAACCTGCACGTCGTTGAAAAACTGCTCTATTGTACGTTCTAACTTTTTCCCATATTTGATTTAATGGTGTAAGACGATTTAAAGTTGCACAAAAGTTCTTAAAATTGTCTCGCTTTTCTCTCAATAGGGTTTTCTTCGATATTGCTATATTCCTTTTTACTATTAAATAGTTTAATGGGGTTTCATTACTCAAGAAGTTCCTTATTAAGTATTTTCGTATTTTGTCAATATTTTCACATTCTTGGTCCCACCATGGGCACGGGTTATACTTCTGTATTCCATTATTTTTCTTCTTTGAGGCCTGAAAAGCAGCTTCCTTCATGTCCCTTGTCAAATCCTTACATTAATTATTTTGCTCGATGCTGTTCAATATTAATGTTTCGTCGTATTTTTTCCAATTCAAATGTTTATAGTTGTTGTGACCTTGCACTTGTGAAGATCTAGGTTTATTGGTTCTAGTCGGCAGGCTAACTTCCGTATATACAGGGAAGTGATCGCTACCGAGCGTGTCCCATCCTGTATAACAAACACTTCTACTCGCCCAGGAGTCAGTAATCAATGTTAAATCAATAACGCTTTGAGTCTGATCGCTGAGTGAAAATAAAGTAGGTCATTAATCACGCTAAGGTTTCTTTCCCTTGCGACTTGTTTAAGCGCGTATCCTCTATTATTATTATTTCCACATCCCCAATCCTGGTGTAGAGCATTAAAATCTCCTGTGAGTACAAAAGGTTCATCAATATCACGTAATACTGCCCTTCAATCATCGATTGTAAATGTTATATTTGGCGGAATATAGCCAGCCACAATAGTTAAATTGGAACATTTAATTACAATAAAATGCGTGTTCTGAATTCGGTCTTGTGTTTCAATATTTTGAAATTGAATAGGTTTTCTGATGAGCACAGAGAGGCCTCCATACCCATCTCTTCTTGTTTTGTAAATGTGATTGTATTTAGGAGTTGTTAAATACATTCTATCTGGTAACCAGGTTTCGCAAACAACAATAATGTCTTGCCAATTATCTTTTAGAAAGCCTAACTTTATTCTTCGCAAGACTTCTAGAGTTCCAGGTCATTATTTTAAGAGCGTTATCATTCATTTTTATGGTTTGAGGACAAATTTCTTGTTGAATGTTTATGTTCCCCATGAATTTGATTAGTGGATCTTTCGATTTGAGAGCTAGACTCTTTATTTTCGTTTGTTAGTTCAAAATTAACCAAAGAGTCGATACTCGTAATGCTTTCGGATTCCATCGGTGAAGAAGAAGAAATTCTTCAACCTCAGATCTTGTGATGGTTTGTCGATTGGGATCGCTTGACTGTTAGGAGAGCGTCTGTCACAATTAAAGTCGAACATTAGATCACCGGGTATCTCACTTTTACGTCTTTTTTCGGGAATATTTTGTTTTTTTGGAGAAAGGACTGTTTTTCTATAGGATTTTTATCATCTCTCTGTTGTATAAACGTTTCTTCATTCCGGTTATGCGGTGATTGATTTCTTCTAATTGGGAGTTCAGGGTACCTCTTTGGATCGATAATTACTTGTGATATTAAAGAGCGTTGTTGTTGGTTTAAATCTATGCCAACTTTTTGAGATGCCTCATATGCTGAGCAGTTAAATCTTGTCATAGTCTCTTTTATTTTTAGTTGTCTTATGAATTCTAAACATTTCCTATCTTTCGCTGGGGTTCCCCTCTCGTTACTTAAATGGTTTTCGTTGCAAAATATGCATCTTGGTCGATCTCTATTAAGACATTCTTCTAGTAAGTGGTCTCCGGAACAAGCAGGACATCTAGTTTTAGATTTACATCGCTTTTTCGTGTGGCCGTATCTAAGGCAGTTGTGGCATTGAGTAACCGGAGGGATGTAGGGCTCTGGGCGTCTTACATTACAAAACAACTTCAATATAGAAGGCATTACGATTCCCCTGAACGTTACCACCACCGATGCTGTATTGATATACTTTGGACAATCTTCCGTTTGAACTCTCCTTTTGATCCTATGCACGTGCAGAACCTTTTCACCGTCTTCCGTTTCAAAACGAGCCAAAAGATCTTCTTCCGTCATACTAGGGTCTATACGTCTTACTACTCCTTTACAAGTAACCCTGTTATTGGGAATGAAAACATTCCAATCATTCTTAAAAGAGAAGTCTGATTCAACAAATTTATTAACTGATTTTCTATTATGAAACTCTATTTCTATCCTATTTCTACCTCTTTTCTCCATTTTCTTTATACCTTGCACGTTTCCATTATATAAAATTTTTCCAATCTTGAGATCTCTCAGTTGCCCTATGTTTTTATCTATAGCCTCAATACAGGCAACGAAAGGTGGGTAATCTTTTTCTGAATATAGAATTTTTTCTTGTTTTTTAAATGTAACGCCCTTATTGTTTAAAACTTTACTCCATATCACAGAAGTTTGATTTGATATAGGAACTTTATTACCTTTTTTGTCATAAAAGAAACCCATTTTTAATAATTCACGTGTTTCAATTAAAAATGCATTATTAAACGTTACATCAGTAAAATTTACTTCGTCAATGGTTTTATTCTTTTCTTCTAAATATTCAAATAATATAGAGGAAGTCAAATCCTTACTTAATACGTCGAAAAAATTAAAAGTATCTGTAATTGGAGGTGGCGAACCACCTCTATTTTCGGAATCCATTTGGATTCCCGTCAATGAGAATTTGGGAGCGTGTTCTCGATATAATAAATTTTCTACTTGTCTTAATTTATTAATTAGGGACAAGGAAACAACAAATACAAACTAACAGACTCACCACGGGACAGAAATATCGCTGTTTTAGAGCGTTAATACCAGAACCAAAAACGAAGTCGAGATAGGTTGAACGTTCAACTCAGGCTCGTTCGATAAAAATTCACTTTGCTGATTTGGTACATAAATAACTATTATCGATTTTAAATAATTAAAATTAACATATCCATAATTGCTTTCTTCAAAATCAAGGTAATAACAATCGTAAACTGTTTAATTTAACCAATTATTTTAATAAAACCCCCCTTAATACTTAATTAAAATCTTCCAAATTTTTAGATTTCCTTGTGCAGAAACAACAAGATTATTAATACAATGTGGTGCTAATGTAAACGCAATGGATAACTTCCGTAACACTCCATTACACGTTATTGTCCATTATCATAAGCCCATATCGGACTTTACAACCTTACACGCGATTATTATGGATTTAACGGAAGCTGGGGCTCACGTAGATTGCGTTAATAATCGAGGAGAAACCCCACTTGATTCTTCAGTAACTGGTAATTAATTTATTATTAAATATAATCAATCTGTATAACTTCTTTTTGTTAAAGGTGTTGCAGAAATAATTCTTAAAACGCAAGCTAAATTGAGCTTAAAATGTATAGCAGCGATGGCTATAAAGAATTACAACATATTGTATAGGGGACAAGTTCCGTTGGCTTTAGAATCGTTTATTGAAATGCATGGTGCAGGGTTAATTAAAAGACCTTAGTTAAATTGTTATTTATAGATAAGAAATATACGTAAATAATGCAAAGAAATATTTAAAAGAATTGTTTAAAAAAAACTACCTGTTGAATGTTCCAATTTGTAAGTAAGTTTACAGTTTTGGGTTGTGCATAGATTTAACGAGAGCTATTAATTTATTTTTTGAAAAATTGGATTTAAAACGATTATTAATAATTGGGAAATTATTTGAATTAGAGATTTTAATTCAATGGCACTGTGATATGAGATAAGAAACGGTTAAAGAAACTGTATATTTCACAAATTGTATAATATTAAATGTACATATTTAATGAAAATGCTTCCGGAGATAATGTTATTTCAACGCTTAAGATTTAAACTTATTTGTAAATAAATTAGATCAATTTATTAATATCTCGATTGCTTACGACAATTTTTTTGGAACAAATCGTTTTTTTATAATTAATTTATTTTATTGAAGCAAATTTTAATCCTTTTTCTTTTGTATTCTATGAATATTTTCTTAAAAACGTTTTATCTTTGTTTTCACTTTTGCTATCTCAATTTATTATTATTAAACGTAGAAAAAAAATGATCTGATATTTATTTTCTATTAAGAAAAACGGGAATCGAGTAAATTATATTTTTTTGTTCTGTACTTTTGTATTTTAATAAAATGTGTGAATAAAACTTTCTTTTTAATACCAATTAAAATAAAACACAATTGAGAAATTAAATTAATTATTTCAATAACAACTCTGTTTATTCCAACTTTCATTCAACAATGATATCTCAAAAAAAAGGAGATAAAACAGTCATTATTAAATATCATTAACTTTCTTGCTACATCACAAATTACAATGACCTTCGGACTGTTTCAGTGGATATGTAACGGAGATGGGTTTAAAAGTTTAGTTTTAGTTTGGTGGGTGAATAACGTTGATTTATTATCGTTAAAGTTGAATTTGTTTCAAAATTTTAATAATAAAGGATGGAGGAAGTTAATGTAATAATAAAAAACGTTAATTTGATGAAAATTAATGTATTTAGTTCTTTTTAGATAACGAATTTAAGCTCTAGCAGCGAAAAGTGTGTCAAGGAAAACGGAGATTCTTGTTTAAGTAAGTTTACTTTAAATGAAAGGTAATAAGAGAAATTTCTCCAAAATTCTTTTAACTTATGCTATTCTATTTATTAAAGTGTATAATTGGTTGTATAACTTTTATTAAATAAAAAATATGATTTAATAATTAAATAATATTATTATTAATATTAATTAAATACTTATTTTTAAGATAAGTCTCACGAAAGTAATGAAAATGGATTTATCATCACAAAAGAAGGCGAACTCCTCCCAAAAATCCAAATTAAACTAGAAGAGGTAATAGAATCGAAAGGAATAACAAATTTCTCAATAGATGTATCATCAGGAAGCTCAGTCGGAGATAACTTCCTCGGATTCATCGGAAAATTATTAATAAAAGGATACGATAAAAATAAAAAACCAATCACCTTTAACTGGATAGTAAAAACAGCCCCAACTCAAGACATTTTCAGAAAAGTTCTTAAAATCGAAATTTTATACAAACGAGAAATCTACGTGTACACAAAAATTTTCCCAATTTTCGAACGATTTCAAAAAGATAAATCACTTCTCTCTCCGTTTAAACATTACCCCAAATTTATATTTTCTTATCTCGAACCATATTGCGAGTCGTTCGCGATGGAAGATATGAAATCGAAGGGATACATTATGAGGGATCGCAAACAAACGTTGGATTATAATCACGTTAAATTTGTGTTAAAAACGTACGCTAAATTTCACGCGGTTTCTTACGCCCTAAAAGATCAAAAAGTCGAAATTTTCAACGAATTAAAAGAAAACACCAAAGATTCTATGGTGGAAGCGTACGCCAAAGAACTTGCAGCCGAAAATATCAACAATTCGATGCAAGCAGCTTTAGAAACGTTAAACAAAGAAAACGACCCCGAACTTTACGAAAAATTCAAAAAATTAATCGAAAATTTTACTGATTTTTATTACGATCTTATTTCAAAACCAACGGAGTACAGCGTAATCGGACATGGGGATAGTTGGATCAACAACATGTTATGGTTATACGACAACGAAAATAACATTAAAGACGTTTGTATCTTAGATTACCAATTATGCAGATACGGATCACCAGCGTGCGATTTATCTTATTTCATATTCGCCACAACAGAAAAAGAATTACGAGACCGATATTACAACGACATGATAAAATTTTATTATTACCATTTATCCCAGCAAATAACCGAAATGGGAAGTGACCCTGAAAAATGTTTACCCCTCTCACAACTAAACGAAGAATTGAAGCGATTTTCAATCGTCGGGATGTATTATAGCCTAATGGTTTTTGGGTTTATCACGAAAGATTCGAACGAAATTCCGAATTTGAGAGACGGAAATAAGAATTTAGAAGATTTGGGAGTCGAGTGGAAAAGTAAAGGAAAAAATCACGGGGAATATTGTCGGAGAGTTAGAAATTGTTTAGTTGATTGTTATGAAAAGGGATATTTTGACTGTTATATGTAAATTAAATTAAATCGATTTATTTTTAGTTATCGCCTTTGTTATAATTATAATTAAATGAATAGATTGAATGGAATTAACCCTTGGTTATGCAATAAAGCGTAAAAAAATTGTTACAAACAAAATGACGTGAAATTTCAAAATTGACATTATTTTATAACAACAAAGTTAACTCTTAGATGGCGCTATAAAATTTTAATTAGGACTGTTTTGTAAATAAATAGTTTTAGTTAAATAAAAATATACAACAATCTAATGCTAATTTATCTAAATTAACAATAATCCTTGCACTGGAGCTAAAACACTGTCTGAAAGCAGTAATAATCGGATATAATTGGATTTAACCGTGCATTTTGAAAGCGGGCGAACCTGATTGTTTTATTGTTTTGGTTTGTTTAAATAAATATACCACAATTCATCACTAAAAAATTAAAAATAAAAAACCTCGGGTTTTTACGTCTTCAAATTAATTCGCAGGAATCTTTTAAAACCCCGAAATTAATTTATTATAACTAAAGCTGTGAATTATATGCACGAAAAAGAATGCATTCTATTAATAATATGCATTTCTTATTACAAAATATACACATACATGCAGGAAATTGTCAAGAAATAATGAACCCCATTTATTCATTTATGATTTTCTTTTCAAGCATTTAGTTCATGGCCCATTTAGTTCTAAATCATTTTATTTTTTATAAAATTTTAATTACATAAGTCATTAAGCCAGAAAATCGGAGTTTTTCAATATATCCGCACTCTTTCATTGTAATTGCAAAAGCTGATCGTACTTGTCAGTGAGTTTTTTGGGGGTATTAAAGTCAAAAGTCCCCTTGCCTCTTCAATTGACAGTGAAGAGAAAGTACGAAGAAATATTTAAACAGTATTTAACTCCTAAGTACCAACTACGTTGAGATTTTGTAATTGAATTGACCTAAATAAAGCTTTTAGATACACAAAAATTTCCAAATAAGAGACAAAACAGTTTCACAACTAAATAGGCTGTTCAGAAATAATAAATAACGATGCCCACCGAGTCGAATCGAATAAAATAGCTTAAAAAAATAATAAGCTAACAAGATCCAATGATGTTAAAACTTTTCTTGAAAATGAAGGAATTGCTATCGGATTCAATAGATTTTACCCCTCACTTTGAAGGCCAATAACAAAGAAACTACTCCATAGAAGAAAGTAGGATTAGTTTTGTTTGACGCCTAATTTAATTCTTTATAGTGTATCTTAATTTAATTTTTTTCACACTCGTATAAATGTTATCGCAGGTATAATGAAAAAATTGTACCCTTTTTCGGTCGATCTGAGAAGGAGCTTGACTTTACGATTTTTTTTCTCAAAAACCCTTTGGCGAAAAATTTTCAAATTTGAACTAGTAGTTACTTGATGTGTTCTTAATGAGGGCTATATTTTATTGTATATTATTTATTATAAAATGATCGGGCGATAATCAAAATATGCCAATAATTTCGGTAATCGGATTCCGTTATTAGATTTTCAAAATTATCTGTCCCTAATTTTTTATGAACGATTTAGTGAAATAATCAATTAAAGAAAAACATAAATAAGCAATACGGGAAACAATAATAATTAGGGAAACATAAATTTGAAGAAATAATATCAAAAACCGCGTTGAAATCGGCCCGGTCATTTATGAAATAACCGTAACCTATTTAACCGCGATTTTCTGAGAAAATATATATGAAATATTGATGAAATAAAATATAGCCCTCCTTAAAAACATATCAAGTAACTACTAGTTTAAATTTGAAATTTTTTCGCCAAACGGTTTTTGAAAAGAAAAATCACAAAGTCGAGCTTGTTCGCTGACCGACCGAAACGGGTACATTTTTTCATTGTACCTGCGACAATTACTACACGAGTGGGTAAAAATTGAAATTACCACACATTATAAAGAATTAAATTACGCGTCAAACAAAGCTAGTCCCAATTTTTTCTATGGACTAATTGCTTTGTAATTGCCTTCAAAGTAACTCTCACCCGTACCAGAACTTACCTTTTTCAAATTGTCATATGAATTAAGTTTTATTACGATAAAAAAATGTATTCTACGGAATACATTTTTTTTTAAATACAGTAGGGTCCCGACATTCGCGGCTTCAAATTACACGGATTCGCATATTCGCGTTTTAAATTTTGCTGCCTTTTTCAACATTCACGACTCCATTATTCGCGAATACATAGCAAGTATGTATGTCATTTTTTAAAAATTTAAAACGAAGTTTACCGTAGGTTTACTGTACAAGCAACCAGCTTCACATATGCGTTTCTCTGGGAATCCCTCATTTATGATCGATTTTAATGTTTGTGTTAGGTGCTTATTTTTGTGTTCTGTATTTCGTTCAGGTTAGTGTTTCGCCCGTTTTTTTACTATAATTTTATAAACAATAAATTAATCTCACAACAGTACTCAAAATGGGTACAAAAAGGCCTGCGATGGAAATAAATTTAATTGCCAAACGTGCAAAGTCAGTTATGACTCTAGAAAGAAAAATTCAAGTTCTTGATATGCTCCGGGAAGGGAAAAGAGCTACCGAAGTAGGCCGGGTCTTCGGTGTCAATGAATCTACGATAAGATCTATAAAGAAACAAGAAGAGGTAATTAGAAATAGCGTAAAACATACCGTCATCATTAAAGGTAACGTCACAAGTTCGTGATGTTAATATTGAAAAAATGGAGAAGTCTCTTTATCTTTGGATTGAGGACCATGGTCGCAAAAATATACCATTAACTAGGGCTAGATTAATGGATAAAGCCAAGGAACTTTATCAACATTTTTCGTGTGGAATGGACTGTGCTGAAGACGATTGTAAATTTAAAGCCAGCAGAGGATGGTTCGAAAGATTCAAAACTCGTTTTAATCTCCATAACATTAAGTTGTGTGGAGAATCAGCTTCAGCAGATCATCAACAGGCTGCAAAATTTCCTGATGAAATAATAAAATTAATAGAAGAAAAAGGTTACCGTCCTGAACAAATATTTAATGCGGACGAAACCGGGCTTTATTGGAAACAAATGCCCACACGAACATACATTTCAAAAAATGAAAAGACAGCACCTGGTTTTAAATCGGCTAAAGATAGAGTTACAGTTTTATTTTGTGCAAATGCACGCGGAGACTTTATTACAAAACCAATGTTAATATATCGAGCAGCTAATCCACGAGCTTTAAAGAACAAGGACAAAGAAGCTCTTCCGGTCTATTGGCGAGCTAATTCAAAAGCTTGGATGACTTCTCAGCTATTTATAAAGTGGTTTAAAGAGTGCTTTGTTAAAGAAGTGGAGCGTTACCTAAAATCTAAAAATTTAGCATTTCACGTTTTATTGATATTGGATAACGCCCCATCTCATCCAGTAGATGCTCTCAAATTAGCTCATCCATGTGTCGAGGTGGTATTTCTTCCGCCCAACACAACATCCTTATTACAACCTTTAGATCAAGGTGTTATAAAAGCTTTTAAAAGTCATTATATCCGGCACATGTTCGATTTTGTACATGAGAAAATACAAAATGATAGTGTTTTCTCAATAAAAGATGTGTGGAAATTATACAATATTGACCATGCGATTACATCTATAAAACTTGCTTTAAATGACATTAAAGTATCAACCGTAAGTAATGCATGGAAAAAACTGTTGAAAAAAGACACTGCGCAAAGTGTAAGCGAAATTGATGAGGCAATAGAGAGAGCTGTTCTTTCTGCACGGTTGCTACCGGGAGATGATTTTCATACCATTGTACCAGCTGATATCGAATCTCTCGTCAATGATCAAGAGGAAGAGTTGTCCAGTGCAGACTTAGAAGCGCTACTAATAGAAAATGTTTCAGGAACGGATGAAGAAGATAATAGTAATTCCCTATGTAATAAATTAACGTTGAAGGAACTTAATTTATTTATACAAGAAGCAAATAATCTTGCTGAAAAAATAGTAGAATATGATCCATCAACGGAACGAAGCACAAAATTTAAAAATGGTCTGAATACTCTTCTTGCTCCTTACAAAGAGCTTCAAAAGGATATGCAACACAAAGCATTGCAACCTACTATCCTTTCATTTTTTAAATCATCGTGTTCTAAAGCAATTATTATTGATGAGTAGAAATGTTAACTTTTATTTCTTTTTTTAGTTTATTTTGTTGCAGTTTGTTATTGCTATCGAGTTTAGGTTTTTTTATATTTTAAACAATTGTAATTATTTTAATATCTGTATTAGTTCCGAATACAAAAGTTTTAAGACCAGTCGTTTTATTTTGCAATTTTAAGCGTTTTATTTAGTATGTATAATTTATTAATTTTTGAAATTTTTAAAATTAAATTAAATGAAACTTTTGGCGTCGGTGACCATTTGGCGGTTAACGTGTTAAAAGAACATAGAAGTAGTAGTTTATCCTTCATAATATCTAGTGCTTCAATATTCGCGGATTCAACATTCGCGGCGTATTTTTAGAACCTAACCCTCGCGAATGTTGGGGCCTTACTGTATACAACTTTTGTTTTAACTCTAATTTAATTTAATGCACCGTTTAACTCTAATTTATGAGTAATTGAGTTATGACTTCCACATTGGACATTTATTATTTTATTATTAAAAAAACATGTTTATCAACGAAGAAGCATTTGACATGTCAATAGTGTTCGGAGAATGTCAAGATAACTTTCGAAAAGCAGCGCGAAGATATGCGGCCAGATAGACTTAATATTATGCCAATCAACAGTATGGAGAGTATTAAAGGAAAATCGTTTGCATCCAGACCATCTTAGTGTCTATCAGGCTCTTGGTGGACGAGATTTTGAAAGAAGGCTGGATTTTCGATCAACACGAAGATTTTCCTAGACGTGTTTTTTGGGTTGATGAATCGCTTTTTAAAAGTAATGGAGAAGTAAATCTTCATAACACCTACAACTGGACGAGAGACTTATGGACCCTCAACACGTGGTATGGTATTATAGGAGAACAAATAATTTATCCACATTTCTTTGATACAACTATAAATGGAGAAACATACGCCTACTTTGTACAGAATGTGCTGAACATCAACTATTTAGGCGATGTGTCCTTACACGATGGGTACCTATATGTAGTATCAATATGATGGGTATTCTTCATATTTTGCAGTTGTTGCACGTAAGGTAATTGACAGGCATAGTACCCTGGTCCTGTGGAGTTGAATTAAAGAAATAATCTACACGAAATCGCCTACAATATTTTACTGTATTCTTGCCATCTAGACCTCATAATATCTGTTTTGCTAAATTTGGCCTGCTGGGTACGGTCTGAAGTCCCAATATAAGTATATATGGGCATCCGTAGAAGTTTTGGTGCAAACAGATCGTAAAGAAGCTGTATGGGTCTTCGCCGAAATCCCTAATTTAGGCCAAAACCGAAATTTCGGTCGGACACTACTCCTACTTACAACCTTGTGCACTACGTTTTTTCAGGTTTTATTAACTTTTTGAAAATTATTTGATAGTCACATACGTTTCACATGGACGTATGTAATTTCCATAATACGTCCAATTAGTGTAATTACTTAAGGGTAATTGCCCAATTTGTAATGAACCATAAACGCTAATCCATAACCAGACTCAACCTAAATATCAAAACTCTGGAGGAATTATCAAAAATCTCCAAACTGTCATCACTTAAGAGTTTAAGTGACATTAATTAAAATCGATGCATAAAAGTCTTATATCTACAAGAAAATATGCATAATCCAACATTCGATAAAATTTGACTATTATATTTTTGCAGTAATAACGCCAAAAATTACTAAAATATTATAATTAATGGTTTTTATAGCAAAACATTTTCATTACTTAAAAATCAAAATGTATGGTCGAAGACCTCATTCACTAAGATTCTTCATAATGGTGTGGAAAAGCATAATCCATAACCAGTTACAACCTAGATATGAGAAAATTGCAGGAATACAGCAAAAATTTTCAAAAAATCATAATTTCCAGTTTTTAACATAAAAATCAACTACCACTCAAAAACTAAAATAGACGGAATAGGTTTTTTGCATGAATATTGTGTGCAATGAAGCTTAATTCATAACCATATAATACCAAAATAAAAACTTTGGGGGAATAGTTAAAAATCTCACAAAGTCGTCATTTAAGAGTCTTACTATAAAAAATAAATTTATATAATTTTTTTTGTGGAATTAAATTTCCTGCTTTCCGGATAAAATATAATTTCTTATTTCTACAAACCGTAAGTTTTGATATTCTCTTTTTGACTTCTATCCAATTAGAATCGAGATTCAGCCCAGCCTGCGCTGGAAGGTTTCCTGTACCAGCGACAAATGACCATAAAACCCCCGAATATCAAGCTTATCGTAAAGTACCTTGTTCCTTATAATTTTAGTTCTGTATCTTGTGTTCGCCAATAATTTTTGAAAAATTCATAAGTTTGTCCCCAAATTCGTAGTCAACACTCCAATAGATGTCACTATTTAGAAGTTTTATAAAAAAATCGAGGGAAAATGAAAAAGTGTTTATTATATATATTATATTATATATTTAACTAGTAGATCTAAAACTAGAAGCTTTCGAGTTTGCCGTGCCATGATGATCGAAACAGTTTATGAAGATGGTTGCACATTTGTCCAGATAAAGTTCGGTTTGTGACTCGCTCAAGAGCGGATTTATTTTTTGATCAAGTGTTTTTTTTTGCGCTTTATAAATCGTTTATATGATGATATAAACATACTAATAATATAAATCGTAGACGCGATTTAGAACAATAAATAACAATTCAGCAATTAGTAATTACCGTTACCAAGAAAATCGGAATGCGCAATAATATGTGTGAAATAAATACAAACAATTAAGTGAAACTTTAAAAACAAATCGGACAAATAAAGGAACAACAGATTCAAGATGAAGCTACTTTTCAGGAATAATTAAACGATCTGAAGGAGATTATTGAAGGTCTAAAAACCCAACAAAATCTTAAGTGTCCAGGAACGAAAAGAAGGAAACAACGTAAATCTGAAATCCCGCCATCCAAACGGTCTTAGGAAATTGAAAGCAAACCTGAAAAACAACGGGCATAATAAAGAAAACAAAGCTACCTCCACCAATATTAATTTGTAATGTCGAACAGTATGATGACATTTCTAAACTACTTAAAAGCGTAATTAAAAATGGATTTCTAACATATGGGCTAAATAACGGCTCAGTAAAACTAAACCTTAATTTGAGAAGTTAGTCTGAGAAGCATCAAAGATGCTTACTAAAAACTATTTGTCCTGGTCCACTTATGAAAATAAGCAAACCGGAAATCTGAAAGTAGTAGCTAATAAGATGCATAACTGTTGAGATGTTAATGATATCAAAGATGAACTATTGAAAAGGAAGTATAAGATTTGTACAGTAACCCAAATGTTAAAATACAAAACAAAGGAATTTTTATTCCTTTAATTATCAGAATATGTAATAAGAATCCATGAAATAAAGAATATATTAAGAATGCATGTCAAAATCGAAGAGTACAGAAAGCCAAAACAAACGCCCGATGCAAAAGGTGTCAAGGTTGGAGGTCTTGGACAAAAATTCAAGATGTGTTAAATGCGCTGGTGAATACTGGACCAGCCAATGTACTAAAGCCAAAAAAATGTTTCAACTTTGGAGAAAACCATCCACCGAACTATCGGGGATGGAATGTCAATAAGGAGCTACAAGTCATCACAAATACGAAAACAGTAAATACATATATAAAAGCCATGTGTTTCGTATAAGAACATTATAATTAAAAAAAATTAAATCAAACTGCAGTGGTAAAAGTTTAAAACGCTAAGGGCTTATATTAACTGTAGCAGCAACGTATGTCGTGAGATAATCTCAAAACAGAAAATTATCAAGATATTTTACTATATCTTGAATATATTTATACTTGGGGGAAACTTTAATGCAAAACACATGTCTAAATCGTGAAGTGCTCTCCACGGGTAATCCAACATACTGGTCTACAGATAGAAGTAAAACTCCGAGCCTGCTTGATTTTTTATCACGAAAAATTTATCGCTTAAAAAACAATAAAATATGTAACAAAGACCCGTTTTCATTCCTAACTAATAAGTTCACTAACTGGATCATAATTTCTTCCAAATTTCCTGTATTTCATCTTACAAGCTGTTGTGTGTAAAGATATAGTTCTTGAAGCAGCCATGTCCTCTCTCAGCTGACTGACAAAATAGTATTTAAAATAAGTTTATAATATATAAAGTATATTGTTCTAATTAATTTCGTTTCATTTCGCAACATCGCCATTAAAACATTTTTGCAATCTTCATTTTGTGTATCCATCAGATTACAAAATGCTTCACTTTATTAATTATTCCAGTCTACGTCTTTCGTAGCTCTTTTGATTTTGTCGCTGATGATGCGGTAACCCAAAACTAGTTCGACTATAAACAAATAAACGCAAGTTAGAAGTTTTTTTATGATTTTTATTAGTACTATAGTAAATACACCTTGGTATATAAGAAACACCAACCTCCATCATGACTTGGAAGTAGCATATTCACCAAAAATTGCATGATCATCCCAAGATTGAGGCCATCCAGCTCCTCGATAACGATGTCCTGCGTCGCCTTCAGAGGGTGAAGCCGTTCGATTTAGTAACCTAGCGTTTTAATCGATTCAAACGCGAGCAATAGTGCGGATTTATAATAAAACAATAGTAACCGAAATGTGTGTTCCCAGTCACAAAACTTTGAAAACAACAATATTTATCCACTTTATTTGTGAAGCAGACTGAACTACTGGGTTACAAAACATTGGTTTTTTAAGCTTTAATGTCGAAAAGAAATAACTAATTAGTATATATTTACTAGGTATATAGAATAAGTCGAACTCTAGGCCTCTTACTCGCGAAAGAAATATTTATCCTTATTTTCATTTTTGTTCTGTCTATCTATGATCTTGTCTTTATAATCCACGGGGCAGTGAATCGAAGATATCACCAATTTGAAGATATTTCTTTATACAAAATACATAGGAGAAGAAAAGAAAACTTGTGACTGGAGTATGATATGGACAAGAGGCCGGAAAAAATGGAATTAAAATCGTAATCAGATCGATACGATTTAAAATAAATTACTTTTTTAATTATAAAATTAATAAAAAACAACAATTTTTCAATTTAATCTAAAAATTGTTTAATTTAATTATTTTGTAAAATTTGTTTGTGGTATGGCGCCAGTTTTTAAATTTAATACAAATCATTTAAATTAAAAGTTGTGTTCACAAATAATTTTAACAATAAATTTGCTATGTTGATGAAATTAATTACTTTCTGCGATCTTTATTTTTAAAAGTGATTTATTTTTAATTATTTTTATAAAAGTTGAGATTATAGCAGTCGTAAACTGTTTAATTTAGCTAATTAAATCCAATTAACACAATCCGACATGAATCTTTCTAGTTCTGGATAAATATTAAATAGTGCTCTTGGAGCATATTACAAAAAAAAAACCTTTAGAACTAAAATTGTAGCAAATTTTATTCTTAACAATATTACTCTCTTGCACTTTTACTCTCAGATGCATAGATATCGAGAAAAATACGAAAATGTTAAAGTTTGATGAATCTGTTGTTGTTTCAAATTGTTAATATTACATATATTATACGTATTACGAACAAATTTTTTAGGCAAAAGTATCAAATTTTATTTTCAACAATATTGCTGTCTTGTACTTTTGCTCTCAGATTCAGAGATATAAAGAAAAATACGAAAATTTAATGCATTTAATTTTATCTTTTATTTATCTTGCAATCGAATATTAACGTGCGCGAGAATTCATTACATCACATCCATTAAGAAGTGGTAAATGTTGGGACTAATTAATTCGAGGTCGTTTACAACAGAATCTCATTGAATAATCATCGTATTGTGGCGCCTCAAATAAAGTTATATTGATCTAATATAATTCTTCTTGTTCAACTCAGGTTTTATAAGTTTTTATCAATTGTAACAAATACAAATACTCAGTACAATTCTCAATTTATTAAAAATCAAAAATGTGATAAAAATTTTCCAACGTTTCGAGCTTATAAATAGCTCATTATCAAGGAATCTAAAAATTTAAACATTAAAAACAATACAAACAGTGCAATTATAAAAAAACAATTTAAAACGTAAATCAATACAATATTTGAAATTACATACCAATTTCTGAGCGTAAATTTACTTAACTATCTATTTTACATACTAAACCGTATCGGTTGCCATTTTACTTTAAAAAAAAGGAGAAGTTTCTTTATCTGAACGTACAAACACAAAAAGTACATTCTTCTAGTCAAAATACACTGCACAGAAAAAATTTAGAATCCATTTTTATAACGAAAAACATAGAAAATGCAGTTAATTACAAAACAGACGCGGGAAAAATTGGTACGCATTATGCAGCAATAATCCGAGAATTAATGATATAAAATTAATTTTTAATTATTGATATTTCCTTTAATTATGACATTTTTTTAAATAAAATTAGCAAGTTTAAGTTTTAAAAGATTCCCTTCCATCAATTTTAAAGTACTGGTTTATGTTTGTACGTTCAGATAAAGAAATTTCTCCTTTTTTTTAAAGTAAAATGGCAACCAATACGGTTTAGTATGTAAAATAGATAGTTAAGTAAATTTACGCTCAGAAATTGGTATGTAATTTCAAATATTGTATTGTTTTACGTTTTAAATTGTTTTTTTATAATTGTACTGTTTGTATTGTTTTTAATGTTTAAATTTTTAGATTCCTTGATAATGAACTATTTATAAGCTCGAAACGTTGGAAAATTTTTATCACATTTTTGATTTTTAATAAATTGAGACTTGTACTGAGTATTTGTGTTTGTTACAATTGATAAAAAGTTATATTGATCTATATATCATCATTATCAGCATGTGAAATGAGCTTTATAGGTACTCACTATTTGTTAGGATTTGACCTTTATCGGCCAAGATAGATTTGCCAAGCGATACATAATAATTAACATTAATATAATAAAATTTACTCCTTTCGGAAATTATAAAATAAAAGAAATTATGTTTTTGCAAATCCACAATACATTAAGTTTTTTTCTAAATAACTTTCAATAGGGTCATCTATTCCACTCCGAAATCATTCACTCTAACTCTACTATTTACATAAATATTTAGCATCGATAGAGAACGAATACTAATTAAACCTTAACCGAGTATATAAAGTTGGCAAAAAATAAATTTACTCATTAATACACGAACGGTTCGTATTAAAATAGTGTTGTGGAAATTCGTGCTAAAAAATGGTAAATAAAAAGAAATATTTATTTATATTTTTATTTTAATTGAAAAAACGTTTTTTAGAATTTCTTTTACGTAAAAATAACAATATACGCAAACATCTTATTTACTTTAGTTTTAACAGATCCTTGTTTAGATCTGCGAAAAGATAAAAACGACGGTTTAAGAATATTCACATCATCGCCGGGAATTCACGCGATTGGTGATATTGCTTTACTTGCAAGACGAAAACGATCGATTAACAACGGTTTTGTAAATATCAACGATAACCAATTATATTCGGACGAGAACGACTTAATTTCAAATTTAAGGAGGAAAATTTATCTGCCAGTTTACCATATTAGAACGAAAAGATTCGTTTTATTAAGAACGACTCGTTCCGCCACTGTTGAGTGTCCGTGGCAAGAAGCAACTTTATCTTCTTCGACGGGTACAGATTATTATCCGAAAAAACCGTCCGATAAGCAATCCGTCGATATTTCAATTGGCGGGGATTCCAACGAAAAGAAGAAAGTTGGTGATGAAAATATAGATTTAAGTGAAGATGATTTTAAATTAAGGGAAAATAAAGAAGATGAGATTAAAAAGGAATAATTATAACTTTTTTCTTAAGTTTTATCTTTTCTATTTATTATAGGTTTCTTCCAACAAGCGGCCCGACTCTTTGTGTAAACCTAATGCAATCGCACATGTTGAGTATACGACGAGTCGGCCCGCTTGTTGGAACAAAGTTTGTCAATTAATTGTGTTATTCATTAGAAAAATTAATTTAATTTTATTTTTTTAATTTGTTATACTAATCAAAATAAAAAGGAATTACAATCTTATAAAATTTGATTCATATTTTCACACTTTCATAATTAATAAGGGAGTATAACTTTATTACCAACCTAAGGAGGTTCCAGGAGGTTCGTTTACATATAGATATAGTCTCTGAGTGTTTCTTTAGACAGTATTTTAATGATAAAATAATAACTATTATTATTTTTTAAAGAATTGTAATAAATTCAATTTAAAATTAAATACATTTAGAAATTCTCTTAATTAAAAAGAATTTGTTATTAACTTCAGATAGGTTTAATTTTTTGACAGTTTTAGGTCAAATTTAGATTACGTTTATTTTATTTTCATCGTTTCTACGAAAACTTCGCAGAAGATGTTTAAAAATTCAACATTTTGTATTTGTTTACAAATAGAAACCGTTATAGTTCAGTGATGTAGACGCGGATTAACAAATGTATGCAAAAGTTTTAAGGTTCACATAAACATAACCTCATAAAATTAAAGCCTGGAAAATCAGTGTTATAAACATAAAGAATGGTGTTATAAAGCAATAAATTAAGTCATATCTAGGATTTTTAAAGGTAATACTTCATCGTAATATAAAAGGGGATTATTATTAATTATTTCTTTATTTTTTAGATCTTCAATAATGTTATTGGTCAACTTCCTCTTTATAATATAATTAGTTAGAAGTGATCTGATGCAGTACCTGAATCGTAAATATACAATGTACTTAAGTATACAAACCAAAAATCTTACTTTTTACAAGATAATAACCGAATTTCAACGACAATAACAGATTTAAAAATAAATTTACAGATAGCTTTATTACCAACATGAGTCGTCATAATGTTATTGTGAAAGATCTTGAAGATATTTATTTTATTAATAATTACGAAAGTTAATAAATATGAGAAAAAGAATACTTTCACCTTAGTAATTTACGTAATATAATAATAATAATAATGTATATTTATTTCCAACAGGTTCCACACCCAATTACAGGAAAACAAAATTAATAACTTAAATTAAGGTTGAACGGTAGTCCACAAACTGCTCTGTCAAGTCTCAAATTGGCTGACAAGTCGATCATCCAGAAACGACCAAGAATCAAAAAAAATATCGCATTCATCAGAAATTTGATTAAAAAAGTCACACATCAGTGTCACAGGCGCACGCTGACCCACCGTTGTTCTGTTAGAAATACAATAGAACACACACGTAAACCTATTATTTAATCTGGGCATGTTAAAATTAATGTTACACAGAATCTGCGAGCAATCAATAGTACCATGCAACAATCCATATAAAAATTTGACAGCGATCACTACTCTACGTGTAGATAGAGACACCATAGCAAATCGGTTCAGTAATGAGCGGTAATCAATACCTCCAGGAGGGTAAGTTGCATCAATACGATATGACAAAAATTTTAAATTCACTCAGCAGCAGAAGTCTGCGTACAAAAAACTTGTAATACTTTAATTGAAAAAATAAGAGTCATAATCTAATGTGATAAACTTGATTTTTTTTTATTTTGTATATTAACTACATATAATTCTATTAACAAAATATGCTTCAACAAAACAGAAACAGTAGTTACAGAAAAAATCAAAACTAAAAATTCTACAAATAACGGGTATGCAAAAATCTGCGTACAAGTCAGGACAGTATTTATAAAAAATTCATAAATGAGATCATTGTTTCTATATTAATATGAGGTCGGATAACCTTTACGTTTAATGACCTCCCTTAAACGTTTAGGCATGGAGTGCACTAATTTTTTCGTTTCGTCCGAACTGATTTTGGCCCATTCCTCAATCATAACATTTTTTAACGTTTCCTTCGACGTTATGTTGTGTTGCCGAATCCTGCGTTCCAGTAAATCCCAGAGGTGTTCGATGGGATTCAAGTCCGGCGATTGTGGAGGTGTTTTAAGTTGCTTTGGGGTATTTTATTGTTATTCGGGCCCCAAGCCCAAGTTTTCGATGCTAGGCTTCAAATTTTCTTTTAAAATGTCTATATACATTTTATGGTCCATTGTCGATGTTATGAAAACCAACCTTCCCACCCCTTTGGTGCACATACACCCCCAAACCATAACTCCACCACCTCCGTGTTTTACAGTCGCTTTCAAATTTTCGGGATTAAGGGCAGTATTAGGTTTTCTCCATACAAGTTGTTTACCCTTAATGCCGAAAATGCAAAATTTGCTCTCATCTGTAAAGAGAACTTTCTCCCAGAATTCAATGAATTCAATGGGCTTGTCTAAGAGTTTTTTTGCAAAGGCGATCCGCTTCTGACGATTGACAGCTGACACAATTGGCTTTTTTCGTGCAACGCGACTGTGATAGTTAGCTTTTTTTAACGTCCTTCTCACCGTATCTTTGCTGATAGTTTTATGAAATTCTTCTTGTACATTTTCTACTATTTTTTTTGCCGTCAGCCTAGGTTCTTTTCTAACCTGCTGTACAATTTTTCGCTTCTCTCGGTTTGTTAAAAGGGGTGGTCTACCAGATCGCGGACGTGAGAGGTAATCTTCAGTGTCTTTATAATTATTAATTACTCTTTGAATGGAAGAGTGTGACCTGCCGACAGTTTCTCCTATTTTTCGAAAAGATTTTCCCTCTTTCCATAACTTTACAATAATTTTTCTCTCTCCCAATTCAATTTCTTTTCCTTTCGTGTCCATTCTAACTTTTAGCTTCTAAGCCTCTGCTAATATAATTGACACCGATTATCTTTTATTTAAATCGGAAAGCGTACATCGCCAACTACGTATTTAAGTAAATAAGTATATTTTAGAGAAAACGTCTTTATTTGTACGCAGATTTTTGCATACGCATTATTTGGAGAATTTTTAATTTTATTTTTTTTTGTAACTAATATTTCTGTTTTATTGATGCATATTTTGTTAATAGAATTATATGTAGTTATATGAAGTTTATCACATTAGATCATGACCCTTATTTTTTTAGTTAAAGTGTTAGAAGTTTTTTGTACGCAGACTTCTGCTGCTAAGTGTATAATCTTTGTATGCGCTCTACGGAATTAATATGAGTATTAAAGTAAGTTGCCAAATCAATGCGGCATACTCAAGACGCGAACGAATTAAGGCATTAAAAACAGTAAGAAGCCCTTCGGTCGAAAATTCTTTACAATTGCGATAAATAAATCCGTACGTTCGGTAGCATTTAGTGCAAAGATCAGAAGTATGATTTACAAATGTTAGCTTAGAATCAAAGGTTACTCCTAAGTCTATGATAGTACTCGTTCTACGCAAGTGAACATCGCCAATATAGTATTCGCAGGATATCAAAGAACTTCTAGTGTAAGACATGACGGCGCACTTAGACACATTTAGGCTCAAACGGTTACTCACACACCACTCAACGACACTGTCCAAACCACTCTGAAGAATCGCAACATCCGCCGGTGACCGAACCGAAGTGAAAATCTTCATGTCATCTGCAAACAGCAGCTTCCCACAATGAATGGCGTCCGTGATGTCATTAATGAAAATGAGAAAGAGAAGCGGTCCGAGGTTCGATCCCTGAGGCACTCCCGACGTCAGGCGAATAGACTGTGATGTGCAGTTGGCGTATCTAACGCGCTGCTCTCTTCCGAAGATAAGACTCCATAAGTGCGGTCAATTGATCACTAAAGCCAATCAAACTGAGTTTGGATAACAGTGCGTAATAGTCAAGTTGGTCAAATGCCTTTTGGAAATCTAAGTAGATAACATCAACTTGACCTCTATCGTCAAGAACATCGCATAGATACTGCGTAAAACACGCCAAGTTCGATACCGTAGAACGGTTTCTCACGCAACCATGTTGAAAGGGTACTATATAAGGCTTCACGTAGGTATAGATATATCTGTATAAGATTGATTCAAATATCTTCGAGAAATTGCATAATAAGGAAATGGGTCGATAGTTTTCGATATTGGTGCCATCATCTTTCTTATGAACGGGACAAACATAAGCCTTCTTCCATTGCACAGGCATTACAGAGTACTTAAGAATCATGTTGTAAATATGGAGCAAAGGAACATAAAAAATAGCAGCGCAGTCTCTCAAAAGGAAGCTAGGTATGCCGTCGATACCTGCAGTAAGTTTATTTTTTGAAAGCTTTAGTGCTGAGCGAACATCATCCTGCGTGAAGCCATCGATTCGGAGTGTCCGTTCCACTGACAAACCGGAAGTAGGTACATTACAAGGGTCAGAAACAGATCGACGAACCTGTAGTAAGCTCGAGATCCCGGTACTTCATAGCGCCAGGTATGCGAGATGTACCCTTCCTCGACTGTACGTACCCCCAAAAACTTTTCGGGTCATTAAGGATTGCAGTATCACAATTATTTAAGTGCAGTTTGTACGCGGCACTTATCATGGCTTTACTGAGAGATCTGTTGTACTTGAAACTATCCAAATAGTAAGCAGTTCGATACATTCTGTATTTCATAAGCGCACTTTCCTTGAGCCGAATAGCTTTTCTTATTTTATAAGTGAACCACGCAGGATACTTCTTCCCGGCTTTATTCAAAAATTTCATTTTAGCCACGGCGATATCAAGAGCTTTATAAATTAGTTCATAAAATGTTGCGCATCCGACCTTGACGTCCTTTGCATTGTCTACCAACGACCAATCAGTGGCAGTTAATAAGCCATAGAGCAACGGAAAATCTGCTCGCTTGAAATTGTAACCAGCTACACCAGGCGATGCCCGGAAGTTAGGAGAAGAAGATTCCATACATGAAAATGCAACACGAAGTGCTGGATGGTGACGATCTTCGTCCACAATAGGATCTAAATTATTGTCAACCGAGCACGGAAAATTACTAAACATCAGGTCCAGTAATCGGTTGTTGAAATTCATGACGGCATTCGCTTGGGTAAAGTTATTGAATTTCTCATAATTTTCAAGTGCAGAAGCACAGCGATCACATCTGGCAAGATACGAGTAAGAAGGGACGTTAAAATCACCAATCACCATAACCGAATAGTCAGCAATAAAGTGCAATGCTTCCAATTGTTCCAAGAATGTTTCAAATTCATCTATAGAGGTGGAGGGCGGTATGTAAACAACAAAGAAAAAACATATATGCCCATTTAAGCCAAAAACCTTTGCCCCCACAACGTGTAATATTGCACAAATTGGGTGTGATTTTATAAATAAATGAAAAGAATATGTAGTTAGTTAACTCATCACAAAGAAATAAAAAAAATATCTTGTTCCAAGTTGAAAGAATTCGCAGAGTTTCTGAAAGAGTTGTCGCATATTAATTATAACAGGGTCTATTATTGCACAGAAATGTTAAAAATCATTGAAAACATTAAAAAGATTTCATAGATAATTGATTCATATTTAATTATTATTTGAAGCAAGACTTGGAATCTATTACTATATTTGAAATTCCGTTTGAGAGACGGTTTTTATGTGGTGATAATTATATGATTAATATTAATTATATTACTGTTACAATATAAATGTAAGTAGAGGTTACGATTTTTGACAGTTAAAATCCACTCAACATATCCTCAGTTTGATAGGAGCTTCGAGATTTTGACGTTTGAATTTGGTATTTGTTTAAGAGCTCAATTACTCAGTTCTTTCGCCCTGTAGTGAGTTTTAAATTGTTGTAATCGTCTTCTTTTACATCCGTACATTTCCTAAATATAGAATCACAATGGTCAAATTGGTAATCAATTGAATAAAGACACAAAAATACTAGGGTTGTACCGATTAATCGGCATCTAATCGGAGAAGCCGATTATTCGGCCACTTTTCAGTCCACGATTAGTCGACGATTAATCGGCGATTAAACAATAAAAGCACCGATTAGTCGGCATTTAATATAATGCTGCAAACAACATCGTATGAAAAATAATGCAATGAAACTATAAAAGGATTCTATGACTTGATAGGTATAGGGTATAGATAGGATATAAGATGGCTTGCATTCATGATGATGACGTGCACTTGATGAGTATTATTGAAGAGTATCCCCAACTGCTTAAAAGGATTGTCAGAGCATGAGGATTGTAGCATGTTTTCTTGATGAATTAATCAAGGATGTAAAGGTGAACATTCGTTCAACTGCTGGTATGCTGATGGTATGTTGATGTTATATCTTATAAATATTTGCTTCATTAAATACCAGCCCAAGATGATTATTAAATCTGTACAAAGGCAAAGACCATTGGGAAGGATTTAAAAATCATCTGGGTTTTTGAAAATACGTATGGGATGATTAGGGTTGCTTAAATTGGGAAGAAAGTATTTTACAAGCAATACCTAATCTTTAATTGTCAGTTTAAACTTTTGATATGATGAACATCGTATTTTGCCAACAGTATTTGGTATTTTTGGAAGCAAAATTAAATTTTATTAACAGTTCTTTGCCTTCTACAATAAAAATGCCTTCTGCCTGCAGTATTTAGCCTATAATAACAGTTTATGGATTACTTACGATAAGATTGTGCATTTTGTTAAATAGCATTTAGTATTTTCAAAGCATACTCAATCGATTTCTCAACAGTATCCAGATTTACAAGTAGTATCAAGACTTTTGGAACCATTTCAAGTCTTCTAAGGACAGTATCAAGTCTTCTGGAAGTAGTATCAAGTTTCCTAGAAGTATTTCAAGTTTTCTAGAAGCAATAAGGATTTCAAGTCTTCTGGGAGGATTTCAAGTCTTCTGGGAGGATTCCAAGTCTTATGGAAGAGCAATAACAAGCAATCTAGAAGCACATCAAATTTTCTAAAAGCATTTTAAGTCTTCTGAAAACTTTTCAAGCGTTCATGAAGTAATATTAAGTTTTCTAGAAGCAATGCTAAGACTTCTGGAAGTAGTGTCAAGTTTTGTAGAAGCATTTTAATTTTTCTAAAAGTATTTCAAGTCTTCTGTAAGCATTTGAAATTTTCTGAGAGCATTCTAAGTCTTTTAGAAGTAATAAGAAGCCATCTAGAAGTAGTTCAAATCTTCGGAGAGCAATATTACGTTGTCTAGAAGCATTTCAAGTGCTATGAAGGCATTATCAAGTTTTCTAAAAATATTTCAAGTCTTCTGGAAGCTTTTCAAGTCTTCTGCTGTATTAAGTTTTCTAGGAGCATTTCAAGCTTTCAAAAGCATTTCGCTTCTTCTAACAGCATTTTAAATCTTCTGGAAACATTTCAAGTCTATTGGAAGCAGTTCAAGTCTTCTGAAAGCAATATCAAGTCTTCTAGCAGTAATAATAAGTCTTCTGGAGGCATTTCAAGTCTTTAGGAAATAGTATTAAATTATCTAGAAGCGGTATCAAGTCCTTTAGAAGCAATATCAAATCTTCTGGAAGTAGTATCAAGTTTTCTAGAAGCATTTCAAGTCTTCTAAAAGTATTTCGATTTTTCTAAAAGCATTTTAAGTCTTTTGAATACATTTCAAGTCTGTTGAAAGCAGTTCAAGTCTTCTGAAAGCAATATCAAGTCTTCTAGCAGTAATAACAAGTCTTCTGGAAGCATTTCAAATCTTTAGGAAACAGTATCAAATTATCTAGAAGCGGTATCAAGTCTTCTAGAAGCAAAATTAAATCTTCTGGAAGTAGTATCAAGTTTTCTAGAAGCATTTCAAGTCTTCTAAAAGTATTTCGATTCTTCTAAAAGCATTTTAAGTCTTTTGAATACATTTCAAGTCTATTGGAAGCAGTTCAAGTCTTCTGAAAGCAATATCAAGTCTTCTGGAAGCATTTCAAGTCTTTAGCAAACAGTATCAAATTATCTAGAAACTGTATCAAGTCTTCTAAAAGCAATACCAAGCCTTTTGGAAATAGTATCAAGTTTTCTAGAAGCATTTCAAGCCTTCTAAAACTATTTCGATTCTTCTAAAAGCATTTTAAGTCTTCTGAATACATTTCAAGTCTATTGGAAGCAGTTCAAGTCTTCTGAAAGCAATATCAAGTCTTCTAGCAGTAATAACAAGTCTTCTGGAAGCATTTCAAGTCTTTAGGAAACAGTATCAAATTATCTAGAAGCGGTATCAAGTCTTCTAGAAGTAATATCAAGTCTTCTGGAAGTAGTATCAAGTCTTCTAGAAGCAAAATTAAATCTTCTGGAAGTAGTATCAAGTTTTCTAGAAGCATTTCAAGTCTTCTAAAAGTATTTCGATTCTTCTAAAAGCATTTTAAGTCTTCTGGGAGCATTTTAAGTCTTTTGGAAGCAATATCAAGTCATCTGAAAACAGTTCAAATTTTCTGAAATCATTATCAAGTTTTCTAGAAGCATTTCAAGTCCTATAAAAGCAGTATCAAGTTTTCTAGAAGCATGTCAAGTCTTCTAAAGGCATTTCAAGTCTTGTGTAAGCATTTCAAGCCTTCTGAGGGCATTTCAAGTCTTTTGGAAATAGTTCAAGTCTTCTGAAAGCAATATCAAGACTTCTAGCAGTAATAACAAGTCTGTAGTCTTGTAGGATATAAAATGACTCGCCAATTGACTTCTTTCAATCTGCTGTTATTATCATTCTCAGGATCGCGCGGGATCATCGTAAAGTAATATTTTTTAACTATTTTAACAGTTAACTACTGCCCAGCTATGGTCAAAATAAAGTCAAGACTGTAGTAATTGAATCTACAAAAAGTACCTGAGTGAGATAAAGTACAATACATGGATTGCTTAATCCAAAGGGGATTTTTAAAGCCAGAACAAGACACATCAATGTCTAATAAATTTTTACTGATTTTGAAGTAATGTCTCAAAAACTGTCTCAGCGTGGAATGATACGAATGTTTCTAGTGAAAATCGTTGGGTAGAAATACCTACACATTTTCATTGCACACCAAGTTATTTCAATTTCACGAGTATAATAAAATATGTTATTATTAAATATGCAAAATTAAAAACACATTTTAATAATTTTAAAATGCACCTTATTGTCAACAAAAGTACCTAGAGTCCCATTTTCAGTGGAAATAAAAACGGTACTATTATGTATGCATACTATTAAAGTACCCGTACACGAGATTTTTTTTCGACATTGCTGATTAGCTGAATCTTCTCTTTATAAAAATAACATATTCTCATAAACGCCTATATTACGAAAGAAAACCGGATACATCTGAACTTGTTACAACAAGAGTATGAGACATATAAGGACTTCTAAAAATATCCGAATGAAAGTGTGCAAACTTCGATTATCGAAATAAACGACAATGGCCGATTAATCGGCCGACTAATCGCCTCTTTTAGGGCTGAATAGTCCGATAGTCGTTAGTCTGCCAAAATCATAGTCGGTCCAACCTTAAAAAAATACCATCGATTGATCCCGCTTAGATCACGACAGTGGGGTGGGTCTTCACACCCTATAAGCCGCAATAATGACGACGAAAGTAAATCTATTCGAATACTTTTTGACGACATATGTGCAAATATTAATAATCTGTATTTAGCTAATTTTATTGATATAAAAGAAAGAACTTTTAATGTAGTCACGAAATACGCTCAACAATGGGTTGTACACAGAAGGAGCTGATGAATTCGTCATACATGTGCGAAAATTGGCGAGGAGAATTAAATCAGAGAAATACATCAAGACTGCATCAGTCGCAGTAACATTTAAGGGGTCAATCTACCAAAATTGGTAAAACTTTTCTTTTCACCTCGCTATCCAGAATCGTATATAACACCAATCACTCACTGTTATTAACTGTATGACTTGTATGAGGTATGATCACAGAAAGAACCAATATCAATCTAAGAAAAAATGCCCAACTTGTGCCGATGCACACACATTGGAGGAATGCGAAAATGGAAGTAAACCGAATGTGATGGACAACATCTCAGCAACGAAAGAGGAACTCCAGCAGTTCCAATCAACAGGATATATCCTGAATATAAACGATAACTCAAAATAATAAAAATTATGACAAGATTCAACAATTTCATTGAGCTCTTTCCAATTATCTGGGACGGCAGAATCTGAAATGCAATATGAAGAGAATGAAAATAACTCCAGAACAGGAAGCTTAAACCGCTCAACAACCCCTAAACACTTTCACAAATCATTGGAGAAAGAACCTTATAAGTTCTAAGTGATGGTCGACCATCCTTTTTTGCATATAATAAAAATAATCAAAATGTAATGACATCGCTAGATCGACGACATGTTACGCTGGGTGGAAGACACTTGGTAACGATCTGTTCCTCATACATACTGCAATGAAAATCCCAGAGAGAAGTTAAAATCACATAACAACTACAGTGAGATAAACTACTGGACAAAATTCATTGAAGTCGATACATTGGAAATGTATCGATAGGCATCAAAAGTACAGCAACTCAACCAAGGAAATACAAAGCGCAACCTTACAAATTGCAAAGAAATTTAACTATAAGGTTATTATAATCCCTGCCCATAGAGGGATTCCCACTGCGATAGTGTAATCAGACTCGGGTAATACGTGATAAACATATTCCAAAGAAATCACACTACAATCAATCAAATTTCAAAAATTGACAGGAAATTTATTGCTAAAGAAAAGAACACTTCAAAAAGTTCTGTAGTGGATTAAACTGATTAACACCAATGGCAGTAATATGGAGAAACTACATAATCTATAACAGAGTAGTCTTTGATAACAAAACCACACATCAACAGACAGTGAATGGAATGAAAATTTTCTCAACTCTCTTTGCCTTGCGTATATACCATCATAGGAAGAATACGAGATGAAGCCACCAGAAAATAACGCGTTACGATGTATCGGGGCAATAATCATGACCGAACTGGAGAGGACGTTGTCGTCGAGGAGAGGCACTGCTACAAGTGAAAACGGTAAACGAAAAGAAATACTTATTAATACCTTACATTATATGCATAATTACCCTGTTTGTTTTTGTGGTAGCCAGCACTTATTTAATTTTTATAAATGATAATATTCGTAGTGCAGGGAATTATTGTTCCCTGGCGTATTGCGCGATAGCGATAATATCACTTCCGGGACTTTTGGTATCATGTTGCGTGCAATGTAGGGTACTCGATAGAAGAATTAAAAGGGCAAATGACTTATTGTTTAAAGAAGACGTTATTCTTCAAGTTCCGGATGAAATCTCGCAATTTTCCGGATTTCGAAGTGATTGCGAAAGGATCGAGTTTTTTGGGGAAGATACTGGAAAATTAGAAGATGCTGAAAATGTCAAAATCCTCAAAATTAGAGATGAATATGCAACCAAATTTACATCGTAGAAAGATTTTATTTAAATTGAATTATTAATGTTTTCAATTAAATTAATTTTAAGATTATTATTATAAAAAGATAGCTTTTGGAAATTTTGTGGATATTAAAATGACTGTGAAAGGATTGTGCTGTTTAAAATTAAATTTGAATCTTGGGAAATACAGTCCAAAATTAAAAATGATTATGGAACCAGTTTTACATCATTTTGTATTGAATTATTCATTTTTTCAATTTTAAGATAATTTTACTTCAATAATCTCAAAAAGATAGCTTATATTCGTCGCTAGGTCAAGCTATTTTTCAGACATAGAAAAAAGTACATTGCATACTACCACACAATAGAGGACACTAAAATAAGAAAAAAAATTCCTATGAACATGGGTCCGCAAGACCTTCGCTTAAAAGATACGGGGTGTTGAATTTTATTTTCTTTTGTGGGTTCTTCTTCATGTCTTTAGCCAGAGACGCAAAAAATGGATAAAATGTGATATACAGGCTTTTTTATCATGCTAAATTCAAATATGATCTTAGTTTTGTGATTACTGATGGAGAGCGCTACATACTAATGACACTTGTCAAACTAATGTAGTAATTGTTTGAGGTATTTTGTGTTCGTGATTAAGTTTTTCATTTTCTTTCTCACTGATTATTCAAAATTGCTTTCAAAAATGGTTCGCTACACTTTTGAAGAATACAGGGACTTGGTTATGTGTTACGGCAAAGCTAGATAAAATTCTTACGAAGCTCAACGTATCTATCGAGAAAGATATCTTTTAAGATAAGTTTTTAATGTTCGAACATTTATTGATGTGCATAGGCGTTTGGGAGATGGCTGTTTTAAAAAAACAAAATTGAAACGAAGAAGCTGTTTTACGAATGGTAGAAAATAATCCGAGAACAAGCACCAGAAAAACAAGTTCAGCGGTGCGAAACCTTAACCGTGAATCAGTTAGACAAATTTTCAATGAACAACTTCTTCGCTCAAATCATTTCCAAAAAATTTATTCTCTACTGGAACATGACTTTTTTCCCGTGTATAATTTTGCAAATGGTTGCAAAACCAAAGACAAAATAATATTTCATCAATTTTGTTTACTGACGAAGCTGGTTTTAGTCGTGATGGTATTCTGAACTTACATAACATGCACCTTTGGAGTGATGAATATCCTCATCAAACTGTAATTCGAAGTCACCAATATAGGTTTTCTATTAATGTGTGGGCAGGTATAAATGACAATTACTTAATTGGCCCATTTCGATTGCTCAATCGATTGACCGGTGCACTGTATCGAAATTTCTTGGAGAATGATTTAAACACATTATTAGAGGATGTTTCATTGACCATTATTGGACGAATGTATTACATGCATGATGGGGCACCAGCTCACTTTTCTCGAGTGGCAAGGGAATATTTGGACAGGAGATTTGGAAATATGTCGATTGGTCGAACTTAACGACTAATGGTCTGAACTTAACGATTATCTCTGATAAACAATATATCGTCTGGAGTATAGGTACATCCCGGTGCTAAGTTTAGAAGACTTCGCACAACTGCCAAACAAATTATTAATATTCAGTTCAGAAACTTTTGCGGTATCCATAGCCGTCAGTATCTGTCTAAATAAATTGATCAAAAAAGCGTTAATACTTAGAGAGCACAATTAGCATTATTAACAATTTTGCTTTCAAATCTCGATTATATCCATACATTATTGAAATAATGGACCTGTTACACAAAGCTTATTCCTACGGATTGGAAATTCACATGCCTTGGATTCCTGGTCATTATGGAATGAAGGTAATGAATACACCGATCGACTCGCCAACATTGGCCATATGGAGAGTTGGTAGATGTTGAAGTTTCAGGAGGAGATATATTTAAAGGCCTAGAGAAGGAGATATACAATGAATGGGAAGCCGAGTGGAATAATTTATTGCAATACAAAGGAGCACATTATGCTAAATGCTAACCAACTACTGTAAAAACAACATGTATTAAAAGATTCCGTATGTTTCCAGACTCTTTTACACCATAATTACAAGGTTGCGAATAAAGATGCCCTTACTTCATCTTATTTCCACAAAATTAGACTAATGGATGATCCAACATGCGTATGCGGAGATATCTGAACCACATCTTCTTTGTCTGTAAAAGGTTCGAGGGTTCAAGAAGAAAATTAATCTGCGACCTCTTAGCATAAAAATGCCGACAAATTTGGCATCAATCTTGGCCCAACAGTCTTTTGAAATCTATGTAATGCTATACAAATTTATAAAAGATACAAGAATTCAGCTGTGATATAAAACTGTGATGTATAATCTCTGAAATATTAACCTCCAAATACAAGTTGAGACTCTAGAGAAATGATGCAAGTCTGTGATAAATCTATAGGAATAATGAAATGTTGTCTAGTGGATAATTGAGGCTGTGATGAATCTCTTTTAGAATTTCCACTAAATCCGAAAAGATACTATTAAAATTCTTTGTTCTAACCTATTTTCAAGGGCTCTTCCAGATTTTTGCTTTTAAAGAAAAAAGAAAGAAATCTAATAATAGAAACCTAATAATTCTCTTTTAAATAATAAAATCACCGGGCAGAGAAGAGAGGAAAGAGAAATCTAGAATCGAGTTAAAGGTACTAAAATCTGACCAGTACAAAAGAAAATCAAACAAATAAATAATAAAAGCAGTGAATGGCAAATAAAAAGTAAGGGAATAAATAACCGAATTGAATGAATATAACCTGCTGGGAATTAAAAAAATAATGAACCATCGCCCTCAAGGTGACCCTTCGCCTCAAATATCCCGGAACAGTCCCGAATTTTTAGCTGGGGTCCCGATTTCCTTTTATAATTTGTAGCATTTATCCGGAATTGTTCCGAAAAGCAATAATGTAAAAACGTAAAAGTTTAAAATGTATGAAACATACGATGAAAAAACTACAAGAGTTCAAGTGTTTGTCAATTTTAAAACTGTGTTACCATCTATTAAATAAAAGGTATTTTTGTCTTCTGTATGCTAGGGTCGTGAGAAAAATTCAAAAATTTTCAATAAGTCATGGCGAAGGTGCATTTGCATACCATACTATTTACAACAACCACAGCTTTAGATCTATGGTTTGCACGTCCAAGATGCATCAAGTGGCATTTGAACCTAAATTTACATGTGCGCGAGCTAATTGTAAGGCAGAAGCAATAGCGCTAAATATTTTCATGCCTTACACATTAAGAGCTTTGCACAATAATTCGGATAAATATATATTCGTTTCAATCTTAATCAATGCCTCCAATTATAAGGAAACAAAACTTTTTTCAATACTTGTTAAATATATAGATTGCAATTTTGTCGTTAGAGTTTAAACTATTACTTGCTGAAACATCCGACATTGTCAACAACTATTTAACTTCCTGTATCGAAGAAAATTTAAAAACAAAAGTGATTAGTCTTTGCACCTATAATACGAATTCAAACTTTGGAGGAGCTGAGAGACGCGGAGAAAATATTGTTTTTGTTAAACTAAAACGAAACTTTAATCATGATGTAATTGGAATCGGATGTGCCGCAAATATTTTTCATAACACTAAGAAGTTCTTAGCTAGTGTTTTGCCAGTTGATATAGAAATGATACTTTACTATTTTAAAATTATTTGAAGATCCAATGGCAGAAACTTGGCTTCATGTTATTAACACTCAAATTAAGGCTGTAGTCTCAGGGTTTAAAATTTGATTCCAATAGAACTTGTTTACCGTTTGATGTAGCCAAAAATTTTTCAAATAAAAAATGTCTACAATGACGAACTCTAGGGCCGCACGGTGAGATATTTAGATAATTGTTGATAATAATGGAGATTAAGAAAAAATTTAAGGAAATTTTCGAAACAAAGACCTTGGTGCCGTAGATAGTAATTTTTCAGTTACTTTTTATACATAAACTTTTTTGAAATTTTTCGGTACAAATGAGATAAATTGGAATTTCCCACTGTAAGAATATTCAATTTCTTTGCTAATTTCAATTTAGCTCCGTCTACAACGGACGGTGTGGCCAAACAGTTTGTGTGAGCGGTCTGTTTATTTACATTATATCTTTGCCGATCTTATCCTATTTTAACTACAAAAAATACAGATTTTATTTTAAATTACAACTTATTTCCTTTTTTTGAAAGTTGGTTCTATAGAATTATTATGGCTTTTAAAATATAATGTTGAATAAATCCATTATACTAGTACATATAATCAGGTTCGATTAAAATATTTTATTCTATGTTGGTTTACTTTGTTTTATATTTTCGTTTGACTAATTTCGTCCCAATGACATCTTCAGTGAGTTTATTTAAAATTAATTTACAACTAAATCTTCAAAAACATTGTAGGAAGTTTAAAGAAACATATTAAAAATATCATATAATTCCGTAATTGTTAAAAAATTTGATTAAAATAGTTACGATTTAAAAGTGGTTGAACTAGTCACAGATTTTAAGTGCTTTGTTTCGAAATTAATTAAAATAACATTTAATGCTTGTTCCCAGCATTGGGCGTTATTTTTATCCTTTTCCAAGGCATACTACAATTACTTTACGGTAATGTTTAAAAATATTTAAATTGTTTCTCTACTAAAATTACAATTAATATTAATGTGTTCTTTTTATATTGTTGTACATCAATGGAGTCAAAAATAAAAATTTCTATCCAATAACGTGAAAAACTATATACCAAGCATTTTAAAAAACAAAAGATGATATACGCAGGAAATTGAAGATGGTGCTGGACAAAAATTATTCTCATCAAATTTTCATGCAAATCGAAATAACAGAATTACAGTTTGGAGTGTTTTTGTTATACACCCTATAAACATTTTAAAATATTTCTAAGGATTGGGTTGTAAATTAATTTTAGACGAAGTCTTTGAAGATTCCCTTAGGGCGATCTTATGAATAAATAAACCATTCAAAGAACATAATATTTTATGTGGCTATTTCGAAAACTAGAAGTGTTAGATAAAAAGTAGCTTACATATCATACTCTCTTTGTTAGAAAAAAATCCAATGCTGAAAATCTGAAAGCGCTATCGTTTTTTGTTTTTCCTCTTTTGTATTTCCAAAAGTGAAAATCAGCAACTGCAATTATCTTGGTTATTATTATACTTATTATACTTGGTAGAGTATTATAACTAAGACATTATATGGACACTTTTTTACGGAGAATTTGATGGTGTAGTTGAAACATGTTTTTTGATTTTTAGCTTATTAAATTTGTTATTTTTTTCTGATTCTAAAAATATAAGATTCGACAGATATATTTCTTATTGTTTCAGAATAAAGTTAAAAATAACCTTTTTAATAAATTAATTAAAAACAAAATAAATCAAACAATGCCGTCACTAGATGCTTTCGAAGAAACTAAATTTTCCAAAAAATATTGTGATAGTGCTATAAAAAATGCGAAAATTCACCACCTATGGGGTGGATATAATTAGTTTTTATTGTTAAATTACATAAAATTTATATTTACATTAAATAACACTGGATGGCGGTGCCTGAATATTTTATAATAAAGTTTATTTTTAGCTATATTCCAAAACAATAAAATATAGAGCTGTCAATCCCTATATTTTTGAAATCAGAAACAAATAACAAATTCAATAAGCCGTAAATCAACGACTGTTTCCATTCTAAAAAATCTAAAATTGTTATAATATCTCAAAATCTCCGTAAAAAAGTGTCCATATAATGTCTTAATTATAATACTCTACCAATAATATTAACCAAGATAATAGCAGTTGCTGGTTTTACGATATTTTCACTTTTGGAAATACAAAAGAGAAAAAACAAAAAACGATAGCGCTTTCAGATTTTCAGCATTGGATTTTTTTCTAAAAAAGAGAGCATGACATGTAAGCTACTTTTTATCTAACTCTTCTAGTTTTCGAAATAGCCTATTCGAACTTCAAATATGAACCACCCTGTACAAGTCAGCAAAAATATTAACAATATTTGTTATTATCAGTATTTTTAATTACAATATAATATCCCGTTTTATGTAGAATTTTAAAAATTGAGTTTGTCTTTGGCCAGGCGCGCACATGCGATTTTCTGTCGCGCGACTGTTTGGTCGCAAAAATAACACACATAGCATTAAATACAAATGCGCGCATATGCGACTAAATAATAGCAGCGATTAAAAAGATGTAACCTGCTCCATTTTTGTAACGACGCGATTGTCGCGTCTGTAAATGTATCACATGAACAAGAATGAACATGCACGCACATGCGACTGTTCAGTCGTAGTCGCAGCACAGGTCGAAGTTGGTGTATAGGTAACGTGACCATTTATTTTTTAACTCAAAACGGGACATTGGTTTATTTAGATTAATTAACAAGTAGTAAATAAAAAGCACTATTTTAAAGTTATTTATTCAGAAAAAGTCAGTTAGGTTAAAAGCTACGAATTAAAAAATATATATACCCCAAACGTTTACTTATATTTATCAGAAGAACAAATTTGCTTTAATACAGCTGGTGATGATTTTAAGTAAGAATGAAACTCTTGGCACGTTTTCTTTATATTCACCTTAATTGTCAACATCGCCTTTAGAACTGAAATTTGTAACTGGGTCTTCTCAGAGGGCCACAATTTGTTCATCATAGAAAATACTCTTTCTACTGGAGCATTTGTAGCAGGCAAACATAAAACATATTCAATTAAAAGAGAAAAATGTTTATGCTGAAGATTGTTAGCTTGAAAGTGTTTGAATACTTCCACCCAACGAGTTTCCGTGGAAACATTTAGGTTATTCCATTCGGTTACTTTGTGCGATGTAATGTAGTTACAAATTAACGAAAATTCGTCAAAAACTTCTGCATCTTTATTACAGTCAATATATTCCTTTTGAATTAACACATCCAGAGATTTTTGAACGTCTGTCCATAAGGGGACCTTTTTTAAATCTGCCCAATAAAATATCTCCATTTCTTTGGTAAGAAAGCAAGTCCACTGCTCCAGATATTCACGGCTTGTTTGATAAAATTCTGTAACCACCCTATTCACAAACTCTTCATCTATGTCAGAAACATTATCTTTCGATTTCACTATTAATTGACGGACCATAAATGGAAGAAACTGATTGGTCTGCTTCTGAGTCAAATTGTCTTTTAGTTGATTGATTTCTTTTGCAGCTTCAATTGCCGATACAGTCTGACCTTCCAGTTTCAATACAGCTTGATGAAAACTTGCTGACTGAGCGTGTAAAAAATAAAGCCACAATTCGGATGTGGGATCTTCAAAAAAGTTTTTTAGTAACAAGGGACATTTTTCAATACTCAAAAAGTAGTTTTTTAGTGGCTGATACATTTTTAAAACTCTTTCCAAGGCAGGCATAAGAGCAAGCCATCTAGTTTTGCTGTAGCCGAGCATTTGTTGATACTCCGTTTCAGTTTCGGCGCAAAACTCCTTTAGAGCTTCAACTCGAATCGTGTAAATATAAAAAAACGAATATATCTTCACAATAATGCTTTCGTAATCTAAGGGTAGCCTGTCTGCAGCAGATTTTATTGCATTGTGAATTACATGGGCTCCACATCCAATACCTATTAATGGCTTTTTCAGTGATGACTGTAATTTCGTTAACACATTGTTAGTTCCACGCCTAGCCGCACCTCCGAAATTGACGTTGGCATTGTCTCCGCAAACTTGGTTTAAATAATCGACAATGATGTCAGAAGTCTCGCCTGGTTGGTCTTGGAGATCTAAAATTTTTACTTGCACACCTACGTAAGGTTGAAAAAAGCGCACTAGAATAGGGTATATTTTCTTGTTACCGTGGTTTGAAGCGTCGTTTAGTATTGTAATACAATTGGACTTATCAAGATCATCTTTTAATTCTTTCATTACTGTAGGCGCCAAAACATTTACTACAATAGCTTCTGATTTCGTACGCGCGCATGTAAATTTGGGTTCAAAACATGATTGAATTAATTTTGACGCACAATCATTAGAGCGAAAACTGTGGTTTTCTTGTATCGTGTGATAAGCCCAGACGCCTTCTGCCGCGGCGATATCCATATCCTTTAAAGTTGGTGCGGCCGATTTCTTGAAAAAGGTTAACATCGAAGAACTCGAAGCAGCGGCACGATCGGCATTTTTATGTTTTTCAGACTTTAAATGCTGTTCAATATCACTCCCACCACCATGGGAAACACTAAATTCTGTACGACACTTTTCACATCTGACATCTGAGGAAGTATTTATTTGCTTGATAAACGGATATTTTGCTTGTAAGTTAATATTGAACGTACACTTGCGTTTTGGCATTTTAAGTTATGATTCCAAAACAAAAGAAGTTTAAGTTATTTGCTTGGTAAACGAGCATCAAACAACAACAAAAAATATATCGAAAACTGGGCGCACGAAAAATCTATGAAACAATTAGTCCAAATTAATCAACAAAGCGCGAGCGATGACGTCTTCGCTTCTCTCGGCTATCATCCCGTCAACTGACGACGCCGTCTCGCTCTCGCATACCGATCGCGTCCGCCCAACTCGGCTATAGTCTGTACCACGAGAAACGATAGTAACTCATCGCCTAAAAGTAGAGGCAACAGACAAACTCGTAAGCAACCATTTCACTCTAACAAACGTCAACGTACGGCCCTAATACCAAGTCACTATCGTTTCTCGTGGTACAGACTATACTAAAATTTTCACGCGGTTTTAGAAAACGGGACAATTTTGCGTCCCAGGGATCATTTCGGGGACACCGGGACTTGTAACTCTAAAAAGGGACAGTCCCGTTCAAAACGGGACGTATGGTCACGTTATGTATAGGATAATTATTACAACAAATTTATTAAAAATGGCTGAATCTTCAGAAGTGTCTGATAATAGTGACAATGACTTGACACCTAGTGTCTTAGACACAGAAACTATTATTATCGAGGCAGAAAAAAGACCAGCTCTTTACAACAAACATTTGAAAGAGTATAGTGACCGAAATTTAAAGGAAAAATTGTGGGGAGAAGTGTATAGCAAAGTTATATCCACTTGGAACAAGTTATCGGCCGAAGAAAAACACAAGAGAGGTACGTGATATTGTTTTTATTTAATAGTTTTTAATAATCTTATGTAATAAATGTTGTGCAGATAAGTATTTAAATTTTATCATATTGCCACGGAACTGAACCTTCGGGGGATGTAAAGTAATTTGCCATATAGTCTCTTATATTAAGACCAACTCTGTTAGGTCTTATTCCAGCTGGAGGACAGCTCTGTAATAAACACTCATAAAATTCGTCCTCCATTTGCACACCGTCTTTCTTTCGCACGAAGTTATGTAGAATGCAACATGTTTTAATGATAAGGTCGGCAAATTCGACTCGCACGTCTAATGATCGATGCAAAATACGCCATTTGTTCGCTAAAATACCAAAGGTACACTCTACCATACGCCGTGCACGAGTCAGTCTATAATTAAAGACTCTTTGTTTCATTGTTAAGTTTCTTCGAGGATAAGGCCGTAAAACATTTTGTGATAACGCGAATGTTTCGTCTCCTACTATCATGAAAGGTATGGGTTCTCCCATCTCGTTGTTTGGTAATTTTTGTGGAGTAGGAACATTTAATTGTTTATTATGTAATCTTTGACCAAAATTCAAATTCTTAAAAACACTGGAATCGCTTCCAGCACCATATGCTCCTACATCTATTGCTGTAAAACAGTAGTCGGCGTCTACTATACCCAAAAGAATAGTCGAATAAAAGTTTTTATAATTATAAAATTCGGAACCAGTATTATTTGGTTTCTGTAATCTAATGTGCTTGCCGTCGACTGCACCGATACAGTTCGGAAAATTTCTCCTATCGTAAAACTCTTTGGCAATATTTATCCAATCTTCTTCAGACTTTTCCGGCATGTATAAAGGCTGTAAATAGTTCCATAATTGGTTACACGTGTCTTCAACAATTTCCCTTATCATGGTAGCCCCAAGTAAAAATTCAAAGTGTAAAGAATTGAAACTATTGCCGGTAGCAAGGTATCTGAAAAATAAATAATAACTGTTTTTTATTGCAGGAAAAATTATTCAAAAAAATGGAAAAATGTAAAAGATTGTTTCGCTGGGGAATTAGCAGCCCAGCGTAAAGCAGTGTCTGGGCAAGCAGCAAAAAAAAAAGAAGATATATTTATTTTGACCAATTACAATTCCTTTTCCCAATAATGAAAGATAGACCAACTACCAGCAACACCGGACCTTCTCAATCAATTGACATTGATCAAGAAAATCAAGAAATGATATCTTCTCCTTCTTTAGCAACCAATACAAAAAATTCGGAAAGTACATCCATATCTAAAAGAAGGGCTGCAAGAAAAACTGTGCTTAAAACAATTCCATATGAAGAAAAGTTACTGAAAATATTGGAGGATAAGCAATGTGAAACAATCGACGAAGATAAAAATTTTTCACTTATGCTTGTTCTAATGTTCAAAAAATTAACTGATGACCAAAAACATTATGCGAAAATTGAAATCTTAAATATCATGAAAAATGCAAAAAACGTCGGAAATCCTCCAGTTCTTTACAGTTCAATGCAACAATCTTATTCTCATCTTTATCCTAACCGTCCGGTAGACCAAGTGCAATTTCCAAGATCAAATTTTCAACAACAGCAACAAGGAGGCAATGAAAGTATTTACTCCGCGCCATCGACATCAACGGTCAACTCTGCACAGTCCACACCATCAGCAACCATTTTTTCTGATGGTGACAATGCATATTTTGACTTGTCAAATCAATAAATTAATTAAATTAACCAAATAGAACATATATTTATTATTTAACCTTATTTTTAATATCTACTTCTATATATCTAGTCTAATAGTAGTTTGCAGAAAATATCTAGTTAATTTGGCAGAACGACGACACAAAACAAAAGCTGGTAAGTACCTTCTTACCTTATTGTTACTGCAAGACATTCCTCAGGTGGTATACATTTTCTCCATTTACTATTTTGGTATGATATTTTCGGTCCTATTATTTTTAATAATTCAAGAAAAGATTTTTCACTCATTCTGTAATAGTTAAAGAATTTACGAGGATGCTTTCTTAAATCTTCATGAAGAATGTAAAATTGACCCCGATGTTCTCTGTCAGATAAAATTGGATGCACCCAAAATTTTCTTTTCCGTTGCTTTCTTAATTTCTTTCGTAATAACAGAGCCACTATACAAGCGGTTTCTATGAAGTCCATGTTGATACTAGGCTCTAGTCACGATTAATCAGTCGCAAATGCGTGACCATACAAATTTTTTGCGACTACTACTTTTATGTCGCTGCGACAAATAATCGCATGAAAATCGCATGTGCGCGCCTGGCCTTTTAATGATGAAAACACCACATACTATTCCCGCCTTTCTCTATAATGTAAACAGACTGAGAGCATCCAAAAGTCTATTGTTCATTATATAAGGGGCCGGGCATATCGAAAAATAAGGCCAGCCTTCTTGCTTCCGGACGCCCGTCTCCTGCGCCCCTCAGAAACTTTGTGACCGTGAGACTACAGCCTTAAGTATTTTTTGAAGCTACTACAGTAATTGAAAATCAAACTGCGTATAAATTTGATATAACTTATTTAATAGAGAGTTTGAAAGCTTCAGTTTTAAGCAAGATATAAGATATTTTTATTCCAATAAATTTTAACAAAACTTTAAAAAACCGGAGAAGAATGTAAACGTGTTAGAACACGAAGTTAATACATTTCGAGAAGCTGTTATTTTATTTAACCAAACTACTTTTACTTTACTAAACTGCTTGAGAATTAGCCAAAAAAGGAATAGTCAAATTTAATATTGTGCAAATGCAATGTTACCACATATTTTAGTTTCTATTAAGTGCTTCCTGAAATCATACGTAGCATAATACAATATTTTAGCATTAAGCTTTTCGATTCATAGACTACCGAAGAATATCAGCCTGAACAACAGCCTATATAGGGTGACATAGAAAAAAGTACATTGCATAGTGCCACGCAATAGAGGACACTAAAATAAGAAAAAGTTCCTATGAACATGGGTCCGCAAAGCCTTCGCTTAAAAGATACGGGGTGGTGAATTTTAATTTTTTTTATTTATTTGCAAAAACAATGATAAGTACTTCAGCAATTAAATTTTAATGGTATGATGAAAATATGATTAATTAAAATAAAACATTAAGTTTTTAGAAGATGTTCAAATTGTTGCCCTTGTACTTCAGTACATTTTTCCATTCTTCTTCTTAATGATTGACGGCATCTTTGAAATATTCCTGGGTTATTACGAAATCTATCTGCCGATTCCATAATTCTTATCCACAATTGTTATTCATTATGTATTTCTACAGCATAAACTTCATTTTTCATAAATCCCCAAAATGAAAAATCGAGAGAATTAAGGTCGAGACTACGAGCTGGCCAGGGTACAGGTCCCCCTCAACCAATCCACATATTTCCAAATCTCCTGTCCAAATATTGCCTTGCCACTCGAGAAAAGTGAGCTGGCGCCCCATCATGCATGTAATACATTCGTCCAATAATGGGCAATGAGACATCTTCTAATAATGTGTTTAAATCATTCTGCAAGAAATTTCGATATAGTGCACCTATCAATCGATTGGGCAATCGAAATGGGCCAATTAAGTAATTGTCAATTATACCTGCCCACACATTAATAGAAAACCCATATTAGTGACTTCGAATTACAGTTTGATGAGGATTTTCATCACTCCAAAGGTGCATGTTATGTAGGTTCAGAACACTATCACGACTAAAACCAGCTTCGTCAGTAAACAAAATTGCTGAAATAATGTTTTTTCTTTGGTTTTGCAACCATTTGCAAAATTGTACACGGGGAAAAAGTCATGTTCCAGTAGTGAATAAATTTTTTGGAAATAATTTGAGCGAAGAAGTTGTTCATTGAAAATTTGTCTAACTGATTCACGGTTAAGGGTGCGAAAACCGCTGAACTTGTTTTTCTGGTGCTTGTTCTCGGATTATTTTCTACCATTCGTAAAACAGCTTCTTCGTTTCGCACAGTGCGACTAGTTCTGGAAACCCCACTATTCAAGTTTGTTTTTTTAAAACAGCCATCTTCTCCTAAACATTAAAGGAGAAAAAAAAACGTTCGTTAAACGTTCGAACATTAGAAAGTTGTCTTAATAGATGTCTTTCTCGATAAATACGTTGAGCTTCGTAAGAATTTGATCTAGCTTTGCCGTAACACATAATCATGTATTCTTAATCCCTGTATTCTTCAAAAGTGTACCGAACAATTTTTGAAAGCAATTTTGAAAATCAATGATAAACCCTATGAAAAACTTAATCACGAACACAAAATTCCTCAAACAATTATTACATTAGTTTGATAAGTGTCATTACTATGTAGCGCTCTCCATCAGTAATCACAAAACTAAGATCATATTTGAATTTAGCGTGATAAAAAACCCTGTATATCACATTTTATCCATTTTTTGCGTCTCTGGCTAAAGTCTTTAAAAAAACCCTCAAAAGAAAATAAAATTCAACATCCCGCATCTTTTAAGCGAAGGTCTTGCGGACCCATGTTCGTAGGAATTTTTTTTCTTATTTTAGTGTTCTCTATTGTGTGGCACTATGCAATGTACAGTAGAACCCCTCATATCCGTCACCCATGGGACCGGAGCATGGTCGGTTACCAAAAAAGGTCGGATAATCCGAGGAACAACAAAAATGAACAAGACAAACATAAACGAGTACATATATTTAATTATGTATACAAATCCATGTATGTACATGTAAATTTATTTAAAAAAATCAGTTATATTTTTTTGTTTTAATCTACCAAATCTTGCTTTAGCTGAGATATCTTTCCACTTTTTAATGCACAGCACATCCATCGGTGTTGCTTCTGGATGTTGCTCGACGTATTTCATTGCAATCTCGAAAGCCTCCGTAGCTGTCGTATGACTGATATTTTCAGGTTCTTCTTTTTCATCATCCGTTTCATCTTCCTCTGTTTCAACTTTAAAAACTGCGGATACGATTTGTTCGTCGTTCAGATCCTCGTTAGTGACTTCAACTATGTCCCCTCCCAATAGCCACTCTTCTATATCCGCTGGTTGGATTTGGGCATCGATGGTCTGTAAATCTTGTAGAATTTCTGCTTCATCTGTATTTAAAGTTTCAGACTCATTAGAGATTGCGCTCTCACCTTCAATAATACTTGGCCATAGTTTTCTCCAAGATTTTTGTAGAGTGGTGTGATTGAGTTCGTCCCATGCTTGTGCGGCAATGTAAATGGCATCTTTTATATTAAAAGTCTTCATTGCCTCAAATAGGTTACTGCCTCCTTCCGTTTGCTCTAATAAGAAGCTGACATATTTTCGCCTGTATCTTTTCTTCAACCACTCAATAACCCCTTGATCCATAGGTTGGATTAAAGGTGTCACACGAGGAGGTAGAAACATAGCTTTGATGTTTCCCATTGTTAGTTCGTTTTCCGAAGGATGACTGGGAGCATTGTCAAGAATCAAGACTGCATTGAGTGGTAGATTTTTCATTTTCAAGTGTTTTTTTACATCTGGTACAAACTCTTCAAAAAACCACTGTTTAAACAAAGAACTGTCCATCCAAGCAGATTTTTGATTTTTATAATAAACAGGCAATGATGCCATGTTCACATGTTTGAACGCTCTGGGCTTTTTAGATTTTCCAATGACAAACAATGGCATTTTATGGTTTCCACTTGCATTACTACAAGTTGCAAAAGTTAGTCTATCCTTGGATAATTGTGTCCCTGTTACTTTTTCATTTTTTGCAGCAAGAGTTTTTTGTGGGAGCATCTTGTAGTTTAACCCTGACTCGTCAATATTATACACTTGATCCGGATGCATATTGTTTTCTTTAATAAAAACTTCAAATTTCTTCACGAACTCTTTGGTTGCGTCATCATCAGCTGATAGCTTTTCTCCAGAAATAACAACGTGACGTATACCATGGCGACGTTTCCATCGGTGAAGCCAACCTTCACTTGTTGTCTGAGTTCCTTTGCGTCTTTTTTGGTAAAACCATATCCAGAGAGCATCATCTAAAACATCAAATTTAGGCTTTTTAAGCATCTTTCTATTTTTTAAACCCTCCTCCCCTTCCACTGTCATAGAGTACGATTCGATATTCTTTCTGTTTTTCCTCCAGTCTTTAATAGTTGTGACGCCTATTCCTAATTCAGAAGATAATTTTTGAACTGACTCGCCATTGCCTAGCCTCTGAATAACTTCCAATTTCTTCTGTAGTGTACATACAATACGTTTTCGTTTTTGTTGGGTAACCATAATCACTTTTACTATAACAATTGTAAATATGCATACAATTGATATTCACAATGATGAACACAGTTGCGCAACCCTTGGCAAACATCAAGATTGAGCGAATCAAGTAATTCCCCGACGGAAAGTCGGGTCTCTTGGGATTCACAAAAACGTACATTAGAGCATTTGAACAAAATTGGGAGTAGGGAGGGGTGACGGATATCCCGAGGAGTCGGATATCCCGAGGTCGGATATGAGGGGTTCTACTGTACTTTTTTCTATGTCACTGTATATGCAGATAACTATCCCGAATTTTATTTCACAATAAAAAATAGCTTGACCTACCGACGAATATAAGCTATCTTTTTGAGATTATTGAAGTAAAATTATCTTAAAATTGAAAAAATGAATAATTCAATACAAAATGATGTAAAACTGGTTCCAATTATTTTTAAATTTTGGACTGTATTTTCCAAGTTTCAAATTTAAACAAATTTTAAACAGCGTAGTTCTTTCACAATCATTTCAATATCCACAAAATTTCCAAAAGCTATCTTTTTATAATAATAATCTTAAAATTAATTTAATTGAAAACATTAATAATTCAATTTAAATAAAATCTTTTTACGATGTAAATTTGGTTGCATATTCATCTTTAATTTTGAGGATTTTGAGGTACATTTTCAGCATCTTCTAATTTTCCAGCATCTTCCCCAAACAACTCGATCCTTTCGCAATCACTTCGATATCCGGAAAATTGCGAGATTTCATCCGGAACTTGTAGAATAACGTCTTCTTTAAACAATAAGTCATTTGCCCTTTTAATTCTTCTATCGAGTACCCTACATTGCACGCAACATGATACTAAAAGTCCCGGAAGTGATATTATCGCTATCGCGCAATACGCCAGGGCGCAATAATACCCTGCACTACGAATATTATCATTTATAAAAATTAAATAAGCGCTGGCTACCACAAAAACAAACAGGGTAATTACGCATATAATGTAAGGTACTAATAAGTATTTCTTTTCGTTTACCACGCCGTAAATGTAAGAAATCACTAATAAACAGTTTATTCCGAATAAGGCAATGGCGCAAATAAAAAACCATTCGATTTCGACGAGGGTTCCGATGAAGGGGAGTGGAATTGTTTGTATGCAAAATGCGATGTTACATTTCGTTTCGAATTTTAATTTAGTGTTCCTAGGAGGTTTTGGGATAGGTTTCTTATAAAGATTTTTTGATTTTCTTGATTTTCTCATTTATTTTTAATGACATAATCAAATATATCAAATTTTAAGACAGATATGCCAATTTATTACATGAAATGTGCGTCACGTAAAGTGTAGCCAAGGACTAAGTGCGTTAAAGTAAATACAATTTTTTTTTCGTTATTTATTGGTAGTCTAGCATAACATTAGATAATGGGTATTTGTCACTTTGTTTATCGAATTATGTGCGAAAATGTACAGAAATAATTTTGAAGTTATTTTTTTGTTAACCTTCAATTTTTAATGTACCGGATCAATAAGCATGTTTCATATATTTTCTTTTCCATCGAAGGAATTTGTGGAAATATTATTTTTAAAGTAAAATAGAAAACCCGGAAAAATACGATAAATCACATGAGTCAGTGTTAATTTCTGAGAAGACAACGTTAAAATCAAAACAAAATAAAACGGTTTTGGTGATTCATCCCAAACATTATTTTCTCTTAATTCAAAATCGATATTTTTAGATAAGACTAAATAAGATATTTTTAGAACTTCATTGTAGATGATCCCTTTTACTACAGACGCACGTTTACTTCCTTTGTTGTCGCTGTCAATTCGCGCCTTTTCTATTATTATTTTGCTTATATATTTACATTAATTATATTTTTAGATTTATTGGCTTCGATGTATGTAATTTAGTTTTTCGTTTAAAAAAAAAATAAAAATTTGGGCAAAAATAACAAATCTTCAAATTGAATGGAGGCAAAAATCGAAAAATTATCACCTTTCTGAACGTTATTTGCGAGAGGAAAATTTATTTAGAAGAGTTTAGGAAGTTTTGGTATTATCTTTGTTTTCTCTATTAGATTCTATTATCGAACGCAAATGGAACAATGAAAATATTTTTGAAAGCAAATTTATCTCAAATTGTTTGCACGCGTGGTTATTAATTTTGATAATAATGTGCTAATTTAGGTATTGTTTTGTCCAGTATGGAACTTGATGGAGAATAATGAGATAAGGGTAAAAGATGATATTATTATTAAGATGAGGAGAAGATGATATTGGTAATAAGATTTATACGTGGTGATGAAAAGAGAGGATGGGGGTGGAAATTAAATGAGGAATGCTGTGATTATACATCACAGTTTTTACATCACTGCGGAATGTTTACATCATCTGCTGATAGAGTTTAATATACTAAGGAAGGATATTAGTGTATTGGAGGTAGGTGATGAGGATCGAGGCGGAGATGTTAGTATTAACACATCTTAAGATAGTTAACAACGGAGACAAATGAACGCACAATGAGTACAAAGCATCTCTAAATCCATCTCAAGAAACAACATGGAATTACAAAATCAATAAGGATCTGAGTTACTTGTAATTACTTTGGATTGAGTTGGGTTGGATTTGGTTGGGTCGATTTGGTTTGGTTTCTTTAAAATACATTAACATTCAGGGAATTATGACATAAACGAAAATATAAATACAACAATAAAGCGATCAACAAAACATCACTATACGTTAGTTAGCACACACTCTCTAAAAGAGCTTAACGACACTTTAAAGAGAGATACATGACTAAAACTCTGGTTATAGGAATTAATAATTCGAACCAATGTCGGTTTTTGATAAAGGTCGTTGCAAGATACGTTAAGTCAAAATGTGTAAGCCATCAAGTAGAAAATCGAGAATATCTAGCATGCCATTAACCAGCTTCAAAAGAAAGATCAATCCAGAAACAAATCGACGCTGTTGCAGATATAATAACTGGAACATTATGCAACGCCTATCGTAATCGTAGTAAACAGGATGATATTTATGTGCTAAACAACGAATAAAGCGTCGCTGAATGGCTTCAATTATCACGATACCGCATACATGGGATTCTATATTGCGGAGCCAAAACATGGACGCTGTTGACAAAAGCTCAATAAAGGGCACAAAAAATTCTAAAATGTTCTTACTGATTCTGATAACAAACCTGAAATTTTTTTTGTACAATGTTTTGTTATCATTGGAGTAAAGTCAAGTAATTGAAAATTTGAAACAAGAAGAAATATTGTTTATGTATATTACAAATAATAAGGGTACAAAAGATAACTGCCTTGAAGCACACCAAATGACAGATGCAAAGCTACTACAATGAATAAGATAATCTGGACTATCAAAAGAGAAAAATTTCTGTACAACATCGGTATGATGGATTTTGTTGAAGGCTGAAACCTCGATCGTTTGAGTCAAATACTGGATTCGTTTGGTCTCTGATTGTTGCCAGAGAATAGTAAGGCTTTTAGAACGAATAAGTCACTGGTAGATCCTGTATCTATAATTTTACAGAACTTACAAATAGATTTCATCATGTGAAGATGTAGAACTCAATGCATAAATAATATTACACTACTAATTCGGAAATTATTTAACGGTTTTGGGAATAAACCAGCCGAATTAGAAATTCTTAGCGTGCAACTTTTCGTTTATTTTGTGAAGCCAAAAATCATGTCTTAAGTTTACGACGTCCTTTACAGAGACCGATCTTCGCAATAATTTTAGAAAAATGTTATGTTCCCCAGTGTGATGGGGGAGATGCAAATCAACGCGAAGAAAAAAAAAGTTAAAAACTTGGACGTTAGATCACGTAGAATTTGATGGTTCCCTCTGTCTGGGAATTAAGTGATTATTTTTGAGATTAGCTAGGTGCGGATGTTATCTTCTGGCCTTGTGGTCGACGAATTCTTCCCTTCCACAAACTCCCTCATTGGTTTAGAAAATTATTGTAAAATATTCGCCTCGTATTTTGGATTGGCTCCAGGTGTCGGGGATGTGTAGACGTTAGAAACGCCTCAAGAAGGTTTTGCTCTCTTCCAAGACCCGAGGTTACTTAAGACCTTGCACACGTCAGATTAGCGGAATTAAGAACTCAGATTCAATTCATCTTCGTATCACATCTTCTTAGTAAGATTTCAAATCAAAACTATCAGCCCTCCGTTAGACAGCAATTTAGATTTCGCTTCAACGCTAATTGAGAACTTTGACTAAGTTCCACGTGCAGCATTCTTTCTATTTGGGCATCCGCGTCGTGTTGAATATTGTGTTCCACTTGAAAATTTGGTGTGTGTGTGTGTGTAACGGAGAAGTCTTCTCGGATTATCCCGTGAAGATTCCAATAGGATCCAGGTCGCTTGCTGGTATCACTTGCCTATCAACGAGAGTTCTCTGTAGGGATTAGATCCAGACCGGTAATTTTTTTGTCGCCTTAATTAACGTCGGGATCACGCAGGTGGTTTTCTTAAGATTAACTTTGTATTTTTTTATCGTTATCTCTGTAAATATAGGTTAGAACACTTGTTGTTTGATTTAACTTTGCCTGAGAGTCGTAGTGCAAGAACTCACTACTTACTGAAACTTTACTGAACTTTACTTACTGAAAAAGTGACCGCATGCTCCTTCAGACTAAGAATTAGGAAACGAGAAATACTGTTTCTGGTGGCAGCGGTAATTACCAGAGTCGTTTCAGTGACGGCCTCACCATAGTAGTAAAAAGAATATCAATAACCCCCCTATATCTCGTTGCTCGCTAATTCTCCCGTTCGTTTCCTAACCTCTGTCTTCCCAGCATCTGCTTCCAACCAGCCTCAGCTCATCATCACCATCAGAAATATAAATCTATTTTTCCTCTCTTTGTTACATGTAGGCTAAATAATCAAGTAAATTAGCCTAACCCAACTCAACATTTTCTTTTGCCCAGAGAGGGAGAATATGCTATACGCACTCCGGCCTACTGTTGGGTCGAATCCAGATCTTCGGATAGTAACATAATTTGGTCGAGAGTATCTCTCTCTTCTCGAAATCACCGCATCAGGGTATCTCTTCAGGGTATCCGCGTAAGATCATCCACTTGAATGGTCACTTAAAACACACTTCTATATTATAATATAAGAGTTTTATTGTGTACAATATAATGTTTACAATGTTTTCCCTCATTGAAATATTAATTACACCTTCAACCCTCTTCCTCCGTTTTTACACCTTTCACTCTTCGGCCCAATCACCACTTCATCCATCTCCCGCTCTCACCTCTCTCTCTCCCGGAATCCCATCTAAACCCCCCACCATCCATATCAAAACCCTCCTCTTCCGCACTCCCAGCAGCCTTTTGTGGGGGGTAATTCGCCCAGTATATATAACAGGTATGAAGAGAAGTGTAGATAGCTACAAGGAATTAACTTAATTGACTCGGCATACAAGGTATACACGAAGATTCTGTTGGAAAAACTGGAGGATGAGATGGAGTTGAGATGAAGGGGACCAATCGACAACGTGTATGTGTTGAAGCATCTGGCCGAAAGTAAAATGGATAAGAAAGGGGGAAATGGTACGTCCTGTTTATAGATCTGAAGGCGGCTTTTAATAAGGTGGATAGGGGAAAATTATAGGAAGAGGGACATCACGGATCACCTAATAGCGATAGTGAAGGAAATACACATCGAGACTATGGCTAGGATAAAAGTGGGGGATAAGCTGAGCGACGTGTTCTGATCGATGAAGAAACTGAGGCAAGGATGTCCGCTGAGCCCAAGTCTGTTTGTATTGTGGACTTGGAAGATGGAGCAAGGAGCAGATGGGAGGCTTAGCAGTGGGAGGTAAAAAGGTGCATATGTTATTGTACGCGAATGACATCGTGGTCATGGGGAATGAGGTGGTTAAGATGAAGGATATGATAAAGAACTTGGAAAGATACTTTAGGCGGAAGGGGTTGAAAGTGAATGCAGGGAAGGAAAAAAGAGGAGTAGAAAGCTGAAGATGGGAGGGAGAGGAGATCGAAGAGGTTAGGGAGTATACTTACTTGGGGTATGTGTTTAGGGAGGAAAACAGGGAGGGATCGCTGGTGAAAGCAATGACAAAAAAAAGAATAAGGTGATGGGACAAGTATGGGGCTGGGGGGAGAGAGTCTTTGGAAGGAATGTGGTAACGCAGTCTCTATTTGTTGTTGTTTATCACTCCAGATATTCGTAAACATCTAGATGGGGAGAAATCCCTATTCATCTTCTCTTCTTCTTGCCTTTCTTTCTTGTCAGTTTCCGTTCATTACTTTTCTCTTTCCTTCCAGGTGCTTTGGACTTGCACGCATTTACACAAAACAAAGGAGATAACTTTTTAAATGTACTTTTGTATGTTTCATACAAGATGAGGGAAAAGATCCCACTTATCTTCTCCTCTTCTGACTTCTTCCCGTCGGTTTCCATTCCTGCAACTTCTCTTTCTCTCCAGGTGTTTTGGACATGCACGAAAGTAGTTTCAAAAATAAACAAACGAGATAACTTTTTGAATAAACTTTTATATATTTTATACCTGGATGGGGAGACATCACCCTTTATCTTCCCCTCTTTTTCCTCTCTCTTTCCCGTTGGTTTCTTCTTCTTGCTTCTTCTCTTTGTCTCGAGGTATTCGTAAATATTTATACAACAAAAAACAAACTAATCTTTTATGAAATAAATGTTTATACTTTTTATATCTGGAAGGGGGGGAGGGACTCACCCCGTATTTTCCCTTCCCCTTTGTTCTTTCAGACTCTTGTCTTCATTCCTCTAACTCTTTCCTCTTCATTATAGATCGTAACAGATACATAATTACATCCCTTTCTTCTATCCCTATCGTAAAATCAGAGACATTATCTTCATTAATTTCTTCTCCCATGAATTCTTTTGCGATTTTTTGTTGGAATTATCTACATTCAAAAATAGTATGTCTTGGCGTGTCGGGTTTGTCACATCCAAACGAGCACAGCTCTGACTCTATCTTCCCAATATTGTAACCCATTCAACCTAAATCTACCCTTTTTTTATCATAGAGGAGATTAGGAAATCTGTAAACAGACTCTTGGCCGAAGATATCAGGTGGCCAGATAGTGATGGGTTGAAGAACACTTCGACCTCTAAAACCCTTCCTGGAACCACCAGGGCATTACTTCGGGGAATAAGAATAGAATACAAATTTATGCATTCGTATCGAACTTAACCCAACCAAATCCAACCCAACCCAATTTGAAGTAATTAGAAGAACGTCTATTGTAAAAATTTATTGGTTTGTATTTCGATATAGCACTGTTTCTACAGATGTATCTTTATGGAAAATATGAATCATCGCCACACCCTTATTCTCATTACTAATTACAAAACTAAATCAATTCTGCTTTCTATTCATTATGCGTTGGGTTGTCTTTGTTGCTAGCTATCTTAGCATATTTTTATGTTATTCAATCGCTAAATATTAACGAAGTTTTCAACACTTTCTCCCTCAGCACCTTCCATCAATCCATTATCTTTCCTTCTTCAATCCATTAAACTCCATCTGTAAAGAAGTCGAATTAACGATTTCGGTGGGATAAGTACAACGCCAAATCTAACAACGAATGTTTTACTTGGCCTAACTCCTTTGCATGTGCATATAGAGAAAGTGGCCAGAACTACCATTTACAAATGTAAGCAATATCCAAACTTGTTCCGATGTGTCTCACCAATGGGCTGCGAAAGATACAATATAAGATACAATATAACTGGTACTGTGCTATCAATGCCGTCAAATTTGACAAGGCCATTGTTAGTGCTTAATACTCAATACCAGAGTAAATGGCATGAACAGCAACGCTGAATTGAAAATAAAGATTCTTTGGTAAAAATGCTGGAAGAACTCGGGCCAAGAATATACTACCAGACATTTAAAATCAAGCAAGCTTACAGCCTGGGTACTTATTATATGGTATTCCAAGCAGAAGTATTTGCTATTGATATGGGAGCTAAAATTCTTTTAGAGAGAGGGTTGGGGAACATGACAATACGATTTCTCTTAGACAGTAAAGACACTCTGTAGGCGTTTCAAACCGAGAAAACAGTGTCAGCTGTGGTTAATGACTATAAAAGAACTTTAAACACACTCAATGATGATAACAGTGTCTTTGATCTGGGTCTCAGGTCAGTCTGGAGATGCTGGTAATGAAGCGGCGGATGAGCTAGCACGAGAGGGCAGAGCTAATGCGTTTGTGGGGCCAGTATCAGCAGTTGATGTATCATTTGCGATGCCCAAGCACAAGAATGGACTCGTATGTTGAAAAAAGACTTGACCTATTGTGAACCCTCCTTTTGTTCTCCTGAAATGAGACATGCGAAGTTTTTCTTTGACATCGACACTGTCAAACCCGGAAATACTATAGGACTTGTTCGTAGCAGTGTTAGAGTTGTAATGGGAGTCTTTACTGGGTACTGTTGGTTAAAGACATACCTCAAACTGTTGGGCCTAGCCCTACTAGATAGGAGACGGATGAGCATATTTTATATTACATTATGCTACTGCTTTGCTGTTGATCGTATCAGATTATACAAAATATCAGATCTAACAAAATATTAATGAGCATTGAATTTTAAAATATTAAGGAGCATTGGACTGCACGGTAAAATTTGATAACTTTATCTATCGAGGTACAAGGTACAACATATGCAATGTAATGTAGTGTAAAGAATCCTAGTTCTCCCCTTTTAATTTCCACCTTCTTTCATCACCCTACGTACACTCTTCATTATTACGTCTAAATTTGATTATCAACATTATCACCGTCATCGGTAATCTTCGGATACCTTTTTTTCCTGATTTCCACCCTTCTCTTGAATCACTATTCCTATCCCCCGGCTACTTTCACAACTCTATCCCTACTCCTTTTTTTCCTGTTGACCTGTTCTATTCACAAAAAGTGTAATAAACTTTATGTTATGAAATCAATAACAGAAAATAGTATCACAAAAAAATGTTTAGAACAGCGGGGATGAAGACGCAAAATTCATTAACTCCACACAGTTTGTAGTACTAAAAGAAGTGTCAATGTCATTGAGATATACGAAATTCAGGATCTTGTAACGATAGGTGGATTACCAAAAACCTCTCTTCTAAGATCTCCTCTACAATGCTAAGAAACTAAATAGTCGTCTTAAAGCGAAATTAAAACAAAATTAATTCGTTTTAATCAAATCCGAGATGTTTCGTAAAATTAGAAATAAACAAATCACACCAACATTTTAACATCTCAATCTCCTCAAAATCTATTAATAAACATAAACGACACTACATAATTAAGATCAACCTTTATTTAACAACATTGTCACATTGTCGCTATTGACGCACAATATCGACATCAAACAAATTAAGAAATTTCACTTAAAATAAAAAAAAATAACGAAAAACCTAAAAGTTTCATGTCTCACACGAGTTAACACATTTATAAATAGATTAATATTACGTTTTAACTCTAAAAACTCATTAGACTTTGAAATCCTCGTCAAATTTTTCTGATTTATTTTAAATGAATAATCTAAACATTTTTTTTCTTTTCGACTCATCGTAAATCTCGTGTCCATTTATGGAGGTATTTATACCGTTTTCAAAAGCAAAAAATGTACGCGCTTCTCGAACATTGTTTACACGTGTGATTAACACATCTCGTGAGCGTCAAACCAGAATTAGTGGGTTCTTCTGATTGGCGTAAGTGTTCGCGCAGGTATATAAAAGCTTAAACGAGCGAAATCCTAACATATTCAAATTTACCTTCAAACGATTCACACAGAAGATTCACCCAATTCATTTTTATTAATATTAATAATTTAAAGTAAGTTAATTCGAGAATTATTGTTGAGATTTTTTTTAACAATTTTTTTTTATTTTTTTCCAGATGATTCCAATCACTTCGATTTTGATCGGATCGATTTTTGTATCATCCGTCTTATCCGGAATAATTAGACAAGAAGATTTCCCATTATTAGCGAATGAGAGGATCAGCAAACGTTCCATTCCAGAAATGATGAGAGAAAAAAGACACATCCTTCAGGAACAGTTCAGAACCCCCGTTTCGGAAGACCTGGATTTAGCTGCTAATACAATTTTGGGGTATCGATTGAGAAGAACAAGATCGGTCGATTTCGTTCCGTTGTTAAAAGACAACGGGGACAATTCCGATTTGGAATTGGCGGAAAATGTGGTTTTCTTTCCGTTATTTCGCACTAAGAAAATCTTTAAACGCAGATCTCCCAGGAACGTTCTAGAAAATTACAAGAACGACATAGAAATTAAAAAGTTCGTTAACGATCAATTAAAAAGGGAAGAAGCCGAAAAAGTTATTGAGGATGGATCAAAAATGAAAATACAATAGTCTTATTTCAACAAAAATTTTCGTCAAAGTTGATGGCTGTTGATATTGAATTTCTTTTTGATCTTGTAAACGTTTCTTGTCCGATTGATTGTTATAATAAGATTTTTTTATGATTAATTTATATTTTATTTATTTGTTATGTAAAAAAGTATTTAAATAAACCAAAGGTTTCTTTTTAAGTCGATTTTAATTACTTAAAAATGAAAATGTCATGTCACCTATCAAAAATTTGATATAACTATAAACCTAAAATTACTTGTGAATTACCGAAATTAAAAATCATTTTGTTTTACAAAGATTAGAAATGAATCGATTCCTCGCATATGAAAACATTATGTTTTTTTTATTTAACATTTCTCAAATTGTTGCAAAATTAGTTATAATCGGTAAGAATATTGGGGAGTTTCGTTTTGTCATGATTTGACATAAATGTCAAAATGGAAATTACTCGGGTTTCTTGCCAAGGAATTATTCCTAAAATCGACTCCGCATTATCAGAAGAAACTTTGTTACAATAGTTATAAACTGAAAATGGAAGAGAAATAAAGAAAATCAAACGATTAAATGAAAACTTTTTAACGGAAATTGAGAGTTTTCGTATCTGGACTCAGCTACCTTGGTAGTCACATTTGCAGGTTTGAGAATGCCAAGGTACGTACACTTAGCAGCAGAAGTCTGCGTACAAAAAACTTCTAACACTTTAACTGAAAAAATAAGGGTCATGATCTAATGTGATAAACTTCATTTTTTTTTTATTTTGTGTATTAACTACATATAATTCTATTAACAAAATATGCATCAATAAAACAGAAATATTGGTTACAAAAAAATTAAAATTAAAAATTCTCCAAATAATGCGTATGCAAAAATCTGCGTACAAATAAAGACGCCTTCTCCAAAATATACTTATTTACTTAAATACGTAGTTGACGTTGTACGCTTTCCGATTTAAATAAAAGATAATCGGTGTCAATTATATTAGCAGAGGCTTAGAAGCTAAAAGTTAGAATGGACACGAAAGGAAAGGAAATTGAATTGGGAAAGAGAAAAATTATTGTAAAGTTATGGAAAGAGGGAAAATCTTTTCGAAAAATAGGAGAAACTGTCGGCAGGTCACACTCTTCCATTCAAAGAGTAATTAATAATTATAAAGACACTGAAGATTACCTCTCACGTCCGCGATCTGGTAGACCACCCCTTTTAACAAACCGAGAGAAGCGAAAAATTGTACAGCAGGTTAGAAAAGAACCTGGGCTGACGGCAAAAAAAATAGTAGAAAATGTACAAGAAGAATTTCATAAAACTATCAGCAAAGATACGGTGAGAAGGACGTTAAAAAAAGCTAACTATCACAGTCGCGTTGCACGAAAAAAGCCATTTGTGTCAGAGGTCAATCGTCAGAAGCGGATCGCCTTTGCAAAAAAAACTCTTAGACAAGCCCATTGAATTCTGGGAGAAAGTTCTCTTTACAGATGTGAGCAAATTTTGCATTTTCGGCATTAAGGGTAAACAACTTGTATGGAGAAAACCTAATACTGCCCTTAATCCCGAAAATTTGAAAGCGACTGTAAAACACGGAGGTGGTGGAGTTATGGTTTGGGGGTGTATGTGCACCAAAGGGGTGGGAAGGTTGGTTTTCATAAGATCGACAATGGACCATGAAATGTATATAGACATTTTAAAAGAAAATTTGAAGCCTAGCATCGAAAACTTGGACTTGGGGCCCGAATACTTTTTTCAACAAGATAATAACCCCAAACATTACGCCCACAACACTAAGCTTAGGCTACTATACAATACCCCAAAGCAACTTAAAACACCTCCACAATCGCCGGACTTGAATCCCATCGAACACCTCTGGGATTTACTGGAACGCAGGATTCGGCAACACAACATAACGTCGAAGGAAACGTTAAAAAATGTTATGATTGAGGAATGGGCCAAAATCAGTTCGGACGAAACGAAGAAATTAGTGCACTCCATGCCTAAACGTTTAAGGGAGGTCATTAAACGTAAAGGTTATCCGACCTCATATTAATATAGAAACAATGATCTCATTTATGAATTTTTTATAAATACTGTCCTGACTTGTACGCAGATTTTTGCATACCCGTTATTTGTAGAATTTTTAATTTTGATTTTTTTCTGTAACTATTGTATCTGTTTTGTTGAAGCATATTTTGTTAATAGAATTATATGTAGTTAATATACAAAATAAAAAAAAATCAAGTTTATCACATTAGATTATGACTCTTATTTTTTCAATTAAAGTATTACAAGTTTTTTGTACGCAGACTTCTGCTGCTGAGTGTATATATAAAAAATTTTCTCTTGTATTAGAATTCCAGAAATTTATATCTATCCTATGATTCAATTTTGCAACTATTGTCGTTATGGACACCAAAAATCAATGTAAAGGTCAAACAAGGTGTGCTCAGAACCACATCATACACTTAGCAGCAGAAGTCTGCGTACAAAAACTTCTAACACTTTAACTGAAAAAATAAGGGTCATGATCTAATGTGATAAACTTCAATTTTTTTTTATTTTGTGTATTAACTACATATAATTCTATTAACAAAATATGCATCAATAAAACAGAAATATTAGTTGCAAAAAAATTAAAATTAAAAATTCTCCAAATAATGCGTATGCAAAAATCTGCGTACAAATAAAGAACCCTTCTCCAAAATATACTTATTTACTTAAATACGTAGTTGGCGATGTACGCTTTCCGATTTAAATAAAAGATAATCGGTGTCAATTATATTAGCAGAGGCTTAAAAGTTAAAAGTTAGAATGGACACGAAAGGAAAGGAAATTGAATTGGGAGAGAGAAAAATTATTGTAAAGTTATGGAAAGAGGGAAAATCTTTTCGAAAAATAGGAGAAATTGTCGGCAGGTCACACTCTTCCATTCAAAGAGTAATTAATAATTATAAAGACACTGAAGATTACCTCTCACGTCCGCGATCTGACCGAGAGAAGCGACCCCTTTTAACAAACCGAGAGAAGCGAAAAATTGTACAGCAGGTTAGAAAAGAACCTAGGCTGACGGCAAAAAAAATAGTAGAAAATGTACAAGAAGAATTTCATAAAACTATCAGCAAAGATACGGTGAGAAGGACGTTAAAAAAAGCTAACTATCACAGTCGCGTTGCACGAAAAAAGCCATTTGTGTCAGAGGTCAATCGTCAGAAGCGGATCGCCTTTGCAAAAGAACTCTTAGACAAGCCCATTGAATTCTGGGAGAAAGTTCTCTTTACAGATGAGAGCAAATTTTGCATTTTCGACATTAAGGGTAAACAACTTGTATGGAGAAAACCTAATATTGCCCTTAATCCCGAAAATTTGAAAGCGACTGTAAAACATGGAGGTGCTGGAGTTATGGTTTGGGGGTGTATGTGCACCAAAGGGGTGGGAAGGTTGGTTTTCATAACACCGACAATGGACCATAAAATGTATATAGACATTTTAAAAGAAAATTTGAAGCCTAGCATCGAAAACTTGGGCTTGGGGCCCGAATACTTTTTTCAACAAGATAATGACCCCAAACATTGCGCCCACAACACTAAGCTTTGGCTACTATACAATACCTCAAAGCAACTTAAAACACCTCCACAATCGCCGGACTTGAATCCCATCGAACACCTCTGGGATTTACTGGAACGCAGGATTCGGCAACACAACATAACGTCGAAGGAAACGTTAAAAAATGTTATGATTGAGGAATGGGCCAAAATCAGTTCGGACGAAACGAAGAAATTAGTGCACCCCATGCCTAAACGTTTAAGGGAGGTCATTAAACATAAAGGTTATCCGACCTCATATTAATATAGAAACAATGATCTCATTTATGAATTTTTTATAAATACTGTTCTGACTTGTACGCAGATTTTTGCATACCCGTTATTTGTAGAATTCTTAGTTTTGATTTCTTTCTGTAACTACTGTTTCTGTTTTGTTGAAGCATATTTTGTTAATAGAATTATATGTAGTTAATATACAAAATTTAAAAAAATCAAGTTTATCACATTAGATTATGACTCTTATTTTTTCAATTAAAGTATTACAAGTTTTTTGTACGCAGACTTCTGCTGCTGAGTATATGTCAGAATGTTTATCAGTTAGAAGTAAGCCACAGAGGTAAGCGTATCATGGCTACAAAAAAATATTCAGCATTTGAGACGAATTTGCTATTAAAAAAATACCAAACAGTAACAGATACTAAACAATGTAAGAAATACTCAACAATCGCCATTTCCTCCCTTGGAAAAGACGAACGTTATCGAACATTTTGCAAACTTCAAACAAATTATAGCAAATTACAGACGTCTGATATAATAAGGGTACCAGAGCCTGACACTGTAAGTCCTGGTACATCAATAAGCATCAGAAAGATAAGAAGAACGAAAGATAGTCTTAAAAGAAAATATCTCCTGAGAAAAGTCTAGTAAAAAAAAGTAAAATCATCAAGAAAAAGATACAAACTCCTCTAAAAGTTATAGAAATAACAAGGTTACGTTAATTTGAATTAACGAAATGAAGAACAGAAAATTAAACGAAAGATACTAGTGAAAAGGGTGGAAATAATTTGACAAACTCAGGACAGCAGGTTACATATTGAAATTTCAAACAACAAAGTTATATTGAACTAAAATTAGAACTAACACTAACACTAGAACTATAACTAGTAACTAATACTGGATCTAAAACTAGAAACTTTCGAGTTTTTTGAAAAAATATTTGCCGATTCGAATGCTATGTTGCAACTTGCTTCAGAAACTGGTCGGGAACAAAATCTGGAACACAGTCGACTGTTCATCTTCCTCAGCCTCACATCCCTCTCATACTCTTTGATACGGCATTCGATCTTCTTCGAATAATTCCATGTAAAAATTAGCTATAACCTGCGACAAAAGAAATACCATGGTTGCCCCTTCAAACTGCTCGCAAAACTCTCTTTTCCAACTAAAATACGACTACGATAAAAACAATATTCCACTAGATAGATTTGGCACATATTCTGGTAATCCCTACGGAATGAGTTTCTGGCGAAAACCGTTTACAGCAGCTTTAATTGGTACCCTAGTAAAAAGAGATTCTACATCGAAACTAACCAAAATATTCTCAATATCTAACTTAAAATTTTTTACCAATTCCACAAAATGTGTAGAGTCCCTTATGTATGTTTACGTGTTGCCTATAAAAGAAGAGGGACATCTTGTTCTTTCTGTTTCATATTCTGTTTCAAATCTTCTACTTCTTTAGTTTTTCTTTTTATGGTTATAATGAGATTATCTGCGTATACCTTCATTTCCACTCCCTTTTCCATTTCCGTTCTTAGTACTTCGTCGTAGAAAACGTACCATAGTATTGGCAATAGAATTGATCTGTGGGGCACGCCGTTCATATCATAATATGTTACGATAGCTTATTTTATATATTATACCTGCTCGTTTAGTATGATAATCTTTCTTTCTAATAGATATCATCTTATCATCATTATCAAATATTCGCTTACACTTCGTTTTTCCAGCATTATAGCTATACCCTCCCAATGCGCAGAGTTAAACGCATTTTCGATGTCCAACATGATCATAACACATAGCTCTTTATTTTGTATAGCTTTATTTATATATATAGCTTCGTCGTCAACATTTTCTCTCGGAAATCAAATTCGATTTTTGCTAAGTAGTTGCCACTCTTCTAATTCACTGTTTAGTCTTTCCCTCATTCACACTTCCAACAGCTTAGCCATTGTATTTTCTAGGCAGACTGAGTGGTAAGCTACATTCCCATCTATATCAATCTTTGGTTTCTGAATCAATATCAATTTTGCGATCTTCCATATCTCGGGAAATAATCCCTCTTTCACGTAATTAACTCGACTGCATTTCTATTCAGATCAGCTACAAATAGAACTTCACACTTCCTCGAGCATCTTTCAAGAGTAGACTGAGAAACTTTCCACCCTTCTTGGTCAGTTTTCCCGGCATATCATTAACAATTTCAAATATAATTGTATAATGATCACTATGATGCTCTGCAAATTGAGACTAGAGAGCTCAATGAGTCAGTATTATAAAAGAAATTTGTGAAGAATTAAAGCTTTTTGAATCATTTTCTTCGATTGAATCACACCATCAAGGTCTGCTAGAAAAGTTATTTGCTGCGACAGGTTTTATTTATGAAAGTAAATATTATAGAGGATATCAAATATGTGGAATATAATCATTATAATAATGAATAGACCACAATTGAACTAAAATTAGAACTAACACTAGCACTAACACTAAAACTATCACTAGAACTAACACTAAATCCATGTTGCCATGTTGCAACCTTCTTCAGAAACTGGTTCTAACTGACAAAATCGGGGATCGTAAAACAATATATAGGTCGAAAAACTAATTATTATGTAATTAATGTATGTTAATTACAAGCTACTTACTAACTAATTATTGCTTCACGTCCGGTTTGGGAGTCGTGTACGTCTTCACCAAAATCTTCCATGTTCTGCTGAGTTCCCAGCCATCTTCTCTGTTGACGTTGTTTTTATGTCGGTGGATTTCTATGGCTTCTCTTGTCAGCCATTGATGATATTTATTATTCCTAGCCAGAACCTTTGTTTTGTCGAAGTTTATTCGGTGTCCCTCCGAATGGTAATGTTCCGCAACCGCCAACTGTTGAATCTTCTTCAGCCTCACATCCCTCTCGTGTTCCTTGATACGGCATTCGATGTTTCGTCCGGTTTAGCCAACGTAAAACTTTCCACAACTGCACGATAGTTCCTATTAAAAGAGGTAGTTTGTCCTTGCTACCGGGAGTGTATTCCGAATTTTGGTGACCGTTCTGTATCGAACCACGATGTCGTTTTTCTTGAGGTGTCTTGCAATTCGTTCCGTTACACCGGAAACGTAAGGAAGATAGATGAAACCAGCTGGTTCTGTACTTGCTGCAGCTTCTTCTCCCTGCTTCCGCTGCTTGGTGGCTCGGTTGATGTCCTTTAAACTATATCCATTTTTCTGTAGTACGTTCCGTAGAAACCGTTCTTCCTTCTTTAGGTTATCTCCTTTACATATTTTTGCTGCTCTCTGAAACAAAGTGCGATTTACGGACCTCTTCTGTTGGGAATGATGGTGTGATGTTGCCTCTAAGTACCTATTGGTGTGGGTTTTCTTTCGATACACCCCCAGTTCCATATCACCATTTGTCGTTCTAGTGACCAATACATCCAAGAAAGGCAACTGCTTGGCGGATTCTGTTTCCATGGTAAATTTGATTAAGGGATGTTGAGCGTTTAGATGACCTAGAAATTCAAAGACGCGTTCCCTACCATGTTGCCATACCACAAACGTGTCATTCACCTATCGGAGTCATAGCCTTGGTTTCCATTGGCACTTCTTCAGAGCATTTTCCTCGAACAATTCCATATAAAAGTTAGCTATCACCGGCGACAAAGGAGATCCCATGGCTGCCCCCTCAAACTGTTCGTAAAACTCTCTTTTTCAACGGAAATACGTCGACGATAAACAAAATTTAACTAAATCTGGCACGTACTCTGGCAAATCCTCCGGAATGAGTATTTGACGAAGACCCTCTACCGTATCCTTAATTGGTACCCTAATCATAGGCATCTAACTTTACATTTTTCACTGATTCCACGAAATGTGTCGAGCCCCTAACATATGATTCCGTGTTGCCTATAAAAGGAGAGAGAATTTTACCGAGATGTTTGCCTAATAGGTACATTGGGTATTGATGGCACTGACGATAGGACGAAGGGGGACATCTGGTTTATGTATCTTCGGTAGAAATTCTTGGTGGTACCGGCGCCTGCACAAACAATCCTTTCTGCTATTCTAGTGGAATTCCTGTGGATTTTACAAGATTCTTCATTTTACTTACGATCTTGTCTGTAGGGTTCTTCTTGATTTTCCAGTAGGTAGCCTAGTAGGTCTATTATTTTGGCGTCATATTATTCTTTGTCCATCATAACGGTGGCATTCCCCTTGTCTGCTACCCCCCTCCCCATCTTCATATCGGATCTGTTTGGCTTTCAGTGCGGGTATCCTCCGAATCGCTGCTTCCACTTTACAATTTAATTCTTCATTCGGGACCTTCTTTGGGTTGATTGCGTAATTCAGTCCTTTGGATAATACTGTATTTTCTTCCTTCGTTATTGAGATACTCGATCTGTTGATGAAGATCGTTCCTACAGGTAGACTGTTGTTACTTATTTATTGATATGTGTATCGCGGGTCTTCTGGAATTCACAATCACTGTAGGTCTTGTATATCCTTTCTCATAGTAGTGCCTGTTCTATCCTAATCAAAATTCTACGGGCTGGAGCGGAGTCGATGTGGTACTTCACCTTCAGGGCCGTTGGGGTAACTTTATTCTCTCTGCATCTTCGTAGAAAGGCTAAGAAGAAACTGGTAGAAGTCTTTGTAGCCTTCACAATTTTTTCCAGAAACATTTTTGACGTTTTGATGTCAGTGTTTTAAATTAAAATTTTCCGCCATTTTTTTAGGGACATAGCTGTTCAGGATAGCCGAAGTCGCACATTGTTTATATAAGAAAGTACCCTTGAAATTAGTCGAAGAATCGCCCCTTGAAGTTTGGGAACGTCATTCAGATTCACCTTGTATATGTAGAGATCTTGTATATGGTGGTTTATTAAACTCATGTTTTGTTTGTATAAGAACGTTAAATCCAGTACAGAATGTGTACATTCTTTGGCCATCTCACTTGATAATACTGTCATTGTAGCTGGATATATTTCCCCAGATGTGAATTTTGGCATACATGATTGGGAGGAGATTCTACAGAACATACCGCATGAATTCAAATTTATATTGCTGCGGGACTTTCTTCAATGCTAATCTACCGGAGACCTAGAGAACGCCAGAGGTAGTTCAATCAGTTACCGAGAACTACACGATCAGCTTTCTCCATTGTTCTATAGGATTATGGGTGGTGAACAATGGTCCATGTTGTTTTCAGGTAGCCAAGTTAAAAGTGTTTTAAACTTTGTGATATGCTCCCCAGACGTGAAAAGGGAAGTTCTGAGTGACACTCTGGATGAGACATTGGGAAGCGATCATTTCCCTGTTTTCACAAGATGACGAAATTTTAATTATGTCTTTACGGACGGATCCCTGCGAAGGGAACCTAAAGCTGGTGGAGTTAGTATTTACTCTATGGCGGAAAATTTGGAATACGGTGCTGGCTTACCACCCCAAATGACTACATACGTCGCTGACTTATTTGGTATTAGAAATGCTCTGGATTCTTGTCAGCGAATGTCGAACAGAACCACTGTAATTTTCACTGATTCTTTTAGTGCTTTATAAGCTGTTGATAATTTGAGACCTGGCACCGGGCATTACCTACTAATTTCAATATTAAAGATCTTCAGATGAGATGTTCATCAAGCAAAGGGAGGTTTATATGTGTTAGGTGACATCACACTGTAGGATACAGGCCAATGAGACGGCAGACCTTTTGGCATAAAGAGGGTTAAAACAGAGACCCTCATCAGTTAATTTGGAGTGTGAATAAATGGCACAATAGTATTCAGATTGGACGTTTGAAGGAATGGACTAGATGCTGAAAAATAACATCAGGAAAAGGGGGTGAATGGCATTTTTCGTCTAGCTCTCGAGTTACCACGCCGGCATCCGCCAGTAAGTTCAATTCCCAGTGAATACAGGTTGAGCGCCTCCCTGTCCTTTGAAGGGGACGTTAAGCTGTCGGTAACCAGTCGAATGCCTCTGGTTGCTGTCAAATATATATGTAGTTGAAGTCTGTGAGTGTAAAACGGGTTGAACGCGCATTGCGCTCTTCTAGTAATACTGTCACCAACAACATACTCAAGTTTCTTGGAGTTGGAGTTACCAGCCCGGCTTGAGAGGTACACTCAAGGTTCTGTGGCGTTAGACCAGCCTGGCTTTGAGAGATGCTTTCAAGTTTCTGTACCGTTGGAGTTACCAGCCCGGCTTGAGAGGAGGCAGGCGAAGAAACGGTATCAGCCCAATCGGGATCTATTTCTGGGGCTTAAGTGCTTTGATTATACCACCTGTGGTTTAACCAACCTCACATGAAGCTATATACATATATGCAATATCAGGAATTAATTAAGGAAGATATTTATATAGAATATGCGAGTATTCAACCGCAGTTAATGAGGAAGAGTTAGTTTCAGGAACATCCGTACATATCCTCAGACACAATGCATAAAACAGAAAAATACTTACATAAAATTGGATAATGAGATAACCACTTATGTGAATGTGGAGAAATTTGCGGCATTAACTATTTACTTGTTGAATGTCCTCAATACAACGCACATAGACAAGAATTGATGCATAATTTGTCTCAGATGAATTACCATCAGTTATATAGACTTAGAGAACTATTAGCCTTCAGAACGGTAGATATATACAGGGTGTTAATGAACGACATGTACTGAAATATGTACATGGTTCGATAATATAGGAAAAAAATGCCAATAAACATGTGGTCAAAAATGCGTCATGTCACTACGGAGTAGTAAAGTTACAATTTTTTTTTAATTTTACGGTTATCTCCGGTGTTTTTTTTTTTGAATAATTATTTCAAATTTAGTACAAACATCAAGAAAATCGTCAAAAAAAATTGAAAATTGATTCTTTTGTCTATATTTCAGGCAAATACCAGATCGAGCGATAAACTTGATTCCTTTGTCTAAAGGGCCCACACCTCCGGACTCGAGAGTTCTTTATGTGTGAGTGCTACCTTTGTTTCCTTTACATGGTCTTAAAATGATGATTTTTTTTGCCCTTTGATTTTGCTTTGGTTTTGTTTTTTATGATGAATTGTTAGATCTGATATAACTAGAAAATTTTGTTTGAGTTGGTATCTATACCACCTTAGCTTGCTTTTTTTGCCCATGATTTTTGCGTTTACTGTTGACAGAATAAATAACTTTAGTTATATTACTAGAAACCGCTGTGCATATACATAAACAGTCAAGCACCAAAGACAAAAGAGGAGATGAGGCGGAGAAGGATCACGGATTACCTAATGACGAGAGTGAAGAAAATATACATGAAGACTATGGCTAGCATAAAAGTGGGGAATAAACTGAGTGACGTGTTCTGAACGATGAAGGGATTGAGGCAGGGATGTCTGCTGAGCAAGACATCTCTGCCTGAAAACACGAGCAAGTTAGATATTAGAAATGGGTATTTGGGATGGCGAGAGAAACACCGGGATATATATAGTGAGGGAAGAGGTAAAGGTAGATAAGGTCAGAGTAGAGGCAGCCAGGAGGGCAGTGAAATATGAAGAAAGAATGGAAGGGAGGCCAAACTGCGGGAGTGTTGGCGGGAAATTAGAGAAGGAGAAGTCAGATATAGAAAAGAAGACAAGACAAGAAGACAATATATAATTATTACCGATGAGTGAGTTATTCGGTAATTGACATAAATGGTAGTTGAAGGGTGGGTAGCTAGATGTGGATGGATTTGAGAGATAATAAAAGAGGGAAGGTATAACGATGGGTACAGGGACATAATTACGGAGAGGCAGCCTAGATGCTTGGTATTGAAAGGAGATGAGGAAGGGAGGAATTTGGTGGCTAGATTCCGATGTGGAAACGAGGAGTGAGCTAATAGACAAAAGAGTTATAAATGGACGCTGTAACTGGGATATAAGAAGGACTACTTTCAAAATCCCATATCCGATCCCTTTATAGCTTTATAGAGAAGAAGATGAAGAAATTAGAAGATCATTTTATTTTATAATCTCGTTGCAAAGAAAAGGTTGAGAAACCCTGTATTTGACGAACATCATGTTGATTTAGTAATTTATTTGGAGACTAGTTTTCTTAAAATTCTTTTTATTTTTTGTATTTATTTTAAATACAATGTAAAATCGTTATCTGGCGTAATCATAACAATTATAATAAGAATAAACCGGCCTAGTGATTCTTCTTCTTTTATATTTATGCCTCTTCGCGCTAAAATAAGGAATATAAACAACAGCTTCTGCAGTATCCATACTTTCATCTAAATCAGATGATCTTTTCGTCCTAAACAATTCATTATCCTTATAATTATTAGTAAATATATCCTTAGTTGTTGCAATAATCGTCTCTGACGAAGTCGAATAAATAAAATTAATAATTATTATTGTGAACAGAATTAAGGCTGATTTCGTTGATGCCATTTTCTAAGGTAAAAAAAAATTAAAATTATATTATTTAATTAAAACTAATTAAAAACTTACGGTACTTCTTAAATATAATATGTACGAAGGAGTATGAAAGCTTTAAAAGTTAATGATTTAAAAATAATTTTTTTCTTGCATTTATACATCCACCGGATAATAATAATTGAAGGAGGGGTGAGATCTTTTATGAACAGTTAACGAGAAAATGATGTGTTAACGATTTGGTTACGTCTTTGGCAGAATTTCTTTTGTCCTAGCGAAATTTTCGGTCGAATAATCGTTTCTAAAGAACAAAACGTGCGTATTTCGGTTGACATCATTCGTGAAAGTTCAACTTGAAGGTGCTCTGTTATAATAAATTAATCACTATGTAAATATACAAGCGAAAGGAACGAAGAACTGGGAAGTTACTCATTCAATGAGTAAATCATAAATAAAAAAAATAGTTATACAAATATTTATATTTGTTGCGAAACTTTGTTTAAGGTAAAAGAAATATTTTAGATGGAACAGTTTTAATTATCACTTTATATTGTTAACTTTTTTGTGGTAACCGCGCCATGCTGTCTGGTAATTTGTAAAATATTATTTTATGATAATAAAGATTGACGTAAAAATTTATGAAATAATAATAATGTTATCTAATTAATGTTTAATTTAAAAAAAAAATATTTGAAAAATTTAAATAATATTGATGTTAAATTATAGAAAACTGTAATTTCGTCAAAATATAAAATTGTCAAAGAGTGTTTCATCAAAGAAAATAACAAATTTTGTATTAATAAGGGAGATTAAAATTACAAAATAATAATAAATAAACATTTAAATAATATAAATATTAAATTACAGGAAACTGTATTTACGTCTAACATAATAAACGTCATATTTATAGGTTAGGTTTTCTAATTGAAAATTTATTTACTGTCAAATTTTCGTTCTTGGCACTAACATCGTGAAATAAAATGGTAAAAAAACAGTTTATTGCATAATTCGAGTGCGCAGTCACGCAACACTTCACATTCATCCTAAAAATAATTATTTAAACTCATTCCTAAACCGAGAAAAATGTGAAATTATGAATAAAACTTTACGTTCACGTTAAACTTGAAATTTTATTCATAAATGGAATTATTATCTTCAATTCAAATGAGTGTTTTCGACTTATTTAAATGCCAACGAGTAGTAGTGCAGCTACACTTGTGAGTTGATTTAAACCGTAAGAATTTTGAATATAAATTGATTTGTTTTAGGATAAAAGAAAATTACACATTACTCAAAATAAATCTTCGGCGAGAATTTCTGAAAAAACTAGGGCTATTACAGCACAACACAATAAGGAGAAAGATTTCTTAACGATAGGACCAGCTTTACCATTAAAAAGTACATTGAAATCATCTTCATCTAAAAATAAAAATGTTAGTGTTAATAAAGTTGAATGTATTGAAAACGTATCGTTACAAGTCCAACAAAGAGGAAGCACTTTTAAGGTATCACGGGCTCAGAAAGAAAAGGAAAAACACCCGGATAAAATATGTTTGGACAGAAGGGGATTAACGGTTATTCCTATGTTAGAAAATGAACCTAAATTAAGATTATTTTCGCTACAGCACAATTTAATTAACAGTTTAGATGGCTTTAAGGAACAAACATTTCAGTTTTTAGTGTTTTTAGATATTTATGATAATCAATTGGAGAAAATTGGGTTTTTGGAGAAGATGGAAAATCTTAGGGTTCTACTTCTGGGAAAAAATAGGTGAAAAATACTTTTTTTACTTTTTTTTTCGTTTACAGTATCTCAGTTGGGAATTTTTAGTTAATTTTAGATTGCTGATTTCAAGTATGCCTTCTATTTTTCTGTTTCAAGTCATGTTTTTTTATTCAGGTGTCTTATTGTTGCTACATAGGATGGTGAACAGTTTATATATAGGGCAACTGTAGATCATAATTAATATTATACATATTTGGCATATTAATATAAAGTTTACCATTATGGTGGGTTCATACAACGTGTTTTAGATTTAGTCGTAGTTATAGTCGTAAGAGTGAAAAGTTAAGGTATTGTGTTATAGTACTACTGTTCATGCAATATCTTACGACTAAAACGGTTTTTGTTGTAGCCCAACTTTTAACTTCTTAAAGCTAAAACCTTCCCTCGCAACTTGACGCATGCGCACAAATTGATCCAAAATTAATAGAATTGGTACAAGGGTACCAACATCTTTATGATCCAGGTCGCAAAGATCATATAAATAATGTGTGAAAATAACTTTACAGAAATTGAGAGTATATTAGAAATGAATGGTTGGTAAATTTATTAATAAAAAATATTAAAAAGTATATAATAGTAAATATAATATAAAAATACAATAATATAAATATTTTAGCAAGTTTATGCCAGGAACTATAGAGTAATTTAAGGCAGTATTATACCCGCTGTAAAAGGCAATTACCATCAGGGTCCGCTGCTCAACCAAAATGGGAGCACCATACATAATGCTTTTAGGCTCTTTAAACTCATTTGTAAAAAGGAGACAAAAAGTACTTTTCTGCAGATAAATCGGGTGTTATATGATCCTTATTGAAGAAATAGCTTATTCCTCACAAAAAATGAAGAAAAGATAATTAAGAAATGAAGTGACTGCAGAAATTATTTTAGGAATAACTTCTTCCCTCAATTATAAAACATTTTTGACCTTTTGAGTCTTACTAAAAAAGAATGACATTTTTAGGAGTAAGAATACCTTGGGTTGTACATCAAATGCACCATCTAAAATTTTTGAGATTTTGGATGTAACAAGCAATAGCGGAATATCATGTTCAACCACACCTTCACTATTAAAACCTTCAGTATCGTACCATGGTTATACATACATAGAAACAATAGAAAACACAATACAGACACCAATAGACGCAACACTTCCATACCTTCCAGTAGCGTTGTTGCACTGACCATTTATAATATACCCTGACTAGGATATGGTAATACCAAACAGTACTTACCATATCCTAGAGGACAGTACCTTTGGTTTTGCCGTTCAATGCTGAGAAAGCTTTGTAAGACTACTCTGGCTTTTACAATACCATCTGCTAAGTCTACATTAGCTATGAATGGCTTCCGTAGAATTCTCTACAGCTGACAGAGTATACCAAAGACATTTTCTATGGTCCTCCTTGCCCTGGATAAACAATAACTGAAAATGTTTTTTTCTAGCCTTAAGTACTGTCTGGGATATGGTCTCATTATATTTTCCAGTACAGGAAATGCAGCATCACCCACAACAAAATGTGGAAGTGTAATGTTACTTTCAGGTAGTTTCTTGAGAATAGGGATATCTATGTTTCCATTTAAAAAAGCTCTCCCGAAAGAAGATTCTTTAAAAATAGTGCTGTCATGATTTCTTCCACTAGCTCCAATATCTGTTACATTGAAATTATAATCCGCATCTACACATGCCATTGAACAAAGCTGAAGCTTTGCTTGTAAAGAAAGAACTCACTTCACGATACTTTTGACGCTTGTATGTGGATGTGTTTCCCATCAACAGCCCCGATAAAATTGCATATGTTTTTTGTAAAACATATCTTCAACAGAGATTAATATGTCTCTTGTTAAGTCTGGTAGTTCCACAAAACAGTTACTGTTTCTTTAATAATATAATGAACAGTAGATTCTCCCATTCCAAAATTCCAAGGTAGCTCTTGCATAGTACTTTTTTCTGACAAGTAACAATAATAATTTTATTTTTATAATAATAATTAAAAATTAATTAAATCTAATAATTAAATTTTTTATTACTTTTATTTGGTGTTTTTGATAAAAAAGGTGCAACCAGTTTTAACAATTATTTAAACTCTTCAAATGACATGCGGACATGTTTAAAAAATTGTAAATCGTCCTCTTCCTTTTCTAACATATTTCTAATAAGAGTGGCATAATTTCCCTCTAATTCTCGATTCTTATTGATGGGTCTTCTGCCAAAACGTCGTCGTCTTCTATTCTTCAATCTTTGTGCAATTAATAAAGCTGCATTCCAACACTAGCAGCGACAACAATTTTATTTTTATTCATTTTATTCATATTAATTATTCACTCCTGATCCTCCAGATTTCTTTTTGTATTTAATTTTATAATTTGGCACGACAATGTATATGTCAAAATTTTGCTTTAATATACTGTGCTTAAATCTTGCATGAACCAATACTTTTCCTTACAACTACAGCTAACGCAAACGGTTAAGTCTAAAACTACGACTAAAACTAAAACACGTTGCATGAACCCACCATTAGTGTACCATAAACTCACTGTTTTTAAGAAAACTTTAAAATTATGTTTAACAGTTAGTTTTTTAAAATTATACTACATAACTTTGATGGAGATATAGTGTTATCCCTTAACACTATGATATCTCAGTAATACATTCACCTACAAAAACCAAATTTGGTATATATTATAAATGTACCAAGGGTATTAATTGTAAAGTTTCCTTTTGATCTGTCAATTATCCTTTTTTTCTATCTATTGTGATAGAAAAAAAGGGTTAAGCCAGGTAGGTTCTTTTTGTGCCCCAATCAAAGCATGGAGTTTTCTGTTGACCTGTCAATCATTCCAACAAGAATGTTAAGTGGGAATTATTTCGTGAAGATTTTGTTTGTACCCTAATTAATGGTTAATGGTGAAGAAACCCCCATTGTAATAGAAAAAAAGGTTAACGCAGCTAGCTTTCTTTTGTGTACCTCAATCAAAGCGTGAAGTTTTCTTTTAACCTGTCATTCATCCCCTGAAAGAATGTTAAATGGATCAGTATTGTTTACAAACATTAATTATACCGTAAAGATTTGCTTTGTAACTCAATTAAATCGTGCAGATACCTCAATTCTAATAGAAAAAAGGGTTAACTTAGGTAGCTTCTTTTTGTTCCCCAATTAAAGCGTGAAGTTTTTATTTTGACCTGACAATCGTCCCCCGAAATAATGTTAAGAGGGTCAGTTTTGTTTACAAACATTAATACCGTGAAGATTTCTTTTATATCCCAATTAAAACGTGAAGTTTTCTTTTGACCTGTCAATCATTCTCCCAAGAATGTTAGGTAGGTCAGATTTGTTTTTGTAAACATTAATTATACCGTGAAGATTTCTTTTATACCTCACTTACTGCGTCAAGTTTTCTTTTGACGTTTTAATCATTTACTGTAAAAATGTTAATGTTGTTTGTAGTCGTTGGGTTTTTCGAGATTCATCATTTGAAAGATTTTTCGTTTCCATCTTTATATTAATTGAATTTAAATAAAAGTAACTATGTTTTTTAGATGAATTTGTTTTTTATTCATTGCTCTACTGGTTTCGAGTTTTTTAACTCATCTTCTGGAGCTTGTTACGTCAAAATCAACAATTATTTGTAACTCACGTGTCTACTTTTAAATGTAGTACATAAAGTTACTTTTATTTAAATTCAATTTTTTGAGATTTCCAAAACGGAAATTGTTCTCGCGTGGATTCTCGGGAGACTCTTGAGTCTAGTACCGAAGAGTTTAGCATGGAGCTCGAGGAGAAGAAAACAAAGTCTCTAGCCAGGCTGACGGAATTTTGGGAATAAGCAAAAGAAGGTTGCAAATTCGGAAGAACAAGATTCATCTTGGGTTGGAGTTCGAGATCTAGGATGATGTTCAGACTAGATCTCGAAATGCGTGACCCACCATGAGCGACAATCATTGATGGTAATTAGTGAAAGTTATTAATTAAGGTCCACTTTTACCACTCCTTGATAAATTTATCCAATAGTTCAAAGCCGGCTCATAGTCAATGGGAGTCCTTAAATTCGTTGTTACGGTTGGTAAAAGTGGGCCTTAGATCCAGTTTATTCACCTTTGGTTAAATTAAACTATGGGATATTTACCATAGTTACTAGTCAAACAGCCAATCATGGCAAGTTAAATTAAAGTAACTGTGGAAAATATCCATTAGTCAAATGTAACCAAGGTGAATAAACTGGGCCTATATGTTATCTCTTCACCTTATAACAATGTATTTTTAAACTCGTTTATTTATTTATTGGGAAAATATAAAAATAAGTAAAAAAAAATTTCAAATAAAAGTATTTAGAATTGCAATACATAACTAACTACTAAATAAAATTTTCTTAAGAATAGTGATATTAATAGCAATTTTCACTTAAGGGTAGATCTTGTTTGCAATGGAAATATCTTCTACCAGCAGTGTTTAGGATTTGACATGAAGGTTTTGTATTTGACAACAGTATTTGGTATTTTGGAAGTAAATTCAAATTTTATTAACTGTTTCTTGCAATAAAGATGTCTTCTGCCTAGAGTATTTCACCCATTGCAAGTTTTCTACAGGCAATATCAAGTCATCTGGAAGCATTCCAAGTCTTCTAGAAGCTGTATTAAGTCTTCTGGAAGCATTTCAAGTTTTCGAGAGGCAATATCAAGTCTTCTAGAAGCATTTCAGGTCTTCCAAAGGCTACATCAAAGTTTCTGGAAACGTTTCAATTCTTCTAGAAGCAACATCAAGTCTTTTAGAAACATTTCAAGTCTTCTGGAAGGATTTCCTGTCTTACAGAGGCGATATCAGGTCTTCTAACAGCAATATCAAGTCTTCTGGAAGCAGTATCATGTCGTTCACAAACAGTATCAAATCATCCAGAAACAGTCTTAAGTCTTTTGGAAGAATTTCAAGTTTTCCAGAGGTAATATCAAGTCTTCCAGAAACAGTATCAATTCTTTTGGAAGCATTTGGAATCTTCTAAAAGTATTTCCAGTCTTCCATAAGGAATATCAAGTCTTGTGGAAATATTTCAAGTCTTCTGGAAGGATTTCTTGTCTTACAGAGGTGATATCAAGTCTTCTAACAGCAATATCAAGTCTTCTAGAAACATTTCAGGTTTTCCAGAGGCAATATCATGTCTTTTAAGCAGTATCATGTCTTCCAGAAATAGTATCAAATCTTCCAGAAACAGTATCAAGTTTTTTGGAAGCATTTCAAATCTTCTAAAAGTATTTCCAGTCTTCTACAAGCAATATAAGGTCTTGTGAAAATATTTTAAATCTTCTGGTAGTATCAAGCCTTCTGGAAGAATTTCAAGTTTTGGAGAGGCAATATCAAGTCTTCTAGAAGCATTTCAGGTCTTCCAAAGGCAACATCAAAGTTTCTGGAAGCATTTCAATTCTTCTAGAAGCAACATCAAGTCTTTTAGAAACATTTCAAGTCTTCTGGAAGGATTTCCTGTCTTACAGAGGCGATACCAGGTCTTCTAACAGCAATATCAAGTCTTCTGGAAGCATTTCTGATTTTCTAGAGGCAATATCAAGTCTTCTGGAGGCAGTATCATGTCGTCCACAAGCAGTATCAAATCTTCCAGAATGAGTCTTAAGTCTTTTGGAAGAATTTCAAGTTTTCCAGAGGTAATATCAAGTCTTCCAGAAACAGTATCAATTCTTTTGGAAGCATTTGAAATCTTCTAAAAGTATTTTCAGTCTTCCATAAGCAATATCAAGTCTTGTGGAAATATTAAAGTCTTCTGGAAGGATTTCTTGTCTTACGGAGGCGATATCAAGTCTAACAGCAATATCAAGTCTTCTAGAAACATTTCAGGTTTTCCAGAGGCTATATCATGTCTTCTAAGCAGTATCATGTCTTCCAGAAATGGTATCAAATCTTCCAGAAACAGTATCAAGTTTTTTGGAAGCATTTCAAATCTTCTAAAAGTATTTCCAGTCTTCTACAACCAATATCTTATGGTCTTGTGAAAATATTTTAAATCTTCTGGTAGTATCAAGCCTTCTGGAAGAATTTCAAGTTTTGGAGAGGCAATATCAAGTCTTCTAGAAGCATTTCAGGTCTTCCAAAGGCAACATCAAAGTTTCTGGAAGCATTTCAATTCTTCTAGAAGCAACATCAAGTCTTTTAGAAACATTTCAAGTCTTCTGGAAGGATTTCCTGTCTTACAGAGGCGATATCAGGTCTTCTAACAGCAATATCAAGTCTTCTGGAAGCAGTATCATGTCGTTCACAAACAGTATCAAATCATCCAGAAACAGTCTTAAGTCTTTTGGAAGAATTTCAAGTTTTCCAGAGGTAATATCAAGTCTTCCAGAAACAGTATCAATTCTTTTGGAAGCATTTGAAATCTTCTAAAAGTATTTCCAGTCTTCCATAAGGAATATCAAGTCTTGTGGAAATATTAAAGTCTTCTGGAAGGATTTCTTGTCTTACAGAGGTGATATCAAGTCTTCTAACAGCAATATCAAGTCTTCTAGAAACATTTCAGGTTTTCAGTCTTCCAAAAGACTTAAGGTCTTTTGGAAGAATTTCAAGTTTTCCAGAGGTTATATGAAGTCTTCCAGAAACAGTATCAATTCTTTTGGAAGCATTTGAAATCTTCTAAAAGTATTTCCAGTCTTCCATAAGCAATATCAAGTCTTGTGGAAATATTAAAGTCTTTTGGAAGGATTTCTTGTCTTACAGAGGTGATATCAAGTCTTCTAACAGCAATATCAAGTCTTCTAGAAACATTTCAGGTTTTCCAGAGGCAATATCATGTCTTTTAAGCAGTATCATGTCTTCCAGAAATAGTATCAAATCTTCCAGAAACAGTATCAAGTTTTTTGGAAGCATTTCAAATCTTCTAAAAGTATTTCCAGTCTTCTACAAGCAATATAAGGTCTTGTGAAAATATTTTAAATCTTCTGGTAGTATCAAGCCTTCTGGAAGAATTTCAAGTTTTGGAGAGGCAATATCAAGTCTTCTAGAAGCATTTCAGGTCTTCCAAAGGCAACATCAAAGTTTCTGGAAGCATTTCAATTCTTCTAGAAGCAACATCAAGTCTTTTAGAAACATTTCAAGTCTTCTGGAAGGATTTCCTGTCTTACAGAGGCGATACCAGGTCTTCTAACAGCAATATCAAGTCTTCTGGAAGCATTTCTGATTTTCTAGAGGCAATATCAAGTCTTCTGGAAGCAGTATCATGTCGTCCACAAACAGTATCAAATCTTCCAGAATGAGTCTTAAGTCTTTTGGAAGAATTTCAAGTTTTCCAGAGGTAATATCAAGTCTTCCAGAAACAGTATCAATTCTTTTGGAAGCATTTGAAATCTTCTAAAAGTATTTCCAGTCTTCCATAAGCAATATCAAGTCTTGTGGAAATATTAAAGTCTTCTGGAAGGATTTCTTGTCTTACGGAGGCGATATCAAGTCTAACAGCAATATCAAGTCTTCTAGAAACATTTCAGGTTTTCCAGAGGCTATATCATGTCTTCTAAGCAGTATCATGTCTTCCAGAAATAGTATCAAATCTTCCAGAAACAGTATCAAGTTTTTTGGAAGCAGTTCAAATCTTCTAAAAGTATTTCCAGTCTTCTACAAGCAATATAAAGTCTTGTGAAAATATTTTAAATCTTCTAGTAGTATCAAGCCTTCTGGAAGAATTTCAAGTTTTGGAGAGGCAATATCAAGTCTTCTAGAAACAGTATCAATTCTTTTGGAAGCATTTGAAATCTTCTAAAAGTATTTCCAGTCTTCCATAAACAATATCAAGTCTTGTGGAAATATTAAAGTCTTCTGGAAGGATTTCTTGTCTTACGGAGGCGATATCAAGTCTAGCAGCAATATCAAGTCTTCTAGAAACATTTCAGGTTTTCCAGAGGCAATATCATGTCTTCTAAGCAGTATCATGTCTTCCAGAAATGGTATCAAATCTTCTAGAAACAGTATCAAGTTTTTTGGAAGCATTTCAAATCTTCTAAAAGTATTTCCAGTCTTCTACAAGCAATATAAGGTCTTGTGAAAATATTTTAAATCTTCTGGTAGTATCAAGCCTTCTGGAAGAATTTCAAGTTTTGGAGAGGCAATATCAAGTCTTCTAGAAGCATTTCAGGTCTTCCAAAGGCAACATCAAAGTTTCTGGAAGCATTTCAATTCTTCTAGAAGCAACATCAAGTCTTTTAGAAACATTTCAAGTCTTCTGGAAGGATTTCCTGTCTTACAGAGGCGATACCAGGTCTTCTAACAGCAATATCAAGTCTTCTGGAAGCATTTCTGATTTTCTAGAGGCAATATCAAGTCTTCTGGAAGCAGTATCATGTCGTCCACAAACAGTATCAAATCTTCCAGAATGAGTCTTAAGTCTTTTGGAAGAATTTCAAGTTTTCCAGAGGTAATATCAAGTCTTCCAGAAACAGTATCAATTCTTTTGGAAGCATTTGAAATCTTCTAAAAGTATTTCCAGTCTTCCATAAGCAATATCAAGTCTTGTGGAAATATTAAAGTCTTCTGGAAGGATTTCTTGTCTTACGGAGGCGATATCAAGTCTAACAGCAATATCAAGTCTTCTAGAAACATTTCAGGTTTTCCAGAGGCTATATCATGTCTTCTAAGCAGTATCATGTCTTCCAGAAATAGTATCAAATCTTCCAGAAACAGTATCAAGTTTTTTGGAAGCAGTTCAAATCTTCTAAAAGTATTTCCAGTCTTCTACAAGCAATATAAAGTCTTGTGAAAATATTTTAAATCTTCTAGTAGTATCAAGCCTTCTGGAAGAATTTCAAGTTTTGGAGAGGCAATATCAAGTCTTCTAGAAACAGTATCAATTCTTTTGGAAGCATTTGAAATCTTCTAAAAGTATTTCCAGTCTTCCATAAACAATATCAAGTCTTGTGGAAATATTAAAGTCTTCTGGAAGGATTTCTTGTCTTACGGAGGCGATATCAAGTCTAGCAGCAATATCAAGTCTTCTAGAAACATTTCAGGTTTTCCAGAGGCAATATCATGTCTTCTAAGCAGTATCATGTCTTCCAGAAATGGTATCAAATCTTCTAGAAACAGTATCAAGTTTTTTGGAAGCATTTCAAATCTTCTAAAAGTATTTCCAGTCTTCTACAAGCAATATAAGGTCTTGTGAAAATATTTTAAATCTTCTGGTAGTATCAAGCCTTCTGGAAGAATTTCAAGTTTTGGAGAGGCAATATCAAGTCTTCTAGAAGCATTTCAGGTCTTCCAAAGGCAACATCAAAGTTTCTGGAAGCATTTCAATTCTTCTAGAAGCAACATCAAGTCTTTTAGAAACATTTCAAGTCTTCTGGAAGGATTTCCTGTCTTACAGAGGCGATACCAGGTCTTCTAACAGCAATATCAAGTCTTCTGGAAGCATTTCTGATTTTCTAGAGGCAATATCAAGTCTTCTGGAAGCAGTATCATGTCGTCCACAAACAGTATCAAATCTTCCAGAATGAGTCTTAAGTCTTTTGGAAGAATTTCAAGTTTTCCAGAGGTAATATCAAGTCTTCCAGAAACAGTATCAATTCTTTTGGAAGCATTTGAAATCTTCTAAAAGTATTTCCAGTCTTCCATAAGCAATATCAAGTCTTGTGGAAATATTAAAGTCTTCTGGAAGGATTTCTTGTCTTACGGAGGCGATATCAAGTCTAACAGCAATATCAAGTCTTCTAGAAACATTTCAGGTTTTCCAGAGGCTATATCATGTCTTCTAAGCAGTATCATGTCTTCCAGAAATAGTATCAAATCTTCCAGAAACAGTATCAAGTTTTTTGGAAGCAGTTCAAATCTTCTAAAAGTATTTCCAGTCTTCTACAAGCAATATAAAGTCTTGTGAAAATATTTTAAATCTTCTAGTAGTATCAAGCCTTCTGGAAGAATTTCAAGTTTTGGAGAGGCAATATCAAGTCTTCTAGAAACAGTATCAATTCTTTTGGAAGCATTTGAAATCTTCTAAAAGTATTTCCAGTCTTCCATAAACAATATCAAGTCTTGTGGAAATATTAAAGTCTTCTGGAAGGATTTCTTGTCTTACGGAGGCGATATCAAGTCTAGCAGCAATATCAAGTCTTCTAGAAACATTTCAGGTTTTCCAGAGGCAATATCATGTCTTCTAAGCAGTATCATGTCTTCCAGAAATGGTATCAAATCTTCTAGAAACAGTATCAAGTTTTTTGGAAGCATTTCAAATCTTCTAAAAGTATTTCCAGTCTTCTACAAGCAATATAAGGTCTTGTGAAAATATTTTAAATCTTCTGGTAGTATCAAGCCTTCTGGAAGAATTTCAAGTTTTGGAGAGGCAATATCAAGTCTTCTAGAAGCATTTCAGGTCTTCCAAAGGCAACATCAAAGTTTCTGGAAGCATTTCAATTCTTCTAGAAGCAACATCAAGTCTTTTAGAAACATTTCAAGTCTTCTGGAAGGATTTCCTGTCTTACAGAGGCGATACCAGGTCTTCTAACAGCAATATCAAGTCTTCTGGAAGCATTTCTGATTTTCTAGAGGCAATATCAAGTCTTCTGGAAGCAGTATCATGTCGTCCACAAACAGTATCAAATCTTCCAGAATGAGTCTTAAGTCTTTTGGAAGAATTTCAAGTTTTCCAGAGGTAATATCAAGTCTTCCAGAAACAGTATCAATTCTTTTGGAAGCATTTGAAATCTTCTAAAAGTATTTCCAGTCTTCCATAAGCAATATCAAGTCTTGTGGAAATATTAAAGTCTTCTGGAAGGATTTCTTGTCTTACGGAGGCGATATCAAGTCTAACAGCAATATCAAGTCTTCTAGAAACATTTCAGGTTTTCCAGAGGCTATATCATGTCTTCTAAGCAGTATCATGTCTTCCAGAAATAGTATCAAATCTTCCAGAAACAGTATCAAGTTTTTTGGAAGCAGTTCAAATCTTCTAAAAGTATTTCCAGTCTTCTACAAGCAATATAAGGTCTTGTGGAAATATTTTAAATCTTCTGGAAGTAGTATCAAGCCTTCTGGAAGCATTTCAAGTTTTCCAGAGGCAATATCAAATTTTCTTTAAGCAATATTAAGTCTTCCAGAAGCAGTATCAAAATTTCAGGAGGCAGTATCAAGTCTTCCAGAAGCACTTCAATTCATCTGGAAGCGTTTCAAGTCTTGTAAAAGTATTTCAAATCTTCTGACAAATTTCAAGTCTTTTGGAAGCACTATCAAACGGTGTTTCCTCTAATATTTTGTAACCTGTGTGCGAATTTTTTGTGTCCAGTTTTTACGAAAATAGAAAGAAATTGTGTTACGATTAAACATGCCCATGTAATAAAAACAATAAAGAATAGTATACGCATGGAATGGTTGGCAGCATTGGCTGAGTACTAGTACAAGTGCCATGTGGTTTTCTTGCAATCGATTTTTTTACTTCATTTTAATTAAATTCATCAAACTAAAACCACATCTGCAATCCGCGCTACTTCGAGATTAATAAAAATTATAGAAAGAATAATCAATTAATATTATTATATCTTTCAGCAATGTCCGATGATCATCAGGGTTTAATTATGGGTCCATTGCTATACTCACTTCACACATTGCATTTTAACAGATACATAAAATACTGTAATCATTATTTCTATGCGGATAACACCCAGTTATATATTGGGTGGGTTGTTTAAATTAAGGACAATAATCATCAATGTTGCAGAAAAAACTTGCGTCATACGACAGGGGAAAATATTCTGTATTGTTACCATTGCACTTTGAAAGAACCGTTTATATCTTTCAATTGTTGTTTTTAAATGAGTGTGTGTATTTTTATCATCACTATGTTATTCCTTATGACAAAATACATGACTTTTGTTTGAAACATTACATATAATAGAAATTCACAATGCTACCAGGTAACATCGCAATTAACATCAAGTAGGCTGTCAATATCAAGTAGATCATAAGAAATGACGATTGTTTTAGTATCCATATCTGTCAAAATTTGCTATAGTTGTATATTCATTTGTTACGATTCATAAATTAAGCTTGGAAAGACATACGAAAATTGCAAAAAATAATATGTTTGTTTATGATGAAACAGCCAAGGGTATCAATTGTTATGCTTACGTAATAACCGAATTTGTAGCTAAGGGATATTTTGACAGATATAGATACTAAAACAATTACAATCTATCATGGCTGTCTTATAATTTCCAGCCTACTTGAATGCGGTATTAATTGCGGTGTTCCCTTGTTGCATTTTACATAATATTGATTAAACAAAAAAAGAATCTAATAAATGTTATTTATTTTGTCTTGAAGAATAACTTGAAAATATTAAAAAAAGATATGTATCAATTTAAAAAATTTACTTGACAATTAAAAGACATAGATGGCGATTCTAAAATATAATGACAACAATAAAGTATGTTTTCCCTCTTTATATGAAGTAAATTTTACTTTTCAGTGGTCTAAATTCGAAAAAACCGAACGAAAATATTTTAGTGCAGTTCAAGTTGAGATAATTTTTTGAAACTTGGTATGTGGCTATAGGACCACGTACTCTAGACTTTGTGAACTTTTGGATCAAATGTTTCAACTGGAGGTACTACTTTACTTGAGGCCATATTCAATTTTTTTCATATAATTTAGGTCTTCAAATTTGGATAAATACAAATTTTATACAATTCTATTATATGGCGAGGGATAGCTAGCCGAGGTGGTACTTTACCTTAAAGCAAATCAAAATTGTTTCATATTTATTATGGAAAAATTATGGCATCATGGGAAAACTCTCCAAAAATATAAAAAATGCTCCTTAGATAATTTACTTCAATGTAAGAATTCTATTTAATATTATTATAACACTTTTACAGCTCTTTTATTTTATTTTCTATTTTTTCTTTCATTAAGATATGTTTCTGCTTTTGCATATGTTGCCAAATTTATAGTTTCTGATAAAATTATATAGCCTCTTTTTTTGAATGGTACACTGCATATTTTTACATTTTAAACAAGTTTTCATATCGTTTGTCTTTTATAATCGCCCCATTTATTGAGTAAATAAAAATTATAAATTAAATTCCTAAGTCATTATATGAACAGAGCTAGGCATACAAATATATCACTGAATAGATAATATCTCATAAAAATGTAGATTGTTAGAGAACGATCGAAAGAAATATAAGAGATGACTAATGTTTATTGTTAGAGAACGATCGAAGGAAGTAGAAGAAATGACTAATGCTTATTTAAGTAGACTTTCGTTACCTGGGTTATTAATCTTATTTTGTATTATTGGTTATTATAAATTAGTTCGAAATAATATTTAATATTTATTTCGTATTATTGAGTTTTGGGCGTTATATTTTTCCCTTTATCTAACAAGATATATATACAGGATATCTCATTTTAAAACAAGGTGTAAGAATTTTGTTGTCTTACAAACAATTAAGACGTTTTTTAAGACGTTCGCGGTTTTTTGAATCAGCCTGTATCCATTTTTTTTGTCTAAATTGATTAAGCCGTTAAAAAGATTTTTTCATAGTTCCATACTTTACGCGCGCCTGTATATCTCCCTGAAATGAACAAAAAGTTTTGTGGCTAGAATAACTTATTTTTTTTAAGATGTGCTCTATAGAGAACATAATAACCACATCTTCAAAGTATAACAATATTCTAGCGGCAAAAGTACTTTTTATGGCTTCTGCGAGATATATAGTTTAAAACATTTAGTTGTAGTTTCAAATAGTTGTTAGTTATCTTTAAACAAGGTGCTCATTAAACAGAAAATGAAAACTGTTCTATACTGTTCAAGATAAGAACAGCGCATTGTCTTGAAAAAGTTGAACACGATATATTTTTTTCACCTATAGCTGTATTTTATGATATTTGATACACAAAAATTCTAGTACAGTATTATTGTGTACCGGTGGCACTAGAAAGTGCATAATATTTTATTTCTTTCACATTTCAATCTATTAGGACCTAAAGTTACATGTAACATGTAAAAAAAAACGAACAAAAAATCGATAATTCTATTTTCATTCACATTTTTTCGCTTTTAGACCACTGTGCGTCCCTGCCTTTGTCTGAATGCTGCTATAACTGAGCTGATTTTGTTCGGGCCAAGAAAGGCTCATTTTACTTATTGTGATACATTATAGACCTGTGTATCTCGTATAGTAATAAATTGTTGCTTGCGCTTGATATTTGGGTTACGGGAGCGTCAGCATATTTCGCATAAATTAACGGATTTGAGGAGTTGATTCATCATGAAAAACAGGCGCATACTTTATTCGGCGGTTTTGTTCTTTAATTTAATTATTTTCTAGAAATATCCATACTTGATCAATGAACATTCGATTAAAGGGCACTCTTACCCCACCAATCCATCATCACCAACTATTTAAGAAATGCTATTCATACCATTTAGCACATATTCTTAATGATTTGTCATCAACTATAAAACGTGGCTCTTCTTTAAGGCTGTTTCATCACAGAATGAAGGGGTGCTTATCTCAGATTCCGAATGTTTTGTATGGTGACAGGAATCGGGTAGTTTTCAGTAATTTATTACGATTTCAGTATCAGATATTTTCTTTTCCCATTTCTTTTTGTTTTTCACTTCTTTTTCTCGTGTGAATTCAAAATTAGTTTTATTAGGTTTGAGTGGAACAGCAGGTGCTGTTACGGCTGTACTTGAACTCCGCCTAATTTTGTCAAACAAGACCAAATCCTAATTGGTCTTGGCTTTAATTTACAATAATAATTTTATGTATACACTAAGTGAATGGAACAAATAAGGTCATATTATTATTAGATACTGGGATTAAATTGGGAAGAAAAAACTGACTGATACATTAAATAAAAATAATTAGTTCAAAATTATGACTTCAATCCAGATAAAATCACCAACAATTTCGTATGAAAACGTGACTTGCTACAGAAAAATGAAAGGCATATTTGAAATCAGATTATTTAAAAACACTCAACTCATTAATTATTAAAATTTCTGACAACACAGTGTATGATTGTTTGAAATTTTAGGATTACGAAGATAGAAGGTCTCGAAAATCTATTAAAAATTGAAGTTTTAGATCTTCACGGCAATCAAATCCAAAATGTAACAAATTTATCGACATTATCGGAATTAAAAGTGCTAAACTTAGCCGGAAACCAAATAAAAGTAATCAACCAAAACGATCTGCAAGGTTTAAATTCTTTGCAAGAATTAAATTTGCGACGAAACAAAATCAAAAAATTACTCGGATTCGGATGTACACCCAAATTAATTAAACTTTACTTAAGCAACAACAACGTCACGAACGTCGAAGATATGACGAGCATAATAAAATCGACGAACATAAAAGAAATTTCAATCGATAATAACCCGGTTTTTTTAAACGGAGATTGTGCGTCGTTTTTAATATCATTTTTGCCACTTTTAACCAGCTTAAATTCGATGCAAATTACCGAGCAAGTTCGGAAAGCTGCGATGATATGGCGACGTAAAAAGGAAACGTCGAGTGAATCTTTTTTAGATTTATCTTGCGATGCTTCGTTAAACGGACGGAGGGAGGAGGTTATTTCGAACGCTCGGACTAATTGGGAATTGTTAAGATCGCAAACGAAATGTTTAACGAATTGTTCCGTGGCAATCGTTAAAAAATTACAACCCGACGCCGATTTTATCTTAACGAGTTTATCAAAACCGGAAAATCGGAACGTTTCGAAAATTAAAAGTATGAAAGTTCCCGCTTTAAATGAAAAAAAGGTTGTTTTAAGAAGTGGTTCTCAAGATACGGATAATTCTCAAAACACTTCATCATCAAATACATCAAATAGCGGCGAATTTTTTCGGTTACCCCCAATTTTAGTTCCGATTATTAATAAAATGGAACAAAAAAGCCAAAATGGGATAAAACCCTCAAATAGTTTATCTAGTATTGGCCCAAACATCGATAGTAGTGTTAGTTCGTTAAATAGCACTCATTCCGATAGTGATTCATCTTCTGATAGCAATTTGAGTGAGTCTAAAAGTGTCGAAGAATCGATTAAAACCGATTGTAACGAAAATCCGATTAAACAACCGGAACTAACAAACATAAAAGAAATTAATCCCCCAAAATCATCATCAAACACAACGGATTCATCGAGTAACATCTCAACAAACACAGCAATATCAAACGTAACGATTCCGAGTAATTCCGATTTAAACCTATCCTCAAAAAGTAGTTCAAAAAGAAGTGTAAAAAGCGCTACAAATTCGCGTTTAATCCACAATTCTAAAACGAATGTAAGAGCGGCTACTGCCAAACCAAAAAAGTCATCTCCGGTTAATGTTGTTTCAAAAGAACGCGAACAAGGCGGTGATTATTTAATTGAAATTTGTGGGCGATATTTAAACGTTTATGGGCAAGCTGCGTTAAGATTTATTGATAAGCCATGGAGTCCGAGTAAAGCTAACGACGTTACGACGATTAATTTTAATTATGCAAATTTTAACGGGATAACTCCGATTTTGAGCAAGATAAAAATGAGATTTCCGAACGCGGAGAATTTCAACTTTCAAGAAACCAACATTCAATTTATCGGGCAATTAAACGCTTTGGCTGAGATTCAAGGTTTGGTCACTTTAAATATTGGGGAAGAAGGGAATCCGGTTGTTAAAAAGAAATCTTGGAGGAGTTACGCTATTTATCGATTATCTCATTGGGGATTAAAAATTATTAATGGAGAGAAGGTAATTTTAATAAATTAATGGATTTTTGTTTTTTGGGTTAATAAAATAAGACATTTTTAGATTGAAGAGGAAGAAATAACTTTGGCTAATGAAGAATATAAAAGTTTAAGCGATTTGGTTTTGTGGTCTTTACCAGAACCTTTATTGCAGCCGCTTTTAACGAGACTTCATATCGATTTATCCCAAACTAAGGAGCAAAGTGCTAAAAAATGGTTGCTTGGAGTTGATCCCGCACTTCGTAGTGTTGTAAGTAAAGAAGCGTTGCAATGGAAAAAAGGGAATGTACCTCAAGTGAGTTATTTTGAAATAACGATTTTTTGGATTAAAAATAATTTTTTTAGGAATGTTTGTTGGCAAGACAAAAAGCGAAAATTTATTGCAGTTCTATCATCGACCAAACTTGTAATGCCATCAAAAAACTTCGACTTCTCGATCAACAATGGCCGGCTATTTTGCAAGATATGGTTCAAAATACTTTGTTGGATTATTCTCAATTAGATATGTATATGAAGAAGAAATTGAAAGAGTTAGGGTAAATTAAGTTATGTTTAAAAGTATTAACTAAATTATCTAACTTATTATCTAGGCAATAATTATTAATTTAAATAATATTTTTATGATGTGATTACTAAAATATCTACTTAATATTTATTTTTTATGGAGTAGTAATTCTTTTTCACTGCCATGTAAAAGTAAAGAATACGCACAGTATTACGTAAATACTAAGTACAAATTACTATTATTATCAATTCTTACCTATTATTACTTCTTTAATAAACTAAATAAATCCAAAAAAATATTGTTTTTCTTGAATTACTAAAAATTGACTTGACATAACTTGAATCATGGCGGTAACTATCAAACAAGAAAACTAATGTATATCTAAAGTACTTCTATTATTTTCATCATTTAATTTTTTTTTGTTTTAAAAATATATTTTAATAATTTCTTCATAAACTAAAATTTAAATTCATTTCGAATTTGAATTTCACACTGACAAAGTTTTCTTCTTCCGGTGAGGTTTTGGATTTTGAACCAAAGCAGGAAGTGTATCACAGATCTTATATCTTACATATTCTATTTTCTATAGTCTCCATTGCGTTTATCACAGATTTTGCACTGTGTCTATGGTCATAATGTATACATATAGGTCAAGTATAAAATATAAATACTCATATAGTATCTTTGGCACTACATAGTAGTTCTACATCATATTTGGATCCTTGTTTCTATCACAAATCGATACAATATCATATATATCTCGAAAGATTGGCGAGCCAGGATGGTAGATAAGTTTATTGGAAAGTTACAATTCTTTTCTATCAATCCACGCAACAGCTTCTCTCTATATCTTTCAAAATTAATGCAGGCAAAAAACAGGTCACCTTCTTCCCCGCCCACACATAACGGGTCCTGTTTCAATTTGATTTTGTAGAAGTATGCTGGTGTCAGAGCATGTCCTAATCTCAACCTCGTTATTATCGTGTTGAATCGTTTACAGACAAAAGGGTACTTCCTAAACCACGCAGTTCTCCTCGGTGTTGATTATCGAAAACATAGTTTCTTTCACACCACCAATCCGATCTATTTGCCAGAATGCATTCGAAGGTTTTTCTCACACAGGATAGTAGGGATATTGGTCTGTAGCTTGCCGAATGGTTGGGATTTTTATTGGGTTTGACGATGGGTACCATCAATATCTTTTCCCATTCCGTTGGAACTTCGCCACTAATGAGACGCTCATTATACATGCTCAATAAATTTAACTTGCATTTGCAAGGTAGATTCTCCAACATAGAATAGGTTATTTCATCCTTCCCCGTAGCGGTATCCCTTCTTGTTGCTAAAACACGATCCAGCTCTATCGCTGTAATCAATCCGGCGCACGCCGAAACATTTTCTACCGGAATCATGGGACAATCCAACAGGCATTCCTCTCGAGATGGTACATAAGCCGGACACAGAGAGTCCAGAAATGGTTCGTCCCAGCTATGGTCTGTGGACCTATGGTTTTCTGTGGTAAATACTGCTCTGTTATAAATCCTAATATTTCTCCATATTTGTCCCATTGGTGTTAATCGATACAAGTTATGACAAAATTTTCTAAAATGTTCTCTCTTCTTCAATAATAGGATCCTCTTCGATATAGCAATGTACCTCTTGGCGATTTGGTAATTAATCATGGTTCTATCTCTTAGGTACAGACGAATGACATATTTCCTAACTTTTATGATTCGCTCACATTCAGCATCCCCCATAGGCAAGGATCATATTGGCATTTGTTCTTGGTTCTCAGATGCATGTTCTCAGAGACAGCCTCAGATGCTGCCCCGGATGTACCTTTAATAAAGTCTGCATAGGATTCAGGTTGAGCTTTCTGTTGCAACGAGTCCGTAAACTTCGTCCAATCATTTATCTTAATCTTTGCTGATCCTCTTAAAGTATTCTTCCTAGTCTTTGGGCCCGGGATATAATTCCATGTGAACGGGAAAATGATCACTACCCAGTGTGTCCCATGCAGTATAGCATGTGGCCAAATTTGCTAGATCGTTTGATGCCAACATCAGATCAATAATACTTTGGTTGTTCTCAGTATATGCAAATAAAGTTGGTCCACCATCATTCAAAACTAAAAGGTCTCTTTCAGTAATAATCTGTTTCAGGGATTTTCCCTTTTGATTCCATGATGACTGTTGAAATCATCCTCAACAATGTATTTTTCATCCGTTCCGAAGAGAACCTGTCTCCAGGGATCCATGGTAAAGGGAACATCTGGAGGAACATTACCGGCGATTACACAAATACCGTTAATTTTAATTTTAAGGAAGTGAGTTTCAGGCACCGGATCGACTACATCGATCACCTCGTATGTCAATGGTTTTCTGATCAATATCGATAGACCTCCATACCCACCATATCTAATTTTTTTAATATGACAATAGTTCGGAGTTGTTATATGTATATTCTCTTTCAACCAAGTTTCACAAACGATTAAGATATCTTGTTAATTATATTTTAAAAAACTATGAAGACTAGGTTTATTCTTCGATATACTTCTAGAGTTCCATGTCATAATTAGTGCTAAATTAAGGGTTATCATCGCTTACAATATTATAATAGTTGGAATAAGCATAAGAATGTTATTTTTCATTTTGGACACTTTGCCTTTCTAATTGTTGTTTTACTTGTCTGTCGGTACATGATTGGGTGGCCAAATCTTCTCCCTCCCTGGGATAGTTACCTGCTTTAGTTATCAGCTTCTCTCTATATCTTTCAAAATTAATGCAGAGAGAAAACAAGTGGTTAAAATCACCTTCTTCCCTGCACACATATAACGGGTCCTGTTTCAATTTGATTTTGTAGAGGTATGCTGGTGTCAGAGCATGTCCCAATCTCAACCTTGTTATTATCGTGTTGAATCGTTTACAGACAAAAGGGTACTTCCTAAACCACGCAGTTCTCCTCGGTGTTGGTTGTCATTTAGTACAATTTGCACCCTTGTATTTTAAGGTCTCTTTCCATTCACTTTCCCAACTGCTATAAATTTCTTTTTCAAGCATTTTAAATACATTTCCTCCCGGTATCTCAATTTCAATGATCCCTTGATCATGACCTTCATTGGCGAGTTTGTTGGCTACTTCATTTCCCTCTATTCCGGAATATCCTGGGATCCATGCCAAGTGTATCTTTCTCTCGGTAAATGTACGGACGTGAACGTGACCGAAAGTCAAACCTATTTATGGCATTAATTGTGCTTTGCGAATCCGAAAGTATTACAGCCCGTGAGATCGACTTTTCTAGACAGATTCTGACGGCTAGCGAGACGGCAAAGGCCTTCGCTCCAAAAATAGATAGGTTCTCCGGGAAGCGAGTGCAATCTTCAATTCCCAGAGTCGGTGAGTATATTCCGCACGCTACACTTCTTGTTGGGGTTTCCAGCGGTGATCCATCTGTATAGATCTGATGTGCATCTGGCCACATTGCTCTTATACGTTGTTCTATTTCTGCATGTATGGTTGTTCTTTTCTTGAGGAGTATTTTTATGCTTGGGTACCATTGTCTCGTCTCATATTCCAGCCTGTGCACTCCCAGGCCCCGCTCCTTATATATGGTATTCCGGAAGGGCAACATGTCTCGATAAAGTGAACAATAAATGGTGGGTTCTTTTGATTATTTGTCAAGGAATATAACTGTGCAATTTTGTTATTCAATAAGCATTCACTATCTCACAAGTTATTGGTCATAAACCTTGCCTCCAATAATTTTGCTCGAGACGTCACTGGAGGTCAGTGACGTCTCCCCCGCCTCGACAGTAAGTGTCAGTAATCCTCCTATATGCCTGAAATGTAATTTTATTTAAAGTCTGAATCGTTCGTTTAGATGTAGGTAAGATGATCCACAATCCATACTCCAACTTCAATCAAATTATTGCCCTGTACAAAGTACTCAAAATTATTGAGTCTCCACCCCATTTTGATGATGCAAGAGATCTTAACAAATTCATTCCCCCTGTTCACGATTTTGCCAGCTCACCTATATGGTATTTTCAACTCAACTTATTGTTGAGTTGAAATCTTAGATATTTTACTCCTTCTGAGTAGTCATTTAAGTTGATGTATTGCAGAATAGGGCGAACAAAGAATCTCTTCCTTGTAAATATCATGGCTTTCGTTTTAGGGAGCGATATTTCCAAAAAAACGGGCAACTAAGAATTTCCTGAGTATCTCCAATGCCGAATTCATGGTATTTGCAGCAAGGTCGAAGTCATCCACAAGCGGATATAAAACGAGATCATGAGCATAACTTATTTTTTGAACCCTAAGATCCGCAAAAGCTTCATTAAGTGAAGAAATATAAACATTGAAAAGTATTGGACTTACAGAACTTCCCTGGGGTAGTCCCGTGTAACTCACTCTTTCTCCAAGATCACATTGGTCGTCCTTCAGACTTATAATTTTCCTAGACATCAGCCCATATACGACAGCGCAAAGATTCGCTGGTATACCATGTTCTTTCATAATATTTATTAATGTTGGTATATGCACATTATCATATGCTGATTTTATGTCGATAAAAACTGCCAAGAGCGATTCTCTTTGTTCAAACGCGAGCTGTATCTCACTTACTATTGTAGATACCGCATGCAGAACCCCTTTTACCTTCCTGAAACCAAATTGTTGATTATCGAAAACACAATTTCTTTCACACCACCAATCCAATCTATTTGCCAGGATGCATTACAAGGTTTTTCCCACACAGGATAGTATCGATATTGGTCTGTAGCTTGCCGAATGGTTTGGATTTTTATTGGGTTTGACGATGGGTACCATCAATGTCTTTTCCCATTCCGTTGGAACTTGAAGTTGGTCTACCATCATTCAAAACTAAAAGGTCTCTTTCAGGAATAATCTGTCTCAGGGATTTTCCCTTTTGATTCCATGATGACTGTTGAAATCACCGCAATCATATATTTTTCATCCGTTCCGAAGAGAACCTGTCTCCAGTGATCCATGGTAAAGGGTACATCTGGAGGAACATAGCCGGCGATTACACAAATACCATTAATTTTAATTTTAAGGAAGTGAGTTCCAGGCACCGGATCGATTCACCATCTCTAATACCCACCATCTCTAATTTTTTTAATATGATAATAGTTCGGAGTTGTTATATGTATATTCTCTTTCAACCAAGTTTCACAAATGATTACGATATCTTGTTTATTATATTTTAATTTTAAAACTATGAAGACTAGGTTTATTCTTCAACATACTTCTAAAGTTTTATGTCATAATTCTTAGTGCTAAATTAAAGGTTATCATCGCTTACAACATTATAATAGTTGGAATAAGCATAAGCATGTTCTTTTTCATTTTGGACACTTTGCCTTTCTAATTGTTGTTATACTTGTCGGTACATGATTGGGTGACCAAATCTTCTCCCTCCCTGGGATAGTTGCCCTGCTTTTCACTTACTGTTAAGGGTGGATTACACGGAGCTAGTTTACACGCCACAGGCGCGCTTTTTTACTATCCGGCTAGTTAGATAGTTGGCGAGTGAAAAGCGCGCAAGACTATACGTAGCTAGTAAACAAGTTTGAGCTCGCACACTCGCAACCACCGGATTATTGTGTGACTTGTATTTATTCGTACCTACAACATGAAGTGGAATTCGAATAACATCGTCAAATTTTTGGAAATTTATGAAAATTTTCCAATATTATGGAACGTAAAATTAAAAAACTATCACGATACAAAATTAAGGGACTCTGCTTTCGAGAAATTAACTGAAGAATTGAAAAGTGAAGGTTTGCTTGGGTATATGACAGCGAAGCAGGTCAAATCAAAAATTAAAAGTCTTAAAGATGCCTACCCCAAGAAATGGCCAAAATTGAAAAGTCGAAAAAAAGTGGTACGGGGACCGATGATATATACACTCCTAAATTGGTTTGGTTTGATAAAGCTGAGTTTCTAGGGGAAGTTACATCAACAAGAAAATCAAAATCAAATCTAGTAAGTATCGTTCATATTTATTCGATAAAAAAAACATAATAATTATTATTTATTACTGTTAAGTCCGTTAAATTTCAATACCAACTTTTCCCCATTGCCATGGAACAGAACCTTCTGTCATAAAATATTGGGCTTCAAAAATATTTAGATCCTCACTGTTAACTGATTGTGAGGTAAGATAAGTATTGGAAGTCATTCGTAACCAATTGTGTAAACTACAAGCAGCCCAAATTACTTTATCAATACTATCGGTTTTTAATTCTATTTCTCTGAAACACTCGAAATCGCCAGACAAGTATGCCAAATGCATTTTCTACTACTCGCCTCGCTCTGGAAAGCCTATAATTAAAAATTTTTTCTTTATTTTATAAATTGTTTTTACTATACGGCTTCATGAAAATTGCTCTTAAGGGAAATACATCGTCAGCAATAATAACAGGTTTTCCAGGGAAACCTAACAACTTATTCTGAATGGCTATATTTAAAGTTGAATCTCTGAATATTGCATTATCGCTTGCACGTCCATTGTCTCCCACATCTATGTATCTGAAGCAGTAAGTTGCATCCACCATAGCGAATAAAATTATGCTGTACGTGCCTCTATAATTATAAAATGATGAACCGCTGTTTGGTGGACATTTAATTTGAACGTGCTTACCATCAATTTCACCACAACATCTAGGAAAATTCCAATATGCCATGAATTTATTTTCTATTTCTTTCCAGTCATCAATCGCTGAAAGCACCTGAAAATATAATAAAAAGGCTTGTACTTGTTTCTTATCTCAAAGCATTATCTATTATTTTTAGGATATACAGCCCGCAATAGAAACGCAAGGCAATGCAGAAGAAGGAGAAACATAATTAAATACTATTAGGAAAACGAAAAAACGATCATGCGTAGAGAGTGCCCTTGAAGAATTCAATCAAATTGTTTCTAAAGTGAACAAACAAGACGCATTTGATGTTTTTGGGCAGTATGTTGCCATAGAGCTCCGAGAATTGCCCAGTAGGGAGGCAATAATACTACAACAACAAATTCAAAATCTCATTGCTAACGCAAAACTTTCATGTCTGCCGTCTTTATCATCTATGCCATCATGTTCACCTTCCACATATGCTCAATCAGTACTTTGCCCCACTCCACAACCATCACCCGTATTACTGAAAATCATTCATCTACCGCAAATATCAACACAAATACTGACTACGCCAGTGTCATTCCAAATACTGTTTGGAATAATAAGAGTTCTTATGTTCTACAGGAAGCCATGCAGAATACTTTCCTTGACAATACCGACAATACAATTAATATGTCATTATAATTTCTTTAAGAAAGAAGAGAAAAATAAACTTATTTCATGCTACTAACTCAACTACTAACCTTTAGGTAGGCTTTGAGAACTTCTGATATTGCAGTCAGAACTTCTGGTAAAAATTTCGAAATTGTGCATTCCGGGACGCGAAATAGATATTCCAAGGATTTAAAGCTATCGCCAGTGGCGTAGCGTTATTTCAAGTTTAACTCTTGAGGGAATAGCCATTGTCATTACGGTATTCCTTTTTTGGATTGAATCTTCTACCATTTGCAGCAAATTATTAAAATTTGTAGTACTTATTCTTAGGCTATTCCTGTAAGCTGTCGGATCTTCTTCGGCTAATTCTTTTAAAAGGGTGCAAGAAGAACCCAACTTATCCCTGCGTGAAATCCATTCCCTCACCCATTTCCTTTTCCGTTTCTCGCAAATCGTGTTTTTTCGCGTTGTAAAATCTTCTCCTTTGTAGCTAGTTTACTAGCCGATATAATTACACGATTCTTTTTTAATATCTAGATAGTAAATAAGCCAGCTAGTGGCTAGTAAAGTTGACCGGTCTCCAACTTTACTCGCTCACGTATTTACTAGCAAACTATCTGGATAGTTTACACGCTACCATAATTACACTGAGCTAATTTACTAGCAGCAAGTTAAAAAACGCGCAAGCCGCGTGTAAACTAGCTCCGTGTAATCCACCCTTTTTACTACCTCAAATGTATCCATTGTTTGTGGTTCCACCTGATCCACACCATGATCAGCATCAGGGGTCAGTCTCTTATCATAGTTAACTGTATATATGTATTAAATCCTCAGAGATGTCTATCTTTCGTTTCCTGTCCTCTACTCGTGTCCTCTTTGGCGAAATTATTGTTTTTCTGTAGGGCCTAGTTTGCGCCGCATTTGATGTTTGTACACTGGCTTTACTGTTATAAAGTGGTTTGTTCTTCTGAGCAAGCTGCGTTAAGATTTATTGATAAGCCGTGAAGTCCGAGTAAAGCTGACGACGTTACGACGATTAATTTTAATTATGCTAATTTTAACGGGATAACCCCGATTTTGATTTCCGAACGCGGAGAATTTCAACTTTCAAGAAACCAACATTCAATTTATCGGGCAATTGAACGCTTTAGCTGAGATTGAAGGTTTGATCACTTTAAATATTGGGGAAGAAGAGAATCCAGTTGTTAAAAAGAAATCTTGGAGGAGTTATGCTATTTATTGATTATCTCATTGGGGATTAAAAATTATTAATGGAGAGAAGGTAATTTTAATAAATTAATGGATTTTTGTTTTTTGGGTGAATAAAATAAGACATTTTTAGATTGAAGACGAAGAAATAACTTTGGCTAATGAGCCAAAGCTTAAGCGATTTGGTTTTATGGTCTTTACCAGAACTTTTATTGCAGCCTCTTTTAACGAGACTTCATATCGATTTATCCCAAACTAAGGAGCAAAGTGCTGAAAAATGGTTGCTTGGAGTTGATCATGCACTTCGTAGTGTTGTAAGTAAAGAAGCGTTGCAATGTAAAAAGGGAATGTACCTCAAGTGAGTTATTTTGAAATAACGATTGTTTGGATTAAAAATAATTTTTCTAGGAATAACAAGACAAAAAGCGAAAATGTATTGCAGTTCTATCATTGACCAAACTTGCAATGCAAATTGTTGACTTCTCGATCAACAATGGCCGGCTATTTTACAAGATATGGTTCAAAATACTTTGTTGGATTATTTTCAATTAGATATGTATATGAAGAAGAAATTAAAAGAGTTAGGGTAAATTAAGTTATGTTTAAAAGTATTAACTAAATTATATATCTAACTTATTATCTAGGCAATAATTATTAATTTAAGTAATATTTTTATGATGTGATTACTAAAATATCTACTTAATATTTATTCTTTACAGAGTAGTAATTCTTTTTCACTGCCATGTAAAAGTAAAGAATTCGCACAGTAAATACTAAGTATAAATTACTATTATTATCAATTCTTACCTATTATTACTTCTTTAATAAACTAAATAAATTCAAAAAAATATTGGTTTTCTTGAATTACTAAAAATGTTGTCTATAGTCATAATGTATACATATAGGTCAAGTATAAAATATAAATACTCATATAGTATCTTTGGCACTACATAGTAGTTCTACATCATATTTGGATCCTTGTTTCTATCACAAAGCGATACAATATCATATATATCCCGAAAGATTGACTAGCCGGGATGGTAGATAAGTTTATTGGGAAGTTACAATTCTCTTTGATCAATCCACGCAACAGCTTCTCTCTATATCTTTCAAAATTAATGCAGGCAGAAAACAGGTGGTTAAGATCACCTTCTTTCCTGCACACATATAACGGGTCCTGTTTCAATTTGATTTTGTAGAGGTATGCTGGTGTCAGAGCATGTACCAATCTCAACCTCGTTATTATCGCGTAGAACCGTTTACAGACAAAAGGGTACTTCCTAAACCACACAGTTCTCCTCGGTGTTGGTTGACATTTAGCATAATTTGCACCCTTGTATTTTAAGGTCTCTTTCCATTCAGTTTCCCAACTGCTATAAATTTCTTTTTCAAGTACTTAAATACATCTCCTCCCGGTATCTCAATTTCAATGATCCCTTTATCATGACCTTCATTGGCGAGTTTGTTGGCTACTTCATTTCCCTCTATTCCGGAATATCCTGGGATCCATGCCAAGTGTATTTTTCTCTCGATAAATGTACGGTCGTGAACGTGACCGAAAGTCAAACCTCTTTATGGCATTAATTGTGCTTTGCGAATCCGAAAGTATTACAGCCCGTGAAATCGACTTTTCTAGACAGATTCTGACGGCTAGCGAGACGGCAAAGGCCTTCGCTCCAAAAATAGATTAGGTTCTCCGGGAAGCGAGTGCAATCTTCAATTCCCAGAGTCGGTGAGTATATTACGCACGCTACACTTCTTGTTGGGGTCTCCAGCGGTGATCCATCTGTATAGATCTGATGTGCATCTGGCCACATTGCTCTTATACGTTGTTCTATTTCTGCATGTATCGTTGTTCTTTTCTTGAGGAGTATTTTTATGGTTGGGTACCATTGTCTCGTCTCATATTCCAGCCTGTGCACTTCCAGGCCCCGCTCCTTATATATGGTATTCCGGAAGGGCAACATGTCTCGATAAATTTGAACAATAAATGGTGGGTTCTTTTGATTATTTGTCAAGGAATATAACTGTGCAATTTTGTCATTCAATTTCTCTTTGTCATTCAATTGTCATTCACTATATGACAAGTTGTTGGTCATAAACCTTGCCTCCAATAGTTTTGCTCTGATCTCCAGTGACGTCTCCCCCGCCTCGACAGTAAGTGCAATGGTAGGCGATGGCCTAAGTGCCCACAGGATAATCCTCCTATATGCCTGAAATGTAATTTTATTTAAAGTCTGAATCGCTCATTTAGATGTAGGTAAGATGATCCACAATCCATACTCCAACTTCGATCAAGTTATTGCCCTGTACAAAGTACTCAAAATTATTGAGTCTCCACCCCATTTTGATGATGCAAGAGATCTTAACAAATTCATTCCCCCTGTTCACGATTTTGCCAGCTCACCTATATGGTATTTTCAACTCTACTTATTGTTGAGTTGAAATCTTAGATATTTTACTCCTTCTGAGTAGTCAATTAAGTTGATGTATTGCAGAATAGGGCGAACAAAGAATCTCTTCCCTGTAAATATCATGGCTTTCGTTTTAGGGAGCGATATTTCCAAAAAAACGGGCAGCTAAGAACTTCCTGAGCATCTCCAATGCCGAATTCATGGTATTTGCAGCAAGGTCGAAGTCATTCACAAGCGGATATAAAACGAGATCATGAACATAACTTATTGTTTGAACCCTAAGATCCGCAAAAGCTTCATTAAGTGAAGAAATATAAACATTGAAAAGTATTGGACTTAGAGAACTTCCCTGGGGTAGTCCCCTGTAACTCACTTTTTCTCCAAGATCACATTGGTCGTCCTTCAGACTTATAACTTTCCTAGACATCAGCCCATATACGACAGCGCAAAGATTCGCTTATTTTTTCATAATATTTATTAGTGTTGGTATATGCACGTTATCATATGCAGATTTTATGTCGATAAAAACTGCCAAGAGCGATTCTCTTTATTCAAATGCGAGCTGTATCTCACTTACTATTGTAGATACCGCCCCTTTTACCTTCCTGAAACCAAATTGTTGATTATCGAAAACACAATTTCTTTCACACCACCAATACAATCTGTAATAGCTGACTAATAATATAAAATAGTGCAAATAGTAGCCGTAAGGTGTCGTTATAAAAATAAGAGAACGAAGCTAAGAAAGACAATATTAAGAGAGCGTTCGCGCATGGTTCCTGTTATTTCATTAAAAGTTAAAATAGTGTAATTTACTTGTTACAAACATATAATAAATATTATGTTATAATACAAGAGTGATTATTCATAAACATTACACAATCTATTTCCCAAAATGCATTAGAAGGTTTTTCCCACACAAGATAGTATCGATATTGGTCTGTAGCTTGCCGAATGGTTTGGATTTTTATTGGGTTTGGCGATGGGTACCATCAATGTCTTTTCCCATTCCGTTGGAACTTGAAGTTGGTCTACCATCATTCAAAACTAAAAGGTCTCTTTCAGTAATAATCTGTCTCAGGGATTTTCCCTTTTGATTCCATGATGACTGTTGTAATCACCCGCAATAATATATTTTTCATCCGTTCCGAAGAGAACCTGTCTCCAGTGATCCATGGTAAAGGGAACATCTAGAGGAACATAGCCGGTGATTACACAAATACCATTAATTTTAATTTTAAGGAAGTGAGTTCCAGGCATCGGATCGACTACATATGTTTTCTGATCAATATCGATAGACCTCCATGCCCACCATCTCTAATTTTTTTAATATGATAATAGTTCGGAGTTGTTATATGTATATTCTCTTTCAACCAAGTTTCACAAACGATTACGATATCTTGTTTATTATATTTTAAAAAACTATGAAGACTAGGTTTATTCTTCAACATACTTCTAGAGTTTCATGTCATAATTCTTAGTGCTAAATTAAAGGTTATCATCGTTTACAACATTATAATAGCTGGAATAAGCATAAGCATGTTCTTTTTCCTTTTGGACACTTTGCCTTTCTAATTGTTGTTATACTTGTCGGTACATGATTGGGTGACCAAATCTTCTCCCTCCCTGGGATAGTTGCCCTGCTTTTCACTTACTGTTACTACCTCAAATGTATCCATTGTCTATGGTTCCACCTGATCCATACCACGATCAGCATCAGGGGTCAGTCTCTTATCATAGTTAACCGTATATATTAAATCCTCAGAGATGTCTATCTTTCGTGTCCTGTCCTCTACTCGTGTCTTCTTTGGCGAAATTATTGTTTTTCTGTAGGACCTAGATTGTGTCGCCGATTGCGCCGCATTTGATGTTTGTACACTGGCTTTACTGTGATAAAGTGGTTTGTTCTTCTGAGCAAGCTGCGTTAAGATTTATTGATAAACCGTGGAGTCCGAGTAAAGCTAACAACATTACGACGATTAATTTCAATTATGCTAATTTTAACCCCGATTTTGATTTCCGAACGCGGAGAATTTCAACTTTCAAGAAACCAACATTCAATTTATCGGGCAATTAAACGCTTTGGCTGAGATTCAAGGTTTGGTCACTTTAAATATTGGGGAAGAAGGGAATCCGGTTATTAAAAAGAAATCTTGGAGAAGTTATGCTATTTATCGATTATCTCATTGGGGATTAAAAATTATTAATGGAGAGAAGGTAATTTTAATAAATTAATGGATTTTTGTTTTTGGGTTAATAAAATAAGACATTTTTAGATTGAAGAGGAAGAAATAACTTTGACTAGTGAGGAATATAAAAGTTTAAGCGATTTTGTTTTGTGGTCTTTACCAGAACCTTTATTGCAGCCGCTTTTAACGAGACTTCATATCGATTTATCCCAAACTAAGGAGCAAAGTGCTAAAAAAAGGTTGCTTGGAGTTGATGAAAAAAGAGAATGTACCTCAAGTGGGTTATTTTGAAACAACGATTTTTTGGATTAAAAATATTTTTTTTAGGAATGTTTATTAGCAAGACAAAAAGCGAAAATTTATTGCAGTTCTATCATTGACCAAACTTGCAATGCGATAAAAAAACTTCGACTTCTCGATCAACAATGGCCGGCTATTTTACAAGATATGGTTCAAAATACTTTGTTGGATTATTCTCAATTAGATATGTATATGAAGAAGATATTAAAAGAGTTAGGGTAAATTAAGTTATGTTTAAAAGTATTAACTAAATTATCTAACTTATTATTTAGGCAATAATTATTAATTTAAGCAATATTTTTATGATGTGATTACTAAAATATCTACTTAATATTTATTTTTTACAGAGTAGTAATTCTTTTTCACTGCCATGTAAAAGTAAAGAATACGCACAGTATTACGTAAATACTAAGTACAAATTACTATTATTATCAATTCTTACCTATTATTACTTCTTTAATAAACTAAATAAATCCAAAAGAATTTTGGTTTTCTTGAATTACTAAAAATTGACTTGACATAACTTGAATCATGGCGGTAACTATCTAACAAGAAAATCACTAATGTGTATCTAAAATATTTTTATTATTTTCATCATTTAATGTTTATTTTTGAATATTTATAAATAAATTTAAACATTATCTTAATAAAAATATATTTTAATAATTTCTTCATAAACTAAAATTTAAATTCATTTCGAATTTGAATGTCATACTTCACACGTGTTATAATCTGACACTAAGTTTTTTGAGGTTATGTTTTTCACGATTCATTTAAAAATCGATAAAAATGAGTAAAACCCAAACTTTAGCGGATAAAATATCGACTTTATTAAGTACTACACCAGCGTCTTTTGACCCGGAAGATGAAATTAACGAAGAAACCGCGGCGAAAGTCACAGAAGGTGCTCTTGAAGAGGATGGTGATACAGAGGAAGTTGCTTTAAGTCGGTTTCGTAAGAAGAATATCGAAATTCTTGAAGATGTAGATGTAAAGTATTCCGGGAAGAAAGGAAATCGAAAGACTCTTAAGGAATCTGATGAAGAATTTGATACGGAAAGTGAAATTGAAAGTGATTCTGTAAGTGGTGATGATGATGATGATTTTGAAGAAGAAGAAGATAGTGGTGAAGATGAAGAAAGTAAAAATAGTGATGATGATGAGAAAGATGAAAGTGAGGATGAAGATGGAATGAGCATTGATGGTGATGATCATAATTTTAAACATATTAAAGAAGAGAATGTTTCGGGGCAATTAAAAAAGGGTTTGTGCATAAGAACCCAATTAAATATTTGGGAAAATTTGTTAGAAATGAGAATACAAATGCAAAAATGTCTTGTCGCTTCGAATAAGATGCCACAAAAAGAGTCATACAATCAATTTCTTGAACATGCAGATTTCAAGAAAAAAGTAAACGAAACTAAAAATTCCTTAAGCAACACTTTAAACAAATTATTAGAGTTACAAAGTTTAGTTTGGAAAAAGTACCCCGACACAAAAAATTTATTAAATCCTTCAAAACCTACATCTAAACCTGAACAAAGTGAAAGTGATGAAGAAATACCAAGCGATTCCGATGTTGAATCAGATCATGATGAAAGTGAAGATGAAATTAAACCCCCCAAAAAAAGAGTTAAACTATTAGATTACGAAAAAATTTTAGATGAAAGACACAAAAATTATCAAGATTACAGCAACTCAACAATCCAAAAATGGAATGATAAAACGAGAATTGGATCAAAATCCGATTTGCAACACTCAGTTTTAAATCAAATTAATCATATTTTAACGGACAGATCAAGATTAATTAAGCGAACACAAACAAAACGATCTAATTATGATATAATTGGGGAAAAGGACGCCGAAAAAAGTGAAAATGAAAAAACCGTTGAAGATAACCAACAAGAATTAAATACAGAAATTTTTGATGATGACGATTTTTATCATCAACTTTTAAGGGAACTTATTGAAGTGAAATCTGCTGATTTAACTGATCCTGTGCAATTGGGGCGACAGTGGATTCAGTTGCAAAATTTAAGGAGTAAAATGAAACGGAAAATCGACACGAAAGCTACGAAAGGAAGGAAAATAAGGTATACAGTTCATTCAAAATTAGTTAATTTTATGGCTCCTATTGATGAAGGAAGTTATACAGAGGATGCGAAAGTTGAATTGTTTAGTTCTCTTTGTGGTAAAAATGAGATTGTACATAAAAGTTAAATAAAATTTTTTTTTCATTCTTAAAACTTATTTTTTTTTAATTAAAATTCTGTTACATAAAATGTTGGTGGTGTAAAGAAATGATTGATGAGCAAAATCAATTGATCGCGTTTGAAATTAAAGAAGGAGAAAATGAATTATGTATTTAATTTTCTTTGTGGTAAAAATGATAGTGTACATAAAAGTTAAATAAATTAATTCGTAAAATGATTATTTTTTCTTTAATTATAATATAACCCTTGTTTATAGATATATATGTTACAGTTAAAGCATTCATTACGTGAATGTATACACTATCTAGACAATGCATACATTAACTAATTTACTTAGTTAATGTGTATATAAAATACGAAATGTAAACTTTTATTAGTTAGTATACAATTACTAACGATACTCAGTTAAAGTTTAATATACGTTTAAAATGTATTATATAACAAAAGTTGTAGAAGTTGTTTTAAATAAAAAACGAAGCGAAGACTCGACTATGACGTGACCGTATGAAGAAGGAACAACAAAGGTATAAAAATATTACAACTCAAGAAATACAACTATTTTTAAATTTATGCGAATTATGTTTGAAAAAGCGAAAAAACGAAAAGAAAGGGTTGGTGGTTAAGCTGATGATATTTTCACACTATAACTTTAGATGCCAAGAAGACTTAATAGACTTTCAATCACAACCTGACGGAGAACTTAAATTTATATTGGTCTATTAAGATTATCTGACGAAATTTGTGATACTTAGAGCACTTAAAAGTAAGCAGGGATTGGAAGTAGCAGATCAACTACTTAATATATTCTTATTATTTGGTGCCCAATCCATGCTGCAGTTTCATAATGGACGAGAATTTGTAAATAATATAATAAAAGATTTAAAACAACTATGGCCTGAATTAAAAATTGTTCATTGTAAACCGCGACATAGTCAATCGCAAGGCAGTGTAGAACGCGCCAACCGAGATGTAGAAAATATATTGAACGCTTGAATGCTACAAGAAAGATAAGTAAAGATAAAAACCTTTCAATCAAATCTTTCTTTTTTTCTATAATAAAAGGCGCTATACAGAGTGTCTCACGTAACTGGTTAATTAGAACTTTTTTAGGTTCCACTATTCGTAGAGGCTTGAAATTTTGGTAACATGGGTTGTTCATTCCAATCTATTAATCTAAAATATTTTCAAGATGGCCGCCTCTTCCGGTCTACCGGAAGTAGACTTCAACTTCGTTATTTTAAGTGGAATGCTATAGTTTTTATTACACCATTCAATTATACATAAGAAAATATGTTGACTTTGATAACAGCTGTTGATGCCTACCGTTTTTTGTTTTCGAGTTATTTTGATTTTAAGTGTTTTTTGGCAAATATCACCATGCTCTTTACAAGCCCATATCTCAGCCAACGTTAACTCAAAAACGTTTTGCATTGGTGCGATAACTCTTCATATGCTGCTAAATAGATTGTCATTTGTTATATCAGTATATCTTATACAGGATGGTCAAAAATTGAGTTACCGTTTCTTTGTATTCAATTGCGTGAAAGTCGAAAATTTTAAATGGAACGCCCCATATTTTCATACCCTATCAGAAAGGAAATTTAATTCTCTACAAATTATCTATAAATATTCCTACACCTATTTATTACAGTTTTCTTGCTATTGAGGAATTTATCACAATCATAGGTAAAATGCTAAAAACCGTCTGTGTTTTTGTTAGAAGGCCATGACATTTTGACAGTGTTTTGTTTAATTTATTTAAATTATTATTAGTATTATTTCTATAATGAACTGTGATTGAATAAACTTTAGATTGCTAGCTGTAATTTACCAAAAATAACCAAAAGAAAACCGAATAAATGAAACAATGAAAAACAACAATTTAATAATAAAAATTAAAATCAATAACATAAAAGAATGAAAAACTGAAAATTACAAAAATAAATTATGGGAATTTAATTCTCTACAAACTATTTAGATACTTTCCTGCGCCTATTTGTTGTAGTTGCCCTCATATTTGGAAATTAATGGCCGCATGCAATGCTGGAAGCTTTTTGTTTTTATGTTAGAAAGCCATGGAGTTTTGATAGCTTTTCAACCATATTTATGTTATTGTTGTCATTACTTAGTTGTGTCGTCACTTACTGCTGTTAATGTCTTTGAATATCATGGCGAATTATTCCCACGCCAACATTTTAAATTCGTCTTATATTCATGGCGGGTGTAATAAAGTTTTGGATAGGATAAGATACCTATCTCTTAGTTTTGGAAAGATCAAAATAACAAGAAAACATAAATTTATATCACCAGCAGCTTAAGATAATAGAATAAATGTTTTGTCATATTTTATTGCTTTACCAAATTCTTCGGTAAGAGGTGCTTCGGTCGATTTAGATGAATAATATTTTACAAAAAAGCACCGTAAATAAATAAACTGAACTCTCTAGGGACATCTCGCGCATCATTACGTCGAATATTACGCCATATCATTGTTTTTCATTGTTTCATTTATGCGTTCTTCTGCTGGTTATTTTTGGCAAATAAAAGCTAACAAACTCAAGTTTATTCAATCGCAGATCATTCTAGAAATAATACCAATGATAATTTAAATAAATTAAACAATAAACTGTCAAAATATCATAGCCTTCTAATAAAAACACGACCGGCTTCCAGTATTTTGTGTAGGATTTTGATAAAATACTCAATATGAAGAAAACTATAATAAATAGGTATAGCAATATTTATAGATAATTTGTAGAGAATTAAATTCCCGTTTAGATAGGCTAAAAGGATATGGTGCGTTCCATTTAAAATTTTCGACTTTCTCGCAATTGAATACAGCGAAATGGTAATTCAATTTTTGACCACGCTGTATAAGGTACATTGATATAACAAGTGACAATCTATTTAACAGCATATGACGAGTTATTGTACCAATGCAAAACGGTTTTGAATTAACGTTGGCTGAGATATGGGCTTGTAAAGACCATGGTGACATTTGCCAAAAAACAATTAAAATCAAAATAACTCGAAAACAAAAAACGATAGGTACCAACAACTGTTATCAAAGTCAATATATTTTCTTACGTGTAATTGAATGGTGTAATAAAAACTATAGCATTCCATTTAAAATAACGAAGTTGAGGTCTACTTCCGGTAGACCGGAAGTGGTGGCCATCTTGAAAATATTTTAGATTAATAGATCGGAATGAACAGCCCGTGATACCAAAATTTCAAGCCTCTACGAATAGTGTAATCCAAAAAAGTTCTAATGAACCAGTTACGTGAGACACCCTATATAATACGGCGCTTCATGCAGGAATCAAAAGAAGTCCATATGAAACAATGTTTGGAGAGCCAGCGAATGTTGGACTTACTTCTTCTTCACTACCACGAGATGTTATTAAAGAAATTAATACTGAGGACGAAATGCATCTAATACAGAAGAACAAGGTGAAAATGAAATCACTTTTCATAGCAATGTTGCTATTTTGTAGGAATCTATCTCAGAAAGTTCTTTGGAAATCTTAGAAAAAGCTTTGCAAGAAGAAATTTTGCTAGTAGAGGAAATAGCAACAACGTGTGTTGATAAAGAAGAAAATAACGATATATTGAAAGAGAAGAAGTGCAGAAAATGTGAGGTTTTCTTATTGTCGGAAGATAATTCAATTTGTAATGTTTGCGTGCGTCTACATGAAATTAATAATAACAGAAATGAGGCCAAAGAAAATTTAAAACTTTAACTTACACGTATGAAAACAATATCTGATGTTTCTCATATGGCAGCAGAAAACGAATGACTGTCCGGATTAAAGTACCTGATGTAGACAGGGGAAGAGGAGATTCTCGTTCAATCTTAGGATGTATAATGAAAAACACCGATGATGGTTATTTTCAAATAGGAACAAGGATGCCATTTTGAAAGGCCTTTACACTAGATCCCAATTTAGTGTATACCCAGAGAAGGTACTAAACATCGATGATATTCCACCACAACAATTACCTCTTAGAACAGTGGTCACAGAGCAATCGGTAGGAACTTGTAAAATGCAATTGCAAAACAAAATGTAATTGTAATAGATGCACATGTGTAAAGAAAAAAAAATTGTGCAATTCGCAGTGCCACCAAAATTTACCATGCTGTAACAAATAAAAGTTGTATTTGCATTAATAGATGAACGGATTTGTTCTTTATATTGTTTGTTTTTGTATTTTTGTTTTAAGGAATAAATATTTGTATTAAAAAAATCCGTATTTAAATTTTTATTACATATCTTAGTACAAAGCTTCCAGTTATATTTTGGTTTTTTGATACTACGTCAAAAATATATTTATTACTATACTTACTTACCACTTGCAAATCCGTCTATTAAAAAAATTATACCGCCCTTTGGAACAACTTTTACAGATATTTGTTAGCAAATGTATACACTACCTAGTATATGTACACATTCACTAGTAAATGTATACACTCTATGATTAGTAAATACTTTCACTAAAACGTTACGTAAATGTATACATTGACTAGTTAATGTATACATTAACTGAAATGCACACTTTACCTGTAACATATACATAGTTATTCAACTGATAGAGTTGGGTTGCTTTTTATAAATAATATGGAATTGTTTTAGAAGGACTAATTACAAATATATATTGATGAAAGAATGATTAAAAATTTCGCCAATTTTTATTATTTTCCTAGGACAATAATAAATATTAAGTTCCGTCATGAAGGGAAGTTATGATAAACAAAGAATATGCCAAACTTAGGATACATGTAACCATGAGTGCAATTGCAACTTACGAGGTTGCGGTGGTAAAGCAAAGTTTCTTGCAACTATGTGTTTGAGTTAGGAAACACGACATTGCATATTTCATCGTTGAGAATTCTTTGAATATAATATAAATATAAACATTAAAAAACATTAATTAGAATCATTTAAATGAATAAAAGAATATTTCTAATATTATTATAGATATATTAAAATAATTTTTTAGAGTGAATTTATTGTAAATTACGAATTATTCTACGACTTTTAATGAAACATGGATAGTCTTTACACACAGAAAAACATTGAGGTATTTAAAACAAAAAATACAACAACCCTAAGAAGGACGTTAAAAAATAAATTAGACGTCTTTTACATAGTAATTGAAGTCACGAAAGATAGTTGTTTCAAACAAATATACAAAATCAAGCAAAGGTTATCAAAATTTTGGCGGTCTAGAAACTTGTCTGAATGAGAAACTGGAAAATCCAGGCAAACACCAGCACAAGATTCAGCTGCCGCTTCAAACCAGGGCTACATCGAAAAACTCTTCGACTAGCTATGTTGATGCAATCAGTTTTTTAATTATTTTATTCAGTTTTTTAATTATTTTATTCAGTTTTTTGTCAAGTTCGGCAATAAAGTATATACGAATATGTAGTATGACAGATATATACGAAATGTCAACAAAAGTAATAAAAGAGGTTGAATCAATTGTTAGCAAATATCTTTCTTATGTCATAAACAAATATCTACCGGAGGGAGTTTTTCCTAAAGAGCTTAAGCTGGCGAAGATAATACCTACATACAATAGAAATGACAAAAGCATATATAATAATTGTAGACTAACATCTTTTTTATCAACCTTAGCAAAATCCCCATAATCAATAAAAAATAATAGAGTATCAAACTGCTTACAATTTGTCAATGGGTACCAAAAGCAAAGGTAACAATCTACGATTTTCATCACCTGATTGCATTCTGTGACCTAACCATACATATGGTATGAGTAACGTGATCGTTTTTATTTCGACTGAAAACGGTACAAATCTAGGTACTTTTGTCGATAATCAGGTGCAGTCTAAAATTATTAAAATTTGGTTTTAAGTTAGACTTGATACAGCTTTTACAAAATTTGATACAGTTTCCTAAAGACTTGCAATGCTTCCAGAAGACTTGTTATTGCTTTCAGAAGACTTGAAATGATCTCAGAGGACTTGAAATACTTTTAGAAGACTTAGAATGTTTCTAGAAAGCTTGACACTACTTCCAGAGGACTTAATATTGCTTATAGAAAACTTAATATTGCTTTAAGGAGACTTGAAAAGCTTCCAGAAGACTTGAGATGCTTTTAGAAAACTTGATATTGCTTTCATAGGACTTGAAATGCTTCTAGAAAACTTGATATTGCTTTCAGAAGATTTGAACTACTAGATGGCTTGTTATGAATATGGCTTGAAATGACTTTAGAAGACTTGGAATGCTTCTAGAAAACATGATACTACTTCCAGAAGTTTTGATATTGCTTCTCGAAGACTTAAAATGCTTCTAGAAGACATGATATTGCTTCCAGAAGATTTGAACTGCTTCTAGATGGCTTGTTATTGCTTCCAAAAGACTTGAAGTACTTTTAGAAAACTTGATACTACTTCCGGAAGTCTTGATATTGCTTTTAGAAGACTTAATACTACTTCAAAAAATTTGATACTGCCCTTGGAAGACTTGAAATGCTTCCAAAGGACTTGATATTACTTATAAAACTGTTTGTAAAAACTGGATACTATTGATAAACCAATTGACTATGCTTTGAAAATATTAAATACTATTGAACAAAATGCACAATCTTTACGTAATTTTCCTTCCAAAATATCAAATACTGTTGGCAAAATACAACATCATCTGCTAAAATATCTGTTAAAACCTAAAAACTAACAAAAAAACTGTAAAAAGTTTAAAACTTCCAATTAAAGACTAGATACTGCTTGACAAACTTTGTTTATTTTATCAGACTTTTTTTGGAGAGTGCAAGCCAATCCCTTTTAGGCATTACAAGTACATCTTATTATGTAGTTAAAGAAGTACAGTAAAGCGTTGCTAATTCGTACAACCACAAATCCGAATTCCCTGGTAATCTGAACAAAATTGAAAAACGTAAAATTTGCGTTATGTCCCTGGTAATCTGAATTGGTTAGAGATTCGCTAATCGGAAAACACTATTCGTTCTATCTGCAGTGAAAGACGATTAATTCCAAAATACTGAAGAGCATTTCTATCAAAAATTCTGAGTACATACTTTCTAAGGATTGCAAATCCTTGTAATTTATTAGCAAAATATTAGAGATGTGTATTTCAAAAATCCGCTGAGGAAGAAGAACCTGATTCCGGCATTCCACTGTCCATTCAATAATTTATGTATCATGCTGCGGCAAATAAGGCAATTTCTCCATGAAGATGTTGGGATAAACGAATTACCAGTGAGGAAGTTAGTAAAAGTGTTAGTGTATCATGTATTGCAAGATAAACAGCGGATAATGTTATTATCTAATACAATTTGACTCTATAATCCGCATGCTTCCATCATTTAAATTCAACTGATTTTCATTGATTCGGATTAGCGAAGCTTTGTCTTTATATTTTATTTTATTTAGTTATCTTTTAAACGGTTTGTTACATTCACATCCATTGCTGATATATTTTGTCCTTCGCTATTTAAAGCGGCTTGGTGAAAACCAACTTCTTGGGCGTGCACAAAATATAACTAGCATTCGGAGCTGGGATTGGCAAATCCCAGCTCCGGTTATTTTAAGAATTTTAAGAATCAATATTCGGGCATCAGATGACTAATTATTAGAAGAATAACTATTAGAATGAATGCCTATTAGAAGACTATTTTCTTAGATTAGCAATCTAACATAGTTTTCTAATCTGACAAACATTTTAAGCACTCTTCAAGTACAGGCCATTTAGATTTAATTTAAGTAACCCAACATTCTTTTATACTCTGTACCTATCAAGTCATAGAATTCTTTTACAGTTGCAATGCGTACAATCGGAAATTTTAATTGCATTGTGGACATTATGAGCTTCACAGCCAATCCCTATTAGTTCTTGTTTCAACAATGTGCTCGATTTTGTATAAATATTGTTTACACTTTTTCTATTTACCCCCCTTCAAGTTTCAAAAAAATGTACACTTACATTTAGGCATGTTTTGTATAAGTCTCAAACAAAGAAACAAAATATTACCAATAAAAAAAGCTGTGTAAATACAGCTAGATGCTTAATGAGATTTATGCACTTATGTGATTATGAAAACGGGACGTTTTAGAGTTTATTCGGGACGATGGAACTACTAACAGAAGAACGGGACAATTCCGTTCAAAACGGGACGTATGGTCACATAAGGTATGGGTGCTGGGTGTTGGAAAACGTGAATTCCAAAAAAAGGTTGGAAAGTCAGACCCAAGTAAAATGAACAGCACTTCCATTATTTCTCCTTAAACAATAGCTAGTAATAACTAGTTGGGTTGGGTTGGGTACAACTTGAGATTATATCTTTTATATCATTAAAAATGTTAACGAAGAAATAGTCTCAGTCGACTTCTAAGACATAAACCGCTCCAAGTAAAATGAGCAATACTTTAAGCGGCCGACATCTTTCCCATATGATGATAGGAACAACCCAAACCAACTAATTCAACACAACCCAACCCAACTCAACCCGCTATCTTCCTGGAATCATTCTTCAGAGTATATCTTATGAGGGTTTGAGCACTTGCCTCAATCTTATCCTATGTTAACACATCTCGTATCTTGAGGGCTTGGACATTTTGTCTTAAATTTTTGCAGTTAAAACGAAAGAAAGATGTATTTTTTTGGGTGATTTCTTTTACTCTTTTATAGGCACTCTACTTTCATACCTAGATCTGTTATAATAACTGTCTCTGAGTAGCTGGACAAGAGGAAAAAGTCCCCCTCGTTTCTCTCCTTCACTTTCTCTCTCCTCGTGTAAGAGGGAAGAAGAATACCCTCTTTCACCCAACTATTTTATTCAGGTTTTTTCTTCTCTGCTTGAACGGAGATTCTTTTCATGTTAAAACAATAAAACGAATATATGAATTTCGAAATAATTTTTATATATCACATAGCACCTATAAATACTTTTGTATGGCTGCTGTACTCACTATCTGGCGCCTATACAACCATATGCTAAAAAAATTGATTCGGTGAACCATTTAATATTACTAGCCAAATTAGAAAAATGTGGAAAAAGAGGATATGCATTAAAATTTCTATCATCGTATTTGCTGGGAAGAAAATAATCAGTTTCTTTGCGAGGTCAACAATCAATATGGAGAGAAGTGTACTTCTAAAATAGTTTCAAAAGTAACTTCATAATTTCCCGGTTGTTGTCGGTTGGTGTCTTAAAAGATTACTTACTACGATGGTTTTAAATGCAGCTTGAAGGTGTGAACGCAGATTTTTTTGCATATCGCTATCTCCGTAGTCGATACATATGCAGGTTGATCCAAAAAACCGCTGACAAACTCTTAGAACAGATACTATATGAACAATTCTTCACAATAAGGATCTTAAGTCTTAACATACATGGTTTCGGGAATGCCTCTTTTGCGAAATATAGAAAGTCAAAGATTCTTTAAAATTAAACCTTATCTTCAATAAAAAAAAGTCCTTTTCTTAAAATTTACGCCACTGCTAATTTTGTCAAACGGGCGAAATTTTTGTGTAAAGTATCATCAATTACCTGTCAATTCTCTTACAAATATTCGATTAAAGTAACAGTTTTTGAGTAATTTACAGTTTTCCAAGCAGCTATATGATCACTCTACTCTTGATGAGTATTCTTACGGTAATAAATGTTAGGCATGTTAAAAATAATGCAATTGTTGTTCGTGAAGTATTGTCCATACAGATGAAGAATGTTTCAATTACAGATATTTAGTTAACAAATTTTCTTCAAAATTGTTGTTTTAATCAAACTTTCGTAATACCTAATTTGAAAAATAATTGATTCTTTTAAAAAAATACTGCCAGTTCCATCAAATTAGCAGTGGTATAGAAAAAGTTCTTAATAAGGCTTTTATATTATAGTTCATGTTTAATATTAAAGAAACTTTGACGGCCTATATCTAATTCATTTATCATGTATATCTAATTCAAGAAGGCATTTACAAACCTATGTATATTAAGACCATTCACCAGCTAAAGTGAATGATCTTAATTCAAGTATTATCTGCTCTAAAGACCGTGTCAAATGTCAAGGCCCCTCACTTTAGAGATCGATATCTTGCAGTAAAGTTTATTGTAATCAGTGAATATTTCTGCGTAGCATATGTTAAATTGGAAATGTTTGGATCGGCAATTCTGTCTAATTTGCGATAATTTTTGCGGAAAATCGCAGTTTAGTAAGATGTGATTAGTTTGAAATCGACATTGCGGATTTCAGCACGCTTTTACCAAAATGTGTTAAATAATGTCGTTTGTCGGATTCCGTTATCAATTCTTCAAAATTAGGTATCCTTCATTTTTTTATGAGCGAATTAATAGAAATATGCCCTACATTAAGAACACATCGGGTTATCATTAATTCATATTTGAAATTCTTTCGTCGAATAGTTTTTGAGAAAAAAATCGCAAAGTAGCCAAAGTTGTTGGCACTCTCAAAAATTGGGTTATCTTTTCTTACCGCATTTTTTTTTCAATGATATCGATCTCTAAAGGGGCCTTGACGTCTGGCAAGGACAATAGAAGTCTGACAGCGGATATTTGAATCACATTGTATAGAGAATTGATTTTTAAGAATATCCTGGTTTAACTTTGAGGTAAGCAGATAATGACAACCTTTTTCTTTTTATTTCTGATTCTTTGCTCTTTTAAAGGTGCCATTCTTTGAAATCTTTTTGATGTTTTCCACCACTTCAGTATGTATGTAGGAAAGCGGAAGGAACGGGCCCTTTGTACATCCTCCTACACTCTCTCCGGCTACATCAACCAGCCTAAGGAATTTCCGAAGGCTAGGATATAGCTCAGAGGTGCGTTCCTGATGCTATCTGTGCTCGGCCATTCCTCTCCAAAGTCATTCTGAGGTCTTGTAGAGTGGGGCATTCACACAAGATATGTCGAACAGTCTCCTCGCTCTCTTGACAAAAGCGACAGAGGGGACTAGTAGCAAGCTTAAGGTTGTAGAGATGCTTGTTTATCTCACAGTGACCCGTGATGAGTCCCGTTAAAATACGTAGGGCGCTTCTACCGAGTCTTACGAAAGACAAGGCTGTCTGTGCTGAAGGATAACACAACGGTTCTTTAGTCAGATAGCAGCCCTTTGTCCTATCCCACCAGTCTGTGAATTTCCTGTGGGTAAAATCTTTAATAAGCTCAATTTGAGTTGATACAGACGGAGCGATTAACGGTTCAGGTGAACAGATAGCTCGCTTGGCAGCTCTTTTGGCAAGTCTATCAGCGTGCTTATTACCTGAACAGATCGAGTGTCCTTTTATCCATTGAAGTTCCCGGAACTTGAATGGAATTGAATCTCGCAGCACATAACTGTGCTGCGGCCTCCTCCAATGTTAGGTGACAGTCCATGACAAGTCCAGAGGTAATAGTTATACTACTCAGGGCTGAAATGGATTCTCTACTGTCAGTATAAATTGTGAAAGTCTTACCTTGCAAGTTGGATCTGACAATAAAGTCAGCGGCAAGTAGAATGGCGATTAATTCTGCCTGTATGACGGTGGTAACTTTACCTAATATAGTAGATATGTGGAGTAGGAGATTGTACGAGAAAACTCCAGTGTAGATTTTGTTACTTTTATTTACTTCTACTTCTGTGGAACTTGGATAGTCCGTCTTACGTTCCAGAATTGGCGAGTAACCGACCATTTCATTCCAGAGTACGGCATTTTTACTGTTCCTCTCACCCATAAAGATTCCTGCTGTATGTAGTCGAAACATGGTCACCAGTGCCACTTCTTGAATGAACAAATTAAGTGGCGGTAGGTTCGACATGTTTTCCATGGCTGCTCTGTACTTTATTTAGTGCAGCAGTGGAAATAAATTTTAAGGTTTTTGACCACCAAACTACTGCACCATATGTAAGCAAAGGTCGAATTACAGCCGTGTAGATCCAGAAGATAGTTTTAGGTGACAGCCAACATGTCTTACCTATAGTCCTCCGGCACTGACTGAATGCAACATACGCTTTCTTCACTCTATTGTCTAGGTGAGCCTTCCATGTCATTTTGTTGTCAAGTATAATGCCCAGATATTTGACTTCTTTAGACAAAGCTAATGGAGTATTAGCAAGAGATGGCAAACTAGGCTTGCCAACCTTCCTCAATCGTGTGAAAAGAATCAACTCTGTCTTCCGAGGATTCACAGAGAGCCCTTGTCGGTCACACCAAGACTCAATCAACTTGAGAGCCACTTGCATCCTATCAAAAAGTACATTTATGTGCTCAGATCATCTGCATAACCCACTGTTGTGAAGTTTGCTTTAGCGAGGGATTTCAAGAGGCTATCCAGGGTGAGATTCCACAACAATGGGGAAAGTACACCCCCTTGTGGACAGCCCCGAGTAACTCCTCCATAAAAAAAAAACTGACATCGCCAGCCCTAATCTTAACTATTCTATGCTTGAGAGCGTTCTCAAACCAACCACAAAGAGTCGATGGAACTTTAGCAAGGCATCGTTAATACCAGAGAAAGTTTTTTCACTTCAGTAATTTTTAGTATTATTGTCATGACTTATTAATTAAAAGCTTTTATTCTAAAAATTTAACAACAGTTTTACACATTAAATTATTTTTATACATTCAATAATATACGTCTCAACTTGAACACTTCACCCCGTATTTTAAATATAGTTTTTGAAACAAATTTTTTAAAATGTCTTGCAGTTGGTGTCCTCTCACAATAACGACGAAAAGTCTCCAACTATTCGTTATAATTAGGGCGGGGATGAAGTAGATAACATATTGAATCAAATGTTACATTATACAGTAGATGATACAAATCAAGACGAGAATAGGACCAAGAATAGAACCTTATGGTACCCCCAAACGCTAAGTTTCTCCATTTTGAGTCTTCACCTTTCCAGGGCACTAGTTGTTTTCTATCCTGAATGTACGACCCTAAGATTTCAGTGCAATTTCCATAATACCATATTTCTCTTCACTTCACCATTTTCTCAACTTGTCCATCAATATGTTGTGGTCCACTAAATCAAAAGGTTTACTTAAATCGCCACAAGCAATCTATACTTTTTATCATCAAAGCCTTTGACAATTTCATATGTGATGCTCCTTACAACCATCATAATAGACTTTTTTTTGATAGCCATGTTGATATGGCTATCCATCACATGGCTGCTTAACAATTTTAGCCTTAATCATGACCTCAAAAATTTCAGACGTGGTTGGCCATATCGACATTGGAATGTAATTTTTACATTAGTTTTTATCAGCTGTTTTATGTATTGCAATTATTTTAGCGCATTTCAGCTCGTTCAGAAAAATTCCTTCTTTTAAGGATTTGTTAATGATCTCGCACAAATATTTTTATATTCTATCTCTTTGAGCTATTTTGGGAATAGACCGTCGATATCTCTTGTACTGTTACTTTTCATTGATCTTATTATTTCGCTAATCTCTCCTTCATCTGTGTGTTTCATTTTCCTGATATTAACGGACATAATTTTTATCAAATCCACCGGATCTATTACATTACCATGTAAGCTTTCAAGTTATTTTCTTGTAAAGAATTGATGTTTGCTTTGTTATGACAGTTTTTCCCAGTTTTCCCAGCATATATTTTATTCTATTGAGTACAAATAAAATCAATATAAGCTTCCTTTTTAGCTTGATGTTAGCTCATTACATCACTAGTTGTGTAAAATGTGATGTTACAAAACGTCAGAATGACATGTAAAACCTGAAATTTTGACGTTTTGTAACATATACACCACTAGTTGTTTAATGAAATATTACCTAACTGAATATTGATTTGTTTGGATGTTACAGTTTTGGAACTATCGTTGCAACTCGTATTGAAGAGCGAAGTTGCATTTGCAAACAAAAACCTGGTGGTAGAAAAGTTAAAATCACTGATGATGTGGTAGATAACATTCGTGAGCGAATGGACCACAGTCCTAACAAATCAATGAGAAGGTTATCTGCCGAGACAGGTTTGTTAATCTTTTTTAAATTAAAACGAAATTGCCTATCTAAAATATTATTAATTTAACAGGACTTAGCGCTGCAAGCTGTCACAAAGTAGTTTCAAAACAACTTCAAATGTATCCTATAAAGTTACGGTAGTGCAACGACTGCAACCACTTGATTATAACAAACGAGTAACTTTTTGTCCTAGGTTCAATCAAAATTTAAATAATGACGAGGTACTGGATAGATCCATTTTCAGCGACGAAGCATGGTTTCATTAATCAGGTTATGTCAATTCGAAAAATTATAGAACATGGGCTACCGAAAACCTAAATCAATATGTAGAAACGGATCTGCATCCTATGAAAGTTGGCATATGGGTCGCAATGTCAAGACGACGAATTATTGGACCTATTTTTTTCCACGATACAATTAATGCAGCACGATACCGAGAAATTTTGGGTAATTATATAGAGCAACTCCATGATGACGAGCTACAGGATGGATATTTCCAACAAGATAATGGACCACCCCATACAGTCAAGGAAACAATCGAGTGCTTATCGGAGTACTTTGTCGATAGAATTATACGCAAAAACCTATGGCTACCACGATCACCTGATTTAACTCGCCTCGACTTTTATTTGTTTGGAAATCTAAAAAATAAGATTTACAAAAACAGACTTCACAATCTGGACGATTTAGAAGCTGCAATTCGACAGGTAATTAATAATATAACTGTAAAGGAATTGCAACGAGTGTTTAATAATTTATAAAGAAGAATTAATATTTGTTTAGAGAATAATGGAGAGCATTTTCAACACATGATGTAATAATTGCAATGTAATAATTATAATGTTCTTTTAATAAATAAATAACCACTTCTTTCAATATTTATTTCAACATACCACTGAATGTTTATTTTTGATTCTAGATAGCGAAATTACACAAACATCATTCGAGCATGCAATAGCATATCGCAATCTTGTATCAAACAAGATTTTTTCGAAAACTGTGTTTTTTATACTTTATAAATTAACAAATCGGCGAAATGAAACAATGTTATTTAGAATGTATGTCATATTTTGTTAATTGATTGCATAGTTTTGATCCATTTTAATTCTTACATGTTTATAAATGTCACAAATTAAAAAAAGATTATAATTTTGCATTTAAACGTGGAATCAAATGACATACCATTAAAAGTGTTAATCATGTTGTGTTTACAATTTGTCCATGACAATAATACCAAATTTTTTGATTGTCGTAGCCGCATATAAATTTTGTGCGACATTTGAACAAAAGAAGATCATTTTTACAGTCGTTAATTGCTATACAAAAGTTAACTTTTAATAGCATTTTTGAAAAAATTATTTCAAATAATAGGAATATTCGTCGCGTTGTAATACCAATACTGTGATATTGGTTGCCTAGATTTCGGGTACGATAATTAGTTAACACACCGTACTATGGATATTCGCAGCAACGCCCTAGTTAATTCTTTTAATTTAAATTCATTTGATAGATAAGCTTTGTTAGATTAATTCAGATTAAATTCGCGATTTCGTTCAATTTTAAAGCGGGGTTAGATAAAATTTTGTACTTAATACGTTAAGAAACTACAAATTTTGTTTAACTCATACAATACTGGTTACGTAAATTACTATTATCAAACGCCGTTAGGAAATGTCAGGTTTTACATGCTATTTTGACGTTTTGTGATGTCACATTTTACACAACTGTCGTTTCATTACATCACTAGTGGTGTAATGAAATATTACCTAATTTGACCTAACTGAATATTGGTCTGTTTTGGATATTACTATGGATATTCATAGCAACAGTCCATGTAAATTCATTCAATTTAAATTCATTTGACACATAAGCCTTGTGTCAGATATGAATTCGTATGATGTTAAATTTTAAAGCGGCGTTAGATAAAATTTTGTACTTAATGGTGGGTTCATGCAACGTGTTTTAGTATTAGTAGTGGTCTTAGTCTTAACCGTTTGCGTTAGCTTTAGGTGTAAGGAAAAGTATTGGTACGTGCAATATTTAAGCATAGCACATTAAAGCAAAATTTGAACATATATAAAGTCGTGTAATACAAAAAGAAATCTGGTGTGAAACAGATTTCGAATTAAAAACAAAAACATTATTTAATATGAATAAAAAGAAAATTGTTCGGGATCCCTGGATCCCGGAATTGTTCCCATAATAACCAATTTTTATGAATCTGGGATTTGTCATTGATCAATGTTGGTCAAAAAATACCGAAAATCTCCAACAAAAAACAAAGATCTTCAAAAATATGTAAAAGAAGAACATGGAAAAGAACTGAAACTTCAACTTGACTGCAAAAAAAGATGAAATAGCCTTTTAATCATGTTAAAGCAATATGACAGTCTAAAGTACTGTATCATATACACTAATGACAGTGAGTTTCAAATTATGAGAAGTTGGTTTAACTTTTAGATCGGGTCAAAGTGACTGTTGAAGGTATTTGTCATCGAAACATGAATCTTAATAAAGCAGATATTGCTTCTTTAGAAAAGACCTTTGAAGATTGTGTAGCGTATCGATTTCATAATTATTTAAATAAAGTATAAAACGTTTAAATTATAAAATGTATGCTCAGCAAATTACTTAACAAGTATTAGGTCGTCCGTTGAACCGTATTACCGTGGTAAGCATTATTGCCGTAATACTTAAAATTGATTACTCTTTTGTAAACGACAGAATTGTACAAACCTTTGGGTAAAATACATTCACATGTGCTTGGGAAGAATTTCAATCTTTTATTAAAAAACCTAAAAACCTTCAACGATACTACAATTGCTTGATTTTGATGATTTAACAGCGTAAGACTGTATTCGTCTTCGTTCAGCCTTTTTGAAATTCAGGTAACGACAATCCTTTCCTCAATAAAACTAACAATAATAAGGGTACAAGAAACGTATAGATGAAAGAGATTAAAATATAATAGAAAGATTTAGAGGAAATGAAGGTAAAAATGACAAAGTCGACCATTAAGAAGAATGCGATATTTCACCGTCTTTCTGGAGAAGAAAGATGACCAGGAGAAACCGAAGTCTTTTAAAGAAACACTTGAAAACAGATAAACCAATCTCGAAATCAATCCCGGGATCCCGGCTTCATATAATGTAATCCCGAGATTGTGTATTTGCTTCGGAATTGTAATCCCTAACTTGAATACAGCTTTATTAATTGCTCAAATACAAAACATAAAGATTAATTTATTTTTATGATCTTTGTGTGCTGTATCATAGAGATATAAGTATCATAAAGATATTGGTACTCTTGTACCAATTCCATTAATTTTGAATCAATTTGATCTGGGTTTGATTCCATTAAAATCAAAGTTGGAAAAATATGTTTCCTTTTCATTTTAAACAAAATACATGCTTTTTTATTGTTTTAAACGTTTTAGACCGTTTACAAATGATGTTAACGAACGGTCATTACTTGATCAATATACTAAAACGTCGATTTTGAGGAGCAAATATTAATCGGGGACAATTAGATAGTGCAATTGAATACGTAGAAATGAATTATCTAGAAGCATAGGCTATGTGACAATGCTTTCAAAAGACTTGATACTGTCCATAGAAAACTTAATACTGCTTCTAGAGGACCTGATACTGCTGCCAAAAGATTTGAAATATGTCCAGAATACTTGTAATGCCTCAGAAGACTTGAAATGCTTCCACAAAACTTGATATTGCCTTTGGAAGACTAGAAATGCTTCCAAAAATTTTTATACTGGTTTTCGAAGACTTGGTACTACTTCCAGAAGACTTGATATTACCTCCAAACGAATTACTACTGCCCCTGAACGACTTGAAATGCTTCTAGAAGACTTGATACTGCATTTGAAAAGGCTTGATCTTGCACTCAGACGATATGAAATGCTTTTAGAAGATTTGATGTAGCTGCCAGTAGACATGTAATGAATTGCAAGCAATAGTCACAAAAGACTTAAACTGCTTCCAGAAAATTTGATATGCCCATAGCAGATTTAATACTGTTTCTAAAGAACCTGATATTGCCTCCAAAAGACGTGGAATGTTCAGAATACTTGTAATGCTTTAAAAGTTTTAATACTGCTTCTAGAAGGCTTGAAGTTCTTCCAAAAAACTTGATATTGCTTTTGGAAGACTTAAAATGCTTCTAGAAGGCACTTCTTCTAGAAAAGCCTCTGAAAGACTTAATACTGGTTTTAGAAAAATTGAAATGCTTCCAAAGACTTAATACTGCTTCAAGAAGACTTGATATTATTTTTAAAACTTCTGGCAGAAAACATTTTCATTGCAAAAAACACGATATTGTTGATAAACTGTTTGAGTTTCCTTCGAAAATATTAAATACTATTAGATAAAATGCAAAATCTTGGCTGGCAGATTGATCTTTTTTTATCTCTTTGGATGCTATTATATTAAAATTATTTTAATAGCTACATCCGATGTAGTAGCATCATCTGCCAATATTAAGCGACTTTTACTTCCTAGGAATTAATACCATACGTTAAGCAATAGATTAGGAATTGATAAAGCAGCAAAAACAGTTTGTATATTTCAACAGTTAAATAGAGTAAATAATGCATCTAGCGGAAAGGGGTAACGATTTTTTTTAAGTTTTGCTTAAGTTTTTAATCATATATTAAGTTTTAGTTATAATGTAGGTTTGGCGATAAACATACATAAAGGAAATATTCTATTTTCCTGGTAATTTTGAAACAAAAGTGTTCTTTAAAAAAACACCCCGGTGAACGGTGAACTTGACGGGCCTTTTGAGCTTCCTAGAATTTCTTCTTTAACCCTCTTCATCGGATCTAAAACAGACGGAAAATATATTAATTAATGTTCACTGATTAAGTGATATCGGGAGTAGGTATTGAAAGGATTGTCGGGTCCTGGATTGTTAGACTAGAAGCAACCTTGGCCGTTTGTAGCGAAGGTATTCTATGTCATAATCCATTAATCCCGCTAGGAGGGGATTGGGGTGAATTCCTCGATGGTCGCCATCTGGGAATCATTGTGCAGTGTCGCATTACTGACAAACCAAGGTGCATCAAATGCCATCCTTAGGACCTTGTTCTGAACCACTTGGAGTTTTTGCACGTGCGAGTGCGCGGCGTAACCCCAGACTGAAGAGGCGTAAGTCATCGTAGGCCTGATAACCGCTTTTTAGAGTCGAATCTTCCGAAGAGGATCCAACTTACTTCGACGATTAATCAGAGCGTACAGATTGACCAGAGCTGCCTTCGCCCGGTTCGCCATCGCGTCGATGTGACTTTTCCAAGTAAGTTTAGAGTCCAGAATAACACCCAAATACCTGGCTTCGGGACTCCAGGGGACCTCGTCCCCTTGCAGTACCAACGCATCGGGGGGTCTCTGTCTACGCCGAGTAAAAAGTACTGCGGTACTTTTATCAGCGTTGATTTTGACCCGCCACTTTGCGAAATAGTCGTGCAACTCGTCCGATGCTGCCTGCAGTCTACGAGCGGCGACCTCGGGGGACCAAGATCTGCTGTAGATGCACACATCGTCGGCGTACATCGCTAACTGCGTGCCCTCGTAACGGGGTAAGTCTAGATGCACTACATACTCTAGTTAACTCTTCCAATTTGAAGACTATTTTTGCTGCTTTATCAATTCCTAACCTATTACTTAAAGGAGATATAATTAAGTTTAGGAAGAAAATGTTGCTTCATATTGGCAGATGATGCTACCACACCATATGTAGCTATTAAAATAATTTTAATGTAATAGCATCCAAAGAATTAAAAAAATCAAATGCGAAGATTGCTCAGATCAATCTGCCAATCAAGATTTTGCATTTTGACCAATAGTATTTAATATTTTCGATGCAAACTCAAATAGTTAAGCAACAATATCGTGTTTTTTGCAATGAAAATGTTTTTTGCCACAAGTTTTCAAAACAATATCATGTCTTCTGGAAGCAGTAAGTCTTTTGGAAGCATTCAATTCTTCTAAGAGCATTCAGAGGTAATATCGGTTCTGGAAGAAATTTAAGCTTTCTAAAAGCATTTCAAGTTTTTTGGAAGCAATATTAAGCCTTCTAGAAGCACTTCAAGTCTTATAGAAGCAGTATTAAGTCTTTTGAAGCATTACAGTTATTCTGAACATTTTAAGCCTTTTAGAAGCAATAGAGCAACAGATCCTTTCAAACAGTATTAAGTCCATAATTAAGTAGTAATAATTGAAGCAGTAATGAGACTGTGGGCAGTATCAAATCTTCTGAAAACGGTACTAAGTCTTCGAAAAGCAATATGAAATCTTCTGAAAGTATTTCTAGTCTTCCAAAAGCAATATCAAGTTTTTTGGAAGCATTTCAGGTATTCTGGAAACATTTTAAATCTTTTCAACCAGTATCAGGTGCTCGAAAAGCATTAATAGTGCTGTTTTCAATGGACAGTATCAAGTCTTTTGGGAGCATGTCAAGTCTTCTGAAAGAACCCACCCAGTTTATGCTTCTCGATAATTCATTTCGACATACTCCATTGCAATATCTAATTGTCCCCGATTAATATTTGCTTCTCAAAATCGATGTATATTGGCCAAGTAATGATCGAGTGTTAACGTCATTTGTAGCTGGTCTTGATCTTTCTACACATCCATTTCGTTAAAATCGTAATCAATATGTTCTTCTTTAAATAATTTTAATAGTTTTAGTAATGTAAGTACGAAGGCTTTCACAATCGGTGTTAATTGAACTAAAATTCGAACCAACACTAGCACTAATACTAGAACTATCACTAAGACTAATACTAGATCTAAAACAACTCGAGACTGGTTCAAAATTTCTTCCATGGTGCGCAGTAAAAACCCAAAGTTCCTAGTTTTATAGGTTGAAAAGTTAGAAATATCCATTCTACCAGTATGTTAAGTTTGAAAAAATATAAATGATGGTTCAGTACTTTTAACTGGTTTTATTGTTTAAATTATATAATTTAATATAATTTATAATATTAATTTCGCTTTTTACAGCGAATCTTCGGAGACTAAGTGTGAACGTTGCAAAAATCAAGTTATTTTCCATATTTTATGTGATCGTTCAAAAGCATGTGGATAATTAATTCCAATATTTAACTTTTTACTACATTGAACTAATTTAAGACTTAAAAGTTAAAATTTATAAAATATCTTTACATCACATTAACACGTTAAAATTATCGGATATTTTGGGTTGTTTGCAAAAGCCAAAAAGCACTACTTTTCTGTGCTCTCTCAGATATTTTTAAAAACTTTGTTTTTTGTTAAAGATTTTTTGAACTTTCTGACCATCATTGATCAACGACATATTAATCCCGGATTCGGAAAAATTGGTTATTATGTATGTGTAATGTAATCCCTAATTTAAGCACATTACTCTAGCAGCGACAACAATTTTTTTTATTCATATTAAATAAGGTTAGAAACAAAATATTTCTAATAAATAAAACGGTTTCATTCCAGGTTTCTTTTTGTATTTCTAATTTGTCACGACTATTTATATGTTCAAATTTCGCTTTAATGTCCTTTGCTTAAATATTGCATGAACCAATATCTTTTCTTACAACTAAAGCTAAAGCTAACGGTTAAGACTATGACTACGACTAAAACTAAAACATGTTGCATGAACCCACTATAAGACAAAAACCGTTTTAGTCATAAGGTGTTGCATGAACAGTACTACTATAACGCACTACCTTAACTTTTCACTCTTATGACTATGACTGCGACTAAGACTAAAACTCGTTGCATGAACCCACCATAACTAACTCTTATATACATAAGAAACTCTTAATTTTGTTTAACTCACGCAATTTACAAAACCCATTAGCTCGTTTTGGCAAATATTGCGTTCGCTAATCAAAATTAGTCTTTTCATAACAGGTCACTGAAATAATTAATATCTATAAACAAAGATTATAGTATTATTTATTAATAAAATATTTCTGTCCCTAAAATGTTGATAGTGAGAAATGATTGACGGGCAAAAGATGGCGCTAGTTCGATATCAGAAACATCAGAAAGAAACAAAAGTTGAATTTTGTTTGTGGAAAAAATGAGATTATACATAAAAGTTAAATAAATTAATTCGGAAAATGATAATTTTACATCTTTAATTGTAAATTTAAGAAGGGTCAAGAGATTTCAGTTAAATCAAGAAACGATCAACGGACAAAAGATGGCGATAGTATCAAATTGGAAATTTAAAATTGCGACTATTGAAAGTTTGAAAATCTATTTTAAGTAAATAATAGTATAATTAACAAATTATAGTTTAGTTTAATAAATGTTAGGTCATATTAATAGAAATCGACCTAAATTAATATAAAAGTATCTTTGGGAAGGTTTACTTTACCGAGTAAATGTTACTTGAACTAATTTGCATCGCAAATTGCATTTGGTATTGTTAACAGTCCGCAGTAATTCACAATTAGTTCGAACCCACAGTTAAATTTGGATGTTGGTTGATTTTGAAATTGACTTAAATTAATCTATGTATATCCAGCACTTGTAAATATTCCATTACAATTTTCAATAAAAATTTAATTTATTTCAGTTTGAACTGTCAAATTCGTTATTTATTATGGATTTATTAAAGATTGATTTTTAAATACGTTATTTACTAAAGCACAATTTTTAAAATAAAATTAAATTTTCCCTAAAATTAACTAATAAATTTTTGATATTATGAACTCTCAATTTAATCCCTATAAACATCACGTCGTTTCAATTAATTTATTACACAAATTTAAATAAAAAAAATTATTTAATATTTAAATGAATTTTAAAAATGTTATAAAACATTAAGTTAGCAACAAAAAATTGTCCCAAAATCAACTTAATCAATTCCAAGAATATCTTTTTGATTAAAATGCCTAACGTAAGCTATGCTAGCATTACAACTGTATAAATTTGGTCAGTTATGTACATAAATTAACGTGTCTAAATCGTAGCTAATCTGAGGATTGCCCTAATATTTATTCGCTTTTAGCTAAATCCGCAGATTCGGTTATATGAACGTAATTTAACATAATTTACACGAATTCAAATCTACAACCACCTCCCCATAATTAATTGATCAACTTTTTTGCTTAATCATCGTTAATTGATATCTGTACTCTTATAAAAGAGCCACTAATTTATTATGATAAGACCCGTTGGGTAATCCGAAAACGTTTTTACAATTTCGATAAAAAAGATAATTTTTTGTCTGTTTTTTATTTATAGTTACCGCCTCCGAGTTCAAATTGGATTTTTAGAGATTATTTGTGTATGATTGCGTGAAAGACTTCGAGTTCGGTTCGGTTTGGTTTGTTTGTTTTTATAAATTTTATTTTCAAAATTAAAACGAAAAAAATATGTAGACTGTGATTAGAGAAGGGGTTGACCTATAAGGTCAATCGTCTGATACCTAAACGACAGTTTACTCGTGGTTATTCGAATCTTACGATCACTTTTCGCTACTTTAAACGTTTAAAGTGCCAAAGTGTCAATTGAATTAATAAAAAACGTGTTAATGAATTAGAACGTTGATTTCTTAATTGTGGTGATTAATTTGTTACGTAGGATTTCACTATTAAACCGGTTAATCCGAGGATTTTTATTAACTCAAAATTTTTTAAATGTAAGTAATTTTCTTTATTACTTTTTACTTAATATTTATCGTTATTTATCTTGATATATCGCGTACTCCTAAGAGATTGTTCTTTAAGTTTATTTTATAGAAGCTTTTCCTCGGGGATAATATATCACTTGAAAAAATATTCAGGTTATAAACACTATTATTCAATAAGGGAAAATTTTGAGTTGACTTTCGCTGTTGAAAGTCGTAAATTACACACAGATAAAAGTGAATTTTATTAAATTTAAATAAAACATACTCTTATACACAGACAGATTATTACTGAGTTTGAAATCCAACAGAATGAGGTACACTATAATAGTTTGTTATAGTTTGTTTAGTTATGTATTATTATCAAATAAATAAATCTGTTTTCTTTTCCGGCTAGATAATAATATAGATAATTGTTAACTTCTTAATAATGATTTCTCATGGTATCTAAGCTTTTTCTCGGATTCTGTTTATCGCAAAAATTCTGAGATCCTTCAGAATGAGCATCTATCGTTCTGAAGAATCTCAAGATTATCTATTATGATTTCTATGATGTATGTACACCCAGAACATTAATTTCTAATTTTGTCAAATGATTACTTACTAATAATTGTAATAAGATCGAGTTCATCGAAGATGTTGTTAAAGTCACCAAGTGGGTCTTCAACCTAAGTATCTTCGATACATTGTCTATATGAATAAGATTTTTTTATGATTGCTGCAATTTCATTTACACCACTTGCATATAGGTAGTTTCAAGTGCTTTCCTTCACAGTGGTTAGGTCCCAGCGTAAATCCCCACAATTAACAGTTCATTCAAGGCTCAGATAATCAGCCCAATGCTTTCACGAACGTTAATATAGTCCAGAAAGTTATGTGCCTTATATCCGAAATGTTTCTAAAATGTATTTACATAAGTATACGAGGTTGGGACACTCACAAACAACATGACTTACCATCTTGTCTTCCATTTCACACCCTCAGCAGAGGAATGTGTTTGCCAGCTTTATATGCTTACGTAATCTGCAGTATCCGCTCAGCAAGTGAGTGAGAAACCTCAAGTCACTTTTCGATTTTCCTAGAAACTAATTAACTCTTTCAGTTTGGATAGAGCAGTTTTCTTTGCAAAGACATCTACCATCTGCCTTATCTCTTATCTGCTGTCTTATCCGATCTATTGCAAAAAAGCTCGATGGTAGATGGAGTTTATCAGCTTTGATATTGTTTTAACAGGTAGTGATACAACGTAAGTACCAATGAATTAATGTCTCCAAATCTTTCGAGTTATGATTTTTTAATTAAAACTCTACAGACCTAATTATATGCGTTGGATGAAAATCAAGCAATTTTAAAAAAATTGTACCTCAAGAATTAATTGAGATATCGCAATGAAAAAAGAAGCAATTTGTAGCAAATTTATTTAGTATTTAATGTGCCAATGACTGTTTCTCTGAATTTTTAAATCTCCATGCTATGACTTTTTTAATTAAAACTCTGCACATACGTAATTACATATATGCGTTTTATAAAATTTCGCAGAAAAATTTCTAAGCGACTTCCAAAAGACTTAATACCGCTCCTTCCTCCACTTTTTATCTCATGGCGATATCTCAATTAGTTCTTGACATACAATGTGTTAAAATTTATAATCATCCCAAAATCGGGATAAATGTTACATAATCTCCCTTTAAAAATTGTGAAAGTTAAAAAATGATTTTAGCAGTGCTAAATTTAGATTAAATTTGTTTCAAAATGCTTTTTGTGTCATAGCGATATCTCAATTAATACTTGAGATAAAGTACTTCATGTTTATCAATACCCCAAAATCATGATAAATTCTAAAAGATTGCTTCTTCAAAATTGATGAGAACTAAAAAATAATGTGAACTGAACTTTGTTATATAAAATGCTTTCTATATCACGGCAATATCTCAATCACGATAGATTCCAATCGTTCCTTCAAAATTAATGAAAGCTAAAAAAATAATTTTAACTGTGCTAAATCTACCTTATCAATGGCAACAGCAAATTTATATTGCCTCTGGAAGACATGAAATGCTTCCAGAAGATTTGAAATACTTTCAGAAGATTCGATACAGTCTGTGGTTAGAAGACCTGATGTTGCTTCCAGACAACTTGATCTGCTTCTAGAGGACTTAATATTGCTTCCAAAACACTTGAAAAGCTTCCAGAAGCCCTGAAATGCTTTTAGAAGACATGAAATATCACCACAAGACTTGAAATGCTTCTAGGAGATTTGATATTGGTTCCGCAAGACTAGATTTGCCTTTAGAAGACTTGATATTTCTTCTAGAAGACTTGATACTGGTTCTGAAAGACCAGAGATACATCCAGAAGACTTGAAATGCTTCCAAAAGACTTGATACTGTTTCTGGAAGAGTTAACATTGCTTCTAGAAGATTTGATATTGCCTCATACAAAATTACTAATAGTTTTATGTGGATTGGAGTTATTATTTTCTAATAATTTTAATATTAGCAGCATGTCTGTAATGCCGCCTACCCATGTAACGATTTATCGTACCGATTAAATTGCTCCACAGCTCACAGCTCAAAGCGATGGATATTGGAAGAAAATTGTGCTGTGTTGAATGAAGGGACGACGAAGAGGAGGCTGATGAGTGGAAGACTCTTTTTTTTGACATCCAGTACAGAAACCAGTCGTTTCAGTTAAGAACCGAAAGGCACAGGTAGAATGAGCGAATGTGTGCCTCAACTGGATCTAACAGCAGTAAGAGAAGATCTCATACAAGGGTGAAAGCATGTTCTTGTTGTTGACAGCTGATAAGATATCGTAGATACGTTCTCATACGAGCACTCGTTTCAATCCCAAATACCTCCTTCCTACGATGAAGCACGGCGGTCGCTTCATTCTTTCATCTTCAATTTCATTTTTGTAGCACTGAATTAACTCTTCTTCTTTTAATATTTAATATGTGTCATTGAATTTGGGGGTATATGACAGTAGTACGTCTCATATCTATACTCCATCGTCAAATTTATGTCTGATTGCCATCTATACGATACTATAATACTTCACAAACCCGATCGACTACGATTTATCGAATAGAATTTGCAACTACCGCCGATCGTTTGCACAGACCAAAAAAACTGCTCAAATTTTCATACACACCTTTCGATAAAACAATAATTTTGTATATTATATCACCTTTAATTTTGATTTCCAACATTTGGTTTTCCCCCCTCCCCAAGTACACTTCTAGATACGCTTCAGTTCCAATGTGTTCTTTTCAACACCTTATCGTAACGTTGTTGTATATGTCTGCCTCCTCCAGTAATTGCTGACAGGACTTCGACAAGCCAATGATGATACTGAATATAAGTCTGCTGTCAGTGCAGATTACAGCGCTTCTCCTGATTTTTTAGGGTCGAAGATTATCAAGCTGCTTTATTTATAGCAGTTATTTCGAGTTGAGAAGTCGTGCAATACATCCCTAGCGGAGTGGAATGGTGATGCTACAGATCGTGCGAGAAAATTCCTGCTTAAGAACCTTCACCCTTCTTTCATCTAGCAGTGTATATTCCTCGGTCAGTGTTTTGCCCGAGGTTAGGTACCTCTGGTGTATAGTTGTAAAGCCAAAGTGAGACTTGCTTAAGAAAGTAAGTGTGATGCCGTCTGTGCCGCCTTCAAGGAGGGGTCTGGTTATCATTCACTGATTGCAATCGAATACAAGCGTATTTCTGCTTGAAGACAACATTAATCAGCTTTGCCATCATGTCAGGATTCATCTTCTTAGTATTTTTAAATTTGTAGGGATTCTCGTACTGTATTGTGTAAGTTTCTGCACGTTTAACATTAACAAGCATTTTTCTTTCTCTGTAAAGATGCAATCAATATATAACTGATTTGTATTTTTCAGATTTATTTTATGACGATATCAAAAAAATCACATGCCTTTATTGTCTAATTGGCATTTTGCATCTTTCTGCAAAATTCACATGTTTATCACATTAGAATAAACATTTTCAACCAATTTTAAAGCATTCCAACATTTATTTAAAGGATATTCAGGATGTAAGGACGAATATTAAAGTGCTATAGAACTTTAAAGTTTACTGAAATATAAAACTTTTTACAAACACATTAAGCAACATTTCCTATTTATGTAGTCTTTCATACATACATCTTCTCCACATAATTGAACCCCACCCAAGGCCACGCGGCAATGAGCATTACGGTTACTGAAGTTTTCGTTAACGCGCTCACAAACATGTGGTAGGATGCTGCTAATAACCCTTTCAATTTCTTTCTTCAATTGGTGTATTGTTTATGGTTTCTTCACGTACATTTAAAGAAGTCACGAGGCGTAAGATCTTTTTATTCAGCAGACCAATCTTTTCACGGGATATGTGACATTTCGCAACATCTTGTTGAAACCAAGTCGTTATTTTCATCTACAACTGGGAAAAACTAATCAGAAAGCATGTTTTTGTAACAGTCACCGTTTACAGTGACGGCAGCTCCTTGTTGCAGTGATGTCTCTTTCCATGATCGGTAGGTTTCAACTCTTGTGTAAGTTGAATCATGTACCCAAATATTTTCAGATCTTTTGAAAGGATTACATAGTGACGTTGGTGACCGAGCTTCTGGGACTTGCGGTTACTTTATCACGCACGATAGCTATGTTGTCTTGTGTTAGAACAGAATGCGATCGTCCACTTGTTTTAACATTTCAAACAGCCCGTGGACTCAAACTTTCCGATTAACTTACAAACTGTGAACAAAAGTAATCAGGTTACTAATGAGAAGGTTATAAGATAACCCACGGCTGTCAGCAGCCACAGAATAAAACGGCGCCAAATTTAAATTCGTCCCTAATTAACATAAAGGGTGAATAATAATATATCCTTTATGTTTTCTCTACTTATCGCGAGTTAATCGGTGATTATTAACAATCATAGTGCAGTTTTATTTCTTTTTAGGCAAAATTGGGTTGGGTTTGGCTGGTTTGAGTTAGTTTGGGTTGGGTTGAGTTAAATTGAGTTGGGTTGTGAAGTTGAATCACACAATCTTGAATTGTAAAAAGTTTTGTTTTTTGTACAAGCATACTGAGCAAAGGGTAAAGAGGTCAATTAATATAGAGACTATTGCAAAGACCTTCTGTATTGGAGGAGATGGAAAGTGCCACTGTGGAACTCTTATTCAGGATAATGCAGATAGAGAAGGAAGTTGACAATAGGCCAATTGATTGATGGAAGGAAGAGTATGGATGAAGAGGAAATTAGTAACCTTTTCGCATTCTGCTTAAAGTTATGATTAGCGATTCTAGACAGCCTAAAGTCTGCAAGGAAAACAATAAAGGGGAGGGAATGACTTGGGTTGGGTTGTACAGAAGGTACATTTGATATCTTTTGTGCAACTCAACTAATACCAATCTTGGTTAGGTTGGGTTACATAGAATTGATATATTTGATATCTTCTGTGGTACATTTGTTATCAATCTGAACCAATTGATTGGTATGGGTTTGGTTGGGTCATTAGATATCTTCAGTGCATCCTAACTCATACCACACAACTCAAACCAACCCAATCTTCTCCTTCATTGTTTCCCTTGTAGACTGCCTACTTTATTTTATCATGATGAACAATGAATTTTATGTGGTATTTGAAAACAATGTTACATTGTTTACATTGTTTTCAAATACCACATTAGAATAACTGGTAAAATGGATCACAATCTACATTTTAACTTTAACTCAATGAATTTTATGACTCGGCGTTTTCTTTTTAAGCATTCAAAAACCATGAAATACTTAAAACATAGATGAAACCTTAAAATTTCATAAGTGCTAGAACATTTTGAAATGTATATTCGGATTCTACACACTAATATTCATATAAGTTAATGTATAACATCTCAATTAAATGCAAATGGCTGTTGATTAATACAATTAATAATTATCAACTACTTTGCATCAATTCCATTTCATTCACATTACAGTCAAATCCTTGCAACCAGTAGATCATGTAGTTCTGATAGTTGATTCGTCTACATCGGCACAAATAAATTAGTTATTAGTAAGTCACATGTCCATGCAGTTATACTAGCAAGATATAAGAGCTTTGGACAGATTTCTGTAACATATGGATATTTTTCGCCATCATCTTTTCCTCTTTGCTCATTGTGTTATCATTTTGGCACTAATCATTACAATGCTGTTTCCTCGCTTCAAGGTTTCTTGACATGAATTAAAATGGAACATTATACAAGGTGTTTAAAGTTTATATAAATATAAGTTTCAAATTAATTTATTATTGCGATATTGAAAAGTTAATTTATTTAACAATAAAACATTCAGAGGAACCGTTCAAAGTTTACTTTGGCACGGTTCAAAGTTTACTTCTAAGATGCGATTTCTTAGCCCTTCTTGCGTGGCAATAGACGTAGAATAAACCTCAGATTTCATTCAGCCCCATACAAAATAATCTAACGGTGTTAGATGAGAAGATCGTGGTGGCCATTTAACAGGTCCATTTCGGCCAATCCATCGGTTTCCATATGCTGTGTTTAAGTAATCGATGATAATATGAGAAAAGTGAGCAGATGCAACGTGATGCATAAACCACATCCCCTGCCTGTTGGGAATCGGAAAATCTTCTAGAAGCTCATACAGATTATTTTGCAAAAAATTCAAGTAAGATATTCCTGAAAGCCTTGTTGGGAGTCAATGAGATTATCGCCAAGAAGATCACACCAGACATTTCTTTCATTTTCCAAGTATGTGTGTTTCAAAAATTAGTAATTCCATTTTTGGTAAAGTAAGATTCATCGGAAACTAGCAAGCAGCTCGGTGCTAGTAGTAGGAGATAGCTGAGCAGCACTGAGTATCCCTTCTTCAACGTTAGCAGTTCGTCGAAATCTTTGTTGACCAGTGTTTTGTTGTAAATGTTCTTCAAAAGTGGATAAATTTGTGGTATCTCCCATGATATACAAAGTGGAAGTCTTCTTATTAATTCATACGAAAACGTGTAGAAATAGTAAAACAGGTTACTTATTTACATGAACAATATTAATTTTTATTTATTTTGTTTGTTTAATCATGTGTCAAAGACAAGAATGCTTTGCAGTCGTGATCCACGTCAATCTGATTAAATTCAAGACATTTAGATATTTATCTTTAACTTTTCAATATCTCGATAAAAAATTAATTTGAGACTTATGTTTTTGTAAAGTTTCTTGTTTATTCCGTGTTGGAGAACGTATCTCTGAAACAGTTACGTGCAATTCTGAAACACCCTCTATAAGCCCGAAAACAGATTTGTGTTAAATTTAAATTGAATCAAGTTGAGAATCGCCAATTAAACACTGCATATTGTAATCGAAGATCAATACCCAATAAATAATTATTGTCTGTTCCTGTATTTAATATCAAATCACGTTACGCCCATTGACTCAAATTTGCATAATAAATTTCCATTACGTAAAATTTATTGCTTATCGATATTCAATAACACAATATAACACGGAAAATAAAAGATTTAAAATTAATGTAAATCCCTTCAATTTGTGCTATTTATTTATTTTGATTACTTATTGTAGATAACGAAGATTAGGAAGCGGCGGTTTATAAAAAAAATAAGAATTTAATCTTTTACATTGTCGAAATTCTGTTGATGGTGTTAAAATAACGGACAGTGATACGGGTTTTATTGGAAATCTGCTCATTTATAAGAGACAATATCGATTCGTTTAGTTTTCATTTGAAAAATAAATTGAATTGCTACAAATAGAACTTTTTGTAGCAGAGTTTGTTAAATTAGAAACTTTATGGTATATAAAATTCGATTTCGTTTAATAATAACCAATGCAGGAATTAAATAAATCAAAAATGACTTAATCTTATTTATTATTTATGATACCTTATAAAGAGTAAAAATAGAACACATAGAATGTACCAAAGGAAAATTTCAATTTGTCAAAAGGAATCAATTTCAATTTGGCGTCATGTGCATGAGAATCACCGAGATGCACCTTTTGTACGTTCCAATGTAAGCGAGCTTTTGCGAATTGCCCCTTTACACTTTACACGTTCTGATTCACAATGGGATAATAAATCCTCACTTTTATGGACCAAGACTGAAAAGTTCGAGTTCCCGGTTAATTTTTTTTTGTAAGAGGTTCTGTTCACAACACCTTTTTCAGCCAAATCTGTTCCATTTCAAAAACGAAACGATTTAACATCTCCAAACAAAACGATTATTACGACCACGTGCTGATATAATTGAAACTTGAAACTGCGTAGAAAAATGAAAATTAATCGTCTTGTGGGAGCCTTAATTTGCGGGAGATAACTCGCTCCGTGCAAAAAAAAAATTAGATAACCCCATGAGACGGAAATTTTTTAAAGCTGAGCAATTATGCGTTGGTGTAAATAATCCGTTTCGTGTTTTGACAAAACGGATTGTCCTGAGACTAAAATGAAAGATACGCGAACGGGAGATTAAGAAAGAGTGCGAGTTATGTCGGTCGATCGAGCTACAGTCCGATAAACAAAATTAATGAGCGATAAAGGTCGAGACCCCATGTGTCCCGATTTAATGCAACAGATTGACTCAATATATTAACTATTTTATTGAAAATTAAACACATAAAAATAAGTGCTTAAATCGAAAAGTGCATTAAATTGGTTTAAAAATGATTTTAGGTTTATATAGTTTAATTTTGTCTATGATATTCTATTCTCATTCTATTTGAGCATTCCTACTTCGAATTGTGTACTTTATTTGTTGCATTTAAGATCAGATTGGACCAGATCAGACAAGATACAAAAGAGATTATCAGTAAGAAATTAGATAAACTAGCATTAATGTGGTGAGAGAAAAATCTCTTCGTAAAAATTAAAATCAAATTAAGTTCTACAATGTACCTTGATACTTTCATGTACAGTAAAACTTCGCTAATCCGAAGCAATTAAAACCAGCTTAATTCAAATTATGGAATGGAAGCATGTAGATAATTCAAGTCATATTGAATATCATTTTGAATATATTGAACACTGTCCAAAATCTCCGTGCACGTTTCATTGAAAGGGGTGAGTTGTAGTCTATGAATTTTCCCTCCCTACTCTAGTCTTCTAGTCTTATTCTTCTGTAACCTCATTGTTATCTTTTGTCTTCCATTTTCTTTCTTGTTTTCCTATATTGTTTTCGTAGATTGGCAACACTTTCTCTTTCATACATTTCTCTGGCCATATCGTATTGTTGTTAGTTGCGTTATATATTTTAATTTATGTTTTATTTTATTTACGTTGGTAGTGGAAGAACAGCGAACGCTGAACTACCATAGTGGGGTTGTCCCAAGATTGTACGGTAGGAAGTACTATTAATAATAACAATCCACGTATGTAACTTCTAAAAGAAAATTTTGGAAAATCCCAATTAAGTTTAAAAGAAAAGGAAAATTCTAATTCAGTTCAGCAGCTTATATCTCAAGAACTAAGTTAGATATCCGAAAATTGATTACATTTTTGGAAAGTAGATGGTCCAATTAATAATTGAAAGTAATTTGACAGCAGTTTTCCAAAAACCCTATTTTTGACGCATTTTTAAACTTATTCCAAATATTGAAAAAATCCCAATTAAGTTCAACAGCTTATATCTCAAAAATTAAGATAGATGTCTCAAAATTGCATCATTTTTGGAAAATAGATGCTCCAATTAGTAAGTGGGAGCAATTTCGTAACAATTTTCCAAAAAAATCAATTTTTCAAGAATTTTTAAACTTATTCAAAATATTGGAAAAATCCCAATTAAGTTCAGTAGCTTATATCTCAAGAACTAAGTGACTTATGGCAAAATTTACTTCATTTTTGGAAAGTGGATGTTCCAATTAATAATTGAAAGTAATTTCATAACAGTTTTCCAAAAAATTGATTTTTCACGCATTTTTAAATTTATTCAAAATATTGGAAAATCCCAATTAAGTTCGATAGCTTATATCTCAAGAACTAAGTTAGATATCCCAAAATTGATTTCATTCTTGGAAAGTAGATGGTCCATTAAATAATTGCAAGTAATTTGACAACAGTTTTCCAAGGAACCGATTTTTCACGAATTATTAAATTTATTCAAAATATTGGAAAAATCCCAATTAAGTTCAGCAGCTTATATCTCAAGAACTGAGTGAGATATCTCAAAATTAACTTCATTTATGGAATATAGATAGTCCAATTAGTAATTGAAAGTAATTTCATAACAATATTCCAAAAAAATCAATTTTTCACGAATTTTTAAATTTATTCAAAATACATTTTGGAAAATTCTAATTCAGTTCAGCAGCTTATATCTCAAGAACTAAGTTAGATATCCCAAAATTGATTTCATTTTTGGAAAGTAGATGCTCCAATTAGTAATTAAGAGCAATTTCGTAACAATTTTCCAAAAAAAAAACATTTTTTTCAAGAATTTTTAAACTTATTCAAAGTATTGGAAAAATCCCAATGAAGTTCAGTAGCTTATATCCCAAGAACTAAGTTAGATATCCCAAAATTGATTTCATTCTTCGAAAGTAGATGGTCCATTAAATAATTGCAAGTAATTTGACAACAGTTTTCCAAGGAACCGATTCTTCACGAATTTTTAAATTTATTCAAAATATTGGAAAAATCCCAATTAAGTTCAGCAGCTTATATCTCAAGAACTGAGTGAGATATCTCAAAATTGACTTCATTTATGGAATGTAGATAGCTCAATTAGTAATTGAAAGTAATTTCATAACAATATTCCAAAAAAAATCAATTTTTTACGAATTTTTAAATTTATTCAAAATACATATTGGAAAATTCTAAATCAGTTCAACAGCTTATATCTTAAGAACTAAGTTAGATATCCCAAAATTGATTTCATGTTTGGAAAGTAGATGTTCCAATTAATAATCGTAAGTAATTTGACAGCAGTTTTCCAAAAAACAGATTTTTCACGAATTCTTAAACTTATTCAAAATATTGGAAAAATCCCAATTAAGTTCAACAGCTTATATCTCAAGAACTAAGTTAGATGTTCCAAAATTGATTTCATTTTTGGAAAGTAGATGCTCCAATTAGTAATTAAGAGCAATTTCGTAACAATTTTTCAAAAAAAAACATTTTTTCATGAATTTTTAAACTTATTCAAAATATTGGAAAAATCCCAATTAAGTTCAGTAGCTTATATCCCAAGAACTAAGTTAGATATCCCAAAATTGATTTCATTCTTGGAAAGTAGATGGTCCATTAAATAATTGCAAGTAATTTGACAACAGTTTTCCAAGGAACCGATTCTTCACGAATTTTTAAATTTATTCAAAATATTGGAAAAATCCCAATTAAGTTCAGCAGCTTATATCTCAAGAACTGAGTGAGATATCTCAAAATTAACTTCATTTATGGAATATAGATAGTCCAATTAGTAATTGAAAGTAATTTCATAACAATATTCCAAAAAAATCAATTTTTCACGAATTTTTAAATTTATTCAAAATACATTTTGGAAAATTCTAATTCAGTTCAGCAGCTTATATCTCAAGAACTAAGTTAGATATCCCAAAATTGATTTCATTTTTGGAAAGTAGATGCTCCAATTAGTAATTAAGAGCAATTTCGTAACAATTTTCCAAAAAAAAAACATTTTTTTCAAGAATTTTTAAACTTATTCAAAGTATTGGAAAAATCCCAATTAAGTTCAGTAGCTTATATCCCAAGAACTAAGTTAGATATCCCAAAATTGATTCCATTCTTCGAAAGTAGATGGTCCATTAAATAATTGCAAGTAATTTGACAACAGTTTTCCAAGGAACCGATTCTTCACGAATTTTTAAATTTATTCAAAATATTGGAAAAATCCCAATTAAGTTCAGCAGCTTATATCTCAAGAACTGAGTGAGATATCTCAATATTGACTTCATTTATGGAATGTAGATAGCTCAATTAGTAATTGAAAGTAATTTCATAACAATATTCCAAAAAAAATCAATTTTTTACGAATTTTTAAATTTATTCAAAATACATATTGGAAAATTCTAAATCAGTTCAGCAGCTTATATCTTAAGAACTAAGTTAGATATCCCAAAATTGATTTCATGTTTGGAAAGTAGATGTTCCAATTAATAATCGTAAGTAATTTGACAGCAGTTTTCCAAAAAACCGATTTTTCACGAATTCTTAAACTTATTCAAAATATTGGAAAAATCCCAATTAAGTTCAACAGCTTATATCTCAAGAACTAAGTTAGATGTTCCAAAATTGATTTCATTTTTGGAAAGTAGATGCTCCAATTAGTAATTAAGAGCAATTTCGTAACAATTTTTCAAAAAAAAACATTTTTTCATGAATTTTTAAACTTATTCAAAATATTGGAAAAATCCCAATTAAGTTCAGTAGCTTATATCCCAAGAACTAAGTTAGATATCCCAAAATTGATTTCATTCTTGGAAAGTAGATGGTCCATTAAATAATTGCAAGTAATTTGACAACAGTTTTCCAAGGAACCGATTTTTCACGAATTTTTAAATTTATTCAAAATATTGGAAAAATCCCAATTAAGTTCAGCAGCTTATATCTCAAGAACTGAGTGAGATATCTCAAAATTGACTTCATTTATGGAATGTAGATAGCCCAATTAGTAATTGAAAGTAATTTCATAACAATATTCCAAAAAAATCAATTTTTTACGAATTTTTAAATTTATTCAAAATACATATTGGAAAATTCTAAATCAGTTCAGCAGCTTATATCTTAAGAACTAAGTTAGATATCCCAAAATTGATTTCATGTTTGGAAAGTAGATGGTCCAATTAATAATCGTAAGTAATTTGACAGCAGTTTTCCAAAAAACCGATTTTTCACGAATTCTTAAACTTATTCAAAATATTGGAAAAATCCCAATTAAGTTCAACAGCTTATATCTCAAGAACTAAGTTAGATATTCCAAAATTGATTTCATTTTTGGAAAGTAGATGCTCCAATTAGTAATTAAGAGCAATTTCGTAACAATTTTCCAAAAAAAAAAACATTTTTTCAAGAATTTTTAAACTTATTCAAAATATTGGAAAAATCCCAATTAAGTTCAGTAGCTTATATCCCAAGAACTAAGTTAGATATCCCAAAATTGATTTCATTCTTGGAAAGTAGATGGTCCATTAAATAATTGCAAGTAATTTGACAACAGTTTTCCAAGGAACCGATTTTTCACGAATTTTTAAATTTATTCAAAATATTGGAAAAATCCCAATTAAGTTCAGCAGCTTATATCTCAAGAACTGAGTGAGATATCTCAAAATTGACTTCATTTAAGGAATGTAGATAGCCCAATTAGTAATTGAAAGTAATTTCATAACAATATTCCAAAACAAATCAATTTTTTACGAATTTTTAAATTTATTCAAAATACATATTGGAAAATTCTAAATCAGTTCAGCAGCTTATATCTTAAGAACTAAGTTAGATATCCCAAAATTGATTTCATGTTTGGAAAGTAGATGGTCCAATTAATAATCGTAAGTAATTTGACAGCAGTTTTCCAAAAAACCGATTTTTCACGAATTCTTAAACTTATTCAAAATATTGGAAAAATCCCAATTAAGTTCAACAGCTTATATCTCAAGAACTAAGTTAGATGTTCCAAAATTGATTTCATTTTTGGAAAGTAGATGCTCCAATTAGTAATTAAGAGCAATTTCGTAACAATTTTTCAAAAAAAAACATTTTTTCATGAATTTTTAAACTTATTCAAAATATTGGAAAAATCCCAATTAAGTTCAGTAGCTTATATCCCAAGAACTAAGTTAGATATCCCAAAATTGATTTCATTCTTGGAAAGTAGATGGTCCATTAAATAATTGCAAGTAATTTGACAACAGTTTTCCAAGGAACCGATTTTTCACGAATTTTTAAATTTATTCAAAATATTGGAAAAATCCCAATTAAGTTCAGCAGCTTATATCTCAAGAACTGAGTGAGATATCTCAAAATTGACTTCATTTATGGAATGTAGATAGCCCAATTAGTAATTGAAAGTAATTTCATAACAATATTCCAAAAAAATCAATTTTTTACGAATTTTTAAATTTATTCAAAATACATATTGGAAAATTCTAAATCAGTTCAGCAGCTTATATCTTAAGAACTAAGTTAGATATCCCAAAATTGATTTCATGTTTGGAAAGTAGATGGTCCAATTAATAATCGTAAGTAATTTGACAGCAGTTTTCCAAAAAACCGATTTTTCACGAATTCTTAAACTTATTCAAAATCTTGGAAAAATCCCAATTAAGTTCAACAGCTTATATCTCAAGAACTAAGTTAGATATTCCAAAATTGATTTCATTTTTGGAAAGTAGATGCTCCAATTAGTAATTAAGAGCAATTTCGTAACAATTTTCCAAAAAAAAAAACATTTTTTCAAGAATTTTTAAACTTATTCAAAATATTGGAAAAATCCCAATTAAGTTCAGTAGCTTATATCCCAAGAACTAAGTTAGATATCCCAAAATTGATTTCATTCTTGGAAAGTAGATGGTCCATTAAATAATTGCAAGTAATTTGACAACAGTTTTCCAAGGAACCGATTTTTCACGAATTTTTAAATTTATTCAAAATATTGGAAAAATCCCAATTAAGTTCAGCAGCTTATATCTCAAGAACTGAGTGAGATATCTCAAAATTGACTTCATTTATGGAATGTAGATAGCCCAATTAGTAATTGAAAGTAATTTCATAACAATATTCCAAAAAAATCAATTTTTTACGAATTTTTAAATTTATTCAAAATACATATTGGAAAATTCTAAATCAGTTCAGCAGCTTATATCTTAAGAACTAAGTTAGATATCCCAAAATTGATTTCATGTTTGGAAAGTAGATGGTCCAATTAATAATCGTAAGTAATTTGACAGCAGTTTTCCAAAAAACCGATTTTTCACGAATTCTTAAACTTATTCAAAATATTGGAAAAATCCCAATTAAGTTCAACAGCTTATATCTCAAGAACTAAGTTAGATATTCCAAAATTGATTTCATTTTTGGAAAGTAGATGCTCCAATTAGTAATTAAGAGCAATTTCGTAACAATTTTCCAAAAAAAAAACATTTTTTCAAGAATTTTTAAACTTATTCAAAATATTGGAAAAATCCCAATTAAGTTCAGTAGCTTATATCCCAAGAACTAAGTTAGATATCCCAAAATTGATTTCATTCTTGGAAAGTAGATGGTCCATTAAATAATTGCAAGTAATTTGACAACAGTTTTCCAAGGAACCGATTTTTCACGAATTTTTAAATTTATTCAAAATATTGGAAAAATCCCAATTAAGTTCAGCAGCTTATATCTCAAGAACTGAGTGAGATATCTCAAAATTGACTTCATTTAAGGAATGTAGATAGCCCAATTAGTAATTGAAAGTAATTTCATAACAATATTCCAAAACAAATCAATTTTTTACGAATTTTTAAATTTATTCAAAATACATATTGGAAAATTCTAAATCAGTTCAGCAGCTTATATCTTAAGAACTAAGTTAGATATCCCAAAATTGATTTCATGTTTGGAAAGTAGATGGTCCAATTAATAATCGTAAGTAATTTGACAGCAGTTTTCCAAAAAACCGATTTTTCACGAATTCTTAAACTGATTCAAAATATTGGAAAAATCCCAATTAAGTTCAGCAGCTTATATCTCAAGAACTGAGTAAGACATCTCAAAATTGACTTCATTTATGGAATGTAGATAGTCCAATTAGTAATTGAAAGTAATTTCATAACAATATTCCAAAAAAATCAATTTTTCACGAATTTTTAAATTTATACAAAATACATATTGGAAAATTCTAATTCAGTTCAGCAGCTTATATCTCAAGAACTAAGTTAGATATCCCAAAATTGATTTATATGTTTGGAAAGTAGATGGTCCAATTAATAATCGTAAGTAATTTGAAGCAGTTTTCCAAAAAAAACGATTTTTCACGAATTCTTAAACTTATTCAAAATATTGGAAAAATCCCAATTAAGCTCAACAGCTTATATCTCAAGAACTAAGTTAGATATCCCAAAATTGATTTCATTCTTGGAAAGTAGATGGTCCATTAAATAATTGCAAGTAATTTGACAACTGTTTTCCAATGAACCGATTTTTCACGAATTTTTAAATTTATTCAAAATATTGGAAAAATCCCAATTAAGTTCAGCAGCTTATATCTCAAGAACTGAGTGAGATATCTCAAAATTGACTTCACTTATGGAATATAGATAGTCCAATTAGTAATTTAAAGTAATTTCATAACAATATTCCAAAAAAAATCAATTTTTCACGAATTTTTTAATTTATTCAAAATACATATTGGAAAATTCTAATTCAGTTCAGCAGCTTATATCTCAAGAACTAAGTTAGATATCCCAAAATTGATTTATATGTTTGGAAAGTAGATGGTCCAATTAATAATCTTAAGTAATTTGACAGCAGTTTTCCAAAAAAACCGATTTTCCACGAATTCTTAAACTTATTCAAAATATTGGAAAAATCCCAATTAAGTTCAACAGCTTATATCTCAAGAACTAAGTTAGGTATTCCAAAATTGATTTGATTTTTGGAAAGTAGATGCTCCAATTAGTAATTGAGAGCAATTTCGTAACAATTTTCCAAAAAAAAACAATTTTTCAAGAATTTTTAAACTTATTCAAAATATTGGAAAAATCCCAATTAAGTTCAGTAGCTTACATCTCAAGAACTAAGTGACTTATGGCAAAATTTACTTCATTTTTGGATAGTGGATGCTCCAATTAATAATTGAAAGTAATTTCATAACAGTTTTCCAAAAAATTGATTTTTCACGCATTTTTAAATTTATTCAAAATATTGGAAAATCCCAATTAAGTTCGGTAGCTTATATCTCAAGAACTAAGTTAGATATCCCAAAATTGATTTCATTCTTGGAAAGTAGATGGTCCATTAAATAACTGCAAGTAATTTGACAACAGTTTTCCAAGGAACCGATTTTTCACGAATTTTTAAATTTATTCAAAATATTGGAATAATCCCAATTAAGTTCAGCAGCTTATATCTAAAGAACTGAGTGAGATACCTCAAAATTGACTTAATTTATGGAATGTAGATAGTCCAGTTAGTAATTGAAAGTAATTTCATAACAATATTCCAAAAAAATCAATTTCTCACGAATTTTTAAATTTATTCAAAATACATATTGGAAAATTCTAATTCAGTTCAGCAGCTTATATCTTAAGAACTAAGTTAGATATCCCAAAGTTGATTTCATGTTTGGAAAGTAGATGGTCCAATTTGACAATTTGGTCTAATTTGACAGCAGTTTTCCAAAAAACCGATTTTTCACGAATTCTTAAACTTATACAAAATATTGGAAAAATCCCAATTAAGTTCAGCAGCTTATATCTCAAGAACTGAGTAAGACATCTCAAAATTGACTTCATTTATGGAATGTAGATAGTCCAATTAGTAATTGAAAGTAATTTCATAACAATATTCCAATAAAAATCAATTTTTCACGAATTTTTAAATTTATTCAAAATACATATTGGAAAATTCTAATTCAGTTCAGCAGCTTATATCTCAAGAACTAAGTTAGATATCCCAAAATTGATTTCATGTTTGGGAAGTAGATGGTCCAATTAATAACAGTAAGTAAGTGATATGACAACAGTTTTCCAAAAAACCGATTTTTCACGAAATTTTCAACTTCAACTTCTTTTTAATCACATCGTATCATCACCAGTTCGAATTAATTTTTTCTTATTAAATAGTTTTAGCGAAAAAGAATCAAAAAGTGGGCAAAGTTGCCGACATAAAAATCGGGACTTATTTCACTTAACTAACGATAAAAGAAAAACCAAAAACCCGACAATTTTTAAATTAAGATATGATACGCAGAAATGTTCATTGGTTATAACAAACTTTGCCCAAAATTTGTTTCATTGAGCGATTATGAAGATATGGATCTCTAAATTGAGGAGCCTTAACTGTTCGTAGGTTCGTAGTTTCTAGTTAGTAGTTAACTAACTTAACTTTTGATTTATTGTTCAGAAATTATGTTTAAAAAGCAGATCAAATTAAAATTATTTAAACATTTTAAGTTGTTTAAAAAAATATATAATAAATAAGTGCAGGCAGAATTTCTAAACTTTAAAAGTAACATTTCATTTAAGTTAGGTGTGCTTTAAAAAACCGTCTACTCAAAAGATTCTCAAAATAACATGTCTTCTTGATGATTTAAGCAAAGTTACAAAATTGAACATACGTACGTTAGAGTTATAATTTATAAATATTTGTTTAATTAACTCATCTAGCTCTCCATTGCTATTTTTCTTTATTACTTCTTATTGCTCCTTTATTTCTTTATTACTTCTTTAGTCCTTCAAGTACTGTAATGTAATAACTAGATTACATCCCGATTTATTTGCGATTGCATATTTTGCCGCATATACTTGCATGTAAACGCATGTTTTCGCATTTATTCGTCCATATTTTAATCAGGGTCTGTCAAAGGTCACATCATATATCAAGGTCAAATCCCACTTTCACAGATCCAGGTGACGTTTTTTGGTCATCAGAACACGATCTAACATTATATTGTCTTTTTATGATTCTTGCCCATGCAAATACGTACATTTTTATTTTTACTACATATTTTCCTGCATACTTCGACCAACTTTAACTGCATATAAAAAATGTGTATTGTTTATATTTTTTAAATTTTGAAAATATACAGAAAAATGTATTGCGTTTAGAATCCTCTTCCTTAAATTTTTCCAATTTTGACCGAGATTTTTAAAAAATTCGCCAGTGTGCAGCTTGATTATTTGAAAATTAAGTAATCGTATTTAAACAAGTATATGTTTAGTTTCGTAATAAATTAATGATAAATAAAACGGATGATTTATGTATATGCGTTAAAAATATATACCGCGATAAAAATAGACAAGATTTTCACGCATATAAAATTTGTTTTGTTTTTTTCGTAATTTATGAGTTGAATCGGTAATAAAAATAACGTTATATGTATTTCAGTAAAATCATCTTCATTAATCCATTTTAGTACTGGAATCTGAAACACCCATAAACAAAGTTTGTTTAACACGATTTTAACTACCCTTTATATATCTGTCTGTGGTATTAAATACTTGTCGTATAAAAACTTTTCCAAAACAGCTTTTTTCATGAGTATGTAGTTTTTTTTGTGAATAATAAAATACGTTTGTCAGGAAAAGGAATAATGAAGCAGGGATGGTATTTCAACACGGAGAAAGCAGATGCCGTCGGTAACAAAAGCCGGGAAAATAACATCGTTGTGTCACATCCATTATTATAGTATATTGTCGCCAACGGACTTGTCGGAGTATTGGACGAAGAAATCGCGGAGAAAATAAAATAACGAGTTATCGTTATCGTGCCCTTGAAATTAAAGGGCCTCACGTGCGTAACATTCCGTGTATCTATAGATTGGAAAGAAAGATTATCTCTTCATCGGTACGATGACCGATGTGCGTATTATTTACCGTCGTATTTTCAATAAAAAGGATCTCTTGGGCGTCGCATAGAAGCGAATTAGATAAAAATCATGGTCAAAATAATATTTTTATGTATTAGTTGTAAAAATTGGCGAAAATAAAAAGAAATATCTACACAATTAACAAATAGTAAATAGTAATAAGTTATAGTTTGCGTTATCTAATAGATAACATAAAAATCGGTTACTACCGCTCCGTTTATCTTATAGTTAACCTTAGCTTAGAGATAACTTTAATAATAAGTGAGAAAACCTAACATCACAAACAGAATACGTCGAGTGTTGTAGCGGTACGTGTTTGTGACATAAAATGGATAATTTTTTTCAAGGAAATAAATGAACTATTTCCTCCTTTAAATCATCTGAATTATCTAAATAGCTTAAAATTGTTTTGGAAAGTAAATGCTTTAATATGTAATTGAAAGTATGACCATTTCAAGAATTTTTAAATTTATTCAAAATATTGGAAAATTCTAATTAAGTTCAATAGCTTATATCTGAAGAACAAAGTGGGGTATCTCAAAATTGACTTTATTTTTGGAAAGTAGATGCTCCAATTAATAATTGCAGGTAATTTAATAACAGTTTTTCAAGAAACCGATTTTTCGCGAATTTTTAAACTTATTTAAAAGTATTGGAAAAATCCCAATTAAGTCCAGCAGCTTATATCTCAAGAACTAAGTGACTTATCACAAAATTTATTTCACTTTTGGAAAGCATAAGCTCAAATTAATAATTGAAGGTAATTTCGTAAGAATCTTCCAAACAAATCGATTTTTCAAGAATTTTTTAATTTATTCAAAGTATTGGAAAAATCCCAATTAAGTTCAGCAGCTTATATCTCAAGTTCTAAATGAGATATCTTAAAATTGACTTCATTTTTAGAAATTAGATGCTTCAATTAGTAATTGAGAGTAACAATCGTAACAATTTTCCAAAAAAGAAATCAATTTTTCAAAAATTTTTAATTCATTCTAATTTTGGAGAAATTCCAATAAAGTTCAGCAACTTATTTCTCAACAACTGAGTGAGATATCTCAAAATGGTTTCATTTTTGGAAAGTAGACGATCCAATTAGTAATTGAAAGTAATTCAAAATATTGGAAAAATTTCAATTAAGTTCAACAGCTTATATCTCAAGTTCTAAGTGACATATCTCAAAATTGTCTTCATTTTTGGAAAGTAGATGTTCCACTTAATGATTGCAGGTAATTTGATAACAGTTTTCCAAGAAGCCAAATTTTCGGGAATTTTTAAATTTACTCAAAATCATCTACATCATTTCTGGAAAGTAGATACTCTAATTAGTGATTGAAAGTAGTTTCATAAATATTTTCCAAAAAAAAATAATTGTTCACGAATTTTTAAATTTATTCAAAGTATTGGAAAATCCCAATTAAATTCAGCAGGTTATATCTCAAGATCTAAGTGAGATATCTTAAAATTGACTTCATTTTTAAAAATTAGGTGCTTCAATTAGTAATTGAAAGTAATTTCGTAACAATTTTCCAAAGAAAGAAATCAATTTTTCAAAAATGTTTAATTCATTCTAATTTTGGAGAAATTGCAATTAAGTTCAGCAACTTACTTAGGGATATCTCAAAATTACTTCATTTTTGAAAAGTAGATGCTCCAATCAGTAATTGAGAGCAATTTTGTAATAATTTTCCAAAAAAATCAATTTTTCAAGAATTTTTAAACTTATTCAAAATATTGGAAAAATCCCAGTTCAGTTCAGCAGCTTATATCTCAAATACTAAGTGACTTATAGTAAGATTTACTTCACTTTTGGAAAGTAGATGATTCATAACAATTAAAAAAGTTAATTTAACAAAAAATTAGATTTTTAATTGTTCAAAAAAATTAACAATTAAAGAAAAAATCGGAAGTATTTAGGACGTAACGGGAAAAGGTTTGGAAAAAATAACGTAACGGAAAAAGTTTTGTGATTATTATATTATTTTTGAGTTTGATTTATGAAGGAAAAAACAAAGAAATGTTCTCGACAAACGCTGAGAATAAGAAGGATATTATTTATATATTATTATATATATTATTTATATATTATTAACAAACGAAGACAACGAAAAAGGCAAGAACGTGTTAGCAGACAACAAATTAAAATATGAAGAATATGGTTTGATGATTTGGATTCTTTACAAAGACATTCAGTTGAAAATTTGTTGTGGTTTTGGTTGATGATTAAATTTTTGTTTAAAAGTTGTAATACTTATGTAGTGAGAACTTTAGCACTCGGAATCGCGAACTTAACTTCCCTAACTCCTCTACACATGCAAATAGTGCATGTAGGACAAGTAGTCGGGATTACCATTTACAGATTTAAGTAATATGCTTAAAGCTGATCCAAAATGTTTTACCAATGGACTGCAGAAGATAGATATCGCAGGTCATTCTAGAACAGGGGTTCCCAAAAAAATTTTCCCAAGGACTCTCTCATTCAGTCCTTATAATGACAAGGACTGAATTTAAAGGACTAAAATTAAAATTAAAAAATGACCCCTTGCCACCACTCCCTTTGTGGTAATAGCTAAGGGTGTTAAATGCTAAACTTGTTAACTAAAGTAATACAAATGGTTCTCTTTAAATCTAGGTGTTTTGATAACAAACTCTTATAAAAAATTGAATTAGAACTGAAAATTATAGAAAGAAATGAAAAAGAAAGGATAATAAAAAATAATTTTATAAAACTTATTATTTATTTGTAAAAATGCAGTGAATACATAGTTTGTTTTAATTTTCAGTTGTTAATGAGCTAAGTTGAATCTGACTTTTGAATCCATTATTTCTGAAATATTTGGTTTCAAACTTGCAACTTTCACTCTGAAATCTGACCGTATGTCTAGCCGATTCCTGTACCTATTTTTCATGAAGCATATGGAAGAAAATGCTTGCTCACACCGATATGTGGTTGCAAATGGAATGATCTTTTTCATTGCATTATCTAAGTTATTTGTAGTTTTTGCGTGCTGTTGCCCAGAAATCTGCATTTTTTTCACAATTAAAAATGATTTTCATCATACCACAATTAGGCAAGTCCATAAGCTGATCTTGCTCTTTTTCTGTGAGAAGTTGGATGTTTTCTATTCCTTGACAGTTGAAGGGATTTCGAATACAACTATCGTAGATGCTCAGCTACGTTGATCTTAATTTAGTCAGGCAAACTCTCCTCTGAAGACTCCAAGAATTGTTTCATAGTAAGAAAGTTACTAAGTCACTCGTTTTCAATCCTTGCTGCCCAGATCTGATACTTTTTGATCATAGCACTAATCTTATCTTCAACTTTGAACATTTCAATATTGTTCTCTTACAAACTCAAGCTTAACACATTCAAGTGTGCAAACACATCAGATAGGTAGGCAACTGAGCAAACCCGAGAAAAGTTAGTAAGAAAATCTGCGTACTTAGTGTCAACAAGGAAGACACAAACTTCGTCTTTAAGTTCAAAAAATCTTGAAAAGATCCTACCTCGAGAAAACCACCTTACTTCCGTATGAATAAGAGGTTGCTCATGCTCACTGCCAATCTCTTTGTACAACAAAGAAAATAATCTGGATTGCAGAGGACGAGCTTTAATGTAATTGATTATTTTAACCACTTCGTCAACTACCTTTTGCAACGGTTTAGGCAAGCTTTTGGTTTGAAGTTCTATTTTGTTGCCAGCTATTGATTTTGCTCCATCCGTAGATAAGCCTACTATTTTGTCCAGGTGATGCCGCGTTCATTAAGAAAATCATTTAATGCAGTAAAAATATATTCTGCTGGTGTATGAAGTAGTCGCACAAAAATAGAAAATCTTCGAAGGTCTGATCCTCCCACAAAAATCGTGTAAACAGCAACATTGTAGCTTTTTTTGATATGTCTGTGCTGTCATCTAATTGTAGAGCGTACATCTCACTCATGGAAAGTCTAGCCAGCAATGTTTCTTCAATGTTAATAGCCATATCGTAATTCGTCTTTGTACAGTATTATTAGAGAGCAGAACATTACCTATTACCTTAACAGCTGAATCACCTAATATTCTCTTGCAGGATTATTGCTGATGGCAATATGAGTTCCTCAGCGATTTGGAAATGGTTGAGCATGTCTTATGCCACTTCCCTGCTATCAATAAGTTTTGACATCAGTTTGACAACAGATTGCTTGGAGAGCAACATGTTTTTGGAGAAGTACTTTCATAATTTGGATACAGATTTGAATAGTGACTTTTTGCAACACTTGATGACATTGTACTGAAATTTTCGTTAACTCTAGCTTCTACCAAAAGCGACAATCTTCGTCTCTTGAAAGTGGACATACCTTTTTGTTAGCCAAAGATTTGTTTGACCAACACAAAATCTAACCCTGACCCTTGATGCGCGAGTGGGAGTAGAAATAATATTTGTTTTATTACATCTACTGCATCTAATAACCTTCCGATCTAATTTCCATTTGTGCAGCGTATGTAAGTTCTTCAAGAGAAGAAAACTCGAAAATAAGCAGTTCTGTTTTTTTTCTTTTGGTTCGTTTGCTACAATGTGGAAGGAAACTTGTGGTATTCCGACATCAAGCGCAATTTTTATCGTCGTTTTATTTACGTAATAACTGTTTACTAAACAATGAATTAACAACTAAAATATTTCAGGGGGCGATTGTTACAGTAATTATAAAGATGTTTCAAGACACCTTAATGTTTACTTAATCGAATAGTAATAATTGTATTCCGAATCTTCCTCCTTAACTTTTTTCAATTAAAACCGAAATTTTTAAATAATTCGCCAGTGCGCGTCGTGGAAAGTTTTGAAAAAAAAAACTAAAATACTAAATATATAGCGATAATAAAAATAGGTTTCTATAGCTATAATAATACAGCTCTGGTCTCTGTTGTTTAGATTACGACAATCGCTGTTTATCGAACGCGCGAACCGCCCTCCTCCAGAGACTAATCTTATCGAATTACTGTTTGTTTTTAAAAAAATATTTTTGATCCAACAGAGTTCATAATAATTAATTAGCGCTTATTTAAATAAATTATCAGATTTGTCATCGAATTGTAAGTGTTTTGTAGCGTTTATCAACATAAAAATTAATACTTATATATAAAATGAGTTTTTATTAGCAAGTAATAAAAATCTTTTTATGTTAAGTAATGTCTCAAATTATCAATTAGTATTTGATCTGATCTAAAGTACTACACTAATTAATTAGTTGCCTTTTCAGAGCTTTGGTCCGAAACGACCGAATAACGTTCAACGTAACTCAATAATGTGGCGCTTTGCAGTTGAGCTACTATTCCAAAATTACTGGCTCAATTCAAAGCAACATAAATACTAACAATAAAATACATTTCAAATAGATTAAAGTCAATTGGGTTGCTTTAAAATTAGAAAATTTACTGCCGGTTTTAATGTTGCAAGTTTTTTAACTAATTAACGTAATAGTTAGTGCAAGCCGGTTTTAATGTTCTCGATTATAACTAATTAACGTAATAGTTATAAATCCGAAAATGTTTCTGTTTAATATAATCTAAATAAATTTGCCTTTAATTAATTCGGTTATAATGAACTTTCATGTATGACGAATTAATAATGATTGAAGTGGTTCCGGTTATATCGAACGCTTTCCTGTTTTCCAGGAAACCCTTGAGCAAAATACGTTAATATGGTTTAACCTATCGATTCTATGTCAACAATGAAGCAGAAATGTCTAATGGAGAAGACGACATGCTACTTATACAGTTTATTTCTAAAACTTGTATTGGAATTAGAAATGTACGCGTGAGTGACTTTTTATGCCCGCTCACGATTTAGACCCACGCGTGTCACGCGCGCCACTAAAGTGAATAACATTTATGAATCACTTGAATCACGCGTGGGTCACGTCAATTTACGTGACTCACGTCCGATCAGATGATTAAATGTATGAAACATGTTTGATTACTTGTTAATTTGATTATTAATTAATCGTGCTTGACAGAATGGCAGAATTAACAAAATGTTTAGTTTAACATTAATATTCTTAATACTTCCTTTAACGGTTTAAAGATGTTCCTCCATTCATCATAAATTTAAATTAAATTTTGTGCTATTTCATTAGTTTATAGAATGTTTTTACAACTAATACTCATTTTACTAACTTAAAAATTAATTACAATTTTGACTCAACATTTAGTTACTGAAATGTAATTATGTAATATCTAGCATTATTTTCTAAAAACAAACCAGAACAATAAAGAAAATCTGAAATATGGGAGGCTATTTTAGATTTTAGCTTTCGAGAATGGAAGTTGAAAGAGAACAAAAACTCTACTTTTAGTTATTCTTCAGGCTTAAACTGTTGTATACTTGTATCAAAGTAAAACTAGAAGTCTTTATAGATGCACGGATAAACTTTTCAAACCTAAATCTTTCTAGCAAAGCCGTAGCCAGAAAACAAATCCGAAGAGGGTGGAGATTTGGTGGAACTGTAGAAAAATATAAAATTGTTCTAATAAAGAAAAAAATGGTGTTACTTATCATATATTTATTAGAAAACCATTATAAAATATTAACACCTTATTACAACATGAAATTTAGTTTTCTAGCTTTCTTTGCAGCGAACAAATCAATTACCTCCTCGGTTTCGATGTCAATTCTGCGGTGGATTGACATTAACGCCAAACCGTTTAGTCTTTCTTGGCCTGTGGAGTTTCTTAAATAAGTTTTGAGATGTTTAAGACAAGAGAAAGTCCTCTCAGGAGTACATGTGAAAATAGACAGTGTCGCTAAAATATTTAAAAGTTTGTGAATATTTAAAATAAAGCCTGGTTGCACTCTCCAAGAGCTTCAATAGCACATGTTGGTTGATCAAGTTCAGGTTCTTCCAGCCAGTTTATCCGCCACATGTCTAATTCAGCTTTTACAAAATCTCATTTCAAATACTTCTTATAGAGCTCAAAGTAGTTTTCTTAATAATTACGATTAGTTTGTTCTTCGCAACAGCCAGTAGCTTTATGTTTTTGGAATCTCGACTGAAGCTGATCAATGAAATCATCCAAAAGTGGAATCAAATTTCTGAATCTTTTGTGTTGTAGTTTGCCCTATTTTCTTGGCGTGACGTTATTTGCGGAATTTTCATTTCCTCATTTACAGCAGTCTGCAAATGCTGTGCATTCTTAAAAAGTTCAGCGAATTTTGAATCAATATTTTGGCAAACATCTTCAATAGTCTTTATAATTAAATCGTATAGGGGTGATTGAAGTATTTTGCATAGTGCCAGTGTGTAAGGAAACACAATTCCTAAGCAACATAAGCTTATAGCAAAATCACTTGAAATGACTGATTTCAGAAAAGAATTAGCCTTTGACGATGTTTCAGAATCCATTTCAGTGCTTAAGTCGTCTAGTATGTCAACAACAGCTTTATATTTTGCCAATATAGCTGCTAGTAAAATGATTAATGTACAAGTACACAACACTATTCAAACAACTATTGACTTAAAGAGATCATTTGCTTTTTATCTGACCGATCCGAGTGAAGTAAAATCTGTCTTTAAATACTACTTAAATACTGTTCTAAAAACTTGCGTCGATTATCTTGCTGAACCTTTAAGTAGTATTATAAACCTTTCCTTTAGTTCAGCAACTTATCCACACCATCTGCAAAGAACCTTAGTGAGGCCATTGTATAAAAAAGGTGACAAATCAGACTTTTCGAATTATAGGCCAATTGCTTTAATACCTAATGTCGCAAAGGTTTTTGAAAAGATAGTGCTGATGAAACTTAAAGGCTACATTTACAAAAATCAAATGCTTAACGAGTCACAAAATGGTTATATTGAAGGTAGATCCACAACTAGAGTAATTTTTCAGTTGATGGAAAGAATTCTAACTGGAATAAATAATAACGAACTTACAGGATGCATTATGATGGATCTAACCAAAGCGTTTGACAGTGTGCATCACGACACCCTCATAATGACGATGGAAGTAATGGGAATTAGAGTAATTGCGCTAGAGTGGTTCACATCTTACCTCTCAGACAGGGAACAGTGTGTTATCGCTTATGATCAGAATGGAAATGAAGTAGCATCAAAATGGGTACGGGTTCTACAAGGAGTGCCGCGAGGATCGATAATAGGACCGTTCCTATTTCTTTTATACATCAATCATCTTCCTGGAGTAATTGATGATTTACTGGTATTATTCGCGGATGACTCCACTACAGTACTAACTGCGAAAACGGAACAATTGTCAACACAAATACAAAATAACCTCAGTTTACTGTACAACTGGTTTTCTAACAACAACCTTCAACTTAATATAGAAAAAACAAACGTTATGATGATTGGGAGTGCTGCAGCGACCAACTTTGACATCAATTTACAATTCAATGGCAAACAACTTACCCGTGCAGAAGTAGTGATGTTCTTGGGTGTTAAAATTGATGTGAATCTTTCATGGAAACAACATATTAACGATTTAGCTATCAAGATAAATTGGGCGTGTTATGCATTGAGAACTATTTCGCGAGTAGTTTCAGTGCGAGCAGCTACAAGTGCGTATTACGCGTGTGTTGAGTCGCGACTACGGTATGGGGTGATTTTCTGGGGTCACTCGGTTGATGTGAGCCGTATCTTTATAGCGCAGAAAAAATGTTTGAGAGCAGTTTTCAGAGCAGTTCAGAGATTCAGAATTTATTATAAAATTCTGACAATGCCATCGTTAGTGATTCTTGAATCCGCAATGTTTATGAAAAATAACTATACATTTTTTAAAAAATATGAACAACAACACTGTCATGATACACATGGAATAGAAAATGTCTATTTACTTCCACCAAAAACGCAGTACACTAAGATACAAAAAAGTACTATTCATTTTTGTATTAAGGTCTTCAACCATCTACCCAATAGTTTGAAAATAAGATCGTCTACGAGATTCAAAAGCTATCTCAAACGACATCTTTTAGAAAGAAACTTGTATTCCATAAATGACTTTTTTCTAGAACCATTACAGTAAATTACTACTTAAATATTATTTGACGTTTTCTGTACATTTTTGTAAATATGGAAATGAAGCTTATTATTATTATTGTTATAGATTTCCTTAAATCTTAACAACCCATCATGATTTTCAATCCAAGGCGTCTCTATGCCACACGGTTTTACCAATGTGTTTCGGGAAAGTTTTTTTCGATATTTTTTTTCAAGCATTTGGTTCGTTTCGCCGAAAACTTGATAAAATTTCCAACCGATTTTATAATTCCAATAGTATTTCGAATATGTTGAACCTGGCAAGAATGAGCCAAAGCTAAATTCAATAAACGTATAAGACACGTATAACACACTTTTGAAACTTCCTTTCATCGAAGAAGCTCTATCATATCTTTGCCCAATTAAATGTTGGCAATCGACTCCCAAAAATTATAATTCCATTAAAATTACTTTAGCTAAATAGTCTTCGCTTGTATTCTCAACTGATACAAAAGTTGTTCACGTAAGATAAACCCATTATATTTTTGCTCAGCATATCTTGCGCAAATGGACATTTGTTTTTGTCGTTAAGCATTTTAAACAGTACTTTCGTCAACAAGGATTGGAAAAAATTTCGCAGAATTCAATTCTTGCACAATTTTTTTTGGACTATTTCGCCACAAATTGTAATAAGGTCATTTTGTATGGTCGAGCTTAGTTAAGTAGTATTCAACGTCATGAATGCTTTATTTTTCAGTAGATTTGAGTCTGCTAAACCACAATTACTTCTCATTTGGTTCTGGCTCAGGATCAGTGATTTTTATTGGACCTGAGTCACACGAAGCTCTTATAGCCAATTCCTGACATAATTTAATTGTTTCAATCAGAATGAGTCGTTCTCGGTTTTCAGATATTTCCGCTAAGTATCCGCTATCAATCTGAGTCATTATGTTTGGTTGAGATTTATTATGCTTAGATTTATCATAAAATTATCACTCAATAATACAGAAGATTTGTGGTATTGGCTTTCACTGTGATATAAATAACTTTTGGAATCCTTTATTTACCAATTATTGATTAGAGGTTTAAAAAATATTTACTTTTGGTGATATTATTCAAATATGACAAAAACACTTATAGAGATGATATTATCCTATGGAAAAGATACGTTGACGACATTTTAGTACTAATTAAAGGCGACCAACATATTGATAATCTTCATAAATACATTATTACACACCCCAATATTAACTTCACTATCGAGACTGAAAACAATCAAAAGTTAATTTTCTTAGACTATACACTACGACATTCAAACAACAAAATTAAATATGACATTTACAGGAAACCTACACAAACTAGTACCACCATCCCATTCGATTTTCATCATGATGAAACTCTTAAAATGGCAGTATACCGAGCTTATCTATACAGAGCTTTCCATTCGAAATTGGAACATCAAGACCTAGAAAAAGAGATCGAAATTATCCACCAAATTGCTAAGGAAAACAGCTTCCCACCGACATATATCCAACGAATGTTTTCGAAAATACAAAGCATAAATAATCTTCAAGAAACAACTTCCCTATCCAACCGAAAACCAGATATACCAACAACGTACAGATCCATAACTTACCCAGGTGAAATATCCCATAAAATCAAGAAAATGTTCCATAAGTTCAACATAACAATGACATTTAAGAACAAAAACAATCTTAAGGCATTATTAGTTAACAACAAAAACAAGATTACAACTCTTGCTAAAAGTGGCATATACCAATTACAATGTGGGACCTGTGTAGCCACGTACATAGGTGAAAAAGGGAGAAGTATTCAAACAAGGCTAAAAGAACATAAAAATAGCTCAAAATCGACATTCAGAAAACATCTAATTTTCAACGACCACAAATTTGATGAAAATAAAAATATTAGATTACTACACCAACTTAATTAAAGCAACCTTATGGAAATAATGGAAATGTACGAGATCAACAAGTTTATTGAAAACAACCATAATAATATAAGCCCTAATGAACAAATTAACCCGACCCAAAAACCTATCTACAGTTCCCTAGAAACCCGTACCTAAAATACAAAAATAAAAAACAAAAATAACTATTTTCATATACAAGTGGAAGAGAGTTATGTATTTGGTGGTGATGTTTAGCGGCATAATAATTACAATCAAATTTTAGGTCGTTTACATTATTCGATTTTCAAATCTTGTTTTAACGTTCTGTATTACCAAACAATTACGTAAGATTTCATTATTTTATATTTGTATTAATATGTATCATTTATATTTCGTATGTTATAAACTTGTAGGTTTCTAATGAAGAAGAGCAAGGCTCGAAACTAGTCTAGAATAAATAAATTTGACTAATATCACCAAAAGTAAATATTTTTTAAACCTCTAATCTTTCACTGTGATGTTTGAAATCACGTATAGCATCTTTTCATTTTGTCAACGGCTGACTACCCAAGGATTTCAACTGCTGATGAGAGTATTTACCTGCCATTTTCTGGAAAATAATACATAATATTTACATAAAGCACCTTGTTGCCCTGTATTTGTATACATATACCAACCATGAGAAGCGGTCAAACCATTGTATCTGAAATTTTAGTTTCCTCTTAACATCACTTACTGGAAACATGAATTACTTATCTGGCATACAAGGAAATTTTAACAAATTATACTTTAAATCGTCATCAATTCTGGTGTTTGAGCCTGTATCCACAGTCTTATGAACGGCAACAGAATTACTAGAAGTATCAGATATACCAGAATTACTTGTGACAGTGATACTAACACAAATATTTTCAGTAGAACTACTGGGTTTACATTTTTTAAATACGTATTTCAATAATGTTTTTTATTGCGTTCTTTTCACCATTTCAAATATTGAAGTGTTGAACCGACCTGTAACAATTACAAAAACAGCCAAATATTTGGCTAGTAGCTTGTAGGAATTATTTCCATTTGAACACAGATATTTACTTCAGTAAAGATTTAAAAGAAAACGAACACGAACAGGTATATAGTTAAAAAATTGGTTTGGCGGAACAGTAGAATAACATACAGTTATCAAATGATGTTAATTTTTCAGTTGTATTAAATATAGGAATAAAACCAATCTATAAGAATTATTTCAATAGTATGTTCAAAATCAATCTACAATTTATAAAGGAAACAATCTATTCCTACAAATTTTAGTATATTTGGTAGTATAGAACAATATTTTACTACAATTGGTGAATAATTGTGTAAATTGTTTTTGTCCTATTTTCCGCAATTTCTTTCCACGAAATGTACTCTTAAACATCAAACCTTTTAATTTTAGTTTAAATTACAAAAATTATAATTCCATTACATAACTTACTACAATACTAATTGATAGCACTATTATTTTACACCCCACACAACACGGAACAGCCACGCGTTTATGTTTTTCACAGACGGGGTATAACCACAACGAAACGTCAAGAATGGAATTCGAGTAAGTCCCCGAAATTTCGTTGCTTTTGTAGTTTGCAAAGCACGTAGTTTTCTACTCCCTATTAGATGTACATTATACATACTAAAAAAATAGTATCTTCTTTTATTCATTTCGGGAGGAAATCTATATTTAATTGTTGTTCATTGCTTGATTGTTGTAAATTCTTCTGGATCTAAAAGTATAACTAAACTAGACTTAGCAACTTTTGGCATTTCTATACTTTTATTTACTAACTACAAAAATTGATATTTTTATTTCTTTGTGAATAAATTAATTCATTCGAATTAAAAAATATATTCGCTTATTCATTCAGTCTTGATAAAGAAAAATCTGTTGAATTTAGATTTAAATTATATGACTCTTTATCAGTTGAAAACCACGATTCGGTGAACGTTTTGGGAACACCTGTTGGCGTTTTAATTAAGTTTCTACCATTTGAATAGTTTTCCACAAAGTTCTTTAGGTTCACATTAAATTTATGATCTAAAACTAGCATAATAATAAAATTTTCGGCAATAATTCAAAGTTCTGTGTTAATAACTTCACGACAAAATCTAATAGTCTGATAATGTTTTATGGAATACATTTTGTTTTATTGAAGTTTCTTTACTTAATATGAAAGATTTTTTATACTTTTGAGTATTGATGGTAAAGCAATGAATTTTTTAATTGGATCCCTTGAAGTTGGGTTGAGTTCTCTTTTTTCGTCATACTTTTCTCCGTCAATTTTTAAAGGTCTTGTAAATATTGTTAGGATTGAACTAAAATTAGTGAAAATTTTAGAGATAGTTCTAGTGATAATTCTACTGTTAGCTCTAATTTTAGTTCAACTAACACCGACCTTCGTACTTGTGTTGTTACGATTGTTTTTCTTTTTCTGTATATTGTTTTGCATAGTGTTGTTAGTTTAAATTTTTTTTGCCTATTTCTCTCCGCTTGTTTCATCTCTTAGGTTAATAGAGTTCCTTTTACAATTCCTCTTCGTTATCGCTTACTTTTCTTTTTGCCCATTATTTTATTGCAGTTTCTATTACCTCAAGATTTTCATTTAGCTGTTCTAGCAATGGCAACGCTTTCTTGAATTGGTTTTGAATACTTTTATTTGCATTTCCCTATCATTTTCTTCCAACATTACAATTTACACGTTTATTTCTTGATGATATAAAAGATTTCCTTCTCTTATTACTGTTCTTTATAATACTCTTCTTATTAACTTACTTATTAATTGTTGGACTTATTAATTGTTTCTTTGTGTTTCGGTTCATGTTCTGTCTCAAGACATTTGTAATTTTTATTATCTTATCCATTGCGTTTTAATTGTTTTTGTTTGTTCATTTGGTTTTATGGTTTGCTTTTCTTGACCATTTATTACTTAATCTCTTTCTTTTCTTACTTAGACTCCAGCTATATTGACCAGTTCTTCTGCTTCCTTTCGCTTCTATTATAGTAGTGTTCGAATAGTTTTCATAGATTTCAGTTTAACAGAGATCCAACACAAACCAACCCTTTTTTTTTAAAAAAAAAACCAACAATAAAATTAAGGAATTTTGTTTTTTACTTAATTTCAATGAATTTATGTTGCAAAACCGTAATTGTTTAAAAGAATAATATAAAGACTTCTTACTCCTTGAGAGTGAAATTTTTATAGTCAAGTATCTATATATTAAATCCACAATACCCAACATTGTTACATTCACGTGATTTTTACGGAAAAGTCATTACTGAATCAACATATCAACATATCATTTTAAATAGTATGGACGTAAGAGAATCTGGAGCAGGTCTGACCAAGATTAATGGAGTAATTATTACCTTTCAATAATTAGTGATATTATAAACAAACCGCAATCTATATAAAATTATGTATTAAAAGCGGATTCGGATAATGGGCCAAAAAAATAGAAAAACGTTAAAAACCGCAGCTGATACAAAATTAAAAGATTTTATTTATTTATGGTTTATTAAGAAACGTATTTTGGGCGAACATGTTTCTGGCCCACAGGTATCTGAAAAGGCTCTGCAATGAAATAAAAAGATAAATGGGTCATTCGATATCAAGACAAGTAACAGATGGTTGAAAAATTTTAAAATACATCGATATAAGACACCTTAGGAAGCTTCAAATTGAAGGAGAAAAAATGAAGGAAAAATGTCGCATACCTTTCTGTCACTTAAAATTAACAGGAAAGTGCTTGGATGAACTTTGAAATGATTCCGGGATGAGCTCATAATAAGAAAGTAATATTAACAGATTTAACTTTTCTAAGAAAATTCACAATTTCTGTTGGATTTACGGAAAATGCCCTCTGTGGCTAAATATCAAATTACATTCATCACAAATAAGGTATGGTTTGTAGTCCAGAAAATGCTCTTTTCAACAATACCGAGCTTATTAAATTCCGTGTAGGCATTTTGAAATGATTGGCATTTGTTTAGAAACATTTTCGAACACCTCTCACCACTTTATTTTCAAAGATATAGTGTGTACCAAGAGAAGTGAAAGTGATTCATCGCTTAAACGTGTACGAAACAGACGTACGGGCTAGAAACCATTTTACTTTACACATACATACTTACGAAAATCGATGAGTCACTCTCACTTCTCGTGGTATAGACTATAGAGCGAAAATGTTGTAATAAAGAAAAACTACAATTTATCTAAACTTTAGAAAATAGGGCAAGGTGAGGCAGCTTTATACAGTTTTTATATTTCGTCTTATAAAACTCCCTTAGGTGTTGACCGTTATCTCGATTCATCAAAAGTTATATGATATATATAATTTATCATAAGTTCAACTATCTGTCTCTATAATAAATACATAATACTTGCCTAAATGTACTTGTATGGTTTTATGTAGCACTTTCTTAAAAAAATGAAAAATGTATGAAAGAGGGGTACTGTCATATATTACATGAGGGACACTTTTAAATAGGTATGAGGCATAAACTGTTTATTGTTCTTATCAAAATTAAGGAACGGAAATTGATTAGTATAGTTAAGCACAGCGAAATAGTATCTGCGGTATATATTTTGAAGGTTCAAAAAGAAATTATTCAATGAACTAGAATTAGAACTAACAATGGTACTGTTACTTGGACCATTACTAGAATTGTTTTAGACAAGCTTGGACTGTCAGGTTTTAATCACTCGCCGCTACGCGGACCTAATAAGGATATCCTTGGAGCAATGTTTTGAACCGTTGCCTTGTGTTCGGTTTGTAGGACAAATATCTTCTTATGACAAATTGTGTCTCTTCCAAAATCTATAAAATACGATTTAATGTGAAATCATCGAAGTCACCTTCAGGTAAAAGTATTTGAAATTATGTTGATCAGTCTTGATGATGTTGAACCATCCTACACTATAATGGTTATATCGCTGTGCTTTATTTGGAACTTGGGATCAAAGCGGGTGCCTGGTCTCTTGGCATCATTGGAACTTAGTCTAGTTGCATCATATAATTTGCTCCAACCGCTGTTTGGTCCAGTTGGGAGAAGCATTGGTTCATTTAATCCAGTTTCCGAAGACGCTTGCAACATGGCATTCAAAACATCTAATATTTTTCCAAAAGGTACACGATAAAACCCGAGAGCTCTAGTTTTAGTCTCAGTAATAGTCTCAGTAATTTCTGACCATAATAAAAGAAATAGCAAAATATCTGCTGAATGTGCCCCATATATTTTTGTATTGTTTACAGATCAATTCACAAACTTAACCTTTCTATCTATTAAGTAAAATAATGTCAATTAATCTAAAATACAGCATTTACTAAGAAAAGGCGTTCAAAGTGAAGCTAGAATTTTACTAACACATGGCTGAATAATTTCCAGCATCTTTTTTAGTCACTTTATTCATAAAATTTTTTACCGCAAGTTTCAACAATAAGTAGTCTCCGAGATATCCAAATAAGTATCTATTTGGCCATCCTGTACATGATAAGTACATACAATCTATTTTTGGGAATGAAAAAAAAATGCTACTCGATTTTGAAAAAAAATTTCCTAAGGTGTTAGGGTACTGTTTGGGCCAATACTGATTTCTGAAGTTTAGGTCAACTTTTGGTTCTCAGATAATTAAAATTTGAATTAACATTAGAGCTAGAATAAAAAAGATTCATTTAGTAGAAATTTACTAATTCTAAATCCTGTGTTAGTTCTAATTATAGTTTGATACAAGTATACAACAATCTAACCGAATAACAATGAGAAGTACAGCTAATACTAAAAGTAGAACTAACACCAGATCTAAAAGTAGAATCATTCGTACTTAGCCGTACGTCTCTTAAGACGAAACCTAGCACAATCTAACCCGTTAGGTTGGGTTGGGTTGTTTAGTATTTACACTAGATCTAGAACTAGAAACATTAGGGTTTAGCTGTTTAACGACGTACGGCTAAACCGTAATGTTTCTATGTGTTTCCTAATGTTTCTTTCTTGCTCTTCCCTCAAAAACTAAACCATATGAACTAGCAATAAAGTTAGAATCACAACTTATTAATAAACCTAATACTAAACAAATATATTATGACAATAAAAACCTCATTGCGGACGTTGATAAATCTTCTAATACTGTAAACCACTCACCCCTTTCAAAAACATTAAGACAAGGTCTTAAGGTTTTTGAGGTCTTATGTAATAGTATTAAATCATTAAAAACAAAAATTATGAACAATAACCTAACAGTTACCTTAGGTGACAAAGGAGCTGGCACTGTTATTCTAGACAAAACCCTTTATAATTCCAAAACCTTCGGCTTGTTCAAAGAAAACAGTATTATTAAAATTAAATCTAACTCCAATAAAACTTTCAATGATCAACTTATAAAATTCCTGAGAAAAAACTCAACTCTTTTAACAAAATTTAACATCAAATATCTTAAATCTTTTCATATGAACCCCCTCATTCCGACCCTAAAAAGTATTATAAAACTTCATAAAAAAGAGAAAAGCATTAGGCCGGTCATTAGTAACCGGCATAAATTAATATTCAGAAATTTCTTTTCAAACTTTATCAAAATAAATATACAATTAAAAACTCTACAAAATTGATTCAAAAACTTAAGGATATAAAACTTAAACATAATAGTAAATTAATATCTTTCGATATCAGAAATCTCTATTCCAACGTACCCATACAACCAACCTTAAATATTATTAAAAAACATCTAGTCAACTCTCAAAACTCCTTCAATATCAACTTTATGGAAATTAATTGTTTTATCGATTTACTGCACTTAACATGCATACAAAATTTCTTTTCATTTAACAATGAATATTTCAAGATGAAATGGTCTCCCTATGGGTTCCTTGATCTCAGGAATCCTTGCTGACATTTTTGTAAACAATTTTGAAACAGAACTCTTCTCGAATAAATACGACTTATTTACCAATAATATTGCCTTCTATGCTAGATATGTTGACGATATCTTCATTATTTTTAATGGTAACCCTGCTCATTTATCCGCTTTATACAATATCGCTAACAACATAAGTAACCTACAATTCACCATTGAAATAGAAAGCAACAACACACTTAATTTTCTTGACCTTTAAATTTTTAGAAACAATACAGATAATACTTTACAATACAATATTTACCGAAAACCAACCACATCAGATAATATTATTCCAAATAACTCTTTTACCTGTTACCAACAAAAAACAGCCAGTTTTAGATTCTTTATTAATAGATTGTATAACATGCCCCTTAATGAGAAAGATACCATTTCAGAAATTTAGAAAATTATAAAAACGGGAATAAACAATAGTTTCACTATTACAGAATTACAGAACATTTATTTCAATGTCCACAAATCACACATTAATAAAATAATATTAATATATTAATAACATATCCACACAAAAAATTTATATAAAAATTCATCTCTTTACCTTTTTAACCTTCTTTAACCAAATCACTTAGTCGCAACTTATCTAAATATGGCATCACCACTTCTTATAATTCTGAAAATAAAATTTACAAACACCTTTTTAACAACAAACATATTTTTAATGAGAAGGACCTGAGTGGTATTTATGAAATTAAATGTTCAGAATGCGACATGATATACATTGGTCAGACAGGTCGTAATCTTTCAACAAGATTTAAAGAATACTTAAACAAAGAAAATTTTGCTGTTTATAAACACATTCATAATTTTAAACACAAAATAGAAACCAACAACGTTAGACTTAAAAAAAATATTCGCAAATCTAAAGAGTTGGACCTTTTTCAAGAATATTACATTAAAATTAGCAATTACAACAATCGCTTTATAAATGATATTAATGACTATATACTTTACTAAATTCATATAAATTTTTTATGTAATAAAGTAAATTTCCCGCTTTTGAGAAACTTGTTCAACGCATACGTTTTCTGTGTTCAAAGCACACTGTTTTACAAGATCCGACAGTCCAATTTTATTCTTCAAGACCGATGGACTCTGTTTAAATTTTTATTTATTTCTTTTAACAAATTTAAGTTATAAATTTCATCATTCAATCTAACACTTCATTATTTCTTACATTTTTACAGCTTTACACAGAAAATAACTTTATTTGACAAATTAATAACATAACTAATCCTTTAACGATGAAGTGAACGTGAAGTTAACGTGAGTCACAAAAACTTTTTATCGACGAAAATATTAACTTCACAATTTTTTAGATTTTTTGGACCTCCTATAATTCCCCCTTTAAGTTACTTTTCTAAAAGCTATTTACATTTTTTAAATCTAAACTTTTGGATTTTCTTGAATTTGATTTTTATTAGAAAAGCGTTCTGAGTTGATATTTAAATAATAAATACTCCCAAAAATTTGTCTAAAAACCATGATTCATGACACAAAATTCCTCTGAATTGACGGTAAATAGACTTGTATTCGCTTAAATTTTAAGCTATATTTAACTATAAATTGTACTTTCAGTCGTGCCTGAAGAAGGAATAAGATATTCCGAAACTAGTCGCACCGAATTTAATAAAAAAAAACTTCATCGTTAGTACGCTTGGTTTTATTTAAGTATTTATTTTGTTCTAATATTTCTAGTTCTAGGTGTAGTGTAAGTACTACTAAGGCTAGGTTGTAGGTCTATTAGTAGTTATACTTTTAGTTCCAGAAGAATTTACAACAATCTAGAGCTTAAAAAGAATTAAAACTAGAACTAGCGCTAGAAACCCAGTACTAGGAAAGTTCAGGTTTTGCCGCTGCGGGTGCAGGTTTAGCTGAACGCCTTCAGAGCTAAACCGAAACTGAGTATACAGTTTAAGACTAAAAAATAACTAAAAACTGGGTGTGTTTTTACACTAACGCTAGAGCTAATACCAGACCTAGAACGAATAACATTTGGGTTTAGCCGTACCTCTCTTAAGATAGAACCCAACCCAACCCAATCCTACCTACCTTCAAAACTAACACTAGACTTGGAACTAGAAACATTAGGGTTTATGTATGATGTAATGTTTCTTTTTTCTTTCGTGTAGTGTAAATACTAAGCTGGGTTGTAGACCTAGTATTATACTTTTAGTTTCAGAAGAATTTACAACAATCTAGAGCCTAATGAGAAGTAAAACTAGAACTAACAATAAACCTAGTACTACAAAGGTTCAGGTTTAGCAAACCCGAAACATTCTAGAACTAAGTCTAGTGTTAGTTCTAGTTTTAGTTCGATGTAAGTATACGACAATTTAAGACTAAATAACAACTAAAAAATACACCCACCACTAGAGCGCTAGAGCTAATATCAGACCTAGAACGAAAAACGTTTGCCTTATTTACCCAACCCAACCCAATAATTTACTTATTAACCCAACCCAAACCTACCTTCAAAACTAACACTAGATTGAGAACTAGAAACATTAGGATTTAGCCTTTCCGTACGCCTTAAGAGACGTACAGTTTTCGAATTTTTCAAGGATAATAAAAAAAAATCTGATGTATTTAGGGTGCCGCGGAAAAAAATTACGATTTATTAGGAAGCCGCAATCCGAAAGAGATTGAGAACTTTTGCAAGTTAAGTTTTCTAATATAAGGATACTAATATTTTACGTAGTCGTAAAGAAAATAAAAATCTGTCAGATAAGCATCATAAAAGGGTACATTGTTATTTTAAAAAATCAATAGTGATTCATTGCTCATTTGTTTCTGAAATAAAAACATTTGAATACTGCCTTATTACGGCAAATAAAATACTGAACAATTTTTATACGAAAAGTTTCTTTAGATAGTTTGACAACAAACTGAAAAATGGTTAAAATACAGTTTAACAACAAATATTAAATTTCAAAACGTTCAAAACAAACAGCTAGTTTTTTTGGTGTTGCCTCCACTACCATCATATCCGCAGTCCATCGTTTATGCATCCAACGTTTATATTGACGGTCTACACGCAATTTTTAACGTTTTAAAAATGAAATAAAACTTTCGTGTGTTTTAGGCTTAAACGATAAATCTTATTATTAGAATTATTTGTGTCAACATTGATTGAACTTGTAATACAACCGAGATTGGTTTATAATTGACGTTGATTTTCCGTTTACGCTAATTTCCTCAAAATTTCCATTCCGCATTCTGAACTATATAACGGCATAACGGCGTTGAGTAGTGAATAACGTATAACACCCGGAAATGTAAACCTCTATCCTCTATGTCCTTCTCTATTTGAACGTCAGAGAAGCGTAGTTACTAATTAACAAGATTCTTGTATATGTACACCTAATGTACTTGTTTATGCATATTACAGTGAAAATTCGTTGTTACTCCGGTAACTATAGAAAGTTTAAGCGTGGATAAATCTTATTATATTATAAACGGAGGGTGTAGTTTGACAAAGAGAAGAAAGAAAAAGTAACAGTGAAACTTTTATTTTCTAACCGAATGGTTTTCGTTTAGAAAAGGAACACCACTACATTTCAATTGTAAAGCTCGAAAAATGACGTGCATTTGTCATAACTGCGAACGTGAGCGGAATGTTTCCATTTTCCAAGCCAATTTGCTCCTTTGAGATCGTTCTCGAACCGAGAATTCTGACACCAAATGGTTTTACCTACTCCTCAAAGTCATTTATATTAAATCATATTTTATAACGAAATAATAACGATCAATTTAAAATGAAAATTTTAATTTTAAATTTCAATATTCGTTTCTACGCTTTCCCTTCGAAATGGTCCTAATTCTCAATATCCCTTTCGAATCGATATCCCCAATGGTCGCTTTCGGCCATTCCCTGGACTTTATTATGAAGGTCGATCCTTAGATTTTGACACGTCTCGTTCTTCTTCCCTAAGAAATTGAATTCAACCCAAAGAAATCGTCTTATTCGCTTTTCGGTGAGCCTAAAAGTTATTCTCATACATCTTGAAAAGATTAATCGTATAATTTTCAGGCCCAAATAGGATGTCGAACGATTGGTTTTCCTTTAAATTTATATCCTAAGGAAAATTACCATCGTCGAACGTTTATCACGAAGGTGGTTTGTATTTCAAAATTTAATTAACTAACCATACATGCACCGATTTCGTCGAGTAATATTATTAAAACGAAAGCTTCCATAAAATAAATTTAATTTAACTTTGAAAAAAATGCACTTTTAATAAATCGTCGAAAAAGTTGGCGGAAAAGTTCGCCACTTCTTCCGGCATAGCATACTGGAGCTTCGTTAACAGTACTTAAACGAAATTTAAAAAGTTTAGGAAACTTTTTTGAATCATTTTACGTTGACTTTACGAGTTTCCGGTTTAAAACTGTCACCTTTTCTTTTCAATGTTTGGGTTTTTGTTCAAAACAGTACGAAACATTTATCTGTACGAGGGGTAATATTTCGTTGTTGTTCTGCAAGATCGAATGACGTATATGATGATAAATTGTGGCGGAAACGTCAGTGGCGAATAAAGAAGTTTAAAATATTGGAATGTATCGCTTAACGTGAGGTGTATCTTGGAACAATACATCAAATAGAAGATGTATGAAACCGAAAAGTTGTTATGTAATGGAAAAATATAATTATTATATAACTTTTTAAAGACGGATTTTGATAAATTTAAAGATAAGAAGAGAAAAAAATTTCTTGCATTTGTGAGAGTTCTTATTAATTTTCTCCCAAAATGTTGACATTCTTATTGAAAACTTGGACATTCTCTTCGAAATTTAAAAATCTGAAACTTCAATCAATGCTGCAAACAATAAGTACAATAGAGTTTATTTGAAAATCAATTTGGTTGGGTGATGTTTACTTGGGTTGAGTTGTGCGTGACTTGGATGCCAAAGTAGTAGAAAATGAACTAAAATATGACATTTAAAAGATATTGGGTAGAGAAGTGATAGATAACACCTATAACATCAATGTGATAAATTACAGAAAAAAGAAAGGATAAAAAATTGCTTTTATCATCATAAATAGAAGAGTGGTGACATTAACTTTGAAAAAAAATTGTAGGACTGGGTTGGTCAAGTGGTGGAGTTCAGGAAATGTTGGATAAGTGAGATGTTACAATTGCGGCAGCCTGGAACATAAAGCCAAAGAATGTAAACAAGATAGAATTGAAAAGATCGAGGTATGAAACATTAAAAAAAGAAAAAAGTGTAATGAAGAAAGCTTTTGTAGAGACTATGAAATACAAATTCAGTACAAGGAGTTAGTACAATGAGTACATAGGGCTATGTACTGAAATGCAGTGAAAAAGCTTAGCGAGGAGAATATTAACAAAAGTGAACATAAAAGGAAGAGTGTGGCGATTACTATTGATGGTATTGATGGTACGACCGAGGACCTAGAAAATTGCAAATTCTTTAAAAAACCAGCCCTTAGAGCTACAGATGCTAAAAAGATTTTAAGTATTATTAAATATAATAAATATGAAACGAAGCCGTTTTCAAGACATATATGAATTTTCCGTGCTAATGATCAAAGAAGTAGCTGACGTAATTGCGCAGCTCGTGGTTGTAATTCTCAATAAATGTATGGACGATGGAGTGTTTCCAGATAAACTCAAAATTGCTAAAATAAATCCGGATTCTGTGTCTAATGTTCGATTTCTTATTAAATTGGGGGCAACACATAAGTACGTTGTGTACTCGGTTGGTGGGTGTGGTGTTTTTGGTGCGCAGATTCACAAATTGTGTTACGCTGGAAGTCACCAAAGCGGGCTTATTTCGCATGCTTTCATGCCATTGTAGGCTATGGTATTGCGGTTTGGGGATCGGCATCGACAATGCAGAGAATATGTTGGCTTTAAAAGAGGTGTGTGTGTGCACTTGACGGATTTGGCCACATGGAAAGTTGTAAGCTGTCTTTTGTTAGCATGCTTTTTTGATTTTGATTTTGAGATTTTGTGCATAAAACTAAACTTAAGAAATATAAACAGAGAAATACAAACACAGGTTCAAGTAAGTTTGAATCTATTTTATATTTTTTACATTATTGATCTAATGTGATTTCAATTTTATATAGATTCGCCTGATGATGAGTGTTTAATTCACTTGAACCCGGTTCCGATTAAATAGATATTAATAGCAAGTAAAGAAGCTTTTATTTTCCACTTTCCAAGATTTATTAAAGAACTTGTAACATGAATCCTTCACACATTGCTCAAACATACACTTCTTCCTTGATTCATGGATTTAAAAAAAGTTTATATTAAGGTTGAAATCATGAAGAATCATATTAATTACAAGTATAAAGGAAAAACTTTATTATTAAAAAACTTCTGAGAGACGAAAAACGACAACATTTTTAAACACGTAATTGTAACTAATTCATAGCTTAATAATATAAATAGAAAATTAAGAGAATAACTTGATTTCTTTCAACTGGAGGAATTAATAAAATCATCACATGCCCAAGCCTTAATTATTAAACAAGAAGATTTGACAGAAAAGAAACGGAAACTAAACAACTTAAAGAAAAACAACCTGCCGAGAAATTTAATACTGAAGATATATGTATTGTTGCTCAATACAAAAATTACATAAAAATAGTATTTAATGAAGAAGAACCTAATTTTCTTATCAAAGGACATAAATATGCTGTGACTTCGAAAATTGACCTACCTCTAATCGCCATAGACTTATGTTACTATAAAAAACCTTCCAGTGTAAAAATATATTAAAAATGAATTAATACCTTTTCTAAAAAAATGTAAAAGGATAAGGAATAAATAAATCTAAAAGAGAAGCTGTCGTATATTATACACCCAAATTAAAAATACCAACGATCTATTCATTAATAGTCATTTTGTAGACATGAAACCCAACATTCCGAAACTATATGCTCTACCTAAAATTCACAAACAAGACATAACTATCCGTCCAATAATCTCATTTAATAATGCACCAACATGCAAATTACCAAATTTATATAAGTACGAAGGCTTTCACGACCGGAGTTAATTGAACTAAAATTAGAACTAACACTAGCACTAACACTAAAACTATCACTAAGACTAATACTAGATCTAAAACTAGAAACTTTCGGGTTTTGCCGTGCGTTTTTTGAAAAAATGTTTGACGTTTCGGATGCCATGTTGCAACCTTCTTCAGAAACTGGTTCTAACTAACAAAATCGGGGATCGTAAAACAATATATAGGTCGAAAAACTAATTAATAATTAATTTATATTAATTACAAGCTAATTACTAACTAATTACTGCGTCGCGTCCGTTTTGGGAGTCGTGTTCGTCTTCACCACCATCTTCCATGTTCTGCTGAGTTCCCAGCCATCTTCTCTGTTGACGTTGTTTTTATGTCGGTGGATTTCTATGGCTTCTCTTGTCAGCCGTTGATGATATTTATTATTCCTAGCCAGAACCTTTGTTTTGTCGAAGTTTATTCGATGTCTCTCCGAATGGCAATGTTCCGCAACCGCCGACTGTTGAATCTTCCTCAGCCTCACATCCCTCTCGTCTTCCTTGATACGGCAATCGATGTTTCGTCCGGTTTGGCCATGGTAAAACTTCCCACAACTGCATGAAAGCCGATAGACACCCGCTCCTTTTAATAGAGGTAGCTTATCCTTGGCTACCGGGAGTATATTCCGAGTGCCATTCGGAGGGATTCCGATTCGGAGGGACACCGAATAAACTTCGACAAAACAAAGGTTCTGGCTAGGAATAATAAATATCATCAACGGCTGACAAGAGAAGCCATAGAAATCCACCGACATAAAAACAACGTCAACAGGGAAGATGGCTGGGAACTCAGCAGAACATGGAAGATGGTGGTGAAGACGAACACGACTCCCAAACCGGACGCGACGCAGTGATTAGTTAGTAATTAGCTTGTAATTAATATAAATTAATTATTAATTAGTTTTTCGACCTATATATTGTTTTACGATCCCCAATTTTGTCAGTTAGAACCAGTTTCTGAAGAAGGTGGCAACATGGCATCCGAAACGTCAAACATTTTTTCAAAAAACGCACGGCAAAACCCGAAAGTTTCTAGTTTTAGATCTAGTGTTAGTCCTAGTGATAGTTCTACTGTTAGTGCTAGTGTTAGTTCTAATTTTAGTTCTACCAAATTTATGTTTGACATTTTTAAGCAAATAAATTTTGTTCCAAAACTTTCTGTATGCAATCCATTGGAATTCATTGAAAGAACCAAAAACAACGAACTAAACAAGATAAGATAAGTTCAGTAATCAATTGAATACCATATTGAAGCATGTTACACAAAATTATTGCTCTTTTTGATAGAAATGTTTACAAGATCACTGAAGGGCTCCCAATGGGCATGTCACTCTCAGGTTGATTATCTGAAATATTCCTGGATCATATTGAAAACACCTTTATTGCCAACGATAGTAATTCCTTTGTAAAACACATAATGGCTTGGATCAGGTATGTTGCTGATATATTTTGCATATGAGAAGGAGATGGATTGTCGCTGGATATGTTTCATAACTATATTAATCAACTTCATCTCAACTTGAATTTCACAATTGAGATTGAAGAATAAAAAGAAAAATCTTTAAACTTTCTGGATATGCATATAACAAACTTTAACAACAAAATCGTTTTTGATATCTTTATACCATATGATTCTGCTCACCCTCTGACACAAAAAATAGGCACATTTTCGATTTTTAATCAACAAAGCCCTTAATTATCCTTTAACAGAAGAAAATAGAACAAAATAATTCAATTATATATATATATATATATATAATCTAGACCAGATGAACAAATTTCCATCAAAAATCATAGATAAACTTCTTCATAAAATCAGTCTTAGTAAAGATCCACTTTATTCTAAGGAAAAACCTACCTATCTTTGCCTTACAACATAGTTTTTTCGCAAGCTATCAAGATCTTTTCAAAATATAACATTATCTTGGGTTTTCCCAAACATAACATCACATTAAGAATGTTTTCTATCACATAGAGCATAAAGACATTTTCGGGAGTTTATTCTAGGGAATATTGTAATTATGATGATATTTACATTGGCCAGACTGGGAGAAAGTTAAGCACGAGAATAGATGAACATAAAAATAGAGCCACTTCAAATGTCCACAAGCATCATATGGAAACTGGACATGTCATACATTTTAAAAATACAAAACTTATTCATGAAAAAAAGTAACCCTTTTTTTCGAGACAATTAAAACAATTAAAACTCGAACAATTAGAAATTAATAAAAACAACAGAAATAATAGATATACACTTCTTAATGAGCAGGTTGATGTTGATTACAAACCTTTATTTACATATTTACGTTCCGAAGACTAGGTTTGTTATTTTCAATCTGTGTTGTAACGTCGTCTTTTATTCATTTAAAATTTTCTTGTTTAATGTTTTTAAAATCGATTTTGTTAATATAAAAGACTTTTATTGTGAAATGTTAAAACAATTTTATGTGTCTTTGTACAACTTAATATTATAACAACTTAACAGTAAGATTGAATATACTTTATATTTTTTACATTATTGATCTAATATGATTTCAATTTTATATAGATTCCTTTTCCTTTTCGAAAACTGCTATTAAAAATTCACTTCTGCGTAGTAATCAGCGACTGTCAAAACGATACTTTTTTGTTCACAGAACGTAAAAGTCTTTTACTTACGTCCCGGATGTCCTGCAACGAAAATCAAAGAATTTGATACTATTAATGGTCGATTTATTGTTATGGACAAATTACAAACACACCATTACTAACAATTAATAGTATTATCATTTCATTTCTTGTTAAAATGCCAATTTATAATAATAAATTTGTGACATTTATAAATATCTGACGTTCAAAAATAAATGGTGGATTGACAAAACATTAACCCAAGTCCAAATGTCATTAATTAATTTGGTTATTTTATTAATTTTTAATGTTTATAATACGCAGTTTTCGAAAAAATCTAGTTTGATACACGATAGCGAAATTCTTTTGCATTCTCGAACGATTTTTTATATACTTCGTTCTCGTATGCAAAAGTTTCATTTCACTATCTAGAATCAAAAATAACTATTTTCGAAAACTGCTATTAAAAATTCACTTTTTCGAAAACTGCTATTAAAAATTCAGTTTTGCATAGTACTCAGCGACTGTCAAAACGATACTTATTTATTCACAGGACGTAAAAGTAAACTTTTACGTCCCGGACGTAAAAGACTTTTTACGTCCGGGACGTTCGTTTATTAATTCTTAAGGTTTAAAACATACAGTTTTTGAAAAAATCTTATTTGATACACGATAGCGAAATTCTTTTGCATTCCCGAATTTTTTTTCGCATTCGAGAAACTTCGTTCTCGAATGCAAAAGTGTCATTTCGTTATCTAGAATCAAAAATAACTATTAATAGCAAGTAAAGTTTTTATTTTCCGAGATTTATTGAAGAATTTGCAACATGAATCCTTCACACACACACACTAGAGATGTGCAAATTACGTGAGTCCTGCCGGGTCACGATGGATCATGTGAACGTGAATGTGCGTAATCGTTTGCAACTTTGTTTTAGACAGGACCCGGCGTGACCCGATTTTTTAATTTTTCTTTAGTAATAATAGTTTATCGCCAACCGGCAGCAAAAGTATACTTTATTGTATTCATTCGCGGTAGTAAAGTGACACTTTATGTTACTGTCAAATTGACAGCATTTAGCGGCAGACAAAGTACTTTACCTGCCGCAAATGAGTCAGACAAAGTATTTTACTGGATTCGAACCCGTTATCTTTGACAGGACAGTTAAACAACTTGTCACTGGACTACCGACCTTCTATATTAAATCAATCTTTGCCAATGTATGTTAATGAAACAAACCGTTTGTCACATTTTGACATTTATCAAAATATGTGGTTTAAATACTGCAAGTTACAGAATCTTTATATCTTAAATATTGCGGTTGGCGATAAAATGTTGTATGCACTACGCCAGCAAAATGTTTTTATCGAACTCGCCTTTTACTCGCCTCGCTCGCTTCGCTCGCTCGACTCGTAAACTCAGGCTCGTTCGATAAAAATTCACTTTGCTGACTTGGTACATAAATAACTATTGTCGAACACCGGACAATGTTATAGTGTCTCTGTTGGTGTTACCGAGTCTGATGTTTTCCGGATTACTGATAACATTTTCTAAGTAAGTAAATGTTGATGTCAATATTTTAATCCATTTTTAAGTAAATATGATTTTAGAAAGTGCATATTTATTGTAACAACATTCTACAAACTAATGTAACAGATCAAAATTTAATTTAAATTTATGATGATTGGATCTATAAGGATTAGTGATATAATGGATATCCGCATCCGCAACTGCGAATAATCCGCATCCGCATTCGCATATATTTTATCTGAGCTCCGGTCCGGTTAATAATAAATAAATTTTTTAAATCGTTAGAAAACCACTATCACTAGAACCAATGCTAGTCATAAAAGTAGAAACATGTGGGTTTAGCTGTGCATTGGAAAACTGTTCCTAGTGCATTAGAGCCGTTTTGGTTAATATGTTTCATAGTAAACAAATTTTGTATTCTCTGGAAAATGTCCTATTCAGTTTTTTAATTATTTTGCGTACATTAACCGATGATGTATTTAACCAAATAGAACTATTTTGACACAACCTAGCAATCTTCTTCTGGCTTTTGATATTTTTAACATTTTTAGCACTCTCAAAAACACTAAAACCTATTTTACATTTTTCGACTTTGATATCACACAAAAATTTTTAGTGCTTGAGAACCAGTTTGGTCACTACCAATCAGTTTGATATTTGAGTATAAAACCTCAAAATTAATTGTTTTAAGCGTTTCAACATTGATTAAGTATCTCAGAAATGCATTTAGCGCATTAGAACCATTTTGGTCAAGACCAATCAATATACTTCAATATACTGTTATGGACTTGGTTAGGTTGGGCTGAACTTCAACATCATACCATTCAATATAAAGGATAGTATGAAGTTGGAGCTCAATCTAACCCAACCCAGTCCATAATATTCTTGAAATCAATCATAGACCAATATAACTTTTGGAAATAAACTATGTAAGAACAACACAAAACAACAAAACTTCTAAGTTCAATTCAATACGAAAGATGGTATTAAATTGCAATTTCTACCAAAATTGCTACATTTCATTCAATTTAATAATCATTAAGATGGTCAAGTCAATTTAAATACATTTAATTCATTTTTTTTTAAATTTTTACCTATAAGGAACTTATTCTGTAAATTTCTTAGGTATTGAATAGAATACCGGAGGTAACATACAGATATAAAATAGGAAAATTGCAATAGAAATATTATTTTCATAAACTTTTTTTATAACTCCACATCCGTTAAATCCGCATTCAAAAATCCGTATCCGCGGCATTAGAATTAACAAATCCGGTTCCGCATCCGTTAAACCCACATCCGTAATAGTCTCATTTGTGTCAAAACATAAATAAAATCTAAACACTCTCTTAATTCTGCCATTCTATTAAACATCATCGATGAATAATCAAACATGATTCATACATTTGATCACCTGATCTAGCGTGAGTCACGTGAATTGACGTGACCCACGCGTGAATCACTTGATTCATGTATTATATTCACGTGAGTGGCGTCCGTGACCCGCGAAGGTCTAGATCGTGAGCGGACGTGAGCGAGCATAAAAAGTCACTCACGCACACATCTCTAATACACACACATCAGAAAAACTGTAATCTGTATGACTATGATATCGCCTTAAAACTACACTACAAGGTGTTGATTATCACGGTACAAAATTTTGTAACAAGTTACCAAATTATATAAAATCTTTGAATTATGTTCAATTTTATAAAGAAGCAGGTCTAACTTGTGAAGAATTTGTTTGACTCTCTAGCATAGAAATTTTACATTTTCTGTATTTGTGTACTTTGACGAATTGTGCTACCTTTGTAGATAAAATAAATTGAATTTAAATTTAAAATTTAATAAGTTAAACATTTTTATTTTAATTGTCTAAACACGTAATGCACCAAAGAATTTTTCAAATTTTCAGAAAAAATTAAACAAAATTGTTTCAATTTGAAGATAATAAATAATTAATCAGTTATCTCAGTCTTAATTTAAATAAATTTTAAAAATATCTATAATAAATATAATGTACTTGTATTTTTTCGGATTTATTTCGCGCGAAGTGGTAGGAACAATTGCATCAGGAGTCCATACTTTATGGTGTAGATAACTTAAATCGATTTTACCCCATCTAACGATTTACTGAATCAAACTCTGATTAAATCGACCGATTTCATTAATCTCATTTTATCATTAATTAATCACCTAATTTATAAAGTTTGACATTAAATTTTTTTTAATTGAACCCACAAATTAAACACGGCTTTATTCTTAGAATCATGATTGATGGGTGGATCTTTTTTCTTATTTTCAATAGGATTAATCTAGGGACTTTATTTTTAAATAAACATCAATTCCATCTAGCGACACAACTAATATTAAACAACATTATTTTAATTTATTTCTAAAATTATGAAATTTAAAAAAAATATGTTTTATTATTTAATATTTAAGAATAACAACAGGAACCATAAATTTAATTCTAGAAAACTACTTAAATTAATCTCTTCTGGCACGAATTCTCGCAACATAACTATAAATAAACATTAAAATTACCTAATTTTTTTTCTTAACACTCAACTTTAAAGAAAATACTTTAAAAAACCTCTTTTAATTTAATTTGAGAATTTTTTTAGCAATTTTAGTAATCGATGAAGTGGTATTAGATTTATGATTTAATTAACATGAAAGAAAAAAAAAATATTTCAAAGCACTTATAGTAAATATTTAAATAAATCTTCGTAAACTCATAAATTATTCGTAAGTATTTAATTTCGAAACATTTAAAAAAGATTATAAACATTATCTGTATACGAAGAATTTACCATGAATCATTTAAATTCCATTTTTTTTATCGATTTTTTTAAATTTCTAATCTCAACTAATCATTAACCCATATTAATTAAAACCATTTACAACATAGCAACATTACTCGCATTAATTTACAGTCGAAAAGTAGAGATTAAAATTTGATTTATTCAAATTTCGATTTATTTGCGATTTATTGCATCATCTTGTTATGCTGTTGTTACCAATATAATATGAGTAATTTTTCCCCACGGCAATTAGAAAAACAACTCTACCCCATATCCATGACATATATTCGATGGGATAAATCCGAATCAAACGTTCTGAAACGGTCTAAAATAAACACGATTAAAACGTTTAGAGATCTAAATTTAGTTTCCAAGTTCAGAGTAATAAAAATGAAACGATGATTAACAAATGTAGTTTCTTATTCTTTTACTCTTATAATTGGATGTTTGTGTTGATAAGGAAATAATAAATCAATAGTAATTTAAACACTTATAGAGATAATTTAACAATTTTAGAAAATAATATGTTAAAAATGCGATTTAATTCGGGTTGTTATCACTAGATGGAGGGGGGTAATCATTTAAATAGATTAAAAAAAATAAATATTTTAACACAATGATGGGTTCGACATCAAATAAAAATAACTCCGTCTTTAATAGATATAATAAACATATCTGTTTTTTTTTAAATTTGGTTATCTTCTTTGATTAATTTAGAGAGGAAAAATTTCTTTGTGGATGATAAAAGTATTGTACTTTGTTTGCGTATTAAATAATGTACCTTGGTAAGTATTTAAGTTTTCTTTTATGGTCTTTAATGGTGGGTTCATGCAACGTGTTTAGTTTTAGTAATAGTCTTAGTCTTAACCGTTTGCGTTAGCTTTAGTTGTAAGGAAAGATATTGGTTCGTGCAATATTTAAGCATAGCACATTAAAGCAAAATTTGAACGTACATACAATCGTGTCAAATTAGAAATAGAAAAAGAAATCTGGAGTGAAACAGATTTCAAATGTGTTAGAAACATTTTGTTTCTAACATTATTTAATATGAATAAAAAGAAAATTGTTCGGGATCCCTGGATCTCGGAATTGTTCCCATAATAACCAAGTACCGAAAATCTCCAACAAAAAACAAAGATCTTCAAAAATATTTAAAAGAAGAACATGGAAAAGAACTGAAACTTCAACTTGTCTGCAAAAAAAGATGAAATAGCCTTTTAATCATGTTAAAGCAATATGACACTCCAAACTACTGTATTATATACACTAATGGCAGTGAGTTTCATATTATGAGAAGTTGGTTTAACTTTTAGATCGGGTCAAAATTAATAAAGCAAATATTGCGTTAGAATGCATGCTGCAATAAATTAAAAGAAAGTGATGCTCCTTTAGAAAAGACCTTTGAAGATTGTTTGATTTCGATGATTTAACAGTGTAAGAGTATATTAGTCTTCGTTCAGCCTTTTTAAAATTCCGGTAACGACAACCCTTTCCTCGATAAAACTAACAATAATAAGGGTACAAGAAACGTATAAATGAAAGAGATTTAAATATAATAGAAAGATTTAGAGGAAATGAAGGTAAAAATGACAAAGTCGACCATGAAGAAGAATGCGATATGTCGCCGTCTTTCTGGAGAAGAAAGTTGACCAGGAGAAACCGAAGTCTTTTAAAGAAACACTTGAAAACAGATAAACCAATCTCGAAATCAATCCCGGGATCCCGGCTTCATAAAATGTAATCCTGAGATTGTGTATTTGCTTCGGAATTGTAATCCCTAACTTGAATACAGCTTTATTAATCGCACAAATACAAAACATAAAGATTTTTTATTTTAAAAAAATTATTTATTTTAATTTATTTTTATGATCTTTGTGTGCTGTATCATAGAGATATAGGTATCATAAAGATATTGGTACTGTTGTACCAATTCCATTAATTTTGAATCAATTTGGTCTGGGTTTGATTCCATTAAAATCAAAGCTGGAAAAAACATGTTTTGCTTTTAGACCGTTTTGAAATGACGTTAACAAACGGTCATTACTTGATCAGTATACTAAAACGTCGATTTTGAGGAGCAAATATTAATCGGGTACAATTCGATAGTGCAATTGAATATGTAGAAATGAATTATCTATAAGCATAGGCTGTCAATGCTTTCAAAAGAATTGATACTGTCCATAGAAAACTTAATGCTGCTTCTAGAGGACCTGGCACTGCTTCCAAAAGATTTGAAATGTGTCCAGAATACTTGTAATGCCTCAGAAGACTTGAAATGCTTCTAGAAACCTTGATACTGCCTTTGGAAGACTAGAAATGCTTCCAAAAATGTTCATACTGGTTTTCGAAGACCTAGTACTACTTTCAGAAGACTTCATATTACCTTCAAACGACTTACTACTGCTCCTGGACGATTTGAAATGCTTCTAGAAGACTTGATACTGCATTTGAAAAGATTTGATCTTGCTCTCAGACGATATGAAATGCTTTTAGAAGATTTGATGTAGCTTCCAGAAGACATGTAGTGAGTTGCAATAGTCCCAAAAGACTTAAACTGCTTCCAGAAAATTTGATATGTTCATAGCAGATTTAATACTGTTTCTAAAAAATCTGATATTGCTTCCAAAAGTCGTGAAATGTTCAGAATACTTGTAATGCTTTAAAAGATTTAATACTGCTTCTAGAAGTCTTGAAGTTCTTCCAAAAAACTTGATATTGTTTTTGGAAGACTTGAAATGCTTCTAGAAGGCTTACACTTCTTCTAGAAAAGTGTATATAGCGTCTGAAAGACTTGATACTGTTTTTAGAAAAATTGAAATGCTTCCAATAGCCTTGATACTGCTTCTAGAAGATGATTTGATATTGTTTTTAAAACTTTTGGCAGAAAACATTTTCATTGCAAAGAACACGATATTGTTGATAAACTGTTTGAGTTTCCTTCAAAAATATTAAATACTATTAGATAAAATGCAAAATCTTGATCTTTTTTTATCTCTTTGGATGCTATTATATTAAAATTATTTTAATAGCTACATCCGATGTAGTAGCATCATCTGCCAATATTAAGCGAATTTTACTTCCTAGGACATAATACCATACTTTAAGCAATAAATTAGGAATTGATAAAGCAACAAAAACAGTTTGCATATTTCAACAGTTAAATGCATCTAGCGGAAACGTCTAACGATTTCTTTTAAGTTTTGCTTAAGTTTTTAATCATATATTAAGTTTTAGTTATAATGTAGATCTGGCGATAAACATTTTATGTATGTTTTTGAAATGTTCTATTTTCCTGCTAATTTTGAAACAAAGATGTTCTTTTAAAATACCCATGTTTTAAATCACCTTTTGAACTGTTTAAAACATATCATACAGTTTTAAAAATGCTTCAAACAGTTTGTTTTAAACACTTTCTTAAAAATATAAGAACCCTGATTGAAATTATTGTTATAATTGTAATATAATAAAATCAAAAAGTTAATCAACTCAACCTTTAGTTATAAAATAAAACGAAACACTGCCATTAAAGGCACGAAAGAGAAAAGTGCGGGCATGCGTTAAATTGCGACCGAAGGTTTTAGCTTTAAGAAGTTAAAAGTTGGGCAACTCTTGTGACTAAGACAAAAATCGTTTTAGTCATAAGGTGTTGCATGACATGAACAGTACTACTAAACGCACTACCTTAACTTTTCACTCTTATGACTATGACTACGACTAAGACTAAAACACGTTGCATGAACCCACCATAAATGTCAAATATTTCATTTACATTCTGTCGGTTGTCACTAGATGGGCTTTTGGAAGTTTTTAATATTTAAATAAGCAATTTATAGATTTAAGACAGATAAATTTTGAACTTAAATTAATAAATCACCTATAATTCCAAACATATCTAATAATTTGAAATTGATAGATTGAAAGAATTAGATTATGTTTGTCAAATATTTCTCTCATTAATTTGAGATAGAAGAATCTCTTCAAATAACTTAAAATCAATTTATATGGATACTCTACAAGTTTTACAACGTACCTTAAAGCTTTCTATTTCTCATTAAATTCGCTTTCTTTTGAAATTTAACACTTCTAGGAATGAATACAATTGGTGGTTTTTTTTATTATTATTAAGCGTGGTTGGGTATTGGAGCTCGGATGCTTGCCCATACTATACTCCAGTCACAAGTTTTCTTTTCTTCTCCTACGTAGATCGTATACGCAACCATCTTCAGTTTGATGATATCTTTGGTTTACTGCTCCGTGGATTTTAAATATAAGAACATGGACAGACTAAAACAAAAAAGAAAATAAGGATAAGTATTTCCTCCGAGAACTAGAGGCCTACTAACTCGACTTATTCTATATAGGGTAGGGAAGAGCCTCGGAATATATTCGTAATAGTCGATTTACGTGGATATGTTTGAGATTGGGAATAATTATTAATGAATTCAGTAGATTATCACAGTATTATTCCTGTCTCCATTTCTATTATCAATACGAGACAAATTTCAACACATCACAATGATCATGTCTTCGAATATATGGAATATTACCAAATGTACTATTACTTATCACAGTAATTATCACATTTTTATCATATTTTATCTTAGTTCTTTCTTTTCTCTACCACAGGATTTTAATTAACATAAACTCTTCTTGTTTTACTGAGGTTAAACAAGTTTACGTTCAATTATAATAAACACAACTTCTCAGTATAATTTCCAATATATTTAAAAATTAAAATTATTTAAAACTTCCGACGTTTGGAGCTTAATCAGTTCATTATCAAGAAATCATCATTAAGCGTAAATCTAACATTAAAGTATCTATTGTTACTGATAACACCATGTTGAATGACATTTTATTTTAAAAAAGGATAAGAAAAGGATATTTTAAAGTACAAGTATTACTTCTTATACTGAAAAGTTGTGTTTGTTATAATTGAAAGTAAGCTTTTAATTAATTTAATTCTAGGTCTTTCATATTTATACATTCGAAACAAATATGGTCAAAATCCTTCTCGCAAGTGCAAAAAAAATCGTCTTTAAGTTTAATTTGATGCAAGTACTTTGCTATGAGGACAAGGTCCAGTCTTAATCTTGTTATCATTGTATAAAATTGCCTATTAATATAAGGTATAGCTTTAAACTAAAGCACTTTTGGATGGATGGTTGTATCTTTGCATAATTAAGTTTTCTCCTTCGTGACCCATGTCTACTAGTTGATCTGTCTTTTTATTTTCGTTGATTCTTATATGGCTAGGAATCCATGCCAACTGTATTTCGGTGTCTCTTATGTGTGCTCTGTATAATAATTCAAATATTTCGATAACATATGGGCATGTCCGAGTCTTGAAATTAAATTATTTTATTATTTCGATTGTGCTCACAGAGTCTGTTAAAATAAGTGTCCTCGTTATTCCTTTCTACAGACAAACTCTGACAGAGTGATATGGATAAAGCTCCACCCCGAAGATGAATAGTATTTCATGAATATGGATATGTTCTTCTAATGCCAACGTAGGAGAGTAGATACACCGGGGTACTCTTTCCTCACGCAGTTTTCAACTTCTGCTCTCATTAAATTATTCTGTATTCTTTACTTATTCTGTATTCTCTACTGGACACCATTGTCTTGTTTCGTAGTTTAAGGAATACATTCCAAGATCTGTATCCTTGTAGATACATGGGGTAAAGTTATTTTCAGTATAATACGGCAAGCCTGATAAGCAATTATTTGAAGACAAAATATTGTAGCCACAGATAGGAGCATCATAATCCATATTCCGTGTTCTTGATCTAATAATGGCCGTGTAGAGTGCGCTCAGGATGAGTTGGTCCCCATCCCATTTCATCGAAACAATAGATTCCATGAGATTGATACCGCTTGTACATGCCCGTGCTATTTCGTTTATATGCAGCTTCCAGCTAAGTTTTGCGTTGATATAGATTTCCAGATACTTAAAATTTTCAGTATAATGTATTTCTTGCTGATCATATAGAGAGTATAGAGCGATCAAAGTTTCTTCTTCTCGTAAAGAGTAAGGCTTTCGTTTTTATCAGTGATATATAAAGATTCGAGAGCATTCTTCACACGTCTCATCAAAACCAAGATGAATTACCAAATCGTCAGCATACATAATAGCATTTACATTATGTTTCTTCATTAAGGCCTGGCATATATACAGGTGATTTTAAAAACCGGTAACAGACTTCTAGGGCATATGATACATGAAAAAGTCTTAATATACATGGGTTCGCAAATGCCTCCTTTACGAGGTATTTACGAGGACCTGCAATAAAAAACCTTTTTATTTAAATATTATCTACGCCACTGCTAGTTTTGTCAAACGGGCAGAATTTTTGGGTAAAGTATAGTCAATTATCTCTCAATTCTCGTACAAATGTTTGATTAAAGCAAGTTTTTGAGTAATCTACAGTTTTCCAAGCAGCCATATGACCACACTAATCTTGATGGATATTCTTGCAATAATAAATGTTGGTCATGTTGAAAATAATGAAATTGGCGTTCATGAAGTATTGTTCATACAGGTGACTATAAAATTTAAAGTTATTAAAATTTACAGAAACTTTGTTATTAAAATTTATACTGCGGACGTAAAAGATAGATTGGCAGGGAATGATGCCAATCTGTCTTCTGAGATGGATTGACAGTTGAGAGGGATTGCGAGGGAAGCGGGTTGGGTTGGCAGGATTTTGACAGGAAGGATTTGGGGGTGAACGTGGATAAGACGAAAATGATGAAGTTCTGTAATGGGGATTGAAGAAAAGCTGAAAATTGAAGATAGAAGGGTAACGTAATCTAGGAAGCGAGGACCTATACTTGGACCACAGAATAACCAGAAGTGACACTGGAGCTATCCCGCCAAAACTGGTGTCGTAAATGACGTCATAGTCACGTGGTAGTCCCCCTTATTGTAATTAATTTAAAAATATGTTTCTCAATTATTCGGTTTAAGTTATTGTCAAATTCGTAAATACATTTTTATTTTAAATAAATATTATTTGACATTACTTTGAATGTACATTAAAAATATGTTTATTCAAATATGCGCCTGTGGTGACGTCAAAGTCACGTGATGGTACCCCTTATTTTAAATCAAGGTCAAGAAACGAAGTGCCGCCATCATCAAACGAATCGGCGTAGTGTCACTTCTGGTTATTCTGTGACTTGGACTATAGATTCAAGGAGAATAACAAGGAGGGAGGACATATTATGCTAGCAACAAGTCAAATAGGGTTACGAGACCAGCTTGGCGATGGGGTGAGAGGATTTTTGGGGGAGATGTGGAGGAAAGTATTTAATGTTTGAGAGCTTAGTAAAAAAGCGTAGTTATGTATGGGAGAGCTCTTAGAGGATGTGCAGACCAGATTTTGGAGGTGGGTGTTGAGATTAGCTAGGAAGACTCCGAGATAACAGTTGTTAATTAACAAATTTTCTATAAATTTTTTTTCTTAAAAATTGTTGCTGTAAGCAAAGTTTTGTAAAACCTAATCTGATAAATAATTGATCATTTTAGAGAAAAATACTTTCCGTTTGGCAAAATTAACAGTGACGTAGAAAAAAAATTAAAAAAAGGCGTTTATATTAAAGATAATGTTTAATTTTAAAGAAACTTTGACGTTCTATGTCTCGTTAAGGAGAGGTATTTGCGAGGCCATGCATATTAACACTATTCACCTTAATTTCCCATGTATTACCTACTCTAGAAGTCTGTCAGCGGTTTTCTGAATCACACTGTATATTAAAAAGTATAGGGCTAAATGAGCTCCCTTGTGGTAAACCTCGGTAATTTTTGACCGACATTTTTGTAATCTGTTTTTAGTTCTATTTTTTTTCTGATATCAATCTGTCATCATAGCCGCGAATTTTGAAGGAGCACCAACCTCCTCGATAATTTTTACTAACGTCGGAATATGTAAATTGTTGTTCGCCTTCTTAATACTAAAACTGATAGTACCGATTTTTTAGATTTTAGAATTGTTTGAACTCCTCTGCTCTTTCTAAATGGAAATTGATAATCATCAAATATATTTCTGTTTGCAATTTCTCAGCTAGAATGCGTTCAAAAATCTTTCTACATACAGCTTTCTATCTTTCTAATATATTATAGCAGCGAAATTGGTCGATAGTTGGTTGCTTCCTTTGGATATTTCACAACCTTCTCAATGAGCACAACGACAATTACATTCCACTCGTTGGGTATTATCTCATTATTCTGTTATAAATGCTTTGCAGGTCAATTTTACAGTCAGTTGGAAGGGTTTTCAGAATGGTATATGAAATTTGGTGACATCCTGAAGCAGTGTGTTTCTTATTATGTATGGCTCTTTCTATCACTATTAATGTTATTGGACCTGAACACTCATTATTTGCTCCTCCGTTTGATGTGGTTCCTTCAAAATTAAATTCTTCCGTAGTTAGGACATATGTCGGGCATAAAATATTTAAAAATACCTCATTTCAATCATTGTCCGTTGGCGGTCAAAAACTGCTCTCTTATACATCCTGATGTTTCATCAAATGAGACCCATTGGACTGTTGCGGTTTAGGGAATTGGAAAAGTTTTTAAAATGGATATGTTTCTGCTATAATGGAACTTTTTGGATATTGCTTGAGATTAAGTTTCTGTAGATGGTGTTAACCACGAAAAAAAGAATTTATTTAATACAGTTTTAGCGGCAGGTTTAGTCTTATTACATAAATTTACATTTACAATATTTTATTCAATTATTTAGCCATATTTTAATTAAATTTATCCGTACATTTTTCACTAGCATCTTTTCGTCAATCATAACTTTTATGATTTCTATGGTTACGTATCATAAATTGAATTAGTAAAATTTTTATGTTAGAAAAAACCACATAAAATGGTAATAATTTATTATCTTTTGTACTTAAAATATAAAATTTGTGCGATTTGGTGATTCGATGATGTCCAACGTATTATTTGTTCTAAGATAAGTTTAAAAAATCAGTAATAAAAATTTTTCCTCTTTGTCACTCGACCCGGGACGTACTGTATGTTAAAAAGGATAACTTTGTAAAAGAGGATTATGTTTTATACGGCCCTAGCATCGCTGCAGCGCTTTTATTAATCACAACTATATTTCTTTATAAAAACTTTGAATGTGTTTATTTCAGAACGTTAAATATTGCATGCCGTGCAATACAGCACCTACAATTTTTAACCGATCGTAATGAGCTTTGGAACATACATTGTTTAACTTATTGGCTTTTGTTAATCTTTGTTTTTTCTATTTGTTTATGATAAAATTATCTAAATATTATTTAAAATGCAACAATTTTTAATTATTGATTTATTTTTTCAAATTTAGGTTCATGCAAAGCATATGATCGCATTTAAAAAAAAATAATTTTGTTTACTTCAATTAATTAGAGCAACCTGATCGTTGCATAGCGTACATTCATAGAGCTGCAAAACATTTTTTAATTTCAAAATCATTCTATAGTAAACTTTGTCGACGATATTATGATGTATATTATACAGATTTAGTACAACATACTTCAGTAATTCAAGAAGGAATTCTTTTTTATATAAAGGTAATGTCTACAAAATTGTATATGTTAAGATTGCTCATATTTTGTTGTAAGTAGTTAAAAAGATCGTCTGCACTTATATTCCACTCGTCAAATTTTCTTAAAATCATTACGTTTAGAGGTGGCGAGCCACTTCCATTTTCGATTCCATGCCGAACCGGATTCGGCAGCTTTTACTTTAATTACGTGTTTTCCCTCTTTATATTATGCTTCTTTTATACAGGAAAATACAAGACAAAAGGTTTTAACAAAATGAACACGAAAAACTTATCACGGGCCAGTAATTAAAGTTGAAATTAATCTTAAATGTCAGAAACATCTTTTAATTCGGTTGGTTACAACTAGATGGAACGAAAATCTATCGAAAAATAAGGACGGTAAACGACCGTTTAATATAAAAAGGAAGGTAAACACAGCGCTGTTAAACACCTGGGTACAAATACCGGGATATTTACCCAAGATATGTATTTTGAGGTATTTATACAATTAAAAAAGAAGTACAACAAAGACTTGTAAATATGGTTACAAAAAAAGTAACCATGTTTAATCTAAAAATACGAGTTCTTTTTTAAAATGTTAATTTTCTTGAAAAATTGGAAAATTTTCCGCACGTTTTTTAATATTGCTAAACACTAATATTTATAGTTCTAAGTCTAGTGTTAGTTTTGAAGCTATGTTGTTTGGGGTTCCGTTTTCAGAGAGGTACTACTAAATCTAAATATTTTTTGTTCTAGGTCTAGTATTATTAGCTCTAATGTTAGTGTGACTCTATTTTTAGTAGTTATTTAGTCTAAAATTGTTGTTTACTTATTTCAAACTAAATCTAAAACTAACACTAGAACTAATACTAGAAATATTCAGGTTTAGCCGTGCGTCTTCAGACGGCTAAACCTGAACGACGACTTCTCAATAATCGGGTTTATGTGTGTGAATAAATGTATTTTCATGAATATAATAGAATTTTTGTGAAAAAAAATATGAATAAATATACAAGTAAAGGCCATTCTCGTGACGGCTAGTTTGAAAAATGGTGGTCTAACATAGATCATCTGAAATTAAAATGAAAAAAAAATGTTATATATGAATACATCCGATGAATAATATTCGATGAATGTTTTCTGATAATAAAAAACAAGTATGAATCGCAGATCAAATTCCTTCGTTCAAGCACTAGCTTGAACGATGCAGTGGTTTTCAAGAATGTAGTTTTGAGATAATCGGGTTTAAAATTTCAAGAGAGGTTTGCACTTAAATAATATGTTTATCTGCTATCTTACGTCTTAGTCATCATATTCCAACATCATTCATTAGAATTTCTGAACAGCTTGAAGCTTCCGAAAGATCCAGCTGTTGCTGTCGAAGGAGCATTCTTCCTTCTGTAGTGGTCTCTTCCGCGCAATGCCCGCATTTTATCTGTGGGTGTTAGGTCCTGTGTGTACTCCTATTAGAGATGTGCACGTGAGTGACTTTATATGCCCGCTCACGATCAGGACCCATGCGGGCCACGCACGCTACTCACGTGAATATTATACACGAATTACGTGGCACACGCGTGGATCACGCCAATTCACGTGACTCACGCTGGGTTAGGTGATCAAATGTGAGAATCATGAGTGATTACTTGTTAATATGATTATTCAGATTATTATTAAGCAAGTTATAGATTTTTTTACAATAAACATGCATATCGCTAAAATCGTATTTAATTAAAAATTTATAAAAATTTTGACCTCAACATTTAGTGTTGCTAATAATCCGAAAAGAAAACACCAAGGGTAACACCAAGGGAAACCATAAAAACTTTTTCTTGAATCAACATGTATTATTACAAGCAAAAAAAAACGAAGTGTAGTGCAGAAGTTAGGTGTCTTAGGTATGATAGTGAAAACATAAAAAGAGAAATTATTAATATATAGCCGGTATACATATATAGGTTTAAAGCCTATAGATTAGTATTCAAATGAAGAAATAATAATTTGTCAAAATTATTTGGCAACAGTCTCGTACGCCGTTTCTCTAGTACATGTCCTGATGTGGAGAATGTTCTTTCGCTAGTTTTAGAACTAGCTGGTATATTTAGAATTCTATGGACTAATTTCTTTAATCGTGAGAGGGTTACAGTTTTTCCAAAATTCTAAAGGACATACATAGAATTCAGTTTTCCTCGCATATAAGTTCCTGTTTCGCCATCAATATTGTCCACTTCTTCCTCTTTTGAAGAATCTTGAAATTCGCCAAACAACGTTGAAATTGAAGTGAATGGTTCGTTAAGTTCTGCCTGTTTTTTGAGTCCATTTCCGGTTATTTCTAATTGGTCATCAATAGCTTTAGGTTCTTTTTCTAAAATTGACTGCAACATAGTTCGTATTGATAATTACACTTTTGCAAAATCTACAGGGTTTTTTTCAAACATGATCAATTCAAAGTTTGCCCAAACTTCGCTTTTTCCCCTAATATGCTTATAAAATTTATACCGTCCATCATCGGGATTCTTATCAATGTCACTTTCTATCTGATCTTTTGATTTCACAATCTTGCAAAAACACAAAAACGAATATGCAACGTAATTTTTGTGGTAATTTGTACGACACTGATGCAACTGAATTCAATAACTGCGAAATTTGACTGTGTGCCAGAATAATAAAGATAGATATTAAGAACAATAACAGAGAAAAAATTTAACATCGATCGATTTTGTACAACGAAAAAGTGGCATCTGCATACGCGATTTAAGGGCGCCCAAGCCGAGTTTCTAAGGAAGCGTCTATAAGACGCCAACTGACTTTTTGTTTTTTAATTCACCTTCGTCCAGTTCATACGCGATCTTTTACAGTCGAACGCTTTTTTTTTGTTATAAATCATTTGCATAGGAGTTTATTTAATAAAGTTATTTTAACAGTGTCTTAATGTCTTTTTTTAAAAAATCGGTTTTTATCAAAATCTAGTTTAGGCTCTTGATTCTATGAAGATTTAATTTTAAATGATATAAATTATAAACGTTAATAAGACGGAAGAAACGGATTATACTTTATATTACGAACTTTATATTACGAAACACATGTGGCTGAAGTTAGATTCATGTTCGAATCTCTACCAGATTCAGATTCACAAAATTACAGTTGACCAGATAAGTCTTGAACTTACTAATTGTAAAATCGTTTTCTAAAACTACAAGCATTATAGAAAGCTGCGGCTGCCCTGGATAATTCGAATAGACCCTTTACTAAGTTCGCTGTATACCCCCACCCTCAGATTTCCCCTCAGATTTGAATATTCTTCGTTCTTAATGGCACACGTAGATATTATTTTCTCAATAACTAGAGACTGCAGCACCCTGGGACTAGTCTAGATTATTGCAATAGTTAGTCGCTAGTTATTGAGAAAATAATTTCTAAGTATGCCATTGAAAACGAGGAATATTCAAAATTCACCCCTCGGCCCTTACGGCAAATCTGGTGGTCTAGTTAGGCTAGAACTTAGTCAAACCTTGCCGACAGACCCCCAGGGTGAAAAACTACATTAAATATATAATAGAAAAATGAAGACTTTAACGTTTTTGTCTTAAAGGTAAATGGTGACGTAAAAATAAAATATAACGTAAACATTTTGTTGAAGAAGTTATTATTGATTACAACTTTTGTACTAAAATACAATAAAACATTAATGGCTTGTATGAACCTGATGGGATGTTATGAGTTTATATATGTCCGGCTCTATATTTGTCAGTAGCAACCGCAAATCCCCCGACTACTAATTTCCAGTCTGCTTCTTTTCTTTATGACGAGGCTCATAACAGCACTGAATCCACGTTCTACCAAATACGAAGACGGAAAAGCAATCAACAGCTTCTGTACAATAACCCATAATGCTGGATATAAAATTGGAATCTGTATTTGTAACCAGAACTCATTTGTAGATAATTTAATAAATTGCTCCTGTACTGGCATGTACTCATCTGCATTTGCGCTCTGAGTTTGACTACTTACAAAACGGTCCAACACCCAGTCGGGAATATCCAAGTGAAGAATGTCTTCAAATCTTTGAGTAATTCAAACACGCACCTTTAGACAACCATCGTACTTCTGTGTCAAGTAGTGAACGAGTATAGTCATCATCATTTTCCAAACAAAGTTGAGCAAATAATCTCTCATTTAAGGCATTCCTTTTGATAGTGATTGGTGCAAACATCCACTAAGGTTTTTTGCCATCAAATGATGTCAATGAATAACATAATGTACCGATAGTACATTTGGTATGCCCTTTTTTAAATACGCCAGAAAGCCTCGGTGTCGTCCTACCATTGCCGGAGCACCATCAGTAACAACGGAGATGATATTAGTCAAGGGTATAGCTTTTACATCAAGAAATCTTTTTAATTCAATTTACTTTCAATTAAGTAAATAATGTTTCACCTTTCGTATCAGTTTCCAAACATTTAGCAAATAACAATTCTTGGGAAATTTTTTCTTCTTTCACAAATGTCACATAAGCTAAAAGTAAAGCCTCATTTTCAGGAAAAATGTTGACTCGTCAAGCTATATAGAGAATTGAGATGTTTTTAAGTAGTCACATAAATAGTTTTCCACACTCTGAGCCATTTCGTCGATTCTGCTTCGTACTGTATTATTACTCAATGTAATTCTTTTTATAATATCGTAAGCTGGTTTGTACATCACAGTGCGTATTAGCTCACTTATAGCTGGTAGAATAAGTTGTTCGCCAATAGTATGCGGCTTTCCGGACTTCGCAATCATTAAAGATATATTATAAGAAGCACGCAGTCCATCGTCATCTCTCTGAGATGTTGTCCCTATGAGGTCTTGCAATTTCGGTGTTTACAAATATATTTCTTTGAGTGTTTGAAAAAACGTTAAATCCTTAACTTTTTGTTACTATGGATTTTTATTATATGTTCCTTAAGCTTAGAAGGTTTCATTGAATCGTTTGACATCGTTTTATTACATAGAAGACAGAAAGGTAAAGTACTATTTTCTAGTGACGGAATAAAGCCAAATTTAATATATTCAACACTGTATTGTCTGCATTTTTTTCGGTTCACTCATACTGTTATCTGAAAAAAGGGCATAAAACGATACAGGAAAATACTTATATATATCTATAATTATAATAAATAATTCAAAATTAATTAACAACGGAATACACTAAAACACAGTAATTCGAAACATTAACTGAAGAAACTTAAAATTCCTTCAAAAATTTTAATAAAAAAGAAATCCTTGGTGAGTGTTACTGTGATACATAATTTTTTTAGTCAACTTAAACAAGAGAAGCCAGGTTTACACAAAAAAATTAACTGTAAATTTAGTCGTAAATTTAACAACTCGACAGTTTATCGACATTTTATTTATCTTTTGTTCAATCACGAATCGAATTCTTAAATTTAAAACTAAATTTACAGCCGAATTTTTTTGTAATAAATTTAAATTTAAGAGATATCAGTTTTATTCAAATATACTTACGCAACGAAAGTACACTATCTGTGTAACAAAACAATGAATTGTACTTCTTTTTGTCCAACACTCGGAAAATTTGTTGTATGCACGTCACATAACGCACAAGACAGAACTAAATTGTATACACTCACTAGTTGGTGCAAATTCGACGCTAAGAAAATACAATTACGTACAATTTAGTACGATAAAGTACAATAAAGTACAATACAATAAAGTACAATTTTATGCACCTGTCTATCTTTATATTTTACTTGGGATGTAAAAATTGCTCAGGGACCTCCAAACCGATTTTAATTTTCCGAAGACCCCCTGAAACGCCCTAGGTACCCCTTGGGGTCCGTATGGATCACTTTGAGAACCACTGGGCTAGAATGATACAAGAGAACCTAATGCAATAATCTAGGCTAGTCCAAGGGTACTGCAGTCGCTAGTTATTGAGAAAATAATTTCTCGGTATGCCATTGAAAACGAGGAATATTCAAAAATTCATCTCAACCGCTACGGCAAATTTGGGGGTGTGGTTAAGCTACAATGATACAAGAGGACCTAATGCAATAATGTAGGCTAGTCTCAGGGTGCTGCAGTCACTAGTTATTGAGAAAATAATTTCCACGTGTACCATTAAGAACGAAGAATATTCAAATCTGGGGGTAAATCTGAGGGTGGGGGTGGACAGGAAACATAGTAAAGGGTCTATTCGAATTATCCAGGGAAGTCGCAGCTTCCTATATCGTCTGTAGTTTTAGAAAACGATTTTACAATTGGTACATTCAAGACTTACCTGGTCAACTGTAATTTTGTTTGTTGAAACACATCTTTTTACAAATTGTAAAGAAATAATGGGTTTAAAATAATTTTGGTTGCAACAAATTTAAATTCGCTTCTGTTCTTGTTTAGCTGACTTTTATTATGACCGTTATAAAAATCAATGCTCTTTCAAATTGTTGTACAGTTTCCAATATTTCTGATAGTTTTTACAAACGTGATAAATAATACTGGTAATAATTATCGCTGGGAAAAATTATTTTGTGATAGATGATTTATGATAGGCCATCGTAACGAATTAAGTCCAGAAGTTTTGTTACGCATAAAACACAATAAACACTTAAACAGTTATACTACTATTATAGCTTAATTACTGTATACATTCGAGAAATATGAAAAATTAAATATCGATCCAATCGGGTCACGCCGGGTCCCGGCAAAATCAGCGTTGCTCACGATCACGCACGTTCACGTGAATGCTACAAAAATTGGTGCCCGCTCACGCCGGGTCACGCATGGCCCATTGTGACCCGGCGGGACTCACATAATTTGCACATTTCTAACTCCTATGCTCGCCAGCAGTTACAGTAAAGCTTCTGCACTTTCGTTGAAAAGAAATATGTTCAACTGTTTTCAATGCTCTGGGAATTATTTTAGGACATATTTTACAAATTAGTTGGTTGTAAGTCTCATTGTTGTCGCCGTCCCCGGGTGGCGACCGACGACAGTGTAGCCAACATAACTTTTTCTTAATTTTTTTTTCTGACACTGATTCGGATAATTGGAGTTCTACTGTGGTACTTTTTTTGTACTAATTTGTGACACTAATAAAAAATTAATGAGTTACTGGTTGCGCTGCCAGCTTAATATTAAACTAGTAGGAAAACTTAAAAAAAGACTTAAAATAATAAAACTGGTGAATTTGAGAACAGCTGAATTGGTACTAATTTCTACCACCAATAAAAATTTTGTACCATGCACCGTTGGGGCGAAATTGTTATTGTTAAGAAATTCGTAGCGCTGTTGAAAAATAGACAAAGGTGGATTTGAGAAGAGCTGAATTTGTACTAATTTGTACAGCGATAAAATTTTTTTCATTTCAAGTTTTTTGAAGTCAATATCAAGTCATCTGGTAACAGTACCAAGTCTTCTGGAAAAAGATCATATATGCTAGAAGCAGTATCGAGTCTTCTGGAAGCAGTTTGAAGCCTCCAGATACAGTATCAAGTTTTTTGGTAGTAGTATTGCAAGTCTTCTGAAACATTTCAAATATTTTGAAATCAGAATCAAGTCTTGCAGAGGTTTTATAGACTCAGTTGAAAAGTTTAATTTTCACTTTTTCGATTTTTTCTAAATATTTTTGTATTTGCGATTAAAAGTGTAAAAGAGGAATGTTGTTAAAAATAAAGTTTTGTATTGTAATAAAATGCTGTGCGCTTTAATATACAGGCTGATTTAAAAACCTGCTGGCAAACTTCTATGTCAGATGCTACATGAAGCAGTAAGATGCATAGTCTTAACATACATAGATTCGCAGATGCCTCCTTAACAGCATATAGGACGTCAAAGGTTCTTCAAATGTCTTTCTTAAAAATATTTTTTGTTAATTTAGTCAAACAGTCATTATTATTGACATTAGTGCCAACCTATGCTTAATTTGTTTTGAGTCAACTACAATGATGAAAAATTTACTACTCTGAGAATTAATTTCTATAAAATTCATTATTATGAAAAATTTTAACGAATTCGATAATCAAATTCTCTACAAATATGTTCTTCTTAAAAACAGTTACTTCAATAAGAATTGAAGGTAATTGATCACTTTAATAAATAATAAGATCCCTTTGACAATATTTCCAATGTAACTGCGTACAGGAATCCGTTGATTAAGATATTGATCCTTCAATATCACCGCGAAAATCAAAATCGCGATGATCAAATATATAAAGTATGGGATGGCCACAATTTGTTTTCGTGCGATAATCAAGGGTATTATGTTCATTTTAAAAGAAGCTTTAATGCTCTATATCTTGTTATAAATATTAAGGAGGTAGTTTTTTGAATCACCCGTATAAAACTACAATTTTACGTAATTTTCAATTTTTCTGAATATTGTATATTACAACATATTTGTATAGGAATAAACAATATATAGCAATATTGCTAAGAATGCTAACTTATGCTAGCTTAATATTGAGCTAGCAGCGCCACGAATTTCTCCTTAACGGTACATATTACAAATTTTTTATCGGTGGCACAAATTCAGCTCTTCTCAAACCCACCTTTGTTCTATCTTTTTATGTCATTTTTTAAATGTAGTCCTGCCTTTTAAAACTGGTCCTGCGTCACAAATTTCTCTTTAACTATAAATTTTTAATTTCTATAAATTTTTAACTAAGTACCGACTGTTTGGGTATTTACCCCTGCCCAAGGTCCGTAAAGCGTATTGTACCAGGACATGTCCTAGTCGTGACGTCACAAGTTACAGTAACGTGACGCACATTGAGCTTTATCTCAATTTTAGGTGAACAAACTTGAAATTTTCTATATAATTTTTAGAAAAAAATTAGTATAAAGTAAAATGGCATGATAAAATAAACGATAATATAATTTCTATTAAAAGAAAAAGAAGAACTCCTCTTAAAAAAGGATTCCTCTTTTTTTTATTTTGATTGAAAACACCAACATATCTTGATAATAACTCTACTACGATCCTAGTGTATTGGTTTAATAGTATCCAAAACATCTTTAGCTAGCGAATTATAATCATGTTTATAAGAAGAGAGTACGTAGTTAGCGAAAGCGCACCTCGACTCTGTTCCTACTGAGTTCCTATACAGTTAATTTGTCTATCACCTTGCCAGTCAGTTTACCAATTCTTCTGAGTCCTATAGTTTTCTTTTTGCATTCACGCAAGCGATGCTTCATTCTTTTTTGTACATGTCCTATGCACTCCTTTTTAATAATAATGTCATCATTGTAAGAAGCAGATTTGATGATCTCGGTATAAGTTTTACTGTCGCCATCACTTACGTAATTCACGAAATATACGCATAATATTTCTTTCGGATTTCTTATTTGCTTTGTAGTAGCTTTTTGTGTTGAAGAATTGTTTCTTTTTCTTGCTTCTTGACTTTCCAAAAGTTTTTCGGGACTCTCGAACCTTTATGAGAATCCATCTTCAACAAGAAATCACTAAGAAAATCTAAAGTATTGAGAATCCATTATCACTTCATATTATTATATATAAAATATCATTAATTGACTTTATACTACGTGATAAAAATTTTTATTCATGTCCTTAATCAATTTCGATTTCACAAATCATCTTCAGAAGGAGGCAACTACTACCTCTGTTTCATAATAAGTGAGCCATTTGCGTTTTCTGTTAAACTTATTGCCAATAAAATTTTTTTTTAATTTTATTTTTTATGTTGGTAATATACATAATATTCTTAATAACATATGCCATGATTTCAAAGTATTTGACAGTTTAACTTCTCACTAAACAACAATTAAACATCAAACAATTACGTGAAAGTTTTTTTAACACCAAAAAATTTAGAACGATGAGAAAACCGAATTTAACTAACGAAAAGCGAATGGCTATGGGTCAGTTTTTATTGCAACGTCAGAAAAATGGACGGCTGACAAAGGGAACGGTTATATCCGCAATTCAAAAATTCAGAACATCAAGGGCCACTATAAAAAGAATTTGGAAACAAGGTAAAGATTCTGTTAATAGTAGTAGTAGTGGTTGTAGTCTTGATGCGAATGAGCCTATGAATGTTAAGAATAAAAAACAAGGCAATTCTGGTCGAAAAACAATTGATAGGACAGAATTAATTGCCAAAATACCATCACTTGCTTATAAAAGAAGAGGCACACTGCGGTCATTATCATTTGGAGTTGGTATTCCGCCTACCTCGTTATGGAGGGTGCTAAAAAATGGCGAAATTAAAAGGCACTCCAATTCTTTGAAACCCCTTCTAAAAGAGAACAATAAATTAGCACGCCTGGATTATTGTCTATCATTTGTGCAAGAGAATGGGGAGTTTGAGGATTTGATGGATTACATCCATATAGATGAAAAGTGGTTTTATATCACTAAAGTAAATCAAAAAATTTATCTCCTGCCAGAAGAAATTGAGCCATGTCGTCAAGTGGCAAGTAAATCAAACATGACCAAAGTAATGTTTTTAGCAGCTGTTGCTGGACCGCGGTACGATCGTTACCGTAACCAACATTTTCACGGCAAAATAGGCATATGGCCATTTGTAGCACAAGAAGCAGCCGTGCGAAATAGTAAAAATCGACCTAGAGGTGCACTTGTTACCAAACCTGTGGATATCTGTAAAAATGTTTACAAACGTATGTTAATGGATAAACTGATTCCGGTAATTAAAAAAAAGTGGCCAAGGAGTTCCTCAAAAAATATAAATCATACAGCAGGATAATGCACGGCCACATTGCAATATTGAAGATGAGCAACTACAGGCAGAGTGTAGGAGGGACGGTTGGAACATTTCCTTCACTTTTCAACCGGCAAATAGTCCCGATTTGAATGTTCTCGATCTTGGCTTCTTTGCTTCTATTCAATCCTTACAACATCAGCGTTCACCGCGAAATATAGACGATTTAATAAAGGTTGTTGAAGAATCTTTCGAAGAAGAAACTAGACATACATTAGATAACGTTTTTATAAGTTTACTACTAGTTATGAAATCTATTATAGATTGCGATGGAAACAATAATTATTATATTAAAAACGCCATAGCGAATGTACGTGAACGTGTGGTTCCTTCTAATTTGATCTTTTTTGACGGTTAAAAGTTGTCGGAGTTGTGTTATATCAGTGTCGTTACACTCGTGATAAGCTTCTCCGTCCGTTTTCGTTTGTTTTTCTTCTGTTGATTGTACTGCATTAAAGTTATTTGTAATTGTCTCATTTGTCCAATTGGTTTCGGTTCGGGGTGTAAAAACAAGTTTCGATGCCGTCACCACAGTGCGGGGTATGCGGGCAGTTGGTGGGGAGAGATAAAGCAGGGATACACTGCGTGTCCTGCGATCTTTGGTTCCACGCCAAATGCGTGGAGCTCTCCAAGGCGGCAGCCTCTGCGCTCTCCACTCACGGGTCGACGTGGAAATGTCCTAGTTGCCGTTCTTCTTCTGATAATCGTAGGAGAACAATGTTACCGCATGATTTTAATCGTGTCACAGCCCCCGTCCCGACTCTTGATGCCGTTTATGAGATGGTTAGGGAAATTCGATCGGAACTTAGGGATATGAAAGCTAGCAATGATGAACTTATAAAGTCGGTGCAATTCTGCTCTGACCAGATTACCGACTTCGAAATACTCCTTAAAGAGAAGTGTAAAGTAATCGACGGTCTTTCTACAGAGAATGCTTTGTTGAGGAAGCAAGTTGACAATTTGTCCACTAAGATTGCGGACCTGGAACAGTATTCCAGGCGCAACAACTTAGAGATACAGGGTATTCCTGAAAAGTCGGATGAGAATATCATTCAAATTATTAATAAAATTGGCGACTTTCTTGAGATCCCGTTAAAAACAGAGGATATTGATGCCGTTCATCGTGTGCCGCAATTTGGAGATAAGAGCCGTCCAAAGAATATTATCGTTCGCTTTTGTAATCGTACAAAGCGCGATTCGGTACTGGCTGCTGCTGTCGTCAAGAGACGTTCCCTCCCTAAGGGATCCCGTCCAGGGTTTGCGATTGAGGGTTTATCACAGCAGTGTTTCGTTAATGAGCATCTCACAGTTGCTAATAAGAAATTGTTTGGCACTATTAGAGCCGTGGCTAGGGAAAAAAATTATAAATACATCTGGACGCGCAACTGTAAGATTTTTGTCCGGAAAAACGACAGTAGCCGTGTTATTCAGATTAACTCCGACGAAGATTTGCGTAAACTGGAATAAAAAATTTTTTTTTATCGCATTTAAATAATTCACAATTTTTTTTTTCTTCTTCTAATGATGACGCCAAACAAATCCATCTCTATTTACTATCAAAATGTGCGCGGTCTACGAAGCAAAGGTACTGTTTTCAGGACCAATCTTCTAAACGCGGATTTGAATGTTGTGGCTCTTACAGAAACATGGCTTTGTCCCGGAATTGAATCCGAGGAGTTTTTCTCCGACTTGTATGTTATTTACAGGCGCGACCGGTTTATGAACGTTGATGCGGGTGCTCGGCGTGGTGGTGGTGTTTTGTTGGCCGTTTCTAGGGCGATTTCCAGTGCGGAGCAACCGGACTGGTTTACAGGCGTTGAAGTAGTGTGTGTAGCTTTAAAAAGTGGCTCCTCAGTGCTTAATATATGTTGTGCTTATATACCGCCAAATGACAACGCTGCGCTTTCGCTATTCTCCCAATCCCTAATTCATGTGATTGAGCGACACCCTAATGAGGGTTTTCTGATTTGTGGTGATTTTAATCTACCGGAAATTGGGTGGTCCCTTGACCCCGCTTCCCGATATTGTATTCCGTCTAGGGTTACCTCTTCTAGAGCTGCGGACTTCTTAGATGACATCGCTCTAACCGGTCTGTATCAATTAAATCATTATTGTAATAATTTTGGTAACACTCTTGACCTTATTTTTACCAATACGTTATTTGACTGTGAGCTAGTTTTAAGTACTTTTGCACTTGTTTCAGAAGATATCGCGCACACTACACTAGATATTTCATGTAAATTTTCAATTTCTAGAAATCTATCTCATTGTAGCGAGTCGCTTTATAATTTCAAGTCGGCATCATTTATCGAAATTGATCGATTCTTAAATGAGGTACCCTGGCGGGATCGTTTGAGCGGTGGGACTGTAGACGAAGCTACCACTTACTTTTATGAAGTGTTATCTGAGGCATTTCGTCTTTTTGTACCGCGTAGACGAATCGTAGAACTCGGTTTCCCGTGCTGGTTTGCAAAAGATACAATAAAAGTCATACATGAAAAACGTAAAATGCATAAAAAGTGGAAGCGGTACGGTAATGACCTTGATTACGCCACCTTTTCCCTCTTACGGCGTCGCTCAAAGTTTCTTATCAATCGCGATTACCGAAACTTTGTTGTAACTAGTGAGGATAATATACGGCATGACCCCAAAAAGTTTTGGTCATTCGTGAGGAGCAGACGAGAGGGTTGTCACATACCTACCGAGGTTACACTCGATGGCGTTACTGCTACTGATGGTACGCACATCTGCGACCTGTTCTCCAACTACTTCGGTTCGGTATTTCGCTCATCGCGTGTTACGGGGGGCAGCAATGGTTTTCTCCCTGTAAATTCGTGCTTTTGTAACCAATCCCCACAGTTTGAACGGGCTGAGGTCTTGAAAGTCTTGGGAGCGGTTAACTCTACTGGGGGGCCCGGCGGCGACGGTGTACCTCCTGTTCTTATTAAAAACTGCTGTAAATCTCTTAGTGAGCCTTTAACAATTTTGTACAATAGATCTATAAGAGAGTGCGTCTTTCCGCAGGTATGGAAGCATGCCACAGTTGTGCCTATATTTAAATCTGGCAGTAGAAGTTCCGTCAAAAATTACAGGCCTATTTCTCTACTGCCTATATTCGGTAAAGTTCTCGAGAGCTTAATTTATAAACCAATTTTTTACATTGTTAAGAATGTTTTAGACCAACGACAGCATGGTTTTTTTGCTGGTCGTTCAGTAGAGACTAATCTTCTTGAATATACTAATTATATTTTGCATTCTTTTGACGATAACTGCCAGGTTGACTCCGTATACACTGATTTTAGCAAAGCATTTGATAAGGTTGATCATCTGCTTTTGTAATTGTTTATAGAATGTTTCCTTAATTTCAATCTGAAGTTTGATAGTTTATTTTTAATTATTTTATTTATTTTTTTTTACTACTGTTCATTACTTATGTTATTTTGTGTTTTTATTATTTTGTTTTGTTCTTATTCTTTCTAGTGACACAGCTTTTATTGGGTTCGTCCTGTGCTGTGTCCTATGTACATAAATAAATAAATAAATAAATAAATAAGCTTAAATATATTAGCAAGGCAAAGCTACGTAGAGAGAATCGTTTGCCTACTATTCGTTTGTATTAACATTTTGTAACATATTTTTAAGAATAAATATTAGTAGTATTTCTAAAATATTAAAATGGCTCACTTATTTTGGAAAAAATAAAAATCGCTAATGGCTCACTTATTATGAAACAGAGGTAGTATAAAATTTATAATGCAATATTATGTATAACTTGTTCAAACAGTAACTTACGTAAATTTAACCGAAAATCACTAACATTTAAAGCATTACTTAAAAAACAAATTAAAATAAAATATAAAATAAACTTCGTCACAAAATCAAACATAACCTGATATACAGGACGTGTTGATATATCTTGTATTGAAAAAAGAATCTTTCATAATGAAAAAAGATGAATATATAACGAAAACTACTTAATTTCTTAATGACAAGAATTTAAAGATTGTTCAGAAAGATCCTACCAATATATTCCACCAAAAAAACACAATTCTTATTAAGGAATCTAATGATAGCTTAATAAAATTCATCCCACACATATATAATCTTATATCTATGAACGCTAAAACACCTAGAATGTGCTCGTTAATTTCTGATATGTTTTTAAATGAAATACAAGTTAATTTTATTAATAACACAATGAACCTATTTTATAAAGATATACTCGTATGGGCACGATATGTCGATGACATATTCGTCATCATAGATAAACCGACTATAGAAAAAATCAACAACATACATACACTTAGCAGCAGAAGTCTGCGCACAAAAAACTTCTAACACTTTAACTGAAAAAATAAGGGTCATGATCTAATGTGATAAACTTCAATTTTTTTTATTTTGTGTATTAACTACATATAATTCTATTAACAAAATATGCATCAATAAAACAGAAATATTAGTTACAAAAAAAATTAAAATTAAAAATTCTCCAAATAATGCGTATGCAAAAATCTGCGTACAAATAAAGACGCCTTCTCCAAAATATACTTATTTACTTAAATACGTAGTTGGCGATGTACGCTTTCCGATTTAAATAAAAGATAATCGGTGTCAATTATATTAGCAGAGGCTTAGAAGCTAAAAGTTAGAATGGACACGAAAGGAAAGGAAATTGAATTGGGAGAGAGAAAAATTATTGTAAAGTTATGGAAAGAGGGAAAATCTTTTCGAAAAATAGGAGAAACTGTCGGCAGGTCACACTCTTCCATTCAAAGAGTAATTAATAATTATAAAGACACTGAAGATTACCTCTCACGTCCGCGATCTGGTAGACCCCCCTTTTTAACAAACCGAGAGAAGCGAAAAATTGTACAGCAGGTTAGAAAAGAACCTAGGCTGACGGCAAAAAAAAATAGTAGAAAATGTACAAGAAGAATTTCATAAAACTATCAGCAAAGATACGGTGAGAAGGACGTTAAAAAAAGCTAACTATCACAGTCGCGTTGCACGAAAAAAGCCATTTGTGTCAGAGGTCAATCGTCAGAAACGGATCGCCTTTGCAAAAAAACTCGTAGACAAGCCCATTGAATTCTGGGAGAAAGTTCTCTTTACAGATGAGAGCAAATTTTGCATTTTCGGCATTAAGCGTAAACAACTTGTATGGAGAAAACCTAATACTGCCCTTAATCCCGAAAATTTGAAAGCGACTGTAAAACACGGAGGTGGTGGAGTTATGGTTTGGGGGTGTATGTGCAGCAAAGAGGTGGGAAGGTTGGTTTTCATAACATCGACAATGGACCATAAAATGTATATAGACATTTTAAAAGAAAATTTGAAGCCTAGCACCGAAAACTTGGGCTTGGGGCCCGAATACTTTTTTCAACAAGATAATGACCCCAAACATTGCGCCCACAACACTAAGCTTTGGCTACTATACAATACCCCAAAGCAACTTAAAACACCTCCACAATCGCCGGACTTGAATCCCATCGAACACCTCTGGGATTTACTGGAACGCAGGATTCGGCAACACAACATAACGTCGAAGGAAACGTTAAAAAATGTTATGATTGAGGAATGGGCCAAAATCAGTTCGGACGAAACGAAGAAATTAGTGCACTCCATGCCTAAACGTTTAAGGGAAGTCATTAAACGTAAAGGTTATCCGACCTCATATTAATATAGAAACAATGATCTCATTTATGAATTTTTTATAAATACTGTCCTGACTTGTACGCAGATTTTTGCATACCCGTATTTGTAGAATTTTTAGTTTTGATTTTTTTCTGTAACTACTGTTTCTGTTTTGTTGAAGCATATTTTGTTAATAGAATTATATGTAGTTAATATACAAAATAAAAAAAAATCAAGTTTATCACATTAGATCATGACTCTTATTTTTTCAATTAAAGTATTACAAGTTTTTTTGTATGCAGACTTCTGCTGCTGAGTGTACATAAATAGCCTACATAAAAATATTAAATTTACTTACGAAATGGAGAAAGAAGGAAAATTGAATTTTCTAGACTTGACATTAATGAGAAATGGAAATAACATTGAATTTGAATACATCGTAAACCCATGCTGACAGATAGAATCATTCCTTTTGATTCATACCACCATCACTCTCAAAAATTGGCCGCAATAAACGCATACCTACATAGAGCCTTCAATTCAAATTTAAATAAAGTAAATTTTCAAAAGGAATTGGATATTATTCAACAGATAATAACAAATAACAATTTCCCAATAAGGACACTTAATAACGTAATACACAAAAAGCAAAGATCCATCAACCTAAAAGAATTAACATCACTCCAAGGACTACCACATGATAACGAAATCAAGAAATATAAGTCAATTACATACGCTGGTCATCTAAATTAAAACAGATCTTTAAAAATTTAATCTTACATTCTTTAAATATAAAACATTGATTTTGTTTTTAAAACTGACCACGACATAATGAATTCTCTTAAAAATAATAAAGATGTGATTGATATATTAAACGACAATGGAGTATATCAATTAACTTGCAATACATGTGGAGCTACATACATTGGAGAAACGGGAAGATGCTTAAGCATAAGAATTAGGGACAAGACAAAACTCTGCGTTCGGAAAAAATCTACTTTTTAATGGACACGAGTTCAATATTTATTTATTATTTATTTTATAGCCCTTTATTTAAACATGTTACATTTTAAATTTATTTATATTAACTTAACAAAAGGAACATCTCATGCAACTCAAATATAAACGAAAAAAAAAAAGAATTTAATAACAAAGTTTTTACCATTAAATATATATATATATATAATACTGGCATGTTGAGTGCACAAGATATACACCACTAATTCTGCTATGTAACAGTGTTGCGCGTAGTTTTACAACTTACAATGCCAGCACGCACTGATTAAGTAAATAGTTTAAATACTTTAGCATAACTAAACTAAAAAAAGTAATATTTTACTATTCTTTCAATTAAGAAACATAAATATGTTCTGGTTGATCCGAGGTATCATCCGTTCATCTTCTTGGTTGTTCCCTGTGGACAGGAGCAGACGTTTCGACAAGATCTCAATTGGCATCTTTAGTGCTTTGTCGTAGTCTCCTGTTGACCTCAGTCTGAATCCTCAGTCTGAGTCCTCAGTGTGTCAACAGGAGTGCATATTTCATAAACTTATTATATATTTTTTGGGGGAAAAGTACCTGAAGGAACGCTGTCCGACCGTTTTACGCACACGAGTCAGCCGCATAGACATGTAAATTTTAGCTCTAGTATTATGTGTATGATCCGTATCGCTCAGTGGCTCTTTACCGCCAAATATTCTGCCCAAGACAAGGCTTATATATAATAGAGTAACAGACAGCATTTGAGAATCCTCTTCTGCATGACTATAATTTTTTCTAAATGAGTATTCACAGTCTCACCCCATACAATAGGACCGTATAGGATAATAGATTCTGCCATTGCATAATAATAAGTTCTTAAAAAGGATGGGGTGTCATATGGTGCTAGTTGTTTTAATAAGTATAGAACTGATCTTAGTCGTTTACTTAGTCGTTTGTAATTGGTCTATTATTACGCCAAGATACTTTACTGAACATGTTTTAGATATTTTTGGACACCCACAGGTCGGAGACGAGCAAGTACATATATCATTATGTATTTTAAGGTGTTCTATATTTGTTGGTTGTGTATTTTGACAGATAGAAAAAGTTTTCTCGTAGTTAATAGTCAAACAATTTGTGTAAAGCGAACGCGTTATCTTAATCATATCTTCTACACCAGCCCGTTCCACCCATCCCCAGTCCGTTCCATCCAAGTAAAGCGAAGTATCATTAGCAAAAGAAACCATTTTCCCGTTTAAAGGTAATTCCAACAAGTCATTTATGTACAGCAGAAATAAGAATGGACCAAGGACTGTGCCTTGCGGTACTCCGAAAGACATTTCTCCTGGAGAACTTTTATAGAACTTTTAATAGAATTTATCTGTATAAGTTTATCTGATACAAACAAAAATACTAAACTACTGTACAAGAAACATACAGGACAACTACTTGAATTGCTAGAAATGTTCGAAATATCAAAATACCAACACCCAAATATCCAACTACTCAAACCCGAATATCCAACTACTCAATGAATAAATGGCTCCTACAAACATACCGATATTCAAGAAATAATAACAAAGGTAAACATATATAAACCAGGCTAATATTTGCATCCTTGTTTTCAATAAAAGATATATCAACACGTCTTGTGATGAAGTTTATTTTATATTTTATTTTAATTTTTTATAGACAAGAAATTATACTTGAGATGACATTTTTTTCTTACTTGCAGATATTATTTGCAAGAGATTATTTTTTCTTGGTTCAAATAAGTTGTTCTGTGTGTGAAGGTGTCTCAGGTGTATACTAGGACTCCACTAAGAACAAGTGGAGGACACTATCTACGTGTTGTTTTGATGCAAAAGTTATTAGATAACGGATTTTCAACGCCTGTAACTTCGTCATTTTCAATGGAATAATGGACATACAAATTTCAGGAAATATTCTTTATAAGTTGTACTCAAAGGAACCCTTTCAACCCAAAAATCGTTCTTTTTTTATTTTTAACTAGGCATGACCCAACATTTAATCCTTTTTCATTCTTATTTATTTCTATTTCATTGGATTTACTTTAAGAATTATGTTTAAAATAATTCAAGTTTCTTTAGAATTTGGTCTCTAAAAATGTTGAAACAATAATAATCTCAAAAACAATTTATGTAAAACAAAAAAAAAATTTTCAATCTTAATCCCCATGTATTTTAGCAAAAACGATTTAAACCTCGTTTTCAACTAGAAACTCGAACACCAGGAATTAATCGATTACCAACGTTCTTCAAAAGCTTTTAATATTACCAGATTTTAAAGGACTTAAAAGCCGGTTGCTTCAAAATCTGTCGCTTTACTTCCGGAACTACATTTCCTTTTGCACTCGCGGAAAAGTGTAATTAAAAATTCTTATAAATTCCCCCCTAAAAAAATTTATTCATTTTTAAGTAAGTTAATTTCTCTTTTTTAGGTTCGATAAAATAATAAAACGCGTTAACGAAATAGGCAAACAAAAAAAAAATTAGAAATAATAGCACGTTTTCGTTCGGATTCAATTAACACAATGAAGGCGTGTTGTTGTTTGAACCATCGCTGATAATATTATGTCATCTCAAAATGATAAATGTTAGCATGGAAATCAAAAATAATCGGTCGACGATTTTTTTTTGGTCGAAATTTTCTGGTTTTGGCGCAAGCGCATTTTATGGACGCTCGTCGTTTTCAACAAGTTTCTCACTTGAAAGCCGTCGCGACGCCCGGTACATTCTATTAAACGACAACCGTGTTCGTGTTGAGTGAGAAAACTTATTTAAATAAATAAATTATATTAAAACAAAAATTTATAACAATTTTTGAATTTTGACTCAAAACTTTTAAACTTACATTTTCGCAATAGTGATTTTAAGTTATTTTTTTTTTATTTATTCGAGTGAGATATTCAAGAAAATTTCTTCGAAATGTGATTAAAAGTAAGTAAAAATTAATTAATTTCTTTGATGAAAAAGAAGTAATTTTAATAAAAACGAATTTTTGTTTTAAAAATGCACGTTATGGGAATATGTGTTAACTTTACTTTGATGCTATTTGTTATAACGCAATAATTGTATAAGTTCCCAATTGATTTCAATTGATACGCAAGAATACAGTCAAGGTTTTATTGCGAGGTAATCTTTTCTTATTGCAATATCCAATCAAAAAAAGGTTTTCAATATCAGTTCAATAAGATTGTTCAATATCAAATTTACATCGATCTGATAATCAATAATGTATACTTCGTTCTAAGAAACAAATTCGTATTCAATGTTAAAAAGAATATTTAACTTACAAAAATTATTATTATTAATAATTCCTTTGCCTTAATCGGGATTAAGAAATTTTTTATATAAAAAATAACATTTACAAAAGCAAAACCTTTTAATTTAACCTACAAGAAATTGCCTCATTAAGTTCTGAAAGAAAGTGAGAAAAAGCTATATAGAAATATATAAACATATGATTTGAATTAAATATGATTCTCAGATAAATAATAATACATAATATAATTAAATATAACATCAGTTATCTAAAAATCTATGTTTTATAGAATTCAAAGTCACGATAGGGTTATTTAACAATGAAAATTAAGGTATTGAAAAAAGTGGACGAAAAAAAAACTGTGTATAAAAACGAAAAAGTTATTTCAATTAATTTTTTTTACGTCAAAGAATATACACGGAAATAATCTCTTTGAAACTAGGGATTTTATATAATGTTGACTATCACATATAGTATATGTATATCGGATGAAACACATTTCATATAAAATATTCATTATATGAAGATTAAAACATTCTCTGTCTATGTTTTTCAGTTATAAAGCAAGCTTTTGTTTTATTCTCTGTTGCAAAAAATAACTTTTATTTGAACAAATGTTTGTTTTAATTAAAGTCTTACAAAAAAATATCGCAATTAATATCAAGTATGGTAAATTGTTGAAAAAAATTGGTTGCATTGTATCGATTTTCGTCGATGATATTGTAGGAAATATGATCGTCTTGGCATGGAATTCTTTAATGGTAACAATAAAGCTGGATTATCTAACTTAACTTAATTTAACTTCTTTCTATCCGTAATCTCATTGTTTGGTCCCATACTGATAAATTGTAAATTATGACAAAGAACCTGGTATCCTTTCTGGCCAGATTATTGCAACTTCACTGCTCAAATGAGATATCAAGACATCAGTGAAGCTATCAGGCTATTTTTTTCTTTTATGAATAAAGTTTTCGTGATTTATTGAAGCACCATACCATCAAAACGAAGTAGTTTTGCCTGAAACTTGGCTAACTGCGACATACTCGCATGACTAAAAAAGTTAAGTAAGACCATGCCTAATCCAAACATTAATGGTTAGAATGATGTATTCAGACTCGTTACTACCATCTTCTGGTCATTTAGGAATCAGCTATTACGCATCTTCAAGATGTCAAACAATGTACGATGTAATTTTTTAAAAAACTTAAACTAGAGGGCGAGGATTGGCACAGATATAATATATAGAAAGTAAGACGCATACAACTGACAAAATAGAATCATCGTTTCAATACATAGACCGACGGCAGAAAAGAGGTGATATGTGAAGGTCGTATGAATACGGAATATTAAACCGATGAGTAGTTCAGTCTTCCATTCAGTCCTGAATAAAGCTGGATGAGAACCTGAGTTGTCAAGTCAAGGGAGCCCTGTGTAACGAGTTGGTAGATATAAGTGAACTGAATGAGAGTCCCAGTTCTCTATTATAGAGATACCTTTAAAAAACTGATTTTTTTGAGCCGTGGATGATACGAGACAACCCTCGTCTTGAGAGTACTGAAAAACGAAAGGAAGATAGCGACGGACAGTCAGCACATACTGGGCGTTCACACCAAGCCGCGTTATACCAGTCTATGATTTTAAGTCTATTTAATTTCGCCACTGTGGTGTATGGACCTTGTTTGTTGAGAGCCGATCAGCTTCATATTTAGCGATTACAAAATGCTTCCTGAGATTCAATTTTGGTATTAGGAACTATGATCATATATCTCATAAATTGGCCACGTTCGGTTGGTTGAACATAGATAGACATAGGCAGCTTTATTACGCCATTATTATCATATAATTTTAACACCAAAAATTTCTGGGTATTTATTGGAGAGGGTGAGTTAAGGAACTGATATACATAATCTCAACTTAAGATTTAAAGGTCTTCTTGCCCCTTCAGTGCATTAAACGGAAAATTTCAAAAGATGCTTCAGTTATCAGATAACTAAAGCTTGCAATGGTATCCCTGACGAAAGCAAGTTGTTTCCGCTGCCTCGATTAATGTTCTTATCTTTACACTCACACTAGAATCAACAACGATTTATCCTTTCTGTCCAGCGTAGTTCATTTTTTAAAACTCAGATTGATCCCACTTGACTCTACTTTATGTAGAGTCTAATTGAACAACGAGCGACATTGTATTTTCTTACTTGGCTTTTATTTTAAAGTATGTCTTTTGCAATACATTAGTTTTTTTTCCTTTTGTTTTTTCGTTTGCTTAATATGTGTTACTAATGATAACTTAGATTAAGTTAGAGCAGAACCCTTGAGTTTCTGAACTTTGCCTTTTCACCATTTATTGCTGTATTTATTTTCAGAAAACAGTCATCCAAGACCGGATGACTGTATAGCAGATTTTCCCTGATTTCGTAAAAAAAGTTGTGTTAGATTGACCCTAACACCTCCCCATAAAGCTGGCAGACTCACATGATGTTAAGAAGGGCAAAAGTGGGTTCATCAATGGAACGACATCATCTTCAGTGATGAAGCAAAGTTTTGTTTATTGATTTTTGTCAAGGTGCTATGATGGTCGTAGTAAGGTACGACGATAGCAAGGGTAAAGACACATTGCATTCCAGGCACATTAAACGCCTTTCATGCAGACATTGCAGAATGCCACTTTCCAGCAGGATAATGCAAGCCTTAACACCCGGCATTACGATTTGAGGGACGATATGTGCGATATCCTTTACGTTCATTCCAGGTACATTAAACGCCTTTCATGTAGACATTGAAGAATGCCACACAACAGGATAATGCAAGACAGATTATGCCCTGGCCTACATAGTTAGCGGCCTTGGTGCTAACTGAACATGTCTGGGATATGATGGGACAGGGACTAAGATAAGTACCCAGACCTTCTGAATATTTGGATAAACTTCGACACCGTCTAGAGGTTACATGGAACGATATAACTAATTGGTGGTGTATTTCATGAAAAATGAGTGTATATATTCGTTTGGCAACGAAATAAAAGTTGGTCTTAAAGGTGTTATCAATATCACCAGCAAAAAAGAATTGTCAAGTCCAAAAAAATATGCGTATTGTCATCTGATGAGATGAAAATACGAAGAGATTATCATTTGAAAATAAATTAATACAAATTTCTTTTTGCACTTTTACTGGTTATATTTGAGTAGTATTTTATAAGTTTTTACATGTTTCGCCCATAAGTTTCGCCTATTTCTGAAGATGCCCACAAGATATGGGCGAAACATGTAAAATCTTATCAAATACTACTCAAATATAACCAGTAAAAGTGCAAAAAGAAATTTGTTTTCATTTATAAACTGGTTAAAATGGATTACCTCTTCGATTTTAGATTACCATTTATTTATGTACAAGTTTGCATAATGAGAAGTTTAAGTTGCAACTGAATTCAGGCACTTTGTCCTCAGCAGATCCTTTGTTCTTCCGTCTTTTGGTTAGCTTTAGGGTTCTTCCAGCCATATTATCCTGGAGACAAAGGTTAGAATTTGTTTTGGTTGTGCTGTCTTGATTCTACTTATGCTAATCTAGATATCTCAAAAAATGGAAAACCTTAAGGTTTGGAGGGCCATATAATTGCATAGCGCGTTGTCCTCCTCACTACATCCACTGCAGATGTCGGTGGTACTTATTTCCATGTTCCGTAAGTACTTCTGTAGATACCAATTTCCAGTGATCATGACCAAATATAATCCAAAACATTTGATAAACCAGTAGCTCAGCAACATCTTACGTGTTTCCTCTTTTTGAAGCTCCATTAAAGACTTTATTGTTGGGCCGAATAATGACCCTGCGATTCCGGAGATGCGCCGTCCTCAGCTTTTCTCGCCAATTAGTCCGCTATCTCATGAACCTTATTTCCCGAATGACCCTTTGTTCAGCAGATCTTACAAAGGTTCTTATGGCAGGGTGAAAGCAGGGCTTGTCTTCAATTAGAATATATTATAATTTTCTTGTTGCTAATTTTCTTGGCGAATTTTCTCAACCATCAGAGAAAAGACCACCAACTTCGCTTCGAGCGATTAGTAACTGGATGCAACCCATTTTCTTTGATTATTAATTTAACAAAAAGTAGAGTAGAGTAAATAATATAAGGACAACATAAAGACTCTCGAGAAAGAACGTCAGCATTTGGTTTATCATTAGAAAAACAAAAGGCCATTAATTAAGTGACAACAAACACTCCATGTAGTGTATCCCCGGATCAAGTTACAAAGAGGAAAAAGAAATTACTACTGATTTTTCAAACTTACTTCAGCATAAATAATGCATCGGATATGTTCAAATCACTAAATCACAAGAATTTTAATTATACCCATTTTTATGTAAAAATTGGTCTCTTTTCAACAATGAAAATTTTCCAAGTTCAATTTATGATATGTAACCAAAGAAACCTAAAAATTAAGGTTCTCCAGTATATTAGATTTCCATTAGACTTAGAATTAGGAATATTTAGGTTTAACCATCCTAAGAGAAGTGCGGCTGAATCCAAAAGTTTTAGCTCTAGGTCTTGTGTTAGTTTTAGTTTTGGTATTAGTTCCACTTTTAGTTGTTATTCAGATTTAGATTATTATATACTTGTATCAAACTTTCTAGCTCTAGGCCTAATTAGTTCTAGTTTTAATTCTTGTTTTATAGATTGTTTTAAAATTTTCTGGAACTAAGAGTATAATTAATACTAGACCTACAACCAAGTTTTCCCTAATGTTTCTAGTTCAAGATCTAGTGTTAGCTTTGAACGTTAGTGTTGGCTCTATTTTTAATTGTACAGATTAATCCAAAACATTTTGAAAACATTATTTGGTTTAATATGATCAAAAGGAGACCTTCAAGACCACCTAAACCCTTTAGAATTTAAATACAAACTACTGAACTATTTGCTAGGGAAAGATTATGGTTCAGTCTTGGAATCTCGCAATATTCAGCAGCTACCAGAAGCAGAAAAGGAGCGTGATGATGTCGATGTAAAGTATGAAGCACTTTGCTGGATATACAAACTGATCTGGCCAGCAACCTGCGGATAGGGAAAGAACATTAGTGAGAAAAAAACGCAATGAGGTTTCTATTAGTTAACACGGAACAGATATACCACGTTTACTTATCCGGCCGATTGGAATTGATATGGTTTTCTTTATCTAACTAACTACAATCCTATGCCTTGTCCAGCCTTGTCGAACATATTGAAAAACCCTATCCTCAGGTCGTTGCAGTCAAAAATATCGTAGAAACGGACATAATTAGCCCTACCGTTTTAGTCGTGCGAAGGGCGGGACAAAATGATTTTATACAAATTAGGAATTTATCTATTCAATTTTATTAAATATGATATTTTTTGAGATTTTAAAGGAAATTGCTTTTTATTTTAACAAAAAATCAAAGTTTCTCGCATTATTCGTAGCTTTAATCTTATATTTGATCTTAAATTCTTATAGTCAGATTATCTGATTAATTTTGAATATTATTTTCTAACCGTAAATCTGTATTGGGAATTTAAAAATATTTTTCTCTACTTGTTAGACACTTTCTAGCTTTTTCGCAGAAACCAATGATATCATTCTTAGACAGGCGTCGAATCAACCGAGAAATACGAAATATCTGGTTTTTACTAATATTATAATATTTATTCTCGTTCTGCTGGAGCGCATGGTGGTACTCTTATACTCGCGAGATCTGACTTTCATGTGAACTCAGTTGAGTTGGATAGATTCGCTAAGGATATGTTGTTTGAGTGCTGTGCGATCCGGTTTAAACACTCAAATCAGAGTTATGTTTGCGCTTGTGTTTATAGGCCTCCCTCAAGTTGCTTTGACGCTTTTATAGATATTTTAGCTTCAATGCTGGAGTTTTTGTATTGTAATAATGATTTTGTCGTGCTTTGCGGGGATTTGAATGTTGATATAAACAATGATACTATGGAATCTAAAATCCTCGGCGATTTGTTTCATTCTTATGAACTGCGCGGAGATACGACGAAATATACTAGAATTTGTTGTAACTTAAATGAAGCAGTAAGTAGGTCAACACTTGACTATATTGTAACAAATTTATCGCCGTCTTTATGTTCTTTTGATGTTTTTGACGGAAATATAGCAGACCATTTTGTCTGCTCCTTGGTCTATACTGCTCAAAGTTTGCAAATTGAGGATTCCAACCGAACGGTTTCCATTTCTAAGCGGAGATTTTCCTATAATAATTTATCTTAAATCATAAACTAATTTTGTTCGATTGGGATTCTCTCCTTGCTGTGAATTTGAATGATGTAAATTCCTTGTACGCCAGTTTTTTTGAGACATTTCAGTATTATTATAACTTATATTGTCCGACTGTTAGAAGGGATACTCCTGTAAAAAGTGGTTCACATAAAAGATGGGTAACATCTGCGATCGTACAAGCCGGGCAGGAACTAAAAAATTTCCATTGGTTACTAACAAATGGTTTTTCGGAACTTCGAGCGGAATATAACAATAAAAAAAGAACATATAGAGATTTAATTAACCAGGCAAAGAGAGATTTTTTAGTAAATAAAATTAATAATTCTTCAAACAAATGTAGAATGCTGTGGTGTTGCATCAACGAGCAGTTGGGGCGTCATCCGCAGAGTAGTCCTGTGGTGTTGTCTATTGATGACAGGTTGATAGATTATGTGTCAGAGTGTTGCAATCATTTTGGCGAGTATTTTTCATCTGTAGTTCAGGACAGATTGGTGGCTACTTACGGGTCATCTTTGTCACTATCTTGTACGCTGGGTGACTGTGTGGGCTCTTCTTTGTATTTTGCTCCCGTTACGGATACAGAGGTCTTCGATGCTATTAAAGGCTTGAAAAATGTTAAAGCTGTTGGATGGGATGATGTTACTGTTGAATGCGTCAAATTTGTGAGTGATAGCTTATGCGTGCCTTTGGCCAAGATTTTGAATCGGTCAATTGAGTTAGGGGTTTTTCCTGACTTACTGAAGGTGGGAAGGGTAACGCCTGTTTTCAAAAAGGGTGATGCGCATAGTATTGAGAACTACAGGCCTATTTCTATTTGTAGCGTGTTTTCAAAAATATTCGAAAGCGTTGTTAAGCGGAGATTGTTGAGTTTTTTTGATGCATTTCGAGTAATGTGTCGATCGCAGCACGGATTTCGAAGGGGCTTATCAACTGAGACCGCTACTGTCGATTTCTTTTCATATGTCTATGAACACCTTGACAAAGGTAATTATGTGGTTGGTCTTTTTTTGACCTTTCCCGAGCTTTCGATTCGTTGCCTCCAGACTTCATCAAAGGAAAAGTTATACAATGTGGGTATTCGTGGAAGTCTGCTTAAATGGTTAACTTCTTTCGTTACAAGTCGTAGTTTGAGAGTGGTTCTGTCGGGAATAGCCTCGAAGGACTCACCTGTAAATCTTGGCGTACTTCAGGGTTCCATACTGGGTCCCTTACTGTTCTTAATTTTTGTAAATGATTTACCAAGTTTTTTCGAGAATGTTCATGTGGTGATGTATGCGGATGACACCTCTATCGCTATTGCTGCTCGTGATCGGAGTGAGCTTGATAGGTTGGTTGGTAGCACTGTAGAGCGTTTTGTGGATTGGTGCACCCGAAACAGAATAATCTTGAATGTACAGAAAACTGTCTGCGTAAATTTTCATGTTCGGCGACCGCTTTCCATAGAACATCTTGCTGGGATTCCTTTACAGAAGGAAGCCAACTTTTTGGGCTTGAGCATTGATACCGAAATGAGTTTTGGACCACATATAAATAACGTATGTAAAAGATTAAATTCGTCGTATTTTGCGTTGCTCAAGCTCAAATATTCGTTGGACAGGACGTCACTCCTGGACGCATATTACGCGCTTTGCTACTCACATATTTCATACAATATTCTTTTGTGGGGCAGAAGTTCTCAGTGGCGGCGTGTATTTGTGACTCAGAAACGAATAATCAGATTAATTTTCCAATTACAATGTGGTGAATCCTGCAAGGAAGTTTTTAAAAATAATAGTATTCTTACCTTCCCTTGTATCTATATTCTCAAAGCTGTGGTGTTTGTCAACGGAAATCGTGAAAGATTTTTGGGCTCTGTTAGCCAGTATGAGACGAGACGTGTTGATTTGCCGTTGTTGCGACACAAAACAGCATTTTTTGAGAAAAGTCCGCAATACGATTTTGTAAAACTATATAAGTTACCTGTCTTAATAAAAAGCATCACCGCTCCTCGTGCATTCAAAAATAAAGTTAAGGCGTACTTGATCGAGAATGTTTTTTATAGTTTACGGGAGTATCTCTGTGGGGTCACGGACTTACCATAGGCATAAAGATGTATTTAGCTTTTTCTTTTTTTTTTTTCTTTGTGTATTTTGTTATGTGTAATAATGTATTGTATGACTTATCTCCAACTACAGTTATGTGGCACTGAGACTAATAAATTATTATTATTATTATTATTAATTTACTTCATTTCTTGAGCTAGATCATCAATCTAGATTAGCTAGAATGTGGTTGGGTTAGGGTTATTAGCAATTTTGCTAAAATTTGTTGTGCTATTTTCTTAAAAGGCAATATAACACGCCCGAAGAAAAGTTATTTATGGTTAGAGCACTTATACCGATTTTTTAAAATTCCATTTTTCAAACATTTATATCAAACATTTTATCATCGCATGGAGTTGCGAAATAAGTATGAACTACTACCATCAAAATAAATTATTTGTAAATAACATTTCATTGGAATGTTCCAACGGGAACACATTATCATCAGAAACTGAATCTATAGACAGGAATCGTTACGAATGAAATCATTGGGCCTTTTTCTTTAAATAGAAATTTAAACGGCAATATATATTTAGACTTATTTTAAAACAATGTTATTCCTGCAATTCAAGAACGATTTGATCTTGGTAATGTTTGGTTTCAGCAAAATGGCTGTCTTGCTCACAACACCCCCTCATTAATTCTTTAAATAACACTTTTGAAGACAGATGGATAGATAATTCAGATCGTATTAAACAACGATTTTTGTGACCTTTTTAAGTAATTTTATTTACGGGTATGGAGAACTACTGAAATAAGCAATACAATTGCACTGGATGCATTTGCTATCATCCGGGAAAATTTTTATAACTGGTTGGATTACTGTTCAGCTCAAGAGGGAGGTTTATTTGTACATTTATTATACCTAAATAGATGGGCAGAATTTAAAAATTTGATTCATTTGAAATGATCTGATGCTTCATAAGTAAGAAAACTACTCGTACTGTGTACGACGGATTTATTTTCTGATCTTATCTAAATCCGCTTTTTACATAATTTTACAAATTGTGGTTAATGAAAATAATTGATAACTAAATTTAATAAACCGTGTGCAGTCTGTATGTATCCTAACAGGGATGGCACCAAAACTACTCTCTTTGTGACGTAATTCATAAAACGATTGCATTTTCGAATGGTTGAATACAACATAAAGTTAACTAAAAGATACTACTAACAGACTTCAGATTGAAACAGACAGATTTAAGTCATAGTTTTACATCTATCTCCCCTCCAATCTTGAAATCCAAGAAGATCAGTGTGTTGGTTGAGTTTTTGGAAGTCTTTCTTCTTTAAGTTTCAATATAATATATCCAGTCCATTTCAACTTCTATATTCTAATGTAACATTTCCTATGCTATAGGTCCCGACCCAAATTTAGGTCACGAAATGTATAAAATTGCAAATTTCCTAAACTAATACTATTAACAATTATCAATTATAGGCCTTGTAATTCTTTTCTTGTATTTTATAGGTCGCAACACAAAAAAAGGTGTGAAACGCTTTTTCTTGTGCATTTCAAGAAGATGGTATTATGTTTTTTTCCGTCTCTCTAGCTCCGAATATTGATTATGTCTTACGATATTAAACTTATACTCTTTAGCGGGGATTTGAAAGGGCCATTGCTGGGATCTAAATTTTCTACAAGTTTTGTTGTCAGATTCTCATATATTAATATTATTCTCGATATCTGTAGATCTAATAGCAAAAATACTAAACACCAATATTATTAGTAACAAAATTTACTAAAATTTTTGTTGCAAAACTTATTTTGTAGCATGATCTATTTACATATTAATCTAACTTTTAATAAAGCGAAAACCAGTTTTTTTTAAGAAAATTTTGCAAAACAATAAAAATTTTCAATTAATTGAACCGCTATTTTGAACCGGTTCATCAACATTGCTTTCCAATAATATTGTTCTGAAAATTGTTCCATATTCCTTGACATTTTCGTGTCTTTGCGTCAAATATATGATTTACGAGTATTTTCCTATGGTGCCCAAGAGTTCTATCTGTCTTTATCTCTTCTCCAGTAAAAGTGCCGATCTTTGTCTACATTTCTCTTCTGTATTCCACTTAATCGTCGCTTTTTCTCTATCCTCCTGTTTGGCTCCTACCATTCATCACATATATGTTCGATTTTTCAACGGGCACTTTTGAGATAAAATTTAAATGTACAGGAAGTTAAAAATTGAGAAACCATGCCTAAGTTAACATTCTTAAATAGAATTCCACACCCAACCCAACCCAAAACAACCCAACCCAAGTGAAGTCAAGCTTTTTTTTTACGAGGTCGGGGAAAAGTCTGCGAATTTTTACGAGGCATCTGGGATGTGGGGTTGGAATTAATAAATTAAACCCGACTCACTAAAAACTCCTTTCCTAGTCCTCTCCGAAATCCGTCTGGAAACATTTCTTCGAAGTGCTTATGAAGATCAACTTAAAGCAACCCAACCCAAGCCAAACCAAGCTAAGTCAACAAAAATAAACTCGGTCTAGAACAACATTGAACATAGATAAATTTAATTAAATATTAAATAATTATTAAATATTTTAAATTTTATAAACATTAATTGATTTCTTGGTAGTGATAATATTTTCATTTGTAGAAATATTTGTATTGCAACAACATTATAAGTTAAGTACATTAAAAGAATCCATCATACTATCTGGAGCGTCGAAGTCTAATAACAAACCAACTTTATGTATAAAATTCCTTTTACGATCAGTTTGTAATAATCGCATAATAAAAAAAAGGCGATTTTTTTTATTGTTCTCATAAAAAGCGTGGTCATAAAAATATTTTTGTAACCCATTGGAAGCTGGTGTACAGTGTTAAACCAACAAAAAAATAGAATAAAAATAGATTAAACGTCACCAGACATTACGTCGTTAGTTGTCCTTTATACACAACATAGAACATTAAAATCAACTAGCTGTCTCCATCTGTCCGTTTCAATTTTAGTTGAAAAGAATAAATCGAAACATCATAAAGATCCTTTATTTCAAATGGTTAAAAGTTAACCGAATATGGTAAAATTAATTGTTGGTGTTGGTTTGTGGTTTATTGACCCATATCGAAATCGGCTAATTTCAAGTTCAATAATTACATAATTTGAAATTTCTTGATAAATTTTAATTTGTATATCGGATGTGGTAAAAATTACAAAAGCGCGCAAATTGAATTTAGCCCGAAACACAGTTTTGAAATTCCTGCAACATCCTGATAATCGACCCGCATTGTTTAAGGACACTTTGAATATTAACCTAACAATAACATCTAATATTAAACCCCAATATTAACTTAGGTGTAATAAATTTTATACTTAATATTTAAAGTATTTTGCTTATATGATGTTTCAAAAATTGGATATTTGACACGTTGTAGTTAGGTAATACAAAAGATTGTGGTGGGAATTTAATTTGAGCCCTAAACTTCGATACACCAGAGAAAATAGTTAAATTTTCCATCTCGTCTCAAACACCACAACCAAGAGAAGGTGATTAATCTCTTTAAAACGCTGTTTAACCGTCGAATTTTATTTTTTTTTTGCTCGATATTTTCCGGAAAATACCCCAACGAGAATGTTCGGATGAATAATAACTCCATTGAAATTGAGAAGTGGTCTTCACTGAATACATTATTCATTCTTCGATCGATACATCGAGACTTCACGTTATGTTTATAAATGTTTAATTTAATTAATATGAATTTAAGAACTCGTTTTTTGGATGGTTTCCAAAACTGATAAATTAACAGTTTAAAATGGATACAACTAACTTTATACGTCAAATTTTGAAGCAAGTCGACGTGAAAGATTTAAATTACACCATTCAAATCTATCTCCTTCTAGTGGTAAATCCAGTGGAAATATATGCGGTCCTGAGATAGTCACTCACGTCACGCGTTTGCATAAATTCAGAACTTCCATCATAGACGTTACCGTAAAATTGGAAAGAAAAAGGTTCGTTTTTATTCAAAGTTCATTCAAAATTGAGTGGAAAGTAACCGATGAAATTTTTAATTAAAAAAATAATTTGACGATGCTAAAGTGAACATTTATTGTGGATATCAATTATTAATTTTATTGGGCAATAAAGTGTTGATATTATTAGTATAAAAATTACGATCGCAGTACAAAGTCGCGGAATGGCGTAATTAAACGTAACTATCTACTTAAGTGGAGGTTACGATTTCTTATTAGAAATTAAATCATAACTTGATTAATAATTCAATCCATTAGTTAATATTTGAACTCTTGATACATTTCTATCTTTTTCTAGATCTAGATAACTGAATTTCCAAGTAACAGATCAAACTAACTTAAGGTCACGTTCGTCTGCATTGAAACACTTACGATTGGTATAACTTAGTATAATTAAGCAATAAACTTGTCATGCTACAAATGGGGCATCTTGTAATCGCATGTAATGAGATTAATTTCCCTAAAGCTTATAAAATGTAAAGGACTAGATAAGAAAAGATAAACCAATACGAATTAAAATTTTTATCAATACCTTTAAAAAGCTAACAGAATATATTAGATTCATAATGGGTGACATGAGGCGTGTTTTGGGTCAAGAGTTCTCAACCTTTCTACGCATACATATTGCATATTATTCGTATGAGTGAAACTTGGGTCGGTCAAGCGAACTGAATGTCATTTAGTCTACAGCGCGACTAAAAGCATCTTTCAAAAGTAAACATCATCAATAAAAAGAGGTGTTGATGAAAAGCTATTAGAACCACTGTGAGGGTAATTTTTAATCGTTTGTAATGCCCCATCCCATTTAATCTGTACGTTTCAAATTCGATATCTGAAACTACACTCAGTTTCACATGAAATACACCACCTGTTAAGAATTACACTACAGTTTTGAAAGCTCGGTAAAATAATGCTCTATTGACATCTACTAGGATGTATAAGGCACTCGACTTGTAATGTTTATTGAAAATTGGCTTTTTTGAATATTGTAGCGCCTCGCCAGCGATCTTGGTGTAGTGAGAATAAAGTCGTCTTATATAAGACTTTATGTATTTACTAATAATAAGATATACAAGAAACAATTTCGCTTTAAATCACCGAGATCGCTTGTGGGCGATGCACTAGACATGAAATATTAACACGAAATCGTATATTTTGGAAAATTGTGGCGCCTCGCCCGCAAGCGACCTCGGCTGAGTGAGAATAAAACCGACTTATAGATCTTATATATTTACTAAGATATACAAGAAACGATTAATACGAAATCGTATATTTTGGAAAATTGTAGCGCCTCGCCCGCAAGCGACCTCGGCGGAGTGAGAATAAAATCGTCTTATAGGAGATTTTATATATTTACTAAAATATATAAGGAACGATTTTCCCTCAAATCGCCGAGGTCGCTTGCAGGCGTAGGGTTGGATACGAAATATTAACACGAAATCGTGCATTTTGGCAAATTGTAGCACCTCGCCCGCAAATGATCTCGGCAAAGTGAAAATAAAATCGTCTTATATGAGATTTTATATATTTACTAAGATATACAAGAAACTATTTCACCTCAAATCACCGAGATCGTTTGCGGGCGAGGCGCTAGATATGAAATATTAACACGAAATCGTATATTTTGGAAAATTGTTGCGCCTCGCCCGCAAGCGACCTCGGCGGAGTGAGAATAAAATCGTCTTATATGAGATTTTATATATTTACTAAGATATTCAAGGAACGATTTCACCTCAAATCACCGAGATCGCTAGCGGGCGAGGCGCTAGACATGAAATATTAACACGAAATAGTATATTTTGGAAAATTGTAGCGCCACGCCCGCAAGCGACCTCGCCGGAGTAAGAGTAAAATTGTCTTATAGCAGATTTTATATGTTTACTAAGATATACAAGGAACGATTTCACCTCAAACCACCGAGATCGTTTGCGGGCGAGGCGCTAGATATGAAATATTAACACGAAATCGTATATTTTGGAAAATTGTTGCGCCTCGCCCGCAAGCGACCTCGGCGGAGTGAGAATAAAATCGTCTTATATGAGATTTTATATATTTACTAAGATATTCAAGGAACGATTTCACCTCAAATCACCGAGATCGCTAGCGGGCGAGGCGCTAGACATGAAATATTAACACGAAATAGTATATTTTGGAAAATTGTAGCGCCACGCCCGCAAGCGACCTCGCCGGAGTAAGAGTAAAATTGTCTTATAGCAGATTTTATATGTTTACTAAGATATACAAGGAACGATTTCACCTCAAACCACCGAGATCGTTTGCGGGCGAGGCGCTAGATATGAAATATTAACACGAAATCGTATATTTTGGAAAATTGTTGCGCCTCGCCCGCAAGCGACCTCGGCGGAGTGAGAATAAAATCGTCTTATAGGAGATTTTATATATTTACTAAAATATATAAGGAACGATTTTGCCTCAAATCGCCGAGGTCGCTTGCAGGCGTAGGGTTGGATACGAAATATTAACACGAAATCGTGCATTTTGGCAAATTGTAGCACCTCGCCCGCAAATGATCTCGGCAAAGTGAAAATAAAATCGTCTTATATGAGATTTTATATATTTACTAAGATATACAAGGAACGATTTCACCTCAAATCACCGAGATCGCTTGCAGGCGAGGCACTGGATTTGAAATGTTTACATAAAAACGTGCATTTTGGAAGCTGTCCGCAAATGACATGGGTAAAGTGAATATAAAACTATCATATAGGAAACTTTAATCCCCTTGGACTGGTACTTAAAAGAACTGGTATTCTATATGATAGAAAACAGAGGTATCTGCCGATGAATCTAGCCAATCCTGATGCTATTAATGACTACTTTATTAGTCGTGCACCCAGAAATAACAGTCTGGACAAGGGATTGATTGTTTATTATTCAAGTACTATTTTAACGAATACTATATTCTCGTTCAGTATGCGACTGATGATAATGTGTATGCCGAAATTTTTGTATGCCGCACATTAGTGAATATCCTTAACAAAAGTAAAGAATCCCACATTCTACTCAGATCTGCGACCTATCAGTGTCTTACCAGTTATGGAAAAAGTGATGGAAAAATTAATGTTCATGCAGTTAAATGAATTTATTCGCGATAACAATTTATTGCCAATGACATAATTCGAGCGAGGGATAAAGGCAAAGTTACACTGTTATATCTGTTGAATTATTCTGAAGCCTTCGACCGTATTGATCATGATATATGATCAGCAATTTTCCACCATACTGGGCTGGATGACAATTCTAACAACCTGTTATCTGATTGTTGTCTGTCGGTAAAGGACAGACAGCAAACAGTCGTGGTTGATAAGTTTCACGGGACCGCGTTCGGTGAATTGTGGGTGCCTCTTATATATTCCATATATACAAATCGATTCCTGCGCTCGATTAAGCATTGTCAAAAACATTTTTACGCCGACGAATCGCAAATTTACTTATCATTTACAGAGAATGACTTAAATTTGGCAGTTGCTCATTTTATTTCAGACTTGGTGGACTTGGTTGATGTGTCTCGCCGGCATGGTCTAGATCTCAATATAGCTAAGACGGAATTGCTTTTATTCTGTCCCAAAAATAAAGGAGAGATGATTAAACAAAATATTCATATAACGATAGATTGAGTGAAGTTGTCTTTTGGGTCATCGGTTAAAAACCTTGGGATATAGATTAATGAAGATTTAACGTTTGTAGATCACGTATCAGCTTGTATACAGCAGTCATATGCTCGATTAAAAATGATTTATACTTCTAGAGCCTCTCTTAACATAAATAGGAAAAAGTTGTTTTGTTGTATTCTCCTTTTTTAACTCTACTTTGTCTTTATTACAAAATAATTTCGACACATAAGCTACCTTATCTGTATAACAAAATAACTTTGAGAACTGATGTACACTCGGTAAATATAAGATTTAAGGGAACATTAACGCCTCCGAATCATTCTTTTGAACTTTTTAAGGAATGTGACTCTTATCAAATTACTAAGGTATACAATAATTTACTTAAAGCATGTGCCGAGTACTCATCGGTCATTTCATTTAAAAAGAAATATCGCCGACACTTACTGGCATGTCAATCGTGAGCCCTCTTGCCCTATGAATGTTACATTACATTACATAATGTTATATTTTTTTGTTTGCTTGATGATCTGTTTGAGAGATTACTGTTTGAGAGATTAGTGCTGGTGGATTATGGATGCGTCGAGAATTATCCTATTGTTCTTTTTTCAGTAATTTTTTTGTAGTAGGTTTTTATGTGTTCTTTTTTTTGGGTTAAATGGAAGAACGGGGTTTGGCCCGAATTTCGCCCTTTGCAAAATATTGTTATTTTGTTTTCTTTTTATATATACTTCTATACTTTTTATATATAGTTTTGTTCTTTTTATGTTTATTATTATTATATATTTACCAGGATATAAAAGAAACGATTTTGCTTTAAATCGCCGAGGTCGCTTGCGGACGAGGCGTTGGATATGAAATATTAACAAAAATCGTGCATTTTGAAAGATTGTAGCGCCTCGCCTTAAGTGATCTCGGCAAAATGAGAATAAAGTCTCTTATAGGAGACTTTATACAGAGTGATTAAAACAACCGCTGATATACTTCTAGGGCAGATAATCAACAGTCTTAATATATCAATTATCAATCAATTGATCTCTTACAAATGTTTGATTAAAGGAATACTGTTTGAGTAATTGACACTTTTCCAAGCAACTATAGCACATAGACAATTTTTTTTTAAATCTCGGCCAAAATTGGAAAAAAAAATTTTAGTAGTCAATTGATTGTTTAGTAAACAGTTATCATGCAAATAAAACGTCGATGAAAATGGAAATTTCTGATTATTTTCTTTTTCGTTACTTTTCTTAATATTTCAAAAATTTATCATGGAATCAATTGTAGTAAGTAGAATTGTATAGTATACAAACATCGAAAATTCGTTTTTCAAAAGTAACATTAATATATTAAGTGGATGTATTAAGTCAATTATCTTGAAAACGATCAACTCATTTTAATAAGAAAACCCTTTTTGTTTAAAAAGGTACACAGAATAACAATTTTTATTCAAAAAGTTAAAAATGTTATGCTTCTTTTCGTCCGTAAGGAATATGATATCGAGCACCATCTAGTGGCTTACTATAACTGACTTCATAATCTTCCTTCTTATGCCAAAAAACCTCCATATACCAAATTTCAATTGTATCGAATGAAAAACGTGCGTAATGTAAATATTCATAAATTTGAACTAAAATTAGAACTAACACTAGCACTAACACTAGAACTATCACTAAAACTATCACTAGGACTAACACTAGATCTAAAACTAGAAAATTTCGGGTTTCGCCGTGCGTTTTTTGAAAACATGTTTGACGTTTCGGATGCCATGTTGCAACCTTCCTCAGAAACTGGTTCTAACTGATTTAACTGATACAGCACTAGAACTTCTAGTGATAGTTCTAGTGTTAGTGCTAGTGTTAGTTCTAATTTTAGTTCAATTAACACCGGTCGTGAAAGCCTTCGTACTTATATTCATAAATTTTATTTGAACAGCCTTTATCTGCAGAACAAAGCGTTTATCGATCTGTTTATATAAAGTCGAAACATCCTGTATGTGCGGTTATAAGAAATGTTGAACAGATTGGAAATCATATAGATGCAGTTGATGTACGTGAATCATGAATCGACATCAAGTCTTAGATTTGCAGAAACTTGTCAGGAATGTAAAATATTATTTCGGTGTTCTAGCATAACGCCATCTTCCGGAATTATTTTTTTATCGCTTTTAATCTTCTATGGATATTCTCAAAACTTTGATTTGGCGTACTTTGTACAAAAAACTCTTTCCTGTATTACGTGAAACAAATGTCACATGCCCATTACTTAGATATATATTTGTCATTTTGTGAAAAGAATATTTAGTATTCATCATAGTTTCATTGTAGAGAATGTTTAATTTTAAAGAAAATTTGACGTCCTATATTTCTTTAAGGAATCATTTGCCAGCCCATGTATATTAAGACTATTCATCTTCATTTTTCATGTGTAAGCTTCTTTAGTAGAGTGTCGGTGATTTGTATTAACTACGATATATAGTTGTACAAAAGTAACAGTTATCAGTTGTAAAATTGTACCTGTACCGAAATAAACATGTCATTTTAATTGAGATGATATAGTTTTTATTACATATTCTGATTCTACACACCAAACTATGGTAACTTTGATATATCTTATCAAAGTTACGATCTTATCGTTTTGCTGCTTAAATAAATAAATACAGTCAATACAGATAATACCTTTGTGATAACATTTAGATTTCTCCACTTTGTTTGATAAAAAACCCTCTGTTGATAGCAACTTGCCGAAACATGTAAGGGTATACATAAATCAATAAATTTTAACATCAATGATAAGTTAAAAAGAAAATTTCATTTTCACCTGATTTTCTAAAATAGTATACAGCGTACACCCTGTATAGTCTGAATGCGTGTGTCTAGCGCAATGAAATTTGGTATGGAAACAGTACTAAGGTAACATAACTTATTATATATACTTATTAATTACTAAGTAATATAACCCTCACATGGAGAGCGGCGTAACCCTATTGGAAGAGGATTCAGCAATGGTGAAGGTATCCCCGTGAGCAGCCCGTACCATCGCTAGACCATGTGGCATGAAGTACTCTTCCACATAGGTCTGTACAACACACCTGATGTCTATGACCAGCTCATTTTCCGGATCTGTGTCTCATCAAATATGTTTGCGATCCAACAGGGTTTTGCCGCTCTCCAAGTGAGAGTTTGGTATACTAGTTCAGTACTACTTCGTATCATATTTCATTTTGCTAGACACACGAGTTTCGTGAGTTATTTCCAACAGCGTAATAATGTCTCACTTATCCCTTAGGGAGGCGCAAGTTAGTCTTTTGATAAATATTTTTGAATGTAATATTATGCTATTAAAAAAGTTTTATTTTATTTGCTATGTGAATATGTAATTTTGATTTAAGATTTTAAACTTATAAACTTTCCCCGTTCATTAGAGGTAATGAACAATTTCGCATTAAACAGCCGAGCTCGCTTACGGGCGAAGGGCTAGATATGAAATATTAACACGAAATCGTATATTTTATGAGATTGTAGTGCTTCGCCCGCAACCGACCTCGGCGGAGTAAGAAAAAATTGTCTTATAGGAGACTATATATTTAGTAAGATATAAAAAGAACGATTCTACTTTAAATCGCCAAAGTCGTTTGCGGGCGAGGCACTGGATATAAAATATTAATATGAAAGCATGCATTTTGGAAAATTGCAACCTCTCGCCTGCAAGCGACGTCGACGAAGTGAGAATAAAATTGTCTTGTAGAAGGTAGATATATAGGTAAATATATAAAGATATTTACTACGATATAATAGGAACGATTTTGCTTCAAATCGACGGGGTCGCTTGTGGGCGAGACGCTGAATATGAAATGTTAACACGAAATAGTGTATTTTATAAGATTATAGCGCCTTGCCAGCGAGCGACCTCGGTGGAGTGAGAATATAATCGTCTTATAGGGGACTTTATATATTTACTAGGATATAAACGGAACGATTCTGATTTAAATCACTGAGGTCGCTTGCGGGCAAGGCGCTGGGTATGAAATATTAACACGAAATCATGCATTTTGGAAGACTGTAGCGCCTCGCCCGCAAGCCACCTCGGCAAACTGATAATAAAATCAAAAAATAAAGCTGAAATTTCTTAACTTGCTCTATTTATTAAATTTACAGTCAAACTAATTTCGGAGCTAGCTGAATCCTTAGTGAGAACTGAATTCAAAAAGGAAAAAATACAAATTGAGAACGTATCTTTTTTAAAAAAACACATTAAAATATGTCAAAAATATAAAATCCCAAAACAAAATCTAAAAAAAAATAAACAACAAATAAAAACATAAAGGTAATATATTGCAATGTTGATCTTGTACATCAAAGACATAATTAATACATCAAAGATGTAATTTTGATGTATTTTTAAAATAACAGTCTGGTTTTTTGGAATTTTATATTTTTAACATATTTTAATGTGATTAAAAAAAGGTACTTTTTCAATTTGTATTTTTTCCTTTTTAAATTCAGTTGTCGCTGAGGATGGAGCTAGCTCCGAAACTAGTTTGGCTGCAAATTTAATAAATAGAGCAAGCTAAGAAGTGTTAGTCTTTATATTTTGAATAATTCACTTGCAACATGGATCTAAATTCAAATTCGATAATAAAATCGTCTTATAGGAGACTTTATATAATTTCTAATTGTAAGATATATAAGTAGCGAAGAGATTTTGTAGTCAAAATGAACAACAATTGAATGAAATTAGAAATTATAATTACGTAGTCGCCTACTCAGAAAAAGAAATATGTATTAATATTCGCTAAACACGCGGCGTTTCTATCATTTCCGTGTATTTAAAATTTTATCCAATACCGTAAAAAGACGTTGATTGAATTTACTAACCCACTTTTCAAAAATTGTTTAGATTCATTAACGCGTTCTCGAGAATAAACGATTTTTTTTTAAATTTTGAAGTCCTCTGACGGTGGAACGAAGTAACTTTGGATATAGATAGGTTAACTAAAATTGGCCTATTTTGAGCCAAGGAATCTGTGGCATTCCGTTGTACACGCATTTTAGAGACAGCCTATGTATTTAGTAAGATATACAAGGAACGGTTACACCTCAAATCGCCGAGATCGCTTGCCGACTAGACGCCGGGTTTGGAATGTTTACATAAAATCGTGCATTTTGGAGGATTGTAGTGCCTCGCAGGCAAGCGACCTCGGCAAAGTGACAATTAAAGTATCTTGTAGGAGACTTTATTTATTTACTAAGATATACAAGGAACGTTTTCACCTCAAATCGCCGAGACCGCCTGCGCTGGATATGAGCTATTAACACGAAAGCTTGCATGTTGGAAGATTGTAGCGCCTCGCCCGCAAGCGACCTCTGCAAAGTGATGGTAAAACCGTCTTATAGAAGGCTTTATATATTTACTAAGATATCCAAGGAACGATTTCACCTCAAGTTGTCGAAATCTCTTGCGACCAAGACGCCGGATATGAAATATTAACACGAAATCATGCATTTTGGAAGATTGTAACACGTCGCCCGCAAGCGACCTCGGCGGAGTGAGCATAAAATCATCTTATATGAGATATTATATATTTACTCAGATATCGAAGGAACGATTTCACCTCAAAGCGTCGAAATCACTTGTGAGCGAGACGCTGGATATGAAACACTAACACGAAATCATGCATTTTGGAAGATTGTAGCGCCTCGCCTGCAAGCGACCTCGGCGGAGTAAAAATAAAATCGTCTTATAGGAGATTTTATATATTTACTAAGATATAATAGGAACGATTTCATTTTAAATCGTCGAGGTCGCTCGCGAGTGAGGTGCTGGATATGAAATATTAACACGAAACCGTATATTTTGAAAGATTGTTGTGTCTCGCCCGCAAGCGAATATATAAGCTCGGCAAAGTGATAATAAAATCGTTTTATAGGAGACTTTATATATTTACTAAGATCTACAAGGAACGATTTCATCTCAAATTGGTTTATTGCCATTACAATTGGCAATAAACCAAGCATCATTTAGTCTAATGTCAAAACGTTAAATAAGAATTCCCTTATCATTCAATTAATTAAATCATTCAATCAATTAATTAAAGTAATCGTGATTAAAAGCTTCATACAAAAGCAACCATCATCAATAGAAAGAGATATCGATAAAACCTATTCGGAACACCGAAACTAACCACTCTAAAACATCAATTAGTACGCGAGTGATAGTGTTTAGTTAGCAACTCAGAATTTATTGAAGTCATTTATAAATTATGGTATTATAATATTATGGTATTAAAAAAGTTTTATTTTATTTGCTATGTGAATATGTAATTTTGATTTAAGATTTTAAACTTATAAACTTTCCCCGTTCATTAGAGGTAATGAACAATTTCGCATTAAACAGCCGAGCTCGCTTACGGGCGAAGGGCTAGATATGAAATATTAACACGAAATCGTATATTTTATGAGATTGTAGTGCTTCGCCCGCAACCGACCTCGGCGGAGTAAGAAAAAAATTGTCTTATAGGAGACTATATATTTAGTAAGATATAAAAAGAACGATTCTACTTTAAATCGCCTAAGTTGTTTGCGGGCGAGGCACTGGATATAAAATATTAATATGAAAGCATGCATTTTGGAAAATTGCAACCTCTCGCCTGCAAGCGACTTTATATATTTACTAAGATCTACAAGGAACGATTTCATCTCAAATTGGTTTATTGCCATTACAATTGGCAATAAACCAAGCATCATTTAGTCTAATGTCAAAACGTTAAATAAGAATTCCCTTATCATTCAATTAATTAAAGTAATCGTGATTAAAAGCTTCATACAAAAGCAACCATCATCAATAGAAAGAGATATCGATAAAACCTATTCGGAACACCGAAACTAACCACTCTAAAACATCAATTAGTACGCGAGTGATAGTGCTTAGTTAGCAACTCAGAATTTATTGAAGTCATTTATAACTTTTACGATCTTTTTCGTTCTTTTCATCCTCTCCTACTAAACCAAAAAGCTATAAGCATTTACAAAAGAAAATTTATCTCACACAAATAACCTTACATTATTTTTCGTGAAACGCAATGTCATCAAAGTCATATTTCTTCAACTTACTTCAAATTGATAAAAACAAGCTCATAAAGAATCAAATTATTTAATTACTTTTACGATATTATTTTATATTCAATGAGGGGCTCCGAAATAATACCGGTTGATTTACATCTTAGTTTAAGGTTGTCAAAACTTTAAAGGGTGAATGCAAATTTCCCGGCGTGGTTACGAATACAGGTTTACGGGAAACATACATCCAAAAGAGCTTTTCGTAAGAACTTTGAGTTGGTGTATCACGTACTTCACTTTATAAATAGTTTGAAGCCGTGAATTAATAATGTTACTTTGCATACTACTCTATATGCGATTTCTAAAAACTTTTATTTATTTTAGATTAAAATCAAAGGCCTATAATAGCGACTTAGCGACGTCAATTTTGACTTCTTCAATAAATATCAAACGCAATTAAAGTCGAATCACGGCGCATTAATTGGTGTCAAATGAACGGAAAGCAATTACTTTCCGATTGAATTCCGTGACGAAATCGAACATCGCCGGATTTGCGAAGAGCTTCGCGGCGAATAACTTTCAAAAAAATACCACCCCCCTTTTAAGATGACGTTATAAAAACTTCCTTTCATACATCCCTACATTGTATTCACGCAAATCTTATCATATTAGCACAAAGTATCTTTCGTTTAACATCCACTGCGTTCGCGTAATTTATGGAGATTTACAATGTAAAGGTTCTTGTCGTCAAAATGTCGTGTATAATTTATGTTTAGCTTGTTCCCTTTGAGAGTATAACCCAACTATTCGCACATATTGCGGGTTAAAAGAAAGTTGCGTCAAAACTAATAACGAGTTCAATTTAAAGTCGTGTGAATGTTATTTTGGTGGTTAATGAATTTCACAATTTTCAGGATGAAAATTATTAGTTCGAGGGGTTGTAAAGGGTACGAAAGAGACTTAAAGGATTTACAAGCTAGATAAACACAGAACGTTATTCCCGAGGGGTCGGATATAATGGAAGATTTTTACAGTCGGTTCATTTGCATTTCTCACTCCATTACGAAAACAGTTCGTCTCGCAACGCAGACTTTTAAGGGTGTAAACCAAGTTTTAGTCGTTTAATTTGAAATGGTTAATGTAAAATAACACCATTAGAATTAAGTGTTATTCATTTAATAAATTTGCATTTTCTTCTATCTTCATTTTTTCCCTCTTGTTCTTTTTTACTTATCAACTTATCAATTTGTTAATTTTGAATCATTCTCAAAGGATCTCCTAGTAGGTGGACTGCTAATTGGTCACATCTTTTTGTGGTATTTCGAATTAACAAATTTTTAGCACGTTGTTATCTCATTTCCTTACATTCTTTCTTATGTCATCCTACCATCTTTTTGGTGGTCTTCATGGTGGATTCCTGCTGAGTTTTCTTCCATTGCTATACGCAGTTCACCCATTCTCTTATGACTCAATCCTCTTCTTCGTTATTTGTTGAATAAATTTGACACCCATTACAAAGACCCTCATCTCAACCATGTATTCTGTTGCAATCTTTATTAAGCAGATTTCTTCTTCTTTTCTTTCTTTTGTAGTTTTAGTAATTTAAAAGTGAAAATATACACGGTTAGTAGTTAATTTATGTAAAAAATTACACGTCCCGTTTAAAATGAAGTTTATTGGGTCGAGGGAAAATTTCATAATGTCACGAACCATTTCAGTTTAGCGGAATTTAATAATTTCTGGATTGCAAAGTTGTGCTATTTCTACTCGGAACGTACAAAGAAAGTTCTTTATGCCTTACGGCTGCAAAATCGGAAAACCGGGTTCCTTTTAAAGAGCCCGTCGCCCCATTCGCAAAAGGGGTCGGTCAACTTGACAGTTTAATACGTATTTAATAAATTGCCCTCATAGTAGTTGGTGGGTTCAGTGCGAATTAAGCCGTTTCGTACGCCGCTGGAGAGATCGTTAAAATCGCACGCGCTGTTGATTTTATAATATTAATTTGTTGTATCGTTTCGGTTTATTAATAAAAAGAAAAAATAAGCGATAACGAGAATGAACATAATCGTAAATTATTCGTTTAAAATGTTGTGTTTCAGGGCGGAGGATGTATACTTGCCGATACCAAAATATTTACTGGCCATTTGTTTATGTATGCCGACGAGAGATCAATGATTATCGCTTAAAGACTTTTTTGTAACAACAAGACCAGAATAACCTCGAAATAACTTTTGGTTTAGTAACAGGTTCATTGGCTAGACGGACACCGACTCCAAATTATTCTGATTTTTGTAACTAAAAAATAATTTAAAACAATTCGTATTAATTAACATTTAAATATAGAGTTGTTTTGAAATGGTAATCTTTTGAATTCCACTTACAAAGTACGTGATATTCCAGCAGTTATGATTTTAAAATCGAAAATTCACAAACAAACATTTCTATCTACTCGTTTTGTTGCTATTTTCCGTGGTACTATCTATAAACGATCAATAATACGGCTAAATCTCAGACTAATAAAGAGAAAGAGATTGAGTTTTAAACTAGACATTAGACTTTAACATTAAAACGTTAAAATTGTCGTTTTTATAAGGTCCAGTATATCTACCTTTGGTTAAATTTAACTACTGGATATTTTCCAGGGTTACGATAATTTCACTTGCCATGATTGGCTATTTAACCAGTAACCATGCTAAATATTCAATAGTTCAATTTAACCAAAGGTGAATATACTGGGCCTTAGACAAATTAAATCCTTGATGGTGCCATATATTTTCAATTAGGAAGGTTCTGCAAAGAAATAGTTTTAGTTTAATAAAAATATACCACAATTTAATGCTAGATAACCTCAGTTACTGCTAACATCAAACATAGAACAATAAACATTCGGGTTTAGCCGTACATCTTTTTAGACTGCTTAACCTGGATGTTTTTAATTCATTAAAAAAACGATTATTATTACTAGAGTCCGGAATTTTATGTACAAAATTTGTGCAAAATATGCGCATACATATGTAGTAAATATAATAAAATATGCAATATTCGTATAAAATATGCAGAAATTTAGGTAAAAATATGCATGCATTTTGTACTACTGTTAAAATAGTATATTAACTTTATTATACATAAAGGGTATTATTTAATACCCTTTAATATTTTTAAAATTTTTTAATTAATTTTTTTTTCTTTAATTCTTTTAATTTTTATTTTTTGGTATTTTCTTAATAGATTCAATTTAAAATAACATTTTAAGATTTCAAAATTCTATTTTATTTAAAGAAAACAAATAAAATATATTTATAAACAGGCGATTACAAAGTTCAGCATACATAAAAGTCGATATATGTATGAACAGGGGATAAAAATAATTAAATGCCTGCAATAATGTTATAGTTTACAATTATATATTTTTCAATATTTTCAATATAATCATATTTTCATATTTTCATATAGTCGTCTATCAGAATCTCTTTGTACCTTGAAAAACTTCTCTCCACACTTACAGATGTTATGGGTGCATATTCAAAATTTGGCTCAATATTAATCTGATCATTTAAATATCGACCTATTATTTTAGCCGTCTTTGATAATATATAACCATAATTTTTTTTAATACTTCATGAAACTTTTTATTGATAATTTGGCAGACTTTACCATTAACTTTTTTAATGCTATCCTCAAATTCCTCTGTTAATGCAACAGACTCATTTAATGACATAGCTTGCATTTCTAAAATTAAAATAATCACTGTTGTTCAGCAAGACGTTCGATTCTATTGCTCATAATTTCTTGTTAACGTCACTAGCTGCCGTTGGATTTACTTCTTCATGTTTATCTTGCTTTCGATCTTATCTTTCCTGTCGTTCTTTGTGTGTGCGTGCTAATTCTGAGCTCTCATCTACTTGTGATATTAGATGTAGTGTACTCCAGGGCAGCTTAGCTCTTTTCAATTTCTTCCAATTGCTTCCAATACCGAGATCCCGGGAGATCCCGAAAACCGGAATCCCGGGCAATATTGATCCGGTATTAAAAACTGGTACTGATGACAATATACTGGCATTTCGGTATTTGTATTATTACTAAACTAAATACAAAAATTAGAATCATAGACCAACCCAACCTAATTCAACCCAACCCAGTTCGCCCTCTGCTCATTGCTACAACAGAATCTGGCCACCGACATCTTCCTGACCTCAATCCCTTCCGTCACAAGGTGTTTTGGAAACCACACTATAATTATGTCCCCATATCTTTCATCGTATCTTCACTCACTTATCGGCGTCCTTCCCTTGTGTCTCTAGACGTTCCAATCCCTGTCACTTACCTCCTCTTAATAATTAATAATATCATCCAACACAACTTTTTCTTACGAGGGAGCTCTCCTTTCCGATCCATTGTCCATTATGCCATCATATCAACACCATACCTAGATACTGTACCGTTAAGGTGTGCTGTAAAGCAAATAGTTTGCTTCCCCCTTCGTCGAGATAGCCATGTTTCCAATTCAAGTATTATTCGTTTAGTCCATCTGACTTTTTCATCTGTTGTTCCAATCTTGAACTATTTTCTCCTCCAGCGGGGAAGTTCGATCTTCCTTTGCTGCTCCCGCGGAAACCCTCCCTCTAGTCATTAGCTCAATTGGTAGTGAGTTTACCATCACTTGTAGTGCTTCCGTGGAGACAGTTTTATAGGAATACAATACAACCCAACTCAACCCAACTCAGCCCTATCCTATTCAATGGCATAATCAATGATATAAGTGCGACTAATTTGTCAAATCATTAGACAAAGTAAACATCATGAAAAATAGTAGAAGCAAAATAATATGTACTGGAAATTCTACTACTAGTCTTTATGCATATTCAAGAATCATTCATTGTCATATTTCTAAAACATATAGACTCATGTGATATATGTCTTATGGGATAACAGAAATGTTTCTTATGTGAACGATAAACATAGTACTAAACCTAAACAAAGTACAGCAACAAATTCATTTTCACGCATGACAACTTACGATGGCCTATTATTTACTTCTATTTGTCATCATTCTTTAATGTTGGACTAATAAAAGATATTAAAGTAATACCGGTATCTGTTATATTGATATTTTGGTCCGGTAGTGCAAGCCCTAGCCGACATCCATTGCCAAATTTACACTACAGCAACTTTTCATAATTTTCCGAAAGTAATTGTAGGACTCAATCAAAATCTTTCTGACACTTTGGATTGGCCTTAAATTATAAATAGTGCTAAAACTCAAGCAATTGCGGTTGGCAATCGTCCTTTGTTTGCGAAGCTTTAATGGTTTTTCATCTATTAATATTTGACGGCAACGTTATTTAACTGTCAGATACGGTTAAAAGCCTTGGGGTGGTTATGGACTCTACAATGTCCTGGAAACCTCATATTCAATCCGTCTGCAAAAAGGTCTGTCATTGTTACACTTGTTGAAAAGTGTCCGTTGTTTATTTCCGTTATTTATTCTATTATCATTCCCTCAACTAGATTACGCATATCCTAACACGGCATATCTTAATCTTTCGGTAACACTTAGCAACAAATCGCAAACTTCAACAACTGCATACGGTATATCTTTGATCCCGAGAGATTTCAACACCTAACTCCATACCGTAATTATTTACAGATATTGAGCTGTCAGAACCATAGATCATTTCGTATACTGACTATGTTATATAATGTTCTTCACAATCACACACCAAGGGCTCTGCTTATATATATATGTAATTCTTCTTGTTTTACTAAGGTTAGACAAGTTTAATTTCAATTATAACAACCCCAACTTCTCAGTATAATTTCCAATTTCGACGTTTCGAGCTTAATCAGCTCAATATTAAGAAATCGTCATTAAGCGTAAATCTATATTAAAATAACTAATGTTACTGATAACACCGTGTTGAATGCTATTTTATTTTAAAAAAAGACACAATCTGCCTATTGACAATGAGTCGTGATATTCCTCACTTTATGACATTTAAAAATCATCTAAAACGCCATTTAATTGCTCACCAATTATCTGCCCGAGAACTGCTTCTTCTCCTTCTTCTTCCTTTCCTTCTCAACTTCATTTATTCTAGCAACTAACATAACACACCAGATTAGTCACCATAAGTTTAATGTAGAACATTGCCATTTATTTTACTTGTTCTGTAAAATCATTGCTTTTCATTGCTTTTTGAATTAAAAAATTAATAAAAAATAATAACTTCTTCGATTTAATTTAACATTATTAATTTAATTATTTTCAAGTCAATAATCATCAAAAATCGATGGATTCGCATTTTTACGAAAAAGAAAACGATTTACATTTTGTGATTTTTAATCTTAAAAATTGACAGCAATTTAAAGAATTTTAATTTAATAAAAATATGCAACAATTTAGAACAAAAGTTGTTCTAGCAAATTTTGACTTTAATAATATTGCTCTACAACACTTTTGTTCTTATAGATTCATAGATATCGAGAAGAATACGAAAATATAAAAATTTGATGAATTTCTATTATTTGCCAGTTAATACTTATTACAAAAAAAAACTTTTTGAACGAAAGTAGTACCACATTTTGTATTTAACAATATGGCTAAGTGATTTAAATGTCCATATCGGTCCATATCAGTGGTTAAGGATTAAAATAATCCTCGATCAATGATTATTTAACATAAATATTAATCGAGAATAAATTTTGAAGTGTTTGTGTTAATAATCAATATTGACAGTTATCTACAACAATAAAAATTTATTGGTCAAATATTTTATTCAAGCCACAGTGAAATGCCGGTTTACGTTATAAATCGATTTCCGTGGTAAAATGTCCCTTTTAAATAATTTAATCATAAAAAGTGGAAATAAAATGTACATACTACATGCCCTGTTTGAGTTCGGCAGTATGTATACATTTTTGATGAAAATTTAAAGCTTGGCATGTAGATAAATTAGGATGAAACGAACTCGCAGTGCAGAACGAAATTTTTCGAAATTGCCTTTTACAAGACACAAATTTAATTATTCACTTAAAGTTATCGATGGTACTGTTATTTATTTATTTCTTTTACAGAGATGTTGGGTTGAAAAATGATTACGTGGCGAATTTTCATAATTTATAGTTAGAAAAAAAAATCAAAGTTCACATTGTAGACAAAATGCGTTCCGGTGAGAATGAGAAGATCACCGATCATCGAAATCTACTTTATTGGTCAGACACCAGCAATGACACCGGGGACTTACCCCTCGATATGCAATTCAACGATGGGCACGTTTTATCGATTATAGTCTACAGCATTCTTATGGTTTTTTCGGCCGTCGGAAACATCACCATCTTGGTATTAATCGTGAGAAGACGAAGACAATCCCCATCGAGGATTACCACAACGTTGATGCATCTTGCCATTGCTGATTTATTGGTATGTATCAAACTTTACGTTATCTAATAACAACTACAATGGGATCATTCTAGAACAAACATCGAATTTTCGAAGCAAAAGAAAATTCGGTTATGTACGAATGCGTTTCCTGCACTTCACCTCCTATTAGAGATTGCATTGTGAGAGAAATTTAATTTTCCCGAGGAAGCGTTAACAAAAGTATAGGATTAATTGGCGCTGTATAAGGGGATTATTCCGTATTGTTGGGATTTCATGTAAAGAACTGAACACAATCTTCTTGAATACAATTCAATTTAAACGTATTTGTCAAACTCGTGCGATGAAATTCATCCCACGCGATTTCTGGTACAAATTTACATCCCCATTACCAAAAGCTTCCGTACATGAACTTGCGTCGTTTCCCGAGCTGTTCTCGTTATTTCCGGTTCTAGAATGCGGAGAATCCAGACCACTTTACTATTGTCTACGTATCACGGAAAACATAAAAACATGAATGAAGCTAAAATTTAATAAACCATTGAAAAAGGATTGTTTTGAACCTTGAAAAGGAGCAGGGTTGATTTAAAAAAGTAATATCTTCGAAATGCTAGTCATAGTTTTGATTACTAACCGGGGTTGGGTATTTTTGCACTATCACTGTTTATTCAATGGTAGTTAAAATGCAAAATCCACTAAACTTTTAGTGAAACATGATTTTTAACTAAACACATTTGAATTTATATTTTATTAGCATTGATGCTTGCTTTGCTATTATTAAAAAAATCTCACTGACCGTAATTTCAAAATATAGATATTAACCCATTTATGGCCATGACCACAAATATTCACCTTATTTTTTAAATACTGATTAAATGAAAGGTTTCCGATCTTTTTCTGTTTGCGACTCACTAAATACTCGGATTTTTTTAATGTAATGTAATTTTTCAATGTAATGAATGTGAAACAAATTTAGAAAGCATTTAAATAATCAACATACTCATTAGTTCCCTGGTCTATGGAATCTGATTTCTTGAAAGATATACTGTATACAGCCGTTTCTTCAGATAGCTAAAGCCTAATGTTTCTAGTTCCTAGTCTAGTGTTAGCTCTGAAGGTAGATTAGGTTTTTCATTCTAGGTCTGGTGTTAGCCCTTGTGTTAGTATTGACTCTATTTATAGATGCTATTCAATCTTAAATTGATAAATACTTGTATCGGACTAAAACTAGAACTAACACCAGACTTCGAATCAGAAAGTTTTGGTTTAGCTAAACCTGTTTGAATGCTAAACCTGAATTTTTCTAATTCTAGGTCTAGTGTTAGTTCTAGTTTTAATACTTATTTAGCTCTAAATTGTTATAAATTCTTCTGGAACTAAAAGTATAACTAAAACTAGACCTACAACCCAGCTTAAGTACTAACACTAGATCTAGAACTAGAAGCATTAGGGTTTAGCCGTACCTCTTTTAAAACGACTAAACTCTAAAGTTTCTAGTTCTAAAGCTAGATTGGGTTGGAATAGTTTGGTTTCTGTCTTAAGAGAGGTACAGTTTACCCAAACGTTTTTCATTCTAAGTCTATATCTATACATTTCTTAATAAATTAATGAATTTCTCCATTGCCTTCAGGTAAAAATACACACAAATATCGGTTTCTTTTAAAATAAGATGATCGCGTACACAATAATTAAAAATATTATATCTTTTATCAAAGACGTTACATTACATTAGCGAACAACCTGATGACGATTTAAAAGATCGAAACCGGTCGTTGAGAGCATAATCTTTCAATAAAATTTTCTTCTTCAGAGATACAATTTGTAATATTTTCATGAAGTAATAGTCTAATATTAATTCTGAAGCAAAGTTGGTTTGGGTTCCATCTTAAGAGAGGCGCGGCTAATATATCCTCAAGTTCAATCATTTGTATCACCCTACCAACATGGGTTTATTAAACGTCGTTCAACGATTACCAATCTTGCGGTTGTCACTGAAGTTTTATGTGAGTCGTTAGATGCGTGTGGCCAAGTTGATGTTGTATATACAGATTTTTCTAAGGCGTTTGACACGATTCAGTATGACATCCTCGTATATAAACTTAGTGCTTTCGGACTTTGCCCCAAGCTTATGAAACTATTTGTGTATTACTTGTTTGACAGAAGTAACAATGTGTACTACAATGGTTATACACCTATTGAATTCGCGGTTAAGTCTGGAGAAACACAGGGTTCCAATTTAGGACCCCTATTATTTGTCATCATTTTAAATGACTTATTGGACAAGTTTTCATGGGGCGTACTAGCTTATGCAGGAGAGTTGAAGATTTTTAGATCCATTTGTTCTAATTCGGATGTGTTGACTCTGCAGTCTGACTTGAACTTTTTAGCAGAATTTTACACGCAGTGTCTCCTGTTCCGTCAACTTACTACACACACATGGTGTTCCACTGGAGAAAGTATCAACAGTTAAGGATTTGGGAGTTACCTTTGATATTAAACTAACCTTTGCATCACACATTGAAGGTGTTGCTTTCTCTGCAGCCCGAGTTTTTGGATTTTTCTTGCAAACTTCACGTGCTTTTACTGATCCCAACGTCTATATGTCACTGTATCGTGCATTTGTGCTTTCCAAACTGGAATATGCCTCTGTATTTTGGTCATCGCATTATGTATCACATAGGTTTGTTTTAGAACGGATACAGAAGAGATTTTTAAAGTGCATGTGTTTCCGCTTGGATGGCGCATATCCTGTTCGTAGAACAGATTATAAATCCTTGCTACTTCGTCACAATTTCTCTTCACTTGACGTGCGGCGTGATGACCAGACGATCAGCTTCTTGCAGAACTTATTTCATGGAAGTTTAGATTGTGCATATATCAAGCGTTACACCAATGTTTTCTACCTGAAAAAGTATAGGACGAATGTTTTAGCTAACTCGACAGTCCGGAGGATGTGTGCATTGATAAACGCAACCAGTGAAGTGGATATTCTTTTTGTATAGCAATGATGCGTTTGATGTTGTATTATGCGGTTCTGAGTATATCCTGACATGATTATTATTTTCTTATTTTCATTTACATTTATTTTCTTTATATTTTGCAAAATGTGCTATTTCTTTTTAGTTATGTTATTTTGTCCTGTAATTGTACTTTGTTGGGCAATAAAGTTATTATTACTATTATTAAACCCAAAAGTTTTTCATTCTAGGTTTAATATTAGTTATAACGTTAGTGTTGACTGTATTTTTTGTTATCATTCAGTCTTGTTGTATGTTATATCGAATTAATAATAATAAATTTTATTTAGTACAAAAACTAATTGAAATTAACAAAATCATACTTATTTATTATACTATCCTAATTAACATCGATTTGTATATCTCTCAAATACTATCCCAATCTCTTATTAAACTGCTTCGATCTTCTGCAGTTCAAGCATTATACTTTACTATTCCTATATAAGGTTCTATAGTTCTCCTTATTCGTTGTGTCGTGACGTGAAAGATGTCGCAAGGCCTCAATATGTTTTCAAAGTAGACTGGCATCTCACCTAATTGTATGTTATGAATAAAGGTCAATATTAAATACCCGCCCAAGTGATAAACATTCAACCACACTAACTGACTCAGCATACTATTTATGCTAGTATGTTCATTACATTGCAAAATACAACGTATCCTCTATTCTCCAATTTTTGCAATCTATTCAATGAGATAGCACTGAGCAAATACAAAAGGGTACTATAATAATAAAAGTGTGGCAAGATTATTGAAATAGACTTACTTATTCTACCTAATATATAATTTATATATATAATTTTTCTAATATTTCCCTACACACAAAGTCTACATGATCCTTGAAATTAAGTTTGTTATCTACGAGAATTCCTAAATATTTAATATTACTAACCAATTCAATTTCATCATTATCTATTTTAACTAAATTCTCCAAGACAAATCACTTCTGAAAATTACGAGTATTTGTTATTTAACATACATTTAATCTTCTTAACAATAATTTTTAAATTATTTATTTCTAACCAGCAATTAACGATTTCAAGTCACTGTTCAATACCTTTGTTACACAACTAAGTTCTTCCTCGCACAATAGAGTATTGCTGTACTTAGATCATTTCAGTATAGTGTAAAAAGGAATAGCCCTAAACTACTACCTTGTCGAACCCCTATATCAATATTCTTTCTTTAAAACACAACGTCCCTACATCGAACTCTCTGGAACCTCCTAACTGTTAAATAGCTTTTCATCCAGACTAGAATTGTTCCTCTTATACCAATATTTTTAACTGACTAATTATTCTACTCCTATTGATAGTTTCAAACGCTCTTCTTAAATCTAAGAATACCACTAACACATATCATCATATCATCATTCAGTGCTTAGCTCCAAACATGAAGCAACTGAAGCCTGAAACAATAAGTCATTCAGACTAACAATTATTGTAACTGTAATGATGGTACACCACTCTCTCAAGCAGTTTAACCAGCGCGGAAAGCATATTTATTGAACAGAAACCTGCATTTAAAGATCTTGACATTTTTCGGATGGGGATCACTGTAGATAATTACACTGACTCCGGTACCTCTCTTTCTCATATCGTAAAGGATCTCTGACAACATATCTGAGTCAATGAGCTAAAAATCATGCCAATGTTACATACTCGGATAACTTAAGGGTTCAGATATAGCAGTAAATTTCTCTGCTATATCTCTTTGGTTATCGTCGAGCGCATCTTCAAATTTGATTTGTGTATATGAATCATTTTCTTTATTCTTCAGTAAGGTTCATAATGTTTTCCACATTTTTTCTTATCGGATTATAGAATTGTTGCAGCATTTCCACGCATTTTGTACTCATTTAAATCTTACGAATCAGTAAAAACAAAATTAATGTACGCTGTATTTTTATTTTTAATTAAATTTATCACTTCCCACCGTTTCCTTGAACCATGCATTTTGCTTGCTCCTAAAAACTAATTTCCTTTTTGGGGTACAAAGTTCTAAGACCTTTCTTAAATCATTTACAAATCTTGACACCTTTAAGTTTAAATTGTTCAACCTATAATCCATTCTCATTTCACGACTTTTTCTTTCAACAGTTGTTTTTTCAAGTATTTTAACTACAGATATTATCGTTTCTGGAATCACCTCTACCTCTTTTAACAACATGACTTCCCTCTGGCTCGAAATCCCTGAATTATTTATCAACCTCGTAACAAGCGTATATCATTTGTGAAAACCAAATCAAATGTCTGGTTTCTGATGTAACGTGAGTCACCTCATTCACCAATTGGAGCAGCCCATTGTTTTGACTGATGCGTTTCAGTTTCTCCGGATAATAAAGATTGGATTCCCAATTTATATTGGAGTCATCCATCAGTATCATTCTTCCAGTTGCTGTTGAATATTCTTCACGCAATCCATCAAAAAACTACAGAAAGCGAACTTGCAATCCATTGGGGGATCTGTAGATACAGGTTATTATTGCTGTTCATTTTCTTATAGTCTCCTTCGCTACCAGTACCCATTAGTTTCTATGTAACATATAGCTTTTGATCCTTTCATATTTCAACCCTTGTTTTATGTAAACAGACGAGGTGTATGTGTTTACATAATCCTCTCAGAATCGTACCCTTCAATAGATACTTCAAAATCATCTATATTTGTTGTACGATGCGTCTCAATTAAAACTAATACCGAATGGTTGCGTCTAATTATAAAGTCTTCTATTTCATCTAGATGAAGGATAGTACTTTGAGCTTAAAACATATATAAACCTTCTGCTCTTACTTGCTGCTATTTTTTGTAGTCAATTTTCTCTCTTCTTTTTTTAATATCCCTGGTGTATACAGGGCAGTTTACATTAATAATGCTATGACCAGAATCTAAGTTCAAGTTAAACTTAACGTTCATCACCTCATAATTCACGCACTTTGCGTACTCACTTTCACATATATCGCTAAAATATATCAACCAATCTTTAATCTTTCAGACACCAAGACATGATCAAACGCTTCCACAATTGCGATATATCTAGTTTTCATTTTCTTAATTATTTTTACATCAATATCATCTGACTCTTCCATATCAGTCGGTTTTTTCTTACCAATTGTACTTTCGGTATGTCTTCATGTAAACCAACAATCTTTATATTCCGTATTTCCTTAACTTCGTAATTGTTTCCCAATTTATTTATCATTTCATCCTAAGTTTACTTAAATCGTTCTTACTCTCGTATGATACCGTTAAACCATTTTTAATACCTTTCACGTTGGTAATTCCGATTTCTAATTCTATCTGGTCAATATTGCTTTTGAATTTCTTTTTCATTGCTTTCGCGTCCACTTTTTTGTTTTCTTTGGTTTCACAATGAATGTCTCAACTTCGGCTTTTTATTCACTTTTTACTTTATCCGCATAACCACCTTTATTCTCAGAGGTTTCTTTGTTGCAGTCCTTTGTCCTTTCCATTTCTCCCAAAACAGTGCTCCTATATTTGGCTGTTCATTAAGTGCAGTTTCCACAGATAATGTAATATCCCGTTCGTCTGGAGATGCACGGCTAAACCAATAATTGAAAATATATTGCGAAGAAGCCAGTTTAGTTAAAGGCAGACTTAAAATATCTAAAAAAAAATATAAGAGCTTTAGAGATTACTTCAATTATTTTTATATTCTTTTTCTTTTTTATAGGTAACATTTATAATGATGCCTTTGGAAATCGCATGGTCATATACCGTACAATGGGAAGCTGGGGACTTCATGTGCAGAATTATGATGTTTTTTAGAATGTTCGGTTTGTGTTTATCCAGCTTCATATTGGTTTGCATAAGTTTAGATCGGTAAGTAATCAAAAACAATATTATAAAACATTTTAATAACAACAATATAAAATATTCACGTGGCAAACATCTCGCGTAAACGATAACCCCTCATTAAGCTATCTTAAGTGCTGGAATAACGAATTAGCAAATATAAGGAAAGTCAACATTTATGTATAACAAATTAGTCATTGTATTGATACATCTCTTTATATAATTAATGTCTGATATAAATTAAGCACTGACACAACTTGATTGACGATTGACAAGGCGTACTTATACTACTTGTATCTAGTGATGAGTCAGAGTAATAACACATCCCATTTTAGATATACAGAGCAATACGTAATAACTCTCGTATAGAATTGTTACGCTACGGATATACATAAACAATCAAAGCAATAGTTATAATTACTGAATACCCGGTGGTCATGCAGCATACATTTAGTCAATTTGCATGAGATGAACGAATTATGCGTTACACTCGAGCATAAACACAGGAGCTCTCGTATTATAACAGATATTTCAGTTCTCCAATTAGTATTCAAATTCCCTAAATCAAAGCCGATTATTACGTCTAATTGATGAGAATTAAAACTAATTTAATAATTCTTGCACAGTGTACTAAATATGATTAGCGCAACAATGTGCAGGGAACGATCTGATTTCTCCTAACAGTTCGTGATTGGCTCTGACTGCTTTAAATTAAGTTTCACGCGGGCCAAGACCCAAAGAGGTTCCGACCACGTTCGGAAGTATTTCTAAGTTCATTAGAGTTTGCGGTATCTTTGAATCAAATCGAAATAGTTGCCCCACTTTAATTTATTTATTTATTTTCGGTTTAAATGCACGCCACCTTTGCGCGATATTTACATGTTAAAATATACCTGTTAAAAGTGAGTCGAAAATTTGTTTTGCAAACGAACCAAATTAATTTAAAACCTTTTTTATTTCTTTGTTCGCAACCTTTTGTTGTAAAATTTATTCCGGGCCTGCAGTTTGCTCGCTGCTACAGATATTCATTCGAATCTCGCTGTCAAACGATCGACCGCAATGCTAATGGTATTGTGGTACTCGAATTCGAAGCCTCCTTTATGTTTCGACGCTAAAAAGTTATTTGAACGTTAATTTATAAATTATATGACGATTTAATTAATTAAACGGGGTTATGTAGTATTCGAGGTAACTAGAATATGAAGTCAACAATTTAATTTTAAGCGCCGTATCGCTCACTTGCTAGAAAACTTCGTAGATTTTCAGTTGTCCCTGTACTCTAGCAAATAAGCGATATTGTCACTTAACGTTTCCGTGTGTAATGTAGACTTAGTTTTGAAGAAAAAAGTAATAAATATTTCTAATATACAATGTAAAACAGGATAATGTCTTACTTACAAACAGTGACGACGTACAAGAAGAAAACTTATTAATGGACAACTGAGTAGAATATGAAGATGAAAAACATGGACATGAAGAATTTGAATCGCAACTTTTGGATCTTGCTTGACCCGAAGAAATCTACAGTGAATATAAAACGTACATCTGATATTCGGAGTTGTTTTTAATAGAATGTTTGTATTATATATTTTAAAAAATATGTTGCATATAACGTCATCTCTTCGTTGACAAATGAACCCCGACTTGTAGCGATGCATAACGTTTCCCAGGAATCGATCAAATAATGTTTTCCATGCTTAAAAACCTATCATCCGAGTATAAGGCAGAACTCCAGAACATCTATAATAGACTATGGAACAATAATGAGTTGCCGCCTGAATGGAATGAGGTCTTCGTCGTGCCTATTCCAAAACCGGGGAAATATCCAAATGTAGCCTCCAGTTATCGCCCTATATCCCTCCTGTCATGCGTTAGAAAGACTTTCGAACACATCCTAGCGGATAGATTTGACTGGTGGTTCGAAAACAAACAAAATTTTGACGATTGTCAATTTGGACAGAGAAAAGGCAGAGGAGTTCATTATGCAGTCTCGATCCTCGTATCGGAAATTCAGACAACCCTACATCTTAAAAAATCTCTATTAGCAGTTTTTATTGACATTAAGGGGGCTTATGATGGCGTTCACATCAACATTGGCTAAAATTATTAAGGAAACTGGTGCACCAGCAAAATTCGCGTTGATGCCTCACAGGTTGACGTCCCAGAAAACCATAAAACTTAAACTAGATCGTAATAATCTTGGTCAAAGGACAAATTACAGGGGACTTCCACAGGGTAGTGCTCTCAGTCCTATTCTTTTCAATATATATATGTCAGGACTAAACAAACAATTACAAACAATAAATTTAACGTCCAAGCTATAACATATGCGGACAACCTGGTAATCTATACGGTATTTGATGATGTGGATGATGCAGCATTGAAAACGAACAGTGCATTGGAAGTACTGCGTGAATTTTTAGAATACCGACAACTTGACATATCATCCACAAAAACTAAAGCTATACTTTTTACTAGGAAAAGAATTATAAACCGACCCATATTACATTATCATCAACAAGAATTACAATACGTCGAAAATTGCAAATATCTTGGTTTTCACATCGACGCGAGACTTAGCTGGAAGCTTCACATCAACGAAACATCAAAGGCATGTTTAGGTGGCATTAACCTATTGAGATCCATCGTTTCAAGAAAATGGGGTGGGGATCCGGATCCACTCGTCTTGAGTACAGTTTACAAGGCCGTCATTCGATCAAGATTAGAATACTGATTATGGATTATGATGCCACTACCAGTGGCCACAATGTCTTTTCTCAAAAAAAAATGCATATCAGGCTTAACGCATTATTCTTGGAGCCTTAAAATCCTCGCCCACAATCGCTCTTACCATAGAAGTTGGAGAGATGTCGCTGGAAGCTAAAGCGAAATCTCTAGGAACCAAATTTGCAATTGGAAACATGTCGGAGATTGGAACCATTTGGAATGACAAAATAAATAATCTATATAATGTATATAAACACTTCCAGGGATTAAAAATCCCTCCTATTATTGACATATTTAAAAAGTTCAAATCGTACCTCCCATATATATATATATATATATATATATATAAAGATGGAATTCTAGGAGTACACTCTTTACCGTACGAAACGAGGCAATGTCACCCAGCAATTAAAAGAATCCCAGGCGTTAAGTCATGCAACAGAACAGGAATTGAACAAAGTAATTTAGCAAGATTGGAGGTGGAAAATTACGTGAGAGACGAGTGGACTGCGGCACATCACTTTTACACGGATGGATCGATTCGTAAGGAACCAATAAGTGTTGCATGTGGAATTTTTTCGCCCACTTTGGGGCTGGAGGATCATATACATTTACCAGACCACCTATCTATCTTTGGGGCGGAAGCGTTCGCCGTATCAATAGCCTGTTATGAACTGCCTATAGGAGTCTGTTTGGTAAAACAGGTGACGAGGGCAGTGATCTTGACTGACTCCCAAAGTACAATCGAAGCTGTAAAAGAATTCGATTTTAAGACCAGGCGCACCCATTTATTATCGAAATATCGAAATACTTCTAAACAAAGTCCATACAAGAGGCATTGAAATCCAACTGGCATGGATACCGGGTCATACGGGAATCAATGGAAACGAAAGGGCTGATCAACTAGCAAGCATGGGTCATGGGGAGGAAATTATCGACATCGAAATACCTGGGGAAGATATTTTCAGAGTGCTACAAAAAAATATTCAAGCGGAATGGCAAAGGGAATGGGGGGTAACCTCTAAACTGAAGGGTGCGAACTATGCTATGATCCAACCGAACATCCAAAAAGTACCATGGAATTTTTATACACTCATAACTAGATTAAGACTGGGCCATGCTCTCACACCAAAGTACCTCAATAAAATCAAACTGAAAGAAGACCCACTTTGCTCGTGCAGGGAGGTGGTTTGATCACATCTTCTTTGAATGTAATCAATACGATATCGCTAGAAGTAAATTAATTAAAGGCCTCATTGACGCAAAATGCCATCTTCCAACCAACCTGAGAACCTTGTTGGCACAAGACACTTTTGAAATTTACCTGTTGTACAAATTTATAAACCAAGCTGGAATCCAACTGTGATAACAATTTGATAAAGAACTGTGATAAAAATGTGTAGAAAGCTGTGATTTTTAATATCACTTTTGTTTTATTGTATATTTAACGATTTGGATTGACATATTGTATCTGTTCTTGTATTTGTCTGTAAAATCCACGGAGCAGTGGATCAAAGATATCACCGTACCGAAGAAAACTGTGTATATATTCTACATGGGAGAAGAGTAGAAAACCTGTGACTGGAGTATGATATGGATAATCGTCCGAACTCCAATTCCTGACCTAGTCCACAAACAACAACAACATAACCTTTCAGAATTAATTAACAATAATTTTAATTTTCAACTTTATGTTGATAATCAGCTGTCTTCAAAAAGATTACTGTTAGTTCCTGTGTGTATAAAGTATGGAATCAATTCGAAGGATACTGTCAAAAAGAAAAAGCTTGGCCATCTACATATAACGCGCGTTTTCAGATATAAAATTAAAATGTACAGGAGATGTCCAAATTTCGATGGGTTTGCGATGGAGATAGAAAGTTGCGGTTTTCGCGAACATGAGCTACTTTTTTGTGAAGTTTATAAGGCCGCAAACCAAATTTTCAAAACCCTCTTCGTTTTTTGATATACAGGAAGTTTTTCAAACTATACGATTTTCAGACACCTCCTGTATCTCGGCTATCTGGAAACTTAGCAAAGAAGAAAAAATAGGTTCTAATAGATTTTTTCACGTAGAATTCAATGGTGCACGTAGAAGTATTTTAGTCAACACGGATTTTGAGTTATAAATACAACTTAGGTTTTTTTAAATGGAACCACCTATATTTTATATTTCTCAAGCTTTTCAAAAATATATAATACTCTGCTCTTACATTTATAATTAATCTCGAAAATTAAAAAAATACATTATATTATCAGTAGGCTATGGTTAATTCCCGTTGCTAGGATACCGGAATAAACAGAGAATTTTGAGAATACTATAACATTTTCACTAATACTTTTATTTAATTGTTATCTTACTAAATAAAATATATAAAAAAATAAAATATATAGTGGTAATTTTTGTTTGCAAAAATTGATAATTAATTAAACACTAAAGATGCTAATACGGTTTCATGTTACAAGAATTGTTCAAAGTTAGTTCCATTTTGTTGCACACATTGTTCACAAAGTTTAGTAATGCGTTTATTTGTATTTAAAATTATTATGAGATGTTGTAAATGTGAAAAAGGATCATTTACAGCAATTTTCAATTCAACTTTAGTTCTATTTTAGCTACCATATACGCGATTCTTTATATGTCTATATTTAATCGAATAAGCGGAATATTATCCAACATTTTTGACAAAGGCTCTTGCAAGATGGTCAAATAACGATTAGAGCAACAATTGAGCGCTAAACCGCAATTGAATGTCTCAATTTGTTTCTGAGATAACAAACTTTGAATTTGTCGAGAATGTCTAGCTTTGTTGAGATAACAATCTTTTTGCTTCGATTTAAAAAATCGACAAAAAATTGAATTCTTGTAGCTTTACCAAATTATAGAAGAAAGTGTATACTTTTTCATGTACAAAACCAAATTTGAATATCTCAATTTGTTTCTGAGTAACAAACTTTGAATTTGTCGAAAATGTTTAACTTTGTTGAGATAACGATCTGTAACTGCGACGTTAAAAAAATCGCCAAAAATCCAGTTCTTAAGATATATTTTAGTAGCTTTGCCACATTATAAAAGAAAGTGTATACTTTTTTATGAACAAAACCGCAATTGAATATCTCAACTTGTTCCATTGCTAACCATTAAAAAACTTACGTTTTTACTTTTTTGATAAGTTTCCAGATAGCCAAAATACAGGGGTGTCTGAAAGTCGTATATTTTCAGAAACTCCCTGTATACCAAAAACGAAGTGAGCTATGAAAATTTGGTTTGCAGAATTATAAGTTTCACAAAAAAGTAGCTAAGTTCATGAAAACCGCAACTTTCTATCTTTCATAATTACCAAGATACCCTGCAAACCCATCGAAATTTGGACACCCATTACAGGTGTCCCAAAATTGAGAAACCATACCTAAGTTGACATTTTAAATAGGATTTCCCATTTTTGGTTGGACTCTACATTTTGATATTCAGATGTCTTCGAATAAATGTGTTTGTGTACTTATATATAGTTTTTGCGGCTTAATAAGGATCTTGCTAGTATTCTGGACTGGTCTGGATGCCATAGCTTGGGTTTAAATGTAGCAAAGACTCGGACTATTGCTTTTGAATCAAGGCCTTTGGTAACAAAATTTTACTCCCTTAATAATACCCATTTGTCGCTTGATGGCAATATCAAACAATTATTTGATAATTGTCTCGAACTATTAAAAGTTAAAAACTTGGAGGTGATGATGAATTCTGTATTGTCCTGGTAGCCCCATATTCAGTCTGTAGGAAGGTCTATTTCTGTTTCTACTCTTTATGCAAACTGCCAAACTGCCTACGTAACCATTGTTACTCTTTCGATTGATCTTCGTAACAAATTGGAGAGTTTACAAACTAATTGTGTGCGCTTTACCTTCGACCTGAGAAAATATACCGTTGAGAACCATAGATCCTTCCGCATACTAACTACCTTATACAAGATAATTTTCTCTCGATCACCAATCTACCTGTTCACTGCATTTCAGTTTATGGCATCTCGCGGTCTTCCTACTAGAGCTCAATCTGGTGTCTCACTCATGTTTCCCGTTTATCGCACCGAAATATATCATGGGTCATACACGGTGCAAGCAAACAGTTTTGTGGAATAACTTAATCACTGAGTTATGAGAAGCCTCAGTTTTTCCGTATTTAATTATCTCAGATTGTTTCCTGATACAATCTGCTTCTTCTCTTTACGTTTTCAGCTGCTTTATTTCTTCTTCTCCAATCATTTTTCACTTAATTCGAGTCTCTTTCCTTCCTGTTCTCTCGTATTCTTTTTCTATCACTTAACGTATAAAATAATTTTTTTTACATATATTCGCCATATCAATTTATTGTTTGTGCATACATTGCTGGTTGGGTCGTTTTGAAAACATCGCCACTGGCCATAAATCGACCTTTTGTTAACCTAGTACTAACGTTAAGAATAATGTATAAATATTTATTTCTCTCTTATTGTATATCTTGGTGGCAATAAATTATATATTTTAAGATCACAACCTTATCAGCTATAATGTTGATCATTTATATTTTTATAAATAAATAATAAAATGAACACAAAATATAATGGGACTAACCAATTCGTCGGTACTAAATTTATCTCTCACACTTTTAAAAAAGCATCCAACATTATTTGCTTTGATTTTTGCTTTCTTTCTTACTGCCCCATGACATGCGGATGAAAGGCAGCTGTTGTGTGGTGCCACTTCTTTTAAAATTTGTGCATAGATTGAAATCCGCATCTATCTCGCAGAGCTCATATGTTTTCTACTCTATAAAGGAAAAGGTGCGATTTAGATCGATGGGTTTAGAATTTTCCACTTTAGGATCTTATTCTTCTGCTTTGGTTTTTTTTTTTTGATTGAGGACAATTATATACCACCATAAACTCTTCTAATCCTTGATTTGAGAGTAGTTTGTCATGCACAACTAACAGCTCGTTAACATCTATGGTTATTACGCCTTCAAATCCATATTCATATTCCAAGCAGAAGTTTACACCAAACGCCGTTTAATTATTTGTCACTTTGTCCAAAGCAGACTTCTGATTTTTGATATCTGATCCATGGGATTTCTGATCCATACGGAGGTTGTGTTGCTAAGCAGATGTTCTGAAGTCTTTCCAATTTACCCTGAAGGGCTTCAGACAGATCGGGATACACGGCATCTGCATAATCATGTGTGGGAAAATAAGTAAATAACAAATATTACGATGGATAACATATTTAGTAACTAATACGTACTTTTAAAAATTTACGTCTCCGTATGTAAATGTCTTGGAGATTGTCTAATAGGAGGATTATTTTCCTTGAAAAGTAGGGCAAACCTTTTTTATGGGCCTTTTTTATTCCATCTCTAAAAAACTGACAGGGTACTGTAGTCATTTGATACCAAGAGAACAATCAGTCTATCCTTTTGGCGGCTTTAAGTGTAGGAGTGCTACATTCTTCTCGCTAAATAGGTGTTCTTGATGGATCTATGAGAACCAACCGGCGTAAAATCGAACCAGCGTAAAGCAACGTTTAGCTATGCAACTTTTTTTAAACCTGCATAGACTAATCAGTATTCACGATAAATATTCAAAATTTAACCTAATATCTATAAATACAGCAAAAAAATTCAGTTTTCATTTGAGAATGTCAACGTAACCATTGTATCTCAATTTTGGGACACCCGTACATTTCCGTTTTACCTCAAAAGTGCGTCATAAATATCCATGTCATTTTTTTCTAAGAACATCTGCTGAATTTATATCAAATTAATTCTATACTTATTATACACTCATGTTTTAGAAACTTATTCAAACAATTTTTTTAGCTCGTTGAATGAGTTATGAATATCACCAATAGTGATCACCAATAGTGTATTAATTGCAGTTTTAAATCAATAAAAGTATTCAAACTAGTACTATCTAGTGCTAAAATGAGATATAGTTGAGATTACACAGCTGACTCAATATACCTTAACCCATTATTTATACTGAATCTATGTGTTGTTTAATTTTGTATTTTTAAAGATTTGTACTGTTAATGTTTTTTTAACAATTTTCAAATTCGCATGGTTAAACCAGAATGTTTGTAGTTCTAAGTCTGCAATTAACACTAAGCCACAAATAGTATTATATGGGTTTAACTGTCTTAAGAGGCACGCGGCTAAAGAAGAATGTTTCTAGTTCTAGATTAAGTATTAGTTCTAGTGACAGTGCTAGTTATCGTTAATTAATACCAGATTGGGTTGGGTTGCTTTGAGTTAGTTTGTGGAGAAGGTTGGGGTGGTATCCACTAACGCCGAGGTTAGAACTAGGAACCGAATAAAGGCGTCGACACGGGGATCCAAAGAACGTTCCGGGAAAGCTCGCAAAAGAGTAAACGAGCTCCTTCTAGGTTCTGTCTACATGATGGATTGATGAAAGATTATTGAGGAATGGAGAAAAGTTTATTTGGAAAATTACTAATTCTGAAAACAGAATTACAGGTAGCGATACACGATTAAGAGAACGATAACCAGTTACCATTTATTGCTTATCAGGTTTTTCAAGGAGGTAGGATGTTGTAACTAATTATGAAAGAATTTGGAAACGTTTTGGTGTCACGTGATCGCCACCAGCCAATTTGAACGAATCTCCACATACCCAAATTTCCAAGCCTCTCTTGCACAAAAGACAGCTTAACAGGCAAACAAAGAGAAAAGACTGCATCCAACAGATACAGTAAAAAACCGTAGATACAGTAAGATACAAAGAAAAGATTTTGGGTATAGCAGAAGTTATACAATATGGGACGAAATGTAATGGCAACAGCAAAACAAAATCTTTTCAAGATTTTCAACGTCATCTTTCCATGAGTAAATGTTCCGTTCACAAATTTTGGATTAATATAAAGAATATTTAGTAGAAGGCCATAGATGCAAATTTTTAAAAGTACGTATTTGTTACTAAATATGTTATCCATCGTAATATTTGTTATTTACTTATTTTCCCACACATGATTATGCCGATGCCGCGTATCTCGATCTGTCTGAAGCCCTTCAGGGTAAATTGGAAAGACTTCAGAACATCTGTATGCGGTACATTTTTGATTTAGAAAAGTTTCAGCATATTACTCTATATCGTAACAGCCTGCAGATGATGACTTACCAGAGTCGACGATCATTTCGTATACTTACTATGTTATACAAAATTGTGCATACCTGCACTCATGCTTATTTGTCGGATGCTTTTCACTTTTTAGCGTCACATGACTTGCCAACTCGATCGATATCAGACACTACACTCATATTTTCACTACTGAAATCTTTCAGTATTATATTTTATATCAATGCAGCTAGTTTAACAACTTTTAAAAATTTTCTGAGGTGCCGTCTGCTATAGTCTGTACTACGAGAAGTCAGAGTAACTCATCGCCTAAAAGTATACGGAACGGACGTACGCGCTAGAAATCATTTCACTCTAACACACGTCAACGCAGGAGCATAATATCTTTCCGTATGCGCAAAATTCTTACGGAACTCGATGAATCACTCACTTCTCGTGGTACAGACTATATCTCTTCAACTCTCTTCTTCTTTACTTCTTCTTACTCTATCACCTATCTTTTACTGCACTTTTCTTGTGTTAATCTTTCTTTCTTGTAGTAACTGACAAATATGCTCATTCGTTCCTTTATATTAGTACATCATTTACTTATCACAGTTTCATTACATTTACAATTTTGGTAGCCGCAATCATTTATTTGAAATTACATACACATTTTTGCCAGTTGGGTCTCTTGGAAGTTATCGCTTATTGCGATAAGTTGATCCGTTTGTCTTGATGTCTATATTTGTTATGAATGTATATATATATATAAATATTTGTTTCTGAGGCAGTAAGCATTATTGTTATTATTATAAAAATGGGAAAAGTCTCAAACGATCAATAGTCATCAGGATACAATATGCAATCTCCCAGAGTCTGTAATAAGTCTTCTTTTTTCTAAGCCTTCTTCTTACTTTTTTTGGGTGCGTTGGTCAAATTTTTTTAGTGATTGTTTCTTGGTTTCGGTGGATATTCAAGGTTTGATTCTTATTCCATATATTTACGATCAGTGGTGTTCGCCCTCGCGTGATTTTTTGCTTAGGGTATGTACTGGAACCGGCTTCCACGTGAGTGTTGTACCACGTGTTTATAAGAGTTTTGGATGGAGATGCCGCACTTGTGGAATCAGATCGGATCGATCTATTATTATCAATGATGACTTGCCTCCTTCGTCCCCTCCTGTGCGGAGACATTCTTCTAATTCTGATAACTTACAATCTTTGGGAGGTACATCACAGGCATCCTCACAACATGCCGAAGTTTTGTCTACAGAGAGTATGTTTGCAGTCCTAAAAGAAATTCAAGCCGATGTAAAAGGGTTACCCAATAAATACGCAGAGGTTCTTAGAGCTATTACTTTCTACGGGGAAAAGATCTCTGATTTTGAAATCTTAATTAATGATTTTGATAAATAAATGAAGGAGTTAGAATACGTAAGATCAGAGAACGTTGCTCTCAAGTCTAGTTTGGGGGAGGTCACAGTGCGTCTTGAGCAATTGGAACAATATTCTAGACGAAATAACGTAATTATAACTGGTGTGCTGGAGCGTGATTCTGAGTCCCTCACTCGGGTTGTTGAGCTGATTGGTGATGCGGTGGCTTCTCCCGTTTCAGCTACAGATGTTGATGCTGTCCACCGGCTTCCCACAGAGGTTCTGTGGATCATAGCTCTGGCCAATCTAAGGAACGGAAGCCCAAGAATATTATAGTTAGATTCATGTCCAGAATTGTACGGGACCAATTCTTGGGGACCGCCAAGCTCAAGCTTAAACAGCGTTCCAGCTCTGGTGTTCAGGGCTCTGCTCCATCTCGGGGCATTGCAGTTGAGAGTCTGGGGAACGGTATCTTCGTCAATGAACATTTAACGACGGAGAATGCCAATCTTCTTCGGGAAGTCAGGTCGGTAGCTGCGGAGAAGGAATATAAATTTGTCTGGTTTAAGGGTGATGCTGTTCGTGTGCGTAAAACTGAACGTTCTCGGGTGATTATCCGCCCACGAAGCGATTTGGAAAAAAATTAGTTTTTATTGTTATTGCGCTCCAATTTTGTATTGCTAATTTTCTGTTTTAAATGGCTATATCAGTCTTTTACCAAAATGTTAATGGTCTACGTATGAATACTTCAACATCACTTATTAATTCATCTAATCTGGGTCACGATATCATCTGTCTTACTGAGACATCCCTTAATCCTTCAATTGCTAATAACGAGTTTTTTTCCTCTGATTACACCGTCTTTCGACGCGATAGATGTTCGTCGATGTCTCACAAGACTGATGGTGGTGGTGTCCTGATTGGTGTTAGAAGAAGCCATCGCACTTCAACTGATTTAGATTTTAACTCTGAGGCCGAAGATTTTTATTACCAGGCCGTACGTGTTGGCAATTGTTTCTCCGCTTTTCGCCAAATTACATCTGGTGTTCCCCAGGGAAGTCACCTTGGTCCCATCCTCTTCTTGGTATATATTAATGATGTGATGGCCTGCTCTGAGCACGCAAAATTTTTACTTTTCGCAGATGATTGTAAAATCTATCTGAATATAAAGCGTAACTCTGATTGTCTTAAACTTCAGAGTGATCTGAACCGGTTTTACAACTACTATTTCAATAACAGTGGTTAATAGTAAATAACGTTGACCCCTGAATTTTTCTTACAATCTAGGCGGTACAGGTCTTCAATCTGTCGAGCACATCTGCGATCTGGGATTATACTAGATAGGAAACTTTTATATAATTTGCACGTAGATTATATCACATCCAAAGCTTTGAAGAGGTTGGGTTTTGTCATTAGAACTTGTCGGTCTTTCTCGAATATTAGTTGCATTCGAGTTTTGTATTTGGCATACCTATAGTGTTCTCGGTTATTCGTCAGTGGTATGGAATCCTCAGTACTCTGTTTGCATTAATCGCATTGAGTCTGTTCAGCGCCGTTTTTTGCGGTATTTAGCCCATAAAGTTTATCAATTCTCCGGTGTTGCTCAGCTTTTCGGTGCCGTCTTATCGTACTAGATGTGGTCAGGTTTTTAGACTTAATAGATCAAATACCAACGCTCATTTTAACTCGCCTCTTCAAAGACTTATGTACTCATTTGATTCTCACTATCGAAATATCGACTTGTTTAATATCTCGTATACTGCGTTTAGACGGTTTTTGTGGGGCATAAGTGGAACGACCTCATTGCAATTTATACCTACTACTTATACCTACTAAAAAATGTAATTCTTGATTCTTTCTATTATTATTATTTTTTTTTTGTTAGAGCTATTGTATGATTATTGTGCATTCTATTTTTATTTTATGTTCTGTTCTTTATTATAATTTTGTTAATTGTACTGTGGATGCTTCATTGGGGGTTCACCCTGTTTGCATCCCTTGAAGTAAATAAAATAAAATAAAAAAAAAATAAAAATAACTTAGTACATTAAGTTATAAAAGAAGAGTAAAAGTGATTAAAATGATCCTACACCTCGCGATATTTTTCAATTTATCGATGATGAATGACAATGTCAATATATTTTGTTCGTTATATCCATTCTAACTTGGTTCTTTATATTGCAATTTCACTACAGTAATATTTTTTTACTTCAGCGTTAATATTTTTTGTTAGCAATTTAATCACTGCGTTTGTATTACTTCCGAAAACGAGCATAAAAATAAAACAATGGAAAAATTTAATTAAATTGTCAGGTGCAGTTATTCAATTTTTGCGTTACACCCGTTATAAATTTCGTAGAATTGTTAACAATAAAATCTAAATCCAAGAAACGCTTTCATATATATTATTATTTTATTTACTTTAATAATATATAAGACGTCTCTTAAGAAAAGTGCTTACTATTTACCAGCTTTCCTGTTTAATCTGAGTTGGAAAATTACTCATTTTCTAAAATTGTTAACAATAAAATGTAAATTCAAGAAACCCTTTTATATATTTTATTATTTTATATACTTTAATAAAATATAGGACGTCTCTTTAAGACAAGTGCTTACTATTTACCAGCTTTCCTGTTTATGAATCTTAGTTGGAAAATTACTCATTTCCGTGAGACATAAAATTTAATTAGAAAAGAAAACCAAGTTCAACTTTCTTTGACTTGAAAGTTTTCACGTTAATTACTTGTTGAATAAAAATATTAAAGCGTTAAGTTAAAAGGGATTTTCTTTTATCCGTTTTCAGATATTACGCCGTTTTAAAACCTCTTCACTTAACCGGAATAGATCGTCGTGGACGTTACATGTTAATCGGAGCTTGGGTAGGTGCGGCAATTTGTAGCATGCCCCAGGTAAGAAATAACGCCCCCATCTTTATCTATTATAATGCAAGTCTCGAAACAAATAACCTTTCAAACAAGAAGCGATAAAACTTTCCCTTAATATAAATGAACTTACTTAATCGCCCAGACTAATTGCACCACCTAAAATTTATTGCGGACCATTTCTCCGCAACAAATCTTAAATTTAACTTTCTCATCCCGAAATGTAGTTGTTTTAGTTTGACGTTGTATATTTGTGTACCTTCCCTTTTTGGGTGTAATTTTGAAAATTTATTAATCGTTAAATTCGCGCTTCGAATACATATTAACCTTATCTGTAGTTATAAATTTTCGAGTTTCACATCTGTGTTCAATTTAAAGTTTTCCGCACAACGAGAATGTAAATTACAGATGAAACAAAAGTTAATACGGTTTTCTATCCCTCTTCGTCTCCTCTTTCTCTTATCTTGTATGTTAATTAATTAAGTTGTTGCAAAAACTTTATTTTAAAGTGAAGTTAAGTAAAGTTATGGTAATTAATGGACAAATGTTATGTTATTAGGATGTAAATGAAGTTTAACATAAATATTTTAAAGTATTCGTCGATGGGTTAATACATAACGTTTCGTACAAAATGGAATTATTATTTATTGTTAGACGAAAATAAATTCAATGTTGGTTGAATAAGATAAATGGCTAGGTATTAGCAAAGCTGGACCCACATCACCAAACTTGTCCGAAAAGTTTTAACAACTTTAGTAGTCTCGGAACAAATTAGGGACATTTTTGGACAAAAAAAATGTCTAAGCGTGATAGGGACTATTTACACTTAATTAAAATTGATTTTTATTGGAAGATTAGATAAAATTAATAGCAGAAAACTAGATGAGCGATCCCGTGATTTTTAAGGAATTTCCCAAACATCTAAATCTGAAAACATCAGATCAACATTCAACTACAAATCAATGGTAAAAAGATTTTTGAACATATTTCCTAGAGTTAGTTTTTCTACAAAGATACAAACAGATCTGGGGAGAGTATTTGTTAGTAACTTAACTACGAACCTAGTATTATTAAAATAATTCACAGGTCTACATATTATCCTCTGTCAAATGCAGTAGAAGAATTTCATGAAATGTTTAAGTGATAACTCAGAGTTTACGGTCATGAAAAAGAGTACGATGAGTATATTCATCACTTCGGATTGGTTTCAGTCTTGGGGAGTTATCTTCTAGGAGACAAATTAAATCTCCATTAAGTATTTTAAAAGGTTTATATAAAAGGAGAGATATTAATGAGCTAACACTTATGTTTCGAAAATACTAAGACAATTGAATAACATGCAACAAATTATAGAAATTAGTATGAAAGAAGCACAAAACACATCAAAGAAATATTACGATACAAGAGCAAAATAAGTTCTTGAAACCAGCTGGAACGAATAACTTACAAATTCAATGAGGAGGGTTGGGTGACGAGGAGGGAGTAAAAGAAAACAAATCCTTGTATGCGTAAACTTTTTAACCTCATACTTTCAAAATATTTAACAGCAATATGATTTAAGACATTATCTACACCTTGGCGATATCAGATTTTTAATTCGACGAATTATGGTATCATTTTTTTATTATATCCTAAAAACATTCCTCTTACGATAGTATTTTGTTTTTCTTAAAAACCCATTTCTTTCCCCATGAAAAAGCAAACTGATATTTTAATCTAATAGCGCATGAATGTTTTACACTCAATGTTATTTCTGTCCAAGTACATCATTGAACAACCATTGAAAATATGCACGAGAGAATTCGTGCTTGCATAAACGAATTTTCTCCGGCAATTATCCTTCAACCTATTGACTCCATTGAACGATGTTTAAATTTGAAATTTGAAAAAGAAGGAAAACATTTCGAACAATTTTTATAAACCCCTGATTTTTATTTGATATAAATTGAAATTGTGAGTTTCAAAAAGTAGATGTTTTTTACAAAATAAAGTTTGTTTCTTTTGTGTTTAAGGATACATGATATTTAGACAAGAACAGCATTCATTGGTTATTAGATTAAAATGTCAAATTGCTTTTTGATGGATAAAGAAATGAATTTTTAAGAAAAACGAAATACTATCGTAAAAAGAATGTTCTTAGGATCTTAATAATAAAAAACAACGATGGCATTCCATTAAAAAAAATTTAAATGTTTCCATCGTGTCTTAAAATATATTACTGCCAAATATTTTGAAAGTAATACCCATAGTGTGACTAAAAGCACTTATTTTGAAAAAGGCTGTATATGAATTGGAAAAGAAAAGAAAGAAACTTTACTGGGTACAGAAGTTTTAAAACAAGCATAGGGAAATGGACAGTTTGTAAAAAGAACAAAGAAAGGATTTAAATAATTTAATTGGAGAATATCCTTGATTCTTTTCAGAACAACCTGGAAGAACCAGTTTGGTTCAACATGACAGAACTGACTTGAAAATAGACGCAAACGACGAATGATGGTTCCCAAAAAAGCCTGAATTGGGTCTAAAAAAATACAAAATATCATACATGCTCTCCAAAAAACGTTCGCATCTACAGCTGATAGCATTGAATTAAGAAAAATAATCTCAATAGTACATTAAAATCACAATATTAATTGAAAATGAGAGTTCAATCCAAATAATACCATTAACAATTGTGTATGGGTGCTCTTTTGGAAGCATTTCTAGTTTGCCACAGGAAATATCAAATCTTTTGGAAGTATTGTAAGCGTTCCAGAGGCAGTATCGATTCTTCTAAAAATGGTTCAAGTACTCTGGGAGCAATATCAAGTCTTCTGGAAGCAATATCAAGTCTTCTGGTGGCAGTATCAAGTCTTTCAGAAACACTATCAAGTCTTCTGCAATCATTTTCAATCTCCCAGACGCAATAGCATGTCCTTTCGTTGTAAATCAAATTTTCTGGAAGCAGTATCTAGTTTGTCAGAAGCAATAAAGGACCTGCAAAGGTCTACAATATGTTCCGGAAACAATATTAAATCTTTTCAAAGCAATATCAAGTCTTCTGGAAGCATTTGAAGTACCAAGTGTTCTAGATGCATTTCAAATCTTTTAAAAGCTGCATGAAGTCTTCTAGAGGCAGTATCGGATCTTTTAAGAACAGTTCAAGTCCTCTAGAAGCAGTATCAAGTCTTCTGGAAAAAATATTAAGTCTCTTCGAAGCTGTATCAAGTCTTTTGAAGGATTTTAAATATTCTAAAGACAATAGCAAATTCTCCAGAGACAATATGTTCTTGTGGAATCATCTCAAGGCAACTAAATGCAGGATCAAGTGTTCTAAATGCACTTCAAGTCGTTCAAAGGAGTATCAAGTCTTCTAGCGACAGTATCGGGTCTTCCGAAAGCAATTTAGGTTATCTAAAAACATTTGAAGTCTTGTAGAAGCAATATCAATTCCTTTAGAAGCACTATCATGTCCTCTGGGATCCAGAAGTAATATCAAGTCTTTTGGAAGTATTTCAAATCTTCTGGAAGCAATATCAAGTTTTCTGGAAGCAGTATCAAATCTTCTGGAAGCAATAATCAAGTCTTTTAGAAGCAGTATCAAGTCTTCTGGATCATTCTAAGTATTCCACAGATACTATCAAATTCTCCAGATTCAATATCAAGTCTTGTGGAAGCATTTCAAAGCTTTTAGATTTGCGTTTTTTCTGTGGACCGAATAGCTGTTTGTCCTAGCTGGGGATCCTCGTAAAATATCCCCTGGTGGCGTCAATGGTTTTTCGCGGTACACACGGAACTCGCGGCACACGCAGTAGTCTGTTTCTCAGTGAGGCTCATAAGAACCCCACAAAATTAATTCAAGTATTATGCAGATATTATGGAGATGCAATTTCAAGTAGTATTTCAAATTTTGTAAAAGCAGTATCAAGTCATAACCACAAGGGAAATAATCGATATGTATGTAATTGCATTTGCACATTATATAGTTTGCGAATACAGTTTTTTCATATGGCATTTCATTTTACTGAACAGTATATTCCTTAGAAATTACATGTTTCTGATAAAACATATCATACTGGCAGAAAATTATGGAATTCTCAGAAGAAACCAAATACTACTGGAACAAGAATACTTACAAAAGATTACATAACTCTGTAAAATAATTAAATACTGCTGACAGAAATTTGGTAAATATTTCTGACAAACTGCTAAATACCGCTGACAGAAGATAACATATCTCTTAACTACTACTCAGAAAACATATTTCTATTAAAAAGATACTGATGACATCAGATAACGTCTTTCCAACACAAAAGAAAATAATGCTAAGCAAGACTACAACTGTCTTGCTTAATTACTGACTACAAGAAAACTTTACATTGATTAGAGTATGGCAAAAGATAAGATATTGACATGATATAAGGCACTAATATTACACTAAACATTAACTATAAAAGACTACATAACGCCTTAAATAACACACCAACTGCTCAACAGTCTGTAACTCTTTGGATTGTTGTAAGCGCCTCCGCCATTTCGATCTTTGCCGTATTTAGCATTTATAACTGCTAATTGGTAATGTTGATACGTTGGTCCACCAGGTCCGTGCATTTCCTCTTAGGCTATTTTCATATATCTACAGTGATATCAACATCATCAGCAAAAATCAGTATTCACACTATTTTGTTGTATACCATTGAGTATATTCGATAGTGCATCATCTTGGTGTAACCTCACCTACTCCAAATGATTGGATACTGCTTAGGTATATAATGGTAGAAAAATTACATAATGGTGTCAAAAGATTATATACTATTGTCTAAAAATTACATACTTTTGCAAAAGACTAGATGCTGCTACAAACATTAAATCTTCTTAGTATTATGCTAGATACTTGCAGTAAAAATCTACTTAATACTAACATAATAGAAAACACTGCCTTTAGAAAATTAAATAGTGCTGGCAAGAGAGTACATATTGCTTTCCAATGTTTAGACACTACTGAGCGAAGACTAGATACTGGTGATAAATTATTAAATACTGATACTGAAAGAATAGATCTTGTTGACAAAAAAACTAGATACTATTGGCATAATACAAGACATTGCCTGTAGAAAATGATATTGTACTTAAACTGTTGCATACTGTTGATATAAGAAAGAAATTGCCTAAACAGAACTACATAGTGCTTGCAAATGACTAGATTCTATCTGTAGATGACTGCATAATGCTATCAGAAGACTAGATACTGTTTTCTGAAGATTACATACTGTTTCCAGAAGACAGGATGCTGATAATGAAATAAGATAGATATTGCTGATAAAAGAATAAATTTTGCTGGTGGAAGAGTGGATATATAGCTGATAGAAGACCCAATGTTGGAAATTTAAGACTAAATTAAGATCTATTTTAAGAAAAAAAGAAGGGTGAAAATCATGGTAGGTGATCACAAAATACCAGATGCTGCTAATAAAAAACCAGATAGTACTATTAGAAGACAAGATACTGATACAAAATACTGATAGAAGACTAGATTTTGCTGGTAGAAGACCAAATACTGCTGATAGAAGACTAAATACTGCTGATAGAAGTTTATATACCTCTGCTAGAAGACCAAATACAGGTGTTAGGCTGATATATATGAAAGATTAAACTTTGCTGACAGAAGATTAAATGCTGCTAGCATACTACTGGATACTTGTAATGGATGATTCCTTACTGCTAACCTATGGAAAAACATTATTAACCGTATAAACCTTGTTGTATAAAACTAGAAGCTGCTAGAAAAACACCAGATAGTGATGATAAATATTTTCCGATAAATTATTAACTAATCGCTAAATCGTTTACAATCAACTATTAATAGGAAAGTAACGTTTCAAAATTAGTTAAATGGCATCAAAATCTAAAAGTAGCAAATAAAATAGATAAATTTTCGATCCAACCAAACTTTCTCGATGAACGAGCAAAATAAAAGTAGAATAAAGTAACAGTTTGAACCGGCGGGAGCAATAAAAGTGGTAAACGTAAAATGTGAAGCTCTAAAAACCGTGTTACCTAAAAGTTACCACTTTTGAAACGCGCAATAAAAAGGAAAATCTGTAAAAAAGTTTTTTTTTATTTTTACTCTAAATCGATAAATAATTTACATTTTCTCCGTTTCTTTTATAGGCCGTCGTTTTCGAAGTGCGTACTCACCCCAACATCACAAATTACGTTCAATGTATTACCTACAACACCCTGCAAACGCATACAATTCAAGTAGTTTACGCGGCATTTGGTACAATGGTTACCTACATTATTCCACTCGTTGTGATAATATATTCTTATGTTGCTATTTTGATCGAAATCTTTAAAAGGACAAACACGGATGGGGGTAAGTAAATAATTTTTGTTTTTGTAATTTAGTTTCAATATAAACCGTCTAAAACAATTAAACCGTTTTGATCGAACTAACTTGTATTTGCGGTTAAACTTTACTTCAGGTACGCGTATTGAAATACATTTCCTTGCCGCATTTTAGAAACTATGAGACCGCTTTAAATGTACGTTTCACCACGACACGAACCAGTTTTAATTGTTTACGTTTACAGATAGAATACGACGGTCGAGTTTGGGATTTTTGGGCAGGGCGAAAATCAGGACACTCAAAATGACCATTATTATTGTTTTGGTGTTTTTTATTTGTTGGACGCCTTACAACGCAATTTTAGTTTTGTAAGTATTAACAAATTAAATTTATAAAAATGTTTTTGTCTACTGCTTGAAAAAGATTCAATTTAAATATTATTGATTTTATTCTTTGAATGAACATCACGTATTTAGGAATTAAAACTTTCTAGGTTTTCTTTTTTATTGGTTTTTTTAAGTTGGAAAGCTTTCCAATACATCTTACTTTGAAGTCGAAACATATCGCCCGGAGTGGTTGTAAAATAAATCAGGATTGAGCTTTTCTGTCCCGGCTAAAGTAAAGTTAAAACCAAAAAAAAATTATATATACAGAGAACTTAAAACCAAATTGACAATTTCGCTTCATATTGAAAATATGTTTATTTTTATTATATTTGGCTTTGCAATCGATATGTCGTGGTCACATGGCGAAATACGTTAGTTCCCGAAAATCCTAGGCAGTTCATGAAGCGTCAGCATAGAGTATAAATGTTAAAAATTTCGTTTTACTGACGAAGCTGTTCATATTCGAAAAATCACGTACTCCCACCAGGACAAAATAATAGATAGACGGCATGTTATTGGGCATTTCATGAAATGATATTCTAAGAGACGGTTCTATAAAGTTCTGTTTATTAACGTAGAATTAACTTCACGAAACGCTAATTCCTAGTTTTTATTGCTTATTATTTTACAGTGGTTAAATAAAACAAAAATCTAAAAAATAGTAAAATAAAAATTATTCTAAATTTGTTAGTACATGATCCACTTTTATGACATCTTGAATTGCACTGCTTTTTCCCTTGATGCAAACGCACCTGTTCGTTTTACACTGTTTCTTGCTTGGTTGACAAGAACACTTTACAAATCCTTGTGCTTGGAATAAGGACTCTAGGGAAACAGCTTCTCCGATGGAAAGAAATGTAGTTTTGTCCACCTGGGTACGTACAATTAATTTGTTGGTGGCAATATTCAGATCTGCTCTACTGAACCAAGACTTTATGACCCCATTTAGAGTTTCAACTTGGTAAACATTTCGGTTGTCAGCAACAACTGTAAGAAGATTAGGCAGATCGCCTGGACTGCGGTCTACGGGATCAATATTGAGTAAAACACAGTCTCCCACATCTATATCAGGTAACCACTTCTTGGAAGTTGACGCCATATCTTCTGCTTTTCTTCTGGCCTTCATAACATTTTTCCCGTTGTAATTATATTAGTTGTTCTGTAGTGCATAAATTGCACAATTTGTCATCAGTAGCACATGATATATGTATGAGAACTTTACATTTTTCACATATCTGACATGGGTCAATAACTGCACTCTGACAAACCGGACGAATTACTACATCGTCTTATATCGCTATCTGTAGCTCAACAATTTCACAGTCCGCATTATCACTTAATATAGACTCTATTTTTTGGATGTTTTCGTTAGTATCCAGTTCACTCTCCTCTAGTTCGATACCTAGCTCTTTCGTTACTTCTGTAATCGGTTCTTCACCCCGCTGTTCGTGTTCTTCTTGTCTAAAAACTCCCATTTCTTTCTCCAGATTATCTAGCTCTTCTTCTGTAGTTATATTTGAATGAATGGTGGGCGGAAAATTTGTTGACTTCAGGCCAAATTTGGGGTCATAACCAAAACCTGCCTTATAAAGCGTCCGGCCTATCACTCTGTGCAACAAATTAACACCCAACTGACTGCCTGGTAGATGTATGTAGGGTTTTTCTTTATTTTAATAAAACCACAAAACCCCACTTGTTCTTAACTAGTTTATTCTTAACTAAATTAACGATAAAAGATTGATTCGGGAAGATTCGAACGGTTTCGAATCTTCCCGAGAATTCGGATGGCAAGGTCTTATATGAACAGTTAATAACTGTGGTCACAAGATTTTCAACTCTTCTACTATCTTGTTCGCATATTCACGCCCATTGTCGCTTTGCAAAATCGATGGTGCACTACATTGGAGAAAAATCTTCAAAAGTTCTTCCGCAACGTTTATAGCGTGTTTGGAACGTAAAGGCCTCAAACATACGTACATGGCGGAATGGTCTTGATTGAAAATCGACTAAATAATAAATCTACTTGACCTCTAATCATAAATCTTTAGAAGTAATCGGGTTTACAACAATTTTGGATACAATTTTATTCCTTTTTGTTTGATAATCATATGCCTTCAAGAACATTTCTACTCAAGGCCTCAGAATAAAATATTTTTGTTGAACTATATTGATCATTTTATCTCTGAACCCATGGCCACAACTAATATGTATATCTATTAACCTTTCAAATAGTTCTTCTTCTGGGATAACATAAACTAAAGGATCGTTTTTTTCCTTAACTTTTTTATGACATGTTATTGATCGCCTACTTACATAACATCATACATTTGCAGTAAATAATACTCCCTTCTGCTTTTCTTGCTATTCTTTTGCTTTACTTGAGTAATTTCCAGCACCATCTATTAATTCTCTATTTTATGAACCCAAAACAACAAAAACATCAATAGTTACTTCTTTTAGTTGATCGACCGTGTACAAGCGTTTATTAGGTTCTTCTTTGTAGTAACAACGTAGTGTTCTCTAAACAGCTCATCACTTCTTTCAGAATAATTTTCCATGCATGCTAATTTAATTAGTGCCAAATTAGACGTTTCGTGAACCTTCGATACCTTCATTGCGACAGATTATGTACCGAGATGGAGTACGCGATTTGCCGAATATGATCGGGCGTGTCATGAACAGCCTCGACAGAAAACGAAATCCTTCACATTTACACAAAATGCCGACACTTTATGAACTGCCTAGGATTTTCGGGAACTGCCGGATTACGCCATGTGACCACGACATATATAAAGTATTAGTTAATGATAAATTTTGATGTACATAGGGTTGCCACTTGCCGATTTCCAACTGTTACTGTTAAGATCTTGTAAAGTAATGAAATTCATAGAATTTTTATATTTTCTTATTTGTCTCAATAACTGCGCATTTAAGAATAAAATTCAAGAGTGCCATAGGCGTCGGATACGTGTGTGCTCTGAGTGCTAGAGTTGATGTATCAACATAAAATCGACAATACAAATGGTCTACTTCAGCGATTCGAGTATTAATGGAATGTTATAAAAAATTTGTTATCTTAACCAAGACATGTAATGAACGATTTCGCCTCAAACCGCCTAGCTGCCTTGCAGGCGAGGCGCTAGAGTTGAAGTATCAGCACAAAATCGACAATTCAAAGGTTGTAGCACCTCGCCCGCAAACGACCTCGCCGATTTAAAAATGTCATCTTATGAAAAGTTCGGTATCTCAGCTAAGACATGTAATGAACGATTTCACCTTAAATCGCCGAAGTCACTTGCAGGCAAGACGCTAAAATTGATATGTCAACACAAATTAGATAATTCAAAGATATAATGAATAGAGATAATGCCTCTCCCGCAAACGACCTCAGCGATTTGAGTATAAATATCATCTTATGAAAGATTTGATATCTTACTCAAGACATGTAATCGAAATCAAAATTGATTTCGCCTCAAATCGCCGAGGTCGCTTGTGGACAAGGTGTTAGAGTTGATGTATCAACACCAAATCGACAATTCAAAAATTGTAGCGCCTCGCCCGCAAGCGACCTCGGCGATTTGAGTATAAATATCATCTTATGAAAGGTTTGGTATCTCAACCAAAACATGTAATGAACGATTTCGCATCAAATTGCCAAGGTTGCCCGCGAACGAGGCGCTAGAGATAATGTCTCAACACAAAATCGACAATTCAGAGGTTGTAACGCCTCGCCCGCAAGCGATTTCGGCGATTTGAGTATAAATATCATCTTATGAAAGGTTTGGTATCTCAACCAAGACATGTAATGAATGATTTCGCCTCAAGTCGCCAAGGTCGTTTACGGACGAGGTGCTAGAGTTTATGTGTCAACACGAAATCGACAATTTAAAGCTTGTAGCGCCTCGCCCGCAACGACCTCGGCGATTTGAGAATGTCATCTTTTGAAAGGTTTGGTATTCAAAGATTGAAGATATGGTTAAAATACCAAATTGTTTAAAAAAAAAAACATTTATAATTAAATAGCTGATATCGCTTGCAGTTTAGATGAGGCGCCACCACCTTTAAATAACGATTTCGTTAATTTTCAAATTAGGTTTTTGTTGAAAAAGTAAGTAGATCTGGTTAATTTTTAAAAAAGTATTTAGAAAATTTCAATACAAACGAAATTTTTTTTCCAGCTTTAAGTTGGTCTCTTACTGTCAGTGATAGGCAAGTAGCGTAGTGCGTTTCAAAAGTTACGGATAATTTCGATAAAATTATTACAAACAATTTATGACAAAATCGCTGAAATAGGTTTAAAAATTTAAATTTTTCGCAATTTTTTTGTGTATATTTTAATTCTTTTCCGCCATTTTTAAACGAGTTATCACGTCATCAAATTTTTTTTCAAATAGAATACCCATTCCTTATACTGGAATAAAAATTTTTCAAGAAAAATTCATTTAAAGTTTCATTACTTCTCATTCATTTGATACAAAAATAGCAGTAGCAGTGCGTAACCATGGCAACCAATTGTTTTGATTTGACATTTCCAAGTGTCAAAATTCAATTTGAATTGATTTATTTAAATTAATTATTATTACTATTATATTTGAGCTATAAAAGTAGCAATAGCTTGTTGCATAACAAAACGAACTTCGAAGAATTTTGTGTCTCAAGTACAATAGTAATAATAATTAATTTAAACATTTCAATTTAAATTGAATTTTTACACTTGGAAATGTCAAATCAAAACAATTGGTTGCCATGGTTACACATTGCTACTGCTATTTTTATATCAAATGAATGTGAAATAATGAAACTTTTATAATAAAAATTTTCTTATATAACCGATATTAATATTTATTGCAAATAAATATTAATGTACTTAACTATGTTTACTTTGTCCACTTCGAATACAAATAGATTAAATTAATTTGAAATTAAATTGATTAAATTAAATTGATTAAATTAAATTGTTAAATTAAACTATTTAAAAATAAATCCAAACAAACCAAAAACAACGAAATGATAAACGTTAATAATTTAGCTTATTTTAAACAAAATAAAATATTCTTACTAAACTAAAACTGTAGGGGCTTCAGAAGTTCATTTCAAATGATTCATTTATTGATTATTCTGTATTTCAATCATTTTCAGAAGCCGAAGTTTGAATTCCTTGATTATCACTATTTACTCTAGAATTTTTATCATCGGAAAGTTGCGTTGAGTCAGCAGAACATGAAATATATGAATATGTACTTGATTTTGTACTTCTCTTTCGGTTGTCAATCAATCTAGTTTTTTATGGAGAATGAACGAAAAACTTTTAAATGATCTTTCAGTCTCCGATGAAACTGATGCAGTTAAAATTCTTATAGCAACTTTAAATGACGTACAACGCCTTTCACTCAGTTATCCCCCAAAAACTTGAGATATAGTCAAAGCTTTTTGACCAGAAATTGCGCTTTAAGCCGTAGTTTGCCAAAATTGTCATAACATGTTCAAGGAACTCGACATTCATATCTATGATTTATTTATATATGAAGTCCATTGCATCAATTTCTTGGTCTTGAGTAAGGTTTCCACTTTGTTTTAATGGATCTAATAACGCAGCTTGCAAAATTGAGTGACTCTAAGTGCACCTCTCTCGTCAACTGATTTCAAAATTAAAAATTGGCAACATCATTTTCATTCAATCATGTCACTTTCGAAATTTTTTATCGCCAACAATTACGCGGAGTAGCAAAATATCAGAATGCAGAAGATTTTTATACTGAAAAAAAGTATATTGAAACTACAGTATGAATTTTTCTTCCTGATCATAATCAATGAATGGTTTTAATAAAATCGCGATCATTAATTTCTTCTTTTTGCAAATTGATTGCATTTTAATAAAAAGTTGTATTGGTCCATGATATTTGAAGAATATTATGGATTGAATTGGATTTAGCTTCAACTTCATATTGAATGATATAAAATTGGAGTTCAACCAGAACCTACGATACAGCCATACTGTAATGGTGGGGAGACTCGAATCTCGGGGTACGATTCTTAATCTCAGGGTTCCGTTCAGTCGATTTTTGACTGTTGAGCTGTAAGGCAGTCGGGGTTTTTCTCTGTAGGTTTTCTGCACCATATGTAATATTGGTTTTCATCAGATATTCCTTTTTTTGTAAAGAAAATTGTATTTTTGGTTAACATTTTCAGAGAATTTTTGTTTTTCTTTTTTCTTATCCATACATATGTATAACATTGAACATCCTCTTAAAACGGCTAGACTGCTTTAGTCTGTCTTTGTCGTCGTAGTCTGTACCCCAAATCCCCACCATCACAGTACGTATCGTAGGCTTCGGTTTAACCCAACATAACCAAATCTTTTTTTTAAGGAGGGAATTACGAAATCTGCTAATACCGACACCCGACCTAAGTTATCATGCGGCCGGATAACTCTCTTGAATCTCTCTTGAATCTCTCTTGATTCCGACCGACTAAAACCCTTCTCCCTCTCTCTTCCGAAGTCCATCCATACGACATAACTTCAGAGTGATTACATCGAAAAAAAAGCGCTCTGTCTCTTGACTCCTCATCTACTCTAACATCAACTCCCAGTTAAATTGCTTGAAATGTTTCGGCCGACAAAATAAAGAAAACCATTAATTTCGACCCCAGCTAACCAACTGCCTCTGCAGAAATTTCTCGTGTTCTTTTGTTTTTATGATTTGGTATGTTGTCCCTTTCACTATATCCCATTTTTCCTCGCTTTGCAGCATAACCTCCATCATGTTATCCGGATTGAGAATGACACCACATTGCTCGTTGCACTCTCATCTAATTTGCTCAAAACTTTCACAAATAATAATTGTGTGTTTTGGCGTGTCAAGCTCACAAAACCAACACATCACAGAGGTCGCGTTTCCTTTCTTGCAAAGGGTATGTTCCCTGTGTCTCGGTCAATGCTTGGGTTAGGAAGAGGTCAACATCCCCCCATTCTCTTTTTGTTTATTCTTCCATATCTCTCACGCTGGCTTCACCTCTCTGTCCACTTCTCCATAAGGTTTGTCCTGATTTCCTTTCAGTGCCCTTTCCCCTTCTTATATTGGTTTGCCATTTCTTCCACAGCAAATCAAAAGCTGGCATTCCCGCCACAACTTCTATCGCCGTTGCAGAAACGGTCCTGCAGTAATTCCGAATGCCAACCTTCTATTTATCACCGTTAGTATGTCTCTATACCTTTGGAACTTCCGGGCTCTGGTCCAAACCGGTGACGCATGTAACATGACATAACGCGTCAATGTGAGCGCCATCGCTAGTATTTTTTTTCTCCTCAATACGGGACCACCGAAATTTGGCATGACTCTTATCAACACGTTGGTTATATGTGTCGACTTCTCCCCCAGTTTTTTTGATATGCGTGGTCTTTCTCATGTCTCTATCCAAGTGCATTCCAAGATATTTCGCCGCAGCATTGCTTTCTATTTCGATTCCATTTTATCTTCCATAGTTAGATTGGGTTGAGCTCCAACTTGATACTACTATTCAATATGAAGGGTGGTATGAAAGTTTTCTTCAATAGTTGAGTTGGATTAAGCTCCAACTTCAACTTATTAAGTATGAGGGGTGGTATGCAGTTAAGTTTCAGCTTCATACCATCCTTCATATAACAAAAAATTAAATCCAAAACAAGAAACCTTCTAAGTTCAATTCAATATGAGAAATGAATTTTGGGTTTCATTTTTTGTTCTAGTCCTCCAAATGAGGCTAGCTCGCCTTCTACTTTGTTCCTTTTCGATGGTGCTTCTATCATTGTTTTATTTAATTCGTTTTCCTCCTTTGAAGATGATATACTCAAGATGAGCGTCTTCGGTGGTGAACAATCCGTGACGCCAGCGGACCTATCCGATGCTTTGGTTTTCTTTTCCATAACGCATATTCGGAGTTGCCAAGAGCCTTTCTTGCCCTTCGTTTTTTAACCTAAAACTGACAGGTATACACTCACACTACTCTTCACTTAACACTTAATCCCGTCTCCCCGGTATCTCTAGAAAGGGGCTGATTTTGGAGTATTGCCGCCCAAGACAACATAACGTCCAGCTTTTTAAGGAGGTTTGCTCCTCCAGCTCACCTCACTCGCCAATCCCGTATCCGGGAAACTCCCAAGCCCCTGCGGGCAAAATTGTAGCTTAACCCAACTACACCCAACCCAATTTAATGAATTCTTTAAGCTTTTAGAAAATATCCTACGGTGTTCTTCTATAGTTGGGTTGGATTGAGCTCCAACTACATACCATTCAATATGAGGGATAGTATGAAGGTTTTCTTTAATGATTGTGTTGGATTGAGTTCAAACTTCAAATTAATATGCTCATATAACAAAAAATCAAATCCAAAACAATAAACCTTCTATGTTTAATTCAATACGAGAAATGAATTTTGGGTTTAATTTTTTCTTTTACGGCTGGATTTTATTGAGGTTGTGTATGGTAGGGTTGGGTTGAGCTCCGACTCCATACAACATAACATCCATTATGAGGGATGTTCTATAGAGACCTTCTATAAGGCAAGATATGAAGTTGAAGCTCAACGCAACCTAATTATAGAAAGCCAAAATCAATCCCAAAACATCTTCTAAGCTCGACATGAGAGATGGTATCAAATAGTATCAAGTTGGGTTGAGTTGAACTCAAACTTCATACCATTCAATATAAGGGATGGTATGGAGTTTTATTCTATGATTGGGTTGGGTTGAGCACCAACATCATACCAATTAATATGAAGCGTGATCTAAAATTGAAGCTCTACCCAACCCAATCATAGAAAAACAAAATCAACTCCAAAACAGCAAATCTTCTAAGTTCAATACAACATAAGACATTGTAACAAATTGGGTTCGATTGAGCTCCAACTTCATACCATTCAATACGAAGGATAGTATGAAGGTTTTCTTTAATGATTGTGTTGGATTGAGCTGAAACTTCAAATTAATATGTATGAGGAATGGTGCGAAGTTAAGCTTCAACTTCATACCACCCCTCATATAACAAAAAATCAAATCCAAAACAATAAACCTTCTATGTTTAATTACATACGAGAAATGAATTTTGGGTTTAATTTTTTCTTTTACGGCTGGATTTTATTGAGGTTGTTTATGTTAGGGTTGGGTTGAGCTCCGACTCCATACCATTCATTATGAGGGGTGTTCTATAGAGACCTTCTATAAGGCAAGATATGAAGTTGAAGCTCAACCCAACCTAATCATAGAAAAACAAAATCAATCCCAAAACATCTTCTAAGCTCGACATGAGAGATGGTATCAGATGGTATCAAGTTGGGTTGAGTTGAACTCAAACTTCATACTATTCAACATAAGGGATGGTATGGAGTTTTATTCTATGATTGGGTTGGGTTGAGCACCAACATCATACTAATTAATATGAAGCGTGATCTAAAATTGAAGCTCTACCCAACGCAATCATAGAAAAACAAAATCAACCCAAAAACAGCAAATCTAAGTTTAATACAACATGAGAGATTGTATCAAATTGGGCTCGATTGAGCTCCAACTTCATACCATCCAATCTAAGGGATGGTATGAAGTTGAAGCTCTACCCAACCCAATCATAGAAAAATAAAATCAACTCCAAAAACAACATCTTCTAAGTTCAATTCAAGATGAGAAATAATATTAAGTTGGGTTGAGTTGAGCTCCAACTTAATACCATTCATTATTAGGAATGTTTACGTACAATATTACACAAATATATTTTTAAATTCTTTTTTTCTCTCAGGACGGCTAAACCCGAATAATTCTAGTCTAGATCTAATGTTAGTTCTAATTTTATCTCAATTCAAATATACAGATTTGGGTTGGGTTGGGTTTAGCCATGCATCTGAAGATATTTTTTTAATGAAGGCAACTACAATGAATAATTTCTGAAATAAAGTACTTTATAAACTGATTTGGCAATTCTAGACAATTCAATTGAAATAAAACAAGAATTAACACAAGACCTAGAATTAGAATCTTCTTGGATTTTGATTTTTGTATGAAAAGGGACTATATAAATATCTTAGAACAGCACTAAGCACTGAAATATAGGAGAGTTGGCAACCCTAGTTGTATATTAATAGCTTTTGATGATTTTTATTTAAAAGGAAGTTGATACGAAGTAATTTTATAACTCCTAGGATACAAAACCTCACAATGATATGCTTCGATTTCTTCGAAATTTTCTTTTTCAATTCATTATTTGTCTAGCTGAATCCAATGAAAATGATAATCTGAGCATAACAAGAATGAAAAAGAGCCATGCTTTGTTAGGAAATTCATAAAATTCTAAGTTAAAATCCATAATCTCATGATTCGAACATTTTGACAATTTTACCGTTGAATATAAATTAAAACAAATATAAAATCTAATAAAAAAAATTAAAGATGCATTAAAAACGCAACATTTCATGAAAAAATATAATTTATTTATTTAAAAAAATTTAAATAATAATTAATAAAATTAAATTAGTGACATTTTAAATGTCAAAGTTGGTAAATTTATAAAATCGTAAAAACGAATTTCAGATTAACAGAATTGGCCAATCAGGAAACGCCATTTTAAAAATGACATTGGCAAAACCTCCAATTAAGAAAAGTAAAGATTTTCAAGAAAAATCCTCGAGTTTAATTAATTAAGCAAAGAAATAAACAAAAAATAACAGTACGTATATTTGTACTTATTACTTTTCAATTTAATTGGTGAAATAATTGATTAATTATCGGCTATTTCTGTTTCTCCCAATTAAACTGTTGTTTAATGAGGGGCACTTCTGTAATCAACTCAAACAGTTTAATAATTAAATTTACATCGTCGTTTCGCAATTCCTCTAAGCCATAATAACCGAGACGATTTAATTAAATGACTAAACCGATTTAAAAATATTATTACCGATTTTAATTTTCTTGTTATTATTTGTTACAGCTTTTGGTACGATCGTGATCAGGCGACAAAGTTAGATCCGAAAATTCAGCGCGGCTTATTCCTGTTCGCGTGCACGAATTCTTGCATGAACCCGATAGTTTACGGGGTGTTTAACATCAGGGCGAAAAGGGCGAACACACAGGTGAGGATGCGATTACAGACGTTAGATTCGAAACAGACCGTCGTCGTCCAAACGCCCACCGTTGAAACATTGGTGCCCGGTTTGGAAATATCGTTAAGACCCCTCGAATAACAACGGCACTCTCAATATCGCAAGAACGACTCTGTTTTGATGGCTGATGACTTGCAGATCTGTGGTTACAAGTAGGATAGTATTTTTTTGTGAAGAGAAATGTTAGCTGCTACATGATGATGTGTTACCTTTATTTTCTTTGTGGCTTTGCTTTTTTCCTTTTTTTTTTTAATTGCAATCGAATTGTTTGTTATTAATTATTAATTAATTTTTATTAAATTTATTAAACCGGAAATTTTTCGTTAATTAATAATTAAAAGACTGCAGATTTTCTTTCTTCTTTTTTTCTCCACCTTTCCTTTTGTTGCTAACATTTTTATGCTTTTTATTTAAAAAATACTAACATCAATGATTTTGTTTTTATTTGCTTTGTGTTAATAATATTGATTAAAATCAATGACAAGTCAAAAATAAAAAAATAAATATTTGACAAATTTGGAGACTGGAATACCAAATGCATAAATGGTCAGATCTTGTTAGTTATGATATTGAGTTTGATTTTGGTGTTAAACGGTTAGTGTATGTTACATACATTTTAATTTTTTAAAGATTTTATTATCGGTTAATTAAAAGATAACAAAGATTGAAGTGAAAAAAAACTTCCTCATTTAGCTTCTTGCCTTCTTCAACTTCCTGCTTCATTTTAATGCCACCCCTAATTTTCTTAATCATCACCTTTTATTGTTTACAGTGATTATGTTAAATTTTCAAATCAATTTCTGTTTGATATTTAATTTCTATAAATCGTCAATGCTATAAAAATGGGAATGATTTCATTGATCATTCGAAATTTAGACTCTAATTTAGAATGACATTATTCTTCAAAATGATATATAACAAATATCTTCAATTTGAAATCGATTTCGCCGAGACCTGACGGGGAATGATATGTTCTTGAGGTTTTTAGAGAATTACAAAAAACTGACCAAATTCAAAAAATCGTGGTCTTATTTTTGAAGGTAAAAAAATGGCTTTTATATCAAATAAAAGCTTAAACCTTCGTCTTTAAAATGATTTATACAAGTCTCTTCAATTTAAAATCGATTCCACCAAAATATGTTAAAGGAATGATGTATTTTTGAAAATTTTAAAGATTCAAGAAAAACTGACCAAATTCAAAAACCGTTTAGGACTTATTTTTGAAGATAACAAAACGGCTTTTATATCAGATAATAGCTTAAATCTTCGTCTTTAAAATGATGTATAGCAAATTTCTTCAATTTAAACTCGGTTTCCACCAAGAGGTGTTAAAGGAATGATGTGTTTTTGAAATTTTTGAAGAATAACAAAAAAACTAACAAAATTCAAAAAACTGTGAAGGTCTTATTTTTGAAGATAACAAAACGGCTTCTACATCAAATAATAGCTTAAACCCTCGTCTCTAAAATTGTGTATAAAAAGTATTTTCAATTTAAACTCGATTCCACCAAGACGTGTTAAAGGAATGATGTGTTCTTGAACTTTTTGAAAAATCATCAAAAAACTGACCAAATTCAAAAAACTGTGGGGGTCTTATTTTTGAAGATAATAAAACGGCTTTTATATCAAATAATAGCTTAAACCTTCGTCTTCAAAATGATGTATAAGAAATTTCTTCAATTTAAATTTGATTCCACCAAGACGTGTTAAAGGAGTGATGTGTTCTTGAAGTTCTTGCAAAATCATCAAAAAACTGACCAAATTCAAAAAACTGTGGAGGTTTTATTTTTGAAGATAACAAAACGGCTTTTACATCAAATAATAGCTTAAACCTTCGTCTTCAAAATGATGTATAAGAAATTTCTTCAATTTAAACTTGATTCCACCAAGACGTGTTAAAGGAATGATGTGTTCTTGAAGTTTTTGAAAAATCATCAAAACCTGACCAAATTCAAAAAACTGTGGAGGTCTTATTTATGAAGATAATAAAATGGCTCTTATATCAAATAAAAGTTTAAATCCTCATCTTTAAAATCGCGTATAAGAAGTTTCTTCAATTTAAACTCGATTTCACCGAGATGTGCTAAAAGAATGATGTGTTCTTGAAGTTCTTGCAAAATCATCAAAAAACTGACCAAATTCAAGAAACTGTGGAGGTCTTATTTTTGAAGATAACAAAACGACTTTTATATCAGATAATAGCTTAAATCTTCCTCTTTAAAATGATGTATAAGAAATTTCTTCAATTTAAACTTGATTCCAGCAAGACGTGTTAAAGGAATTATGTGTTCTTGAAGTTTTTGAAAAATCATCAAAACCTGACCAAATTCAAAAAACTGTGGGGGTCTTATTTTTGAAGATAATAAAACGGCTTTTATATCAAATAATAGCTTAAACCTTCGTCTTCAAAATGATGTATAAGAAATTTCTTCAACATAAACTTGATTCCACCAAGACGTGTTAAAGGAATGATGTGTTCTTGAAGTTTTTGAAAAATCATCAAAACCTGACCAAATTTAAAAAACTGTAGAGGTCTTATTTATGAAGATAATAAAATGACTCTTATATCAAATAAAAGTTTAAACCCTCATCTTTAAAATCGCGTATAAGAAGTTTATTCAATTTAAACTCGATTTCACCAAGATGTGTTAAAAGGATCATGTGTTCTTGAAGTTTTTGAAAAATCATCAAAAAACTGACCAAATTCAAAAAACTGTGGAGGTCTTATTTTTGAAGATAACAAAACGGCTTTTACATCAAATAATAGCTTAAACCTTCGTCTTCAAAATGATGTATAAGAAATTTCTTCAATTTAAACTTGATTCCACCAAGACGTGTTAAAGGAATGATGTGTTCTTGAAGTTTTTGAAAAATCATCAAAACCTGACCAAATTCAAAAAACTGTGGAGGTCTTATTTATGAAGATAATAAAATGGCTCTTATATCAAATAAAAGTTTAAATCCTCATCTTTAAAATCGCGTATAAGAAGTTTCTTCAATTTAAACTCGATTTCACCGAGATGTGCTAAAAGAATGATGTGTTCTTGAAGTTCTTGCAAAATCATCAAAAAACTGACCAAATTCAAGAAACTGTGGAGGTCTTATTTTTGAAGATAACAAAACGACTTTTATATCAGATAATAGCTTAAATCTTCGTCTTTAAAATGATGTATAAGAAATTTCTTCAATTTAAACTTAATTCCACCAAGACGTGTTAAAGGAATGATGTGTTCTTGAAGTTTTTGAAAAATCATCAAAACCTGACCAAATTCAAAAAACTGTGGGGGTCGTATTTTTGAAGATAATAAAACGGCTTTTATATCAAATAATAGCTTAAACCTTCGTCTTCAAAATGATGTATAAGAAATTTCTTCAATTTAAACTTGATTCCACCAAGACGTGTTAAAGGAATGATGTGTTCTTGAAGTTTTTAAAAAATCATCAAAACCTGACCAAATTCAAAAAACTGTGGGGGTCTTATTTTTGAAGATAATAAAACGGCTTTTATATCAAATAATAGCTTAAACCTTCGTCTTCAAAATGATGTATAAGAAATTTCTTCAACATAAACTTGATTCCACCAAGACGTGTTAAAGGAATGATGTGTTCTTGAAGTTTTTGAAAAATCATCAAAAAACTGACCAAATTCAAAAAACTGTGGGGGTCTTATTTTTGAAGATAATAAAATGGCTCTTATATCAAAGAAAAGTTTAAACCCTCATCTTTAAAATCACGTATAAGAAGTTTCTTCAATTTAAACTCGATTTCACCGAGACGTGTTAAAAGAATGATGTATTCTTGAAGTTCTTGCAAAATCATCAAAGAACTGACCAAATTCAAAAAACTGTGGAGGTCTTATTTTTGAAGATAACAAAACGACTTTTATATCAAATAATAGCTTAAACCTTCGTCTTCAAAATGATGTATAAGAAATTTGTTCAACATAAACTTGATTCCACCAAGACGTGTTAAAGGAATGATGTGTTCTTGAAGTTTTTGAAAAATCATCAAAACCTGATCAAATTCAAAAAACTGTGGGGGTCTTATTTTTGAAGATAATAAAACGGTTTTTATATCAAATAATAGCTTAAACCTTCGTCTTCAAAATGATGTATAAGAAATTTCTTCAACATAAACTTGATTCCACCAAGACGTGTTAAAGGAATGATGTGTTCTTGAAGTTTTTGAAAAATCATCAAAACCTGACCAAGTTTAAAAAACTGTAGGGGTCTTATTTTTGAAGATAATAAAACGGCTTTTATATCAAATAATAGCTTAAACCTTCGTCTTCAAAATGATGTATAAGAAATTTCTTCAACATAAACTTGATTCCACCAAGACGTGTTAAAGGAATGATGTGTTCTTGAAGTTTTTGAAAAATCATCAAAACCTGACCAAATTCAAAAAACTGTGGAGGTCTTATTTATGAAGATAATAAAATGGCTCTTATATCAAATAAAAGTTTATACCCTCTTCTTTAAAATCGCGTATAAGAAGTTTCTTCAATTTAAACTCGATTTCACCGAGACGTGTTAAAAGAATGATGTGTTCTTGAAGTTCTTGTAAAATCATCAAAAAACTGACCAAATTCAAAAAACTGTGGAGGTCTTATTTTTGAAGATAACAAAACGACTTTTATATCAAATAATAGCTTAAACCTTCGTCTTCAAAATGATTTATAGCAAGGTTAATTTAAACTCGATTCCACCAAATCGTGTTAAAGGGATGATGTATTTTTGAAGGCTTTGAGGAATCAAAAAAAAAAAGATTAAATTCAAAAACCATGGAAGTCATATTTTTGAAGATAACAAAATGGCTTTTGTATCAAATTAAAGCGTAAAGCTTCCGCTGTAATATATAAAAAGTTTCTTCAATTTAAAATCGATTCCACTAAGATGTGTTAAAGGAATGATGTATTTTTGAAAATTTTAACGATTCAAAAAAAACTGACCAAATTCAAAAACCGTTGAGGACTTATTTTTGAAGATAACAAAACGGCTTTTATATCAGATAATAGCTTAAATCTTCGTCTTTAAAATGATGTATAACAAATTTCTTCAATTTAAACTCGATTTCCACCAAGTGGTGTTAAAGGAATGATGTGTTCTTGAAATTTTTGAAGAATAACAAAAAACTAACCAAATTCCAAAAAGTGTGGAGGTCTTATTTTTGAAAATAACAAAACTGCTTTTACATCAAATAAAAGATTAAACCCTCATCTATAAAATCGCTTATAAGACGTTTCTTCAATTTAGACTCGATTTCACCGAGACGTGTTAAAAGAATGACGTGTTCTTGAAGAATCATCAAAAAACTGACCAAAATCAAAAAACTGTGGAGGTCTTATTTTTGAAGATAACAAAATGACTTTTGTATCAAATTAAAGCTTAAAGCTTCCGCTGTAATATATAAAAAGTTTCTTCAATTTAAAATCGATTCCACTAAAATGTGTTAAATGAATGATGTATTTTTGAAAATTTTAAAGATTCAAAAAAAACTGACCAAATTCAAAAACCGTTGAGGACTTATTTTTGAAGATAACAAAACGGCTTTTATATCAGATAATAGCTTAAATCTTCGTCTTTAAAATGATGTATAACAAATTTCTTCAATTTAGACTCGATTTCACCGAGACGTGTTAAAAGAATGATGTGTTCTTGAAGAATCATCAAAAAACTGACCAAAATCAAAAAACTGTGGAGGTCTTATTTTTGAAGATAACAAAACGACTTTTATATCAAATAATAGCTTAAACCTTCGTCTTCAAAATGATTTATAGCAAGGTTTTCCAATTTAAACTCGATTCCACCAAATCGTGTTAAAGGGATGATGTATTTTTGAAGGCTTTGAGGAATCAGAAAAAATAAGATTAAATTCAAAAAACCATGGAAGTCATATTTTTGAAGATAACAAAAAGGCTTTTGTATCAAATTAAAGCATAAAACTTCCGCTGTAATATATAAAAAGTTTCTTCAATTTAAAATCGATTTCACTAAGATGTGTTAAAGGAATGATGTATTTTTGAAAATTTTAAAGATTCAAAAAAAACTGACCAAATTCAAAAACCGTTGAGGACTTATTTTTGAAGATAGCAAAAGGGCTTTTATATCAGATAATAGCTTAAATCTTCGTCTTTAAAATGATGTTTAACAAATTTCTTCAATTTAAACTGGGTTTCCAGTAAGAGGTATTCTTGAAATTTTTGAAGAATTACAAAAAACTAACCAAATTCAAAAAACTGTGGCGGTCTTATTTTTGAAGATAACAAAACGGCTTTCATATCAAATAAAATCTTAAACCTTTGTCTTTAAAGTGATGTATAACAAGTTTCTTCAATTTAAACTCGTTTCAAACAAGTTAAACTCGTTAGCAAATAAAAGCTTAGACCTTCCTCTATAAAATAATATATAACACTTTTCTTCAATTTAAAATCGATTCCACCAAGATGTGTTAAAAAGATGATGTGTTTTGAAAGTTTTGTAGAATCAGAAAAAATAAGATCAAATTCTAACAGTCGTGCAAATTTTATTTTTGAAGATAACAAAATAGCTTTATAATATATAATACTTTTCTTCAATTTGAAGTCGATTCACCAAGATGTGTTTTTGAAAATTTTGTAGAATCAAAAAAAGATCATATTCAAACAGTTGTGTAAATTTTGTATTTGAAGATAATAAAATAGCTTTTATATCAAATAAAAGTTTAAAGCTTCGTCTTTAAATTAATATATAATAAGATTCTTCAATTTGAAGTCAATTCCACCAAGACTTGTTAAAGCGATTATGAATTTTTGAAGATTTTGAGGAATGAGAAAATAAGATTAAATTTAACAAATCGTGGAGGTCTTATTTTTGAAGATAACAAAATGGCTTGTATAATAAAAGGTTAAGCTTTCCTCTATTAAATAATATATAAAAATTTCTTCAATTGAAAATCGATTCCACTAAAATGTGTTAAAAGAATGATGTGTTTTTGAAAGTTTTGTAGAATCAGAAAAAAATAAGATCAAATTTAAATAGTCATGCAGATTTTATTTTTGAAGATAATAAAATGGTTATTATAGCTTAAATTTTCCTCTATAAAATGATATATAACACTTTTCTTCAATTTAAAATCGATTCCACCAAGATGTATTAAATGAATGTGTTTTTAAAAATTTTGAGGAATCGGAAAAAGTGAGATTAAAATCAACTAATCGTGGAAATCTTATTTTGAAGATAAAGAAATGGCTTTTATATTAAATGAAAGCTTAAAGCTTCGGCTGTAATACATAAAAAGTTTCTTCAATTTGAAATCGATTCCACCAAGATGTGTTAAAGCGATGATGTGTTTTGCAGGATTTTGACGAATCAGAAAAAGTAAAATTAAAATCAACTAATCGTGGAAGTCTTATTTTTGAAGATAAGAAAATGGCTTTTATATTAAATGAAAGCTTAAAGTTTCCGCTATAATATATAAAAAGTTTCTTCAATTTGAAATCGATTCTACCAAGATGTGTTAAAGCGATGATGTGTTTTGGAAAATTTTGACGAATCCGAAAAAGTAAAATTAAAATCAACTAATCGTGAAGTCTTATTTTTGAAGATAAGGAAATGGCTTTTATATTAAATGAAAGCTTAAAGCTTCCGCTATAATATATAAAAAGTTTCTTCAATTTGAAATCGATTCCACCAAGATGTGTTAAAGCGATGATGTGTTTTGGAAGATTTTGACGAATCAGAAAAAGTAAAATTAAAATCAACTAATCGTGAAGTCTTATTTTTGAAGATAAGGAAATGGCTTTTATATTAAATGAAAGCTTAAAGCTTCCGCTATAATATATAAAAAGTTTCTTCAATTTGAAATCGATTCCACCAAGATGTGTTAAAGCGATGATGTGTGTTTGAAGATTTAGAGGAATCAGAAAAAAAGGATTAAGATTTACTTTTACTTTTGAAGATAATAAAATAAAAATTTATTTTATATCAAATAAAAGCTTAAACCTTCCTTTTGAATGATATATAAGATATATCTTCAACTTCAAATCGATTCACACAAAGACACGTTAAAAGAATGATGTATTTTTGAAGATGAAGAGAATGTTTAAAACATTCATAAAAAATAAGATCAAACCCAAAATATCGTGGAGGACTTATGTTTGAAAAATAATCCTTTTTCTCTCCTTCCTCTTTAGAATAGCATATAATAAATATCATCAATTTGAAATCGAATTCACTGAGACTTGTTAAACGAATGATGCGTTCTGAAGTTTTTAGAAAATCATAAAAAAAACTAAAAAAATTCAAAAAACCGTGGAAGCGTTGAAGAAATGATATGTTCTTGAAGCTTTTGGAGAATCACAATAAAAACTGGTCAAATTCAAAAAATCGTGTAGGTCTTATTTTTAAAATTTCCACTATACAATCATACATAACAAGTTTTTTCAATTTAAAATAGATTCCACAGAGACATGTTAAAAGAGTGATGTGTTTTTGAAGATTTTGAAGTTAAATTTTCCTCTTCAAAACAATACTATATGTAACTTGAACTACCTATGATTAGAAATCAAGTTTTCTCTCTTTAGACTTCCACCATACTTTTCCTTGTACAACTTGATACTCGAAAATATGATCGTAGAATCACGAATGAATTTCATGGACATGCAAAAAGATCGGCAGGACATCGTTATCTTGCTAAGTCCAGTACATAATTAGATTATGCCAATTATTATTCCTGAAGGTCTCAGTCTGAAAAAACAGTGGCATATATACAATAATTTGAAAGATTTGGTTCAGGACAAAGTGAAAGCTGATTCAATTACATCTCTCAACTCAGTGTATGCATCAAAAAAGGAATGCAGCATTCACATCAACAAAGAAAAATATCCAAGTAAATAAAGAAAGCTGAAAAAATCCACAAAACAAAAAAGAACAACTGAATAAAGCACGATATGGATGATATGCGACAAAAGCTTCAAATTTAGGAATTTGCGGTTTGTCGCATTGAAAAATACGTTCAATTTTCTATAAATTTCGAACAAAAAAGAAAAATTGATTTCTCCAATTTGAAATCAACTCAAAAACAACGAGACCTGTTAAAGGAATAATGTGTTCTTAAAAATTTTGGAGAATCATAAAAACCTGATCAAATTTAAACAATATGACTGTATAACAAGTTTCTTTAATTTGATATCGATTCCACCGTATCTCCATCAACATCGGCATACGTTAAAGGGATGAAGTGTTCCTGAAGTTTTGGGCGAAACATAAAAAAAGATCAAATATGTATTAAAACGAAGATAAAACCTGAATATGAATTTTCTATATTAGTAATAAAGAAACTCTAAATATGACACAACAAAATTAAAATTTGATAAATATAAAAGCCAATTTTTAATTAATAAGATTACTAGGCATGGTGTCACTAAACAAGATCCCAAACAATGTAACATTTAATTTTAATTTTTACAAAATTAAGACAAAAAATTCCTATGTGTCAATGTTTTAAACATCAAACAATTAAAAAGAAATCTTATTGTAACCGGCTGCATTTTGAACGTTAACACAGCTCGAGTTGTTATGTTGATTTCGTTTTAGTGTTGCTTCTTCGTTTCAACGACATTCGAATCCCTTCATTTCATATTTAAATTGCAATCAAGAAGCATTTTTCTCGCTTAGTCGTCCGTTAAGGTATAAAAGGATTGAATACATAACAGTTCTTTTCGGTCTTTTTTTAAATTCAATTTGAATGTGTGTATAACACGCGCACACATTCAAATTGAATCTAAATCGAATATTACGTTTTTGAATATTTCATTTTTGATTCAAAATGTCTCATATTGTAGCGAAATTTTTAAATTAAATCGAACTCCTAAAATAATCGACTTAACTAAATTTATTAACGAACTTCGACGAAGTCATTATCGGTGTAATTAACACTCTAAAGTCTCCTTTGATATATGTATCGGGTTAAAATGGATTTTTTATGGTTTGATTTTTTTTAGACTCTTTGTACAAATGTTTCTCAACGTCAAAGCAGTTCGAGAAATAATAAAGAAGATGAACTGACGTACGTCGTTTCGTGGAAAGCGAAGGAGCGTTCGGTGATATGCCGAAGAGATGTTTGTTTGAGTTGCGGCGAATCTTTCGAAGTCCAATCTGCCGATACAAACGGGACGTGTTCCTTGAAGTCTCAATGACTGAGGCTGTGTACGTGTCTCACAATGAGGCACAAGCGACAAAGAACCGAAAGAACCTCCGATACATTCCTCTAAATCCAATTAAAAAGATAGATACAAGACAAGTTCTCATTTTTCAGCGTCGTTGACCAAAATAGCCATTCTAATTTATTTTAGATCCAGTATTTTTTATACACAACAATTTATTGATTAAAAATTAATAATGTTGTATACGGAGCTGTGTTAATTTAAAATGTGTTATTGATAAATGAGCGTTAGATATTCGTAGCGTATATTTATTGTTTAATTTTTGTCTCAAAGTTTTATGAAATTAGAAATCTATGAGATATAAATGTTCCACATAGTAATATATCAATATGTGTATTTTTATATTGAGCGATCTTAGTTAATTTCTTTTTATTCGAGTGTAAATACTTTTGAAAATTGATGTAATGATGGTTATAAATAAAATTAAAATTGATGTCACATTTCTCGTTTTATTCTAATCCACGTTATCATTACCGGTTATTTATTATTATTCCCTAAAACTTCAATTAATTCATTTATTGTGCCTAAATTAAATTTACTTAAATGATTTTAAAATTATAAGCGTGCACGGCTAAATCAACAACTCTAGAAATATAAACATCCTCATTTTTCGATTCGAAATCGAAACTCTTCATAAGGTTACTCCCCTCTTTATTAACATCGGTTAAATCGGGAACTTCGTCGGCATCGCTGAGCATCAACTTAATAACCATGCAGGAAAATAAAAATCCGTACCTCGCGTACTTTTCGTATTGCGATTTCAACTCGTGAAAACTCAAATGGTTTATGCTGGCGCAACCCAATTTCGTTAGTTGAGCGATTAAGCCGTTGTGATAAACCTTTAACCAATCGTCGAGGTTATTAAATACCGATTTATCCGAACAGGCGTAAAGGAAATACGAGATGTCTTCGGCGGGGGAACCAACTTTTTGAAGTTGCCAGTCGATCAAGCGCATTGATGTTGGTATGAATGGATTGTTAACGTCCTGAAAATTAATTTGTTTTAGTAATAATATAATTTTTTTTAATGAGTTAATTAAAATTTGTTAAAATGTGGCTAAAAAATAAACATAACAAATAGTTTGTGATTGAAATAGTTTTACAATCACATGGCTAATAACGTCATCTACAGAGTAAAATTATTGTTAAAAAATCAATAAATAAATGCTAAAAATCATAGTTTTGAAAGTGACCTAAATCCACTTTTTCTCATCTTGAAAGCAGTGATGAAGGTAATTTAAATTACATTATAATATTGAATTAAATTCAACCATACAAAGGCACATGCCAAAAATGTGATCTATTAAATACTAAAGTAAAAGCATTAGAAAACCATGAAGAAGAGAAAAAACTTAATAATGGAATCCATTGTAACTTCGGTGAATGCAATTATATTTGCAATTATAATTTATTATATTAATTATATAAAAAATCAAAAAATTCCGAAGAAAAATTATTTATTTAAACTTAACGACCGGTTTCGGAAATAAGTTTTCCGTCTTCAGATTCGTTGCCACAACATGAATTTTAAAAAAATAACTTAAAAAACAGTTTCACAACATGAGAATAATTACCGTCGTTTAGTATTGTCCGCGTTTTACAATAATCTAATAGAGTTCTGATAAGAGAATATAATACAAAATAAATTTAAATACAAATCCAAATATTCAATAAAGAACTCACAGCACTTAATAAATAACATTAAAAATATCGAAATTAACGATAATATCCAATTAATTTCGTCGTTCAATTATTAGAACACATAAAAAAACGATGATGTGTTTTGAAGATTTTGAGAAATCAGAAAAAATAAGATTAAATTCAAGAAATCATGGAGGTCTTATTTTTGAAGATAACAAAATGATTTGTATACCAAATGAAAGATTAAACCTTCCTCTATAAAACAATATATAACAGTTTTCTTCAGTTTAAAATATATTCCACCAAGATATATTAAAAGAATCATGTGTTTTTGAAAGTTTTGTAGAATTAGAAAAGATAAAATCAAATTCAAACAGTCGTGCAAATTTTATTTTTGAAGATAATAAAATGGCTTTTATATCAAATAAAAGTTTAAAGCTTCGTCTTTAGAATAATATATAACAAGTTTCGTCAATTTGAAGGCAATTCCCCCAAGACTTGTTACAGCGATGATGTGTTTTTGAAAATTTTGAGGAATCAAAAAAAATATGATTAAATTTAGCAAATCGTGGGGGTCTTATTTTTGAAGATAATAAAATGTCTTTTATACCAAATAAAAGCTTGAATCTTCGACTATAAAGTAATATATAACATGTTTCTTCAATTTGAAATCGGTTCCACCAAGACGTCTTAATGCGATGATGTGATTTTGAAGATTTTGAGAAATCAGAAAAAATAAGATTAAATTCAAGAAATCGTAGAGGTCTTATTTTTGAAAATAAATATACCAAATGAAAACTTAAACCTTCCTCTATAAAATAATATATAAAATATTTCTACAATTTAAAATCAACTCCACCAAGATGTGTTAAAGGAATCATGTGTTTTTGAATGTTTTGTAGAATTAGAAAAGATAAGATCAAATTCAAACAGTCGTGCAAATTTTAGTTTTAAAAATAATAAAATGGCTTTTATATCAAATAAAAGTTTAAAGCTTCGTCTTTAGAATAATATATAACAAGTTTCTTCAATTTGAACTCAATTCCCCGAAGACTTGTTAAAGCGATCATACGTTTTTGAAAATTTTGAGAAATCAGAAAAAATAAGATTAAATTTAACAAATCGTGGGAGTCTTATTTTTGAAGATAATAAAATGGCTTTATACCAAATAAAAGCTTGAATCTTCGACTATAAAATAATATATAACATGTTTCTTCAATTTGAAATCGGTTCCACCAAGACGTGTTAATGCGATGATGTGATTTTGAAGATTTTGAGAAATCAGAAAAAATAAGATTAAATTCAAGAAATCATAGAGGTCTTATTTTTGAAAATAAATATACCAAATGAAAACTTAAACCTTCCTCTATAAAATAATATATAAAAAATTTCTTCAACTTAAAATCAACTCCACCAAGATGTGTTAAAGGAATCATGTGTTTTTGAATGTTTTGTAGAATCAGAAAAGATAAGATCAAATTCAAACAGTCATGCAAATTTTATTTTTGAAAATAATAAAATGGCTTTTATATCAAATAAAAATTTAAAGCTTCGTCTTTAGAATAATATACAACAAGTTTCTTCAATTTGAAGTCAATTTCCCGAAGACTTGTTAAAGCGATGATACGTTTTTGAAAATTTTGAGAAATCAGAAAAAATAAGATTAAATTTAGTAAATCGTTGAGGTCTTATCTTTGAAGATAACAAAATGGCTTGTATATCAAATAAAAGGTTAAACCTTCCTCTATAAAATAATATATAAAAAATTTCTTCAACTTAAAATCAATTCCACCAAGATGTGTTAAAGGAATGATGTGTTTTAGAAAGTTTTGTAGAATCAGAAAAAATAATATCAAATTCAAACAGTCGTACAGACTTTATTTTTAGAGATAATCAAATGGTTTTATAGCAAATAATAGCTTGAACTTTTCTTTTGAATGATATATAACATATATCTTCAATTTCAAATTGATTCCATAGAGACATGTTAAAAGAATGATGTATTTTTGAGATTCAGAAAAAAATAGGATCAAATTTAAAATATCGTGGAGAACTTATTTTTGAAGAATAATTCTTTTTCATGCCAAAAATGTGAAAAAAAAAGAATATAATAATAATATAATAAATAATAATGTATATAACATATATATAATAATATATAAAAATATGTCAAAAAATTTTGATTTTCGGATCCTGTTATTAGTTCTTCAATATGATGTTTTCCTACTTATTATTATTTCCCATATCCTTATTTTTATTTCTCTTTAATTTATAATTTCACTAAATCACTCATAAAAAATTAGATACACGTAATTTTGAAAATCTAATAACGGAATCCGATTACAGAAATTATTTGACATATTTTGGTTAAAACCGCTCGGTCGTTTTTGAAATAATCGCAACCTATTTAATCGCGATTTTCCGCGAAAATATATGAAATATTGATAAAATAAAATATGCCCTTCACAAAGAACACATCAAGTTAGTACTACTTCAAATTTGAAATTTTTTCCCTGACAAGTTTTTAAGAAAAAAAATCGTAAAGTTGAGCTCCTTCTCAGATCGTCCGAAATTGGGTACATTTTTTTATTATACCTGCGGTAATTACTATACGAGTGTGTAAAACAAACTGAAATTACCACATTATAAAGAATTAAATTATGCGTCAAACAAAACTAGTCCATTTTTTTTCTATAGGGTAGTTCTTTGTTATTTGCCTTCAAAGTGAGGGGTAAAATCTTTTGAATCCGATAATAGTATCAAGCAATTTATCTTATTATTTTGGTTTGCTTTCGATTTGCAGAAAGCGTTATCATTCGGAAGCTTAACTACTTCAACAGCTTCTAATAAATGCAACATGTATATTTTAAATTTAAGCATATACAATTTCCACAACGATAATTGCACGCTTGGTTCCCAAGAAGAAGCCACATCTTACTTGCCTCTTCAGTCACCCTAAACCTCGAAAAATGTGAAAAATGTGATTTCAATGTGGTTAAAAATTGTTCAATCGATGGAAAATTATGTGGAAATCATAGACCACAAATTTTTAATATCAGGTCAGTCATTTTTACCTAGTGACAGAAATTTTATAGTTATAGAAATGCCGTTAAAAATCATTTATGCCGGTTACACATGTGACGATTTACCGCAGCGATTAAACTGTACAGTCCGTTTGCACAGTTCTATCGAAAGTCCGTGCCAAAAGTCAGGGCCCCTCACTTTGGAGATCGAAATCGAAATTTATTGTAATCGGTGAACATTTCCGCATATCATATGTAAATTTGGAAATGTTTGGATCTGCGGTTTTTCTTTTATCGCAAGTTAAGTGATTGAACAGAGTACCCGATTTTTGAGAGTGCCGGCAACTTTGTCTACTTTGCGATTTTTTTTCTCAAAAACTGTTTGACGAATAAGTTTGAAATTTGAACTGTTGGTAACCCGAAGTGTTCTTAATGTGAGGCATATTTTATTTTATCGATATCTCACGTAGTTTCGCGGAAAATCGCGGTTTAGTGATTGATATGCAATTATTTCGAAAACGACCGGACGGATTTTATCGCGGTTTTAATCAAAATATGTCAATTAATGTCGCTTACCGGATTCCGTAATCTGTTTTTCAAAGTTAGCTCTCTCATTTTTTACGAGCTATTTAATGGATTTATAAAGTAAGGAGAAACAGAAATAGGCCATGCGGGGAAAAGGGGTTCGGGTTAAAATGCGATCGAAGTTAAAAAGGTATGATATTCTGTGTGCTAACGTTTTATCTACGTAAGCGGAAAGACGCCACGTCCCGACTGATAAGCACGACATATGGGTTTAGAATATCATACGTATAGGTTGCAGTAGTTCAGTAGCAGTAAAAGAAGTTGAACGATATTCGTTTAGTTGTTCCGTTTAGGCAACCGTCTACAGCAGCTTAAGCATAAAGCGTAAAACTAAATGGCTGGTTTAGGATGTCGAACGTAACCGTAACAGTAGTCGTAAGCCTAAACGCAAGGAACTTAACGCTTACAATTGACCCGTTTAGAGGGCAACTTTAAAATTTTAAAATTTGTATTTGTAGTGCATAAAATAACGAGAAAAGTACCTAACATTGGAGCGACTTCCAAGATTAAGCGACTTGGAATCCACCAAACTCAACCCAACCTAACTTAACTCAAGCAAACCACACCTAACTTAAGCCTTTCTTTGGGAATGTGATCAAAGGCCCTGGCTCACATAGAAAACTTTCTTCGTCATCTCCAGAAACCGCCTAAGATGTACTGAATCAGATGTCTCACACCTCTTCATTCAACCTTTTTATCAAAATCCTGTTTTCTCTTGTTGTCTGTTCTCCTTCCTTATCTTCATTAAAGCCTCTTTTAACAAATCGCAACCTCCTTGAGCCCGTTTTATGACTTTTCTTCGTGCATACTGGGCAGAAATATTAATTTTGGCAGGTCGCATCTCAAACCCAACCTCAAAAATTAATCAAAAATATAGCTCAAACCTAACTTAACTCAAGCCAACCCAACCTAACTTATGTTATCTGTTCTCCTTCCATATCTTCGTTAGAGCATCTATAAACATATCGCACCTCCCTAAGCCTGCTTTGTGACCTTCCTTTCCACATACCAACCATAATTTTATAGCAAGTGCCTTTTTTCCACAGTTAAAAATCTAACTAAACTCAATCCAACCCAACTTTAGTAAACCAAATCAATCATTTCTATTAACGAGAAGTTTGAAATCTCGAGTACCAATAAAGTGATTTACTATCCACTAAAAATTTCTTTCCTAATTTTCTCCGGAACCAGCCAAAAGGTATGGCATCGGAGATCCTCTTGCCGGAAACATTGATTCTTCTTACTCCCTGGTGATCATCCAGCCTCTGAAAAATTTATTCGGGGAGGGGAGTAATCCCCAACTTGGTGTTTTTTGCTCGTCTTCCTTTCTCATCACACTCATTTCCTGCTTCTACTGACCATTGGGTAAGGTGTTCGCTCTCTTCGTTCTTCAAGCTCTATTTTTGGTCTCCTCGATACTGGACTACTTTCTGGTTCTTGGATTTTATCTTCCACGAATTATCGCATCGCACCGCTATGCAGTAAATAGGCTGCTTGAACTGTTTTTGTTTTAGTACATACCAACCGAGGGTGTCCCTCCTCTCGCTGTTTCTTTCTCCCTTTTCATCAAGGATCTAGAGCAGCTCCTCTCTTTTCCTTTTTCTATTTCAGTTTTTTCTTCTTTGTGATCATTACAGCTCTCAGCTAAGCTACCAATTCTTCTGTTTTCTTTCCGCCGATCCTCAGTACGTCCGATACTCTGTCTTTATTTAGTTCTTCCATGTTCACTTCCGCCTATTTCCTTTTTTCTTCAAATATGACACAAAAAAAGGGAGAAACTAAACCAATCCAAATCCATTCAAAACGACCCAAATCAATCCAAAACGAGCCAAATCAATCCAAAATAACACAATCTAAGCCAATGATATCAATTCAGTGGGGTTCTAAGATATTTGGCATCCCAGTGCTGGTTTGGACGAATGAAAGGATTGCGCCCCTTTTCATACAAAATTTAAAAGAATGAAGTAAAACTAGAACTAACACTAGACCTAGAACTAGAATCAATCGGATTTAGCCGTCTTGAGGGATATACTGTAATGTGTCTAGTTCTAGATCTAAAGTAGTGATATAAAGTATATCGGCATACGCAACTGCGGATAATTCGTATTTTTTTGAAGATCTGAATCAGCATCCGCATCCGTATATATTTTAACGGAGTTCCGGTCAGACCAGCGATCGAAATGAATAAATTTTCTAAATCGTTTAAGATACCGTTACGACGATTTGAAGATTTAAAGAAAGTTGTAGCTGAAAATACAAATCAAGGAGAGCCAATTTGTACTACATCTATAAAAATAGGTTCAAACAAAAAACAACATTTTTAATAAAAACGTTTAACAAAGAATGTGTGTTGGGAATTATCATATCCAAAATCCAAAGATACGGATAAACTAATAGGTGAAATGATGGCTTTGGAAGACTTGCCATTTTACTTCGTTGAAGGTGTTGATTTTCAGCGATTGATGAATATAATACTTCCAGTTTTCTCCATCGCTTGTATGTGATAATTTATACAACAGCGTGACAAATAAAATTAAAGCATTATTAAAAGATCTCAAGAAAATGTTCGTTACAACTGATATTTGGTCACATTTACTAGTTCTGGGACTTCATTAGTTAGTTTGATTGCTCACGGTGTAAATTAAGGTTTTGAAAGAATTAAGTAAGTAAGAATTATTTTGAAATGTGAGATAATAGAAAGACGTCACACGGGTCAAGGTATTTCAACAAAAATTAAAACCATTCATCAAGAATGGAAAACACGATATTGTTCACCGTGTGGATGAACAATGCCGTGTGGATAACAATATAAAATGGATTCAAGAAGTAATTGAAAAGTGAAAAAATTTCAGCACGTTTTAATCATTCCCTAGTAGTACAAGATGAGCTAAAATCTACATAGAAAATAAGAAAGAAGCAGTCTCCATGATCAGCAATACACTAGGTAAGCCAAGGATTGATCAAATCAGAAACTGTAACTAATTTTAATTTCAGTTGCAATAGCACATTTTACATGTTGGAGTGTTTTGTTAAAATAAAGGATTCCTTACTTTATACTCAACTACGAAGCTATTTGTATCATTTTCTCCAGATGATTTAACAACAGTTGAACTGTTGTCAAAATTGTTGACACATTTTGAAGAACTTTCTAAAGAATTGAGTAAGTCGAAAAACAACATTTCTATGGTTATACCACTTAGGCATGTTAACAAATGCCCCACCAATAGTTGGTGCCCCAGGGCTGTACCAATATTAGCCCTTAGGTTTAGGACGACATTATGTCAATTGATTTCACATAGGAACATGTTGATGAACCCACCATACCGTAGAGGCATGTTTAACAAAATATTCCATGTCATTGCAGGAATAAAAAAGTTCTTCATAAAAATGACATTACAGCTGCTGCACAGAAACTAACATGTATATAATTCGGCATAACAACAACGACTGCTTTGATGATGAGTAATGTAATGATGGACACTTTCCAAAGCAATTAACGAAATGTGGGAAAATATTCCAGACGTGCTAAAGCGATTTGAACTTAAGAACTAGGGCGTCCAGTCCGGGTATTTGGTCTCAGGTCCGTCCCGGGATTTCCTGAAAGAAATGTAGTCCCGGGATTACTAAGAAGTCCTGGGATTTTAAAAGTTTCGAAATTCAGAATAAAAATATCCGGAATCCGGAACAACTACAAATAACAGGCTTACAACCTGTCAACAATATTGACCTCAAGACTCCGACTAGCTAATGGATTTTGCCAATGTAGATTCAATGTTCATTGTTGTATATATTGTATTTAAATTAAAATACTATAGATATAGTTTTCTCAACAATGATTTTTATTTCTAATATAGGTGCTATAATTATTTCGAATGCTTAGCATTCGTCATCCGGCACGACGTCAATAAGAGTAAAACTAAACCCTTCTTTGCACATCAACTGTGTTTAAAAGAGTAAACATTAGAAAACAACAAGAAATAAAAATCATTGTTGAGAAAACTATATCTATAGTATTTTAATTTAAATAGCTAATGGATGGTCTAACGAAACGGTTCTCCGAGTTCGTGAAAAACCTAAATTGATAGAGGAATCACCGGCTAGAACGAGTTACGACTTGCAATATTTGTAGAATCAGTATTATATACCGGCGCCATCGGCGATGCTCGAGTTAATAGGTGTAGTCGTGTGGCACGGCACTGTGGTGTTGTGGCTAGCCTGTGCTCTGTAATTTTTAATTTGCGAGTCAAATAATTTAAGGTAAATAATATAAACATCTACATAACAGCATCTATATAAGCTATCATTTGTCATATAAGCTGTTTGAATTTAAAATGAGTTCTGATACCGTAATTTATGCCGTACACCCAATAAAAACGCTAATCCAAAGTCAATATGGCGACGTTTTTATATATCAACGGATAAACAAACGGCGAAATGCAAGATTTGTCCTAACAAAATCATTATGTGTAAAGGCGGCTCAACAGAACGATTACACAAGCATTTCGCTGGAGTGCATAAAAAGAGAGGTGTGGTTCAACAATCAAATCGTCCATTATCGGCAGTATTGGAAAAAAAATTGACTGTTGAAGAATTGTTGATACCAACGCAGAGGAAAACGAACTCGAAAGAAAACGAAAAGAAAGGAAAAGTGACTGATTATTTCCTTATTGATTCCAATCAAGAAAATAATTCTTTAGATAAAGTTATCGCTCGAATTATCATTAGATGGACTTCCATTTAAAGTTTTTATTACGTCTAGGGATTTAAGAAAAGGTTTGGAGGCAAAGGGATTTCGGAATTTACCAACTTTTACATCAACAATTCAAAATTTTAATGTATTGCGAAAAGGTATTTGACAATTTCACTGATGAAGTACAAAGTCTACGAAAAAAGATCGTTGTTTCAGCTTAACATTCGATGAACTCAGAACACCATAAACGTCCCCAACATAAACATTCACGAATACTTGAATGGACAATTAAGACAAAGCCTTAAAATATGCAATATCGGATAAGTACCTATCAAAAGATCTTTGCCTGCAGAAAAATGTATTGATCTAGTCGAAACAATGCTCGAGCGATTTAAGTAAAGCTTAAACATTGACATTGTTTCGATCACAACAGATGGAGCCAGGGTAATGGTGAAGTTGAGAAAATTAAAATAGCCACTACAATAATTATGCTTTGCTCATGGCATTCAACTTGCAGTGATTGCCATCATTTATTCTAAAAATGAACAAAAATTATTAAACTGAAACACTGAAACTGATGGCAGTCGAGTAGTGGCGAGGACGACTATAATAGTGACAATAGTGAAGACGGTGGTTTTGAATTAATTGAAGACAACATTCACAGATTAGTAACCGATGTACGGAAGAGTGTCAAATTATTTCGTCGCTCTCCTTTAAGAAACAGTGTTCTGCAGAACTATGTAAAAGAGAAACATTGCAACGAATTAAAAATTATTTTAGATTGTAAAAGACACTTTAAATGTTAGAACGGTTTGTTTTTCTGAAGGACTATATTCAGAAGGCTATTATGATTAATGTATCCATGCCGATGAATCTGACTGACCATGACTTTGAAGTTCTACAAGGAGTTGTAAAATGTCTCACAATGTTGGTAGTTTGTAGACATGATGCCAATCTTTACACGACCGATGCCAGCTTTAGGTTTATGTTTCAAACTTTCAAAAATTAATACTTCATTTAGTAGAACCTTGTAATCTGAGTTAAAGCACCGAATAAATGAACGAAGAACAGTAACATCAAGTGCGTTGAGCTATCTCTGTAATCTACTTAAATATATAGAAAGATCAATTGATTTACTTTTTGATCATCCAGATGCTATGGAAATCGTTGCCGTCGCCAATAATGCAGGAGGAAGACGATGAAGTCGATATTTCGTTGTCCGGTCTTAAAAATAAGAAACAAGATAATGAAGTATCATTAGCAGAAAAATTAATTAGGGTATTTGAAAATGCACTATCTACGTCCACCAGCACGAGAGCAATATTACCACCATAAAGTTATTAAAAAAACATTAAACATTAAAAAAACGCATCAATTACAATAATTAAAGACGAAATGGTCTTTTTCGAGAAACACGGATGTCGAGGTAACTAACGTTACCGCACACGAGCGTAGAATCGGAAAGGGCGTTTTCTATTGCCGGTTGTTTTGCAACGAAAATACGCTGGGTATTAAGCGATTAATCTGTAAACGCACTTGTAGCACTTAAAGCATATTTTAAAAAATACACTTTTTTTGAATATCCAAATTTGTGTTTTTTATTTCTCTCATTCTATATAAATTTGTTGTATTCAATTGATGAAATCCTATAGTAACACTAAAGTAAAAAACTCAAAGATCGTTTTTAAATGTATTTTAAATTTTTTTTTTTGGAAATGTATTTTGATTTCAGAAATATTTTCGAGAATTTCGGAACCTTTGGCCCAAGTACTGGGATTTTGAAATTAGTCTTGAATCCCAAAAACATTTTTATACCTCAATAATGTAATAAGATAGTAAGAACGAAAGGAAGTACCTCAATGAAATCACATTCCAGGCACCTTTCAATGTGCCAACATTCAAAATAAAATTAATTCTAATAAAAAGGTTAAAAAAACTTACATCATATTTGAACATCATATTATTCGTCCAACAATCACCATGGGTAATAACAGAATATTTGTTTCCACCTCCCATACTAATTTCTTCAAAAAACTCCATATAATTTCCACGAAATTTATTTAAAGCGTTTACGAGATTTATATTAAATTTTATTTTCGGACAATCAACGATTCTATCCAAAATCCGATCGAAAACGGCCTTAAAATCGGGGCTTCTCAAAAACGTCAAAAAATTATCCGTCATCGGAGCGACGATTTCGTTAAAAACTTTCGGATGGAACTCCTTCAACGCGTAACTCATCGCGTGGAGATGCGAAAATTCCTCGAGGGCAAGTTTAATGTGTTGTTTGGACATTGTTCGACGTCGTTCGCAAACTGAATATCCGGCTTCTTTTAGATTTTCCATTACGATGCCTTCGCCGTTATCCTTTAAGCTATACCCGTAACATTTTGCTATATTAATAAAAGGTTTTATATCGCCGCGATCTAATTGGAATTTTCTGAAAAGCGGATAGATTTTCGTGTAAAAATTTATTTCGGTTATATAACAATTTCTTAGCGGCGCGTGTTTTCTTATTTCTTCCCCGATCGGTGCTGTTTTTACGATAACTTTTAAGATTTTGTTGCTACCCCTTAAAACGACGGGGGTGACAACGCCTAAATAACCTTCGCCTTTATCGTTCTTTTCCAAAATATCGATTTCAGGATCTTGAATGGATTCTTTGTGTATAACTAATTCCAAAAGATGACGGAGTTCTTCCATTTTTTATAACACTTCTTTTTTTTAAACAAGTTAAAGAATAAAACTTTCAACACTATCTCAACATGACATCAACTTAACTTTTATATGATTTGTAGCTCCTGCTTTACGTAAGATATAATAAGTATGAAAACCAAAAAAAATAATTTAGACGAAACAGATAATTATACAGAAGTTTGCGAAAACCACAATTACGTGGACACACATGCGATGGTTACCGAGACAAGACAATGAATAAAAACCGGAATATCTAATCTACAATGGTATTTAACAGATTACACGTGGATGTCAATATATGTACACGATAGAAGAACTCCTACTCAATACTACATTAATTATAATTGTGATGACCTATAATCTTTTGTTCCTTAATCTATTTTTTTCTTCCATTGTGGCTTTTATCTTAAATGATCGTATTATTTGTAGTCGGTCATTAACAGATCCGAAATATAAATATATGTAAAGAAAGATTTTTTAATCATAACGATATGCTCAAAGGTTAATATGTACTTAGAATGAAGAGCGGAAGGGATTGGTTAAAAATAAAAAGATAGAGCAGATAAAAACTGTTACATTGTAGGCTTCAAAGAAGATCAAAAGACGAGAGAAACGTTTTTTTAAAAAACATGAACATCGTAGGTTCAATTTTGCTCCCCATCTACAAAGGTACCTGTTTGTAATGGTCATTTCTATAACGAGTCCTGCTCAAAGTAATAACCTCCGGGTTCTGCTTTATATCTATTAAAATAATGTTTGACGTTTCGAATGTGACCTTACAGCAAAACGAATTTGAAAATTAAAAAAAAAATGTTTTGACAAAGCGCTTTCTCTTTCGCTTCACACGTCTTTATTTTAACATTATTTAGCAATGAGAGTGCTGTTAAAGTTTCGTTTTTGGTCAGATTAAGAATTGATACATTGGAATCAACTACAATCAGATAAAAACTTAATTATACTCTGTTATTTCTACCATGTTTGTACGAGTTTAGGTAATTTAGATTACCCACCATTACTGTATCATTAGCATTTATTATTATCTCATTATATATTATTAAACATGCACACAGAAAATGTTTATCAATAACCCTCTTAATCACAATGGAAGATCCTCCTTGTATACATCAATGTTAATTTTGTTCCAACGAGTCCCAATTCGTTGTGTACTTGACACGGGCGATTACATTTGACGAGTATACGACGAATTGGCGTGATTGTTAGATTGTAAATTATTATTAACAATAAGTTTTGAAAAATTTTATCTGTGTCGAGAAAGTTTATCGTCGAATATTTACTTACTTATATTATTGATTTCGTATGTATAATTTAACTGACCTGGTTTAATCGTCTTTTTGGAAAAAAATACGTTGTTAGCAAGCTTTGAGATGTTATTACGAATTACGTGATGTCACATTGACACTCTAAAGTGATTTTTGGGCTAGTTTGATACATCGCCGCACTCTTTTTAAAGTTTTTACTTGCTTTTTAGGTTATTTTGCATCAGATAAAAAATATATATCGTAATATTTATCTAAAGACTGTCGGTAACATGTTCCAAAAATTTAAACATTTTTATTTAACATATTTAATTTAAATCCTACAAAAATGTTTGTTCTTTCAAAAACAGGGGTTAGTGAAAATAATTTACTTTTTCCGGGTTTTGAATATTTAATGCATTGCTTTGGAACAATATACAGGGTGTACCATCGGTTGTTGTATTGACTAAAAGCCAAGTGGTCGCCAACCTCTTCAATGTGTTGAGCTACTTTATTAATTTTGGAATAAACAGTGAGCTACCCATACGGAAGCCACGTAACGCACATAAATGAAATAATCCACAGTTAATTTATCATTATATGTACTTATTTTACTGTTTAACTTTAACTGGTAATAAATAATACCTAGGTACTAATAATAAACTAATAACAAAGTAACTTATATTACTAGTACGTACTTGTTCAGAGCTCCAGTCCTACCTACCAAACGAAGGTGTTTGAAAAATAAACACAAACTTTTATCCAGCCACAACAGCATGTCACGTAAGATTTAAAAATAGTTAATAATAACAACAAAAAAGTAACGCAACATAAACATTGAGAAATAAAAAAGCACGTTCAATGAGAAGGCTGATAGACTCATCGATAATTTTTTTAATGTTTGCAGTATTATTTGATACAACTATTCGAATACAATTATCCAAATGTTCATCTGTAAGTCAATTGCGATATTTGTTCTTAAAAAACTTCATATTGGAAAAAGAAGATTCCCACAAATCGGTTGAACTGAATAATGCTTTCACTTTCAAAGCAACACGGCATAAAACTGAATATTTGTCATTATTTGCAAAAGGCCAGATACATTTGTTAGTTGAGACTAACGATTTTAAAGCTAAATCATTTTGAAACCCAATTACTTCCATTTCTGTTGCAGCGATGTCTTCGCCAAAGTTCTGCATAACACAAGTTGCAAACTGTTGGATATCAATTTCCATAAAGGGTGAAATAACAAACTGCGCTACTAAAGCCATTTCGTTAAAATTCTTAAAACGATTTTTGAAGTCATCCTTCAGGGTAGAAACTATTTGTACATGATATTTGCTGTCATAGGGTTCTAATGAATTTTGAGATATCTTTTCTGAAACAATAGGAAAATGCTTGGCATCGCTGTTAATTAGGATTTGCTCCCAAAACTCCAGTTTTTTGATAAATGGTTTTATATCAGAAATCTTTTCCGTTAGTTCTTTGTCTCTCCCCTGAAGCTGCAAATTAAGTTCGTTTAATTTCTCTGTAATATCCACGAGAAAACCAAAATCTCTAAGCCAAATTGAATTTTCTAGTTCCGGAGTCGGTTCATCGCGTAGTTTAAAAAATTGAACTATGCCAGATAGGACATCATTAAAACGTCTCAGCACTCGTCCTCTACTTAACCATCGGACTTCAGAGTGAAGGAGTAGGTCCCCGTATTGACACTCAACTTCTTCATCGGCCAAGGTTTTGAATAATCTTCTAACGCTTCAGCTCTAATCTTGTTCACAATTTTTACCACCAGTTTCATAACGTTTAGTTTCAGGAAATTTCCACTTAATGCTTGCTGATAGATAATGCAGTGGTAACAGAGAAATTGTGGAAAACTTTCATCTTTACAACATAACGCCACCAGACCCTTATCACAACCCACCATCGCTGGAGCGCCATCGGTGTCAAGCCTACCATTTTCGATATTGGAATTTTCTCGGAAGAAATAATATTTTTTTAAATGACAAAAACTCCTGTCCATTAGTTTTTCGAGTGATACGCTTAGTGTTATAGCAGGTATTTTACCAGCTGATTTAAGATTTAGAGAATTAGCAATACTACAAAATTTAAATAGTTTAGATAATAATGAGTTAAAATTAATTACTGGTTTAGATTTAAATAAAAACCTTATTGAAAAAGAAAGTGAGTTTTTATCAGTGAACAACTGATAAAAAAAATCCATAACAGCTAAACGAGCTGTTATGGATTTTAAAGTTTGCGGGAGTGTTAATAAAGTTAGTGGTGTTCAAATATATAAGGATGGTGCAAAAAGTGATGTTGATGTTGGTGCTGCATTTGTTGTTTATAGTGAAGGTGTTGAGACTTATAATGAAAAAATTAAACTCGGTAGTTTGTGTAATAATTTTTATGCGGAATTAATTGCAGTTAATAGTGCTTTAAAATATGTTATTAAAAACGTGTTACATTCCAAAAATTCATTTGTTGTACCATGTTTAATGTGACGTCTTGTGTTAATGTGTTGGATGGTGAGTTGTATAAAATTGAGTAGTTTTGTATTCAGTTTATTTACATTAATTTAATTTACATCTTGTTTAATTTAAAAATTATTTTGCAGCAACATCTTCTGGTACTTTGCATAACTTCCTTTTTATCTATCCTTCCTAATAATTCTGTAATTTTCGTACTTCATCTCTTCCTTGTGAGAGGGTGCTGTGACTTAAGAGTTTTGGCGCAGGTGTAATTTTTTTGAGTTGCACTGCAGAACATAAAAGTTCTTTTCAAAAAATTTTCTCTTCCTCTCTTATGTAAGATACACGTGTGTATCACCAGAGTGATACACGTGTTACGAGTGTAATTGAAATTTTGGTGTGGTTTAGCCATGTTGGGAATTTAAAGAAATTTTTCATTTTCCATATTTTTGGGATTCATCACCCGTAATATCTTTTGGGGAAAAGTGTTTTCACTTCCTATTAATACGGTAAATCCGGATTTAAGTGTATTTTCCTGGTATCTTCGAATCGAAAATTTTTTTTCAAAAAAAAAAACCTCGAACAACTGAGGTTTTATTGAGGGGAGCAATTTTCTGGTTGCGTCCATTTGGTTCTCCGGAATAAATTCTTCGGGAGTTTGTTTCCTATGCGATATTGGGGACGTAGGCCAAAATAATTTGGGGAGGATTTCAACAACACCTTTCCTTCTCCGCCACCTAACACCAGAAGTGTTGCTGACGGAGACAAGATCATTTCTTTCCAATCATTTAAGGACAACAGAATTAAGGTCAGATTTATGATCACCAATTTATTTTGAGACCAACAAGAATATACAAGTACATCAAATTATTTACATTTTTTATTATTATTAATCATCAATCAAATATCTAATTTTCGGGTTCACTTACTATTTGTAATTTTGTTGGCGAGATTAATTTTTTTTTTGTTTTTTTTTTCCGAAAGAATTTCTTTTTTTTGTTTGGACTTTACGTTGAGCTCAACCATACGGGGTCCGGGCGCGGATTAATTTTCATTTAATTAATATACCCACTATTTATTTTTTTTTTTGGTATCTCGATCATTTCAAGTTTAATTTTTTTTCAAGGCTCGCTAGCATTATTTTTTTTTTTTGGTCGTTTGTTGTGATAACCTAGAATAGGATTTAAAGTTAAAGTTAAACAGTTGATTTTTTTTTCTCTTACCTGTATTGTTAATACGGGATTTTTTTTTTATAATTTTATTTAATAAATTCATTTCGTTTTGTACAACTCATTGTCTGTATATCGTATACCTATGTTGTGTTGTATTACATGTTTACTTCACCATTTTAAGAACTCACGTCACAGTTCGTGTACCACGCGGGGTTAACTGTGTGGCGCCGAAAACAAATAACCCCTCCCTTCTTCACTGAGCCGGTCGAGGACTCGCGTGCGTCTTTAGGAGTAAACCGTATTTTATTTTGTCTTATTGTGGTTATCAATATTATTTTTTTTATTCACATCAAAGTAGGAGTTGATTTAATTAGATTCATTTAATTAATTATTATTATTTTTTTTTTTGGCGTCATAAACGATATTGTTAAGTGTGATATATTTAGTGATAGTGCTTCTGTTTTAGAAGGCTTGAAAAATATGAACAGACCAACTCATTTGCAAAAGGAGACATGGGATTTGATCAGAGATCTAAAGAACAGGATCAATTTCTATTGGATTAAAGGACATTCTGGTATTAAAGGAAATGAAAGAGCGGACCAATTGGCAAAGGAAGCATCTTTGCTGGAGAATTCCCATATTGGATTTAATTTTATTTCTAGACGAAGTCTTAAGAATAAGATTAGAAAATATTTTATGGGAGTTTGGCAGGAAAGATGGAATAAGTCAACGAATGGCAGATAGACATACCAGTTTATGCCGAAAGTTGGCATTGCTTATAATTTTCTGTATCCAGAAACAGTAGAATTGATTACTGGTCATGGTAACTTTGAAGAATATCTTAATAGAATCGGTAAACGTGACTCCTTACAATGCTGTTGTGGCGAAGTTCTGGAAATTCTGTTCATGTGTTGTTCAAGTGTGAATAAATTCGAAAACAGAAGTAGATTAGAGATTAAATTGTTAAGTAAAGGCCTATGTTGGCCTAGAAATACAGATGAAATAAATAAAATAAATAAAACAATTGAGTGGTGGACTATATTTAACGATTTCTCAAAGAAATTCATTGATAAAAAATAATTATAAAGTTTGATTTCCGGGACTGTGTTATGATTTTGCTTTCTTTTGATATTTGTATTCTTTTATAAACGCTTTTGCCAGCTTGCATGCAAAATGACGCTTATGGGAGGGTTAGGGGAGGTTGGAAAAGTGTTGGTAAAGTCTATTTTAATAAACTTATTATTTAATTTTTTAATTTAATTGTATTGATTTTTTGATTTGTAATATCATTTTTGGTATAGTACCATTTGGTGGAGCACCATAAGATAATTCATATTTATTTACATAGTTATTTTTGTTTATTATAATAAATAAATTTTTCTATGGCTTTGTGTTGAGAATGCAGTTTGCAGCAAATTTAGTACTACAACGGCATCCAGTGGATTGTGGGGAAACTGAATTTCCATCTACATTTTTATACTTATATAGTCCTTCACGTTTCAATTAGGATACAAAAGAAAGCCAGCATATTTTCACGCTATAAAGATCCTATTACACGATGATTGATATGTGTAAACAAAAGACCATTCACGCTTTAATTGTGAAACAAAAACAAACTACCTGTTATTTTCTTATACCATTCACATAACAATGGGGGTTTCTTCACGCTTTAATAGTATTTTGTATACTATTAAAGCATGAATTATTAATCATGAAGGCAACCTTCCTTCACGGCATAATTGAAGACATGCGCTATTCATTCCTGGGCTTTCCATTACAATACCTATTTTAAAAGTTTTGCTACAGGAACCTGTAATAAAATCGTTTTTGAAGAATTGTTAATTTAAATGGTTTATATATTATACAGAATGTTTCATAATATATGCGCAGGACTTCAGGATGTGATAGCTAATAGTCCAAAATTAGAAATTTTTTTAGATTTTCGGGTTGGAAAATTTTGAAAAGACAACTTTTTGTATCATTTCTTTTATTTGGCAATTATGTTTATGCCGAAAGTTGGCATTGCTTATAATTTTCTGTATCCAGAAACAGTAGAACTGATTACTGGTCATGGTAACTTTGAAGAATATCTTAATAGAATCGGTAAACGTGACTCCTTACAATGCTGTTGTGGCGAAGTTCTGGAAATTCTGTTGATGTGTTGTTCAAGTGTGTGAATAAATTCGAAAACAGAAGTAGATTAGAGATTAAATTGTTAAGTAAAGGCCTATGTTGGCCTAGAAATACAGATGAAATAAATAAAATAAATAAAACAATTGAGTGGTGGACTATATTTAATGATTTCTCAAAGAAATTCATTGATAAAAAATAATTATAAAGTTTGATTTCCGGGACTGTGTTATGATTTTGCTTTCTTTTGATATTTGTATTCTTTTATAAACGCTTTTGCCAGCTTGCATGCAAAATGACGCTTATGGGAGGGTTAGGGGAGGTTGGAAAAGTGTTGGTAAAGTCTATTTTAATAAACTTATTATTTAATTTTTTAATTTAATTGTATTGATTTTTTGATTTGTAATATCATTTTTGGTATAGTACCATTTGGTGGAGCACCATAAGATAATTCATATTTATTTTTAAATAATATATACATGTCCAGTAGTGTGTCCTTTCAGTCGAATAAACTTCAAAAGATCTTTAATCGTAAAATCACTAAAAACCATCCTGACGAACACGGCCATCTGGACAATGTCAACCACATCTGCTGATTCATCCACTTAAAGTGAAAAATAAACACAGTTATCTAAGTCAGTTCTTAATTGTAAAAAAATATCATTGCTCATTACTTCTACATGTCTCATCAATGTATTAGCAGAAAGTTACATAGATTTTATAGTTGAAACTATTTCGTCTTTATTTCTAAAGTTGGCAAATAACGAATCAGCAGCTTCTAAACACCATGTTTTATCATTTCCCCGTCTTTATAAGGTTTCTTTTTTTGAGCAATTATCTAGGACACACGGTACGATACTTCAGTTGCAGCCTTATTTTTGTCGACTGTTCTTAAAACTATTGATTATTATCCAATTAACTACTTTTTTAACTGTTTCAGTTTCTCCTTTCTGGCGGCAGAATGTAGTGGGAATGATTTTTCAAAATTAGAATATAGAGTTTTATGATGTATCTCAATATTTCCTTTTTAGCAACGGATACCGAAGTATTACATAACAAACACACATTTTTACCTTTAACTTCTGTAAAAAAATATTGTTCTTCCCATTCCGAATGAAATGCCTTTACCTTCTTACTACTGCTTGCCATAATATTATTTTTTGTTGTTCTCTACTAACCCAACCGCTGGACGTTGATTATGCGTACAGCTTTAAACTAAGCGCAATGTCGCCGCACCGTGCGTTTTGATCCCGTTCAAAGCAATCCAGATCGCTCACGAACACTAACGCGCTGGTCGGTTCTAGCCGATTCCTTGATTGTATCAGCAGCAGATCGCTCACCGCAACGTTGCCGCTGTTTATGTTTAGTATTATGACAATTAGATTTTTTTGTGGAATTTTGAAGCTTCTCTGATTTTTGCAGTTTGTATTTTTAAAATTAAAATCGTTGTGAGAGCTACAAGAATTGCCTCTGCGAGCTACCGGTAGCTCGCGATTGGCAGGTTGGCGACCACTGCTGTAGAACAACTCCAGAACAGTTTTGAACAACAATGAAATATGTAAAAAGAAATAAGGAGCTACTTCCAGGAAACCAACACCACACTGACTTATTTAAACACTTAATTAAAGGATATAAAAGTACAAAGACATAAAATTGTCACCAGTTATTGCACCCAACCACCACATTCATACATACAACGTAACCGTAAAATAACGGATATGAACGATAGTCATTATAAACGATGTATTGAAAAATCCCTGAAAGGGGTCTGTTTTAATTTTTTGCTATTGTTTGGAGAAGGGCTCAAAATTTTTCCGCCATTTCTAACCAAATTATGACATGCAGATTTTTTTTTCAACTGGCAATACCCATTTTTTTACGGAATATAATAGAGGATCTTCTTCCATGGCAACCACGGTAACCATGGCAACCAACTGCTTTTAGATATCTTATAATAATCTTTAGACTCGTTTTAGATATTTTTCCATAAACTGTTTATAATAATTTTATGGCCGATATCCGTTACTTTACAGACATACTGTATATTATGTATATAAATTCTTTTTATGAAATGAACATTTCCTTTCACCTTTGAGTTTAACGTTACCAACATAGTTATTATTGCTCATTATAATAAATAAATTTTTCTATGGCTTTGTGTTGAGAATAATAAAAGAAGAAGGAAAGAAAATCCTTTTTTCACAATGATATAAATATTTATTTATTTCTTTTCAATCTGTACTACACGTGTTTCGCTTTTTTCTTAAAAGCGTCATCAGGTACAGCTGTATTAAATTAAAATTAGAAAAGTTAAAAATAAGTTGATTTTATGAAATAAAATATAATTACCGTCAGTTACATCAGAGGTTGCAAAAAATTAATCGAAGAGAAAAATGTGAAGACATTGGATGATCCTGAACTCTCGTCATTAAACGTTGAAGAGGCAAATACCAATCTTTTCTTTAATTTAAAATTATTGAAAAATATGAAATTTTGAAAATATTGAAGTTAACAAACAGATTGGTTGGTAATTTAATACCTTTCTTTGAAATTTTTGAAATTTTTTGTTAAAAGAAAAAAAAAATGTGTTTTTTGTTTGATATTATTAATGTCGAAATGAAAAAATCTGAATTATAACTAATTATAAAACATTAATAATGAACGCTGATGTTAACGTTAAATTATTATTAAAGCCCAAGGGCGGCGTGACTGTAATGGCTGAAGGCAAAACGTGGTAATTTCTTTTTCAAGTAACAGTAAATGTTAAGTGAAGAACATTTCTAAAATAAATAAAATATAAAATGTCAATAAAATAAGTTAAAAATGATAGTATCAAAGATGAATAAAAATCAGTCAGAAATTAAAAAATTTTTTTAAAAAAATTTACCTTAATCTAGTGAGCCGTGTGCTTGTATCTACGTTTCGAAACGGTCTGACGAGTTTATGAAATAATTGAAAAGAACAAAATATATCTAGAAAGAGATAACTGTTGATAAAATGTGACAAGTCTCTCAAAGAACGGGAATTTCGATATTACAGGAAACTGGAAAAGAGTCTTTTATGGAAAAAATCTGTAGATTCATTTATTAAAAGATGTGAATTATTGTTGTTATAGGATCTGATGTAATATTCTTCGTAAAGATCCATCTTTTTTGATTTCTTTAAATGTTTTAAATGTTTGTGTACACAATTTGTACACAATCCAAAGAGGATAAAATTTTGAAATTTCTACACCTCCAGCTACAGCAGGAGCTTCATTTCATCGAACACGAAGAAATCCTCTCCAAATTCCGAAAAGAAGTTCAATTTATCACCATGAAAAATAAAATCACAAAAAGAAACAGGATGAAACGACTCCAAGAAGACAAGAAGAGGAAATATATCAAATCTATCCTTTTTAATAAACATAATGTAAGTGACAATCTCTCAAAGAATTCACCTAAAAAATTTTTCCATATTAGAAAGATAGATGTTAATAATTCAAATTTTAAAGTTTCTATTCAAGATTTAAATAATATTAATTTTGCACCCCGTTTCACTAATCTGAGCAATGTTGCATTCACTGACAAAGAAAATAATATTTTCAATTTAGGCCACAAGTTTGCCCTTCCCGGAAAGGTTGATAAAATAGAACTTGCCATCAATTTAGAATCACAAATTTTCGAAAATGTAAACCTTCTTAACGAAATTCACAACAATTTTACAAATCTAACTTCCAAATCTAATATAATTTCTAAAAATAGACCTTCAGTCACCTTAAGTGATATTAAAAAATTAAAACAGAAAATTTGATCGTCACATTAGGAGACAAAAACGCTGGATTAGTCATTATCACTAAAGAATCTTATATCAACAAGACTCAAGAATTTTTTGAACAAAACGACATCAAACTTACAAACAAAGACCCTACCCCTAAATATAATTACACCTTAAAGACACTTATTAATTCTTGTAAAGAAAGTTTAAAAAAATTCAACATCAGTACTAATCTCCTAACTCAAATGAACCCTTTGTCTCCTACACTCAAATCTCTTATTAAATTACACAAACCAGATAGAAGCATTAGACCAATTATTTCCAATACTAACACCCCAAATGAAAATATTGCAAAACATTTACAAAAATTTCTATACAATACTTTTCAAAATAATTTCACTTACACCACTAAAAACTCATTAGATCTTATAACAAAACTTTCAAAACTAAAAATTAATAAAAGGTCGACTTTAATTTCATTCGATATAAAAAATCTTTATTCCAATATTCCAGTCAATGAATGCATTAATATAATAGAAGATTACCTTTGTAACAATATTCAAAATTTTAACAATGTTGAATATAAAGACATATTTCAACTCACATCCATTATCAAGGTAGTTTGTGAACAGAATTTCTTCATCTTTAATGGAAAACATTATCGCATGTCCGATGGTTTACCCATGGGCTCTCCTATCTCAGGAATCATGGCTGATATCTTTGTGAATAATTTCGAGAAAACTCTTTTTTCTGAGAAATACGCTTTGTTCACCAAAGACATAATTTTCTACAAAAGATACGTAGACGATATATTAATAGTATTTAATGGTAATAAAGCACAACTATCTGCCCTTACTAATGTATTTAATAACATATGCATACTCGACTTTACCACCGAAATAGAGAAAGACTCTAAAATTAACTTCTTGGATATCACAATTTCTAAAAATATTTCTAAGTCATCACTTAACTTTAAAATATTCCCAAAAGATACAGCAACTGATACGATTATACCTAAATCCTCTTTCTCCTGTTCACAACATAAATATGCTTCATTTCGTTTTCTCTTTAACAGATTACTAAATTTTCCTTTACAGCATTCTGATTTTATTACCGAATTAAAAAACATAATAAAAATTGGTCTAAATAATGGCTACTCTCTTCAAGATATTCAAAACATTTATAATAAAACTCAAAACAACTTTACCAACAATCTTATCTTCCCCAGAATCAATGAAAAACGTAAATTTATCTCTATTCCATTTCACCCTAATATTCAAAATACTTTCAACAATATTTTTAAATCTCATAATATTACAACTGTATTTTCCACTAATAATAAATTAGGTCAATTAATTGTTAATAACAAACACAGATTTAATCTTAACCAAAAGAGTGGCATTTACAAACTTGACTGTGGGGATTGCGATTGTTTCTATATTGGTCAAACGGGACGTAACATAAAAACCAGATTCAAAGAACACATCTCTAAAAATAATTCAGCATTTTTTAAACATCTTGAAGAAACAGGACATACGTCAAATCTTTCTAATATATCCCTTTTAAAACATTTAAAGAAATCAAAAAAGATGGATCTTTACGAAGAATATTACATCAGATCCTATAACAACAATAATTCACATCTTTTAATAAATGAATTTACAGATTTTTTCAATAAAAGACTCTTTTCCAGTTTCCTGTAATATCGAAATTCCCGTTCTTTGAGAGACTTGTCACATTTTATCAACAGTTATCTCTTTCTAGATATATTTTGTTCTTTTCAATTATTTCATAAACTCGTCAGACCGTTTCGAAACGTAGATACAAGCACACGGCTCTCTAGATTAAGGTAAATTTTTTTAAAAAAATTTTTTAATTTCTGACTGATTTTTATTCATCTTTGATACTATCATTTTTAACTTATTTTATTGACATTTTATATTTTATTTATTTTAGAAATGTTCTTCACTTAACATTTACTGTTACTTGAAAAAGAAATTACCACGTTTTGCCTTCAGCCATTACAGTCACGCCGCCCTTGGGCTTTAATAATAATTTAACGTTAACATCAGCGTTCATTATTAATGTTTTATAATTAGTTATAATTCAGATTTTTTCATTTCAACATTAATAATATCAAACAAAAAACACATTTTTTTTTTTTTTCTTTTAACAAAAAATTTCAAAAATTTCAAAGAAAGGTATTAAATTACCAACCAATCTGTTTGTTAACTTCAATATTTTCAAAATTTCATATTTTTCAATAATTTTAAATTAAAGAAAAGATTGGTATTTGCCTCTTCAACGTTTAATGACGAGAGTTCAGGATCATCCAATGTCTTCACATTTTTCTCTTCGCTTAATTTTTTGCAACCTCTGATGTAACTGACGGTAATTATATTTTATTTCATAAAATCAACTTATTTTTAACTTTTCTAATTTTAATTTAATACAGTTGTACCTGATGACGCTTTTAAGAAAAAAGCGAAACACGTGTAGTACAGATTGAAAAGAAATAAATAAATATTTATATCATTGTGAAAAAAGGATTTTCTTTCCTTCTTCTTTTATTATTGATATACACAATGAACCTGGAGTCAACAATCGCCAAATTGTGTTGAGAAAGCAGTTTGCAGCAAATTTAGTACTACATCATCCAGTGGATTGTGGGGAAACTAAATTTCCTTCTACATTTTTATACTTATATAGTCCTTCACTTTTTAATTAGGATACAAAAGAAAGCCAGCATATTTTCACGCTATAAAGATCCTATTATACGATGATTGATATGTGTGAACAAAAGACCATTCACGCTTTAATTGTGAAACAAAAACAAACTACCTGTTATTTTCTCATACCATTCACATAACAATGGGGGTTTCTTCACGCTTTAATAGTATTTTGTATACTATTAAAGCGTGAATTATTAATCGTGAAGGCAACCTTCCTTCACGGCATAATTGAAGACATGCACTATTCATTCCTGGGCTTTCCATTACAATACCTATTTTAAAAGTTTTGCTACAGGAACCTGTAATAAAATCGTTTTTGAAGAATTGTTAATTTAAATGGTTTATATATTATACAGAATGTTTCATAATATATGCGCAGGACTTCAGGATGTGATAGCTAATAGTCCAAAATTAGAAATTTTTTCAGATTTTCGGGTTGGAAAATTTTGAAAAGACAACTTTTTGTATCATTTCTTTTATTTTGCAATTATGAAGTTAACGTTTGCTTTTATTACTTGTTCTAATATTTTAGTAAAATAAAATTTTTATTTCAAAAAATTGACCATGGTATTCAAGAGAAGAGTTCGGACAATAGTCACTAAACCGTTTGAGGAAAAACAAAATGTTTTTAACAAAAGCTCTTACATTTGAATAACCAGAGGACTGTTTCACATTTGTCCGTATGGTGGTTTCCTTTGCACTTAGTACAACGTTTTTTTTCTATGCATTTGTCGGTTGTGTGGGTAAATTTTGAGCATTTTCCACAAGGAATTGGTGCTGGTGCATCGCTCTCTATAACTATGTATTGTTTATGCATAAAATACAACTCTCCTTTCACTAGTTTCTGAAACGCATTTACGACACCTGTAATAATGCATATTTTGCGTGTTGGGTTTTGGTTGCGCGTGATATAATTCTTTTACAGTTTCTGTGGTGACTAATGTTTTTGATTGCTAGATATGTACTAATGTCGTTTTTATTAATGTCTGGTTCTACATCACATATTATGGCTGAAAATGCATTTTCATTTGATATTTTGTTATGTACAAGTTTCGGGATATCTTCTGTGTAGCTGTTAATTATTTGTTTTTGTGTTTTTGTTTTTAACTCTTCCATAAATTTCTGAATTATGGTTTTATCTTGTTTACTTTTACTGTTTATGTTATTAGCAGTTTGGATTTCACTCCATTCTGCAAATAGCTGTGTGCGGGTGGGTGTGGTTGAATTTGGTTTTAATTCGTAGATCGTTTTGAATTCGCGTTCTATTGTGTTTAATTTATCTTTATGTGTGAATGATGCCGGCTTGAATGATGTGTATATAGCTTTGTTTGGTTTTATTTTCTCGCCTTGTCGATCACGGCGATGTTTTTATGTCTGTTTTTTGCGGGACCTGTTAGAACTTTTAGGGCGCCCACATTTTTTGAAACTACTTCTTATATACTTTCTTTCGGAATTCAGCGACGTCCGTAAGTGCACTTTTGATAAAAAGAGCAAATATAATTTATTGCGTTTTTTAAAACGGCGCTGCGCCGTGAAGATGATTGAATAAACAATTTTCTAATATTTCCAAATATCGATGTTGATTCAAATTGCCGTTTATGAAGTAAAGTCCAATAACATCGTTCCACGAAACAACACACCGCAAATTCAGTTTCTGGGAATACTACCGTTTACAAACTCTGCGATAATGTAGATTAGTCTTTGACCAGGATCGACAATTTTGTGATGTAACCACTCCATTAGTGGTGAACGACGATTCGAATATACGAACATACCACAAACAATAATCTAAACGTTTTGCTTCATCACCTAGTTCCACAGTGTTGTGAAATTTTGGTTTATACGGAAATATTTTATTTTCTCGATAAATTCTTTGTAAATGAGATTTTTGAAATGTTTCCTCAAATAGCCTTAAAACTACATTGTAACTAATGTTCTCCAATCCATAGCACTGTACTATAATTATTTTATGTTGTAATGTAAACATGATGAAAGCTATATCAATATCCATAATCATCCTACGTAATATTATAAATAAAAATATCAAATTTAAAAACGATGAACCTTTTTATTATATGTTATCGGTGCTACATATGTTTCGAGTATAAAGACTCGCCTTCAGGCACTACTAAAATGAAACAATGATTCATATCATTGTAAAGAATTAATTACTGTCAATGGTTTGCTTTGGAGTATATAAACACAAAACGAAGTAATAATAAACGAATAAGATAAAATTATGGGATCTCGAATAAGACAAACTCTCTAAATAAAAATAAAAATACATTTAACTAGTTAAAAACATTGTACAAAATTTTTTTTTTATAAAGTAAGATCAAAATTATTGAAAACAAAGTAGAAATGGCGTAAACTCACATTAAATTAAAAAGTATTTTTTATCTGTACTTGTATTGCTAATTTATTATGGATTGCAGCTTTACATATTTCGACCTATTATGGTCATCTTCAGAAGATTTGTTAAAAAATTAAAATAATGAACATTCCAGATATTAAATAAAATTAATTACACATAAAACTAAACACATTAAAATAAATAAAATTGAACGTTAAAACTGTAAAAAGGACGAACAAGACAACTGTATCAAACAAAAATGCGAAAGAACGTGTCACATTTTTTCGCATTTCTTCAGTTTTAACGTTTTTTATTTTTTAAAATTTCGAATTCCTCGATTATGTAAGTTCTCTGAATTTATCAACCCTCTTTAATAGTTGTATATTTTTGGGAGTTAGACATATGGTTTTCGGATTTAAGATGCCTGCAAAAAACAGATGAATTTTTAGTTAAGTGTTCTTTGGCTCTAATACTTAATTTTCTTCCCATCTGTCCAATGTAAATCTTCTCACAGTCATCACATGTAAATTTATAGAGTCCGCAATGTTCGAGATAATCAAATTTTTGTCTGTTATTTATGAATAAATTACCCAATTTATTATTTGAAGTAAAAGCTACGTTTATATTTAGCTTCTCTGAATGTGATGATAAGGTAAAGTGATAAAATGTTGAGGACTTCTATAATGAGGGTAAATAAGATTATTAATTTTGCTGTCGAATACCTTAAAGTAAATATTTTGCATGCCATGTGTATTGTAACCATTATTATATCCAATCTTTAGTATTTTTTTCAGTTCTAATGTATAATCGTCTTTATTTAACAGAAAATTTATCAGTCTATGAAATAAAAACCGAAATGAAGCGAATTTATGTTGGTTATATGAAAATTTTTGTATTATAGAGTCTGTGTAAGCAGGTTTTCTGAAAACATTAAATTCAAGTTTGTGGATAGTATGATTTTTTCTTATTTCCATATCTAAGAAATTAATTCTCAAGCTAGATTCTTTTTCTGTTGTGAATTTTAGTGAACATAGGTTATTAAATAAGTTCTGAAGAGCATGTAATTTCGCAGCATTACCCTCTTATGTTATCAGCATATCATCCACGTATTTATAATAAATCTTTATGTCTTCATTAACTATATAACTTATAGAAGTCCTCAACATTTCATCACTTTACCTTACCAGCCTTCGTTAACACACATTCAGAGAAACTTTTAAGCAAGCTAAACATAAACCTAGCTTTTACTTCTAATAACTTGTTCTTCTTATGTTGATTTTAATAATTCGTTTTTACCTTTTGTAATTTTTTTAATGTGTTTTGACGTTATTAATTTCTGTGAATTTGATGATATGAATGTTTATAATTATACTTTGCATATTTCTGTTTCATTTTAGTCGTGCACCAATAACATATACAGTATACCCCCTATATAGCGAACATTGATTTAACGAAATGGCTGTTATTGCGAATCAAAATTACGCAACAAATATCTTCAATACATTTTATATGCCATTTTTTCATTATAACGAAAATTCATGGTAACGAACTACGAACAATTATTTCATCTCATAAGTATGATTTTAATACAAACTATTATCGTTATTGCGAACACGAATTTTTTTGTTCTCTAGGTAATGTAAGAATAGTTGAGGTATTCCCCGAAGATCTAAGGTGTGATATTCGGGGAATAACTTGTTTGTCTGTAGGTCGATTGTTTATCGACTCGAAGTCGTATTGCAGTTTCAAATGCAAGTGTGTGGTCTTCGTGAGCGTACAAAGTGTTAAGGTTTAGAAAAAAAGTGTTCGTTCAGTGTTAATTGAAAAAAATGAGTTTGAAAAGGACATCAATTCCTTTGAAAAGGAAATTAGTAATATTGGAGGATATTGAAAAAAATGCTATTACAAATACTAAAATTGCGGAAAAATTTAACATATCAAAATCAACGCTATCAACAATTGTAAAAAATAAAAACCGTATTGATAGTGCCGTAGCGTCTGGTAAACATACGTCTCGTAAAAAGTTGAGGAGACCAGCATTTCCAGAACTAGAAAAAAAATTAAAAATGTTTCCTTAACAGGGTCATTCATACAAGATAAGGCAAAATCAATCGCTGCTGAATTGAACATAATAGGATATGATTTTTCATCTGGGTGGTTGCACAGATTTTAGAGTAGGCACGGTATTTCAGACCATACCTTATCTGGAGAAGGAAATAAAGTTAATGTGCTTACTATAGATGAGTGGAGACAGGAGTTCAAACATATAAGAAACGAATATCTTGATAAAGATGTTTTTAACATTGATGAAACTGATGTTTTTTTATAATCTTATGCCAAACCGTATTTTGGATTTTAAAGGTAAAAAGTGTTGTGGTGGCACTAAAAAAAAACAAAGAGTAATAGCTGATTATTTTATGTTGCAATGCAGATGGAAGGGAAAAATTAAATTTGTGGATAGTAGGAAAGTCAAAAAATCCCAGATGTTTAAATAAAATAGATCGTTCCCATTTACCGTACCATTATACTAATCAAAAAATGCGTGGGTAACGTCTATGACATTTCGAGAATGGCTTATTCGTTTCCAGCGGAACATGGCAGCACAAAACAGAAAAGTATTGCTAACGATGGACAATTGTGCTGCACATAATGTTAAGGATATCAATTTGGACAATGTGAAGGTGATTTATTTTCCACCAAACACAACGAGTGCACTCCATCCTCTTGATCAAGGCATAATTGCGTGCATGAAGAAGTGATATCGTACTCGTCTTGTAAGAGCAGCAATTTTGGTAATAGAACCGAACGAAGAAAATCTGAAATGGAATATTCTACAAGCGATACGAGCGTTGTCGGAGTCTTGGAATTCAGTAACATCAAACATTATAAAAAATTGTTTTAACAAAGCGTGGACAACAGACTCTCAAGAAGAAAATGAAGTAAATCAGTTAACGATGGTAAGCATTCATCGATGATTACATAGTTCTTCTTAGTAACTTTTTACTTTACATGCATGCTTTTATTGTTTGCATTGTAGGCTGAATTTACTGATGTAGAATGGGAAAATTATCAACACAGTAGTACCTAAACAAGTTAGTTTTGATGAATACTGCACTATTGACAGTGAGGTAGTGACTTCTGAAGCAATTGAAATCGATTTACCATTAGTGAATGCAGGCCAAGAATGGAAAGAAAATGAAGAAAGCGATGAAGGTGATGAGGAAAAGGTGGTAAATGTAACACCCCCTACAAGAGATGAAGTTTTAGCGGCTCTCTATACTATACAAAGGTAACCCACATCTGATTTGTTATAGAATTCATTATTTATATCACAATTTAAAGGTTTGCTGATAAAGAAGAGAACATTTCCGAAGGTTTCGCGAATTCTTTAAATAAAATTACTGAAAAATGTTTAAGACGAACAAAACCAGTTTTAAAGCAAAGCGCCATAAATGATTACTTTAAAAAAATAATGTTAATTACAATATGAACAAAATACAAATAAACTTATTACATAGTCGATGTTAATATGTTTCTAAACACCCCAAGATCCTATTCATTATTGAGTACAAAAGTGGACTAACCCCAGCGTATAATATATGTGGACTACTTTTGCTCTCAATGCCTCTATTATTCATAATATATAACGAACTAATTCGTTACAGCCCCCCTTCGCGTTCGCTATAGCGAGGGTTTACTGTAATAAAAAAGTTCATCATTCTTAAATTTGGCATTTTTGTTTATAAGATTAATTAATGTTTGTCAATATGACTAAAGCAAAGCTATCAAATGATAATTATTAGTTCTATTTACTCTGATCATTTGTTTTTATTGTAAAACGAAATATTAAAAAAATTCAAAAAAATTTCATTTTTTCTTTCATACTCTAAATTGATTAAATTATTTATCACCATAATTTAACATAACAAATATTTTATTTTAATCAACTTTTGTTGTACACTACTCAAAAAGACCACTTTGCACGCAAGAAGTTTGTTTGCTGCAACAAACTTCTTGTGTTAACTTTAGTACTTTGAAAAACTTAAAACATAGTTATATTTCGTTTTATGACATCCAGACTTACACTGACTCACATTACAAAAGATGAAATTTGATTTCAAAAATTTACCGTCATTTTATCTTACGGAGACACACTCTATAGTTCCTTTTGTATAATACTTATCAAGGAAAATTTTTTAGGGATTCTGTTGGTATTATCTAGGATTCCTACAAAATTTATGAAGATTTCCTGATTTTTAAGAACATTTTCAGAAATACCATTTTAACGAAGTACATACTTATTGTAGAAACCTTAAAAGTTGAAAGAAGTAGCCCAAAGCATTTTTGATCTTCTATCTTCATCACTGAATTCACGTTTATTAGCTTCCAAACTAGTCTTCAAGGTTTATGATGAATGCAGGAAGAACTTTAAAGATTTAAAGGCAGGATTACCACCCATATGAATATATCAATCTTTATTATTTAAATAATATAATTATTTAATTTAATTATATTACTTATGACTTTTTGAATAATGAAAGCTTAAAAAACGTCAGTGTCACAGTTGTTTGAAAACATGATAAAATAAAACTCCGTATTAATTGTTATTCTTGTTATTGACGTTTTTACAATAAAAATCAGAAAAATCAATTAAGTTTTATTATATAATACCAACAGAAAATCTTAAAAATTACCTTGACAACTATTATAGAAAAAAAAAACAACTATAACTCAACATTTCTTTTTGTAAATCTGAGAGTGTTTTAATTATAATTCTTAATCTTTAGAAATAAGTATAATATTAGCATTTATTATTTTCGTAACTTTTCCTGTTTTTCCCCAGCTGTTAGAAGTTTTCAACATTGGCAAAACTTTCATAACACTTTTATATGTAAGATAACGTTTCCGAACTTATTACGAAAAGTTATAATAGGATTGTTTTTTTCTATTTTTATGTTTTGAAGACTTCGTCTTTTACTTATTTCTAGGGATTTTTTTAAATCCCGGAATTTTACCCAGACGTCTCAAAATATCCGAAAATAATTTTCAAAATCAAAATACGTTTATACAAAATTATTTAAAAACGTCCTTTGAGTTTTTTTATTTAGTGTTTAGAAATATCGAAAAATCGTACCATACATTTTTTCTCTAAAATCCCACGACTTCTTAATGGCCCAGGATTGCAATTCTTTATTGAAATACCAAAACTAGGCGCCTTATTTCCAAATTTTATTTTGCTTCATACTTTATGTTCAATTCACTCCATAATTCATTAACATTACATTCGTAATAATCAGGACTATAAAGGAAAGGATTAATTAGGTTAATAATTATTGAAAATCTAAGCATTGTTAAAACAAGCGAATCAAACCAGTTAAAAACTTGTTTTTTTTTCATCACACGTATTGAATGACGAATTTATTGAATTGCATCTGGAGACTCACTTATTGCAACAAATCTGTATTAACAAAAAAATCAATTTCCAAGTGCTTTATTTATATTGATGAAAAAAATGAACTTACCCTAAATTCCTATAATTATACTTAATAGTATGGGATAACTAAGAGATGAATTACATAATGAAAAGTTCTATCTACAATTTATTCAAAGGTTTTCTTCCGATGTACCTTTAGACTAGTCGTCCAGTTTATCATCAACTTTTTGTTTTTTTTTTTTTAATTGACGTTTACACCTTCAACGTCGTCGTGTGTCGTCGTCTCTTCTTCTTATTTATCTCCCATTTATTTAAATCTTTTTACGTAATGTGTGGATGTGTTTTTTTTATTTACAAGTTCTCGCACCGCTCCTGTATGCAATATCACCGCTTCCTATGTACAGTTTTTAAAATTTAATAAAAGAAACAGCGCCCGAACGCGTGCGCACCCCCATCATCGGCCACAATGCACACACAAGTGATAATCACATATTCAATAAATAATAGCTAGGTATAAAATAACATCATAACAAAACGACATCTTAACTGGATTCATACTTTTTCTTCGTTTTACATCCGTTTCGATTCTTCTTTTTATCAATTTCGGCGTTATTAAATTATTGTTAATTGATCAGTCCAGGACCACCACCTGCACTTCATCCCCTTTTGTCTTTAGAGATCTCCATGGTTTTCGAGCTGCCCTTCTTAATTCTACTAAAGAAATTTGTCTGCGATGTTTCCTAAAATTAAATTATTTTTATTTTTTCTCAAGATTATCAAACGCACGTACTTGCTACTATCCGTCGCTCTAAAATAAACATCATCCGGGGCGTCCATCCAACTTATCACTTGTTTACGTCCGGAACCCATCCGCGTCATATGGGAGAGTTTCGGTTTTCCGTTTATTTGTGCGATGTGTCTTGGAATTTGTTGCGATGGGATTAAAGGAACTGGAACGGATGAGCCATATTGCTCTGTTGAGGATCTGTTCACCACCATCATATCCTTCGCTAATTTCTTAGGTGGTGGACACGTTATTACAGCACCTTTGTACAAAAAGAAACGGCGCAATGTGACTTAAGTTTTTAAGAAACCATCGCAATGAAGAATTAAGTTTTAGAAAAAAAAATTTTAAACTCACCATCATCCCAATCCATGTCAGAGTAGAAGCCAGCATTAACAAAATATAAGAATAATATTTTTGATACAAAAAAAATTAAATAAAGCTATTTTATGAGAACTAAGATTGAGATAGGAAGAATTTTCTTTTTTTATGTTAAAAAAACACAAAAATAAAACAAATACTTACTGTCAATCCCATTACATTCATCGTACGCCCTCTTCTTAAAAGACGGGGACATATTCAAAGGAATTTTCTCAGCTTCTGGATTATTGGGTATTCTCTCATAAACGAGACTCCCATCCGGTGCTTTTGGCGGTTTAGGAAAAGCTATGTGTTCCGGTTTTGGCATGTTCTCCCTATCCGTAAGAATGAGCCATTGCGGAACCACACTCCCCGGATTTCCCAATCGCGTAGCAATATTCGTTACACTCCCACGATTTTTCTTGTGATAAACCAACAACTGCTTTAATTCGTGCTGTCCTTTCCCGACCATCAACAACGTACACTCCTGTTTAACCGCTTGGATGTTTATAGCGAAAAAGGGCGCCCTAGCCGCGTGTCTCGGCCGCATGATGTGCTTACACAATCGCCTTGATATCCTCGTCAGGGGCGTCGTGGACAGATAAAACGCCGTTCTCGTCTTCATAACCGGTCGACCCGGAGATCCCGATCTAACAATCATTCCGTGAGCGCTCGCGTAGTGTCTGGCGAGGTGAGCTTTTAATTTAAATTCTTTCCCACAGCCGCTTATGTGACACCTATGGGGTCGATGGGATAGGGCGGAAGTGCGATCGTCTTCCCCGTCACTACCGCTTTTCTTTTTAGCGCAAAGATCAAATTCGTTGTCACCGATTCGAGTGGGCGTTTTAAGGCCGCCGTAACGCTTCCAGTATTGCCAACAGGCTTGACAAAGACGACATTGCATATTTGATGGTCCCCAAGCGTACCATTGACTTGAAACGGAAACTGCAAAAGAAAATTAGAAGATATAGAAAAATTGTATTGTGAAAATAAAAAAAATAAATAAATTGGGTGACTTGCCATTGCATGATTCGCAGGGTTTTCCATTTCCGGAAACTGTTGGATCGCCACCACCACCTGTACCGTTACTTCCACCATTCATTACAGATTTGTTGTTGTTTAAAACCGGCGTACCTGGTTTATTACTGCAAAATGATGATTTGAATTAGATTAAAACTTAAAATATTTTAGGGAGAGGAAATATTGACTCATATTTTGACTTTAACGATTGTTTTAAAAATGTTAATCTTAAAATTATAAAATAAAAAAAGATTAAAAAAATATTGAATTAAAAAGGAAAACATTCTAAAACTCTAGAAAATATTCTGATGGCAAATTTTTACATGAATTGCTATTCTATGAAGTTCGTTCGGCGTCCCAGCAAATAAATTCAGCAGCAAATCCAAGTTTGTAGCTCTCGGTACTCGTTGGTTATTTCATTATAAATTTGTTATCGGATATTGTCATATTTTTTCTATACATCCTACTCTAACACGTTAAAAGTTCGTAGGTTCGCAATCAGAAATCGTCGGTTCACGTTCGGAGTTCCTCCATTTCTAAGGATCGAATTAACGTCGAAGTCTGAGGCAGCACTTGACTATAATATTGGATTATACGGGGTGAGTTATTAGTATCCCGGTGGACGATAGTCGCTAAACCGTGTGACAAGGAAGAAAAAGATTTATACAAAAGTTATTTGACTCACCACCTTCATCATTCAAAATTATTTTTACTTATACAAGGTGTTCTATTTAGGCGTGCCGGACAGTATGTTAATTTTTTGAAATGGAACACCCAATATATTTTATCATATTATGATTACTACTAAATTTGTAATATAAAGGTGTATACTAATAATACATCGAGTTTATGATTTCTGTGATTTTCAATTATTTAAAAATGATGTAAACACGCCATTTTTTCAGATATTTCTTTGAATCTATGCCAGATCATAATCAAAGCCAACTATATGAGGTATATGGCACTACCCACAGATATTTGATACGCTATACAGCGTGTTCATAACGTTCAGCTGCTTTTAATGTTTTTCAAATGGCATTTGCTTAAGTTTTTAAATGGAACACCCTGCATATTGTATGCTGGTTGAATTGCCCACTAGATTCACTTTAATTAATGGTAAGTATGATATGTGTCTAACTTTAATAGTTTTCCTGATGTTTAGAATTTAAAGAAAAATGTGTGATAAAATATGCCATTATTGCACTTTTATTATTTGATTAATACTTTAAAATGTAAAATAATTCTTCTGTCATATACCAAATTTAAATGCAACTTGGTACTTTATGAAATTTACAAAGAAATATATTTTTTTATATTTTTTTATATTATATATTATATTTTTATTTTTATTATATTATATTTTTTTATATTTTTATCAGGTTTTGCTTCTTTATTTATCAAAAATATTTTGCTAAAATTTAAAAATTTTTAGTAAACACTATATTTAAACTACATGTACGCCTGTCGGTTTCGCCATAGATGTAGATCAAGTTAATTAATTCTTTGTTTATTTTGCAAAATATTTGTAATAAATAAATGATCTAAACCTGATAAAAATACAAAAAATAAAATAATATTGCATCACAATTGCATGTATTATAACATGAATGTTTTTAAATTTCATAAAGTAGTAAGTCGCATTTAAATTGGATATATGGCAGCAAAATTATTTTACATTATAAAATATTAATCCAATAATAAACAAACTACAAAAAAAATGATAAAAATAGACAGAATATAATATTAAGTGCAATAATGGCGTGTTTTATTACAAATTTTTCTTTAAATTGTAAATATGAGGAAAATTATTACACTTCAACATATGATATACTTACTATAAATTAATAGGAACTTGATACGTAATTCAAACAACACAAAACATACAGGTGTTCCATTTAAAAAAATTAAGAAAACATCATTTGAAAAACATCAAAAGTAAGTGAACACGCTGTACAGTGTATCTAATAGCTTTGGATACTGGGTTTGATTATTATCTGACACAGTTTCAAAGCAAAATCGGATAAAATATCGTTTTTATTACGTTTTTAAGGTCATGTAATGGGCACATTTTGGAGAAACAATTGAATATCTCAGAAATTATACATTTTATAGACTGTTAAATAATTATCGTAACCTACGTCACGTTATAATGTTGGTTATCTATCTCATTGTGTAGTGGTAACGGCGATCTTTTTAAATTAGTAACCAGATTTTAACCAGATGTTGACAGCAGATCGAACATTATTAGGTTATTATTGTCGCGACTGTCGTATGTTTTGTGTGTTTCCGGATTTTCTTTATTCTTTAACCATTTTTTGCTGCCTTTATATTTCTCCAAACAGTTCTTAGAGCTATCGTTGTTTCTAGCGACTGATTTAAGCGGTAAGTCAATAAACAAATTAAAATAACGAAAACGTTCAATGAGAATTTCTTTCAGATTTTTATTTCTTTCGTTATGACGTTCACACCGGAACATGATGCCTTTATTTTAATGGCACATTATCGAAGCGGTACGCAGAATGCGGACGATAGTAAGGTTTATTCCTTACAAAGCTGAATACAGCAATTCAACCAACGTTCCTCAGATTTCGACGTTGATTATGACGCTTTTAAGCATAGGAAACACGTTTTTAGAGTCGTTAATTGCTATACAAAAGTCAACTTTTAATAGCACTTTTCGAAAAAATTATTTCAAATAATAGGAATATTCGTCACTTTGCAATACCAATATTGTAATATTGGTTGCCTAGATTTCGGGTACGATAATTAGTTAACACACTGTAAACTTACCGTAATAATAACGTTGTAAACCGTATACGTTACTAACTAGTAACGTATACGGTTGTAATAACAAATTTAGTAGTATTCATAATATGATAAAATATACAGGATGTTCCATTTAAAAAGATTGACATATTCTCCGTTACACCTAAATAGAACGCCCTGTATAAGAAGAAATAATTTTAGGTAATAGAAAGTGGTAAATTAAACAACTTTTCTATAAAACTTTTTTTTGCTTGTCAAACGGTTTAGTGACTATCGTCCGCCGGGATACTAATAACTCAACCTGTATAATTGAGTTATTAAAATCCATAACAGGCTGCTACTTTTATTACCTTTCATTAAACATATCTTGAAGATAAATATACATATTAATCTGTATTGCTTCATTGGACCCCAAAGAGGTTGTGGATTAGAAAAAAGTCACATAAAAAAAGGCAATCAACACAACATTTTCGCTAAAGCTCTTTTGGCCCCTACCGGCATAAAAAAAAACATAAGCTTTTGAAGAACAATAAGAGTCAATAAGATCTCTTAGGACGCAGTGATGAAAGGGCTTGCGCCCCACAGATAGGAATAAGATTTTTGACAAAGTCATGTTTCCATAGAAATAATTATTTTTAAACTAAGATTTATTATTTATTTGTTAGTCCATTTTGTTGTTTAGTCTTTTCATTGACTTTATATTGTTATTCTGATCATTCTTTCTTAAAAGTAGCCACTGTGCTGTCGTGAATTCTGATTCATATCCGAATTGTTCTCAAAATATTTTTGATTTAAGTTGTTCTCAATATGATATTGGGGTAATCTCTTCAATAGAAACAAATTTATCTTCGATTACAGACAAAAAGAGGAATATTTTAACTCGTTCTTTGAATAAACATAACATTTTTATGATTGTGATTTACGTGATAAATCTTGAGTATTTTTCCACTACATAAAAAAAATCGACGATCTTTTCTACTCAAAGAACCGTTTTGCAAGATATTGATTAAATAATTGTATTATAATATACTTTTTAACTCTTTTCTTATATAATAAATAGAATAAAAACCTGTTCAGAATAATGAATATTTTTAGAAGGAAAGTTTATAATTAATTTAATTTAATATCAAAGCCACTAACCACTAAAAAAGAGTTGGTAAACAGAGAAGATTAAATTAAATAACTTAATCTGTGTTGCAACACAAACTTGTCCAAATATTTACATTAAAAAAAGATAGCCTTTTTAGAACAGAAATTAGGATTCAAAGCAGAATCTAAGAATAACTATATACAATCTCTGTTTCATAATAAGCCATTTAGAACGAGTAAATGTCAATACGAATAGTAAGCAAAGGATTCTCCCTTTGAAGCTTTGCCCTTATTTATTAAGTTACCAATAAGATTTATAGAAAACGCTAATGACTCACTCATTATAAAACAAAAATAGTATTTAAATTGTGAAACGAAAAACTTAATTTCTAATTCTAATTAATTTCTATAATTCCTTGTTTTGAACATTGGCTTATTGATTAAACCATAATTTTCTTCAATTTTTATTTCAGATCCATAATGATGAAGCCACAAGAACTGAATTATTTTAACGCGCATCGTTGTGTTACAGAATTATTTTCAAAAAACAAAAATCCGTTCAAATCATAAGTCTTAATAATATATTTAAATTGAATTGAGCTTCCGTTGGTTTTCTGACTCAAGTGAACTTTTAAGGAGTTAGTCCTTCATTAGAATTCGCACCGTCGTCGTGCTTCTCAAAATATGAGGTTATGAACTCTTATTAACCAAGTCAAGTTGATGTAAGTAGGTTTTCGACGACACAACCGAAAAATTCTCGAAATAATCAAAAGTAATGAATTTCATTATACAAAAAAAAATTAGAAGATTGAAGTACTTAATATTAAGGTCCATCAAGTAGATATACTCTATAAGATAGTTCAAGTCCCTATGAACGCTGATCAAATCAACCTGATTGAATCTTTTTACTGCCAACATCGAAAAAATTAAAATTTCTTCAGAATAAAATTAAAGTAATTAATTGAATTATTTCATAATTTCGATTCCATGTAAATATTTGTAATGAGAAAATCGAGTTTAATATTTTTATTGTTAGCATTGATTTTAAATTCTACCTTTTTATTCTTACCTTCTAAAACATCACTAAATCTTAAAATATTATTTTATTTTAAACAAAAAATTATAGATTGAGGTTAATTCTAGCTTAAATACGATTTTAAACAAAGTATACCTTATGTAATTAAAAAAAAGTTCAACGTCAGCACATAAATGTCAAAGATTATTTAAATGTTATAAATACTTTTCTTACTTAAAATAATTAAAAACAAACCGATTTTACAAATAAAAAAAGTAAACGTAAGTTAAATGCACTTATTTAATAACTATTTTTAGTGCAAAATATAATCGTATTCGAGCCGTGGACAAACAATCATTATTAGAAATATTATATTTACCCCATATAGTAGGGTAAATATAAAATATAATCAGAGGCAAGTGTAATCTGATCTTTTTTATTTTTGTTTGTTATATTTTGAAACTTTTAATGTTCAAAATTTAAAAATATAACTATTTTTATATTTATGTACCCTTTTATTAACCTTTTTTCGTTTTAATTTTTAAACATTTGTTATTTATTTTTACTGCATTTATACTAATTTGGTTAATCTTTTGCGATATTAACTTTTGTTTATCATAAATATTGTTATGTACTTAAGATATTTTATTCGCTTAAGTTATTTTTAGCAAAGAAACTAATTCTGCTGCCAGATTTTTTGATTGATATCTAAAAATTATGGGTATTAAACTTTGTGTACAATTTTCCTCCAATGTCGTCATGTTAACTTCATTATCTTACAAAATAAATAACTTTTGAACGTATTGGCTGCATTTTAATAAGATCTTTGATTTGAAAGAGCTGTTCTTTGGCAATATAGCGTTCTTTCATTTCAGCAATTGTGAAGAACGTTAATGCTTGTTTTGTTTGTACACTTTGAAACTTCCTGTGGAGTGCACCAACATAAGAATTTAATTTTAAACATAAGAAGTTTGTAATCCTGTTTGTCCTAATCACTTGTGTGTTGTTCAATTTTCTATTGTTAACACCAAAGTTACAAGCTTTAAAGCATGATGTATCTTTTTTGGCAGTGCCATGGAAGTTGACAAAAACATTTTAGTGAAGATCTTGCAGAGCCCTTTCTTGCTCCTTTCTTCCAATTTGTTATAAGCTTTATTTATAATTCAGTATAAAGTTATTGTTTTGATTTTTCTCTTTAATTTCGTTAGAGTTGGTCATGACATCTGTTATTCAATGTTCAATATTTTCTTTGAGGGTAGAGATTTGTTATTGATGATTTAGCTAGTACGCAAGCGCCAATGCGTTTAATTTGGATGTCAATTTAATTTCTTTCTCTTCCATATTTCACTTGGTGATATATTGACGTGTTAGCTTAATTGTACCTTAGTTCGGCCACGTTGTGAGTTGAATGAAAATTTTGGATAAATGGAGCTTGTGGTTCGCTTATTTGCGGATACATTAGGGTCGATTAATTATTCGATCATTGGTTGATTCGATCATTATCGAACCGATATTTTTGGATTTGAGGGTTAATTCCACGTTTAATCCATTGCACTTGTTGGTAAGATTTTCATTTTAATATCATACACGAATCTAATATTCGTATGTCCTATTCTGTAGCTTTTCTTTATTGCGGAAGCAGAGAGTTACCTTGAGATTTAGGAAGATCTTTGGTTTCCTTTGGAAATTATCTTTTAAATATCTTCAGCGTGGGATTTTCTGGTTGACCTTGAATTTCCTGCGTCACAGGTCTTTACGGAGTAGTTCGGACAGATTACATATGAACAGATGACTGATATTAACAACAAATTTTTTTTATTATCATAAGATAAGTTATTCATCTACATCATTATTAACATTTTTTTTATCTAAATAATTTAATTTGTTTTTGGCTTTGTCTCGTTGATTGAGAAAATTTAATGTAAACTAATTTAAGATTGCAGTTAAGTATATTAGTTTCTTTGGTAATTTTATTTGTGATCTTGACTTGCAACATTTTTATTGGGTTTTGTGGAATCATAGAGTTCCTAATTAAAGTCGACGATAGCTATGTCTATGTCTTACGTTCATGTTGAATTTAGATTTTTCTTTTGGCTTATTTAGAATTTTATTAACAACAGTTTCATAATTTCAGCAGCATCATTCGTTTGAACGAATAATATATCTGAGAATCATCGGCATAAAAATAAGCATAAGATTATTTGAGACAATTTTAAAGTTATGATTAATATATTGTAAAGAGCATGTTACAAAATCGATATATCACAACAACTATGATAAGAAACCGTCTGGAATAAGTGAGTTGGACGAACGTGAGTGAAACGAAGAGTATGGAGGAAATTTGAAGAAGCGGAATTAAAATTGTAGAGATCAACGACTGCACCACAATTGCATCGATAACATTGTGTTGCTCGATTACAATTTGCACGAGATTATGTTCGTTGGACCAATGTAAAGGGACAAAACGTACTGCTTTCAGATGAGCTTAGCTTGTACTCTCTACCGTTATGCTTAATGCAACCTCGAAAGACTACAATACCAGACAGAATCTGCAATGGTTTGGATAGGAATCTGCTACAAAGCACGTACGGAGATTGACTTTATCAACTTTACCAGCAGAATGTAATGGCAAATTTTTAGCAATTGCTCTTCACAAAATTATTGCTCCAGACCAATTTTAACTTTTGATTTGTGGTTTATTTAGATACTTTACGTTAATACTAGATATTAATAGACCTTAACCCAACCCAACCAGTTACTAGTCCTAAAATATTAATTGTCTTGGGTTGCGCCATCCATATCTGAATCCAATCCAAACCAACTAGCTAGTTGTCGCTAGATATTAATTGGGTTTGGTTGAGCTGTTAACCTTAATCTAATCAACCTAACTGGTGAGCATTAAATATTAACTAACAACTAGCTACTTAGGTGCTATACCTTAATTGGGTTGAATAGAGCTAATAATCTTAACCCAACCTAACCCAAGTATGTAGTTAGCACTAAACATTAGTTTGGTTGAGCCATTAACCTTATCTGATCCCAACCCAACCTACCTAGCTAAATAGTGATCATTAACTTGATCCTAATTAGCTATTTAGCAATAGATATTAGTCGAGTTGGGTTGGGTTGAATTCAACATTTTATTAAATTTATTCCTTTCATCATGAACAACAGAAGAGACTACAAGCTCCTTATGTTTAAAATTCATTTCTTTTGTCGGTGCATCCAACACACATTAATGTTACTCACCATTGGAGAAATTGAAAGGTACCCAAAATGAGGAAAGCATGTATAGAGCTGTTGGGAGAAGGTAAACCCTTCAAATGAAAAACACCTTATTCAATTCGAGCAATACGTTCAAATGTTATTGTAGTTTGAAACTACTCATGATTATAAGTGTTGCGTTTTTTACACTCTGAGTTTATATTGAGAAAAAATTTGAATGAATATACTTACTAATTAGGTATGTAGACTTGTTTTAATTTTGATTCAGCTTCGACGGCTTTGACACGCTTCTGTTGCACATACCGATCCGTCGTCTTCCACATATAATAATACTCGATAACATTTTTAAGGGTTTTCCACGGCAAAAAGTCTTGTCGTATATCGTTGAAGTCTTTCCCATATTTATCGAGAGCCTCCTCGAAAAGGTTCGCTTCAGAAGCGCTCCACTCCTCCATCTCGTCGCGACAAAGTACCGGCCCGCTGGACGGCACCAGCGAGCAAAGGGCCCGGGCCAAATCGTACCCGTGAGCGTGCAACGCGTCCATCGCGTGAAAAAGGGTAACGTCCCGGCTCGCCGCCGCGGCCGACATGTGCAGCGACGGCTGCTTAACGCTCGAACTGCAGTCGAGGGCGCGCGCGAACGTCCCCACGGAGCGCGAAACGACAAGAAACTGGTCGATCTGGCGATCGGTGAGGTCGTGTTCGGGCGTCCAAACGAGGCTCTCGAGTTCGGCGAGTTCGCGCCCGTCCGTTTCGCCCTCTTTTAACATCGACGTGATATCGCACTGGTAACGGCTGCCGACTCGGATCTCACCCTTGTCCGCCAGCAGGGTCTTTTGGGTCGGATCGTAGACGAGACAGTAAAAGAAGCTGTCGTCCTTGTTCAAGTAGGAGCCGAGCGATTCCGTTTCGTTGAAGAGAGTCACCGAACACTTACCGCGGATGTGAGTCGCGGGCAGGTTTTCGACCTGGCGCGATAGAAACAGTTCGCGATGCTTCATCTGGTGTCGTTGCTTCGAGGACATTCCGTAGTCGGGAGCACGGCAAGCTGTCGTCGTTATCGTCGCAGCCACGACCTGACCACCGGACGAATCGCTACCGGGACTTCCAACGTTCGTTTCTTCCGACGCTCCTCCATAAACTACTAGAAATACATTAACAATTATTTATTTTTTTACAAATAACCATTTTATTATTTCAGAACAGTTATTTATGAAATAATGCATGAAGTTGGTTTTTTTTCGCACGAATTATATTTCGCGTGAGTGCACAAAAAACACTTCACGCAGTCTCATACAATATCTTACCTACGAACTAAAAAATAACATTAATTATTCCCAATTGTTGAAATTATCAAGAAATGATTTGGTAATTGTTTGTGTCTTATTACTATCGAAGCGCGCTAAACGGTGCTGTAAAGACGTGCGTTAAAGTAAATTCCATTAGAAATACATTATTTCTTCACGCACTTTTTCATTACTTTACGCTCTGCTGTCGTTAATGACGTACTTTACGAACTAAAAATGTCTACAAAACTAATGATTATTTATAATTTTTGAAACCGTTAAGAAATTATTTGGTAATTGTTTAACTCTTGTTACTATGGAAACGTGCTGTTAAAGCGTGCGTTAAAGTAAATCCCATTTGAAATACATTACTTCACGCAGCACTCTTTCGTTATTTTACGCACCGCAGTCCATAATAACGTACTTTACGAATTGAAAATGTCTTCAAAATATCGATTTTGCAAACGAGTGTAGATAAATTAAAAATAAATTTTTTAAGAATTCAAATTGAGCCTATAACTACACTATTCAAAGAAAAATCAATAGAAAAACCGTTATCGGTGAGCTGATAAGATATTCACTATTTTTTTTTTTAAATTTTAGCAAGAAATTGGACTCCGTATGCACGTGAGATAAGAATAAGAACATTTCATTTTTATGACTAATAAATCCATAGAAACGGCAATACAGGAAAAATAGACTAATCAAGTCAATCTTAAAACATTTTTTCCTACTTTTTTGTATGGTTGTAGTATTAAATTGTGATTCCAAATAATAAATAAATTGGAAGCTTTTTAATATATTAAGTCATAAAATGTGATGCAATCTCTACAAACTCTATATAGAGTATTTTTACCAAACAGTGAGATGAAACGGCTTATCAAGGTAATGGTCATAAAACATTGGAGATAAAAACAAAATGAAATGTTAAGAAAAGATAGAAAGCTGGATACTGTAGAGGGGAATATAGAGGAATCATAAAACTTATGAAAGGGTTGGATTGGGTTCGATTTTTGGATTTGAAAGATCTGAAATAAAAAAGCAAAATGCTCTAACTCTGTCGGAGGCCCCAAAAGCGCTATAACATCGTCAAGAAAATTGAACTTTAATTTCCTAAAATTTTAGTAATGCATAAATGACGTTATTTGAAGCTTGAGCTTCAAATATTTTGTCACAATTTTTTATCTGAAATTACCAGATAATTCTTGCCATTTTTTCTCTGCGATGACGTAAAATGTTAGTACGTAAATTATTTATTAGACCTGCATAACACTATCATAGTTCTAGGTCATAGATCTATTACCAGATATATGTAAAATAAGAAAAGACTAGAGTGAGTTAGGTATCAAACCGTAATAGTTTGAGAATTCAAAAAAATTTAATTCGGAGCATTGAAAAGTAAGGACCAAAAATATCACGAGAACTGTTTAAGAATGGATGAAAAGAGCTTTTCATTCTTGGGATCTGGAGCATATAAATTGATTTTAAGAAAAAAATCTCATTTTAGAGACAGTATAAGCGTTGAAGACGTTATTGTGACACTTAGATTCTTAGCAATCTTCTTTCACTTTGCAGAATAGTATTCACGTACCTCAATAGCCTCCCTTTCGCTAATTGTTCCAGAAACATATGAAGGAATCAATGAATCATGAGTTCTCTTACGACTGTTACTGCACAACCTTAAACAACATCACTAATAGCTTTGATTTAATTAATTAATTTATAAACAACCAAACGCTTGTTTCTGTTTTTATAATCGCGATTTTTATCATTGCATAATAAGGCAATGATAATCATTCTTAATCAGGCACAACTAAAAACGTAAGATAAAATTGATATTAAATTGAGTATTATAAAATTAAATTAAAGTGATAATTACCGTCTGTTGGAAGTTTTGTGTTCAGTCACGTTCAGTCTTAAGTTTAAGTTCGAGCTCTCGCGTCGATTAAATGTAGATTTATTATTTATTAAATATATACGTTAAAGAACACAGTGCCTTGTGAATTTCCTGTCACCGTCATAGAGGTCGAAGAAGAAAATAAACGTAGGGAATGGATGTATTTAAGTTAAAATTATTAAAACTAGATAGACGGCGCTTAATATTAAAATAACTAAATATAAATAACAAACCTATTCTTTAAAATTGACATTGAAAAAAAGAATTGTTATGAATAAATAAATAGAAATTAGGGTACGACCAAGTTGTAACGGAAATTTTTATGTTCTTTAGTACTGTTATATTATTTATTGTTATCTTATCTCTAGTGTCTTTGATGTGTATAAAAACAGCTGAAAAAGATTTTTTTTATATGTTCTTTATATCTAATGGCCAAATTTGAACATGTTTGACCTATACTTAACATATCACAATCTCCACATTAAATCTTTTATACACCACACATTTCCTCCTTTCTGGAAGTATTTTTATACTAATGATGTGATTGTATATTTTATTGTTGGAGACGAAGACAGGTGCAATGTTGTATTTACGTAAGCTTTTAGTAAGAGGGTTTATTATGGAAGGTTTGACGGTAGAGCAATGTATGTAACTGTAGACTTAATATAGGATAAACAAGGCTGTTAATTTGAGTTACGTATTTTGAAGTAAATTTGTTGTAATTCTTATGAAGATTAGTTGTTATTAACTCCGATTTTTATTATATTTTTGATTTCTGATTCCAGTTCTTCAATATTGAGAGGGACATTATAAATGCGGTTGAAAAGAAACCGAAAACAGCATATTTGAGGTGATTAACTTTAACGAAACTTTAACCCTCTATCCCGTTAAGGAGACATTTGCGAACACATGTATATTAAGACTACTCATCACAATTCTTCATATATTATCTACCCTAGAAGTTTCTCAGTGGTTTTTTAAATCACTCTGTATAAAAATCTTTTCTGTTTAAAGTATGGTAAATTTTCTATAACTGTTGTTTAAGGAAGAACTCTTGTGACTTAGAACTTTTATTAGAACTTTATGTACTAATTAATCTTTTCAGTTTAGTATCATTTGTAATGTACTTTTTTATTCTGAATCGAATGACAGCAATCACATTTTAATAAAACTAGCCGTTATATCGATATTGAATTTTTCCGCTATTCACACATTTAGCCCCACTATGCGACGTGGAGATATTTCAGAGGCGTTAATACTCGATATGAGAAAAATGTTAATATACATGTGTTAATATAAAATAACATGTAATAATAAAATGTTAATATACATTTATAAACATTAGGTATAAAGATGTTTCTAAAAGTCGTGTAAATTTTTTTAAGCGTCGTCTTAAATATTTTAAATATGGTTTGTCTTAGAAAGATAAAATTTGGCATATAGCGCAATGTTATCATGACAAATCGTTCTGCACTTTTTAAAATAATAAAGGTCGCGATAAATGCTATACAGAATGTTCACAAAATATAACAACAAAATACAATAATTAAAAAGTACAGTTGTAATAAATACAGAAATTAAAAATTGCTGATTATCCACTGCTGGTACTGATTTACATACGTTTTTTTTCAAGGCTGTATAGGATTAATTGAAATAATTCAAAAACAAGCTTGAATGTTTTTGGGTATAACTCGAAAGGTATGCATGCGTTCAACCAAATATTCAAAAGAATGAAACAATTTTTTATATGAAATAGGCTTTTAGAATCAATTGGAAAATTAAAGAGTTAACGACATGCCAAGAAAGTTTTAACGGAGAAAACATTTGTGACACCTGTATAGCATTGATCGCGTGCTTGTATATTTTCAAAAGTGATCTTAAACGAGTTTTCATGATAAAATTGCTCTGTTTACCTAATTTTATCTTTCTAAGGCAAAACATATTAAAAATATTTAAGAAAATGTTAACAAAGTTCTTAAGTTTAAAGGCTCATATTTTACAAGAGAACCTTACGGGTTCAGCATCGCCGATTTTGTTCATATCTGTAGGGAATGAAGATCAGTACTCGGACATCACTTTCCTGAAGCACGACGATGCAATGCTCAAAAATACTCGAAATACTCGTATAATATATTTTAATTTTCGTTTAATACGTCAATTAGCTCAGGGGACCATGTATTCGGCTGAAATTTCGGTTTCGGCCAGTTTCGGCTTAAAATAAGAATTTCGGCGAAAATACAGCCGAAACCGAAACTACGAAACAAAAGTGGTATGTCGTTATATACTCATATTGGGAATCCAGATCGTATCCAGGCCCTATCTTGAGATAAATTGCATTAAAATATCTCTCTTTACCACCTACCAGCGTTCTTAGTGAATCCTCTACTATTACATTAGAGTTTAGCCGTCTTAAAAGATGGCTTTTAGTTCCAAAGAAATTTAAAAGAATCTAGAGCTAAACAAAAAGTAAAACTAGAACTAATACTAGACCTAAAACTAGAAAGATTCAGGTGCTGCCAACAAGTTGGCAGATTTCAATATGACGAGCATGACATTTGGAAACATAATGTACATGCTGCCAACAAGTTGACAGTCTGTAATATAATATACAGTGCTTGGAACAGTAATAGTCCATAATGTCAACAAGTTAGACTTCAAACTGATTTCTGAATGAATTCAAACATTTTTTTCGTGAATTTATGTGACCAAAAGATCCTAAACGCATATCTAACAATTTAGATTACAGAGGACCTAAATGGTAGCAAAAAATTTTGTCAATATTTGACAAATCGATATAAAGTAAAAAAGCCTCTTTTTTAAATGTAGTAGCATCATATATCTATTGTTTATATCAGAAATTACGGCTTTACTAGTTAGGTACATCAATTCTATTGAAGTTTGACGCAAAAAGTTTGCTGTATCGTTTTGAATTTGAAGGGAAAAAATTGAAACGTTAAATCTACTTCTATATGATATGCTCATGTATGTATGTATAGGATGGGGATGGCATGCAAAGCATGCAGCACCTAGGCCTCAACGGACCCCTTGTACAACCTCCCTAGGAGAGTCGAGGTGTTCTGAGATAGATCTCTGATCAGGTGACGATACCACGGTACCAATGATATGCTCATATACTTCCTTTCACTTCCTTCATTATCATCTTTACCATTTTCTTCGGAAATTCGTTCAATATAATTAATATTAATAAATAATAATTTAAATTATTTTTACATGTAGTAACATATATAAATCAAACAGATGGAAGATACCTAATACACGTAGGTGACAGGAAAAACATTGAAAAGAAAGATAGCATTATCACAGCGCTGCTATCTTTCTTAGATATTTATATATTAGATATCTTCTTTCTGTTTCATTTATTAATATAATTGTTCGCGTCTTGATTCAAATTTTTATTTTTCCCTTTGTTTATGAAAGTTACTAATTTTAATGGATCGGAACTGAATCTTGCATGTTTTTGACATGCAACTAACGCGACAATTTCCAAATTATATATGACATGTAGAACAGCTCGCCGATTATAACAAATATTCCTATATTTTTTTTCATCGAGCCGTTATGAATGTATCGAACTCCAAAGTGATGGGCCTTAACTATAGTAGCAATGAAACTAGTGATGACAGAAATACGGAGTCATCTCTTTCCTCAGGATTATTGTGGAATTTTTGCTTATAAGTAGCATGACTTGCACTACCATCAAACCTCCATTTACAAAGTAACGTTAAATTTCATTCTATTTCTGACCGCACATTTAAACATTTCAATATCTTTTCACAGGTGTTATTCAACAAACTGCGATTCAATTTCGCAAACTGTGTTAGTGATTTTTATTTTCTCTGTTTTTTTACGATTTAAAATGTCTCCATATGGAAGCACAAATCATGTCCATATCCATTTTCGGTCTCTCGAATCTTTAAGTATTGGTTTTTAGTTAAATTAAATGAATTAATAAAATGAATTAATTAATTACAGTCAATCGAGTTTGTTGTGGTTTTTTCGATTGCCACGAATTTCAAGAAAAGAGAAACTACATTCCAAATGTAGTATTTTGGAAAATACAAGTATAAAAGCCAAAACACAGCGCAAAAATGCAGAAAATCAGAACAGGAATAAAGGTAAGATCCATAATTATGTGTTAAGTAATCTTTAACTGCCAATTTTTTTCTTTCGGCGCAAGATTTTTTTCTTATGCTATGTACGCCATACCTTCAGCAATAAAACAATGGTAACTAGAATTGTTCTTACTTATTCTTTCACAAAATATTTAACTTAAAAGATTAAATGGTCAAAAAATATAAGTATTTATTGACGTTAATAGAAATGATTGTAATTTTTTTAACAAACTCTTTGAAATTTTGAATGGCACAAAATGAAGAGTTTTCTTTACTATAAGAAATCTAATTACTATAAGAATATAAGAAATCATCGACAGAAAATTTTCAAGTTAAATTTATATTTCAATTTACTATATTTTTTTGTTATCCAAAGTTGTACCATTTTGTAGAAAATGATATCCAACAAAATAAAGAAATTTCAATGGCCAAATTATTTCGCGCAGTAGCTATTATAAAACACCCATGTCTTCATAATTACCACTACGAGTCTTTAAATAGTTAAAATATACAGGTTGTCTCTGAAATGCGTGTACAACGGAAGACCAGAGATTTCTTGGTTCAAAACATATCGAAAGCTTCTAATTTGAAAAAGGCATCATTTCACTAATTTAAGTTAATTCACAATATCTGTCCAAAAACAGATATCACTAACCGGCAACAAATTATGAAAATAAACAATGTATGATAGATTGAGACATTGTTTAATTCGGTAACCAGATTTTAAAAGCCGACTTTTAACTTTTCGAATTTTGTTTGTTAACAACGAATTTCAAATGTAATAACTTTAATTGAATATTCTAAGCATTGTTGACAAAACTACTTGTGATGTTGACTTTTTTGAGACTATAGAGAGATTATAATATCACCATTCGATTCTTTGTATGGTTTTTATAATAAATATTTTTATCCCAACTCCCTACGACTCACCGTTCTTTTAAAAAAATACTGATATGGGTGGTTTCATTCACCCTGTATAACATTAAAAAGAAACAACACAAAAATTTTGATGTATTTGATTTTCGATGGAGTTTTGAGCACTTTTGGACCACTGTGTGGCGTGATTCATATAATTTGCACACCTCTACACTACAGCTAACACTCTCTTAGGCCCGGTATATTCACCTACAAGTAAAGTGTCTGTTAGCCTTTTGCTAAGATTAATCTGTCCGTTAAACGTGCCTACCACACGGTTAATTTACTCACGGCAAATTCTTGTGAGTAAAGAGTTATACGTCAGAGTAAAGTGAACTAAGGTTAGGTTTGTTAGTTTTGGTTAATTTGTTGTTTTTTTTTAATAAAATGCAAGAAGAAATTGACGATATTTTTATAGAAGACGAGATCAGTATTATTGAACGGGAGCGTCGTCAGTACAACACCCGAAATAAAATCGATCATTCAGATCATTTCATTACTATGGATAATGTGAAATTTTTTAATCGTTATCGCTTAAATAAAAAATCTGTAATGGAATTTCTACCCAATTCTACACCAATTAGAACACAGAACAACAAGATATTTATTTAGTGCGTTTTCAAAGTCATTCGAAAATTGAACTCAAAACCAATTAATTAAATATTAGCAAATCTACTGTTTAAACGAGCATACACTTTTTTTATATTAGGAATAACCCGGTTACATCAATGGAACAATTTTTGTTAACTCTAAGGTTTTATGCTACAGGAAGTTTTTTCATTGTAGTGGGCGATTTTGCAAATGTACAAGAGACTACAGCGCGATTAATTATAAAGCGAGCAACGGAAGCTATATGTCGGTTAAGAGAGCAGTCCATATATATGGCAAGAAATGAACAAGAAAGAATGGAAACAAGGTTGAAATTTTTCCAAATTGCCCGTTTTCCAAAAGTTTTAGATGCTATAGGTTGTACACATATTCGGCTACAGTCTCCAGGTGAAACAATAATAATAATTTTCAATAATGTTTATTCGAATTATTGTAGGTGACGAAAATGCTGAAATTTTTAGAAATCGAAAAGGGTTTTTTTCATTAAACGTTCAAGTTGTAGCTGATGCTGAACTAAAAATTCGCGACATTGTACGATAGCCCGGATCATCACACGATGCAAATATTTTTAATAATTCAAGAATAAAAGCTAGATTTGTATCTGGTGAAATTGGAGACGATGTTTTGTTGGGGGATAGTGCATATCCACAATGCCTATATTTAATGACACCTATAAACAATCCGCAGAATGTAGCTGAAAACAGGTATCAAGAATCGCATATAGCAACCAGAAATGTTGTTGAGATAACATTGGAGTTCGCAAGAGAAGGTTGAATATATTCTAGAATTCGTTGTAACCTGCATTTAGCTCAACAAATTATTTTAGCAACAGCTATCCTTCACAACATTGCTTCACATAAAGATGAAATGTCTAATGAAGATGAAGATAACAATGTTGAGAACATGTGGACAATAATTCTCGTAAACCATTTCTTCAATATTTTAAAAATTAATAGTTTACTACTTTATCATCTATTTTTTTATAACAGTACTTTATAGAATTGTTTGTGAATTAAATATTCAATAGTATTAAAATGACTGACATAAAAAATATTGTTTATTAATAATAAAATAGTAAAAATCAGATACACATACTAATCAGTACACATTGAAGAAACAACCTTCAATCCAAGACTCTATAATTCTGCTTCCAATAATTTTTTGTATTGCATCTTTTTAATTTTCATGCCCAATTGGTGGACCTCTTCTTCATTCGCAATTCGGTTTTGAATTAGTTAAAACTCTTTTTGTTTAATTTCCCTCTCTAATTTGGTATTTTGCATTTGGATATGCACCAATTCTATAGATATAATAGAATTATTATAATTAACAATTAAAGCACTCTACTGAAATAGGTGCTAAAAGAAATCTGCGAACACTATACAATGAGAATGATGGGTGAAAAATATAGCACTTTTTAACGTTTAAGTTTAAATATAATCTGTCCTTGTCGTACACACTCATTGACCTTATATGTTTGTTTCACTCGGGACACGGTCTGTTGTACTACTTGTTTTTAAAACGTGTGGTTCCAGTAAATAACTACTTGGAAGAATAAGTAACGTGAAAATACCCGATTTGATTTAATTTTACCAGTAAATTTAATCGACAAGTAGTTACTTAATAGTTTACTGGTAAATGAATATACTGGGCCTTAGAATGGTTAAGGCAGACTTTTACCAACCTCCAGTTAAAATAACTAGCGGTGGTTGATTTTAAGCGCTCTCATTGGTTATGAGCCAGTTTTTAACTGTTAGATAAATTTATCAAGAGGTGGTAAAAGTGACAGTTTGTTGAATGTTTAACTTAAAAAATTTCAATTTAGAAAAAGTTCAGTTTTTATATAAAATTAGGAAAAGTTTTGGTTTCAGCCAAAACTACGACCACGGCCGAATTTCGGTTTCGGTTCAAAATTGAGTTTGGGTTGGACACTAATCTGCAGGTCGTTTATTAACACCCTGTATAATCCTGGATGAAGAAGAGTTTTGAACCGAAATATGTAGAATGGCTTTAATTCAAAAAAATGAAGAGTGTTTAGGCAATGCTAACGCAGCAGCAAGATGATATTGCGAAACATTTCCCAATCGCAGACAACCTAACAGAAAAACATTTCTTAATATCGAAAAACGTTTACGCAAGACAGGAAATTTAAGACCGAAGTATGTAAATAATGGAAATCAGAGGTCAGTTCGTACACCCGAACTGGAAGAAGATATTTTGGATTTTGTGGCAGATCGTAGTACTGCTAGTACTGCTGATATAAAATGACATTTTAGAATATCTAGAACTACAGCTTTGCGTGTCCTACGCGAACAGCAATTATATCCATACCACTTGTCCACAGTTCAAGAATTAAAAATTACTGATTATCCATTGCGAGTACAGTTTTGCCGTACTATGGTAGAAAAATGTACAATTGATGGTGCGTTTTTAGAAAAAATACTATTTACAGATGAATCTACCTTTTTAAAACATGGAACAATTAATTTGAGAAATGCTATGAGCATTGGGCTGAAGAAAATCCACATTTTACGTGTGTTCGTCAATCGCAATGGAAATTCAATGTAAATGTTTGGGCTAGAATTGTTGGCGATTTTATTATCGGACCCGTTTTTTGCCCTCCAGACTTAATGGTGTTAGTTATTTGGAACAGTTGGAAAATCTGGGAGAGTTATTGGACAATGTTTCATATGAAACAAGACTTGAAATGTGGTATTTACATGATGGAGCGCCTCCTCATTGTACAAATACTGTTAAGGAGTGGTTACATCAACACTTTCCCGGGAGTTGGATTGGACGAGGTCCAGAAGCCCCTATCACTTGGCCGGCTCGATCGCTAGATCTAACTCCCCTACTTTTATTTATGGGGGCGTGTTGTACTACTTGTTTTAAAAACGTGTGGTTCCAGTAAATAACTACTTGGAAGAATAAATAACGTGAATATACCCGATTTGGTTTAATCTTACTAGTAAATTTAATCGACGAGTAGTTACTTAATAGTTTACTGGTAAATGAATATACTGGGCCTTAGAATGGTTAAGGCAGACTTTTACCAACCTCCAGTTACACTAACTAGCGGTGGTTGATTTTAAGCGCTCTCATTGGTTATGAGCCGGTTTTTAACTGTTAAATAAATTTATCAAGAGGTGGTAAAAGTGGTCCTTTGTTGAATGTTTAACTTAAAAAAAGTTTTGGTTTCAGCCAAAACTACGACCACGGCCGAATTTCGGTTTCGGTTCAAAATTGAGTTTGGGTTGGACACTAATCTGCAGGTCGTTTATTAACACCCTGTATAATCCAGGATGAAGAAGAGCTTTGAACCGAAATATGTAGAATGGCTTTAATTTAAGAAAACATAAAAAAATTTCTTATGCCTCATCTCCATTTATTTATTTAATTAAATTCTTGGATTATTGTAGCATGCTGTGCACACGACATGGATAGTGATGTTGTTGCTAACAAAATTTAGTTAATAATTGTGTCATTCACAGCAATTGTGTTAATATAAATATTAATTTAAAAACAAATTATTCTTTATTGTGGACAAATTCACAAATTGTATTCCTAAAACGGCTATCACTACACCGTTTGGTCTGTTCGAATTCACAAGAATGCCTTTCGGTTTACGTAATGCTGCACAAACCTTTTAAAGGTTTATTAACGAAGTTCTTTCTGGTTTAGATTTCCTTTTCGTGTATCTAGATGATATTCTAGTAGCCAGTCACAATGAAGAAGAACATTATTTTCATTTACAACAATTATTTGAGAGGTTAAGCTCCTATTATATCAATATACAACCAACAAAATGTATTTTTGGAGTTTCAGATTTAAATTTCCTAGGTCATCAAATATCTGCTGATGGTATTCATCCTTCGCAATCTAAGGTTAATGCCATAACGGAATTTCCCAAACCAATCACACTTAAACAGTTACAACGATTCTTAGGAATGATCAATTTTTACCACAGATTTTTACCAAACATTTCAAACATTTTAGCTCCTTTACATCATTTATCAAAAACACTTTGTTCACAAAAGCTTAAATCAATCATTTCTTGGACACATGATCACGACATTTCTTTCATTACAGCTAAAGAACTTTTATCAAAATCCGTTTCACTTGCACATCCATCACCATAAGCAACTCTTTCATTAATAACAGATGCCTCAAGTAAAGGCATAGGAGCAGTTTTATCGCAGACTATAGACAACAAAACACAACCTTTAGCATTTTTTTCCCAAAAATTATCGTCAAGCCAAATAAATTACTCAACTTTTGACAGAGAATTATTAGCAATTTACTCTAGTATCAAATTCTTTAAACATTTTTTACATGGACATCAATTTATAGTTTATACTGATCACAAACCACTAATCGACATAATTTTTTCTAACACAGAAAAACCCACGTCAGACACGATATCTTAGTTACATAACACAATTCACATCAGATATCAGGTACATTAAAGGAGAATCAAATATTGTAGCGGACACGTTGTCCAGAACAAATATTGATTCTCTAAACTCACAATACCCTGACACACAAACTTTAAAAAACTCACAACTTAATGACACAGAATTAACTCATTTACTAAGTAAACAATACTCAAACTCACAAACTATTAAATATAACCTTTCGCAACAATCAACATCACATTCAGATGTAAAGCTTTGGTGCGACATTTCAACAAATAATCCTGGAATACTGGAATATACCACCATAATCCTGGATACCACAAAAATTTCGGAAAACAATTTTCAACAAATTTCATAATTTAACACATCCAGGTATTCGTGCTACTATACACAGCATCAAAACACGATTCTTTTGGCCACACATGACAAAACTCATTCAGTTATGGACAAAAACCTGTTTGTAATGTCAACAAAAGTTGACAAACACACAAAATCACCTAGTGGCAAAATTCCGATTCCAAAATTAAGATTTGATCATATTCACATTGATTTGGTCGGTCCTCTCACTCCGTCCTTTGGATGCTCATACACTTAGCAGCAGAAGTCTGCGTACAAAAAACTTCTAACACTTTAACTGAAAAAATAAGGGTCATGATCTAATGTGATAAACTTCAATTTTTTTTTATTTTGTGTATTAACTACATATAATTCTAACAGAAATATTAGTTACAAAAAAAATTAAAATTAAAAATTCTAAAAAAAATGCGTATGCAAAAATCTGCGTACAAATAAAGACGCCTTCTCCAAAATATACTTATTTACTTAAATACGTAGTTGGCGATGTACGCTTTCCGATTTAAATAAAAGATAATCGGTCTCAATTATATTAGCAGAGGCTTAGAAGCTAAAAGTTAGAATGGACACGAAAGGAAAGGAAATTGAATTGGGAGAGAGAAAAATTATTGTAAAGTTAGATAATAATAGGAGAAACTGTCGGCAGGTCACACTCTTCCATTCAAAGAGTAATTAATAATTATAAAGACACTGAAGATTACCTCTCACGTCCGCGATCTGGTAGACCACCCCTTTTTACAAACCGAGAGAAGCGAAAAATTGTACAGCAGGTTAGAAAAGAACCTAGGCTGACGCCAAAAAAAATAGTAGAAAATGTACAAGAAAAATTTTATAAAACTATAAGCAAAGATACGGTGAGAAGGACGTTAAAAAAAGCTAACTATCACAGTCGCGTTGCACGAAAAAAGCCATTTGTGTCAGAGGTCAATCGTCAGAAGCGGATCGCGTTTGCAAAAAAACTCTTAGACAAGCCCATTGAATTCTGGGAGAAAGTTCTCTTTACAGATGAGAGCAAATTTTGCATTTTCGGCATTAAGGGTAAACAACTTGTATGTAGAAAACCTAATACTGCCCTTAATCCCGAAAATTTGAAAGCGGCTGTAAAACACGGAGGTGGTGGAGTTATGGTTTGGGGGTGTATGTGCACCAAAGGGGTGGGAAGGTTGGTTTTCATAACATCGACAATGGACCATAAAATGTATATAGACATTTTAAAAGAAAATTTGAAGCCTAGCATCGAAATCTTGGGCTTGGGGCCCGAATACTTTTTTCAACAAGATAATGACCCCAAACATTGCGCCCACAACACTAAGCTTTGGCTACTATACAATACCCCAAAGCAACTTAAAACACCTCCACAATCGCCGGACTTGAATCCCATCGAACACCTCTGGGATTTACTGGAACGCAGGATTCGGCAACACAACATAACGTCGAAGGAAACGTTAAAAAATGTTATGATTGAGGAATGGGCCAAAATCAGTTCGGACAAAATGAAGAAATTAGTGCACTCCATGCCTAAACGTTTAAGGGAGGTCATTAAACGTAAAGGTTATCCGACCTCATATTAATATAGAAACAATGATCTCATTTATGAATTTTTTATAAATACTGTCCTGACTTGTACGCAGATTTTTGCATACCCGTTATTTGTAGAATTTTTAGTTTTGATTTTTTTCTGTAACTACTGTTTCTGTTTTGTTGAAGCATATTTTGTTAATAGAATTATATGTAGTTAATATACAAAATAAAAAAAAATCAAGTTTATCACATTAGATTATGACTATTATTTTTTCAATTAAAGTATTACAAGTTTTTTGTACGCAGACTTCTGCTGCTGAGTGTAGACATTTTAAAAGAAAATTTGAAGCCTAGCATCGAAAACTTGGGCTTGGGGCCCGAATACTTTTTTCAACAAGATAATGACCCCAAACATTGCGCCCACAACACTAAGCTTTGGCTACTATACAATACCCCAAAGCAACTTAAAACACCTCCACAATCGCCGGACTTGAATCCCATCGAACACCTCTGGGATTTACTGGAACGCAGGATTCGGCAACACAACATAACGTCGAAGGAAACGTTAAAAAAATGTTATGATTGAGGAATGGGCCAAAATCAGTTCGGACGAAACGAAGAAATTAGTGCACTCCATGCCTAAACGTTTAAGGGAGGTCATTAAACGTAAAGGTTATCCGACCTCATATTAATATAGAAACAATGATCTCATTTATGAATTTTTTATAAATACTGTCCTGACTTGTATGCAGAATTTTGCATACCCGTTATTTGTAGAATTTTTAGTTTTGATTTTTTTCTGTAACTACTGTTTCTGTTTTGTTGAAGCATATTTTGTTAATAGAATTATATGTAGTTAATATACAAAATAAAAAAAATCAAGTTTATCACATTAGATTATGACTATTATTTTTTCAATTAAAGTATTACAAGTTTTTTGTACGCAGACTTCTGCTGCTGAGTGTATGTGCTCACCGTAATAGATCGGTTCACACGTTGGCCAGAGGTTTTTCCTCTCAAAGATATTAATATTAATACAATTGCGAATACATTGTTTCGGCATTATTGCAGCCGATTTGGCATTCCTAGCATTACCACCCATGATCAGGGGCGACAATTCGAATCAAAACTTTTCGCAAAATTTCACACTCTTTCAGGAACGCGTCAAATTCATACATCCACTTTCAACAAGGAATTGGCAATAAACATCGACAACCTTAAACCAGCATTTCTTTTAAACGAAAATTCAACATGTCACAGCGAGATTAATTTTAAAATAAATAAAATTCAAAAGAAAGTTACTTTCAATTTTCAATTTTTAATTATTCTTTGATCACCATATTCCTCTTTTTATTAATCTTTATAAGAGGGGAAGCGGCTGTAGCATGCTGTGCACACGACATGGATAGTGATGTTGCTAACAAAATTTAGTTAATAATTGTGTCATTCACAGCAATTGTGTTAATATACACTTAGCAGCAGAAGTCTGCGTACAAAAAACTTCTAACACTTTAACTGAAAAAATAAGGGTCATGATCTAATGTGATAAACTTCAATTTTTTTTTATTTTGTGTATTAACTACATATAATTCTATTAACAAAATATGCATCAATAAAACAGAAATATTAGTTACAAAAAAAATTAAAATTAAAAATTCTCCAAATAATGCGTATGCAAAAATCTGCGTACAAATAAAGACGCCTTCTCCAAAATATACTTATTTACTTAAATACGTAGCTGGCGATGTACGCTTTCCGATTTAAATAAAAGATAATCGGTGTCAATTATATTAGCAGAGGCTTAGAAGCTAAAAGTTAGAATGGACACGAAAGGAAAGGAAATTGAATTGGGAGAGAGAAAAATTATTGTAAAGTTAGATAATAATAGGAGAAACTGTCGGCAGGTCACACTCTTCCATTCAAAGAGTAATTAATAATTATAAAGACACTGAAGATTACCTCTCACGTCCGCGATCTGGTAGACAACCCCTTTTTACAAACCGAGAGAAGCGAAAAATTGTACAGCAGGTTAGAAAAGAACCTAGGCTGACGGCAAAAAAAATAGTAGAAAATGTACAAGAAGAATTTCATAAAACTATCAGCAAAGATACGGTGAGAAGGACGTTAAAAAAAGCTAACTATCACAGTCGCGTTGCACGAAAAAAGCCATTTGTGTCAGAGGTCAATCGTCAGAAGCGGATCGCCTTTGCAAAAAAACTCTTAGACAAGCCCATTGAATTCTGGGAGAAAGTTCTCTTTACAGATGAGAGCAAATTTTGCATTTTCGGCATTAAGGGTAAACAACTTGTATGGAGAAAACCTAATACTGCCCTTAATCCCGAAAATTTGAAAGCGACTGTAAAACACGGAGGTGGTGGAGTTATGGTTTGGGGGTGTATGTGCACCAAAGGGATGGGAAGGTTGGTTTTCATAACATCGACAATGGACCATAAAATGTATATAGACATTTTAAAAGAAAATTTGAAACCTAGCATCGAAAACTTGGGCTTGGGGCCCGAATACTTTTTTCAACAAGATGATGACCCCAAACATTGCGCCCACAACACTAAGCTTTGGCTACTATACAATACCCCAAAGCAACTTAAAACACCTCCACAATCGCCGGACTTGAATCCCATCGAACACCTCTGGGATTTACTGGAACGCAACACAACATAACGTCGAAGGAAAGGTTAAAAAATGTTATGATTGAGGAATGGGTCAAAATCAGTTCGGACGAAACGAAGAAATTAGTGCACTCCATGCCTAAACGTTTAAGGGAGGTCATTAAACGTAAAGGTTATCCGACCTCATATTAATATAGAAACTATGATCTCATTTATGAATTTTTTATAAATACTGTGACTTGTACGCAGATTTTTGCATACCCGTTATTTGTAGAATTTTTAGTTTTGATTTTTTTCTGTAACTACTGTTTCTGTTTTGTTGAAGCATATTTTGTTAATAGAATTATATGTAGTTAATATACAAAATAAAAAAAAATCAAGTTTATCACATTAGATTATGACTATTATTTTTTCAATTAAAGTATTACAAGTTTTTTGTACGCAGACTTCTGCTGCTGAGTGTAGACATTTTAAAAGAAAATTTGAAGCCTAGCATCGAAAACTTGAGCTTGGGGCCCGAATACTTTTTTCAACAAGATAATGACCCCTTACATTGCGCCCACAACACTAAGCTTTGGCTACTATACAATACCCCAAAGCAACTTAAAACACCTCCACAATCGCCGGACTTGAATCCCATCGAACACCTCTGGGATTTACTGGAACGCAACACAACATAACGTCGAAGGAAAGGTTAAAAAATGTTATGATTGAGGAATGGGTCAAAATCAGTTCGGACGAAACGAAGAAATTAGTGCACTCCATGCCTAAATGTTTAAGGGAGGTCATTAAACATAAAAGTTATCCGACCTCATATTAATATAGAAACAATGATCTCATTTATGACTTTTATATAAATACTGTCCTGACTTGTACGCAGATTTTTGCATACCCGTTATTTGTAGAATTTTTAGTTTTGATTTTTTTCTGTAACTACTGTTTCTGTTTTGTTGAAGCATATTTTGTTAATAGAATTATGTGTAGTTAATATACAAAATAAAAAAAATCAAGTTTATCACATTAGATTATGACTATTATTTTTTCAATTAAAGTATTACAAGTTTTTTGTACGCAGACTTCTGCTGCTGAGTGTATGTGCTCACCGTAATAGATCGGTTCACACGTTGGCCAGAGGTTTTTCCTCTTAAAGATATTAATACTAATACAATTGCGAATACATTGTTTCGGCATTATTGCAGCCGATTTGGCATTCCTAGCATTACCACCCATGATCAGGGGCGACAATTCGAATCAAAACTTTTCGCAAAATTTCACACTCTTTTAGGAACGCGTCAAATTCATTCATCCACCTTCAACAAGGAATTGGCAATAAACATCGACAACCTTAAACCAGCATTTCTTTTAAACGAAAATTCAACATGTCACAGCGAGATTAATTTTAAAATAAATAAAATTCAAAAGAAAGTTACTTTCAATTTTTAAATTTTAATTATTCTTTGATCACCATATTCCTCTTTTTATTAATCTTTATAAGAGGGGAAGCGGCTGTAGCATGCTGTGCACACGACATGGATAGTGATGTTGCTAACAAAATTTAGTTAATAATTGTGTCATTCACAGCAATTGTGTTAATATAAATATTAATTTAAAAACAAATTATTCTTTATTGTGGACAAAATCCACAATTATAAAAAAAAATGTTAATAATAGATTTTTTTAATCACATCAAGTGTCTAAGTTAATTTTAAAACATCCTGTATAATCAACGTCGAAACAAAAACCAATGTCATTAATTAAATATGATGTCAATTATTACTAAAAGACAATTGTTTTGAATAAACTTTATTATAACACGGGGAAATGAATAAAAACCTAATTAAAGCCTCGCAAAAATAATTATTCGAAAAGTACAGTCAACTCGAAAGAAGAACACGCATTTCCAAGTTGTCATGGCAACCGGTCAGATAAAGTACAGCTTCATCAAGATTTCGCGAAACACGGGCCGATCAGCGGCAAAGTATAACGAACGTTCGTCCGTATTATATCGATCGCCCAATTAAAGAATTTGCGCACATTTCCCGTATACATATTCACAAAGAAACAAAAAAAATTAATTTTTTTTGGTTCGAAACTTTTTTGAATCAATTTTCGGAAATGGTTTAGTTTTGGTACTTACGTTGATGTTTATCCGCTAATTGAACCAACGACGACGGCAAATCCCTCCGCCTATAAAAACACATCACCTTCGCCTCGACGTTTCCGGTAGCGGTTTTGTTCAGCTCCTCTATCCGACGAATTTGGTACGGAGCCGTCGATGTTGACTCGAAGTAGACGTAATCTACAAACGGTTATGTATTTTGACATAATAGAAACCTACGTTCGTTTCGTTGCCGCCGCCGAATACTTAGTTATCATTATATTCCCTACTTGGTACAAACTACTATTCGGCGCGCTTACTTTTCAAATATATCACATCAAAATCAAAACATTACAATTTCTTCGCCGGTATTATTGTTTTAATTTAGTTAAAATCCTCTCTCAATTTCGGTTGGACCGAACGTAAAGGTTCGCACACACGCAGCATATAGTATCTGTCCCAACCGCAAAATTATACATGCTGGATTTTATGTGGTGGCTTAAACTACTCACCTCCGACTCTGTACATGTTAGCTGTCATCTTGGATATTCGATCCGATAATCATCAGAGTTCCTTTTGAAAACACATAGCTTTTTTTACGACACTCGAACGATCATAGTTTTGTCACACAACACACCACCAAGCCAATCGCCGCCATTTTCTTGATCCTGTTGGCGTCTCACTTCGGATTGGCCGAAAACGAATAAACTACACAAACATCCGACAGCGCCGCGTTATTTTAATACGGCTAAAACTTTAACTATTCATTTATTCTCTCTACTTTACAATAGATGACACTTTCTTAAAAAAAAGAAAAATAAAAAATCTTTAAAAAAATTAAAAAAAATAATAAAGCAAAAATTACTAAATAATAAGAAAAATAGAAAAAAAATTAAATAAAAAAATTATTTTTAAAACAAATATTACATAAAGTCATAGTTAACACTTATACATAGAGGATCAAAAGTTTTTAAACATACACTTAGCAGCAGAAGTCTGCGTACAAAAAACTTGTAATACTTTAATTGAAAAAATAAGAGTCATAATCTAATGTGATAAACTTGATTTTTTTTTATTTTGTATATTAACTACGTATAATTCCATTAACCCGGGAGGACGCGCGTCTCTGGCTTTCACGTTAAAACGCGCGCCGGGTAATTTTTATCCGATATTTGATCTTTATAAATATTTTGGGTATAAGTATGGTTATTTGAGCATTCTTTCGGGAAATAAAACAATGGATTGTGTAACTGAACTTATAAACTCTATTTGTAACATATTTAAAATAAATGAACATAAAATTGTACTCAATAAAACCAAATCAACACATGATGAGACTGAACAAAAAAAAAATAATAAAAAAATGATAAAATGACCTAGACATCCTCTTCTTCCAGTTCTTCATCTTCTTTCAGAACGGGGACAACCTTACTTGCGAAACAGCCTTGGCAAATTGGTATAGAATGTTCTCGGCATATGAGTTTATTACACGCACTACAGCAGGTTTTAGTTTTTCTGTCTTTGCGGCCTGGGCAAACATAACACCTTCCCGACAATACTTTCTGGCGCTTCGCTGGAAGAAATTCTTCCTGTTCATTTTGTGGAATTAAAAGCATTATCCTTGTTTTTATATAACTGGGTAGCGAGACAATAGTGGACCTAAACTGTAAATGTTCTCTTACTAGTTCTTTTGCCATGTTTTTCAAGAATACTCTTCGGGCAATTTGTTCCTGCTTGTTGCTTTTATAAACAATGTAAGCATTTATCGCCGCAATATTCAGAAAACCAAAAAATATAGTTAGCGGCCACCTTTGCGACCTCCTGGATACAGAATATAATCCACATAATTCATCGACAGTATCGACTCCACCCTTAGTCAAATTGTAGAACTCTATTATTTCAGGTTTTTGCTTTTCAGATTCACTGTTGATACAGTCATCGTGATGCATAGTTGAACCCACCAAAACTGCTTTACCTTTCTTAGGGCAATATGAAACTACTGTTTTATTTTCCGAGAACGCAAATAAGCTAGAATATTGAGACCGATTTTTTGGAGTGACAAATGCAGTTGGTACTTCCCTTTTATTTTTTCGGATGGTTCCAAAACAGGTCAAGTGATGATTTTTCAAAAGATCATTCATTAGCTTTATACTCATAAACCAATTGTCCATTGTTATGTTTCGGCCAATTTTTTCAATTGGTTTGATGAGACGGCATACGACTGAGTAAGGATCATTTTGTAACTTGTACTCACCTTCCGGTTGCTTACCAGCATATATTTCAAAGTTGTTCGTATAGTATGTACGACTGTCAGTCAAAAGAAAAATTTTTATGCCATATCTTGCTGGCTTACTCTTTATGTACTGCCTAAACGAGCATCTTCCCCTAAAAGGTTCCAATTTTTCGTCTATTGTGGCATACTCACTAATAACATAGGAGTTTTGAATGTTGTTTTTAAATAATTCGGAGAGATCACGTATGGGAGCCAGTTTGTCACTTTGTCGTCTGGTGTGCCTATCACGTATGTCGTCAAAACGTAAAGAAGTGAGTAAAAATAAAAAGCGTTTTCGAGACATGACGGCTGGAAATATGTCCACACCAGATCCATCTTGTTCCCACAATTCCATTGTATTGAGTCTTCTAGACTTCAGTACCCCAGCGTAGTACAGCAAACCGAAAAGTGCTTTCATCTCTCGTTGGTCTGTAGGAGAGGCATCTCTCTTCCTAACAAATTTTCCTCGCGACAAATCTATGTATATATTGGTACATCTGACAATATGGTTTATCATATTATCAGAAATCATACAATTCCAACATTCAAAAGGAGTAGCTGCATCCTTTGCTTTTCCTTTCGGTCCCGGTAGTTGGGTCACTAAATTATGGGCTCTAGTCCTTACATTTATTGGTGGATGTTGTTTGGACCAACTTGTACCATCTTTCCCCAGATAAAAGTGAGAAGATGGTGTACCTGCCGAGCTTGATTTGTAAAAATTGCCTTCATCTTCTGATGGTTCATCTGCGTCAGTGTCGGTAAGATGGTCGCTTACTGAAATGTGGTCAACTTCACTATCTGATTCAGTTGGTGGAATTTCATTGTCATCACTCTCCTCCTCCATTATTTTCCTTATTTCCTCTTCTTGATCTTTTTTAGTTAAAGGCCTTCTATCCACCCATTTACTGATATTTGATGGCCCTGGCTGAGAATCCATTATCTACTGAAATACTGATATGCTAATAAACTATAGTTACTTCATATATTACAATTTTAACTTACTGGAACTCAAACTGATAAATATGAAATAATGCGACAACTGTTCAATAATAACCACAATTCACCAAAAACTAATACAATACACAAAACACAGAAATAAAATGGTAACAATTTAGTCACGTATCGACGCGCGCTGGGTAAGAAATGTCCACTTCGCATAAATCAGACCCTAGCACTGATCGAGAACGGTATAATAATATCGTCTGAGCATAGGTACTTCTGTTACACTCTACTCGAGAGGTATACAGGGGATTCCCCGATTTAATCGACATTTGGAGAATATACACATCATTTAATAAGCGCCGGGTATTTTCTACCCACGCGCGCGTCCTTCCGGGTTAACAAAATATGCTTCAACAAAACAGAAACAGTAGTTACAGAAAAAAATCAAAACTAAAAATTCTACAAATAACGGGTATGCAAAAATCTGCGTACAAATCAGGACAGTATTTATAAAAAATTCATAAATGAGATCATTGTTTCTGTATTAATATGAGGTCGGATAACCTTTACGTTTAATGACCTCCCTTAAACGTTTAGGCATGGAGTGCACTAATTTCTTCATTTTGTCCGAACTGATTTTGGCCCATTCCTCAATCATAACATTTTTTAACGTTTCCTTCGACGTTATGTTGTGTTGCCGAATCCTGCGTTCCAGTAAATCTCAGAGGTGTTCGATGGGATTCAAGTCCGGCGATTGTGGAGGTGTTTTAAGTTGCTTTGGGGTATTGTATAGTAGCCAAAGTTTAGTGTTGTGGGCGCAATGTTTGGGGTCATTATCTTGTTGAAAAAAGTATTCGGGCCCCAAGCCCAAGTTCTCCAAGTCCATTGTCGATGTTATGAAAACCAACCTTTTCACCCCTTTGGTGCACATACACCCCCAAACCATAACTCCACCACCTCCGTGTTTTACAGTCGCTTTCAAATTTTCGAGATTAAGGGTATTAGGTTTTCTCCATACAAGTTGTTTACCCTTAATGCCGAAAATGTAAAATTTGCTCTCATCTGTAAAGAGAACTTTCTCCCAGAATTCAATGGGCTTGTCTAAGAGTTTTTTTGCAAAGGCGATCCGCTTCTAACGATTGACCTCTGACACAAATCGCTTTTTTCGTGCAACGCGACTGTGATAGTTAGCTTTTTTTAACGTCCTTCTCACCGTATCTTTGCTGATAGTTTTATGAAATTCTTCTTGTACATTTTCCACTATTTTTTTTGCCGTCAGCCTAGGTTCTTTTCTAACCTGCTGTACAATTTTTCGCTTCTCTCGGTTTGTTAAAAGGGGTGGTCTACCAGATCGCGGACGTGAGAGGTAATCTTCAGTGTCTTTATAATTATTAATTACTCTATGAATGGAAGAGTGTGACCTGCCGACAGTTTCTCCTATTTTTCGAAAAGATTTTCCCTCTTTCCATAACTTTACAATAATTTTTCTCTCTCCCAATTCAATTTCCTTTCCTTTCGTGTCCATTCTAACTTTTAGCTTCTAAGCCTCTGCTAATATAATTGACACCGATTATCTTTTATTTAAATCGGAAAGCGTACATCGCCAACTACGTATTTAAGTAAATAAGTAGTTTTTTGTACGCAGGCTTCTGCTGCTAAGTGTATTTGTTACTTGAAGAGAAGGATCATGTAACATCAATTAAAATGTTAAAAAATCCAAAAATTCGATAATATTTATTATTATTAAAGTTAATTTTTGATCCAAACTTCGTCTTAAGTTAGTATCGATTACAAAAATATAACATTAAAGTGAGCATAATAATCAATACTTGAAAATCATTTAAAACAAAAATCATAGTAATTTCGAATCGCCCTGTACATAATATCTCTTTATTGCTTTTTGGTTTAATCAATTAAAGTGACCTTTTTTACCACATGCATAAGCCATTTATGAAAACCACTTGAAATTCTTATTTGGAAATAAAAGCTCGCATTCAAGTTTGAAGTAATGTGCCATGTGCGTGTGGTGGTATGGCGAAGGTTGGTTTTTGTAACGTCACGTGACAGCTGTTTGGGGCGCTGATTGACCGTCGCAGTTTGTGACAGCTCGATGGCACAAAACATACTCCGCTAAAGAAGTGAATTCACGTTTAAGTTGTGTTATTTAAAAACGGGATAATAATAAGATTAATAAACGGATAATTATTTTTTAAATAAACGTTGAATCGTTATCGCGAATGCTCGCAAAAATTAACCTTTCGCGATAATACATGTAATGAATAACGAACAGTTAAGAAAGTAAATAGTTCAGTTGACACTCGAAGATTATAAATAAACAGAGCTCGTCGGATTTGCGGAAAACTTATCGCTTAGATAAGTTTAAGTTTTCGATACATATTAATTCAGACAGCCCTATATTTGGTCTGAATGGACACCAACTGAAGGTACTGTTTAGGACCATTGTTTTATAAATCAATAGTGGACTCACGTTTTTATTTCTATTTCTCTTTTAATATGGATTAAAAGAAAATAACGTTTATTAAAAATGAAAAAATTAATCTTGTTGGTGTTGCTGTGTTTATGGACTATTGGAGAATGTTTTGACTCGAATATGAATCCTCCACTACGGGTTTGCGTACAACGCACCGGATCTGTATCTAGGGTTGTTGATGATGAAGATAACTTAAATAATACTAATTTAAACAGTAATGTGGCTGTTTGCCCCAGAGAATCTAATCATTGTTATACTTTATGGACGGAAGATGCTGTTAATGGTACACAAATTATTATGGGTCAAGGTAAATAAAATAATAATGAATTATTTTAAGACTTTAGACATAAGTGATTCACATAAGAACTAAGACAGAAGATAATAAATTAAGATGATTTAATGTAACATCTTTATAGTAAGTTGATACCCCTGAAATGGAGACATTTAAAATAATAATGGTGGGTTCCTGCAACATGTTTTAGTTTTAGTCGTAGTCATAGTCTTAACCGTTAGCATTCGCTTTAGTTGTAAGAAAAGATGTTGGTTCATGCAATATTTAAGCAAAGGACATTAAAGTGAAACGGACAAAGTCGTGCCAAATTAGAAATAGAAAAAGAAAGTTGGAATGAAACCGTTTTATTTATTAGAAATGTTTTGTTTCTAACATTATTTAATATGAATAAAAAAAAATGTTGTCGCTGCTAGAGTAATGTGTTTGAATTAGGGATTACATTCTCGATATTCCTGGATCCCAGGATTGTTCATATAATAACCAATTTTTCCGAATTCGGGATTAATATGTCGTTTGAGGGAAATAAAACCAATGTCGGCTTAATAATGTACACTCAGCAGCAGAAGTCTGCGTACAAAAAACGTGTAATACTTTAATTGAAAAAATAAGAGTCATAATCTAATGTGATAAACTTGATTTTTTTTTATTTTGTATATTAACTACATATAATTCTATTAACAAAATATGCTTCAACAAAACAGAAACAGTAGTTACAGAAAAAAATCAAAACTAAAAATTCTACAAATAACGGGTATGCAAAAATCTGCGTACAAGTCAGGACAGTATTTATAAAAAATTCATAAATGAGATCATTGTTTCTATATTAATATGAGGTCGGATAACCTTTACGTTTAATGATCTCCCTTAAACGTTTAGGCATGGAGTGCACTAATTTCTTCGTTTCGTCCGAACTGATTTTGGCCCATTCCTCAATCATAACATTTTTTAACGTTTCCTTCGACGTTATGTTGTGTTACCTGTGTAACCTTCCCACCCCTTTGGTGCACATACACCCCCAAACCATAACTGCACCACCTCCGTGTTTTACAGTCGCTTTCAAACTTTCGAGATTAAGGGCAGTATTAGGTTTTCTCCATACAAGTTGTTTACCCTTAATGCCGAAAATGCAAAATTTGCTCTCATCTGTAAAGAGAACTTTCTCCCAGAATTCAATGGGCTTGTCTAAGAGTTTTTTTGCAAAGGCGATCCGCTTCTGACGATTGACCTCTGACACAAATGGCTTTTTTCGTGCAACGCGACTGTGATAGTTAGCTTTTTTTAACGTCCTTCTCACCGTATCTTTGCTGATAGTTTTATGAAATTCTTCTTGTACATTTTCTACTATTTTTTTTGCCGTCAGCCTAGGTTCTTTTCTAACCTGCTGTACAATTTTTCGCTTCTCTCGGTTTGTTAAAAGGGGTGGTCTACCAGATCGCGGACGTGAGAGGTAATCTTCAGTGTCTTTATAATTATTAATTACTCTTTGAATGGAAGAGTGTGATCTGCCGACAGTTTCTCCTATTTTTCGAAAAGATTTTCCCTCTTTCCATAACTTTACAATAATTTTTCTCTCTCCCAATTCAATTTCCTTTCCTTTCGTATCCATTCTAACTTTTAGCTTCTAAGCCTCTGCTAATATAAGTGACACCGATTATCTTTTATTTAAATCGGAAAGCGTACATCGCCAACTACGTATTTAAGTAAATAAGTATATTTTGGAGAAGGCGTCTTTATTTGTACGCAGATTTTTGCATACGCATTATTTGGAGAATTTTTAATTTTAATTTTTTTTTGTAACTAATATTTCTGTTTTATTGATGCATATTTTGTTAATAGAATTATATGTAGTTAATACACAAAATAAAAAAGATTGAAGTTTATTACATTAGATCATGACCCTTATTTTTTCAGTTAAAGTGTTGGAAGTTTTTTGTACGCAGACTTCTGCTGCTAAGTGTATATTAAGTGTATAAATTTTCGATGCTACACGTGTTTCGTGTTTCATTATTTTAGTAATGTAAGTATGAAGGCTTTCACAATCGGTGTTAATTGAATTAAAATTAGAACCAACACTAGCACTAACACTAGAACTCTCTAGAAAAAAAATCAAATGCGAAGATTGCTCAGATCAATCTGCCAGTCAAGATTTTGCATTGTGTCCAATGGTATTTAATATTTTCGATCCAAACTCAAATAGTTGATCAACAATATCGTGTTTTTTGCGATGAAAATGTTTTCTGTCAGAAGTTTTAAAAACAATATCAAGCCTTCTGGAAGCAGTATTAGGTCTTTTGGAAGCATTCAATTCTTCTAAGAGTATTCAGAGGTAATATCGATTCTGGAAGAAGTTTAAACCTTCTAGAAGTATTTCAAGTTTTTTGGAAGCAATATCAAGTCTTCTGGAAGCACTTCAAGTCTTATAGAAACAGTATTAAGTCTTTTGAAGCATTACAGTTATTCTGAACATTTTAAGCCTTTTAGAAGCAATAGAGCAACAGGTCCTTTTCAAGAAGTATTAAGTCTATTATTAAGCAGTAATAATTGAAGCAGTATTAAGTCTATGGGCAGTATCAAATGTTCTGAAAGCTGTACTAACTCTTTGAAAAGCAATATGAAATCTTCTGTAAGCATTTGTAGTCTCCGAAAAGCAATATTAAGTTTTCTGGAAGTATTTCAGGTATTCTGGTAACATTTCCAATCTTTTCAAACTAGTATCAGGTGCTCGAAAAGCACTATTAAGTTTTCTATGGACAGTATCAAGTCTTTTGGGAGCATGTCAAGTCTTCTGAACCCACCCAGTTTATGCTTCTGGATAATTCATTTCGACATACTGCATTGCAATATCAAATTGCTCCCGATTAATATTTGCTTCTCAAAATCGATGTATTGGCCAAGTAATGATCGAGTGTTAACGTCATTTGTAACTGGTCTTGATCTTTCTACACATCCATTACGTTAAAATCATCATCAATATGTTCTTCTTTAAATAATTTTAGTAGTTTTAGTAATGTAAGTATGAAGGCTTTCACAATCGGTGTTAATTGAACTAAAATTAGAGCCAACATTAGCACTAACACTAGAACTATCACTAGAACTAATATTAGATCTAAAACAAATCGAAACTGGTTCTAAATGGCTTTGATCCTGTTTCTGAAGAAAGCTGCAACATAGCATCCGAAACGTCAAACATTTTTTCAAAAGATGCGCAGTAAAAACCCAAAGTTCCTAGTTTTATAGGTTGAAAAGTTAAAAATATCCATTCTACCAGTATGTTAAGTTTGAAAAATATAAATAATGATTCAATACTTTTAACTGATTTTATTGTTTAAATTAAGACTAGTTTTGCTTTTTACAGCGAATCTTCAAAGACTACGTGTGAACGTTACAAAAGTCAAGTTATTTTCCATATTTTATGTGATTATTCAAAACATGTGGATAATTAATTCCAATATTTAACTTTTTACTACATTGAACTAATTTAAGACTTAAAAGTTAAAATTTATAAAATATCTTTACATCACATTAACACGTTAAAATTATCGGATATTTTGGACTGTTTGCCAAAAAGCACTACATATGTGCTCTCACATATTTTTGAAAACTTTGTTTTTTGTTGAAGATTTTCAAAACTTTCTGACCATCATTGATCAACGACATATTATTGCTAATTCTTCCTCCAGGTACATCATAAGATTAATTTGAGGGAAATAAAACCAATGTCGGCTTAATGATGTATATTAAGTGTATAAATTTTCGGTGCTACATGTATTTCGCCCTTGATGGCATCAACAGGCACGACTAGAAAATAACATAATGAGAGTTTTTACAGAGCTCATGATATAAAATATAAAAAAATATATAAAAACATTGATAATTACCGTCAAACTAACAAAAGACAACAAGAGAGCGTTGATTTTTCCGGTACATTGTATGAGAAGAAAGCTGGTGAAGAAGTTGAAACAGTAATTTGTTGTTATTGTTTTAGTAAAAAACTTTTTTAACTTATTATTGAAACACGTGTTTTCCGGTAGGAAATACACGTGGAAAAAAATTTTTTTTTGTTGAAAATTAAGCCGAAAAATATTAACACATTAAAAAACGTTAAATTTTGAAAAATAATGCTGAAAAAGTTAAATTAAATTTTGAATGAAGATTATTAAGATAAAATGAAATAACAAACACTAGAACTTAAAATTACTTGAGTCACATCATCTCTGTACGGTGTCTGATGATGGACTGAAGATGCGCAGAAGGAACCACAACTTTTAAAATTTGAGGTTGAATTTTTTTTTTATGAAAGAACTTATAACATTTTTATGAAAAATCTATTATGATTAACGTCGGTGATGTCGTTGAGCAGCGTGTCAGGATTTTCTTTGTTATAAGTATAAATGTTAAATTCCTCAAACAGGTCTAATTGTTTAGATTTGTCTATGCTTTTCAATAAAGTGATGTTATTATGATTGATGCAGTGTTTATGTAGTTGAAGATGTTTAAAAACGTTAGAAGATTGTTTTGTTTTATGTTCCTTAAATCTGGTAAGCAGATTCCTTCCGGTCTGCCCCACGTACTTACGGTTGCAATCACCACATTGCAACAGATAAACTCCACTTTTCTCTAAAGAATTAAAATTATGTTTATTATTAGTCAAGATTTTACCTAAACTGTTACCTGACAAGAACGCCGGAGTAATGTTAATACAGTGGACTCGCGATAACGTGAACAGAATAAAACCGTGCCTGTTCAAGCTACCGAACTTGTTCACCTTAAAGAATGTCTATTCTTCTATTTACATTACTGCAAATTTACAAATAATAATGTTTGTTGACGTAATTTTAAAAGTTTTATTTATAAGTTTTTAACAAAATTTATATATTATGTAAAAAATATGAAGTTATCTTCGCTTGTACTTTCTTGCTTGTAATGCTTCTTAGGACAGCTTTTTCATGAATACGTTTTAAAACAATTATTTCACTAAAATCGATATTATTGTTTTCGGCCCATTGTATTGCAGTTTCTAAACACTTAATTTCGTTAGCATGGGTTATTGTATGGGTGGTATCCACTCTGGAATCGTTTTCTTCTTCGAAAATATCGGCTTCTTCTTCAGTTATATTTTCTTCTTCTGAAATGTTTTGAATTTCACAAACGTCGCTATTCCATAGCTCAACATCTTTAAAATTGTAGTTGGCCTAAAAATTATTTGGACAGATTATAATTTCAACTGAAAAGTGTGTAACCAAATTGTGCACTACTTACAGGTTGAATTTCTTGTAGAAGTGATAGGGTGTCTTGAACGATGTGTTCCGTTTCATTTCTCCAGATTACTTGCAAAGTTGACAGCGGTAGTTCATCTTCATCATCATACTCTTCATTACTTCTTATTTTTTTCCAACATTTTTGTAAAATTGTTGGTTCTAATTTCTGCCATGCTGCTGCCAAAGTTTCCACAGCAAACTTAAGTGATATTTTTTTCAGTGCACTTCCAACTTCTTCTTTACTATGACACAAAATAAAACTTAACAAGCTATTTCTGTAATGCAGTTTCGTGATTTTTAATGCGTTTTGATCCATAGGCTGGATCAAAGCAGTTACGTTTGGTGGTAAGAACATGATAGATATCATTCCATCTTCAGTTTTAAGTTCTTCTTCGGAAGGATGTGAAGGCGCATTATCTAAAAGGAGTAACGCCCTTTGTGGAAGATTTTCATTTTTTAAATATCTTTTAACCTAAAATTCGATCAACTATAGGAATATTTTTTTCACCAACACATCTAATAATTATACCTCTGGAACGAAATTGTCAAAAAACCAAGTTTTAAAAACTGCCGCCGTCATCCAAGCATTTTTGGTATTGGTGTAAATAACTGGGTTATTAAAATTTTTAAAACATCTGGGATTTTTTGCTTTGCCAATTACTAGAGGTCGTAATTTATGAGATCCAGACGCATTTGCACATCCAAGAAAAGTTATGCGTTGTTTTGCCGATTTCATACCAGGAGCTGATTTCTCGTCCAGAGAAACGTAAGTTTTGTCTGGTAACAGTTGCCAGTATAAACCCGTTTCATCAGCATTGTAAAGTTGATGGTCACATAGGTTCAGTTCATGAATCTAATTCTCCAATTTACGTTTAAAGGGCTGGACAAGTTCAGGTTGAGATGACAGTTTTTCTCCACAGACCTTTAACAGCCTTACTCCATATCGCATTTTAAACTTTTGAAACCAACCATCACTAGCGTTAAATCTTCCTGTATAATATTTGTTAAAATAATATATGGCTCTTTATTTCATTAAGTTCCCATTAATACGCGCTTGCCTCTCGCGCTGGCAACGAAACCATTTGTACAATGCTTTTTCCATTTTTGGATATTCTGCTTTTTTCAATGTGCATTTTCGACTTGATCTTAATGGTTGACCTAGCATTGCTAATATTTTTGATTTTTTATTGAACACACGGTTGATTTTGCTATGCCGTACTTTCTAGCTAACGCGGAAACACTTACTCCTTTCTCATATTCTTCAATTACTTTAGATTTTTCGCAGAGAGATAAACACTTATTTTTTATTTTCGCCATGTTTAAGAAAACTAAGACTCACAAACGACGATTTCGTCTCCACTACTACACAGCAGCCATCACTTTTCTAACAAGACAAAACGTGTTTGACTTCGTTATTATGAATCACGTTATCGAGATTACGAATTCATGTTACAGAGTAGTATATACAAAAATTTTGGCGTTCACGTTATAGAGTTGTTCACACTAGCGTAAGTTCACATTATCGCGAGTCTACTGTATCATGAAAGTTTTTGTTAAGTTTGGTTAAATTTTGATTGTAAGTGAAATATATTTTTTGTTGAGCTTAAAGTGAGGATAAATTAAATTAATAATGTTTTTATTATGTATGTTATTGACAATGGATTGTAGAAAATTGTGACTGTAACCATTATTCTGACCGATTTTTATGATGTTATTAAGTTCTGTGTTAAACCTTTCCAAACTCATAGGAACATTGTATAATCTATTAAAAAGAAAATAAAAAGCTACTTTTTTTATGGGAAATGTCGTTATTAGATTTGAATGGTATGACACAATCTGTGGCTGTTGGTTTTCTATAGATGTCAAAGTTGATGGTACCGCGGTATGAGTGTTAAATTTAGAAAATTAAGACGATTGTTTATTTCTTTTTCTAAAGTGAACTGTAGATTATTAATATGGTTGATAGTATTGAATAAAGCTTTTAATTTGGCTGGGTTACCTGAGTATATGATGATGATGTCGTCAACATATCTCCCATAAAACATAATATCTTTAGTGAATAAGGAATATTTATCTGAAAAAAGTTTTTTCTCTAAATTGTTAACGTAAATATCAGCAATGATGCCTGATATTGGTGAACCCATAGGTAGACTATCAGCCACAGAGTAAATTTTATTGAGTCTTTGTATTTATTTTTGATGTGTTTATTAATAACTTTGATAGATTTGTTTATGGGAACGTTTGTGTAGAGGTTTTTGATGTCAAACGAAACAAGTGTAGTGCTACCATCAACCTTGACATCCTTAAGTTTATTAATAAGATCTAAAGAATTTTTTATATGGTGTGTCATTAAAGGTTCAAACTCATTAAATAGGAATTTTTGTATGACTTTTGCAATTTTTTCTGTGGTAGTATTTTTATTACTGATAATGGGCCTGATAGAAAGTTCTTTTTTATGCAGCTTTATCAAACATTTCAAAGTAGGTGGAAGAGGGTTCATGTGAACTTTGTTGAATGTGTTGATGTGTTGTTTCGTTTGACATCAAAAACCTCTACACAAACGTTCCCATAAACAAATCTATCAAAGTTATTAATAAACACATCAAAAATAAATACAAAGACTCAATTTTCATCAAGGAAAAAAACGTTACAGAACTTTGTTCAATTATTAAATTCATTTGTCAACAAAACTATTTTATCTTCAACAATAAAATTTACTCTATGGCTGATGGTCTACCTATGGGTTCACCAATATCAGGCATCATTGCTGATATTTACGTTAACAATTTAGAGGAAAAACTTTTTTCAGATAAATATTCCTTATTCACTAAAGATATTAAGTTTTATGGGAGATATGATACCCAAATTAAAAGCTTTATTCAATACTGTCAACCATATTAACAATCTACAGTTCACTTTAGAAAAAGAAATAAACAATCGTCTTAATTTTCTAGATTTAACACTTATTAAAAACATCGAAAGCGGTACCATCAACTTTAACATCTATAGAAAACCAACAGCCACATATTGTGTCATACCATTCAAATCTAATAACGACATTTCACATAAAAAAGCTGCTTTTTAATAGATTATACAATGTTCCTATGAGTTTGGAAAGGTTTAACACAGAACTTAATAACATCATAAAAATCGGTCAGAATAATGATTACAGTCACAATTTTCTACAATCCATTGTCAATAACATACATAATAAAAACATTATTAATTTAATTTATCCTCACTTTAAGCTCAACAAAAAATATATTTCACTTACTTACAATCAAAATTTAACCAAACTTAACAAAAACTTTCATGATATTAACATTACTCCGGCGTTCTTGTCAGGTAACAGTTTAGGTAAAACCTTGACTAATAATAAACATAATTTTAATTCTTTAGAGAAAAGTTGAGTTTATCTGTTGCAATGTGGTGATTGCAACCATAAGTACGTGGGGCAGACCGGAAGGAATCTGTTTACCAGATTTAAGAAACATAAAACAAAACAATCTTCTAACGTTTTTAAACATCTTCAACTACATAAACATTGTATCAATCATAATAACATCACTTTATTGAAAAGCATAGACAAATGTAAACAATTAAACCTGTTTGAGGAATTTTACATTTATACTTATAACAAAGAAAATCCTGACACGCTGCTCAACGACATCACCGTCGTTAATCATAATAGATTTTTCATAAAAATGTTATAAGTTTTTTCATAAAAAAAAAATTCAACTTCAAATTTTAAAAGTTGTGGTTCCTTCTGCGCATCTTCAGTCCATCATCAGACACCGTACAGAGATGATGTGACTCAAGTGATTTTAAGTTCTAGTGTTTGTTATTTCATTTTATCTTAATAATCTTCATTCAAAATTTAATTTAACTTTTTCGGCATTATTTTTCAAAATTTAACGTTTTTTAATGTATTAATATTTTTCGGCTTAATTTTCAACAAAAAAATTTTTTCCACGTGTATTTCCTACCGGAAAACACGTGTTTCAATAATAAGTTAAAAAAGTTTTTTACTAAAACAATAACAACAAATTACTGTTTCAACTTCTTCACCAGCTTTCTTCTCATACAATGTATCGGAAAAATTAACGCTCTCTTGTTGTCTTTTGTTAGTTTGACGGTAATTATCAATGTTTTTATATATTTTTTTATATTTTATATCATGAGCTCTGTAAAAACTCTCATTATGTTATTTTCTAGTCGTGCCTGTTGATGCCATCAAGGGCGAAACACGTGTAGCACCGAAAATTTATGCACTTAATATACATCATTAAGCCGACATTGGTTTTATTTCCTTCAAATTAATCTTATGATGTACCTGGAGGAAGAATTAGCAATAATATGTCGTTGATCAATGATGGTCAGAAAGTTTTGAAAATCTTCAACAAAAAACAAAGTTTTCAAAAATATGTGAGAGCACATATGTAGTGCTTTTTGGCAAACAGTCCAAAATATCCGATAATTTTAACGTGTTAATGTGATGTAAAGATATTTTATAAATTTTAACTTTTAAGTCTTAAATTAGTTCAATGTAGTAAAAAGTTAAATATTGGAATTAATTATCCACATGTTTTGAATGATCACATAAAATATGGAAAATAACTTGACTTTTGTAACGTTCACACGTAGTCTTTGAAGATTCGCTGTAAAAAGCAAAACTAGTCTTAATTTAAACAATAAAATCAGTTAAAAGTATTGAATCATTATTTATATTTTTCAAACTTAACATACTGGTAGAATGGATATTTTTAACTTTTCAACCTATAAAACTAGGAACTTTGGGTTTTTACTGCGCATCTTTTGAAAAAATGTTTGACGTTTCGGATGCTATGTTGCAGCTTTCTTCAGAAACAGGATCAAAGCCATTTAGAACCAGTTTCGATTTGTTTTAGATCTAATATTAGTTCTAGTGATAGTTCTAGTGTTAGTGCTAGTGTTGGTTCTAATTTTAGTTCAATTAACACCGATTGTGAAAGCCTTCATACTTACATTACTAAAACTACTAAAATTATTTAAAGAAGAACATATTGGTGATGACTTTAACGTAATGGACGTGTAGAAGATCAAGACCAGTTACAAATGACGTTAACACTCGATCATTACTTGGCCAATATACATCGATTTTGAGAAGCAAATATTAATCGGGAACAATTTGATATTGCAATGCAGTATGTCGAAATGAATTATCCAGAAGCATAAACTGGGTGGGTTCAGAAGACTTGACATGCTCCCAAAAGACTTGATACTGTCCATAGAAAACTTAATAGTGCTTTTCGAGCACCTGATACTGGTTTGAAAAGATTGGAAATGTTACCAGAATACCTGAATTTGCCTTTCGAAGACTAGAAATGCTTACAGAAGATTTCATATTGCTTTTCAAAGACTTAGTACAGCTTTCAGAAGATTTGATACTGCCCATAGACTTAATACTGCTTCAATTATTACTGCTTAATAATAGACTTAATACTGCTTGAAAAGGACCTGTTGCTCTATTGCTTCTAAAAGGCTTAAAATGTTCAGAATAACTGTAATGCTTCAAAAGACTTAATACTGCTTCTATAAGACTTGAAGTGCTTCCAGAAGACTTGATATTGCTTCCAAAAAACTTGAAATGCTTCTAGAAGGTTTAAACTTCTTCCAGAATCGATATTACCTCTGAATACTCTTAGAAGAATTAAATGCTTCCAAAACACCTAATACTGCTTCCAGAAAACTTGATATTGTTTTTAAAACTTCTGGCAGAAAACATTTTCATTTTATTTGAGTTTGGATTAAAAATATTAAATACCATTGGACACAATGCAAAATCTTGACTGGCAGATTGATCTGAGCAATCTTCGCATTTGATTTTTTTTAATTCTTTGGCTGCTATTACATAAAAATTATTTTAATAGCTACATATGGTGTGGTAGCATCATATGCCAATATTAAGCGACATTTTCTTTCTAAGACTTAATTATAACTTCTTTAAGTAATAGATTAGGAATTGATAAAGCAGCAAAAATAGTCTTCAAATTGGAAGAGTTAAATGAAGTGTATAGTGCATCTAGCGGAAACGAGTAATGATTTTTGTTTAAATTTTGTTTTCGTTTTAATCACATATTAAGTTTTAGTTGTAATGTAGGTTTGGCGGTAAACATATATAAAGGAAAATAGAATATGCTAATTTTTAAACAAAAATATTCTTTTAACAACACCTCATAGTGGTAGAATGGATATTTTTAAGTTTTCAACCTATAAAACTAGGAACTTTGGGTTTTTACTGCTCATCTTTTGAAAAAATGTTTGACGTTTCGGATGCTATGTTGCAGCTTTCTTCAGAAACAGGATCAAAGCCATTTAGAACCAGTTTCGACTTGTTTTAGATCTAATATTAGTTCTAGTAATAGTTCTAGTGTTAGTGCTAGTGTTGGTTCTAATTTTAGTTCAATTAACACCTATTGTGAAAGCCTTCATACTTACATTACTAAAACTACTAAAATTATTTAAAAAAGAACATATTGATGATGATTTTAAAGTAATGGATGTGTAGAAAGATCAAGACCAGATACAAATGACGTTAACACTCGATCATTACTTGGCCAATATACATCGATTTTGAGAAGCAAATATTAATCGGGAACAATTTGATATTGCAATGCAGTATGTCGAAATGAATTATCCAGAAGCATAAACTGGGTGGGTTCAGAAGACTTGACATGCTCCCAAAAGACTTGATACTGTCCATAGAAAACTTAATAGTGCTTTTCGAGCACCTGATACTGGTTTGAAAAGATTGGAAATGTTACCAGAATACCTGAATTTGCCTTTCGAAGACTAGAAATGCTTACAGAAGATTTCATATTGCTTTTCAAAGACTTAGTACAGCTTTCAGAAGATTTGATACTGCCCATAGACTTAATACTGCTTCAATTATTACTGCTTAATAATAGACTTAATACTGCTTGAAAAGGACCTGTTGCTCTATTGCTTCTAAAAGGCTTAAAATGTTCAGAATAACTGTAATGCTTCAAAAGACTTAATACTGCTTCTATAAGACTTGAAGTACTTCCAGAAGACTTGATATTGCTTCCAAAAAACTTGAAATGCTTCTAGAAGGTTTAAACTTCTTCCAGAATCGATATTACCTCTGAAAACTCTTAGAAGAATTAAATGCTTCCAAAACACCTAATACTGCTTCCAGAAAACTTGATATTGTTTTTAAAACTTCTGGCAGAAAACATTTTCATCGCAAAAAAACACGATATTGTTGATCAACTATTTGAGTTTGGATCAAAAATATTAAATACCATTGGACACAATGCAAAATCTTGACTGGCAGATTAATCTGAGCAATTTTCGCATTTGATTTTTTTTTAATTCTCTGGATGCTATTACATAAAAATTATTTTAATAGCTACATATGGTGTGGTAGCATCATATGCCAATATTAAGCGACATTTTCTTTCTAAGACTTAATTATAACTTCTTTAAGTAATAGATTAGGAATTGATAAAGCAGCAAAAATAGTCTTCAAATTGGAAGAGTTAAATGTGCATCTAGCGGAAACGAGTAATGATTTTTGTTTAAATTTTGTTTTCGTTTTAATCACATATTAACTTTTAGTTATAATGTAGGTTTGGCGGTAAACATATATAAAGGAAAATAGAATATGCTAATTTTTAAACAAAAATATTCTTTTAACAACACCCCATGTTTTAAAACACTTTTTGAACTGTTTAAAACAAATTTTGTTTAAAATATATCATACAATTTTAAAAAGTCTAAAATAGTTTGTTTAAAACAACAACCCTGATTAAAATTATTGTTATAATTGTAATATAATAAAATACAAAAGTTAACCAATTTAACCTTAATTTATAAAATAAAATAAAACACTGCCATTGTATGTACGAAGGGAGAAAAGTGCGCATGCCTCAAGTTGCGACCGAGGGTTTTAGCTTTAAGAAGTTAAAAGTTGGGCAACCTTAACTTAACCGCAATACCTTAACTTTTCACTCTTATGACTATGACTACGACTAAAACTAAAACACGTCGCATGAACCCACCATAAGAGTAAAAAAGTTCTAGAATTAAATTCGACATGAAATGAGGTAAAAAAAATTCAAGTGCTTCAATTGATTGCAATGCCTTAAATTAAATTTGCACTTATAATCTAATATATAAATAAATAATCTTTATTGGATATAAAAGCAATAAAGATATTAACAATGGTAATCATGAAAAACAAAATTTTTAAATTAATTAGTAAAAAAATAGTAATTCAACAACAAAAATTAATAAATGTATTTCCCAAACATTATTAAAACCAGTGTCGTTAAATACCCGGGTATTTATTTACTCACGGGTGTTTACCCAAGATGGGTAAAGTTTTGAGCTATTTATAAAATTTTAAGAAAGTTCCACAAAGACAAGGACCACTAAAAAAGTTATTTTTAGTACTAACACTAGACCTAGACCTAGGAACATTAGGGTTTAACCATCTGTTTCTTAAGATGGCTAAACCCTAATGTTTCTAGTTATAAGTCTAGTTGGGTTAGTTCTAAAGTTAGGTTGGATTAGGTTCCGCCTTAAGAGAAGTATAGCTAAATCCGAATGATTCTACTTCTAGATCTAGTGTTAGTTCTAGTTTTAGTATTAGTTTTACTTTTCATTGTTATTCAGTCTTAGATTGTTGTATCAAATTAAAACTAAAACTAACACTATACCTATTATTGTAGTATTAATTGTATCTAGTGTAGTCTAGTAGTATTATTAGTGTTAGTTCTAGTTTTAATAACCATTCAGTGCTTGATTATTGTAAATTTTTCTGGAATTAAAAATGTAACAATTACTTGACCTATAACCTAGCTTTATAATTAACACAAGATCTAGAACTAGACTTTACAGGGGGAAACCCTAATGTTTCTAATTCTGAAGCTAGGTTTAGTTGGGTTGGATTGGGTTCCGTCTTAGGAGAGGTACAGCTAAACCTAAAAGTGTTTCGTTCAGTCTTATTCTAGTCAGAGACACCAAAATCATATCTGAATTGCAACATCTTAAGGAGATATCAGTTGAAAAACACATCAAAATATGTGCAGTCGAAACATCGAGAAGCATTATAATTGGCATATATCGCTCTACAAGCGGAGCCCATGATATATTCTTTCATAAGTTTCAAGAATTGCTTCAAATAATAGAAAGGGAAATTCCGATTAAGAACATATTTATAGCTGGTGACTTTAATATTAATGTACAGGCCGCTGATAAAAATGAAGTAATCCAGTTTGTTGACATCAACCGGAGTTACACCTTGCACTGTGCATTTTATGAAAATTCAAGAGAAGCTGCTAGTACTCATTCATGCATCGATAATATTATTACTAATTGGGATAAGGCGTTATACTTGAGTAAAACTATCAATTTACATTTATCAGATCATTACGCCCAACTTTTAGAACTACCTGATGATAATGAAAAACCTACAAAAAAGCAAAGTTTTAAGCACAGGGATTATAAGTGAAGAAAATACTCATCATTTTAACGCAGAAATCACTAACAAGGGGACCTTGCGGATTCGGCATCACTGATTTTGTTCATATTTACAGGGATTGAAGATCAGTACTCGAAAATCACATTCCTGAAGCTGTACGATGCAATGCTCAGAAATACTCAAGAAAATCGACTTCAAAGTATGTACTAAAAATATTTCGCGACAGTAGAAATGCGATAACTTTTAATTTTCGTTCAATATGTCAATTAGCTTAGGGGACTATGAGCTCGGTTGTCAACACTAACGTCATAGGTTCAAGCCCATTCCTTTTTACATTTTTTTATTATTTTTTTAAATATTATTCTTCCTCCTCTATCCAAGCGTGATGATTATCAACAAATTAATACTTTTATTAAGTATTTTAGATTTTAGTGTCAATATTACCTGTTTTTGTTAAATAAATAAAATAAAAATTAAAAAAGAAACTTAAGTACAATGGTGATTGAACCTGTGACCTCCGCATTGACAGCCGAACTCATAGTTCCCTGATCTAATTAACGTATTAGACGAAAATTAAAATACATCTTACTTCTACTGTTGCGAAATATTTTGAGTACTTTAAAGTCGATTTTCTCGAGTATTCTTGAGCATTGCATCGTACTGCTTCAGGAAAGTGATGCCCGAGTACTGATCTTCAATAACTGCAAATATAAACAAAATCGGTGATGCCGAACCCGTAAGGTCCCCTTGTAAGTACATCTTCGAAGAAAATCAAGGAAATTCACCTGCAGTAATTTTCTCAAGATACTTTGAATATTTTATTAATGCTTATAATGCATGTTTTCCTATAAAAGCCTTCACTAGGAATACATGTAAAGCAAGACGACATGGAAATTCGAGATTATCAATAGCTTTGAAGTGTAAAATGAATATGGTAGAAATTTTAAGCATCATGGCACAACACGCAAAAAACGCACGAGTCCTATGAAATCTATACCAAATACAAACAAGAATTACAACGATGTAAAAATTGAAAAGCGTATTCAAAACGAAATGATATATCAAGCAGTAGATAAACAGCAAAAAGTTTGGCAGTTAATAAAAGATGAAGTGAAAAATAATAAGAAAGCAAACTATACCACGACAATTTCACCAAAAGTGTACAATGATTACCTTACAAATTTGGGAGGGGTAGTGAATTCTGAACGGGTGAATAGTTATATGAGAAAACTAGTTACTCAAAACAATAATTCTTGTTTCTTGGCGCCAACTAATAAATATGAAATAATATCGATAGGCAAGAAGTTGAAACCAAAACATACTGCAGACATCTATGGAATGTCCGTAACTTTCCTAAAGAAAATAATGGATAGTATATCTGAGCATCAATTGAATGGCCATCATTGAATCCTTGAAAAGTGGTTCTTCACTAGATATTCACAATCTATCGGTAACTATCTTAAAAAACTTGAAAAGTGTTGTATCTCTTCCTTTATCGGTCTTGTTCAATGAGTGCCTAGCGCGTGGGTATTTTCCTCAGATTTTAAGAAAATCGGTTGTCATACCTATTCATAAAAGTGGAACTGGTTTGATACAGTCTCTCATAATATACTGTGCGCTAAATTGGGTCTGTATGGAGTCAGAGGAGTGTGTCTTGATCTAATTCGATCCTATCTGTCGAGTGGTACTCAGATGGTTAAGATATCTCAACATTTTAGCACTGATCGTGGTATTTCGTGGGGTGTTCCCCAGGGTTCAATACTAGGACCTTTACTTTTTTTGTTGTACATTAATGATTTGCTGAACCATAAGTTTGCGTTTGCCAAAATACTATCTTATGCAGATGACATTGTTGTTTTGGTCAGTGGTGTTACCTGGGAGGCTGCTTCCAATACGGCTTCCAAACATATGACTTACATTAATTATTGGCTAAATAATAATTATCTGACTTTAAACTCGACAAAATCTCACTTTATACCATTTCAAATTTATAATTACCCACTGTCACTTGATGTGATCCATGTTCACAGTCCTGATTGTAGAGGCACTTGTCATAATTGTTCATGTGATATCATCATAAAAAAAACTGTCTCAATCAAATACTTGGGACTTATTGTAGATGCTAATTTAAAATGGAATTTTCATATTGATGCGGTTGTGAAAAAGATTCGTAGTTTGACATATATGTTCCTTACATTGAGAAATTGCGTAAATTAGAGGTACCTAAGTATTTTCTATTACTCTTTTGTACAATCGATACTTAACTATGGACTGTTGGTTTGGGGCAATGCTGCTAAAAAAAATCTTCAACGGGTGGAAGTAGCGCAAAAATCAGTTCTAAAAATATCGTTGTTTAAAGGTAGAATTTTCCCCAGTGATGCTCTGTTTGCAGAATCAAAAACATTTTCAATTAGACATTTATATGTTATTGCTATTTGCAGACATATTTATAAAAAAAAATATTGTTTGCTGATTATATTACCTGATCACCAGATCTATAACTTTACAGAGATCAAATGTTCCTGTGAGAAGGAAGGCTGTGGGTCAAGCTAATTTTTCTTTTGTTGTGCACAAGGTGTACAATTACCTTTTAATCAGTAACCGGCAAATGAATTTATCTCTACCTCCAAGGGTGTTCTTAAACAGAGTAAAATATTTTATTTCATCTCTCACCAGTAATGAATCGGCGCAGATTTTTGTATAGTTTTGCATTTTTACTAAGATCGTATTGACTCCTAATTTTATTTCCGAGAGTGGTTGCTGGTGGATCAACAAGAGTTTTTCACTTAGATCTACCAGTAAACCATTGTGATTTTTGGTCTCGATTATACATTTATTTAATCTTTTGCATTTTTATTTATATATACTAATCTTGTACTTTTTTTTTGTATCTGCTGGTGAGATAAATAAGTGATTTATTATTGTTATTATTATCTTTCGAATCTCATAAATATATGTATCGAACATGGAATATTTCCTGATGAGTTAAAACTTGCGAAACTTATTCCTATATATAAAAAAGGAGAAGAGAATAACCCGGAAATTACAGACCAATTTCAATACTACCCGCTGTATCAAAAATATTTGAGTACATAATAGCAGATAGAATTTCAGCATATTTCGAAAAAAATAACTTTTTCACTACCTACCAACACGGATATCGTAAAGGAAAATCTGTTGATACCGCGGTTTACGAAACTGTGCAAGGGATCTTGATTGCAATTGATCAGAGACAGTTTGTAGAATTAATGAGTATCGACCTATGTAAAGCTTTTGATAGTGTAAACCATCATCTTTTGATAGAAAAGCTAGAATACTATGATGTACGTGGAGTGTCATGTATCATCTTAAAATCTCACCTATAAAATAGAAAACAAATTGTAACAGTGGGAGAAAAAGCATCGGAGAAGGCAGAAATTACGATGGGAGTGCCTCAAGGATCTATTTTAGGTCCCTTACTATTTATCATTTATATTAACGATCTGCCAAATGCGATTCCTTGTAGCTCATTATGTTTATATGCTGATGATACCACCACCATGTCAGCAGAATCATCACCACAAATATTAAAAGATATATCGAAAGAAACACTATCATTAATGGAGCAGTGGTTCGTTGACAATGGTCTAACAATAAACCAGAATAAAACACACATACAGGAACTAGCAAAAAATTAAATGGAGTTATATATTGTATTAGAAGAGTTAGCAGTAAAGGTACCTTAGAGGCTGCGAAACTAACTTATTACGCCTGCTTCCATAGTCTGGCCACTTACGGCGTTCTGTTTTGGGGTGTAGTACAAGCAGCTGATCGTGTTTTCCTGCTGCAAAAACGTGCAATACGTGCGTTGTTTAATATTCCAAGTCGGGAGAGCTGTAAACCTTTCTTCTCAAAAAGCAAGATACCATTCCTTCTGTTTATATTATAACTTGTATTAAGCAAACAGTGAAGAACATTCATAAATTGCCAAAAAATTGCGACTTCCACAACCATTACACAAGAAATAAAGAAGAGTTACGAATACCGCAACACACCGATGACGAAGACCCAAAATAATGCTCACTACTGGGGTGTAAGGCTATATAATCACCTACCAAATAACATACAAAATTTGCCGTTTAAAAAAATGATGTCAGTGTTGAAAATACATTTGGGAGTGCATTGTTTATATTCGGTGAACGAATTCTTTGAGGAAAATAGTAGAATAGAAATAACAATTTGATTTAATTATACTTGTTCAGTGACATATTGTATAGCTGTGTTTATCAATAAAATTATTATTATTATTAGCTGTAGCGTTAGCATTGGCTCTATTTTTAGTTGTTATTCAGTCTGAAGTTGTATTCTTGTATCAAGCTAAAACTAGAACTATCACTAGACCTAGTACTGAAAGAAGATTGGTATGTCAGATGAGAAACAGGAAATATTTTTTTGATTTCATTAAAGTCTGTTAACATATTCTTCATATACAGGGTGAGTCAATAGTGCGAAGACGGAAGATTGTGGCCTTACTATTAAAAATAGAAAAAAAATTATGTCATCATAGCTTACTATCAAAACTGCATCGATTAAAATTATTTTCAACTATACAGGGTGTTTCACTATTCCGGGACCCTACTCAACTTCATTTTTTTAAATGGAACCCTATGTATCTTTTCACATACTCTAATTAGTTGTCTTAAATGCTATAAGTACATATCTTCTTTTCAAATTTTGAATGCAACGTTGTTAGTGATTTTGTGATAATTTTTGAAAAATCTTGTGGTGACTTAAAATTCATTATCAAATTAAACATTGAAGATTGCAATTTTGCATATCCATAAACAAAACTTTGGTCTTTCAAACCCCACAAATACTATTGGATAATATTATACAGGATGGTTACCAGAAATGTTTGGGGGGCATAACTTTGTTATTTTAAATGGAACACCCTATATTTCTTCAATGCTTCAGAAGTCTTTATCAATGTCTAGCTTGTGTACTTTTTGAAATAATTACACTATTTCAAAAATGTCCGAATAAACTTAATTTTTTCACAAGAAATAAACTATGAAGAAGACATTTCTAAACAAATGCAAGTAAGTTTATTTCGTAAAAGATGGAAAAGTATGGATCTGTGCACAGACAATAGTATGAAGAAAACAACTTTTCAAAAATTCTGTTTAAATATGTTGCAAAAATTCTATCATAGTGAGGAGGTGTACCATCGTGCTGAAACCACATTTTTTGTCAAACTTCTAGTGAAAAATCTTCTAAAACGGTTGGCAGTTGATTTTCTAAGAAATTCAAAAAGACTTTCCGTAAAAGGTTGCCTCGAAGAAATATGATTAGATCAAATAAAATTCTAGAATCCCTGCCCAGACATTTAGGGACCATCGATGTTGTGGGTGACTTCTCATATAAATTTACTGTTACAATATCGTAGTAATGAAGATTAAGGCGGATAATATAGTTACTTTTACGAAACATCGCTTATTCGCTGTACAGAAGATAATCAAAAAAATTATATCCTTGTTGAACTTTTTTGAATACTCATTCCGAAAGTTCTAGTCTTTTTTAAACTAAATATGCACAGATGCATACTTCTGCATCTTTTACAAAATAGATGCACTTGTATTTGCTTAAAAATGTGTTCTTCATAGTTTATTTCTTGAGAAAAGATCACGTTTATACCAACATTTTTGAAATAGTCCAATTATCTCAAAAAGTACATATGTTAGACATACGCTTAAAAAAACTGAATAGCTGTAAATTCTTACCCGTCGTTAACTTTGACGGGTAATAACTTCTTAACTAGACACTTTTTCCATATACTTTTTTGACCCAATCTTAATCTTTTGAACCAAAGAATCTCGTGGTACCATTTTCTGTACTTCATTTTGGGACACCTGTATAGTTCTCAACATATTTTAAATGTTATGGGCATTTAAAACGGTTCTTAATAATATGGCTTGTCACTTTATTAACATTGTCGTGTTCATACCTTTGAATGCAATATTACATACCATACGCTTAAGAAAACTGAAAGATAATTAACAAAGCCTTTTGAGGCATTGAAAAAATATAGGGTGTTCCATTCAAAATAACAAAGTTATCGTCCCTCAAACATTCCATAAATTAACCGATTCTAGTAACCATCCTATTTAATAATATCCAATACTATTAGTGGTGCTCGAAAGACCCAAGCTTTAGTTATTTATCTACCAAATTACATCCTTCAATATTTAATAATAATGCTGATAACGAATTTTAAGTGACCACATGATTTATCAAAAATTTTCACAAAATGATTAATAACTTGGCAACCTTGCATTCAAAATTTGAAAACAAGATATGCACTTATAGCATTTAAGACAACTAATCAGCATATGTGAAAAGGTACATAGAGTTCCATTTAATAAAAATGAAGTTGAGTACGGGCCTGAAATAGTGAAACACCTTGTATAGCTGAAAATAATTTTAATCGATGCAGCTTTAAAAATATTGTATGATGCCATAAAAACATTTTTGTAATTTTCAACGGTAAAGCCACAATGTTCCGTTACTGCACTCTTGACTCACCCTGTATAGCAAAAAATATGATTTTTTCAAGAACTTTGACGGGTAATAACTTCTTAACTAGACACTTTTTCCATATATTTTTGACCTAATCTTAATCTTTTGAACCAAAGAATCTCGTGGTACCATTTTCTGTACTTCATTTCGGGACACCTGTATAGTTCTCAACATTTTTTAAATGTTATGGGCATTTAAAACGTTTCTTAATAATATGGCTTGTCACTTTATTAACATTGTCGTGTTCATACCTTTGAGTACAATATTTGCAGGTTACCCTCAACTCTTCGCATTTTTGTGCTTTTTTTACTACACAAACTGATATTTTTTATTTCTTTATGAATAAATTAATACTTCCGAATTAAAAAATATATTCATGTATTACTATAAATATTTAACTGTTTAAGTACTCACTGTTTGGGTATTTACCCTAGGCCAGGGAAATTGTACCATTTTTTCAATAATAGATCTGGTAAGAACTTATCACCAAATACCAATTGCAAAAGAAGACATATATAAAGCAGCAATCACTACTCCTTTCGGCCTATTTGAATTCACTCGAATGCACTTTGGATTGAAAAATGCACCACATACTTTTAACATTTTATAAACGTAGTTACGAATGGTTTAGATTTTCTGTTTGTGTATTTGAACGGTATATTAATTAGCACTAGAGACAAAGAAGATTTATCTCATTTAGAAACTCTTTTCCAAAGACTTAATAATATTAGCTTCATTCAACAGATTTTTTAAATCATAACATCACTTCATTAGGTATTAGTCCATCAAAATATAAAATCAAAGCAATTTCAAATTCAGAGCATACACTATGGTGTGAAGTTTGCACACCTTCGCCACGTAGATATATTCCTAAAGGATTTCGATTCAACTTTTATCAAAATTTTCATAACATATCTCACCTTTGTTGTACCCAATGTTGTATTAATTGTTAATCAACTAAAATTAATAAACACGAAATCTCTTATTAGTAAATTTTCATTTGAACACATATCTATCGATCTTGTAGGTCCATTACCTCCGATTGGTGTTTATTTTTATATTTTGATTATAATTGGTCGTTTTTCTATATGGCCTGAAACCTACTCTCGGATATTTCGGTTACTAATATTGCAAAACCACTCCTCACAAACTATTACAGCAAATTCGTACTTCTTCGTATCATGTTAAACGCAATGCTTATTAATTGCTAAACTGCTATTTTATCAAGAGGTAGCAGGAAATGTTGGAAAAACAATGTTCCATTTATTTTACTCGGTTTTAGACCTTCCTTAAAAGAAGACTTAGGTTGTTCCTCAGCCAAACTTGTTTTTGGTCAACCATTCCGTCTACGAGGTGAATTTTTTATTTCATCACATAATCTAAGTGACGTAGACCCTTTATTAATCTCTTTAAGAGAAACATTTTCAAAATTAAAACTGATACCAACTTCTTCTCACAATGTCCAAAAAGAATTTGTGCATAAACATTTGAACAAATCAAATTTCGTGTTTGTCAGACTTGATCGCATAAAACCGTCTCTATCACTTACATTCGAAGGACCTTTCCAAGTCATTAAACGTTATCCAAAAATCTTCATAATCTTAAAAACAATCAAAACCAAGTTAGCATAGATCGATTGAAGCCAGCAAATATTTTGAACGAAAATCTTTCCGATATTAATTCTATAACAAAATCAATTGAAAAGAAATTCATTTTTAAACTAAATTTTTAATTTCAATTCTTTGTTTATTTTATATTCCGAAACCTCAATTTTGAATAGGGGAATATTTATATCGTTAACACAATTAACAATCAATTTTGTCAATCAAGTTTATGGTTGTTATGATATAGTTATGACATGGTAAACAAAAAATAATAAATAAATAATTATTTAATAACTTTTAAATAATTAATTAAATTAATTGCATTTAATAGACAATAAAATCGAATTGAAATGAATGCGTTTTAATTTTATTTTGTTTAGGTGTTTTTATTTATTACTATTATAGCCTTTATTTAATAATGTACACTCCATTGCTTTTTGTAGTGAAATAAATACGTTATCTAAAGTTTCTCAGCTTATACTCCAGCAGGATTTTCTCGCTGCTTCAATTAATTCATCGATATCTCTTTGTGGTAGTTGATGCTGAACTGATTGAATGGAATTGAAAAACCTAAATCCAACACATTGAAATCGGGACTGTTGGGTGGTGAAACCATCTTCAGTGAATGCTTGCGTTAATAAAGAATCGTTACTGTACAGAGTGGACCAAATTGGATTCTTTTAAAGGGAAACTCCTCTTTCTATAAGAGACAGAGGAAAATGATATAAATGTCTGCGGCTCGATTTTTATAAGAAACTTAATGGCTGAAACCGTGATATCTCTTACGGTTTCAGAGATGTTTGAGAGATGGTTTCAGAGATGATGACAGGCGTTTTTCAAAAAAGTGCATTTTTTAGCAACTTTTTAAGCAAAATGCGATGGAATAAGTTAATTTTCCCTCAAAGTTATATATTAATATATTTTGTATAATCATCGAGAGCATAAAATTTGCTTTTCAAAAACATACTACACTTAATATTTCGCTCAAGTTTTCTTTGGAACTTGGAAACTTTTAAAATTTTCAATTGTGTACTTTAGATTAATGAGCATTGACGGCATTTTGGTAAATGAATTGTCTACGAGTATCCGTGAAATTTCCATTCAAATTGTAAGTGCTTATCGTTAAAGTAACTTCGTTACTGTCTTAAACTTTCATTATAATATTAATATGATGATAATGTAATATGAAAATGATGAAAAATTTGATATGGTAGTTTGTTTTATACAATGTGGGGAGAATGTAGCGGGAAACTTATATCATGAACAATATCCAGGAAAACGACAATATTTTGACGATATACAAATCTAAAATGTAAATCTCAAATGTACAAATGTTTTAGTAGAATCACGAAAACAATGATATTTGAAAGATCATGGGGGTCTTATTTTTGAAAATGAAGAAATGACTTGCATATTAAATTGCAGATTGAATCTTCCTCTTTAAAATGCTGTATAAAGCGTTGTTCAATTTGAAGTCGATTTCAGACTTCAAATTTAGAGAAATTACATCTTTCTCAAAAGACATTAAAAGATGTGTTTTTGACGTTTTAGTAGAATCATGAAAAAAATGATAAAATTTGAAAGATCATGGAAATCTTGTTTTTGAATACAATTGAAAATGGAAATATATTATGTATTCTTATGTATGAAGTGAAGGTTGAAGCTTCGTTTTTCAAATGATATGCAAGTGGTCCATTACTAATAGGACACAGAGCAACAGTAATTTCCTTACTTCAAATTATTACGATTTAACCACATTTATCTTACAATTAGTCCAATTGGTAATAACAACGAAGAAACAGAAGGTTAAAGTCAATACTTTATTTTCGTTTTTCTTGAATAATTTCGTATCCTCTTACATTATGGACATGAAAATTGGTACATTAACATTTTCTGAGACGTTAAATATTAATTTGGGATTAAATTTGATTTATCGGCCTAACATGATCTCGTTTTTGTTTTATTTTCAAACCCTACTTTTTCAAAATCTCCACATATAAGTTTTAAAGTTGTAGATATCAAAGACTATATATTTGGAAAGGAAATATATGTACTCCTGGAATTAACAAAAGTATATGTGGTGTTCCTTTAAGAAAAATTATTTTTATGTCAATAACTACTAAAATATTGCTTTAAGGGAAACTGATTTATTCCATCAAATTCTACATAAACAGTTTCTTTGGAAATGTTTTCACAGGAAGGAAACTTTTTTAATGAAAAAAAGTTATGACGATTTTTCGAAATTGCACAAAATTAACCTTTAGACACTGATGTCGTTTTTCTTCTATCTCTGCTTTCCCGTTAAGTGTCCAATTTGGCATACCCTGTACAAATGTGGCTTTGCATTTTCTGGTTGCAAATGGCCAAATTCCTAACATTTCATCAAAATACGCTTTTCTATGAAAATCCAAATGTGGACAAGCAACTGCCACCCAAATATTGTCTTTGTAATATATCCCTTAAGCCTTGTTTTCGTAGAGACACAACATGATGGCCGACTTGTCAGTTGTAATGTAAACGAAATAGTAATTTCGTCTTGTCGGGACAGTAAGACGACATGTTAGTGTCGGATAAGCCCTGTTTTCGTAAGGACACAACATGTCGGCCTACATATCGGTTATAACGTAAACGAAATTTATTTCTTGTCGGGACAGTAGACTGACATGTTGGTGTCGGATACAAAAATCATCCGCACATGTCGGATTGCCGTTCATTTGTCCCTACGTAAACAGTCGTTGGTTTATGTTATAATTCTACGAAACATCGCACCTTTAAAAATAGAGTGGCACAACGTAAAATGTGAATATTTTAAATTTAATATTAATCATAAAATGTCATAAAAAGGTGCTCTCTATCAATTGCCGCTTGACCTAACAAGGAACATTATTATTTGAATTATCACTAGTCATAATTAGGCACTTTAGTGATAAAGGTGCGATATATTTATAGTTTGCAATAAATATTGTTTAACGTAGAAGTAGGATTGCCAACTCTGTCAGCTCATTTTACCGTATCAGCAACCCAAAAGTACCGTATTTGTAGCAAAATTACCTTACATTTTTTATTAAATGCTATCATCAGAATTTAATTTTTCTTTTACACAGGCATTACCTAAAGTTGAACTGAAATAAGAAGTAACATTAGAACTATCACTAGGACTAATACTGGCGATTTTTGAAAAAAATGTTTAACGTGTCGGATGCCATGTTGCTTGATCAGGTTGCAGCAACACGGCATTCGAAGCTAATGTGTAAGCTTGCGAGATGCCCGGAATTAAATGTGATGGATTTTTTTCTTCTGGAGTTACGCAAAATCTTTAAAATCCGTGCAAAAAAAAGACTCCTCACTTTAGAGATCGATATCTTCATAACCACTCAATGAAATAAATTGCTGTAAAGTTTGTTTTAATCAGTAAACATTTTCTGCATGATATGCTAATAATAAACATATATTAAATTGTTGGTTCTTTTATTGCGAGTTAAGTGAAAAAAGATCTTGATTTTTTAGAGTACTTAATATATTGATCCCCAAAGTGAGGGGCCTTGACTTTTTGCACGAACTTTAGTGTATAGTGAGAGAAATAAAGAAATGTGGAAAATCGAATATCTCACGAATTGCATTTATGAAGTAAAAATTCCTTTGAAAGTGCAAGGCAAAACCTGAACAATATAGTTGAAAACAAAGGAGGATATTTTGAGCAAACTTAGTTTCTAGTTAGTAATTTTCATTAGTATAAAATAAAAAAAATACCTCTAAAAATATCTAAAAAATGACGCTTATATGCAAAATTACAGCGATTCATAATAAAAGATTGCTTACTGTAATTCATTAAGCAGCAGTACTCAAACTTTGGAACAGTTTACTGGAACTATATCGTATCATATTTTTATAAGGGCAAACAATGGGAGATTGTGTTATAAATATTTTTTATTTCGAAAAAGGAGTTAAATTTTTTTTAATTATATTTTTTCTACTCATACCCGACACAGCGTGTATATTATTATTATCGTATATACAGGTTTTTTCAACGAAAATTAAGGGTTATCTTTCATATAACTTTTTGTTCAAAACCTCTCCTATTCCAAGTTCAGCCCTTAATTTTCGCTGAAACATCACTTTCGTATCAATTTAGAAACACCTGTATACAGGGTGTTCCCGTGACTCGGGGCATAAAATTAACCACATATACTAGAGCAAAAATGATGATGATTCGTGAAAAAAAATTATTATAAAAGTCTTCAAATGGCCAAGATATGGGCCATCAAAGTTCAGAAATTTTAACACATTTTTCTAAATATTTTCAAAACCATTAATGGTAGAGGGTTGAAATTTGGTACAGAGTAAACAAACATCATGCAAAATCATTGAACCAATTTTGACTTTGGCCGGATGACGGCAACCATGTTATACAGGGTGTTCCTAAAATTTGTTTGCTCAGAACTTTTTTGTTTGTTCGTAACCCTACATTTATTTTTGTAGTTTTTAATAGAAAATTTATTTTTGAAACTTTTTTCACTCTTTGAAAATTTTGATAACATTGACTATTTTCGAGTTATACGCGAAACTGTTAAGCTTTGATTTCAATCGTAACAAATAAAACATATTCCGCAAGATCTGAGAAGGCGATGACAATTGAAAAACGAACTGATCTAATAACCATTATTTGCATAAATTTCTCAGTGTAGATTTAGTTAAATCCAGTGTTAATTTATTTTAATTGAATAAAAGAATGTAATTTCCAAAACAATAAATTTAATTTTCGCGGTAACAACAAACAAGAACATAATAAAAATTCTAACAAAAATATGAACAAGAACAATAAAATTATAAACAAATGGTAATAAATAAAACAGAACAAAAAAAAATACTAAAGCAGATGTTCAAAAACACTCCCGCCGGCTTCAATGCACGCCTGATATCGCCGTCTTAAATTAAAGCGCACTCTGCTGAGGACGTTGATTTCAGTTCGAAGTTGATCAAATGAATCAACAATTCGTAACCTCAGTTGATCAACTGAAGTTATTTCAACGCAGTACACAAGCGATTTAATGCGTCCCCATAAATAAAAATCTAGAGGTGTAAGATCCGGCGATCGGGGGGGCCAACTTATCGGTGCATCCACTCCTCGTCCAATCCACCGTTCCGGAAACCGTTCACATAGAAATTCTTGGACAGCATGTGTACTATGCGCAGGAGCACCATCATGCATATACCACATTTCTTGTCTTGTGTTTAAAGGAACGTCATCTAAAAAATCATTTAATTGCTCTAAATATGGTATAAGTATGTATGGCCATCCAGCCTTGACGGCAAGAAAACGGGTCCTATAATGACATCGCCCACAATGCCAGCCCAAACGTTAAGAGAAAACCTCCATTGCGATTTCCAAGCTTTCTTAAATCTTGGATTTTCGTCCGCCCAACTATGTGAATTTCTCAAATTGATGATTCCATTTTTAGAAAATGTCGATTCATCTGCAAAAAGTATTTTTTCTAAAAATTGATCATCAATTTGGATTTTGTGCTGCATTATTTGACAATATTGCAGTCGTAGTGGGTAATCAGCCTGTCGAACTTCCTGAACTTTATAACTATGATATGGATAAAGCTGTTGCTCGTGAAGAACACGCCAGATAGTTGTTTTTACGTTAAAAAATGCCTCGCCATATCCAAAGTACTAGCTGTAGGATTTTCTTGTACGTAGTCTAGAATATCTTCTTCTAGTTCGGTTGTTCGGACTGATCTGACTTTACCGTTGTTACTAAAATTCGGCTTAAACGTCCCATTTTCCCTTAAACGGGTTTCAATTCTTAAAAATGTTTTTCGATTGGGCGCTCTGCGGTTCGGAAATTTCTCCCGATAACGGTTAGCGGCTGCTACGGCGTTTCCATGACATTCTCCCAATGTCAAAATCATGTCAGTTTGTTCACTAAATGTGTAATTGTCCATTTTGAACACGCAAAATTAATAAAAACTTCATTAACAAACAACTTTATGTTTAAACTACATAAGCAAGTTGACGGCTCAATTTGTTTTTTTTTTAATTGCCATGGCCAACTTTTTCGAAAATTATTGTGTTTAGTGTTACCATTGAAATCGAAGCTTAATATTTTCGCGTTTAACTCGCAAACGGTTAATGTTATCAACATTTTCAAAGAGTGAAAAAAGTTTCGAAAATAAATTTTCTATTAAGAACTACAAAAATAAATGTAGGGTTACGAACAAACAAAAAAGTTCTGAGCAAACAAATTTTAGGAACACCCTGTATAACATGGTTGCCGTCATCCGGCCAAAGTCAAAATTGGTTCAATGATTTTGCATGATGTTTGTTTACTCTGTACCAAATTTCAACCCTCTACCATTAATGGTTTTGAAAATATTTAGAAAAATGTGTTAAAATTTCTGAACTTTGATGGCCCATATCTTGGCCATTTGAAGACTTTTATAATAATTATTTTTCACGAATCATCATCATTTTTGCTCTAGTATATGTGGTTAATTTTATGCCCCGAGTCACGGGAACACCCTGTATATAATAATATTTATTTTAAATTGATTATTCTCAACCTAAATATCACCCAACACAACCTTTGGGAATGATATTAGAAATGATACCAACCCAACCCAAGTTCAAAAGCAGGTTGCTTTTGTTTTTAAGTTGTAGTCGTCGAAAACTCAAATTTTATTTTTTTTATTTATAAAAATAGTACGTTAATCCCATCTTAAGACACCTTTTTGATAAGAATAACTTTTGATATTGTTCCGATGAGTTGGGTTGGTATTAAATGATATTTGATATATCACCCACACACAACCTACTCCAACCTTTGGAAATGATAGAAGTGATACCAACCCAACCAAGGGATTTCAACTTTTTTATTTTATTTCGTAAAATATTCGTATTTCATTTATTTTAGATTAGATCATTCATTAAAGAGCTATATGCGGCTTTCACACGTCTTTTCAAAAAATTCTAAGATTCTATCTTTTACGTTTTCGGTTTGAATTTGTTTGAGCTTTTACTAATTCTATTGCAAGACTTCCCACCATTATCACAATAGCTGATACTGCTTGTTCAACTTGATCGTCTGCATTTTGATGCGAACTGCAAATTTAGATTTTTCAGACCGTTTCCACGACATGTCGGTTGCCGACAACCAGCTACACAAAAACGTACCTTTACTCTTACAAGGTCTATAAGGCAGTTCTTGTACGGAAGTTACATAAAAGCTTCGTTTAGTTTTGGTTATATAGAACCATTTTTCGTCAATATGTATAATATCGTATGTATAATAACTCAGCAAATTTTCGAAATACGCTGACATAATAAAAACTTTCAATAAAATTCAATTCGTCCCTTTTTATTTTCTTCAGTTAACAATGGTTTAACAAAACTAATGATTCATTTTATTTGCTTTCCTATCTTTAATCTCTCATTCAATATAATTTTTGACACCTTACATACATAAGCTATGTTTGCAATTTGAATAACTATAATCTTTGACTTTCCGTCTACATCTTTTTCTCAAGGAATCAATATTAATGTCAGAATTGTTGTTTTGACAACCTTTATCGTTGAATATCTGCAAAAAAAAAACTTGCATTCGGCGACATATATCGCGCCTAGTTTATATTTTCCTCGAATGACATTTTATAAATATAATATTTTTTAATGATAAATAATGTAAGTGCAATAGCTATGTCGGTTTTGGTCTTGGTAGATTTAAATGACAAATACATTAAACTACAATACAGTTACATTAAACTAAATGTGGAAACTATTATCGGACAGAAGAAGTATTATTTTTAATTTTTGAGAAGTACTTTTCAGTTTTTAACTATTTTTTAGTCTTAAGCTGGTATTAAAGAATAATATGCAAATTATATCCATTCTTGGCCGGACTTTAAAAGTTTTATGTCTTAAAATATTCTTTCTATTATATTTAATTTTTTAAATACAAGCCCTTTTGACGAGAAATTTGCTAAATTTGACGTTTATATTTTAAACAAGATAATCAAAAGATTTAAATATTTGGGCTATAACTCCTCTGGGTACAACTTAGCATAGAGATAAGTAGCGATAAATAACGTTAATTTATTGTCTAGTCTATATCAATTCTTGTGAGTCAACTTGTTTTTATTTATTAATTTAAAAAAATTTTATTTAAAGGTTGTTGGAAAGTTGCGAGTAAACCCCACGATTGTCAACACAATAAATGCGTCTCAGACAACCGAAATTCTCAAGCATCCCCGCTCCCCATGACGAAATTCTGTTGCTGTTCCGGCGACATGTGCAACGAAAACTTCACCGCACTCCCAATCAACAACCAAAACATCATCATCGTAAACCCCCAACCTATAAAACCGATCGGTCGTCTATACTTAAAGCCACGCGGAATTTGGATGTTTTCCTTAATGTTCGTAGCGCTCTTAATTTTTAGCGCTGCTACGATCTTCTTATTCTGGGCTGCCAGAACAACTCCAAAAGCTGACGTGGAACTTGGCCAACATTCGCCGCCTTCTTCCCCGGAATTTTGTTTGGATAAATTGGTTTTAGTCAACAATATAGGGCAAGGTCGTTATGGAAGTGTTTGGAGAGGGGTCACTGAAGATCACGAAGTCGCCGTGAAAGTATTCCCAGCTCATCATCGCAATTATTTCGTGAATGAGCGGGAGATGTACAAAGAGGCTATGAGCCATGTGGCGTTGTTGAAGTGCTTGGGAGGAGGAGAACGCATCGCTCCGTGTGGATCTACCGACTACCTATTAATTTTAAGCTTGGAAAAGGAGTGCCTACAAGAATATCTTAAACGTAATACTCTCGACTTGAACACTTTATGCAAAATGAGCCTTTCAGTAGCTAAAGGACTCGCGCATTTACATTCAGATCTTTATAAATCTTGTATTGTACATAGAGATCTTAATTCGAGAAATATTTTGGTTAAATATGATTTATCTTGTTGTATTTGTGATTTAGGTAAAATTATTTTTTTTAATTAACTTTTAACCCTCCGTTAGGCGCGCATATATCCAGCAGATAAATGCATAAAATTCCTTCCCGTTTGTTTAGAGGTCGATATCTTTAGAACGGATGAACAAAAAAAAAATTGCAGCAATCTTTATTATAATTATTGACATTTGTGCTATACTACCGCAAATTTGAAAATTTTTGGCACCTCAGTTATTTTTTTGTAGCGAGTTAAACATACAAAAAACACCCGATTTTCGAGATTTCCGTACATACCGTCATTTTATGATTTTTTTCTCGAAAACTAGAACACGAAAAAAAATTGATATTTCAATAGTTACCCGTGCGACGATAGCAAAAAATCTCCCAGCAACAAACTTTTACCCGTATTTTCCTATCTATTTTACAAGCTGATATCTTCGTTGTTTTTAGAGATAGCGAAATAATATAGACACCACTAGAAAGTCCCATCTTTTCTTCATCTAAAACCACATTTTGTCCTGTTTATATTTCTGTATCCACCGTAGAAAAAAATAAAGAACACCACCGCGTTCCAAATACTCTGAGACCATATAGAATCTATAGGAATTTTTTTTTCTCTTTACACTTTACTCTTTACACAACGGGTCATATAAGAATGTTATGAGACTGTAAACAGTTGTTTACGGCAATCTTGCGCGGTTAATATGCTCTGCATATGGGACACATTTTATTTTTTTCATATTCTATAGTTTCGCGGTTTATGAGGATGCTGTTATTTAAAACGGCTGGACGGATTACAATGTATTTTACACTGAACTGTGCGTAATAAATGTGTATGTCGAATTTCGATAATAGTTTACCCGTGCGACGATAGCAACAAAGTTCCCAGCAACAAACTTTCCAGCAGCAAACTTTTACCCCTAATTTCCTATCTACTTTACAAGCCGATATCTTCGGTGCTTTTAGAGATAGCGAAATAATATAGACACCGCAGAAAAAAATAAGAACACCGCCGCGTTCCAAATACATCTCAAAATTGTCGAATTTTAAGCCCATGTGCAGCCGTTATGAAACCGAATTTTAAACAAGGCTTTATCAATTTAGCAAGAACACACCTTGGGCTATCTAAATCCAAGTTTTGTCCGTTCAATATGTAACCAGGTCTACCAAAATTTACAAGTTATATACAATCTTACATAGTAATCGGTGTATTCACTTTCTCTCGGATACTTTCTTACATAATACGAACAATACGGTGAAACCACATTTGACTTATAGGAAATTTTCTGCTCTTTACACTGGAACATAACTTTGCCCTGTGTGGTATATAATTTTCATACATCATAAGTTTGCACAATCATTTTCTACCCCAAAAACTGTGAAAACCACGCAAAATTGCCGTACACAACTGTTTATGGTCTCATAACTTTCTTTTATGACACGTATAAAACTCTGAGACCATATAGAACCTGTAGTAAATTTTCTGCTCTTTACATTGATATATAATGTTCATAGATCATAAGTTTGCACAATCAATTTCTACCCCAAAAGCTGCGAAAACCGCGCAAAATTGCCGTAAGCAACCGTTTACGGTCTCATAACTTTCTAATACGACACGTATAAAACTCTGAGACCATATAGAGCCTGTAGGAAATTTTCTGCTCTTTACACTGGTATATAATCTTCATAGGTCACAAATTTGTACAATCATTTTCTACCCCAAAAACTGCGAAAACCGCGCAAGATTGCCGTAAACAACCGTTTACGGTCTCCTGACTTTCTTATATGACACGTATAAAACTCTGAGACCATATAGAACCGGTAGGAAATTTTCTGCTCTTTACGCTGGTATATAATTTTCATAGGTCACAAGTTTGCATAATCATTTTCTACCCCAAAAACTGCGAAAACTGCGCAAGATTGCCGTAAACAATCGTTTACGGTCTCATAACTTTCTTATATGACACGTATAGAACTCTGAGACCATATAGAACCTGTAGAAAATTTTCTGCTCTTTACAGTGGTTTATAATTTTCATAGATCACAAGTTTGCCCAAGCATTTTCTACCCCAAAATCTGCGAAAACCGCGCAAGATTGCCGTAAACAACTGTTTACGGTCTCATAACTTTCTTATATAACCCGTATAGAACTCTGTGACCATATAGAACCTATAGGAAATTTTCTGCTCTTTACGCTGGTATATAATTTTCATAGGTCACAAATTTGCACAATCATTTTCTACCCCAAAACCTGTGAAAACCGCGCAAGATTGCCGTAAACAACTGTTTACGGTTTCATAACTTTCTTATATGACCCGTATTATACTCTGAGACCATATAGAACCTATAGGAAATTTTCTGCTCTTTACGGTGGTATATAATTTTCATAGGTCACAAGTTTGCATAATCATTTTCAACCCCAAAAACTGCGCAAGATTGCCGTAACAATCGTTTACGGTCTCATAACTTTCTTATATGACACGTATAGAACTCTGAGACCATATAGAACCAATAGAAAATTTTCTGCTCTTTACAGTGGTATATAATTTTCATAGATCACAAGTTTGCACAAGCATTTTCTACCCCAAAATTTGCGAAAACCGCGCAAGATTGCCGTAAACAACTGTTTACGGTCTCATAACTTTCTTATATGACCTGTATAAAACTCTGAGACCATATAGAACCTATCGGAAATGTTCTGCTCTTTACGCTGGTATATAATTTTCATAGGTCATAAGTTTACACAATCATTTTCTACCCCAAAAACTGTGAAAACCGCGCAAGATTGCCGTAAACAACCGTTTACGTTCTCATAACTTTCTTATATGACAGGTATAGAACTCTGAGACCATATAGAATCTGTAGAAAATTTTCTGCTCTTTACGCTGGTATATAATTTTCATAAGTCACAAGTTTGCATAATCATTTTCTACCCCAAAAACTGCGCAAGATTGCCGTAAACAACTGTTTATGGTCTCATAACTTTCTTATATGACACGTATAGAACTCTGAGACCATATAGAACCTGTAGAAAATTTTCTGCTCTGTACAGTGGTATATAATTTTCATAGATCACAAGTTTGCACAATCATTTTCTATCCCAAAAACTGCGAAAACCGCGCAAGATTGCCGTAAACAACTGTTTACGGTCTCATAACTTTCTTATATGACCCATACAAAACTCTGAGACCATATAGAACCTATAGGAAATGTTCTGCTCTTTACACTGATACATAATTTTCATAGGTCACAAATTTGCACAATCATTTTCCACCCCAAAAACTGCGAAAACTGCGCAAGATTGCCGTAAACAACTGTTCACGGTCTCATAACTTTCTTATATGACCCGTTGTGTAAAGAGTACAGTGTAAAGAGCAAAAAATTTCCTATAGGTTCTATATGGTGTCAGAGTTTTATACGGGTGTATTTGGAACGCGGTGGTGTTATTTTTTTTTTTTTTCCGCGGTGGATATAAATATAAACAGGACAAAACGTGGTTTTAGATGAAGAAAAGATGGGACTTTCTAGTGGTGTCTATATTATTTCGCTATCTCTAAAAACAACGAAGATATCAACTTGTAAAGTAGATTGGAAAATACGGGTAAAAGTTTGTTGCTGGGAGATTTATTGCTATCGTCGCACGGGTATTATATAACTATTATCGAAATTCGACATGTACATTTATTACGCACAATTCAGTGCAAAATACATTGTAATCCGTAGACTTGTTTTCGAAATAACAGCATCCTGTTAAGCCGCGAAAATCCGCGAAACTATACAGAATATGAAAAAACTAAAATGTGTCCCATATGCAGAATATACTAAGCTATCAACTGTTGAAATATAAAATTTTTTCGTGTTATAGTTTTCAAGTAAAAAATAATAAAGTGACGGTATGTACGGAAATCTCGAAAATCGGGTGTTTTTTTATGTTTAGGTCGCTATAAAAAATTTACAGGAAATTCATAAGGTACTGTGTTCTTTAACGTATATATTTGATAAATAATAAATCTACATTTGATCGACGTGACAACTCGAACTTAAACTTAAGACTTAACGTAACTAAACACTTATTCGCAACGTACGATTTTCGATCGATATTACAATCGTCTCTTTGGCGCGTCTATCCGTCGTCTGTAAGCAGATGAGTCTCGCCTGCCTTAAACTTAGGCACATGGCGATTTTACATAAAACTACCAACAAAAATAACTGAGGGGCCAAAAATTTTCAAATTTACGGTAGTGTACCACAATGTCCAATAATGCAAATTTTTTTGTTCATCCGTTTTAAAGATATCGACCTCTAAACAAACGGGAAGGAATTTTATGCATGTATCTGCTTTATGCTGGATACACGTGCGCCTAACGGAAAGTTAATTAATTTAATTAATTATTTTTTTAGGTTTGGCTGTCATTCCGCGCAAAACTGAAAATAAATCTTTAAGCGAAGCGGGAACTTTGCGCTACATGGCCCCTGAAGTTCTAGAAGGAGCGGTTAATTTAAGAGATTGCGAAAGCGCCCTAAAACAAATCGACGTTTACGCTTTGGGTTTGGTGTTGTGGGAGTTGGGGATAAGATGTACTGATATGCAATTAACTGAGCCCCCTCCATATAATCCTCCGTTTCATAAAGAAGCCGGGGATAACCCATCTCTTGAGCAAATGCAAGCTTTGGTTAGTCGAAGAAAAGCTCGACCATTATGGCCAACTTCATGGAAAGACACTGCATCGGCTAGATTGTTGTGTGAGACCGCTGAAGATTGCTGGGATCAAGATGCGGAAGCCCGTTTAACTTCGCTTTGCGTTGTGGAAAGATTTTTAGAGTTACCAGCGTTGAAAGGGAGGGTGTTGCACCCAATGAGGCCCCCTGTTAGTCCTACTCCGTTAATAAACAACAACCACCTTCATGAACACAGCATGAATTTATCTGTGGGAACTGTAGAAACGCTTCTTTCCCCATCAGAAGAAAATTTCAAAAACTCGAATCAATTAGTTGTTTGTTCCTCTCCAATTCAACCATACCAAGGAAGAAATCCTTGCATGGAAAGGAACTTATTAACAAGTTCAATAGATAGTCTACTCATTGATAAGTCATCAAAACATTGTACCAGTTCCGAATCTCAAAATTTAATTGCAAACGATTATTTAAATTACCAAGTGAACCATCGGGCTGCTCCAATCACTTACGTTCAAAACGCCGTTTATAGCACATCCGAGGAAAAAGTAAATATCCCGCAACAAAAAAAACTAAAATGGTCCAATTTAAGAAATTTATTCAAAAATAGAAGCGAAAAAAATCATTTTACAATTCGCAAAGACACTCAAGTAAAAGTAATCCCATCAAAATTAACAAATAGTTTCGGCCAAAGCGGCGTTACAACTTCCTTATTAAAACGAACGGACCCAAAACGGCCTTCCACTTTACCACTACAACACAACACCGATACCAAAAGTAATCAATCGGGAATTCGACAAGTTTTAAAATGCCGTAAAAATAGTTTAACGAAACAACGTTCGTTGGAACAATTCTCGGAAGTTTTTACGTCCATGTCGGATCTGTCGCGACTGAAAGATCCCGCTCAAAGAATTAAAACTCCGGGTGATGTACCCCCTTCAGTTCGTCGAACGAGAGGAAAAGCGGCCAAAGAATCGGCGCGATTTTCGTTGTACGACGACCGAATGATGAGTCAAGGACAATGGGGCAGCGCGCCAAATTTGGAACCGGAAGAACAAGCTAAACCGTTACAACAAATCAGTGATATATACGATAGAGATAGCGTGAGTAGTTTTTAAAAAAATTAAATTATAAAGATGTACTTAAAAAAATGAGAGTTAGGTAAGATTATGGCTTAGATTGTGTAAGTGATGGCGTTTACCAAAGATTGTCTTTTTTATTTTATTTTTTAATTTATTTGATTTAACCCTCGCAGTACTGACGTTTCGCCAACCGTTGCGGACGGTGCCTGGGTCAACCGAGACCCGAACAGTTTTTGTTTACGTAGAATATAAAAAATGAAGCTTTTGCCATTATGATTTTGACTTATTTTATTTTAAAGGTGAACTATTATTAGGGATATAAAATAATACATAAAAATAAAATTTTAAAAAAATTACATAAAAAATATTTATTCTAAATCATTACAATTTGTACACAAAATATTTTTTGTACATGTTGAATGTATATTACATACATATTTATGACAAACATCACATTTTGATTTATATTTATTGTCATTTCCAATACACAAGCTCAAGATGTCTTGAGCGTTTTTCTAATGTTGTACTCATTTGTTTATTTATTTTTCGGCCTGTACTTTCGATGGCGTCCACAATGTGTCTCGAAAATACTACTGCATTGGTTTCAAATGCTCTAGCTCTAGAATCTATGTTTGCAGCAACTAACTGTTCAGACAAATTTTCTATAAATTGTTTTCTTCTTGATTTTATGTTACCAGTTGCCCAATCCGGATTTTTGAGTTGCCATAGTACAAATGCATTATAGGCTGCAATATCTATATAATGTAAAAAAAGCGACAGAGGCCAACGTCGTGTACATCTCCGGCAAGTGTATTCTCTTAGAATTTTATCTAAAACATCCACTCCACTTTTTGTTGAATTGTAATAATTGATAATATTAGGTTTGTAATTATTATTTTCGTCAGAAATAGCATGTTCTCGATGAACGCTCGAAAGTAAAACTACGCATTTTCTTGGTTTTGGGATATACAACACAAGTGTTAGATTTTCAGAAAATATAAAATCGGAAGAGAATTGAGCTCTTCCGGATATTGTTATCAAAGATTTTGGTAAATCCTTTCTATTTTTCCGCATTGTTCCCACTATAAATATGTTATCTTTGAGTAAATCCTCTGCAAGTGAGATATCCGTAAAAAAATTGTCGGTTGTGATAGTTCGATTAGATCCCTTCCAAAACTCTGAAAGAACTCTAACTACTCGTTGTCCTTGTCCTTTCTCCGGTGTGTTTCCGCATTTTCCTAAATACACTTCAAAATTACAACAATAATATGTAGTAGCGTCACATAGGGCCCATAATTTCAGCCCATATTTCCCCGGCTTGCTCGGCATATACACCTTGAATGGACATCTTCCTCGAAATGTTACTAATTGTTCATCAATAGTGCTTACATTAGACGCTCGGTAATTATCTCTGCAATTTCTTGTTAAAATATTTGTAATGGTTCTGAAAGCTGCCAACTTATCGGTCATTTTTCTTTCTTCTCGTGTCTGAAAGTCGTCAAAACGCAAAAATCGTAAAATGTTTGTAAATCTATCACGAGACATAGATGCTCGATAAATTTGTCGACTATAAGCAATCTTTTTCTTCCATAGATCTTTTTTACTTTCACGTGATTCCCGAAAACGGCCAGTAATTAGTAAAATCCCAAAAAATGCCTTCAATTCAACACGGTCTACCAGCTTCCATATATTATTTGAAAACATTTCATAATATTTAACCGCTTTTTCATTTGTATAAGTAATTATAATGTCCATGATTTCATCATTTATAAATAAATCAAAACATTGTTCCATGGTTTCTACAACCTCAGAATTTGCTGTGAGTGTAGCATCATATTTACTAAATTCTGCATCTCTGTTTGTGGGGGAAATATATCTCCATGTTCGTCCATAAACATTTTGATCTTTACAGTGTGACATATTATTACTATTTTCACCACTAAACTCATCACTTTCATAATCCTCTTCTTCTGGTACTACATCACTAAAAGTCAATGACGCACATTCATCATCAGAAGACACTTCATTGTTATAATCATCATTATTATTTACAAAATTAGCAAACATTTTATTTTTCGATGTAGATCGTTGCTCTAAAATACACCTTCTGTGAACTAAATCAAGAATTTAATGGCAATTGTATTGTCGCTATAGCCTCTTACACAGACAGACGCCTGGCGCTGTAAAGAAACGGTCGAGACATATTTTTTCGTCGTTTTTTCGTCGGGACGTCCGTTTGACGCCGATCTAACTTAACGCACTCCTTGAGTAACGACAAATCTATTTATTACAATTTCTCGCAAAAATTTATTTGGGTCCAAATAGACCCAGGCACCGGAATACAAGGGTTAAGTTGAACAAAGTGAACAGGATGTATTCTTAAACCAAAAATGATTTTATTGTAGGATTTTTTTTATTTTGTTAGGAATTTGTAAATATTTTAATTATTTATACAAATCATAATATATATTAAAAATATTATATCAAATCATAATTATATATATAAATAAATAAATATTGTATTTATGAACAATAATGGCAATTAATAGATAAAATTGTTTGGAAATATATGTATTCAAATAAAACGGATTTTTGGCTTTTATTCAGTATAGGTGTTCAAGATCCTATCTTGGAAATTAATATCAAAAACCACAAAGGCCAAAATTGAAAATATCGAAACAAAAAATAAAAAGTTTAATTATCTTGATTTTCATTGTAAGTGGTGCATTAAGGCATTATAACCACTTTTTTACAGGGAATTTGATAATGTAAAAAAATGTTTCGCTTTAACTGTATATACGGAAACAATTAGTGATTTGTAGCTAATTTTTTTGATTACGGTCTGGTTATTTTCTGTTTAAATATTTATAGGGTTAGTACCACAGTCAAAAAGTGTCAATTAATATGTGTCCGAAAATCAACCGTTTTCTAAATATCCAATTGGATATCCATAGGTTTTACAGCTAGACATCACTAAGATATATTAAAACTAAATTGTACACTTGGTACCCTGGACGAAATTACATAAATGACATAATAATAACAGTTACAAGAGAGATAATTAAGTTAAAACCCTATCGGTGTCATGGTCCCACCCAATATTCCCCAATAGTTCCCAATATTAAAGTGAATAGAACTTTTAATTTGTATTTAAAACGGTTTAAATTAAGTTGCTTAATTTCCATGAATAGGTGATCAAACAAACGAATCATTATACACTGAGGGCTACTCTGCATGGGACTCAGCTGGCATTTTGGCAAATACAGGTTGTTAACCTGTCTCGTAGGATATCAAGTGATGATATCGTCAGTTTTGGTGAAATTTCTCAAGTTTTACGTTACATATAAACAGTTACTCCGAAAAGTCGGTCTGACAATCTTCTTCTGCGCAACAAAAAACCTGCTGCGAGGTCGAAGAGCTTCCCCGACAGACTATACCATAGTTAAGATGAGAATAAACCAAACCATAGTAAATCGTATTAATAATCTCAATATCAAGTACCTGCCAAAGCCTGAAAATAGAAAGGAGAATGAGGAGGGTTTGCTTGATAAAACCCGAGTGTGTTCATTCCAGCAAGCGGATGCATCAAGATGAAAACCAAGAAACTTAACACTCTCAGCCGGTCTGATCGAATGCAATTGAGTTTTATCACAGTTCAAAATCAAACCGTCCAAATTGCACCAGCGTGGTTTTTCTTCTGTTACGCTAGAAATGTTAGCAGAGAGATGCAGTATCGACTTCGCCTTCACTGCGATGGAGTACAAAATGAATAACAATGGCCCCAATATACTACCTTGGGGAACACCAAATCGAATTGGAAGAAGTCACGACTTACCAGTGCTGCCATTCCATGTCCACCCTACCAGCCTATCATTCAGATAGCTCCAAATCCAAGCCAAAGCAGACCCCCTAATGCCATAGCGACTTAATTTTTGTTGAAGGAGTTCATGATGAAGGGTTGAAAGGCTCTAGACAAGTCAAAAAATAAACCACAACAGGACATACCCACATCTAAGCCCTCTACAACTGATGAGTGAAAATCCAAAATAGCATCCTGAATTGACTTATCACCCCTGAAACCAAATTGGTGCTTGTTAATCAAATTAAATATCAACACAAACTCTTTTAAACGTTTAAAGAATGTTCTTTCAAAAACTTTTGAAATTGCGGGAAGAATGGCAACCGACCTATCGTTTGAGAATAACAATGGGTATTATTATATCTTCAATTCATTCGGAAACACCCCGTTTACGAACGATTCATTGATCATAGTCGTTAAAATATCATCAATAGCAGGTGACACCTTGGTTAACAAGGAGCACGGAATGTCATCACAGCCCATGAAATCTTTATCATAAATTGACTTGATTATATCAGCAACTTCAGAATTTGTTACTGGAGCCAAGAACATTGATCCGAGACCACATTACCACTCTCGTCCTCGAAGATTTTGATTGGTATGTCTATTTTTGCTAAGAGAAAACTCTTCTCGAGCTAAAGTCCACGCCACTGCAGACTTATTGCAAAATATTCTGCAAAACACTGTCGTCTCTTGAGAATATCTTGATGACCAGTGTATTGAACGGTTGAAGTGATCATAACTCTATCGATCATCTTTGGGACCAACTTCAGAGACTCATTCGTCGTTGTCCTGTCCTATCGCTCTTCATATTAGCTCCCGCCCATCCGGTGATTGTAGGCAAAACCACTACTCATCCGTACAAAGGAGTTTTCTCCATTGCTCGATCTTCCAATTCACATATAAACGAGCAGATTGAAGACGTGCTCCTCGATATCTGGAAATTTGGCAGCCTTCTTGCAGGCAGATCACTTCTAACAGGTTTTCAACGAATGGTTCTCTCATTGACATCAGCAACGTACATCATTTGAAGAAGACGCCAAGCTTTTTCAGTTGTCGTTCTACGATTGCTTAGAGTAAACGATCGTTAGATACTATTGCCACTCATCTTGTTCTCCCTGGCGATCGTTTTGGCGATTACTAAAAAAAATTTATAGACAACATTAGATATATATTGTTTCACTTATTTCCGTGAATTTACGTGACCGGAAGTTACTAAACACATATCTAAATTGTTTTATAAAGAAACTATGCAGTAGTGAAAAATTTGGTACCTATTTGGCAAATCCATACAAGGTGAAAGAAGATCTTTTGAGTGTAGTAGCATCATACCACTTCCGGTTATACCGGTAATGGCAGCATTAGTTGCTACATACATTAATCCTATGGAAGTTTGACACATTTTATTTTAGGGATAACAAATGAAATGTCGAATCTACTTCTGTTTGATATGCTATATCATCTTCCGTTCAAATACAAGTACAAGGTCACAGATGAAGTTAAGGTCCCGCTCATCACTTTTAATTTGATGTGATGTTGGAGACCATTATTCGTAGGTTTAAAGCTTACTCAAAAATAATTTCGTATGGTGCAACATAATGTACAGGATGGGCCAAATTAAATCCTTCTAAAGGGAAACTCCTCTTTCTATAAGAAATAGAAAACAATGATATAAGTGTCTGAGGTTTGATTTTTATAAAAAACTTAATGGTGGAAACGGCATATTGATAGCTTTTAAGGTTTCAGATATACAGGGCTGTTTTTCAAAAAAGTACAATTTCGAAAAGTCGTCATAACTTTATATAATAACGTATGAAATAACTTTATAACGTCATATCTTCGTTTCTGCGAAAACATTTTCGAAGCAACTTTTATGTAAAACATGATGGTTAATAATAGTATAAGTTAACTTTTCTTCAAAGCTATATTTTATTAGTTATTGATATAAATATGATATATTTTAAAAATGTCCAGTTTGGCCCATCCTGTACATATATTTTATTTTCATTAGAAGCCTTCATTTTTTTTTGATTTTCTTCCTCATCATTATTATATTCTTCCTCACATTCTTCATCATCTTCTTGACTTGATTTTCTTCTGGAGATTCGTCCAATATAATTAAATTTTTCGCTTCTTGATTCCAATATTTGACTTTTTGTTTGAACTTTTGTAATGGAAGTTTATGATTAATGGATTGGAATTGAGTAAGTCTTTTAAATAAATCGCGACTTGCTTGTTTTTCGCCTCTTTAGATAACTATCCAATTGGTAATAATGACCACTACAGTTCCATGAAAACCATATAAATGATGGTCGCGGATTCTTCCACAACATTTTCTGATTACTATTTTTTAGGCACAATAACGACAGAAATAGGGAGTAATTACTTATCTCAGGTTATTATTGCAACTTCTTCTTATAGCATGGCTTTCACCATCAAATCCCCATTTACAATGTAATGTAAAATTACATTTTATTTTTGATCGCAAATTTGAAGATTTCAATGTTTTTTCACAGAAGTTATTCAACTCGAACTCTGCAACTCAATGTCGCAAACTGTTTCAGTGATTTTTATTCCCTCTTGGTGACTATATGTGAAAACCAGGAATGTCAATGGATATGGACATGATGTCTCCATATTCATTGGCAGTCTATCGAAGCCTTATGTATTGGCTTGTAGTAAAATTAATGGGTGTTATTAAATTAAGACCTTCCTCGGCAGTCAATCGAGTTTGTTGTGGTTTTTCAGATTTCGACTTGAAAAGAAGTGAAACAATGTTTTACTGTATTATCTTTAAAAAGCACAAATATAAAAGCCGAAACACAGCTTGAAAATAGCGAAATGAAAATTATATGTTAAATAATCTTTGAGTGCCAATTTTTATCTTTTGGGCACTTAGCCGCAAGATTTCTTTTTTATGCTATGTACACCATACCTTTAGCAACAAAAAAGGTGGTAGCTACAATTGTTCTTATTTGTTCTTTCACAAGTTATTTAATTTAATGAACTAACAATATAAGTATTCATTAACGTTAATAGAAATGCTTGTTGTTTTGAATAGCACAAAATGAATACCTTTCTTTACTTTATAAGAAACCATCGACAAACAATTTTCAAGCAGTGGTATACCATCTTTTTTTATTATCCAACGTTGTACCACTTTGTAAAAAATTTCATCATACAAAATAAAGAAATTTTAATAGATATATATATATAGATATATATAATAGATAGATTAGAATAGAGATTAGAGTTGAGGATTGAGGATAGAGATTAAAATACAGTAGACTCGCGATAATGTGAACTTACGCTAGTGTGAACAACTCTATAACGTGAACGCCAAAATTTTTGTATATACTACTCTGTAACATGAATTCGTAATCTCGATAACGTGATTCATAATAGCGAAGTCAAACACGTTTTGTCTTGTTAGAAAAGTGATGGCTGCTGTGTAGTAGTGGAGACGAAATCGTCGTTTGTGAGTCTTAGTTTTCTTAAAAATGGTGAAAATAAAAAGTAAGTGTTGATCTCTCTGCGAAAAATCTAAAGTAATTGAAGAATATGAGAAAGGAGTAAGTGTTTCCGCGTTAGCTAGAAAGTACGGCATAGCAAAATCAACCGTGTGTTCAATAAAAAGTAAAAAATCAAAAATATTAGCAATGCTAGGTCAACTATTAAGATCAAGTCGAAAATACACATTGAAAAAAGCAGAATATCCAAAAATGGAGAAAGCGTTGTACAAATGGTTTCGTTGCCAGCGCGAGAGGCAAGCGCGTATTAATGGGAACTTAATGAAACAAAGAGCCATATATTATTTTAACAAATATTATACAGGAAGATTTAACGCTAGTGATGGTTGGTTTCAAAAGTTTAAAATGCGATATGGAGTAAGGCCGTTAAAGGTCTGTGGAGAAAAACTGTCATCTCAACCTGAACTTGTCCAGCCCTTTAAACGTAAATTGGAGAATAAGATTCATGAACTGAACCTATGTGACCATCAACTTTACAATGCTGATGAAACGGGTTTATACTGGCAACTGTTACCAGACAAAACTTACGTTTCTCTGGACGAGAAATCAGCTCCTGGTATGAAATCGGCAAAACAACGCATAACTTTTCTTGGAGGTGCAAATGCGTCTGGATCTCATAAATTACGACCTCTAGTAATTGGCAAAGCAAAAAATCCCAGATGTTTTAAAAATTTTAATAACCCAGTTATTTACACCAATACCAAAAATGCTTGGATGACGGCGGCAGTTTTTAAAACTTGGTTTTTTGACAATTTCGTTCCAGAGGTATAATGATTAGATGTGTTAGTGAAAAAAATATTCCTATAGTTGATCGAATTTTAGGTTAAAAGATATTTAAAAAATGAAAATCTTCCACAAAGGGCGTTACTCCTTTTAGATAATGCGCCTTCACATCCTTCCGAAGAAGAACTTTAAACTGAAGATGGAATGATATCTATCATGTTCTTATCACCAAACGTAACTGCTTTGATCCAGCCTATGGATCAAAACGTATTAAAAATCACGAAACTGCATTACAGAAATAGCTTGTTAAGTTTTATTTTGTGTCATAGTAAAGAAGAAGTTGAAAGTGCACTGAAAAAAATATCACTTAAGTTTGCTGTGGAAACTTTGGCAGCAGCATGGCAGAAATTAGAACCAACAATTTTACAAAAATGTTGGAAAAAAATAAGAAGTAATGAAGAGTATGATGATGAAGATGAACTACCGCTGTCAACTTTGTAAGAAATCTGGAGAAATGAAACGGAACACATCGTTCAAGACACCCTATCACTTCTACAAGAAATTCAACCTGTAAGTAGTGCACAATTTGGTTACACACTTTTCAGTTGAAATTATAATCTGTCGAAATAATTTTTAGGCCAACTACAATTTTAAAGATGTTGAGCTATGGACTAGCGACGTTTGTGAAATTCAAAACATTTCAGAAGAAGAAAATATAACTGAAGAAGAAGCCGATATTTTCGAAGAAGAAAACGATTCCAGAGTGGATACCACCCATACAATAACCCATGCTAACGCAATTAAGTGTTTAGAAACTGCAATACAATGGGCCGAAAACAATAATATCGATTTTAGTGAAATAATTGTTTTAAAACATATTCATGAAAAAGCTGTCCTAAGAAGCATTACAAGCAAGAAAGTACAAGCGAAGATAACTTCATATTTTTTACATAATATATAAATTTTGTTAAAAACTTATAAACAAAACTTTTAAAATTACGTCAACAATCATTATTAATTGTAAATTTGCAGTAATGTAAATAGAAGAAAAGACATTCTTTAAGGTGAACAAGTTCGGTAGCTTGAACAGGCACGGTTTTATTCTGTTCACGTTATCGCGAGTCCACTGTATATGTAACATTTAAAAAACAACAAAAAATTTTTCAAAAAATTGATTTTCGATCGGGTTTTGAGCGCGTTCAGACCACTGTGCGTCATCTTCTCTAATAGTACCACGAAGAACTCTAATAGTACCACGAAAAATCCAGATCATCAAGAATAGCCCTTGGGAGATTTGCGTTTTATAGGAACATAGTTCTGGATAGCAGTATGTAAATATTTACAAAATAAATTGACAGCAAGATATACATTACCCCCATTCAGAAGAGACTCCCAGTTAATTTAAAGATAATAATTAATTCACCAAAATGTGCTTAATGTCTTACAAGGAGACATCGCAATTGACTCTTCACCAATTTTGATGAATCTTTTTATGGTGAATCTATATTGACTATCTATCACTTTTATCAGAGCTTTTGATCCAATGCCTCTTTTAGGGGACGTAATTTATTTTTTAAGTTTCAACACGTTTAAAGTTCATTTTATATGTCGCAAGGAAAAACCGATTTTTAACGACTGCTTATAGCGCGGTGGTTGATCGCCGAGCTTTGGTTCCGAAGTGCTATGATCGAGACTCGAAATCGACTTATTTTTTATTTTATTTACTATTTTGCGAAGTATTTTTTTCAACTTATTACTTTTTTTATAGTCTATATTCATTTTTGTAAATCAATAATAAAATTCAAAATTGCAGTTTATATAAATAATCATTTTTTCCGCTGAAATAAAGGATGAAAAGTTGTACTGTTAGTTTTTTTGTAAGAAATGCGTATACGAACCAAACACATTTTCATATTTTATTTATTTTCGAAACTTTTAGTTTAAAAATGGTTTGTTAGGTATTGTAAAGCATCGTTTGCCAACATTTCGAATATTATTAAACACGGTATCAGCCACTACGAAAAACCAGCCATCAACCATTTCCAGACATGAAATAGATCAAGAACACGTTTACACGTTTGTGCAATCTTACGATCACATTATTTTTGTGTATTATTTATATAAACTACAATTTTGAATTTTATTATTGATTTATAAAAATGAATATAGACTATAAAAAAAGTAATAAGTTGAAAAACATATTTTTCAATACAATACAATACAATACAATTTATTGCCACCAAGATATACAATAAAAGAAAAAAAATGTACACATCATTCCTTAACATTGGTACAAGGTTAACAAAAGGTCGATTTATCGCCAGAGGCGATGTTTTCAAAACGACCCAATCAGCAATGTATGTTAAAAAAAATAAATTGATATGGCGAATATAAGTAAAAAAAAAATAAATTTATGTATAAAGTATTAGAAAAAGAGTACGCAAGAATAAGAAGGAAAGAGACTCGAATTAAACAAAAGAAAAATGATTGGAGAAGAAGAAATAAATCTGTCAGCTGAGAACGGAAAGAGAAGAGGCAGATTAAATCAGGAAACAGTCTGAGACAACTGTTGTGACAACAAGCGATCTTTAAGCGATGCTCTGAATACAGAAAAACTACGGGCTTCCCGCAACTCAGTGGGTAAGTTATTCCAGAGAGTTATAGCTTGCACTGTGTATGACCCATGATATATTTCGGTACGATGAATCGGAACATGAGTGAGACACCAGATTGTGCTCTAGTAGGAAGACCGCGAGAGGCCATGAACTCAAATGTAGTGAACAGATAGATTGGAGACTGAGAGGAAAGAATCTTGTATAAGGTAGTTAGTATACGGAAAGATCTACGGTTCTCAACGGTAAGCATTTTGAGGTGATTACGATAAGGTGTAACATGCTCACATTTTCTCAGATCGAAGATAAAGCGCACACAATTATTTTGTAACCTCTCTAATTTGTTACGAAGACCAATCGAAAGGTCCGGGTATACGGTATCGGCATAGTCCAAGTGGGGAAGAATTAAAGAGTAACAAAGGTTACGACGAACAGTAGGTGGAAGGAAACAACCAAGCTTGCGTAGGGAGTAGAAACAGAAATAGACCTTCCTACAGATAGACTGAATCTGGGGCTGCCAGGACAATGCAGAATCCATCATCACACCCAAGTTTTTAACAGTTCGAGAGAATTGTATAATATTACCGTCAAGTGACAAATAGGTATTGTTAAGGGAGTAAAATTATGTTACCAGAGGCCTTGATCCAAAAGCAATAGCCTGAGTCTTTGCCACATTTAAACCCAAGCCATGGCATCTAGACCAGTCCAGAACGCTAGCAAGATCCCTATTAAGCCGCATCACCGCTGCTGGAAGTGCATCCACAGCTGCAGTTGTATAAATTTGGAGGTCATCTGCATATAGGTGAAAGTTGCACTTAATTATTTTAGATATGGAGTTTATAAATACTGAAAATAGGAGTGGACCCAAGACACTGCCCTGGGGCACACCACAGTGGCTTGCAACTATAGACGAAGATGATGAGGAGTCACGTACACACAACGAACGATTAGAAAGGTACGATTGAAACCACGCGACACAGCTCGACGAAAAACCCACAGAAGAAAGAATTGCCACTAACAAACCATGATCAACAGAATCAAATGCCTTGCTGAAATCGAGCAAGACCAATAAGGTCAAACGCCGATCATCACAACCACGTCTAATATCATCAGTAATCTTGATGAGCGCCGATGTCGTGCTATGGCCTGGCCGAAAACCTGATTGAAAATCAGTGATAATTTTATGCTCATCAAAATACTGCTGCATCTGCATATATTTCGCAAAATACTAAATAAAATAAAGTCGATTTCGATCCTAGGACTTCGGGATCGAAACTCGGCGATCACCCACCACGCTATAAGGTCGCCGTTCAATCACGTGATGTTCGTAAAAGTGCATAAAAAATTTATATAGTTCCGCAGTTGGTTAAAAGAGATCGTGCTGAGCTCAATTCAGTTATTCATAGCGATGCTTTTTTATATCTTCTTACAATTAGAATAAGAATTATTTAATCTTATATTCCGGTTTAGTCGGTTTAGTCTTACGCGATCCTTATTCTCGACATTATTTGGTGTATTTTTTTTGGCGAAGTGTTCATATTATTATAGTCGTATATAACTCAAAATTTCCAAAAAAAAATTACCCCCATCAGATTTGGAATATTTCGATGTCACGATTCATAAGAATAATCGGTAGAGCTCGGCGGTGGACTACTAAAACTCCACTCAGAATTTCAAATTTCTAAAACAAATTTCTCAGCACATGTAGTCCAAAATAGTTATAATTTTTTTTTTGAAATTTGGAGTTCTGTTCGGATTTATACACCTTACCTCATATAGATATTATATATTTTAGTGTAATGAACCATCAATTATCGGTTGACAGGGAAAGTGTGAGTGACCCCAAAACAAAAATTACATGGTAATAGGATAGTAGATATACAATTTTTTTCTGAATGTTTGTTAGAGGTTCAATATGAGGATTTAAAAAAATTTACGTTTGGAAAACTAACTGTAGAAAACGAAAAGCGCGATGGATTATCGACTGATGTTATATTAACACGTTGAATGCCACCATATATTCGATAAATGGGGTCCCACTGGCCAATAGTTTTTTTATTTTAGAATCTTGTAATTATTGCTCTACAGATTCAGGAATTAACATAAATTATTATTATAATTTTTTTTTTTTGATATTTATTTTAAACTTTTATTTTATGGTGACACGTTGGTCTCGCGCGGCCTACAATAGACGTGTACATCTCGAGTAGCCATGTGAGTCCAATGTGTCATCACGTAATTCCTGTCTGAACTTGTAAAATCTCTCATACACGTGTTTACGGCGATCGAGTATTACTTTTCGAAAAGAAAGTTCTGAATCCGAGGACGATTATCGGTCTAAATCTAAACGGTTCAAAAAAAATAATTGTACACCATCTTCGCAAAAACCAGAACCGTCTATCTCACAAAAAATTATAGAAAGCCCCAATTACATGGATGAAATAATAGAAGAAGTTATAAGAAACATGCGTTATGACGACTTGGGTGATGAAGAAAATAATAATGATATTGAAAAAGAAGCAAATAACCAGAGTAATGAGTTTGAGTGGGCTCATGCAACTGGGAAAAATCTAAAAAACTTACAGTTTAGTGTCCCAAACTCTGGTTTTAGTATTGCTCTGTATGAACAATACGACAAACTGCCATATGATTTTTTCAAAGTTTTTGTGAATGACGACATCATAAGCTTAATCGTGAGTCAAAAAATCTTCTATTAAAATAACATAATAATAATATATATTTTAGGTAGAAGAAACAAACAGATACGCTGAACAGTGTAAACGAAGTAATATTCTACCAAACGCACGTATTCTGAAATGGACTCCCACAGACCCTACAGAAATAGAACATTTCATTGGTATTATTTTGTGGATGGGGTTGTGTTCTTTCCCAGAATTTTCTTCATACTGGTCAACGAAACGATTGTACAAAAATGCAATCCCAAGTGTAATGTCTAGAAATCGTTTTCTGTTACTTCTGAAAATGATACATTTTAGTAATAATGAGGAAATTAGTGATGATAAATTACACAAGATAACACCACTTGTGAAAAAGCTTCGGACATCATTTCAGTGCCAAATGACACCCTCCGAGTACGTTTGTATAGATGAGACTCTTGTACCTTTTAGAGGAAGACTGAAATTTCGTCAATATATATCCAATAAGCGACATAAGTTCGGAATCAAATTATTTATGCTGTGCCTAAAAGATGGGTACACATATGATTTCCAAGTATACTGCGGCAAACCGAAGGATGGTCATGTGTCAGTGCCTACAAAAGTTGTAATGGATTTGATGACAAATCTTTTAGACAGCGGACGTACTTTATGCACTGACAACTATTACACATCAGTGAGTTTAGCTAATGCACTATTATATAGAAAAACACATCTTATTGGAACATTACGATCTAATAAAAAATATAACCCCAAAAGGGTTGTAGATAGAAAGTTGAAAGTTGGAGAAGTAATAGCTGAAGAATGTAAGCAAGGAATAGTAGTTGAAAAATGGAGAGATAAAAGGGACGTATTAGTATTGAGCACTAGATATGGAAATGAAATGGTTACTTTAATCAAAAGAGGTAAAGAAATACAAAAGCCCAAAAATGTGGTTGAATACAATAAATATAAATCATATATTGATATATCTGATCAGTTAAAATCTTATAAAGGCAGGTACTTCGCCGTAGTATGAAATGGTATAGGAAATTGGCGTTCGAGTTATTAACTGGAAGTGCAATAGTAAATGCCTACATTGCGTATAAAGAAATAACCAATAATAAAATATCAATAACTGCGTTCAAAGAAGAAGTCATAAGTGGTCTGTTGAAAACAGCGAGACAGGAAGAAATATCTAAAAACATGACCGAAATAGAGCATAAATTAGAAGATGTTGGTCGTTCTAAAAGACGTCGGTGTGTAATATGCTACAAGAAAATTTCAAACGAATCTGGAAGAGAACAAGCATCGAGGAAAACTCCCCAAACCACGTTGAAATGTAGTGCTTGCGATCAATATTTTTGTTTGAACTGTTTTTTTGAAGCACATACAGCTTCTAAAATTTAGTATACACACACCATATTTTCTGTTTTTTTTAAGATTTATATCCATGTTTTCGAATGATATTTATGTTTTCTTATGGATCATATCTATGTTGTATTAATGTATTAAGAATTATATATTTTTTGTATTATTATAAAAGGTAAAATAAATAGATAGACTAGATAGATCTATTTATTTTTCTATTTCTATTTGTTTTTTTCTAACTTTATTGCATTATTTACATATTACAGTTCTCTATGCCACGTGGTGACATATTGGTCTCACAATAACAGGCCAATGACATAAATCATTTCTTTTGGCCGTCTACTCTGCTACCACATGTATTTCAATGCATTACGTGATACTACCTTGGTCACACACGGCCAAATGTAAAATTGTTTAATATGAGACCAGGGTGGACTCGCGCAGTCTCTACGTTCCAATACAACATGAGACCAACGCGATCTCATATGGCACTCAACGTGTTAACCTGTGAGGCATGTAACAAAAAACTCGTGTGTTCTACATTCAAAAAAAGAAACACTATCACCAAATGTGTCGTTGGTATGGGGTACTATTATGAATGGGGGTACTTATACACAAACCGACCACTTATTATGCACATTAGAAGTCCCCATGTTAACGAAGTATAAATTTTGTAAAATTCAACAAAAATTAAGTGCTTCATGGGAGGAACAGCTACGGGAACTGCTTCATGGGAGGAACAGGTACGTCAACAAGAGATATCGAACTCTATCGATCATGTTTTTTTTTTCAAAGACCACGTGGTGTGTTCTGAATCATGTAATGATAAAGGTAAAGTAAATCCTGACGTAATCCATCATTTGAAGTCAACAGGTATATTATACCACATTAGGGGTACGACAATACCAATAAAACGTTGTATTAGCTTTAGAACTTTTGTCTGAATGCAGGTGCAATGGAGAATTTATTGAAAAAATCTCATAAATTGGTAAATAATGAAACCAATAACAAGCCGCACTATACATGTCTCTGTTAGCAAAGCTTAACTGTGGATAAAGATTAAATTTAATACAAAGAGGTTATAATACAGGTATTTTTCTGCAACACGAAAATACGAGAATTATTGTTGTGATGTATACATAATTTAGTATACACATGAATTAATTTTTATTCTGCAGGTTATAGATGGCAAACGCATTGTCTACAGAAGGCTGGTGGTGGTCAGGTTGACAATTGGTTTCTTCAATATATTGATAAATATGAGAAGATTTGATGCCGAAAAACGTCAAGGAAAAAAAAAACCACCAGTTTCTTCTAAGTCTAAAAATAATGATTACGAGGTCAACAGGTATATTATACCACATTAGGGGTACGACAATACCAATAAAACGTTGTATTAGCTTTAGAACTTTTGTCTGAATGCAGGTGCAATGGAGAATTTATTGAAAAAATCTCATAAATTGGTAAATAATGAAACCAATAACAAAGCCGCACTATACATGTCCCTGTTAGCAAAGCTTAACTGTGGAAAAAGATTAAATTTAATACAAAGAGGTTATAATGCAGGTATTTTTCTGCAACACGAAAATACGAGAATTATTGTTGTGATGTATACATAATTTAGTATACACATGAATTAATTTTTATTCTGCAGGTTATAGATGGCAAACGCATTGTCTACAGAAGGCTGGTGGTGGTCAGGTTGACAATTGGTTTCTTCTGGAAAAACGTCAAGGAAAAAAAACCACCAGTTTCTTCTAAGTCTAAAAATAATGATTACGGTCTAAACGTTTTAAAGGCAAGCTTTCTCCAGCAGAGATAGCTTCGGAATCTAAAAGAATCTCAGTTTCGTTGCAGGTCTTGTATACTTATTTAAAAATTTTTTTTTTTAGGTAGGACTAGTATTATTGAAGTTCTTTTGTATTGTAGATTTTTTATTTAGTAAGTAGTATGTGTATTGTTAAGTATCGTTTTCTTAAGTCAACAGGTACTCGTCTCGAATTGATAATCAGTAAAGGTAGGTATGCGTCATAATGGTATTGTATTGTTGTTCAGTATTTTCATATATTGATATGTGACTAACTTAATTTTTTTAATAGGAACTAATACCTTAACAACTCTTTAGTACACGTAGCGCTAAATAGTATAATTACAACTGTAAGTATGTACGTAGCTGAATACATCATTTTTTCTTATGTACTACAAATAATAAGTTTTTTTCTGGTAGGACTAATAAACGTCGACGCAATCCTATCGATTGTACAAAAATAATTTGTTAGTATTATGTTTTTAGAATTTTAAATCAAATATATGTTTAATTTATGTAATACTTAGTTATCTTTTATCCTAAAATAAGATATATTTGTAATTATTAAGTTTCTGAAAAATATATATTTTATGGAAACCGATAAAACAGTTTTATACTTTTTTTCTTTTATTACCTGAGTATAGTCAGTTACAGTCGCACCTGTCAAATAATGTAATGAAATCTAATGAAATTGTTATATATGTGTGAATATAATTGACGAAATTTGGACGAGTTCCGACGCTTGCTGGAACAAAGCTAATATATTAATAAAACAAAATATAAATAATGGTGAAAATGAATTAAGAAGACTTGAAGAATTCTATTTTTGTGTCCACTTGAACAATAGTGGATGTATTGGATATTCATCATGAAACTGTTGAAATAATAAAGTAATATTTTATTTTCTAAATATTGCCATCTATAAGACGATTGCCAAAATACCAAAGTTAAGTTGTTCAGCAGATTCCCTTACATATTTCAATAATTACGTGAAAATTGCATGTTTTAACATAAAACACAATCCTGAGATAACAACAAATCTATTATACTTGCACAGACCCGGAATCTCTTCTTATATTCCATATCTAGTGAATGAAGCATTGTCACCTCATTTGAGTGCTTAATTTGTCACAAAAATCAGTTTTTATTAGGCCCTTTTTATGACAAAGTTTAGTAATTTATTATTGTTAATACACTCAGCAGCAGAAGTCTGCGTACAAAAAACTTGTAATACTTTAATTGAAAAAATAAGAGTCATAATCTAATGTGATAAACTTGATTTCTTTTTATTTTGTATATTAACTACATATAATTCTATTAACAAAATATGCTTCAACAAAACTGAAACAGTAGTTACAGAAAAAAATCAAAACTAAAAATTCTACAAATAACGGGTATGCAAAAATCTGCGTACAAGTCAGGACGGTATTTATAAAAAATTCATAAATGAGATCATTGTTTCTATATTAATATGAGGTCGGATAACCTTTACGTTTAATGACCTCCCTTAAACGTTTAGGCATGGAGTGCACTAATTTCTTCGTTTCGTCCGAACTGATTTTGGCCCATTCCTCAATCATAACATTTTTAACGTTTCCTTCGACGTTATGTTATGTTGCCGAATCCTGCGTTCCAGTAAATCCCAGAGGTGTTCGATGGGATTCAAGTCCGGCGATTGTGGAGGTGTTTTAAGTTGCTTTGGGGTATTGTATAGTAGCCAAAGCTTAGTGTTGTGGGCGCAATGTTTGGGGTCATTATCTTGTTGAAAAAAGTATTCGGGCCCCAAGCCCAAGTTTTCGATGCTGGGCTTCAAATTTTCTTTTAAAATGTCTATATACATTTTATGATCCATTGTCGATGTTATGAAAACCAACCTTCCCACCCCTTTGGTGCACATACACCCCCAAACCATAACTCCACCACCTCCGTGTTTTACAGTCGCTTTCAAATTTTCGGGATTAAGGGCAGTATTAGGTTTTCTCCATACAAGTTGTTTACCCTTAATGCCGAAAATGCAAAATTTGCTCTCATCTGTAAAGAGAACTTTCTCCCAGAATTCAATGGGCTTGTCTAAGAGTTTTTTTGCAAAGGCGATCCGCTTCTGACGATTGACCTCTGACACAAATGACTTTTTTCGTGCAACGCGACTGTGATAGTTAGCTTTTTTAACGTCCTTCTCACCGTATCTTTGCTGATAGTTTTATGAAATTCTTCTTGTACATTTTCTACTATTCTTTTTGCCGTCAGCCTACGTTCTTTTCTAACTTGCTGTACAATTTTTCGCTTCTCTCGGTTTGTTAAAAGGGGTGGTCTACCAGATCGCGGACGTGAGAGGTAATCTTCAGTGTCTTTATAATTATTAATTACTCTTTGAATGGAAGAGTGTGACCTGCCGACAGTTTCTCTTATTTTTCGAAAAGATTTTCCCTCTTTCCATAACTTTACAATAATTTTTCTCTCTCCCAATTCAATTTCCTTTCCTTTCGTGTCCATTCTAAGTTTTAGCTTCTAAGCCTCTGCTAATATAATTGACACCGATTATCTTTTATTTAAAGCGTACATCGCCAACTACGTATTTAAGTAAATAAGTATATTTTGGAGAAGGCGTCTTTATTTGTACGCAGATTTTTGCATACGCATTATTTGGAGAATTTTTAATTTTAATTTTTTTTGTAACTAATATTTCTGTTTTATTGATGTATATTTTGTTAATAGAATTATATGTAGTTAATACACAAAATAAAAAAAAATTGAAGTTTATCACATTAGATCATGACCCTTATTTTTTCAGTTAAAGTGTTAGAAGTTTTTTGTACGCAGACTTCTGCTGCTAAGTGTAACTTTACAATAATTTTTCTCTCTCCCAATTCAATTTCCTTTCCTTTCGTGTCCATTCTAACTTTTAGCTTCTAAGCCTCTGCTAATATAATTGACACCGATTATCTTTTATTTAAATCGGAAAGCGTACATCGCCAACTACATATTTAAGTAAATAAGTATATTTTGGAGAAGGCGTCTTTATTTGTACGCAGATTTTTGCATACGCATTATTTGGAAAGTTTTTAATTTTAATTTTTTTTGTAACTAATATTTCTGTTTTATTGATGCATATTTTGTTAATAGAATTATATGTAGTTAATACACAAAATAAAAAAAAATTGAAGTTTATCACATTAGATCATGACCCTTACTTTTTCAGTTAAAGTGTTAGAAGTTTTTTGTACGCAGACTTCTGCTGCTAAGTGTATAACAACTATTTTACAAAATAAATTATGTCATTCACTACTACAATATGTGTACTTCCATCCTATGTATTTAATTATTTGTAATAATTTGACATAAAGTCATAAGTAACCTCTATCGGCCTGTACGGGTCCATATAAAAATGGCCATTGAACGGCAACCATAAGAAGTCATTGAAAATCGATTTTTCCTTGCGACATATAAAATGAACTTTAAACGTGTTGAAACTTAAAAAATAAATTACGTCCCTTAGAAGGGGCATTGGATCAAAACCTCTGGTAAAAGTGATACATATTCAATATAGATTCACCATAAAAAAATTCATCAAAATTGGTAAAGAGTCAACTGCGATGTCTCCTTGTTAGTTAAAATACTCCACCTAAAATAATAACCATAATAATTACACTTACTGGTTTTACGATTGCTTTTAAATTTGGCATCTAAGGAAAAACAAAAGACTTGGCACATTGAGGTTTTTCATTTTAATAATTTAAAAAAAATCGATCGAGAGATGTAAAGTACTTTTTTTTAATTCTTATAGATTCCGAGAGAGTCTTCACTTTAAAAGTGATATTCTTATATTCTTAATCTTTATTAAACTCATAAACGAAACACAATTTTTTAAACAATAACTAGTTACAGTACATAATTCTCATATTTTTTATATTCATCCGAAGTAATACTGGCACGACTTTCCTTTAAAGCCTCCAAAACATCAGCTTCACTTGCTTCAGGTATTTGAATGCTATTCGGTGGCAACTCATCGATTTTACACGTCTTTATATCCTCCCAACCTCCATCTAAACTATTATTAGGCGTATACGGAACGTACGTTCCATCTTTTAATTTAATCCAAACGTGTATGTGTTGAATTCGTTCAATCGACTTAACCAGCGCATGGCCGATAAATCTTTCAATATCCGAGCCGGAATACCCCTCGGTTTGGTGCACTATAGTTTCAGATAAATGCTCAAATTTTTCCAGCGGGGTGTTACGACTAAATAATTTAAAAATTTCGTATCGTTCGTAGGGATTTGGTAACGGCACGAATAAGTGTCGTTGAAAACGTCTTTTAAAAGCAACGTCTAATTGCCAAGGACAATTTGTTGCGCATATTAAGTAGACGTGTGGAATTTCCGTGAAGGTGGAAAGTTGACATAAAAATTCTGTTTTTACTCTGTATAAAAAAAATTAATCATGATGAAGTAATTAAAAAATAATAAATTAGCACCGCCGAGAATGATCTGCTTCATTTTCCTTTCTGCTTCGGCACAAAGAATCGATTTCATCGATAAATAAAATCGTGGGCTCCCCGCTCGTTTTGATTTGGTTAAAAGTTTTTGCTATAAACCTAAAAAAAGATTAATATATATTTTTTATTTTATATTATTTGGAGTACTTTTCTGATTCCCCAACATAAGGTGACATAATATCACTGCTGGAAATTGATATTAATTTAGCACCAGCTTCCGCAGCGGTCGCTGAAACCAGCTTAGTTTTTCCAGTGCCTAAAACACTTTTTTTTAAGTTTTACGACTAAATCAAATCAAAAAATTAATAATAACCGGGTGGTCCGAAAAGTAATATACAATTTAACTTCAATCCTTTAAAAAGTTGCGGTTGCTTAAACGGTAATACCACATTGCTGATTAAAGCCGCTTTAATTTCTTGCAAACCCGCGATATTTTGAAATCCTTGTCCCAAAGTGTTAATCTCGCAATTTTTTAGATTCACTTGGTTTTTGTTCTCAACGGAAGTTGCTGTTGAAGGGATTTGAGCACAATTTTGGGTTTTCGGGGTGGATTTCTTTTTAATTATATCCTTTAATTGTGTTGTGTTTTGTTTGAGTTCTTGTAGAATTTTATTAAGAATTGAGACCTATTAAAAATATTATATAGAGGGACATTTACAACATACAGAGTAAACTAAAATATTAGTAAAAAGATTAAAAAATCTTGGGAATAATACATTGGGACTAATTACATTTTACATTCTATTTGATGACAACTGTCGTGGACTGTGTCTACACTGATTTTGGTAAAGCATTTGGTAAAATTCATTATCTGCTAAGTTGGTTTACCCCACAGCATTCAACAGAGACTTGTTTCTTATGTGGTTGATAGGACGCAACCGGTTAGTTTAAAACATCAAATAATAGTACGTGATATTCCATCGGAAAACGAAAACTCCGAACTTTCTGATGTTGATAATGAAGGTAAAGCCCGATTTATATTTGGCTGATGTGTTGTGGTGCCTTGTGCTGTATTTCATCAGCAACGATCCCAATGTCTGTCAGAAAATTAGAGTGGGAAGTGACGTATAAAGATAGATCAGACAAGTTTTGACCTGCTTTATCTTCAGCGAAATCTTCTACTATGTGTCCAATAGAGACAGTTCTGCAGTTCAGATAAAAGTATCAAATAATGGTACGCGATATTCCATCGGAAAATGAGGACTCTGAACTTTCTGATGCTGATAATGTAGGTAAAGCCGGATTTATATTTAGTTGATGTATACGAAAATGCTTGGATTTGTCATGAGATCAGCTGCTGATTTTGTTGACACTAATTGACTCTGATTATATTAATAGAAATTATACATTTAAGCCTTTAAATTATAGAATTTGGTGAAGAATTAAATAAGAAGTTATCAATGTTATCAAATAAAGTTATCACTAATATTTTAACACTAAACGTTAGTGTAGCGGTTGTACTGTATACAAAGATTTAAAATCTTGGGAATAGCAACCAATGAATAGGATAAGAAAACAACTTAAACACTAAAGAAACACTACACTGAAACACTACAATATTAAAATAGATGGGCAACGTTAAAAAAAATCTTAAAATTAAAGTTTCTTTAAATCGACTTACAATGGAAGTAAGAAAAAGGTTGACTTCAAAATTCGATAAAAATTAATTGGTAGTAAAAAAAAAGTTATTTTTTAAAAAATTAAAAAATCACATTTGCTTGACACATTAAAATCAATGTAGAAGACAGTAAAATGACAAGGTTAAAAATAGAATAATTTTTTTTTCAAAAACAAGAACAAGTCTGGTAAATTTTGTTTGAGAGGAACACTGGAGGGGCAGAAAGAAAAACAGGCGGTTCAAAAAGTTACGGACGTAACTCTCGTCGTGTAAAGTCAATGTTAATTATGAAACTGTAAATTGAACTTATCCCTTCTGTATCCGTTCTGAAATTCACTGAATTTGTGTCTTTATTAATGTAAACCATTTCTAGAAATAGACGTTTATTATAAACCGACTCTCTGTCTAAAATCTTAGCGTTGTCAAAATCAAAATGGTGACCTTCCTTAATATGATGTTAAACAAGAGCACTTCTATTCTCATTTCTACCCCTACAATCATTCCGATGTTGTTTAAATCTATTCCCGAAATACTGCGTTGTCTTACCAATGTACGTTCCTTCACAGTTAACGCAAAGAATAGAGTAAATGATGTTAGATTGTTGTAAGATAGGAACGCTGTCCTTGGTTTTTGAAAAAACTCTATTAAGAAGTGGTAAGTAATTATATTTAGCAAATTTAATATTGAACTGACCGAAAAAGGAGATGAACCCAGATATAAAGCCTTCGAAGAAGGGTATTTTTACATATTTAAGCTGTGTTGTCGCTTCAACATCAGACCTTTGGTCACCATCAAAAGGACTTATGGAAGTTACTAAAGAATGATTGAGAATTTCATTCAAAAGACTATTATATATAATAGTCTAAAATATTAAAATTTAAGAAAACAACAAGTTTGGCAACATTGGTTATCATAATTATTAATTAATTTTCATTGATTTACGGAAATCGATGTGACTCATCGATTTCCGTAAGTAGTTTGCGCATACGTTACAAATATTACGCCCGTACGCTGACGTGTGTTAGAGTGAAATAGCTTCTAATGAATATATCTGCTGTACAAATTAAATGAACACACCGAAAAAGTATGTCTTTTCTAATATCGATAACTGAACAAGCTTCTATACCGAAGGAAAAAACTAACCGCTAAACACTAGTTTCTAATTCTTGTTACTATAAAACGAATTATTATTGTTAATTATTATTTATAAAGTGTTGTAAAATGTTTTCACTGAAAGGAAAAGTGCTTAACAGAAAAGCAATAGTTATGTTGATGAACGTTCACAATTGCTTACGGAGAACCAATGAAGGTTTAAGTGAGACTATTCTTAACGAAGTAAGTATTTTCAATTTTATTATCCCAAATTTAAATCATATTTATTTAGAGAATTGCCGAGGCTTGTGGGGTATCAGTAACAACTGTATACCGTACAAAGATCCGGTTTCAAGAGGCAGAGAACCAAGGCTCTTCTATAACAACACCTCACAGGACAGTAAATCGACAAAAAACTAAATCAGCAGATGTGGATGATTTTGTGAAGGATTCCGTACGTCGCAAAACATATGATTGTCATATGATTTAATGTGGTAAAGGTTTATTATATGTTTCTTTTTATAGGTCTGCCTATTACATTGCACAGCCTTGTAAAAGATCTCCAAGATTATGGCATATATGAGTTCTCCACAATGAGCTTAAAGAGATCGCTACCAACAATAGGTTTTACCTATCAAATGGATGATCAAAGAAGAGGTTTGCTGGAACAGCCGCATATAGCAACCCTAAGAGCAATATATTTGCAAAAATTTATAGAAAATGAAGAGAAATTGCTGTTCGATCCTGTGTACGTCGATGAAACCTGGATTTTTGGAAAAGGCTCTCCACGAAAAAGTTGGCATGATGATGACAGTTTGGAGGAGGAAAAAGGTATGTGTAAGAATAAAATAATGTTTTTTATATTTTAACATGAATAATTTAAAGGTATATAATTCTTCATGCTGGAAACTCTCAAGGATTTATAAAGGGTGCAGAGCTAATGTTTTCTTCGACATGTAAAACAGCAGATTATCATAATATGAATGCTGACCTTTTTAAAAAGTGGTTTACAGAGCAGTTGCTTCCTAATTTAGAAAGGCCAAGTCTGATAATCCTTGATAATGCATCATATCATTCCAGATTGAAGGAAGAACTGCCCACCTTAACATGGTGCAAAAAAAGAATTAATTGAAAATATAGTATAATTATTTTATTAGTTAAAACTATTCCATTTGGTTTGGGCGAATAGCAAACAATATTATAACAAACATATTGGCAAAGATGGATATGGGGATGAAAAAGTTTTGTCAATGTGGAATGAAGCTTTATGTAAAAAGTTACAGCAGAAGATTAGGCACACAGAAGAAGAAATAGTAAGATGGTGGAATCGAGAACGAAAGAGTGAGGAGGAACCCCTTACGATAAAGTTAGAAGAGCACAGCAGCGATGAGGATGAGGAATCTGACAATTCATAGTACGTATACAGGGTGTCTCACGTAACTGGTTCATTAGAACTATTTTATGTTCCACTATTCGTAGAGGCTTGAAATTTTGGTAATATGGGTTGTTCATTTCGATCTATTAATCTAAAATATTTTCAAGATGGCCGCCACTTCCGGTCTACCGGAAGTAGACCTCAACTTCGTTATTTTAAATGGAATGCTATAGTTTTTATTACACCATTCAATTATAAATAAGAAAATATGTTGACTTTGATAACAGTTGATGGTGCCTACCGTTTTTTGTTTTCGAGTTATTTTGATTTTAAGTTTTTTTTGTCAAATATCACCATGGTCTTTAAGAGCACATATCTCAGCCAACGTTAATTCAAAAGCGTTTTGCATCGGTATGATAACTCTTCATATGCTGTCAAATAGATTGACACTTATTATATCAGTTTACCTTATACAGCGTGGTCAAAAATTGAATTACCATTTTGCTGTATTCAATCGCGGTAAAGTCGAAAATTTTAAATTGAACGCCCCATATCTATTTAGCCTATCAAAAAGGGAATTTAATTCTCTACAAATTATCTATAAACATTGCTATACCTATTAATTATAGTTTTCTTCATATGGAGTATTTTATCAATATCCTATATAAAATGCTGGAAGCCGATCGTGTTTTTATTAGAAGGCTGTGATATTTTCACAGTTTATACTTTAATTTATGTAAATTATCATTGGTATTATGTCTAAAAAGATCTATTATTGAATAAACTTTAGTTTGTTAGCTTTTATTTACAAAAATAACCAGCAGAAGAACGCATAAATGAAACAATGAAAAACAACAATATGGCGTAATATTCCACGTAATGATGGGCGAGAGATTCCTAGAGAGCTTAGTTTATTTATTAACTGTGTTTTCTTGGAAAATATTATTCATCTAAATCGACCGAAGCACCTCTTACCGAAGAATTTGGTAAAGCAATAAAATATCACAAAACATTGATTCCATTGTCTTAATCTGCTGGTGATAGAAATTTGTGGTTTCTTGTTATTTTGATCTTTCCAAAACTAAGAAACAGATCGTATCCAAAACTTTTTTACATCCGCCATGAATATAAAACGAATTTAAAATGTTGTTGTTGGAATAATTCGCCATGATATTCAAAGACATTAACAGAAGTAAATGATGACACAACTAAGTAATGACAATAATAACATAGATATGGATGAAAAACTGTCAAAACTCCATGACTCTTAGGTAAAATCAGAAGCTTTCCAACATTGCATACTTCCATTAATTTCCAAATATGAGGGCAACTAGAACAAATAGGCATTTATTTTTATAATTTTTAGTTTTTCATTCTTTTATGTTATTGATTTTAATTTTTGTCATTAAATTGTTGTTTTCCATTGTTTCATTTATTCGGTTTTCTTTTGTTAAGTTTGTTTCTTTTTTCCATCTTTTCAGTAATAGATAAATGTTTGTTGTTTTTGTACTTTATTTAAAGAATGGTATAAATTATTTTCGTTCTACCGGTTTCGATCTCGATCAGATCATCATCAGGAACTCCCGAGAAAAAAAAACGTTTTTCGAAGCTATTCAACAAACAATAACTAAAATTAATTTCTCATAGAATAGAAGAATTTCATGAAATGCTCTGATAACAACAATAGACGTGTTCTCGGGAGTTCCTGATGATGATCTGATCGAAATCGAAACCAGTAGAACAAAAATAATTTATACCATTCTTCAAATAAAGTACAAAAACAACAAACAATCCATAGTTTATTCAATCGCAGTTCATTGTAGAAATAATACTAATAATAATTTAAATAAATTAACCAAAAAACTGTCAAAATGTCATGGTCTTCTAACAAAAACACAAACGGTCTCTAGCACTTTTGTTTGATTTTGATAAATTCCTCAATAGCAAGAAAAATATAATAAATAGGTATAGGAATACTTATAGATAATTTGTAGAGAATTAAATTCCCGTTTAGATAGGCTAAAAAGATATGGGGCGTTCCATTTAAAATTTTCGACTTTCACGCAATTGAATACACAGAAACGGTAACTCAATTTTTGACCAGCCTGTACAAGATATACTGATACAGCAAGTGACAATCTATTCAACAGCATATGAAGAGTTATCGTACCAATGCAAAACGTTTTTGAATTAACGTTGGCTGAGATATGGGCTTGTAAAGAGCACGGTGATGTTGGACAAAAAACACTTAAAATCAAAATAATTCGAAAACAAAAAACGCCAGGTACCAATAACTGTTATGAAAGTAGCATTATATACATATAGCATTCCATTTAAAATAACGAAGTTCAGGTATATTTCCGGTAGACCGGAAGTGGTGGCCATCTTGAAAATATTTTAGATTAATAGATCGGAATGATCAACCCATGTTACCAAAATTTTAAGCCTCTACGAATAGTGTAACCCAAAAAAGTTCTAATGAACCAGTTACGTGAGACACCTGTATAATATAATATATAAATAATATATTTTTTACTTTTAACAGATTATTTTAAATAAATATTTTCAGAAAGCAATACGTTGTTTTTTATGTAAGATTTGTTATAATATTTAACGTACAATTAAAATAAAATCATTTTTATTTTTTTATAATTAACCTTTCGATACACGCACCGGACTCTCACCCCGGGTTCTGCACCCTCTATTGTTTAACAGAAAAGGCAACTTTTTTACCGACATAATTATGTCATTTTAGTGTCAAAAATTTCTTAGTGTACAACACAGTAAAATACGAATATGAATACGATAGCGAAGAAAAATACTCTTTGAAGGTGAAGACTGAAGCTTTTCAAAAAATTTTGCAGACGGTAAGATGTTTTTTTCCGTTCAAAATGGCTTCTTATCTGATTAGAAGAAACGAAGAAGATAATGAAAGCTGTAGAACATAAATGCCCCGAAAAATGTGCAGCGTATTCAACGCGGGCATTTATTTGCCAATCGCAAATTTTATGATAATAAAAAATTTTTTTAAATTATTGTCTTAAAAAGAATACAAATTAAAGTCCCTAGATTTATAAAGTATCGCGGCTTCCAGAAGACTGTTTCTAGAAGATACTGCTTCTAGAGGATTTAAAATACTTCCAGACGACTTACAATGCTTTCAGATAACTTGATATAGCATCTAGAAAACTTAAAATGTTTCCAGAAGACTTGATGTTGTTACCTCTAGATGATTTGATACTGTTTTAAGAAAACTTTATATTGCTTTCAGAAGACTTGAATTTCTAGACTGATATTTCTAGAAGACTTAAAATGATGAATTTACCGATGTCTTACAATGCATCCAGACGACTTACAATGCTTACAGATGACTTACAACGCTTTTAGAAGCCTTGATATTGCATCTAGAGGACTTGAAGTGTGTCCAGACGACCTACAATGCTTCCAAAGTACTTTATGTCGCTGTTAGAAGACTGAAGATGCTTCCAGAAGACTTGATATTGTATCTAAGAAACTTGATATGGTTTCCAGAATACTGCTTCCAGATGACTTACAATACTTCCAGACGACTTACAATGTTTCCAGAAGACCTTATACTTACTTTTAGAAGACTTGAAATACTTCAAAATTACTTGAAGTGCTTCCAAAAGACTGGATAGTACTTCCAGAAGACTTGATACTGCTTCTAGATGTTTTAAAATGCCTCCTAAAGCTTTGATACTGCCCCTATAAGACTTTATACTGCTTCTAGACGATTTCAAATGCTTTCAGAAGACTTGAGAAGTTTCCAAAAGACTTGATACTGCTTCTAGAAAATTTTAATAATTAAGAATCGATACTGCTTCTAGATATTTTAAAATGCTTTCAAAAGATTAGATATATCCCCTGTAAGACTTTATACTATTTCTGGAAGATTTGAAATGCTTTCAGAAGACTCGAGAAGATTCCAGAAGACTTGATACTGCTTCTAGATGTTTTAAAATGCTTCCTAAAGGCTTGATACTGTCCCTGTAAGACTTTATACTGCTTCCAGAAGATTTCAAATGCTTTCAGAAGACTTGAGAAGTTTCCAAAAGACTTGATACTGCTTCTAGAAGATTTTAATAATTAAGACATGATGCTGCTTCTAGATATTTTAAAATGCTTCCAAAAGATTAAATATAGCCCCTGTAAGACTTTATACTGTTTCTGGAAGATTTGAAATGCTTTCAGAAGACTCGAGAAGATTCCAGAAGACTTGATACTACTTCTAGAAGATTTAAAATGGTTACAAAAGTCTCGATATTGGCTCAGGTAGGCTTAATATTGCTTCTAGAAGATCTAAATTGCTTCCAAAACATTTGGAATGCTAACAAAAGATTTGATATTGCTGTCAGAATACTTAACATTGCGTCTATAAGGCTTGAAATGCGTCCAGAAAATTAATTTATTTGGTGCCAATCGTATTTTCATTGCAAATCTTTCTTAAAGCTCCCAAACTTCTAAACCATAAATCTTCTTTCATGAAATCCCGGCATGAACCCGGAATATACTGGGACTGGACTGAAACTGAAATGTACAAGTATCTTAAAATTGAGATACCATTCCTAAGATGACTAATTGTTTAATTGTTAAGATTTCAAGGCATTAAAGATGGTATTTGCACCTCCTAGCGGTCATCTCAGAATCCTGAAAATAATTTCCTGTATTTTCTCTTAGCCACTTTAGTCATAAAGTTTTTTTCCTGCAAGTCTGCTGTCAAATAATTTCCAGTATTTTCTCTTAGCCACGATTTTATGATTAATAAAATCTTTTCCTGCAAGTTTAACTATCGACTTACAGAGTCTTTTAGCAATTTGCAACCGCTGGTTCGGCGGACCGCAACCATTCAAGTTAACATTTTTTTTTAATATATCCGTTCTTGTCTACGAAAAAAGGATTTACTTTCGAAAATAAGTTTTGGTGGAAACAGCTAATAAAGGTAAATAGGTCATTTCGTCAGTTTCTAGTTAGTTAATCCCTTTTTTCTGTATTTGCCGATGTTGAAGGACGTCAAAGTATTATTTCAGATCAGAATGTTGTCGTTGTTAATGGCGTTAGTTGCTAGTTTCAGATTTCTAAATATATAATACTGTAGAAGTGAGTTTGTAAATATAATTATATTGGACATTTTATTACTGATTGCGCAAGTGAGGAATAATCTTGGGATTAAATGAGAACACAAGCTGAGTAACTCATCTCCACAGAGCTCGAAATCAAGTAGAGGATTATCAAAATTTATGTGGAAATACAGATAGCTCAAACGGTTCGTTATTTTAACTACACTGAGGTCACTCTGGAAGTGCTACCAATGAAACGGCAGATGAGCTAGTGCTAAAGCGTTTTTAGGACCAGAACCAGCAATTTGTGTAAGATTTACGATACCCAAATAGAGGATTCAAAGAATTCTGCAGCTAACTGATTTATCTTTAGATCGTCAGTGGTACATCTAACACAATCTTCGTAGCTTCATAAGCGCCGGTTTTTGAAAATAAGTATGGGTGCTGGATAGTGAAAAAACTGAATTGGGAAAAGATTCAAACGACGAATGACTGTTCTCAAAACAAAAGTGACATGAAAAACGTCCATGTATCTGGCGCCTATGGTTAATTTGCAATAGAAATGCCTTATATCATCTTATATAATTGAAATTTTTTGAACTTTAGAAATGAACATTTTGTATCCTAGCAGTATTTGGTATTTTGGAAGCAAAATCAAATTGTATTAACAATTTCGTGCCTTTTGCAATAAAAATGTCTTGTTTAAGACTTTGCATTTTCAAACATTTTTTTGCCAGTAGTTTTACAAACGGTATCAAATCTTTTGGAATCATTTAAAATCTTCTAGAAATAGTATCAAGTCTTTCAGCTGCAGCATAAAATCTTGTGGAAGCAGTTCAAGCCTTCTGAAAGCTATGTTAAGGCTTCTAGAAGCATTATCAAGTCTTCCAGAGGTAGTATCAACATTTTTGAAAGCAGTTTAAGGCTCCTGGTAGCTTATCAAGTTTGTTTTAAGCAGTATCAGCCACCGAAGAAACGAAAGGTGAAGTTTAATAATGGTCTCGAATCGGGGGCGGAGCAAAACGTTTTTCTCACACATAAACTCCCTCTTCGTACACCTGGTCACTGACATGCTGTCAAATCACCATTTTGGCTCGAATCGTTTGAATACACAGATATCATGAACCGCGGTACTTTAGTAATCTAGGGAGTTTAATACAAATTACACATCAGCGTCATCTCTTATTTGGCAAAGAAACCCGGACTCTCAGTCCGGTGCGAGCACTCACGTCAAAAAAAAATGCGCGTGTACTGGAGGGTTAAATACACATATAAGTTGCGTATAATTGGATGCCTATCTTAAAAAAAATATGGTTTAAGTTAAGTGCTACGTCCAAATCTTATTTCGTACGCTTTTAAACGATGAGTCACCTCCATTTCTCGTGGTACAGATTATATTATTATTATTTTATTTTCTCTTGGTAAATCTGTTTTAAAATGATAACTAAACTTAAAGAAAATTGACTTACATGAACTCCCGGAAGAAATAGTTGTTTGTTGATTAAATCATTAATTTTCATCGTACAATTTTTGATCTCAACGTCAGCATTTTCCAGGTAACCATTTTCGATCAAAGACTGAATTTGGACGCAGCTAAATCAAAACCTTTTAAATCAAAATATTTAAACTATCTTAACGGACCAAACCTTGCACTAATATTATGATAACAATCTGTTAAATACGACGTTGGCGAAGAATTTTCTTCCATCATCGATAAAACACACAAAAATAACCAATTTAAACTTAAACTTAATCAACAAAAAATGGAAGGAGTCGGGAGGATGATAGAAACTAGCGACATCTATGTGTACAAACAAAAAATTAGTTTATCATAATTGCGTTATTTTTTTATTTAATTGATTTATGTTGAACGAATTAAACAGGATGTATTATTAAACGAAAAAAAGACGTATTTTTAATTTTTTTATTTGAATAATAATGAATTTATTAACAAAAAGTTGAAATCATAGATAACTAGAATAGATGTGTAACTATTAAAAAACTGCTGACTCAGCATTTTTAGCGCCATCTATTGGCACGTGTCCCCTAACTAATCGATTCATTATATATGCAGCGGTTTCTTTAAATTACATCTACAACTATTTTTTTATTGTACACTGCGAAAAATGCTGTACAATTTAGTTATATAACTGTAAAACTTTAATCAATCTATTGTACTTATTTAGTTGTATTTGTTTGAAAATTTTTGTAAAATATAAGTATAATAGATTTTAATTTTACAGTGATATAGCTATAAATTTCACAGCATTTTCCTCTTATATAGTAAGAAAATAGTATTAATTTAAAGCTTACTGGGTATATAAAATGCATTAAATTAATGCTAAAGATGTTGGAATGTATTTGAGTGTGTATCTGTTAGTAAAGTTAAAAATTATACACCATAGTAAATAAAAAAATATTATTCATAAGCATTTACATTGTACTAGAATGGAAAAACAATAATAACTTTATATTTATGATCTACGTTTTCTTTGTAAGTTATGAGCCTGAGTGCATATTGGATCATTAGGATATTTGGTGCGCACATCTTTGCCATTAAGAATTCGGTTGGACAAATGGTGTACCATTTGTCCAATTAAATAAACAAAAAAATAGAAATTGATGTAAAATGTTGTTGATAATTTCTTGTGTATGTTCACAAACTGAGAAATTAAAATCCACTTGATGTGTTAGATAATTATGTAATGTGTGAAAGAAACCTTTTTGAAAACATACTCTGGGTACTAAATACATAATAATATTGTATGAAATATATAACGCTCGAATAAAATTTTTTGTACAATACATCAATCTGGGAGCCAAGGGTGTGAAATCCTTTTCTGACACCAAATCATGCCACTCTTGAATTTTATCATTACTTAAAATATTTTGCTTGCAAATTTCACATTTGTAAAATCCAGCAACTTTTTTGGCAAGAAAGCCACTAATATAGCCCACTGCGATTTTATTAACATATGGCATATATGTTGCTGTTGGAATCGCAGGAAATTTTATTGTATGAGGAATAAATTCTTCTTCCGTTGCATCAGATGTAAGGAACTTACTAACATTATGTATTAATTTAGTTCCATCTTCATTTTCACAATTTGCACCCAGTGAGTGACTGCTAACGAAATTATTAATCAATAATGTCTTAAAATTTCCAATAAAATTAACTGGAGCCGGATTGATGTTTCGTCCAGAATGTTGTCTCATTTGTCCAAAGAAATTTTCTATGGGATCTTGGTTCAATAGCCGTGTTTTTAGACTGGATATACCATAATTTTCTTGCAAATATTTGAAAATGCCCTCCAAACTATTCAATGTAACAATCCAATTCTTGATTGATGGCGGTGTTGATCTGTTGCCTTTCTTGTCTACAAATTTCATTGTTGATAACATTTTTTTTAGCATTATGCCAAAACTGAATATGAGGTGATTCTGCCGTTACTGCACAACGCAATGGTCTGTTTGTGTTTAGCGCAAGCTGATTGGAATTGACACTGTCAAATAAATCATTGAAAAATTTTATTATGTATACAGTGTCCATTGCAGACTGCTCCAATTTTCTTCCATCTGCACTAGTTGTACCTGTTTGTATCACCACTAATTGTATCATTCTACAAATATTAGTAAGAATTATTATTTTGCTACCTGATCGTACAAATACTGCCATTACTGAAGCTACAGTGTAACTAAATGTTTGGGTAGCACACGTCACTTTCATTACACGTATTTTGCCTGGGATTACATGGTCATCCTTCAGTTTTGGCATAGCACGAAATTCGTTAGACGGATTATCGATGTAGTAAGCATCCAATATGTGTTGCCATTTTGCTGTATATTGTTGACCTTCTCTCATGTAGGTTAATTTTTTTTCAATTAACCGATTTCGAATACCTTTTAGTAAGTGCGGTGGATCATAAACATGAAAAAACGTTTTGTCTTGTATTTTATAGCAGTTATCACCACCCCATTCGGTACCTTGTCTGATAGCATCTGCTTTAGAATTTGCTATTAATTGATGGTGGCTACTACATCAAATCCACAGTCACCACATTTGGTTAAAATATTTTTAATATGCCGGACTAAAGTAACAGTATTTGTAGCATTTTGGGTAAAAAAATAACAAATAGTTTGTTTCCAATTCCTATTGATACCCCTCAACATAAATACTAATGCAGTATTTGCAATTAAATTTGATGGTTCATTTCCTTGCTCTTCAAACCCTATTACTTCTTTATTACTTTTATTAAAAAATAATTGAGAATGAATTTTCATTTCATCCCATGTCAAAGAACAGCATCTGTCTTCAGGTTGTAGTTCATTCGTGACACTTCTTATTCTTTGAAAAATGGAGTTACATACACCTGGTTTTACAGGAACTCTAGATAATAGAGTACTCATAGTTTTTGCACTTGGTAGTGCAAAGAATTTTGACAATAATTTATATGCCCTACGACTTTGTTTAAACAAAACCAATGCCAATACCTTATCATCAAGTGTATGCCGTCTACCATGGCTTTTCAATAAACAGTTTCGTAACTGACTTTTAATAAATGTTGTCACTGTTGTGTTGTATGGGGCTAGAATATGTTCGATCAGTTCGTTTCTGTTCATATTTTCTAGATGAGCTAGTCTGTTTCTTATAATAACATTTCTTTGTTTCTGTTTAGACACTAATCTTTTATAATGAGTAGCTTTTCTATATAATTTTCGTGCTTTTGGTGACAAATCCTTCTGTCTTTGAACTCCAACTTCTTGCAATAGAGAACCTTTATGCCCTTTTTCAAATGAAATTGAAAATATTGAAGCAATAAAAATTCATCAAATTATTACATTGTGATTTAACACATTTAATAAAAATAATAATTTATAATAATTTAAAATAAAAATTTATCTTACATGATAACATTTTTTCATCTGGTATAATATATAGATAGGCTAGCATTTTTTGATGTACTTGGTCCTAATACATATGATTCAGCTTCTATAATTTTCATAACAGCATTAGTTTAATTGGTACAAGATTAGAAATTAATAACTTAGCCATTAATATTTCATTTTGCGGTATTGATAATGCACTTGCATCTGTTGTGGAGCTTTTTTCTAAGGGTAACTCGATAATTATCATATACAGGGTGTTCCCGTGACTCGGGGCATAAAATTAACCACATATACTAGAGCAAAAATGATGATGATTCGTGAAAAAAAATTATTATAAAAGTCTTCAAATGGCCAAGATATGGGCCATCAAAGTTCAGAAATTTTAACACATTTTTCTAAATATTTTCAAAACCATTAATGGTAGAGGGTTGAAATTTGGTACAGAGTAAACAAACATCATGCAAAATCATTGAACCAATTTTGACTTTGGCCGGATGACGGCAACCATGTTATACAGGGTGTTCCTAAAATTTGTTTGCTCAGAACTTTTTTGTTTGTTCGTAACCCTACATTTATTTTTATAGTTTTTAATAGAAAATTTATTTTCGAAACTTTTTTCACTCTTTGAAAATTTTGATAACATTGACTGTTTTCGAGTTATACGCGAAACTGTTAAGCTTTGATTTCAATCGTAACAAATAAAACATATTCCGCAAGATCTGAGAAGGCGATGACAATTGAAAAACGAACTGATCTAATAACCATTATTTGCATAAATTTCTCAGTGTAGATTTAGTTAAATCCAGTGTTAATTTATTTTAATTGAATAAAAGAATGTAATTTCCAAAACAATAAATTTAATTTTCGCGGTAACAACAAACAAGAACATAATAAAAATTCTAACAAAAATATGAACAAGAACAATAAAATTATAAACAAATGGTAATAAATAAAACAGAACAAAAAAAAATACTAAAGCAGATGTTCAAAAACACTCCCGCCGGCTTCAATGCACGCCTGATATCGCCGTCTTAAATTAAAGCGCACTCTGCTGAGGACGTTGATTTCAGTTCGAAGTTGATCAAATGAATCAACAATTCGTAACCTCAGTTGATCAACTGAAGTTATTTCAACGCAGTACACAAGCGATTTAATGCGTCCCCATAAATAAAAATCTAGAGGTGTAAGATCCGGCGATCGGGGGGGCCAACTTATCGGTGCATCCACTCCTCGTCCAATCCACCGTTCCGGAAACCGTTCACATAGAAATTCTTGGACAGCATGTGTACTATGCGCAGGAGCACCATCATGCATATACCACATTTCTTGTCTTGTGTTTAAAGGAACGTCATCTAAAAAATCATCTAAATGCTATTTAATTGCTCTAAATGTCCCCTGTATGTATGGCCATCCAGCCTTGACGGCAAGAAAACGGGTCCTATAATGACATCGCCCACAATGCCAGCCCAAACGTTAAGAGAAAACCTCCATTGCGATTTCCAAGCTTTCTTAAATCTTGGATTTTCGTCCGCCCAACTATGTGAATTTCTCAAATTGATGATTCCATCTTTAGAAAATGTCGATTCATCTGCAAAAAGTATTTTTTCTAAAAATTGATCATCAATTTGGATTTTGTGCTGCCTTATTTGACAATATTGCAGTCGTAGTGGGTAATCAGCCTGTCGAACTTCCTGAACTTTATAACTATGATATGGATAAAGCTGTTGCTCGTGAAGAACACGCCAGATAGTTGTTTTTGACGTTAAAAAATGCCTCGCCATATCCAAAGTACTAGCTGTAGGATTTTCTTGTACGTAGTCTAGAATATCTTCTTCTAGTTCGGTTGTTCGGACTGATCTGACTTTACCGTTGTTACTAAAATTCGGCTTAAACGTCCCATTTTCCCTTAAACGGGTTTCAATTCTTAAAAATGTTTTTCGATTGGGCGCTCTGCGGTTCGGAAATTTCTCCCGATAACGGTTAGCGGCTGCTACGGCGTTTCCATGACATTCTCCCAATGTCAAAATCATGTCAGTTTGTTCACTAAATGTGTAATTGTCCATTTTGAACACGCAAAATTAATAAAAACTTCATTAACAAACAACTTTATGTTTAAACTACATAAGCAAGTTGACGGCTCAATTTGTTTTTTTTTTAATTGCCATGGCCAACTTTTTCGAAAATTATTGTGTTTAGTGTTACCATTGAAATCGAAGCTTAATATTTTCGCGTTTAACTCGCAAACGGTTAATGTTATCAAAATTTTCAAAGAGTGAAAAAAGTTTCGAAAATAAATTTTCTATTAAAAAGTACAAAAAAAATGTAGGGTTACGAACAAACAAAAAAGTTCTGAGCAAACAAATTTTAGGAACACCTGTATAACATGGTTGCCATCGTCCGATCAAAGTCAAAATTGGTTCAATGATTTTACATGATGTTTGTTTACTCTGTACCAAATTTCAACCCTCTACCATAAATGGTTTTGAAAATATTTAGAAAAATGTGTTAAAATTTCTGAACTTTGATGGCCCATATCTTGGCCATTTAAAGACTTTTATAATAATTTTTTTCGCGAATCGTCATCATTTTTGCTCTAGTATATGTGGTTAATTTTATGCCCCGAGTCACGGGAACACCCTGTATAGAAGCATTTCTCCCCACTATTTTAACGACCAATTCGAAAGCAGCGCCGCCAAGGGGATTGTTATATAAGTAATTTAAATAAACCGCAAAATTTTAATGCTATATAGCTTACATAGTTATGTATATTTAGATTTCTACTTCTAAGTTTAATTGATAAAAACCACAATGGTTTATTAAATAAATTTATTTTTTTCTCTTTAAAGAACAATGATTAGCAACGATTACTGGAAGAATCGTTGTCATATCCTTGGTCATGTAGGCTGTCTTTATCATATGCCTCCCTAGTATTTAACAAAATCTTTGCAAGCAAAGCTCTTCGCAAATACTCGTCAATCGTCGGCCGGACTGCCCGATCTCTGCAAGTTCCTTATTGGACTAAGTGAAAACGTAAATACTCATAAATATCGGGCGTTACCTTCAATTTTTTATGTTTATATTCATCTCCAGTTATACAATTTCCTTGCTATTACCTTTCCATACTATTATCAATTACTGTATACATAAACGAAATAAAATAAAAGTCAATTATGACAATTAATTATTAACGGTTGCTAACGTAAATTGCAAATTGCTGGCAAAATATGTAGCCTGCACCATCTAGTGGATTGTAATATTAAATAAAAATTCCGTCGTTACTTTATACCTATCAAGAAAGCATACCCTGTCCATAACATTAAATAAACGCTGTCATCTTTACTTTAAACAGATACGACTCTATGGATACGACAGATACACTATTAAACAAATACATAATCCTACACAATGTAAGGTTAAAATCAAAAGTCAAATTTTTAATATTTAGAAATATCCCGCTGGTAAAACAGGTTTCCAGAAAATAACGACCATCAGAGCCTCCGTGTGGTACGTGTCCCTGAACTAATTTGTGACGTCACCATAGTATAAACAAATCCTATCTTAGTGCACACCCCCTGGTTGAAATAATCTCGAAACTATTAGCGCCATCTGTGTACAAATAAAAACAATTAAACTGTTTCATTTTAAATTATTATCGAATTATTTGTATTATTTGCTTCTTTTTTATTTTATTTTAAATGTATATGTTTCAAATTGAATAAGATATATTCGATTCATAAACCAAAAAAGATGATATAATAGGATTACTAACTAGTGACATCTATGTGTACAAATAAAAACAATTGATCTGTCAGAATATACATAATGATGAACATTATTTGACATTATTATCGACTGAGCAAAGAGAGAAGTCTGTCAAGTTCTCTTGGGCGCATTTCAAAATCGAATATGTCTGCCGTTTTTTTTTGACGTGTAGGCTGCGAAGTGCAGCATTTTGATCCGGTCGCGATCCGCGTCACACCCTCTTCAGCCGCTCACGAAATTCCACATGTAAAACAAGTTAAATTCGACGCCGACAATTTTATTTTCGAGGTTACAACCCGCCCGATTAAAGGTAAGCGACTAAATAACCCAATTTTTTCGTACCCTCAAAAAAAGTTAACCTAACGTGTGCACCTCCAAAAGAAGTAATAATTGTACATACAAATATTCACGTTGTTTGCTTGCATTTCACACTAATTTATTAATTAATCGTATCTTTGCATGATGATTCTATCAACATGTCATTGTTGGAGACGATAGTCGATTTTTTCTTCGGGGGCTCCAAGAATACCTAACCTCAATCTTTTTTTTTAGTATTTAAGAATTCCTTGCGTTTACTCTTAAAGATTTAAAAGGATTTAAAAATTTTTACGATTCAGTAATGTTTTTTTCGAGGTCAGACTCGAAGGTGAAAAAATACATTTTGTCATCATCTTCTAGAATAACTTTCTGGGGCGATTTTAAGCAAAGATTCTTCTCGAAGAGGTTTCGCTTCTTTAACACAAACATCCATACGAATATATTAAGATTTGCTTTAGCAAAATTGATTCTTCCGAAATGTTATTGTGGAAATAAGAATAAATTCGTGAAAAACCGGCATCCATTGTGTGAAAGGAGCAAGTCACGCCATTCAATCCTGTTTGAAAACCGCTATATTGAGACACGTGCTTTTATGGAGAACTTGACATTACGTTTTTAGATGGGCGAACAATCTAAAAGTGGGCGATTTTTTTTATTTATTGCTTAATTTACATTATCTTGTAGAATCAACTTCATTCACAGATTGCGACAACAATTACAAAGTGAAAAAGGATTACATTGAGTAGGATGGAAACTAGGTTAGACGTTTATTGAACTGATTTGATGGTTCTTTAGACACTGATGACCCTGTTTTTCCTCATAAATTACAGCTTTCCTTTATTGTAATGATGTGAATTGTTAATTTCTTAGCTCTGAAACGTATTAATAATAATATTAACAGAATAATGAGTTAATTGGGTCCGCTTTGATAATCATAATTTATTCTTATTAGCATGACTCGCGAGGAAATTATTTGGACCTATCACAGATAATAAGTGACACATAGGTCAATTAGAACGTCTTTAACCTGAATGAGAGTCTCGTTAAATATTAATTACGCTTTAAGTAATAAAAATAATAAAGAAAAATGCAAAGTGGAACTGTCATTTTTATTACGCATCTGCATCTTCAGACGCCTGGCTAAACCCAAATCTTTCCATTTTTACGTCTAGTGTTAGATCTTCAAGTCTTAGTTTTACTTCAATTCAAATATACAGGGTTGTCAAGTCTGTTTGTAAAGTCCTTTATTTCAAAAACTATTCAGTATTAGGGGCCTTCATTTAAATATCTTCAGATGCATGGTTAATCCCAACCCAACCCTATATATTTGAATTGAAATAAAACTAGAACTAGAATCATTCCGGTTTAGCCGTCTTGAGAGATGTACAGCTAAACCAGTTTCTTTTTAGTTCCAGATCCAGAGTTAAATCTTATAATATAAGACCAGAACTATCACAGTAGACCCAGAAGTAGAAAGTTTCAGGTTTAGCAGTGCGTCAGGTAAAGAAAAATATAAATTTTTTCGTCAGCTCTGACTTTTTCCGTATAACTTCAACAGTTTCCTAATAATATAATCTTCATTTTCTCTAAAAGTTGATTTTAGCGACACCAAAGACGTCATAAACATTTTAGTGTCTTAAACATTTTCACTTTTGGAGCATATCTGATTATATTCATTTTGTCCAGAAGCACCATCACAACCCTATTTGATGTACAACGTTAATTTGTTGTTAAATTAAACGTTAAATTGTTTCTAATAGCCTTGTAGCTGTATGATCCAATAAATCTTGCAATTTTACGCTTGCCGAACTTTCTGTTATATCTTTCTGTTTCGGCTATCATCTACTTTTCGCTTGCATCACTTTATAATACGATAGGAAGATGTCATTTTAACAATTTGGTTTACATGAACATTGCTAATGTAAGAAAATATAGTATTTTGATCGTACATTAATTATCTATGCTAACTTTATTATCCATACTTATCATTACTCTTAGAATGGTGATCGGAGGAAAATTAAATTTTTAGGGATAAGAAAGGAACATATAAAGTACCCATTGGTATATGTCACTACGTGTAGGCAAATGTAGATAAATTTTTTACTCTTTTAATGAGTATGTAATTTCTAAGCAACTCTGTGTGAGGACCGATTTATACTGCTATTAAAATTGATTCCGACTTATACTTCATTAATTTTAAACTTAACAAATATAGCTTGACGAAATAAAATTAAATGATTGGTTTAATGATTGCGTGTCCATAAAAGTTGCAATACAAAATTATTGATTTTTCTCTGTCACTTTAGTTCAACTTTGAGAGATTCTAGTTAAATAAACATAGTACATACATAATCAAATGATATGTTTTAGTAAGTCCTAGTGTTTTGAAAGAAATAAGACCTTTAAAGAATTAGCCTAGGTTGCGTTTTGGTAAAACAACTTTTTTCCGCAATTCCACAACTGTGCATACTATCAAACAATATACTATACTACAATATAGTACCTGCTCAGATCGGTGGAACTGACAATTCTGACTTGATATTCTGTTAAACGTTCCTGTAACAAAATTGTCATAATAGGTTTTGTCATGGAAAGCAGTGCTATAAGTGACAATTATTCAGAATTAAGCGTAGGTTCCCCACTTCTATCAGGAATAAATGGGACATGGTGTGCTGAGTTGATGTTCTGTTAAAGGTTCCTCTACCATAATTGTCAAAATAGGTTTTGTACTGGAAAGCAGTGTGTGCAGTTTGGAAACGTTCATTGTGTTGAGAAATAGGGTTTATGGTTGCCACAATGATTTTTATGGTTCTACTTCTTTATTGGCAGTTTACAGTTCATGAATTATTCCATTTTTGTTTGTCAATCTTCAAGTTACTATTAGTCATAAAATATTTAAGTGTTTCTCAAATTTTACGTTTTTTCAGTATTATGATATGACAATGAATCAAAAAGGATTTAGACTCATTGTTAGACGAGAATAGTGATAGATTTAGATCTCGTATTTGGAACGACTTAAATAGTAATCTTTGGTAGCAATCTTTATCTTTGCTATTTACTTTTAGATTTTTACGACGCCTTCCATTTTTAATAGATAATTGTCAATGATAACTGTTAATTTCTAAACTTAAAGTTTGAAATATAGTTTTAATGATAGGATTAAGATGATTGAAGATCTTGTGTTTTGCTGCACTTGGTAGAGTCATCTTGATATTTATCATAATAATACACTAATGGCAGGTATTAATTTCATTTTGTACATATTGAATTGGTTTGAAAGTTTCACTACGGTCTTAGTTATCACCAGTTTATTAGAGGTGTCAAAGTCTGTTGTACTTTACTATGTTGCATTTATTTTTATTCTCTTTGTACATATTTCGAAGGCAGAACCCTCATCATCAGGAAGAAGTTCTGTTAATAATTATGAATCTAGTTATATTTCTCATTAAAATGTCGTGTATGCATTAGTCTACTTTCTAAGTTATCCTATCTATATTTTTTATAAAAAAGGTATTAAAAATAAAACAAACTGAAATTGCTTACGTCTATTTGTGAATACTTAATTTTGCATTAATTTGGTTTTCTTCTATCATATGTTTAGGATTGTTTGTTTATAAAGTTTAGTCTTCGAACTAATTTCGAGCTACACGCCGTTTAATGGCTATTGTTCGTTATGGTTGTAATGCAGTTGATTGTTTTGAATTTTCCCCTACTTTTTTATGGTATGGGATTTGGAATATGAAGTAAAAAGGTTTTGAGGTGTAAGATAGAGTGAAAAGTTGTTGAAGCGACAAAGTTAGGAATGTGGGGGGATATATTAGGGTTAATTAATAGGGGTTTGTAGCCATAGAACGAACTAAATGTTTCAGAACCAAGATGCTACTGTGTCTTGGTTCTTTTGTTCATTTGCTTCTTTTAAGATGTTGTCAGTTAGTGTCGTTTAAGTTTGTTCGTTGAGACATATTATGGTGGGGTTATTATAAATCAATTTTCTAATTTTGTATGTCTTTAGTAATTCCATTAATCTTCCTTTGTTGACGCTGTGGATGATGTGGGCGTTATTTTGTTCGTCTAATTCATGGTTATGGTGTATTATCAGAGATTTTCCAAATTTTGATTCGTTACTGGTTTTGTATTCTTTTATTTCTTTTAACAGAGTTGTACGGTATGATAGCGTCTGTTTGTGTTGGTTTGCGGTATACATCATACTATATTTTACAGCCTACTTTTTGAATTCAATGTCCAGACAAAATTTACGTTTTATGTAAATTTTATGTTTGGGTGCAACTTGTTATTGTATGTGTGTGAGTCTTGAGCTATGGATGTTTTGTTTGTGTTGAGAAATATTAAAATATCATTTTTTTTCATTTAAAATAAAAACATTTTCCTTTTTGTTTAAGACTGCTTAAGGGTGAACCCATCGGCAAACCGTCATCATGAGTGTAGAGTTTTTTATTAAATAAACAGAAGTTTTGGTCTATACATATCTTAAATAGATTGTGTATGAAGTCGATTTTTGTTTTGCCTGTCATTTTAGTTTTTAAAATGTCTTTTAGTATGTTTAGGGTTTCTTTAGTTGATATGTTGATGTACAAATTCGTATGTACAATTCGACACTTTGTTAAGGTTTTCTATCAAATCATTTCTCTTTTTAATTATATGTTCTGGTGGGAAGTTAATTTCCCACCATTAATTTTCCATTTAACATGGGAAGTTAATTTTTAATAAGTAAAAACCTTATTAAAAATTTTGCTATTTTGCATATAGTGGAATGTATAGAAGTCTCTTTATTTTGGTTAATGTACTTTTTAACTGTGTTATTAAATATATATGTGGGGATCCTTTTTAAATTGTTTAAACTTGTTTTCATTTTGGAATCTTTTAGTCCTATTAATGTAGTCTTTCTCTAATATAACTGTACCTGCGTTTTTTGTTACCCTTTATGATTAAATTATTTTTTCCTATCTTTTTCTATATGTTTATTATGGTTAACATTTCCTTCTTTTGTTCTTCTAGTTTTTTCTTATTTTTATTAGATAATGTTGTCCTATCTTTTTCTGTTTCTTATTAGTTTCTCTTTCTGTTTCTACTCTTATAGTTGTTGTATATGTTTTCATTTTCTTGTTTATTTTCTATTATCACAATCAACAAAACTATTTTGTCTATAAAAGATAACACCACTTTAGAATTTTCATAAAAAAATATTTTTTTATAAGCTGCAAAGATTCTTTGAACCTTGTAGAATAAGATGAAAACAATTCCATGTTTCTAAACAATGTTGTTCCCTGAAATTTCGACTATATACCGACCTACCAATCACAATAGCTTATTAATCAAATTGTAAGCTTCAATTAGGTTTATATAATAGCTTATGTTATTATATCCAGTAGCATCAGCACGTAAGGGCAGTAAATTTATTTGAAATTAATTTTTTATTCTTTCATAGTCAAAACTCATGTGAATACTTAAATGCGTTTTTCTCGAAACACGATTTTTTAGAATGGCACGCAGCATAACTCAAACAATTTTTATTCAATCAATTTAAACTTTTTACCATATCTTTAAAAATACATTTTACAGGGAAGTACGTAGGGGATTTTCGATAAGTTGATTTCTGAATTAATTATTAACAAATGATTGTCTACATTTGTTATAAAAAAGATATCTTTTTTTTTTTCAAATGCTCATAAACCGGACCAGTACACTGCGTGCCGCAGAATTGAACCCGATTTGCAGGATTGGCGTCAGTCCTACCATTTTGTATAATTTTTCTAACATAAAATATTTTTTGTGTTTTTCAATCTATACTTGTTAACGTAGTATATAGTATTATTCTCCCGTAACCTTCTCCTGTATTAGTAAAAAATCGCAAAAAACGTTTTATTTAATTTCTACAGTGGTGTTACCCATTAAGAAAAGAAACAAGAATTCTGTTGGCTTGAATCGACTTGAATTGGGTTGATTTAAAGAAAAGATGCTATTGTTCAATGTTAAAAAAACATCTTACTGACCACTAAATCTTCTGAACATCATTCCAATGCTCACTATCGGAAATGTCAGTATTCGAATTATCATCCTTCAAACAATTTTTTTCATCTTCATTTTATTGATTTTCCTATTTTACTCTGTCGTAGACTAATAAAATTGTGTGAAGTTTTTGTCTTTAAAATGGCATTTGGCGTTGGGTGAGTGTATTGAAGGTTAAATTTGACATTATCATAATTTAAAGGATTTTTCGTTTTCATCTCCATATCAATTAAATTTAAATAAAACTGTTTTGTAGATGGATTATTTTATTTTAGGCTCTATTCTTATTTAAGCTTAGCATAGTTTTCTTTAAATTTAATTAAATTTGATATTGTCAAAAATTAAGATACTGTGTAGTCCTCATAGATGAGCTATAATATATTATTATATGGATTGGCAACTGTAAACGTTTGGTTAGAATGCGTAATTAATTTTGGATACTGTCGTCTACAGCCCTGAAATGAGTGGCAGGCGGAAAATAAAAATAAATTTGTTTTGAATGTTTTTTCGAAAATATTGTTTGGCGAAAGCTTTACAAACAGTTCAAAATTTTAAACACATTTAATTTTGTTGTTTACGAAGGTTTACCAAAAAAAAGTCGAAAAACATAACAAGGTAGTAAATTATTTTATTTGGTAAAGAGCTTATTAAAAAGTCTTTAAATGTGTACGTGTAGTTCTAGTTTTACTTCAATTCAAATATAAAGGGTTGCCAAATCAGATTGTAAAGAACTATATTTAATAAACTATTCATTGTAGGCCTTCGTTAAAAAATGTCTTAAGATGTACAACTAAACCCAAGTCAATCTAATTCTGTATATTTGAACCAGAGCCGTCCTAAGATATTCAGCACCCCAGGGCTGGGTTGGACCAGCTAAACGTTTGCGCCCCTTTTCATACAAAATTCAATGCAAAAAAAGGTGAGCACCTTATAAGGGATACCATGCATTACATTGCAAAAACAAGCGCCCCCAGGGGTTTGCGCTTCAGGACTATAGCCCTATTAGTCCTTAGGTACAGGACGGGGCGGTGTTGACTCTTCCCCCGCACACAAGTGCCTACAACACAAAATAATCAAAAATACTACTATGTTAAACCTGGTCTGACCTAATCAAATCGGTTAAACTGACAATTTAGACTTCAAAAATAGTTCTGTTAGGTTCTTGTATCAAAGCTGTCAAAATAGTTTTTTTGTAATGGAAAGCAGCGCTATGAATGACAGTATCCAGAATTAAACGCGGTTCCCCACTTCAATCGGGAATGAATTGGGCATAGTAGTCTTTCACATAGTCCTCCTGGTCAAAATTGGTATAACTGATATTCCCGAGATTTATAAGAAATTTTTTACAACCATCAGAAGATCTTGAAAGTTCTACAACCTCAAGAAAAGTGTTACAAACTCTTACAGTTACAAATTTAAAGACTTCCTGGGATTTTTTTTTGTGATCCAGAAACGTTTTTCGAAGTTGAAGCCTTTTCTTGTACTCAACTGTAACAAAAATGACAACTTTATACTTAGCAATTGCATGATTTTTGGCCATAATTACTTCACGCTTACAAATATCTTTTTTGTTTCATTTTTTTTTTCAATTCAATATATTTGTTTTTGTGTGAATTTTATTTAAACGTATTATTACCTAACATTCTTGCAATTCAAATTAGTTCCAAATAACTTAAAGCTAAATCGGTTAAAACGAGGACACAAGAAGTGGCGGGCGACCGGGTTGAAATTTCGGTTCGGCATCGTGAATTTAGTTGAAAATAGTGAGGGTGTCTATTAATAGTATTATACAGAGAGAACGACCGTGCCGTAGGACGTGTTTCGAACGGGGAGCTTCGTTCTAATTCTGGGGTTCGGTTCGAATAGGTGCACATCGTCGTCCTCGTTCTCCGTTTCGAAAGTATCCGGTGCGAAAAAATTCCATCTCCGTTCACGCATCATCCCCTTTAAATTAAAATGGGAAAAAAGAAGAAAATGAATCGCCTAATATCGAGATGGATGAGAAGGTTCGATGTGTGAATAAAAATAAAATGCGTGGTTTTTGTTTTTCCTTTTCTTTTTGTGGTTTTCTTTTCGATTAATCTAAATCATTTTAAATCACGTTAAGTATTTTTTTAGATGTTTTTTTTTGTTTTTCTTTTCCGCACCCCTAACAATTTTTTTGATTTGCTTGATTGTTGTTACGCTTAATTTTTATTTGTCTATGTGTATTCAACCAATTCGCTCATTATACGCATTGTTGCACGCAGTGTTGGCCACGTATTCGTTCAGGACCGTTGTTCTTATTAAAATAGTTAGTTCGTTTTGTGCATGCGGCGTTTTGTTATTCTCTTTATAATCAGTGTCGTCCTCAGTGACCTGCCGGACGATCGGTCCCCGGTTTTACTTCTGGGGGTCGCGAAAATTCCGACGTCTCCAAAGAGCACCCCGCGGGGTGTTTTGACAGCTACAGTTCAGCCGTCGACGAAGGATGGTGCTCAAACTAAAACGGTCGTAAGGAAGAAATTTGTTGTTACACCGTGCAAGGAAAATACTTTACCCGCTACTACCACGGCTACCAACGATATCGAACGTTATCCAACCGTGCAAGTTAACGATGTGCTCCCTGTTGTTCTTGCTCCAAGCGAAACTGTAGCTATTATGGACGATATAGACACGGAGGGGCACCGTGTAGGTGCTCCAATTAATTCCGCGGATACTAAAGGTATATTGTTTCTTGGAATGGTGATTTTATGTGTTGAAAGCATCTTCCTCGGCACACTTCATTTCTGCTATTTCCTATTACACTTATTTAGGTTTTTTTTTTAGGAATTCACAGCTAACATTTTTTATTTTCATTCTTTGAGTCATAAAAATAAAACATGAATCACTCAACATTTTATTTTCGCTTTATTTAACGATATTTCTTGCTTTATTTATGGTTTAAATTAACAATCATTATATAATATTTCCAATAAGACACAAATGAACTAAATTTTCCACATTCACCTCCTTACTCGCCTTGCTAACAAACATTTTAGCACTAAAAAAATCATTTAAATCAAATCTTTTTTTTTTTAATATTTTAGGTTTAAATTTACTTTAGTACGGTTAAATCTAAAATGCTCAAATGGGAATAGTATTTATTAGTAAATGCGTTAATGATGTTATTATATTTTTTGACGTTTAAGTGTGAAGTTTGAATTTGTTTTGGAAGCGTTCATTAAATAATTAGTTTACCTTGGCAAAAGACGTATATTGTTGCCATGAAGATTTGGCAGAGGACTTGTTTTGATTGGTGGTTTTAATATTTAACTGCTAACCTTCACATTTTTGTTAAATAACTTCAATTTTGTAAATTTTTGCGTTTATTCATTATCATGATAAGAAAATGAAATATTAATGGATTCAGTTTTAAAAGAAGATATTATAACACGACCTCGAATCTAAATAAAAGCAACTTATTTGCAATGACTTAAAGACCTTAAATTACCAAAGTACCGCAGTTTGTCCCTATTTTGGCTCGAAGACGGTTTTGCCACTCCTGTTTTTTTAAGTACTAGGAACCTCATTTTAAAGGTACAACAGTTTCCAAAAATGTATTAGATTTTTTATAATTTTTTATATTGGAACTGAAATGATAACTTAAAAACTTCGTATTATTAAACATAAAAAGAACAGGGACATCAAATCTTATTTATTTCATTTATAAACTGTACAATAAACGCAATTGTACTATAAGTCGTTAATAAAATCGTCCATTTTGGAAGATTGTAGCAAGCGATCTCGGCGATTTGAGGCAAAATCGTTCTTTCCACACCTTAATAAATATATAAAGTCTCCTATAAGTATCCTATAAAACGTTCTTTTATATCCTAGTAAATATACAAAGTATCCTATAAGATGATTTTATTCTCACTCCGCCGAGTTGACTTACGGGCGAGGCGTTACAATTTTCCAAAATGGACGATTTTATGTAAATGGTTCAAACCCAGCGCCTCGCCCGTAAGCGACCTTGCCGATTTGAAGCGCAATCGTTCCTTGTATATTTTAATAGATATACAAAGTATCCCATGCGACGATTTTATTCTCACTCCGCCGGGGTCGCTTGCGGGCGAGACGGTACAACCTTCCAAAAAGAACGATTTCGGGTTAGTATTTTATACCCAGCGCCTCGTTCGCAAGCGACCTCGGCGATTTGAGGCAAAATCGTTCCTTGTATATCCTAGTAAATATACAAAGTATCCTATAAGACGATTTTATCATCACTTCGCCGAGGTCGCTTGCGGGCTAGGCGCTACAATTTTCTAAAATGCACGATTTTATGTATATATTTCATAACCAGCGCATCGCTCGTAAACGATCTACGCGATTTGAGTTGAAATCGTTCCTTGTATATCCTAGTAAATATAAAAAGTATCCTATAAAACGATTTTATCATCACTTCGCCGAGGTCGCTTGCGAGCGAGGCGCTGGATTTGAACTGTTTACACAAAATCGTCCATTTTGGAAGATTGTAGCGCCTCGCCCGCAAGCGACCTCGTTGATTTGAGGCGAAATCGTTCTTTTATATCCTAGCTTATATACAAATTGTCCTATAAGACAATTTTATCATTACTTGCCGAGGTCGCTTGCGGGCGGGACGCTCCAATCTTCCAAAATGACCGATTTTGTGTGAACATTTCAAATCCAGCGCCTCGCCCGCAAGCGACCTCGGCGATTTGAGGTAAAATCGTTCCTTGTATATCCTAGTAAATATAAAAAGTATCCTATAAAACGATTTTATCATTACTTGCGCTACAATTTTTCAAAATGCACGGGTTTATGTAAATATTTCATAACCAGCGCATCGCTTGTAAGCGATCTACGCGATTTGAGTTGAAGTCGTTCCTTGTATATCTTAGTAAATATATAAAGTCTCATATAAGACGATTTTATTCTCACTTCACCGGTGTCGCTTGCGGACGAGGCGCTACAATCATCTACAAAAAAATGGATAATTTTATGTAAACGGTTCAAATCCAGCGCCTCGTCCGCAAGCGACCTCGGCGATTTGAGGTAAAATCGTTCCTTGTATATCCTAGTAAATATACAAAGTATCCTATAAGACGATTTTATCATCACTTCACCGAGGTCGCTTGTGGGCGAGGCGCTACAATTTTTCAAAATGCACGAGTTTATATAAATATTTCATAACCAGCGCATCGCTCGTAAGCGATCTGCGCGATTTGAGTTGAAATCGTTCCTTCTATATCTTAGTAAATATATAAAGTCTCATATAAGACGATTTTATTCTCACTCCACCGGGATCGCTTGTGGGCGAGGCGCTACAATCATCTACAAAAAAATGGATGATTTTATATAAACGGTTCAAATTTAGCACCTCGTCCGCAAGCGACCTCGGCGGTTTAAGGTAAAATCGTTCCTTGTATATCCTAGCAACCATACAAAGTATCCTCCTACAAGACGATTATATCATCTCTTCGCCGAGGTCGCTTGCGGACGAGGCGCTACAATCTACCAAATGAACGATTTTGTGTGAAAAATCGTCTGATGAGAGACTTTATATGTTTATTAAGATACACAAAGAACGAGAGTGCATTTTGGTGGATACAAATCAGTGCGCACTAAATGCATCAAATGGTACTAATTACTACAATTGTAGTGACTGTGGCATCCCTGAGCTTGGAAAGTTACGCGGCATATTTCAAATTTCAATAAAGGGTTAATCAGTGAAAGAACATAAAAGATCAATCGAGTAAATTCCCTAGTTTTCCTAAACTTTGATTACATTTTCACTAATTTTAAATTCTACATGGCGATTTCATTAAGAGTTTATTAACAATAAACTGACTTTACAAAGCCTTTTTGCTTTTTTCGCAATGTTTTGTAAAAAAGCAGGGATATATGTTTAGAAGCAGTAACATGCACTGACAAGTTATCAAGCCGCTATTTTGGGTCAAATAGTATGAATATTTAGGCTTCATGAACCGCGGTACTTTAGTAATTTAGGAACTTTACAATGAGTTAAAGAAGAGCGCCCTATTTGGTACCTACACTCCCAGCTGTTTTAAAGACACACTCCGTCTTTGACAGATATACAGGTGTAGAAGAACGATAGAATGAAGGTCCTACAGTTTTAACTTCAAGTTATATTAAAAAGAATTTAAATAAAAGTTACTTGAAACTATTTTCCCCACATGGTGGCGTAGAAATAAAATAAAAATGATAACAGCAGTTGAAGTTACGACATGCTGTATATCGTAACACCGTGTATATCTTAAGGTTTTTGGATTCCTTCTGACAAGGTGTTGCAAAATGTCGTTAAAGTTTTCATTCTTCAAACTGTATAGTTTTTGAGATATCTGAACTTTTATTTAAAAAGATTTGACATAGTGACAACTAAATTATGGCGTAGTTATGGAACCGTTAAAAGACCTTAATTGTAGATATATGAATAAGAATATGGGTGGTTACTACATTAAGGTCTTTTACTACCATCTTTTACTTAAATTTGTATTTTAGATAAACCCATTTACGAGCTAATTTGAGCATGTAAAATAACCGTAACCGTGGTAGTAATCCCTTAGATAGTTTAACCAGAAGATGGTAGTAACGAGCCTTACTTCTGACAAATAATAATTAAGCAATAAAATTTAATAACTAACACTAACAGAAACTAAAACAAAAACGGTAATAGTATTAAATTAAACGTTTAAAATTTTATTTCTTAAATGTTCGGGCAATATTTGAGGTATTTCGTACTGTATTCGACATGCTAATTCTACTAAATTATTAGTAGCATTTTAGTATACTTTGCTCTTTAGGTGACTCCATAAGGATAACATAATAGGAGCTCTACCAACAATTCAAAAATACATTTTGACTAAACCAAAGTTTGTTTTCCTTCAGAAATTATCGTTTTTTCATAAAATTGTACAGGTCTATCAAAATGTTTCGAATACATCCTGTACTGACATCGAAACTTAAAGCTAGTTGACAAATCGAGGTATGTCGATTATCTGTTATTTCTTGCAATACACCTTGCCTCATATCTTCATTTATTACAACGTTCGGCGGACCGCATTTTGGAATATGCTTTGCATGACTTATATTATTATAACATTTCAAAAATTTTACTAACAACCGATGGAGTAATTGGTTGTCGATTTGGATATGTTTCATTAAATAAAACACCTACTTTATGATGCGTCCTTGTACGATCTCCAACACCAATAATTTTTAAAATAATAATTGGTTCTGTTTCCGAAAGTACCATAATTGGCACTTTGTCAAATCTGTTTTAATAAAAATTTCAATATCGCGAAAACTCTGCAAAGTTTTAAAGTATCAAAACCTTATGGCTTATTATTTTGTAACATTTTTCCAAAAGGAAACCAAAAACCTTAAAACTGTATATTCGATTGATGATTTTTATTTTATTTCTACACCAAGATAAGCAGAAAATAATTTGAAGTAACTTTTATATAAAACTATTTTTTACATTAGTTGAAGGTAACATTGTAGAACCAATTTGTACAACTGTAAATTTCTAAAGTTAAAGTTTGAAATGTAGTTTTAATGACATTTTAGATGTCCTAAGATTAAGATTTTTATAGATCTTGTGTATTGTTTCACGTGGTAATCATCTGTTGGTATTATAGTTGATATTATCTGCTGATCATAAAAATACAATAATGGCAGGTATTAAATTATATTTTATACACATTGAATTGGTTTAAAATTGGTTTATTAGAGATATCAAATACTAATCCATTAACTACCAACAAAAGTATTTTATTTTTAAGAAAAGATATAATTCCTATATCTAAGAAAAGATATAGGAATTATGATAGATTGGATTAAATCGAGTTGAGTTGATCTAAAATCCTCAAATGAGGATCGTAGCAGTTAAAGGGTTAATGATACAAGTGTCACTTTTGCCGTTTAAGTGTAAAGTTTGAGTTTACATTTTAAAAGCATTTATTAAATAACTTAGTTTATGTGGATAAGCGCCGTTTATATTTAACATAACGATTTGATGAACAATATCTTTTTATTTGTCGCTCACAGTTGATGAACGCATCCATTTTAATATTTAAATCTCGATCTTCAATTTCACTTATTTACAAAAAATAAAAATTTACATTTTTTCGCTATCGTGATATGAAAACGAAATAATGAAGGATTTAGATCTAAAAGAAGATATTGCAACACTTCAACGACCTCGGATCAAAACTAAAAGTAACCCATGTGGAACAACTTAAAGAATTGTACAGACTTGAAGTTTTTTAAAACGCATTCCATTTTTGACAAATGGAATGAAAACTAAAGTTTGAAACATTGTTTTAATTAAATTTAATACTTTCAAAAATTAAAATCCTGTGTTATTTTCGCTAACTCTTACTCACTTTGCTAACAAACATTTCAGTACCAAAGAAATCATTTAAAGCAAATCATAATTAATTTCTTTTTATAATATTTTAGATTTAAATTTCGATCAAAATTCTTCAACTTCAGACCCAATAAAATCTGGATCACGAGCATCAACTTGTGGAGGTGAACACAGATTGCCATCATACCTGAGCTTAGCGTGTACAGTAAACGGATACTCTTCAACGACAAACTACGACCCCGAAAGGTTAGCCCGTTCTAGGGACGCCTCACCACATCGGCCGTTCGGCCACAATGTCGACGGTTTGACCACCGCGTACACAGTTTGCAACAATTTACTTTCGCCACCGAATCTCGTCCCGTTACCGCCGATTTCGGACCGTGACACCACCATGTCGGAAAACGGCGTTACAATCACCACCCAATCCACCGCCACGTACAGACACGAATACCATCATCACCAGTTATCGAGTAGTTTAAGTATGTCTTATAATCTCGCTTCGTCCGATACCGTAGATACGTGCGCCAACAATGGTTTTAAGAGTTCTAATATAGTCTCGAGCTGCGATAAAGAAAATAATAACTCCAAATCGTTTATACAGCAACGTGTCGAGCGGTTATACGGACCGGGGGCGCTCGCTCAAGGATTTTTTGTTATGAAAAAGCAGAAAAATAAAAGCTATGAACTCGAACATATTGCCAGGTGTAAGGCTGCTAGCGAGAAGCATTCAAAGTCGATGAATGAGCAGGGATTTCGTCATGATGATGATACTTCTGATGCTGGTAAGTAATATATTATTTAATAAAAATACACGCCCTCTCTTGTTAAATAGAAAAGACATTAATGTCATTTTATTTAAATCGTATTCATTCTATATTAATTATATACACACAGTGATGACGAGAATTTATAGCGAATTTAATATATTAAAATATTTATTGCAATTTGTTTTAATATTTATAAATGTATAAAAGTGCCATCTCTTGTTTGGAAAAGGAACCCAAATTTGCAACCCATTATCACTCAAAATGTCAGTGATTGTCAAACCATTTTCAAAAATCATTTGTGTTTCTTTATAGTTTCTTTAATTCTTTATGGAACGCAACGATTAGTTTAAATATAACTTTTTTTTGTAGGTAAGACAAAAATGTTCTACCAATAATGTATACATTGTTAAATTGATATTATTTTATATGGCTTATGATATATTGAAATTATATAATAATTTTGTTTGCAGATTCTAAATCAAAGTCGACTTTACCTGTATTAAGACACTTAAGACCTGAATTTCGAGCTCAATTGCCTTTAACAGTAACGAAAAAACGCACTGGCGAAAATACATCCCCGCAAAAAATCCCTTCGATCAACGTGGTCCAAGAGGAAGAATCCGTTAATGGCCATTGCAATTCAACGGACGAGATGAATTGCGGATTTCGCAACGAACTCAAACAAAGCACTCCGCGTAAAACGAGCAATGATGTCTGTGATAGGAATAAGCCCCGCAATCAAACGCATGAAACCAGTAAGTTACACTCAAAGTAAAAATCTGATAAATATTGAAGTGTTTGCGAAATGCGTGTACGAAGGAAAATCACAAGTTTCTAGGCTCAAGATTGGTCGATTTAAGTTATGTATATCCATAGATGCTTCGTTTCACAGGTAAAAGATATAAAAGTTAGCAAAAAATGATATCTAAGCAGTCCCGGAATTAAGAAAAAATTAAAATATCCGGAACGAGTTTTCTACCGCCTGTTTTTTGCAATGCAAATCGCTTGATATTTTTCTTAATTTATTTTTTGAATTTCTTATTTTGTGTTTTCTGTTTGAACTAAAAAAAACTCAATTTGAAATAGACTCAAATGACGGCTCTTCAAAAAAACAGGTGAATTGGGTCTGAAAAAAAATGTTAAAAATATATATGCTCTCCAAATAAATGTTGGCGGCAGATGCTGGCACTGAATTGGGCGGAGTAAGCTTAACAGAACATGACAATTTAAAAAATAATTGCAAATGATAACTTAAATCCAGATAAAACAATTGACAATGTTGTATAGGTGCTCTTCTGGAAGCATTTCATATTTTCCAAAGGCATATCAAGTCTATTGGAATCACTTCAAATCTAGAAGCAGTATAAAGTTTTTTGGAACCAATATCAAGTATTCTAGAAGTCTTGATACATTCTTTTGTTGAATTCGTGAATAGCAAATTTTGTTTCTGGCTTTGTTTTGTTTCAGAGCCATCTAGGAGAAACTTTCCTTTATCTCCTTTTCCTACAAGTTTTAATAAATTTTTTTATGATTTTGAGATATAGATGGTGTAAAATAATTTGGAGTTTTAATTGCTGAAAATTTTAACAATTTTTTTTAATTAAATTAATACAAGGAATTCATTTAGTTAATTTTGTTTAAATACATTTCTTTTTCTAGGCAATTTAAGAATAGAGAAGGAAATTAAAATTATATTTTTGCAAAAAATTTCAAAATGTATCAATTCTGATCTTCTGGAAGCATTGCATGCCTTCCAGATACATGCAGTATCAAGCCTTCTGGAAACATTGCAAATCCTCTGAAAGCATTTCAAGTCCTCTGGAAGTATTTTCAATTTTATTGAAGTATTTCAAGTCTTCCAAAGGAATTCTCAAGTCATCTGGATGCATTTCAAGTCTTCTAGATGCGGTATCAAGTCTTCTGGAAGCATTGCACGTCCTCTAAAAGCATTTCATGTCTTCTGGAAACAGTTCTAGTCTTCTGGTAGCATTTTAAGTCTTCTAGAAACATTTAAAATCTTTTAGAAGTCTTCTAGATACGATATCAAGCCTTCTGGAAGCATTGTACCAGAAATGATCGTATTTTTTTGAGATAGAGACCTGGCTATCTCAAGAAATTAAAAATATTTTCTTTATCTTTTTGCATTTCCAAGTCTTCTAGATGCGGTACCAAGTCTTTTGGAACCATTGCACGTCCTCTAAAAACATTTCAAGTCTTTTGGGAGCAATGCAAGTCTTTTTGATACAGTATCATGTCTTCTGAAAGTAATTCAAGTCTTCCAGAGGCAGTATCAAGTCTGGACGCATTGCAAATTTTTTAGATGCAATACCAAGTCTTCTGGAAGCAGTTCAAGTCTTCTGAGATCGTTTCAAGTCTTCTAGATGAAGCAGCAAGTCTTCTGGAAACATTTCAAGTCTTTTGAAAGTATATCAAGTTTTCTAGAAGTAGTATCAAATCTTTTGGAAACATTTTAAATCTTTTGGAAGTAAAATCAAGTCTTCCAGAGACAATATAAAATCTTCATTTTAAGTCTTGGAACTGTGTCAAATTTCTTAAAAGCAGTATCATGTCTTCTGGAAGCAGTTCAAGCCATCTGGCAGCATTTCAGGATTTTTGTATGCATTTCAAGCCTTTTGGAATTAGCTACAGATCATCTGGAAGCTGTAACAAATTTTCCGGAAGTAGATCAAGTCTTCCAGAAGGAGTAACAAGTCTTCTGTAAGCATTGTAGGTGTTCTGGAAACATTTTAAGGCATCTGGAAATAATATCAAGTCTTCTAGAAGTGGATCAAACTTTCTGGAAGCGTTTCAAGTCTTTTGGAAACAGTATTAAGTTTTCAAATGTCAGTATTGAGTCATCTGGCAGCAGTTCAAATCTTTTGAAAACGTTTCACGTCTTCTCGAAACAATATTAATATTTCATGTCTTCTGAAAGTATATTAAGTTTTCTAGAAGCAGTATCAAGTCTCTTGGAAACATTTCAAAGCTTTTGGAAGTAAAATCAAGTCTACCAGAGACAATATAAAATCTTCATTTTAAGTCTTGAAACTGTGTCAAATTTCCTAAAAGCAGTATCATATCTTCTGGAAGCAGTTCAAGTCATCTGGCAGCATTTCAGGATTTTTGGATGCATTTCAGGTATTCTGGATAAATTTCAAGTCTTTTGGAATTAGCTACAGATCATCTGGAAGCTGTAACAAATTTTCCGGAAGTAGATCAAGTCTTCCAGAAGGAGTAACAAGTCTTCTGTAAGCATTTTAAGTGTTCTGGAATCATTTTAAGGCATCTGGAAATAATATCAAGTCTTCTAGAAGTGGTTCAAACTTTCTGGAAGCGTTTCAAGTCTTTTGGAAACAGTACTAAGTTTTCAAATGTCAGTATTGAGTCATCTGGAAGGAAGCAGTTCAAATCTTTTGAAAACGTTTCACGTCTTCTCGAAACAATATCAATATTTCATGTCTTCTGAAAGTATATTAAGTTTTCTAGAAGCAGTATCAAGTCTCTTGAAAATATTTCAAAGCTTTTGGAAGTAAAATCAAGTCTTCCAGAGGCAATATCGAATCTTCATTTTAAGTGTTGGAACTGTGTCAAATTTCCTAAAAGCAGTATCATGTCTTCTGGAAGCAGTTCAAGCAATCTGGCAGCATTTCAGGATTTTTTGATGTATTTCAGGTATTCTGGATAAACTTCAAGTCTTTTGGAATTAGCTACAGATCATCTGGAAGCTGTAACAAATTTTCCGGAAGTAGATCAAGTCTTCCAGAAGGAGTATCAAATCTTCTGTAAGCATTGTAAGTGTTCTGGAAACATTTTAAGCTTCTGGAAATAATATCAAGTCTTCTAGAAGTAGTTCAAACTTTGTGGAAGCGTTTAAAGTCTTTTGAAAACAGTATTAAGTTTTCAAGTGGTAGTATTGAGTCATCTGGAAGCAGTTCAAGTCTTTTGAAAACGTTTCAAGCCTTCACGAAACAATATCAACATTTCATGTCTTCTGAAAGTATACCAAGTTTTCTAGAAGCAGTATCAAGTCTCTTGGAAACATTTCAAAGCTTTTGGAAGTAAAATCAAGTCTTCCAGAGGCAATATCGAATCTTCATTTTAAGTCTTGGAACTGTGTCAAATCTTCTAAAAGCAGCATCATGTCTTCTGGAAGCAGTGCAAGACATCTGGCAGCATTTCAGGATTTTTTGATGCATTTCAGGTATTCTGGATAAATTTCAAGGCTTTTGGAATTAGCTACAGATCATCTGGAAGCTGTAACAAATTTTCCGGAAGTAGATGAAGTCTTCCAGAAGGAGTATCAAGTATTCTGTAAGCATTGTAAGTGTCCTGGAAACATTTTAAGGCTTCTGGAAATAATATCATGTCTTCTAGAAGTAGTTCAAACTTTCTGGAAGCGTTTCAAGTCTTTTGGAAACAGTATTAAGTTTTCAAGTGGCAGTATTGTGTCATCTGGAAGCAGTTCAAGTCTTTTAAAAACGTTTCAAGTCTTCTCGAAACAACATCAACATTTCATGTCTTCTGAAAGTATATCAGGTTTTCTAGAAGCAGTATCAAGTCTCTTGAAAACATTTCAAAGCTTTAAATTTTAAGGTTTCTGGAAATAATATCAAGTCTTCTAGAAGTAGTTCAAACTTTGTGGAAGCGTTTCAAGTCTTTTGGAAACAGTATTAAGTTTTTAAATGGCAGTATTAAGTCATCTGTAAGCAGTTCAAGTCTTTTGAAAACGTTTCAAGTCTTCTCGAAACAATATCAACATTTCATGTCTTCTGAAAGTATATCAAGTTTTCTAGAAGCAGTATCAAGTCTCTTGGAAACATTTCAAAACTTTTGGAAGTAAAATCAAGTCTTCCAGAGGCAATATCGAATCTTCATTTTAAGTCTTGGAACTGTGTCAAATCTCCTAAAAGCAGTATCATGTCTTCTGGAAACAGTCAAGCCATCTGGCATAATTTCAAGTCTTTTGCAAGTAGTTACACGTCATCTAGAAGCAGTATCAAATTTTTCGGAAGTAGATTAAGTCTTCTAAAAGAAGTATCAAGTCTTCTGTAAGCATTGTAAGTATTCTGGAAACATTTTAAGGTTTCTGGAAATAATATCAAGGCTTCTAGAAGCAGTTCAAACTTTCTGGAAGCGTTTCAAGTCTTTTGGAAACAGTATTAAGTCTTCTAGTGGCAGTATCGAGTCATCTGGAAGCAGTCCAAGTTTTCTGAAAATATTTCAAGTCTTCTCGAAACAATATCATGTCTTTTTGAAGTACTTCAAGTCTACTAGAAGCATTGTCAAATGTTCTAGAAGTCTTAAGTAAATAGGTGGTGACATGTTGCGCTGTTTTGTAACATGTTCGAGATTTCTGTATACATGCTGTAAATCCGCGTTACCAATATAATTTATAACAAAATCACAGGAAAATTTTGTTTGCTTTTATTGGTTTTATTAAAAAACTTTGCCTTAACCTCGCTTTCGTCCTTACATTATAAAAATAGAAGAAACATTTACACAAAAATATCGTTGTAAACAATTTGAGATACAAAATCATTTATTCCTAGAGGCAATGTTGTGGATATTTTAATTTTATTATTTTTGAACTTTTCAACATGAAACAAAAACATCGATTGACGTCAATCGATGACGAAAGTCTCCGAAGATTGCATAAGCCGAAACATGTAAAGCGAATTTTTTTAATAAAACACATATTTTCCTATGATTTTATTATTTCTGCATACAGTTGTACCAATTATAAAAAATAAACAGCAATAGATACATGAAGTCCGGATTTGATTCTAGAAACGAAGATCGGATGAGGGTTAAACCTAGCAACTCATTTCTCAAAAATGCTTTAAATTGTTTTACGCGTTTTCGAGTTATAAAAAATAAAAGAATTTTTTTAATAACTCGATTTATATAAACAATATAAAGCGATCTATTTTGAGCCAAGAAATCTGTGGTCTTCTATTGTACACGCAGTTTGGAGACACCTATATTTATAATATCTAATCAAATAATGTGCTTATCTACAAATGATTGTAGCACTCTTTTTTAATTTTAATGAGTTATGTAATTGCTCAAATAAATATTAACGGTCGCCATGGTTACAGCTGTTAAAGACGGGCATTACTTTATGATGATAATAGAAAAGGAAACGCAACGTTTACTCGCTTTAGCAACAAAAGCGGAAGAGGAATTAGAATCTCCAGATTTAAGCGAAGACGCCAAAGGATTTTTAAGATCGGCATCCGGAAAAGCCCGGCTTTTGGTCTCTCAAAAGATGCAACAATTTAAAGGATTATGTAGAAATAATGTAACACAGGTTAGTAAAATTAATAAATAAATTAATTAATTAATAATTATTTATTTATTATGAAATTATAATATTTTTGTTTAGGTATCAGATGAAGCTTTTCCAACAACCAACGAAGACCTCCAAGGTTTTTGGGACATGGTCATGTTACAAGTCATACAAATCGATAAATTATTTGCTGAAATCGAAACGTTAAAAGCAAATAATTGGGAGGTAAATTTGAACGAAATAATTTTTATATAAAATGAATGTTTTGTTTTCATTTAGGAAAGACCAATTCCAAGTAATGTTTCAACTAACGGTAAAAACGTCAAAGAAACTAAAAAAGTCGTAAAAGTACCACGACCTACAAGCGCTGTATCCGTTGAACGAAAACTCCGTGAGATCCAAAGGAAAAAATTGATCGAGGAGAAACGAAAAGCAATGCGCGAGCAACAACAGAATCAAAATAAATCGTCCCGGCAAAACATTGAGATTTACGTGCCTGAATCTAGCTGAAAACCGCTTACAACGCGATTAGAGATTAGCTGCATCATTTACTTGCGAAAAATACCGAAAAAAATTAATTTAAATTGGCAGTATTTCTAAACGGAGATGACAAAAACCAAGTGAAATCGTTTTAATTGTTTGGAAGCCTTATTTTTTTATCTCCTTTATATAATAAAATAATATATCTATGTTTTAAAAATAACGTTATTTATTGATACATTTGTTATACTTCATTTTTAATAATGACGAAACTTTTTTGTAAATCACTAAATTCTGCTATCTTGTTAACGAAGGATCATCAAAAATTTGGATTCATATTAAAATTAATTCGTTAAAAGAGAAATTATTTGTTAAACAATATAATTTCATGTCATTTTTTTTATTAATTTTGATTTTGTGAAATATTTATCGAGTACTTCGTTCTTGTGCCGCTGTGAGATGATATGTAAAGACTGAAAATCTTGTAAGAAGGAAATTTGCACAAGTGTTTGTGAATTTTTGACATTTACAAAGACTAAAAAATGCACATTCCCAGTATATATATTACACATATTCTAGTATAACAAGGGGCATATCTTTTAATTTCATTTCTATGACCTCTATATAAATATTCAAATACGTATATTTCCGCTTTAACAATTTTAAAAATATTAATAATCGACTGATGCGTCATTTACACAAACGCCTTTTCTTTTCCTGTCTTTTTTTTGTTTAGTTTACGTCTTCACTTATTGCACTCTCTTATTAATGAATCTATTGTAAAATAACATTCATTTTATTAAGACAGATTTACATATTTACTTATATAAAATGATTGAATATTTTGTGTAGTTATAAAGAAGCAAGAATAAAATGCTAAAATGAGAATATTTTCTGTAATAATTATTTATATGTTGTTTAATACAAATTCTGCTAAAAAAATGTGCCTTTTTAAATTGATGACCACCCAATCATAATTCCAGGATTAAGTATAAATCTTAATCTAATCATTTAAATGTAGTTGAGGTTTTGTAAACCACAATTAATGTTATTGCTTATGAAATAGATTATTAAAACTCTACTAAAGCATTATAAGAAATCAGTATTGTTAAATACCCGGGTATTTATTTTCAAAGGTCTTTTGGTTTGAACCTGAATCTTTCTAGTGCTAGGTCTAGTGTTAGTTCTAATTTTAGTTGCCATTCAATGCTTGATTATTCTACCTAGACTTAGGGCCCCCGTACACGAGCCACATTTTGCCGTCGGACCGACCACAGAATTGCCGTCGCGTTCCAGCGAACTGAAGCCCACCATAAGAAATACTGTATCATCCGTACACGGGCGTTTACAAAAGTCGAAACGGGCATCTGCAGTCAACTTGCGGCCGATCTCCACCGGGTGGTTCACAATCGCGCGCGCTTCTCCTGCCGTATACGAACCATAAACTTGCAGTCGTACTCAACCGCAACGCGACCGATTCAACGTGTTGAAAAAGTTTAAGGCAAGGGCAGCAACAATTTCTACCGAGGAAAACATAAGAAACAACCTGCTTCGAAACCCTTACAACCAGCACACGAGTTAGCCGTTCTGTTACAACACCAGTGCATTACAAATTCACCCAATAAGCCATGACATTAATTTATCCATACCTACCACACCCGAACAATTTCAGCGCTGTAGTAATAATCAAACAATTCCCTCTACCAATATTGCTACTCCGTTAATATCTCCGCAGGGTTCAACATTGTCTATAGACTGCTCATACAAACTCATCTTTTGAAGATGTCTTTCAATTATAGATACATAGTCGAAACAGAAAATAAATAAAATCTGTACCTACCTACTTTGTTTGATTATATCTGTAAAATAATGAATTCCAGGCATACTTACCTATTGATCACATAATTTAATTTATCTATTTACTAACCTCAAAGTTGTAGCAAGCCTTTCTTCAGCTGAAATACTGTTCCTCATATTGGTGTCAGACCGTTTAATTTTAGGTTTTAAAATTCTGACTAATTCATCAAATGATCTAATAGACATTCTAAAGTAATTAGAAAATTTTTTTCGTCTTGCTGGAGTTTATCAAATAAATTATAAAAACTTCCTTCCTGTCATCGTGAAAGTAGAATCCAAAGATGGATCCAAAGCGATCGTACCTTCCTACGTCTTCTTCTTCTTCTCCTCAAAATAAGAAGTAACAGTGCTGCTTCTTCAAAATCCATAATATCGAGACTGGCGACCACAATCTTAAGAAACCATAAATAAAATAACGGACAAAACAACGTTTCTGTTTTGTTTCTGATGTGGTTAGGTTGTAGTCGTCTCGACTGCAAGTGTGGTTCATATAATTGCGAATCAACCACAAAAATGCAGTTGTGTCAGCCGCGAGTTGCAGTCGACGTGACCACAATTTTGTGGTTAACTCAGCTGCAAAATTGTGGCTCGTGTACGGGCACCCTTAGGCCCGTATTCAGAGACGAGGATACATCATGTACCCGGGTATAGTCGTCCACATCGAGTTTGGTTTTTATTACCCTGTCACTTTCCTACTGTAGTTGTAAAACGAACAAAGACGGGGGTGCAACAGGTAATTTCGCATTGAAGAATTTTGGGATTCCTCACTCAGGGCCGCATTAAGGAACACTCTTTTCCTTTCCTTCCAAGTTTTAAACAAATAATAGGGTGATTTTATATTCATTATTAAAATAAGTACATACTTATTTTTTCTAAGAAATGTTTTGCTGTTTCTATAACATTTCGTTATTCTATTATTTAGATATTCCTGAAAATATATTTTTTTCTAAGAAACACCTAGAAATAGCTTATGGAAACTACTTATAAGAGAGGACAGGCGAAATTCTTGATGAGTATTTTGTTAAAAGCCACGTGAAAGGTATCGTAAGAAAAGAAAATGTTTCATCCCTGGGGAAAATGAGTCACCATATTCGCCAAAACAATACTATTCCGAAGATAGTAAAAGAATTATTGTTAACGTTTTCGTTAAATTGCAAGAAAAAGATTGTTTTGCTGCCTGTAAAGTTACCAGTGAATTGACAGGGGTGCTTGCAACAACAGTACGTAGATTCATTGCGCAGTTGGAGAATAAAGAATCTACAAGTTATCAACCCACCAAAGCTTGTCATCTTTTCCAAAGAATTCCGGATAGTTACACAACGGAAATAAAAACAGTTATTTACGATATGTATTCAAAAAATATCGTGCCTACTGTCGCCTCTTTAAAGATAAGATTACAAGAACTTCATGTAGAAATACCTTATTCTGAAGAGCACTTTCGACGATATCTTCGAACAATTACATTTCACTACAAATCCCTGGACGGAAGAGCTCATATTACCGAAACTCCCCGGCTAAAAAAATGGAGGTGGGAATTTATTGATCAAATTAGAAAATATCGGGAAGAGAAGTGGAATATTGTTTATTTAGACGAAACTTGGTATGATACCCATAATGTGAAAAAACGGGCCTTTCCAATGGGAGTGATAAATGTGCATTGAGGATACCGTGTTCAAGAGGAAAACGAATTATTATTCTTCATGCAGGGGGAGAAAATGGTTGGGTTCAAAATGGATTACTTTTATCTGCAAATAATATTAAGGACTGCTCTGCAGATTATCACCAAGATATGAATGCTGCGTTGTTTGAGACATGGTTTAAAAATCAAATCAGTTATTACCAAATTTAAACCACCCAAACGAAGTTTACATCCCAAACCTGCAAAGAGGCATAAGAAACAATATATTTGAACATACATGGAAGAACATAATATTGCTATGCCGGACGCACAGTGGAGTATTTGACCCAAATTATCGATCAAAACTATATGTGCATTACTTTATTTTTATTTGAACCTATAGTGATAAATTATTGTCATCAAAAGCAAAGCTCATTGAAATGGGGTTGGAAATTATCTAAAAATGGAAGAATGAAACAAAAATATTTAATAGGTAATTAATACAGACTGTTGTACAAAAAACGCCCCAATCTGTAAGTTAGTCATTTATATTTCGATGTTTGTGAGCTAGGTATCAAATGAAATGGTTTAATGAATACTAACATGCTACAAATATTTTTTCCCGACGCCATCTTCAAATTGCAACAATTTCAACTTTTGTTTTTCAAATTGCTCGGTATATTTTTCTTCACGAAGCGGAGACATGGCTAAGCTCTACATGTAGTTGTATTACTGGTAACCCATGTCACCATGTCTTGAAATCTCTATCTAATCACATAAAGAAAGATATACCGAGCAATTTAAAAAACAAAAGTTGACAATCGCTTGAAATTGAAGATGGTGTCGGAAAAAAAAATTTGTATCATAAAACATACCATTCCATTTAATTCTAGGTTCATGAAAATCGGAATGTACAGCTTTGAGCGTTATTTATATGACATCGTATTTTTTATATAGTAACAAAAGTAATTAATATAACGTATTTCTTTAATAAAACGATAAATTATGACGCACTTCATTCATTTCCATCTAACTGCTCATCACTTTCGCTAGTTTCATTTTTGTCATACGCATCCCATGGAAGTAACATTTTAATTGTCTCCGGCCTGAACGGTTTTGATTTTTTAATAGATTTAGGTCTACTGCAACTTAAAAATGGATCTGATGTTAACAAAAGCCGATTGATTACATCCATATTATATTCCCTGTATTGACGAAAATGTTTATTTCTGCTCTCTGCCGCCTCTTCTGATAGAGCACCTATAGGCAGCAGTGCTTGCTCTATTACTATAGGGCCATGTAGCAAAATTTTATGGAGGGTTGGTGACATTGGGTACCAGTGATACAATTGGATGTAGAGCTTAGCCGTATCTCGATAGTACTCTGAAAATTTATTTATGTCAATTTTATGACCACTGGATATTACTTCCAGAATTGTAGCCACTCTTTCAATTAGCGCTTGATCGATTTCTGTTATAGATGCCGAGATTTCTACGTTAGAGAAGAATCGTCTGCTGGTATTTCCATCGTTGCTGTTGCCGTAGTTGGCTTTGGGTACGTCAACGATTAGACCAAGTTCATTTCTAAACCTTTCTTGAATAGTTTGCTTGCGTTCTTTTATAATATTCTTTTCTGATTCTGTTCTTGTTTGCCACTTTTTTATTGTAATTTTATAGGAAATATGCAGTAATGTTTCGAACAGTCTTATTCGCGCATGTAAAATCGATAGTCCAAACTCCAAGTTTTCTGAGTTTATAGGTGCTTTTTCACATTTTTCCAAATCATTAAAATCTTTTGAAGTAAGCGTACATATGTAACATCGCATGCTCGAGCCTATATTGGTAGCGGCATTGCAGACTTTACCATCTACCATGGTAAATAACATTCTATGGGTGACCGTCACTTCTTTATCTCCAATATTATTCTTGGTTGTAGTTAAATGTTTTATCTGATCTTTGTGATAACTTATCTCTTCATTTGTCACATCTTTCGATTCCCTAATAAATCTGATTCTCATTGGTCGGCAAAAACGTGGTAAGGAGGGCGTTGGGTTTTGCCAAATTATTTTCTTATTTGTCTTACATATAAGCTGAAGAGGTACTAGTGATGACTGGAAAATGTTAGAATCGGAATCGTTATTATTTGAAAATGTTTGTTTGAATTGTGCTTGTTGGGAACCATCACAACCCCATTTATACGTCAACTCCAAGGATGCCAATTCTTTTTGTGTGAGAGATATCAATACTTCCTCTAGGTAAATAATAAATCGTTTTACAGTATGATCTGCTAAGGCTTGTAATTTAATTTCCGCGCAAGTTTCAGTAACTTGATAAGCATTCGAGTCTGGATAACAATCTTGTTTTGCTCTCTGTAAAAGTGAATAAGAGGGATATAGTTTTCTTGAGCTTTCTCTAATAATTTCATATTGTCTTCGTGTCAATGACGCTTCTACAAACATTGATAACGCTTGTGTTGGTGTTAACTTTTCTGATTCAACCGTGTCTCTTTTTCTAAAAGCTTTCTTATATTTATTATCACGTGACGGCGATGACATGATGTCCTTTAACACTTGTGCTCCACTCACATTTCCAGATTTTCGAAGTGCCATTTGACCAGCAAACAAGAGAGCTTCAGCTTCATTTTCCTTCCTCAGAAGTGTTGTTTTGCGGCGTTTACTGCAATCGCTTAAATCTTCAAATGCGCTTTCCGGACGACCACCTATATATTCGACATACATTTCTGTGTTATTTTAACAGTCCCTTGCAACCAATTACGATTTTTTTATAAGAACGCTTTTTCTGTACGGTTTGCAGCTTGCCATTTACTTTTCATTTCCGACTTAAGCCGCGAAAATGTTCGCAAAAATTGTTGCTTTTGATTATCCAAGAACTTTCTCTGTTTTATGATGTTTCCACTATATCCAGTTTCTTCGCAAAATCTCTTTCATTACATTGTTTTGTAAGATTATATATGCCTTCTCGGGTCATGACATTCAAACCAGAATAACCTACACCGAAGAAAAGATTAGAATAGTAAAGAACGCAGCAAAACTAAGTTTGCCTTGCCTACATACCACTAGTTTAATTTATTTTTTTTTATATATTAGGCAGTTGTTGGCAATAGTTTTTTATAGTATAGTAGAGTAAATTCTTCAAACAAAAAGATGTAAAAAGAAATAAAACCGGGAAGAATCCGGAAATAAAAAAAAACACTTCATAGAAGAAAAACAAAAGTAAATAGTAGTAAATAGAATAAATAAAAAATTACAAAGACTATAGAATTAAACTTGATAAAAGTACTTGATTCTATTTATACATACCTGAGTATATAACATCCATTACAAAAATTTCAACTGCTCACAATAAAATACACAGGAACACCTATAAATATATGCCGTTGATTTATTGCAATAATTTGACGAAATACGCGCATACATCAAAGGGCGTAAAAGACAACTGATTACGCAGTGTTAAGGAACCGGGCACCAATAAATTATGCAGAAAATTGTTTTCTGAATATTTGGTGAGGCTAAGTGACAGCAGCCGCCTTGATTTTTATGTATCTGTATTCCCGACTTTTAATCATGTTTCTATGTGGAATACCCCACTGTGGGACGGTAAGATCACAAAAGACAAACTGTTATCGAAAGTCAATGAAGTTGAGATTCCAACCGATTACATAATCGATGGTATGGCAAAAGAAGCGGGATATATAGTTCTACGATTACCACCGTACCATTGCGTTTTGAACCCCATAGAATTAATCTGGAGCAATTTAAAGCGAAATACCAGGAAAAATAATTCAGCTCCAACCTTAAGCGCCAAAGTGGTGGATTTAATTCGGCAAGAGGTTGACAACATACCGCCAGAATTATGGGGAAATTGCGTAAAAGACATAATCGACGTAGAAAATTTTTATGTATCGCCAAATAATCAACGGTTTGTTATAGATATCGGAAATGATAGTTCCGATGAAAGCAACTTTGAAAATTCTGATAGTTGTGATAGCGACGACGAATAATTAAATTTTTTAATATAATCTTTGGTGTTTTATTTAAGTTCAACCCTGTCCTTGTCACACTGTCATAAATCTTTAAAGGTACTCAAGCGTGTAAAACTCACCCCGGGTTTTATTTATGACTGTCATAAAAACCAAACTCGATGTGGACTATACAATTGTAACCTCCGATCTGTTTGGGCGCGGTCGGAATCGGGGCGACCATCGCCGTCTCGACTCTCGCTGGGCGCCCACCTTTGGATCTATCTCACTTTAAGTTATTCGTAATGGATTATTCTTCGTAATAACAAAAAAAAATTATCTTAAAAATGTGTGACAAAAAAATTATTTTACTTTTAAAACTATATTGTTTATTAATTATTATACTCTTTGTTTAAAATTAAACATTTCATTGTTATTAGAATAATTTATAAAAGCAGATAATTAATAAAACAGATAAGAAACCGAAGATTTCATTCTTCACAACTAATTTGTTTGTACATTCGATTTAATTCTGTATAACGGATATCAAAATTATTGATATAAAAATACTTCTCAAAATTACAAATAAGTATTCAAACATAAGACACCACGAAATAATGTGAAAAAATAACTCTTGAAGCTCAAGCCTAGACCGTAAAGCTATACAAACTTTCATTATGGGAAGAATCGGTAAACCCTGTCTTGATTGAGCCTCATTTTGTCCATAAATTAGCGGCATAATTAAGGTTTCTATTTCGTATCTTGAAAACCTATACCTAAGATATAATCGGTCGTCGAACAAACCTTCCAAGGGATTTTCATGGTTTCTTAATATGATCCTAACATGATAAGAATATGTATTTATTTAATTCCCTCATTGAAGTGATTAAATTGATAGGTATTACAATTATTTACCTTGATCTGCATTGATGCTGATATTTATATATGTGTTCAATAAATTCGTTAAAATCGTCGTCCATTGTACTAACAATTAAATAATAATGCTAGTAATGTAAAACGTCAAGAAGTATCCAACGACCGTACGTGGGCAATAAGTAAAAATGATTTATTCAGGATAAACGGTCCACAAAGTAATTAATGAAACAACTTTTTAAAATTGCTAATATATTTCGAATGTATTTTTCATTCTTCTTGAGAGCATTTATGTTGCTAAAATGGAGATTTTTTTTATTATAATTAATGAAAATAAACTTACTTGTTTTAAAAAGCATGAAATATAAAAAACGTCTTAGTCATAAGATAACAATTCATAAGGAAGGAGTATCTTTAAGACCTATCATCTCTTCCGTTGGTGCGGCATCGTACGATTTGTCGGGTCACATTTCTGATATATTAAGTCGGACTAATTATAACATCAGAACTAATTATAACATCACTAACACTTTTCAATTTGTTGAAGAGTTAGTTACAGCCTCCCTGAAAATCACATCTTAATTTCTTTAGATGTTGTTAGTTTGTTCACCGTCATCCCTTTGGATTTGGTTAATCAGATAATTAAGGAAAAATGGAATTTAATTGCTGAACATTGCTCATGGGATAGGGATACCTTTTTAACAGGTTTAAAGTTGATTTTTGACACTTCAATTTTTACATTTGGTAATGTTATTTATCATCAAGTCGAAGGTACACCTATGGGATCTAAAATATCACCTGTCTTGGCTTTGATTGTGATGGACTATGCATTGGACGAGATTTTGATTAATAATGGTTCAGTTTTTCGTATAAATTTCATTAAGAAATATGTTGATGATTTGGTTTTGGGGGTACACAAGGATGATGTCAATACAGTGTTAAATTGTTTTAATGATTTTCATCCGAGCATTCAGTTTACAATGGAGTTGGAAAGTAATAATAGCATTCCTTTTTTGGATACTAAAATAATCAGAGACGGTTTCAATAAGATTAAGTTTGATTGGTACGTTAAACCGACTTACTCAGGACGTTATCTTAATTATTTCTCAAGTCATAGCTTTAAGCACAAACTTTCAACTGTACGTTGCATGAAGCACAGAGTCTCCAACATTTGTGATAAAGAATTTCTTCGTGAAAACTTAGAATTTCTACAAAAAACTTTTGTTAATAATGGTTACCCAAGTAAATTAATTAATAAAATTTTATTTTCAACACCGTTAATTAATAATAACATAAACCAGGTCAGTTTAACTAACCCATCTTTACTTACAACTGAACCTATCATTTATAAAAAACTACCTTATATCGAGAAGTTAAGTGATTCTTTGAAAAAACATTATCAGTGATTGACAATTTAAAAGTAGTTGAGTGCTACGATAACAAACTTGGTAACCATTTCACAAAACTTAAAGACGCTACAGAAAACAAATTTAAATCCAATTTAATTTACTGCATTTCATGCAACGATTGTAGTGGAAAATATGTTGGTCAGACTTCTCAATGGCTTAAAAGTAGAATTTCTAAACATAAAAGTAACTGCCGGTTGAATAAGACCGTTTGTGCATTATCCCAACATGTTCAGGATTGCAAACACACCTTCGATTTTGATAACGTTAAAATTTTGGATGTTGAATCTAATTACTACAATAGAATTTTCTTAGAGATGGTCCATATAAATTACACTAGTAATACTGTTAACTATAGAACGGATACTCAGAATTTAAGTAACATATATGCTTACTTGTTTACTAGGGACAAGACTAACCATATCTATAATCCACCAACCCAACATAATCATGGTATTAATAATGTTTCTACTTTCTCTAATGATATGGTTTTCTAGTTTTTAAGTTAGTAGGTTCATTTTTGATTGTTAATTGCATTTTCTTATTTACATAGTCTGTATTAATTATTTTGATTACGTTTTATTGTTTTTATTTGATAAATCGTTTCTTTGGTTTGAATTTTTGAAATTTAAATTTTTAAAGTTTCCGCTTTGTTTTTGGTAAATTTCGGTTTGTGCGCAGTTTCGTTTTTCGGGGTTGTGTTTGCGATCGAAAACAGGTTTTTTTTTCATATCAATTTTTACATTTTAACGTTCTCATCGAGTCCATTTTGTATTGTTAAATTTTACACGTCCTTGTTGAACTTTTAATTTGTTATTTTAATTTACCGATACTCAGTTTTAATGTGTTTTCTACTATGACCAAGACGATTTTTATATTTCATGCTTTTTAAAACAAGTAAGTTTAATTTGTTCTTTGGCGTCTTCAACATATGTTGGATGCTCATGTTAAAAAACCTTTTCATTAATTGTAATAAAAAAATCTCCATTTTAGCAACATAAATGCTCTGAAGAAGAATGAAAAATACATTCGAAATATATTAGCAATTTTAAAAAGTTGTTTCATTAATTACTTTGTGGACCGTTTATCCTGAATAAATCATTTTTATAGTAATGTAAAACTCAAAAAAAACAAATAGCACCTGCACCACAAAAACAAAATATATTAAAAGTAATAGTATACCTAAAAATAAATAAATGAACACAGTATGAAAAGTATTTACACTACAAAATAGTAAAAATTAATTAAAATGGCACTATAAGACAGGAATTACAAAACGAAAAAAATAATTAAAGTTAATGCTAATACGAAATTTAAAAACAAACCACCTACTCTATAAATATAAAAAAACGCCAATTAAAAACTTGTCACTTATTACAATAAAAGCACAAACTATCTACTATTTATTTCTTCTTTTTTCTCAACTCTTCTCAAAAACGAAATGGAGTGGGTGTAGACATTTTCTTTTTTATGATGAATATTATCAGTTGCTTTACCATAGCACATCTTAACGTTCGCTCTCTGTTGCCTAAAGTTAATCAAATAAGTTCACTGTTGTGCGAACATAAATTTGATGTGCTTGCATTAACGGAAACTTGGTTGGATCCCAGCCTGCCGGATGATGTTGTTGCTATTAATGGTTATAACCTTTATCGATATGATAGGTGTGGACGGGGTGGAGGTGTCTGCTGGTATGTGAGTTCCAACCTGACTTGTAATATTGTGAATGTAGTCGGTGATTTAGAGCAATTATGGATAACAATATCGCTCAGAAAATTATCATTATCATGTGGTGTAGTTTATAAACCCCCTAACCTGGATGTTAAAGATTTTCTTTCTATCTTCGAAGAAGCTTTAGCTCAAGTCACTCAATTGACGAGTGAGACTATTTGTGTAGGTGACTAATATAGATATGCTTAAACCCAATAAGCCCGCGGTAGCTGAGTTTAATCGTACACTAGAGGTGTTTGGGCTGTTACCTCTAATTAATGAACCAACTCGAATTTCAGCTAAATCTGCAACTTTATTGGATTTGGTCTTGATCTCTAACGAAGATCCATTACTTAATAGTGGCGTGCTGAATTATGATCTTTTAGAGATTTATCACCCATACAGGTAGCAAAGAATTGTTAAAAATGCCACCCCAAACGTTTACACTAAACCGTTGCTGAAATCTTCCTGGTCTAATTGCATGTGAATTTTGCAAGGACCACACATGTTGAAACACGCTTCATCACACCACAGAACTTGGGAAATGAAGTTATTATTTAGAGCATATTGCTGAATAATTCAGTGGCAAAATGCTAAGCGTTGCTCAGTATGTCCAGGATGTAATGCTTGAACATTTTGGCGATGAAACGGATGTAACATTTCTCGATTCAATACACGCCATACAAAACTTTGGGATATTTGTGTCTTGAAACTTTTTAATCATTTCTACTGCAGTCACTAAAGGTAAATCCTGTTTTTCAAGTGATTTTATAGATTCACTTATATAACTGTAATTGCTTTTTATAAATGCCAAATTATTTTGTAGCTCCACTTTTTTTAGGACGACCTGGCAATCTTGTATTGCTTTACTACTTGTAGCCGGAAATTCATTTATTAATTGTTTAAAATGATCCAAGGCGTTTGTGTAGTATATAGCGGCTTCTAGCCATGTTCCCCATCTTGTTAGAACTGGTTGTGGTGGTAATGGGGTATTTGGTAACCTCTCTCAAAAACAATTCCACCCTTCAAGGGGCTTTAACAAATATTTGTTTACCGCTTTTTATTAATTTATTAACTAATGGGAACTGTAACCTTATAGTTTCTGCTACTCGATTAAGCCCGTGTGCTAAGCAAGTACAATGGGTGGTGTGAATAAAAACGAGTAGGACAAGTAAATACTTGAACATATTAAAATGACAAGTAAACGCCCAAAATTGAAGTGAATAAAACAAGTATTTACTCTTACTAGCTAGTAAATACTTGAGAGGCTAGTAAAACCTCAAAGAATGCCAATTTTGGTGTGAATAAACGCAAGTAAATACTTTTGTAGCAAGTAAATACTCGTCCATTCGCAAGTCAACCCGACTCCAGACTTGCAGTCGTACTTGTACACGAAAGATGGCTGCATTTATGAACCAGCGTGGTTTGAAACGTTATAGAAACCGGCGTGATATAAGTCCCGATCTATCTAAGGGACTATTACGGTTTGAGAGCGAAAACGTCGATTTTCTCACTTCCCATTTTTTTGATGAAAACACAGATGCAAGGGGTGGAGGATTAACTGCACGGAAAAAGATGGAAATTTTTCTGAGATACGTTAGTGATCCAAGATTCCAAAGTGGTGTTGCCAACGACATGGGGGTTGAAACAAGTACCGTCAGCAGAACATTTTCAAGTATATTGGATAAAATAGTGTCGAAGTCTGAAGATTGGATTAAATTTCCACGCACTATTGAAGTTATTTATCAGGCCAAGGCAGATTGGGCTTCAAAATTTCGCATTCCGACTGTCATTGGTGCTATAGATTGCACCCACGTGCATATTATGAAACCTTCGGAATTCGGCGACGAGTATGTGAACAGAAAAGGAAAAACAACAATAAACATTCAGATGACTTGTGACGCTAATGAAAAAATTACAAGTGTGGACGCTCAATGGCCAGGGAGTGTACATGATGGCAGGATTTGGCGAGTGAGTGGACTTATGGACGTGGTGCGCCGATATGCTGGTGATGTTTGTCTCCTTGGTGATAGCGGATATGGAATTACTCCTTGGTTACTGCCTCCTTTTGACGAACCAAGAAATGAGAATAAGAAGAAAGAGTAATAATTGAACGAGTTTTTGGCCAGATGAAACGTCGTTTTCCCATACTCTCGAACCAAGTTAGAATAGCAGTCAAAAATGTTTCCAATTTAGTAATAAGTTGTACAGTGCTACACAATGTAGCAAAACATTTGAATGATGCTTGGGAAGTGGAAGACGGAATCGAAAATGGTGTGGCTGAAGAAAACATACCTCTATATAATTTAGATCGGAATGAAGTTATAAATAGAAAGCAAAAACGATTAGAAATTAGTAATTATCTGATGTTGTAAGTACACATTTTTGACATGGAAATAAATTTAATCCTATTTCCTTTACTCCAATTGCAATCGCATATGTGAAAAAATAAAATAAAAAAGTAATAAAAAAGTAATAAAAAATATATAAAAAAAACAAACGTATATTATATACAAAGATTAAAAAAAAATCTTGGGAAAAGCAACCAATGGATAAGAAAACAACTTCCTTTTTCGCTATCCGAGCTTTCGCAATTATTTTATTGCTTCATTAGGGAAACACTACAATATTAAAATAGATTGGCAACGTTACAAAAAATCTTAAAATTAAAGTCGACTTACAATGGAAGTAAGAAGGTTGACTTCAAAATTAGATACAATATTTTAAAAACTTTTGTTATAAAATTAAAAAGAAAATTTTCTTGACACATCAGTCAATGTAGAGGACAATGACAAGGTTAAAAATAGAATGATTTTTTGTTATTTTTTGTATTTGTTAAAAAAAATGTATATTATATACTTATTTCATATAAATAATAGATACAATTTAAATTTAAATATTTTAATTAAATAATATACATACAATTTATTTCAACGCCAAAAATTTTTTTAAGACATCATCTTCTTCAATGACAACGCATTGTTCACCGGACTCCGTTCGTCCGTGTTGTGCAGCTCTTAGGTTCAACTCCGTTATCATCAGTTGTTCACATTCAGCCTGAAGTCTTGTTAGCTTAATTTGTTCAAGTAATAATAAACGCTGCAGCTCACCAGTTGTCAACTTTGACGTCTCTTCAGTTTCAGCTGAGAGTTTCAATTTTTTATCTTTTTTCAACTTCGTCGCATCGCTCTTACGTATGCAAGTCACTGGTGTGATGGGCTGGTTTGATGCTAACTTGCCAACGGGGTCATCTTCGTCTTCCGTATTCTCATTCTCCTCATTGAGTTCAGGTAATGGCAACGTAAAACTTCCTCCCAATCCAACGCATGAAGCCCCAGGTATTTTGCAATAAACTGGGTTCTCGTTTGAATCGCAAATTTTTTGGAAATCTGCCTCCCATGACAACAATGTTATTGGTTTATTTCCAGTTGCGTTGATATCAGTTTTTTTCTTGACAGCGCTTTTCATATTGTTCAATTGCTTTGTTAACTGTTTAACACTAGTTTGCTTCCCAACGTTTTTCGAAAACTGGTCGGCTAAACATCCCCATGCCTTCTCTTTAGCAGATGCAACTTTAGGCAACATGGATTTATTTAGCACAACACTAAAGTCTTTCAATAACGCTACCAAAATAGCTCTATTGTCGCAACCGGAAGTCACACTACTTTCATCCATAGCTGCAAGAAGACAAAAACAAACGGGTACGACAACTAACTTATGAGTAATGACGGGGAGTCAGGGTTAGTTTAGCGGCGAAAACAGAACAAGTCACAACAGGAAATGATGCGTGGTCTGTGTGGCGCTACAAGTATTTACTCGTGCTGGCGAGTACACGGTCACAAGTAAACTCGACGCTTTATTCACATCGGTTTACTTGGAGTTTAAATACTCGTTACACTTTACTTGTAAGTAAATACTCGTCGTACTCGTTTTTATTCACACCGCCCAATGAATTAAATTAGGGTAAAAGATCTTCATATTAGACGCAGGTTTTACCATGTATGCCGCTGCGTCTGACAACATCAGTAAAATTTTATCATTCGGTACCGGCTCCAGTAAGAAAAAATGCGTTAATTCGTCGTGAATAAATCTTGTTACCGTATTATTATTTGTTTTACTTAATTCTTTGGTACTTATTAGAAAACTTTTTGACGAATTTTCATCACTTAATACTCCAAGTATTAAATTTGCCACTTATCGTCCACATACATCAGTTGTTTCGTTTACACTTATCCAAATATAATTATTTCCAATAATATTTGTTATTTCTTGAATAACTTCTTTGTAGACTGAAGTAATATAGTTTTTGCGGAGATGGCTTTCATCGGGAATATGCATTGTACAATATGTTTGTAAAAAAGTTTTGAAATATTTATTTGTCACTTTATGGAGTGGTATGTTTGCTTTTATCAAAGCTTTGCAAAGATCAAAATTGAATTTTGATTGTTCAGTGTAGCCAGATGTTGATGCCACAGATTGTATAGCTGTATCTATAGTTTGTTGTTTTTTGGATTGACTTTTAGTCAGTTTTAATTTTTCCTGATGCAATGATGTTTTGACATGCTGAATTATGTAGTATTTCTTGTCACAATTAATCTGTTAACAGTAATTTAATAACGTCAGTATTTTATAATATCTTCCATAATTATTAAACAATCTATTAATTTTAGTGATCGAAGTACTACATTGAATCAATAGTGAATTTTATTTCTAGTGAATTTTGGGACATGCTATTCTTTATAATTTCTAATTTTTACCGTAAAAAGATTTAAATTTCGGTTTTAAATATTTAAAAATCTTTGGTATTATACATAATTTAATCATTATTTAAAAATATCCAATCAATACTTACGATTTTTGAACAGGCTTGGCAAAATAAACGATTGCTTCGTATTTCAATTCCTTGTAATCTTTAATCCATTCTTCTAGGGTTGACTTTTGTTTCGGCATTGTACTACGCAAGAACTTCACTCTGTCACCCGAGTAACTTTAATACAACTAAATGAATTGAAGACTGGACGCAAGTCAAACCACATACGGGGGAATCCCGTATAAGGCCAGGCGCGCACATGCGATTATTTGTCGCAGCGACATAAAAGTAGTAGTCGCAAAAAATTTGTATGGTCGCGCATTTGCGACTGATTACTCGTGACTAGAGCCTAGTATCAACATGGACTTCATAGAAACCGCTTGTATAGTGGCTCTGTTATTACGAAAGAAATTAAGAAAGCAACGGAAAAGAAAATTTTGGGTGCATCCAATTTTATCTGACAGAGAACATCGGGGTCAATTTTACATTCTTCATGAAGATTTAAGAAAGCATCCTCGTAAATTCTTTAACTATTACAGAATGAGTGAAAAATCTTTTCTTGAATTATTAAAAATAATAGGACCGAAAATATCGTACCAAAATAGTAAATGGAGAAAATGTATACCACCTGAGGAATGTCTTGCAGTAACAATAAGGTAAGAAGGTACTTACCAGCTTTTGTAGATATTTTCTGCAAACTACTATTAGACTAGATATATAGAAGTAGATATTAAAAATAAGGTTAAATAATAAATATATGTTCTATTTGTTTAATTTAATTAATTTATTGATTTGACAAGTCAAAATATGCATTGTCACCATCAGAAAAAATGGTTGCTGATGGTGTGGACTGTGCAGAGTTGACCGTTGATGTCGATGGCGCGGAGTAAATACTTTCATTGCCTCCTTGTTGCTGTTGTTGAAAATTTGATCTTGGAAATTGCACTTGGTCTACCGGACGGTTAGGCTAAAGATGAGAATAAGATTGTTGCATTGAACTGTAAAAAACTGGAGGATTTCCGACGTTTTTTGCATTTTTCATGATATTTAAGATTTCAATTTTCGCATAATGTTTTTGGTCATCAGTTAATTTTTTGAAAATTGGAACAAGCATAAGTGAAAAATTTTTATCTTCGTCGATTGTTTCACATTGGTTATCCTCCAATATTTTCAGTAACTTTTCTTCATATGGAATTGTTTTAAGCACAGTTTTTCTTGCAGCCCTTCTTTTAGATATGGATGTACTTTCCGAATTTTCTGTATTGGTTGCTAAAGAAGGAGAAGATATCATTTCTTGATTTTCTTGATCAATCTCAATTGATTGAGAAGGTCCGGTGTTGCTGGTAGTTGGTCTATCTTTCATTATTGGGAAAAGGAATTGCAATTGGTCGAAATAAATATATCTTCTTTTTTTTTGCTGCTTGCCCAGATACTGCTTTACGCTGGGCTGCTAATTCCCTAGCGAAACAATCTTTTAAATTTTTCCATTTTTTTTTGAATAATTTTTCCTGCAATAAAAAACAGTTATTATTTATTTTTCAGATACCTTGCTACCGGCAATAGTTTCAATTCTTTACACTTTGAATTTTTACTTGGGGCTACCACGATAAGGGAAATTGTTGAAGACACGTGTAACCAATTATGGAACTATTTACAGCCTTTATACATGCCAGAAAAGTCTGAAGAAGATTGGATAAATATTGCCAAAGAGTTTTACGATAGGACAAATTTTCCGAACTGTATCGGTGCAGTCGACGGCAAGCACATTATGTTACAGAAACCAAATAATACTGGTTCCGAATTTTATAATTATAAAAACTTTTATTCGACTATTCTTTTGGGTATAGTAGGCGCCGACTACTGTTTTACAGCAATAGATGTAGGAGCATATGGTGCTGGAAGCGATTCCAGTGTTTTTAAGAATTCGAATTTTGGTCAAAGATTACATAATAACCAATTAAGTGTTCCTACTCCACAAAAATTACCAAACAACGAGATGGGAGAACCCATACCTTTCATGATAGTAGGAGACAAAGCATTTGCGTTATCACAAAATGTTTTACGGCCTTATCCTCGAAGAAACTTAACAATGAAACAAAGAGTCTTTAATTATAGACTGACTCGTGCACGGCGTATGGTAGAGTGTACCTTTGGTATTTTAGCGAACAAATGGCGTATTTTGCATCGATCATTAGACGTGCGAATCGAATTTGCCGACCTTATCATTAAAACATGTTGCATTCTACATAACTTCGTGCAAAAGAAAGACAAGAAGAAGTGCAAATGGAGGATGAATTTTATGAGTGTTTATTACAGAGCTGTCCTCCAGCTGGAATAAGACCGAGAACAGAGTTGGTCTTAATATAAGAGACTATATGGCAAATTACTTTACATCCCCCGAAGGTTCAGTTCCGTGGCAATATGATAAAATTTAATTACTTATCTGCACAACATTTATTACATAAGATTATTAAAAACTATTAAATAAAAACAATATCACGTACCTCTCTTGTGTTTTTCTTCGGCAGATAACTTGTTCCAAGTGGATATAACTTTGCTATACACTTCTCCCCACAATTTTTCCTTTAAATTTCGGTCACTATACTCTTTCAAATGTTTGTTGTAAAGAGCTGATCTTTTTCTACCTCGATAATAATAGTTTGTGTCTAAGACACTAGATGTCAAGTCATTGTCACTATTATCAGACACTTCTGAAGATTCAGCCATTTTTAATAAATTTGTTGTAATAATTATCCTATACACCAACTTCGACCTGTGCTGCGACTACGACTGAACAGTCGCATGTGCGTGCATGTTCATTCTTGTTAATGTGATACATTTAAAGACGCGACAATCGCGTCGTTACAAAAATGGAGCAGGTTACATCTTTTTAATCGCTGCTATTATTTAGTCGCATATGCGCGCATTTGTATTTAATGCTATGTGTGTTATTTTTGCGACCAAACAGTCGCGCGACAGAAAATCGCATGTGCGCGCCTGGCCTAAGACAACACGGCACAACGGGGAATTCCAAAGCTTAAATTCGGATCGATGAAAAACGCGGATCTTACGTCAGACGGCACAACGAAGAAATGTACAGAGGCGCAGCAAAATATTTTTTCATAATTCAACTAATTTTTGGGGAAAAGACGCCTAAAAGTTGGAAAAAGGCTTTAAATAGGCATAAAAAAAATAGGCATGAAAAATCAAAAAAAAGGCAAAAAGGCATAACTAACCTTGTCTTATTTCACTTATTTTTAACTGATTCGTAAAGATATTTAAATATATTTGTAATGCCTTTAATTTTGAGTATAAGCATATTTTCTATAAATCTGGTCTTTACTTATAAGTATTTAATCAAAATGAATCGGACCCATATTCATATAACATCTTTTCCTTAGAATCGCATCACCTTTCATCTGCCAAAGTTTGTCATAGTGCTAATGAATCATCCTGATGATGAACCACTGTATTTTAGTGCGTTATAGTTTGCACTTGGTGTAATATTTAATATGTTTATACACTTAATAAATTTACTATATTTAGTGTTACTCCTAAGTACCTAACCTCTGTTTTGTGGCTTCCGTCTCCAAGTGAGACGAACCATTACACTTTTATTAGGTCAATCCTCCTGCACCAAGTGCTGGTATGATTTATGATACAATTTTCAATGAACTCCAAACCGGACGCGACGCAGTAATTAGTATCAATTATTTACGATTTCGTCACTTCGAACCAGTTTCTGAAAATCCAAAACGTCCACACTCAAAAAAACGAATGGGAAGACCCGGGAGCTTTTAGTGTTAGTTCTAATTCTTAGTTCCATCAAAACAAACCTTGAAAACTTTCGTACTTATACCGAGAAAGTATTAAATTAAAACCAAGCTAATTTAGTTTAATTTAACTTATTCCTTTCAATGGATATTAAAATTTCCAAAAGTAACTGAGATATATTTCGCATTTATTTCTCGTAAAAACGTATGATACAATCAATACAAAGTATACATATACTGTTGTAGTTGTTGTTCTTGCTGTATCTATATAATAACCTTAATTCTAGGACAATATAATTTAAATAAAATTAAATGTTCTCGCTATTACACATAAATATTACAATTCATCAAAATGACGTATCAATCGAATCATCGAAACCAAATTAAAATTATATGGTTTGTTTATAACAAATTACAAGTAAAAATAACGTTAATCATAGAACGAATATTTTTTTTTAATTCTTTTTAGTCGTCGCAATCACTATCGTCCGAACCGTATTTGCTGTCGCGTCCGTTTCTATCGTATTGCGGACGGAACCACAAATTATATTCCCGTTTAATATTAAGAGGTTCCACGTTATTACTACAACTAGGTTCATCATACCGCGGCTGTTGATTACTGCTACTATAAGAACGTGCAAAATTTGCCATTGTATAGTCAAGGGGAGCAATTTCCGGTGGAGCACTCTCTCTGGACGTGCGAGGTTCGTTACCCCAATAATCGGTATTCGTGGTTGCCTCACAGTATTCCTTTTTCAAAACTGTTCCTGTTCCTGCCGTTGTAGCTGTTGAAGTTGAAGGGGTATTATCGCTAACGAGATCGGCCGTGCAGGTACTGTGAACTTTTTGATGTTTCTTACTTTTATTTTTGCTATTATTATTTTTTGATTTTTCTTTTTTGATATATTTCGCTGGAATTCTTTCGCTTTCATCACTACTACTTGTACTTGTAGAAGTGCTAGTACAAGTACTCGTCGTTGATGTGGAACTAGAGCTGCTACTACTCGATTTATATCTTCTCATCTTTTTAATATACCTCTTCTTACGCCTTCGACGTTCCTCCGAATCCGACGACGACGAAGAAGACAACGAAGATGTTGAATCTGTTGATGACGAAGAAGTGTAAATCCCTTTCCCTCGCCGTTTTTCGCGACGTTTTAAATCGCGCAGCTTCATTTTTCGTTTTCTTTTCTTTATTTTCACGTCAATTATCGATATTTTTGAATTATTACTAGCGCTTGGTTGAGGTTGAGTTTGTTGTCTATTGGTTTCAGTCTCTGGATAAACGGGCAACACGTCGTCATCGTCGGAGGAGTTTAATAAATCAACAATAACCGGGGTTGGCTCTTGAATAATCACATCACTATCGTTACTTGAATCCGAATTAATTTCGATCACTTCAATAGTAGGCCTATGGAATGGGTTAACTGCGGCGTTCGGCGCGTTTCCGACGGTTTCGGCACTTGTTGTGGCCAAAATCGCCACGTCATCGCTATCATCAGCACTACTAATGTTTTCATCACTAAGAACGGGTTGCGGAAAAGAAGTATAACAACTATGGCGGTCATAACCGACCATATCATAAGGAGAACGCATAAAATTATAAAATTCGTGAATAAAATGGTCAGTACGCGGCCCTAAATACGGATTTAAGAGATTCTTAAAGAAAAATCCTATTATATGATGCCGGTGGAGGTGTTGAAGAATCGTATCGATGAGGGTCATAATTTGTTGTGTGTTTCCCGATAGGAGGGCGTTTAATTCGCGGTTTAACCATGGGGCTAGTCGGTTTATGGCCCCTGGATGTTCCCTAAATAAAATAAAACAGAAAAAGGTTGAAATAAAAAATGTATATGAATGAATTATAAAATTAATGTACCTAAAATATCGAGGTGACGCCTCCCGGTATCTGCCTGTAACATCCGCGGTGCGGGAAACCCACAAATTTTCGTCGTAGATGAATCGTCGGAAATTGGTGGACGAAATAAGGCGCCTGTACCGTTCGGGGACATAATGAGGAACGTATGAAATTGAATTCGTTAATGGATGGCTGAGAAGCATTTGTTGAATTGCGAATTCTCCTCTTGGATCTACTGTAAATGTGGTTCTGAAATTGAAAATGCATAATTTTATTAAAAAAACAATTTTTTGTGCAAAATCTTAATGTTATAATGTTGTATAATGCTTTGTATGGTTTCAAGAAACATTTAAAAGAAACGTAATCTGTAGTAATATTGTATTTGTACACTATTGTATAATATTTTTTGAAAAAAAATTAAAACCGGACTATAAATTTAATGAAAATACCTTTAAAATAAAAAAAAGTAGGATTCTAAACTAAAATTTTTTCTAGTCTAAATTACAGCTTATTTATCAATGATATTAACAGATAATATTAATGGTTCGTACAAATTATTCGAGCTTTGAGTATCTCATAAAGATGATGCAATATTTAAAAATTAAGATTTGGCTTTAGAATCACAAATGTTGCCGCGACCAATTAATGAAAAAGATTTCAAGGGGTGATTTGCCGGCGAAATTTTCCGACTAAGCCTATATGCAGCCTATATGAAGGCTTTTCTCTACAACTTCTCCTCCAAGTTACAGCTCTCTTAAAGTTATTATTTTTTATGGACAAATAAGCAATTTTAGCATTAAAAAGTTCTGATGTGAAGGATTTTTCACCCCCTTATATTAACATTTTAGGAATATAAAGATAGTCAGAGAATGTATCATTTTTTTAGAAATAGTTATCTGTCAAATTTCATTCTTCTACATTCTTCCATAAGTGTTTAAGAGGGGCGATCATAAAAATCCAAACAATTATCGACCTTTTGCTGTACTACCCGCATTTTTTATGGTGATGGAAGAGATCTTAACCCTACGGATAATAAAATTCTTTGAAAAAAACAGCTACAGTAAACTCCCGATTATCTGAAACGGTCGGGACCAACCTTGTTTTGGATAATCGAAATTTCGGTTAAAGCGGAAGATTGAACAAAAATCGTTTTTCAGTGCACTAAACTGTTTTTATTATAAGTATTAAGGTATCAAGATACATAGTACTTCGTTTAATTTGAAGAATTAAGAAAGAAATCCATAGTTAATTGTTTATTTTTACACTGAAATTGCTTTTTTGCAGAAATATCTCTCCATCTTTTAATTAAAAGAACGTCTGTTGCTGTAGTTTCCTGCTGTTCCTCAATGCTTTTGTTTAAACTTTCCATTCCATCACGATGTGAGATATTTACCGTCAAATTTTCATCAGAATTATCACTATCTTCACTGTCAATGTGATCGTCATTTCTCTCAGTTGTTAAATTAATTAAGTCTAAGTTCGATAACTTCATTATCATTTCGTTCCAACTGTATCCAAGCATTAATATCTTCAGGAGTAACTTCTTCAAGTCCTTTTATGTGTGCGGCAAGTATAAACAAATTGTCTTCATCCTCAGTTTCGACATCTTCTTCGAGCCTAATATCAACATCAACAATTTTGTTCCACGACTTTTGTGTAGTGGAATCTTTCACATTATTCCAAGCGTCCGAAATCCAATATATTACATCTTTAAGGTTAATCTGTTTTAGACAGTCACTTAAATCTTCTCCTTTGTTCACTTTATCCAGTATAAACTGCAACAAACATTTCCGGTAGTTTCTTTTCAAATTTTCCAGAAGACCTTGATACATTGGCTTGAGTAAAGGTGTTACATTTGGTGGTAAAAATAACACCTTGATGTCATTGAATGTAAGAGCTTCTTCGGAAAGGTGTGAGGGAGCGTTATCGATCAATAATAAAGCTTTAATTGGTCGACCACATTTCTTCAAAAATTTAGTGACTGCTGGCACAAATTCTTCAAAACACCAATATTTAAATAATTCTGAGCCCATCCAAGTACTTCTTTGGCTTTTGTAATACACTGGCATTACATTGGGATGTAAATTTTTAAATGCTCTAGGTTTTTCTGATTTTCCGATTCACATTAACAGCATTTTATGACGCCCAGAATAATTACTACAAGCGAAACTTTCATTTTTTCTTGCCAATGTTATCAATTTATAACAAAGTCCCGTTTCGTCGCAATTATATAATTGATCGGGACTGTAGTCATTTTCCTCAATAATTTTTTTGAATTTTTTTTTAAACTCTCAACAGTTACATTGTCTAATATGCTCTAATACCATGAATATGCGCTTTCCACCTCGATAACCAAACTTCACTTGCTTGAAAACTTTTGGAAGCCTCAGCTATTGGAATATTTTCACTAATGTCTATTGCCTTTTGTTTAAGAATAGGACCAGATAATGGAATACCGAGTACACGTTGTTGAGTAAACCATAAATACTGCATTGTCTATCTTGTCATGCGTGCTCGTTTTCATAGTTTTTCGTTTTCGAGCAGGAGAGTTTAGAACACTATTCCACTTTTTAATCTCTTCGATGTACTGACGCCTACACCATATTATGTTGCTATTGCTTTTAATGACGACCCTGCATCAAGACGTTTAATTGCTGTTAATTTATCAGCCATAGTAACTACTTTTCTCTTTCTATTCGAATCCATGTTGTATTATAAACACGACGCACTTGATCGACGACAAATTACAAAATAAATACAATACATATCTTTTTCACTGTTTATCTTTTTCACTGTCGTTGACTGTCGTCTTCGTGTGGCCACAACATTACGTATACTATAGGCAAACGCTCACATGAATGAAATTTCTTCGTTTTGGATAATGGAGAGACTTGACATGGTGTGTTCCGGATAAAACGGAGACTTAAACATGATATATATGTGTACTGTACTTCACAAGAGTTGATTTTCAAAGGTACTGTAGTACAGCCAGTGCTCTTCAGAACTTATCGAATTTGTATATGGACACCTTGAAGCCCAAGAACGTTGCGAAGCATACTTCTTCGATCTCACTAAGGTGTTTGATTGCATGACCCATTCTATATTTTTCAACAAAATTAAGTATTATGGGTTTCATGGTGTCCCTCTTCAACTTATCAAATCCTGTTTACATGGAATGGAATAAAGAGTGGTTATAGAAGATTACAAATGGGGGTTCCTCAGGGTAGTATTCTAGGACCGTTATTCTTCATAATCTGCATGAATGATCTTACATCCAATGTAAGTACCATTACTACGCTTTTTGCTGACGATACAGCTTCAATAGTATCGGGGAAAATACCTGCCGAAATATATGTATACAAAAAAAGCGGAAGCAGTAAACAAAATCGAAAATTGAAAATTACAACTCTGTGAGCGCACGGTGAAATATTTGGGATTTGTGCTGAATGCTCCCAAATTTTTTTTTTCGCTGACGTGGTACCCTTGTAGGTTGTCATAGACCCTTGGGGGTCGATATAGATCACTTTGGGAATTACTGACCTACAGGATCGTCCAATACATTCCGTCAAATCATCTTGTAAAAAGTTCAAAAACATCGTTGCGTTCAAACGAGGTGGCAAAAAGTAAGCCCCATAGAGATTATTATTAATTAAATAATAATCTCTAAATTGTGTGTAAATTTGGGTGTCGTAAATTGTGGTAATTTACGACACCCCTTTTTGTAAACATAGTTTCATCTGTCCATAAAATTAATATATACGGATATATATTAATTTATACAGACTGTATAAACCACATACAGAAACTTAGCCTTTTAGTGTCATCCTCAAATATTAAATTTTGTACATATTGAAAGCGATATGGTTTCCTGTGGTCCTTCTTTAAAATTCGTAAAATTATACTTTTTGAGACTCGTGCATTCTGAGCTTGAAGCAGCCTAGCAGCTATTCGACTGCCTAATGTAATGTCATTATCAAAAAGATCTAAAATTACTCTTTTATTTAGATATAAATGAAAGAGTAATTAATAATAGATAAATAATAGATATTTATGGTTTCTTGTTGTTCTGATCTTTCCAAAACTAAGAAACAGGTCCAATACTTTATTACATCCGCCATGAATACACAACGAATTTAAAATGTCGGCGTTGGATAATTCGCCATATTTTTTAAAAACATTAACAGAAGTAAGTGATGATACAAGTAAGTAATGATAACAATAACATAAATATGGATGAAAAGCTATCAAAATTCTATGGCCATCTAACATAAAAACCAGAAGCTTTCCGGCATTGCATGCTTTGATTAATTTCCCAATATGAGCGAAACTAACACAAATAGGCACAGGAAAGTTTATAAATAGTTTGTAGAGAATTAAATTCACTTAATTTATTTTCGTTTTTAAGTTTTTATGTCTTTTATATGTTATTGATTTTAATTTTGTCATTAAATTGTTTTTCATTGTTGCATTTATTCGGTCTTCTATTGGTTGTTTGGTTAAATAACAGCTAGTAATCTAAAGTTTATTCAATCGCAGTTCATTGTAGAAATAATAGTAATAATAATTTAAATAAATTAAACAATAAACTGTCAAAATGTCCGCTAATAAAAACACGAACGACTTCCAACATTTTCCACAACATATACAGGTGTCTCACGTAACTGGTTCATTAGAACTTTTTTGGGTTCCACTATTCGTAGAGGCTTGAAATTTTGGCAACGTGGGTTATTTATTCCGATCTTTTAATCTAACATATTTTCAAGATGGCCCCCACTTCCGGTCTACCGGAAGTAGACCTCAACTTCCTTATTTTAAATGGAATGCTATAGTTTTTATTACACCATTCGGTTATACGTAAGAAAATATATTGACTTTGATAACAATTGTTGGTACCTAGCGTTTTTTGTTTTCGAGTTATTTTGATTTTAAGTGTTTTTTTTTGCAAATATCACCATGCTCTCTAGAAGCACATATCTAATACAAAACGTTTTGGAATTAACGTTGGCTGAGATATGGGCTTGTAAAAAGCATGGTGATATTTGACAAGAAACACTTAAAATCAAAATAACTCGAAAACAAAAAAACGCTAGGTACAGCAACTGTTGTCAACATATTTTCTTACATATAATTGGTATAAATGGTGTAACAAAAACTATAGCATTCTATTTAAAATAACGAAGTTGAGATTTACTTCCGGTAGACCGGAAGTGGTGACCATCTTGGAAATATTTTAGGTTAAAAGATCAGAATCAACAACCCATGATACCAAAATTTCAAGCCTCTATGAATAGTGGAATCTAAAAAAGTACTAATGAACCAGTTACATGAGACACCTGTATATTTTTTCTTTTTCGTTAATACCCTGGTACGGTTTTATCAGGTTTGTCCTGTACTGTACCCAAATTGTAAATGAATAAATCTCGTTCCTGCTCCCGTATTACCCCTCTCACAAATTCTTCGACTACACTCCACTTTTCCTCGCCCTCCAGCGTTTTCTGCACTTTTCTTGTCTTCACACTTATTTTCCTCCTCTCTCTCTTGTGGAGATGCAGATAGGCTTTAAAACACCCATGCCCAGAATTGCATCATAGGGTAGTTTATGTGTACCCATTTTCTTCCCACCCATGATTTAAGGTCTGGTTTTATATTCACTAACTATGTATATTAACATTTGTGTTTAAACCGCTGTTAGGTGCTTCTTTAGTTTTATTTTCCAGTGCCTTGCCACGTTCTACACACAAACCATAGTTGGGATCATATCATCGCTCCTACCATCTTATTTTTTTCCATTTTGGGTCCATGTGTCGATCCCATATGGGTCCCACTTCATGTCTCTGCCGATCATAACTCCCAGGTACTTCACGTAGTTCTTAGATTCAATTAGATGGCCTTTAACGTTTAGGACATCAAATTTAGGACATGAAATCCCTCAAAAAGTCAAATTTAACAAAAGAAACAAGTGAAATAGGATTTGGTACACTTTGATTGTTATATTGTCTACCTTATACAGGTGGTGTTTCAGTGACTCAGGGCACAAATTAAACCACATATACTAGAGTGAAAATGATGATGATTCGTGTAAAAATTTTTGGACTAAACCAATAAATGGCGCAGTTATGTATAGGTCAACAAAGTTAAGAAATTTGAACAGATTTTTCTAAATATTTTCTGTATTGTTTACAGTAGAGCAGTAAAATTTGGTACAGTGTAAACCAATATCAAGTAGAATTATTAGACAGTTTGTGAGTTAAATCGATCTGCAGATACAATGCTATACATATGTCCCTAAAATTTATATGATCAGAACTTTTTTATTTGCTCGTAAACCTACACTTAGTTTTGCACCTTCCAATAGAAAATTTATTTTAGAAACTTTTATTACTTTTACGAAATTTAGATAAAATTCACCGCTTTTTAGTTAAATCCAAAATTGTTGGACCCCGGCTATAATAGTAATAAAAAACTCTCCATCTCACTAACACCAACTCACTAGCAATCGTTTACCAATTGATTAGTTGAACAAAACCTTAAAATTCACCATTTTTGAGTTCAATCCAAAAATGTTAGACCAGGGTAACAATTACAGTAAAAAGAGCTTCTAAAAGCCGATAATACATTGAACGCTTTCAGTTTTTATACAAACGATTAATTGTTAAATGATTGTTAGCGAGTTTTTTTAGCTGTTTTGTGGAAACTTGTAATTGGATCCTTTGAAACAGTTGTAAAGCCGTTTTCTTTTAAAAAATCTTCAGTTTTCTTTATGTATTCTTCTTTGTTCACAACATCATAACATGGTTAAGATATGTAGATGATATCATCGTTTTTATCGACAATGACAGACAAGAAACAATAACCAACTTACACAACTACATTAATAATTTACATAAAGACATCAAATTTACAATCGAAATAGCACATAACAACCGCATAAATTTTTTAGACTTAACAATTTTAAAAACAGATAACGGACTTCAATACATTATCTATAGAAAACCAACGCAAACAGATACTATCATCCCAAATGATTCTTTTCATGATTATACTCATAAAATGGCAACTTTCAACGCATATATACACCGTGCCTTCAACACAAAACTTAGTGAAAAAGAACGTAGAACAGAAATATCCATTATCAAACAAATTGGCCAAAATAACGGATATAAACCACAAATCATCAACAAAATGATTGACAAATACAGAAACAAACAGAATCACATAAAACTTACCACTCTTACAAATATAACAAATAACAAAAACAATATTTATAGAACAATAGAATATCAAGGTAACATACATAATAAAATCAAAAAAATTTTTAAGAAACACAATATAGTTATAACATCCAAAAGCAACAACACACTAGATAAAATTTTAATTAACAACAAAGATAAAATCAATAAAATGAACGATAATGGAGTTTACAAATTAGAATGTGATACGTGTAAAGCCATTAACATTGGTGAAACAGGGAGATGCTTAAAAACTCGTATAAAAGAACATAGAACACAACAGAGATCTAAAGAGAGATCTAAGTTTTGGAAGACATATAATATTTAACAAAGAACACCAATTTAATGAAACAAAAAACACAACATTACTTCATAAGAAAAATAAAAGTAACCTTTTGGAAATACTTGAACTTTATGAAATTAGAAAATTTAAACATAATCATCCACAAATTTTATGTTTGAATGACCAAATTAACTACACAGAAAAACCTTTATATATGTATTTGAAAAATCCTTTTACTCCACCTAAAAATAAAAATAAAATTAAAAAACCCTAACATACGCAATAACATTTTCCCATATTTCCCTTCCCAAATTTATAATAGATATTTGAACTTTTGGTTTGGGAAATATTCAATTTTAATTTTATTTTATTTTAATCCTATTTTAATTTTTCACATTGACACAACATGACATTAATCACAAAATAAAATGTCAATAACATCAACAATTTTCTTTAAAATATATTCCTGAAGATGGTTTAAACGTAACTGAAACCGGTAGTAACATTGTGTAAAATACTATATATTATCGTCTTGTTAATAAAAGTACAAAAAATTATTAAATAAACATTTAATTCAAGACGAAAAACATTCGTATAAAATAAAAAATTAACAATGTAATTAAACATGAACATATACCAGAAGAAAAAGGAGATCTCAAGTGTGACACTACTGAAAGCAGTAAAATTACTATGTTTAATAAGACTTTCAGTAATTAACGATTTAAAAGCTTTTCATCATTTCCAACCAAATTTTTTAAACAAAAAAGAGAAAATATTTAGAAAATCAGTTAAAATTTCTTGACATTGATGACCTATAACTCCGCCATTTATTGGTTTAGACTACAAATTTTTTCACGAATCATAATCATTTTCACTCTAGTATATGTGGTATAATTGTACCCCGAGTCACTGAAACACCTGTATATCTAGACAAATCACTTGTACATTTCATATTTACAATAATTTTTACATTAAACTGAAATGTAGCAACTATTATTGCACAGGTGAAGTAACAAATTAAAAATAACAAATTTCAAACTGCAATGTCTTAGTTTTAAGTATGCAAAAATGTACCAGTGGACATCTTTCCAAAGAAAGACTCATAATTTTATTTTGCACAAATAAGGCAGTGCAAAAAACGATTTGCTGGTGATCATGAAAGTGGAAATTTAATATGAAACCATGGATGGCACAAGATATGAATGAATAATTGCTCCAATTTGATAGAAAAATGGCGTCTCTAACACTAGATCAGGGGATCATACAGAATTTCAAATTCTATTATAGAGGATTAACACTTAAGCATATTTTATTCAAAACAGAACAAGTAAAATCTATTTCAGAGTTAACGAAGTCTGTAACTATATTTTAGAAGAAATTCATTGCATTAAAATAGCCTGGAATAAAGTTTCGCCAGCAACAATAAAAAATTATTTCAAAAAGCCACGATTAAAAAAAAAAAATAGCGATTCTACTTCATATGAATGAAATCTAGATTATTTGTCTTCATCTATTCCAGTTCAAATGCAAAGATGTACCAATAAATGAATATAAAAATATTCAAAAATATAAGATATGAACACAAAAAATCTTGAAAATTATGTATGAAGCATCAATTAACAATGTAATTAAAAATGAACCTGTACCAGAAGAAAAAGAGAAAGATCTCAAGTGTAACACTATTGAAAGCAGTAAAATTACTATGTTTAATAAGACTTTCAGTAATTAACGATTTAAAAGCTTTTCATCATTTTCAACAAAATTTTATAAACAAAAAAGAGCATTTTAGAATTTGTAAATTTACAATTCTTTTTGTATGTATATATCCTCAGCTTAATGAAAGAAAATATGTGATTCTGGTTGTAATACTACATCAAGTGTGATAAGACAAAAATGATAAAGCAAGTGTTAAATTATCTTATAAAACAATTAAATCTTTTTTATTGAATTTGATAATACTAATCACTATATTATGTAATACCTAAAATGGGATGGAGGCATGGCTTGATGTTGATTATAAAAACTACGTTGCATTATGGACGATTCCAAAAGCGATCGATTACCAACAATATTTTTCTGAGTATGTCAATGTAATCCAGAAGATTTTATGCAATCCCCTTATTAGAACTTAAGCTCAATATGTGGAAATAATAAGAAAGATAATTAAAGCATATATCAGCAACAATCTGATAAATTAAAATTCAATTTAACCAAGAACATATAAAACAACCATAATTAATTAATTAAAATACCTTTCCGCCTAAAAACGAATTTGCGAATTAAAAAAATTTGTGCTTATCGTCAAGTATTTGCTAATCAAAACGATTCGCAAAAACATCCTGTTTCCAAATACCTTACTATAATAATAATCTTTCTACGAAGGATATTGTATTTCTTACGCCCACGTATTAAAGTTCCTTTGATAACTTCATATACGTATTTAATTAAATTTCTAGCCACTATTTTTTTTAGCACTAATTTTCGTCAATTTGCAGTACTTTAATCACACAACTTCTTTTCTTTATTACATTTACTACAATTACAGCGAATTAAAAGAACATACAAATCTTAATGTTATATGTAGCGTAGTCACACGAACACAGAGACCCTAACCACCTAACAATATGAATGAAGAGTCTTATACAACTCCATCTTGTGGTGGGGACAAAAGCAAGGAAGAAATGCTCATGTGATATTTCCCCCCCATAACTAAAGCAGTTTGCTTAGAATTTACTGATAACATAATGCAAAAAAATTATGTTGAATAACTATTTAATAATAGAATGGAAAATCACTTCATTAAGATAACCTAAAAAATACAAACACAAATTTGCCATTTAATCAACATTTAAAATCTAATTGTTACACCTTTTCTAAAAGAAAGAATTTTAATATTGAGTCACACATTTTTTAGCGGTTATCGCTTAGTGATTAATAAGAAAGGGCTTTCTTAACAATGGTATATCACCTATGAAATTATATGATTCATAATAACCTTATCAAATACTATTTTAATGAATAGATCTTAAAAAATCATTTCTAAACGTTTCAAAGATATCGTCCCACAACAAACGATATCTTAATACATACCGAAATTGAAAATGCCTAGAAGGTGGCTGCCCGGATGGTAAAAACAACACATCATTAATCTGATTAGGCACTTCTTGCTGCTGTCTATTTGGTTGCACGAAATGTTCATCATACTCGTTATTACTTTTCACGTTATGTATAATTGTATTAAAGGGTTGTTTACAAAGGGGACATTCCGGTTTGATCTAAAAAAAAAATTATTAATAAAATTGCTTAAAATTATTTAAAGTTACAAACCTTTGACCATTCTAGAAGGCAAGTAAAACAAAACTGATGCATACAAGAATCTGAGAACGACTTGTTTGTGCAACTTCCCAAACAAATTGCACAGTTTGGTGGCGGACTGGTGCTGTTGCTTACGCGGGGTATCGAACGTGGGGGAGGCGGTGGAGGCATTGAAACGCTATCAGGTACACTTACATCAGCCATTGTTCGTATATATCTATCTGGAGAGACTCGTTTTAGGAGTACATTAATCGGGTCGAAATGAGTCCTCGCAAAAATTGTAGACGTTACCGGAACGTGCGGTTCCGAAATTGCGATTTTCGACACGATTCACACATCAACTATCGCGCTAAAAGGCCAGAATATATTCAAATCAATCTCCACGATCACCATATGATCAATCAGAGGAAGACATTTGTCGTTCAGAACAACTCGATCGAGAATACAGCTTGCATCTGTATGTCAATCTTAGTTACGATTGGTTACGATTTTGGTGATTTTGGTTATACAGTGTTGCCATTTATTTCATTTTTTCCCTTTCTTTCCTAACGATATTATTGAATAACAATAAAAGAAATTATTTATTTTGATACAAAAAATATTACTTTATAATATGTAATAATTACCTTTAAATATATAAAACAACAAAAACAAATTGGAATTTAGTTATTTTGATGTTTATACATTGACAGTATTGAAACGTCAAATTGGCTTGTTTCGGTTCTTGAGGTTATGTTAAGTTGATCAGCGAAAATCGAAAATGTTTTTAAATCCTAACAGCACCGTTTCTGGATTTACTTTGCCCACAACCACACCAACGAGTAAGTAATCTCTTTAAAAAGATAGTTTATTGATTTGACAGTTATTAAATGAATTAATTGTCTGTGTAGATACTGCTTTTTCTTTTGGTTCTGGAGATGCGAAAACAACAAAACCCACCCTTACTCTGGGCACCCCAGTCGCTACAGCGACTACAACTCCTTCTACAGGATTTAATTTGGGAAGTACAGCTTCAAATGCAACCCAATTTAGCTTTACTGGTTTAACAACAACCCCGGCATCATCCGCTGCCCCAGCTTTATCATTTTCTTTACCAACAACAACCACACCATCATTATTTTCTTTGAGTACATCCAATACAAGTACAACTCCAGCTACAACATCTTCGACAGGATTTTCATTAACCAACACAACTTTAGCTGTAAAATTACCTATCAGTTCTACAACCACCACAACAAGTTCTTTAACCGGATTATCCTCAGGTTTAGCTACAGTTTCAAGTGCATCTTTGTAAGAAAAATTAAAATCGAAATATTCAAAGATTTATTATATATTATTTTTAGATCTACAACTTCCTCAGCTCCAGCTATTTCAACTTTACCTTCCGGTTCGTTAACTTTTACACAACTTGAAGATAATATTAATAAATGGACTGTGGAATTGGAGGAGCAAGGCAAGCATTTTACCAATCAAGCTAAACAAATCAATGCTTGGGATCGTTTATTAATAACAAACGGAGAAAAAGTATACAAAAAATAATCTTTAATAATCAATTAATTAAATTAATATTAATTTCGTTTAGATCCTCTCTTTAAGTAATGGAATATCTCGAGTTAAACTCTTACAACAACAATTAGATCAAGAACTTGATTTCGTCTTGGCCCAACAAAAAGAGCTTGAAGATTTAGTGGTGCCATTAGAAAAAGAATTATCTCAAATCCCAGTTACAGATTTTGATAGAAATCAAACTTACCAAATGGCTGAAACTCTCGATACGCAGCTGAAACAAATGTCGGAAGATTTAAAGGAGATTATTGAACATTTAAATGAGTCCAATAAGAACCAGGAGCTTTCAAATCCTGTAATATATTTAAATATGATTAGATGTAAATAAATATGAAATTCTTTTTTGTTGTAGATCACTCAGATTGGGCGTATTTTAAATGCTCATATGAATTCGTTGCAATGGATTGACAGAAACACTTCTAAAATTTCAACTCATCTGGATAAAATTTCAAAAATGCATGATATGAATAAGAGGAATCATGAAATGAATTTGCAAAGAACTTATGATTAGTGTTAAGTATTTTTTTTGTTCTCTTTGCATTTTGTATTAATAAAGTCATAAATAAATTGTTTGATAAATTTAAAATGTCCAACTTATTCTAAGCTAAAGAAAATTAATTATGTCATAATTAATATTTATTAATTCCTCCAATATTTTCAACATTGATAATTAATGAGTTATAGTTGAGGAAACGCCAAAATGGATAAATTGACGATTTTTGTTATTAGAATCGATTATAACTCATACATTAAAACTGATAGAGGGAAATGATATTAGTAAAAATTATTTATAATACATCCAAAAATGGTAATCCATCAGCAAATTCAGTCCAACATTGACAATTAGTGGATTATAGTTGAGGAAACACCAAAATGGATAAATTGTCGGTTTTTATTATAAGAATCGATTATAACTCATAAATTAAAACTGATGGTAGGAAACGATATTAGTAATATTTATTTATAATACATCCAAAAGTGATAATCCATCAACAAATTCAGTCCAACATTGACAATTAATGAGTTATAGTTGAGGAAACGCCAAAATAGATAAATTGACGATTTTTGTTATAAAAATCGATTATAACTTATAAATTAAAACTGATGGAAAGAAATGATATGAGTAAAAATTATTCATAATACATCCAAAAACGGTAATCCATCAGTAAATTCAGTCCAACATTGACAATTAGTGGATTATAGTTGAGGAAACACCAAAATGGATAAATTGTCGGTTTTTATTATAAGAATCGATTATAACTAATAAATTAAAACTGATGGAAGGACACGATATTAGTAATATTTATTTATAATACATCCAAAAGTGATAATCCATCAACAAATTCAGTCCAACATTGACAATTAATGAGTTATAGTTGAGGAAATGCCAAAATAGATAAATTGACGATTTTTGTTATAAAAATCGATTATAGCTTATAAATTAAAACTGATGGAAAGAAATGAGTAAAAATTATTCATAATACATCCAAAAACGGTAATCCATCAGTAAATTCAGTCCAACATTGACAATTAGTGGATTATAGTTGAGGGAACACCAAAATGGATAAATTGTCGGTTTTTATTATAAGAATCGATTATAACTAATAAATTAAAACTGATGGAAGGACACGATATTAGTAATATTTATTTATAATACATCCAAAAGTGATAATCCATCAACAAATTCAGTCCAACATTGACAATTAATGAGTTATAGTTGAGAAAACGTCAAAATAGATAAATTGACGATTTTTGTTATAAAAATCGATTATAACTTATAAATTAAAACTGATGGAAAGAAATGATATAAGTAAAAAGAATTCATAATAAATCCAAAAGTGATAATCCATCAGTAAATTCAGTCCAACATTGACAATTAATGAGTTATAATGGAGGAAACACCAAAATGGATAAATTGACGATTTTTATTATAAGAATCGATCATAACTCATAAATTAAAACTGATGGAAGGAAATTATATGAGTAACAATTATTTATAATTCATCCAAAAATGGCAATCCTTCAATAAATTCAGTTCAACATTGACAATTAATGAGTTATAGTTGAGGAAATGCTAAAATGAATAAATTGACGATTTTTGTTATAAGAATCGATTATAACTTATAAATTAAAACTGATGGAAGGAAATGATATCAGTAAAAAGTATTCATAATAAATCTAAAAGTGAGAATCCATCAGCAAATTCAGTCCAACATTGACAATTAATGAGTTATAGTTGAGGAAATGCTAAAATGAATAAATTGACGATTTTTGTTAAAAGAATCGATTATAACTTATAAATTAAAACTGATGGAAGGAAATGATATCTGTAAAAAGTATTCATAATAAATCCAAAAGTGAGAAACCACCAGCAAATTCAGTCCAACATTGACAATTAATGAGTTATAGTTGAGGAAATGCTAAAATGAATAAATTGACGATTTTTGTTAAAAGAATCGATTATAACTTATAAATTAAAACTGATGGAAGGAAATGATATCTGCAAAAAGTATTCATAATAAATCCAAAAGTGAGAATCCACCAGCAAATTCAGTCCAACATTGACAATTAATGAGTTATAGTTGAGGAAATGCTAAAATGAATAAATTGACGATTTTTGTTATAAGAATCGATTATAACTTATAAATTAAAACTGATGGAAGGAAATGATATCAGTAAAAAGTATTCATAATAAATCCAAAAGTGAAAATCCATCAGCAAATTCAGTCCAACATTGACAATTAATGAGTTATAATGGAGGGAACGCCAAAATGAACAAATTGACGATTTTTGTAATAGAAATCGATTATAATTCATAAATTAAAAAGTCATGAAAGGAAATTATATCAGTAAAAGTATTCATAATAAATCTAAAAGTGATAATCCATCAACAAATTCAGTTCAACATTGATAATTAATGAGTTATAATGGAGGAAACACCGAAACGAATAAATTGACGATTTTTGTTATAAGAATCGATAATAACTCATAAATTAAAACTGATGAAAGGAAATGATATAAGTAAAAAGTATTCATAATAAATCCAAAAGTAATAATCCATTAGCAAATTCAGTCCAACATTGACAATTAATGAGTTATAATGGAGGAAACACCAAAATGGATAAATTGACGATTTTTGTTATAAAAATCGGTTATAACTCATAAATTAAAACTGATGGAAGGAAATGATATGAGTAAATATTATTTATAATACATCCAAAAGTGATAATACATCAACAAATTCAGTCCAACATTGACAATTAATGAGTTATAGTTGAGGAAACGCCAAAATACATAAATTGACGATTTTTGTTATAAAAATCGATTATAACTTATAAATTAAAACTGATGGAAAGAAATGATATGAGTAAAAATTATTCATAATACATCCAAAAACCCATCAACAAATTTAGTCCAACATTGACAATTAATGAGTTATAATGGAGGAAATACCAAAATAGATTAATTGACAATTTTTGTTATAAGAATCGATTATAACTCATAAATTAAAACTATTACAAAAAAATTATATGAGTAACAATTATTCATAATAAATCCAGAAGTGATAATCCATCAGCAAATTCAGTCAAACATTAGCACTTAATGAGTTATAATTGAGGAAACTTCAAAATGGATAAATTAACGATTTTACTTATAAAAATGGATTATAATTCATAAATTAAAACTGATGGAAGGAAATGATATGAGTAAAAATTGTTCATAATAAATCCAAAAGTGATAATCCATCAGCAAATTCAGTCCAACACTAACAGTTAATGAGTTATAGTTGAGGAAACGCCAAAATGGATAAATTGACGACTTTTGTTATGAGTCGATTATAACTCATAAATTAAAACCGATGGAAGGAAATAATATGAGTAAAATGTATTCATAATAAATTCAGAAGTGATAATCCATCAGCAAATTCAGTCTAACATTGGTAATTATTGAATTATAATTGAGGAAACGCCAAAATGGATAAATTGACAATTTTTGTTATAAGAAAAGATTATAACTCATATATTAAAACTGATGGAAGGAAATGATATTAGTAAAAAGTATTCATAATAAATTCAAAAGTGCTAATCTATCAGCAAATTCAGTCCAACATTGGCAGTTAATGAGTTAGAATTGAGGAAACGCCAAAATGGATAAATTGACGATTTTTTTTATAAGAATCATATAAATTAAAACTGTTGGAAAGAAATGATATTAGTAAATAGTATTCATAATAAATCCAGAATACAATCAAATTATTTTAAATTGAAGAGAATTAATTATATATAATTAATATATATTTAATGATATAATTAATAAAAACACAAATAATTATTTTTCGATTATTTAATAATTCCTCCAATATTTCTTTCTTTTATAAACAAAAATATAATAAACCAGATGTTGTTAAAAATTGAATGTATAAATAAAACTTAATCTGCATAATGACCACTTTTAATTTTCTTTTTCTGACATTTCTTTTACTTTAATCTGTTTACTATATTGATTCTTTTTAAAGTGATTTTAATTATTTATGCTTTTGCTAAAACACCCAAATCGGAAATGCATTTATCAATATTTTGCTTCTCTTGATCTGGAGTAATGGAACTCTTCACTTTGCTAACAACGAAATCGATCAAGTTCTTTTGGGCGATGCGTTTTTCTATGTTTTGAATTTCGACTTGGTAATCTAACCTCTTCTTGACCTCTTGGTAAGCAGTTTGGACCCTTTGTCTGTAAGCAGCCTCCAATTGCAAAGCTACATTTTCACGTTTGGCTTGAATCAGCATGTTTTGACCTTCAGAACTCCATTGCAACCTCTCCTCATCTTTGATCATCTCTTCTAAACCATCTTTTTGGTCTTTTCTACCTTGATTCCAACCAGCTTCATATTCCTATTTAAAAAAGATTTTAATAAATATTAAATTTAATATAATTTGATTTACATCAATTTCTTTATCAAGCCATTTGGCCACAGCCGGTCCCATGTATTTAACACCCATAACACACATTATAAGGAGAGATAATCCTGAATAATATTCATGTTCCATTACATAAATTTCTTTGCTCATTAAATAAGTGGTGAGGGCTACACCGAGGGTGTAAGGTCCTGTTACACCAGTTTTCTTATAAAAGAAGGTGAACCATTCTTCTGGGACAAAACCAAGGCGGACTTTTCCTGGTTCTTGTCTTACCTATAAACAAAAATAGGGATAATCTCAAGGATAAAGAAGTCGTGATGTTTTAACTTACAGGTCTTGAGGAGGTGCTACATGCTCCGGAATCAGTAGCTGCAGCCGATGAAGCTGGGGTGGTTGCTGTTGCTCTTACAGCTAGAGCCAAAGCGTTTCTTAGCTGATTACCTAAAAAGTACGTCACGAAAAATGTTGATACAGATGTATTACATAAACATGCGAAAACTGCAAAATTTTGTACTGATACAGTTATTGTTTACCTGACAATAAAGAGGCTCTGGACATCATTTTATTGCCTCTACAATGTGACTACAAATGGAAAAAAAGAGTTTGTCGTGGTTGCGATGGAAGGATTTCGTAGAACCACCGGGATTAATGAAAAAGATGGCCGTATGTGTAGTGAGTTAGAAAAGGATGGAATGTCTTATGTAACGTAGGTGCCAACTATATAAAAGTTAAAGCCAAAATTACACTAAATTAATGTAAAATCTATAAAATTTAACCCAACTCAATCAAAATAAAATACAATTTTCAATTTATTTAATTCATTTTCATTTGTGTTTGCTTTCATCGCAAAAAAAGATAGTTAAAATACAAGTTGTCATGTTAAGATATTTAAGGTTATGTCACTAATTAAATCAAAAATTTCCAAAAATGTGTTTTAACTTTTAATTATCGGTTAACTTTTAAATTACCTATTTAATATTTATCTATTTTAATTTATCTACTATTTAAATCAATATATTAATATTTAATTTAAATATAAACCTAATCTAATTCGTGCTAATTCAAAATTATGTTCATTAGCTCCTTTTCTTAATACAGTATGTAAAAACCGTATTCGTACACCCACCAAAAAATTAGAAAATCACGAACTACTCAAGAAACAGAGTACAAATTTCAAATATTTTGCTGATTTATTTCACTTAGCCCCATTAGGGGAGAGGCTGCTACAGTGGCCAGGCTGCAACAGTGGCCACTATAACTTACCTCGGCAAAAAAACTTCTTAGAAAAATGCCATCTAGTATATAAATATAGTAACACTCCCAGTATAGTTATTTTGCAGAAATCTGCCTCGTTACTTATGTCTTCTAGTGAAAATTAAACAGTTGTGTTTTTCTGATGCTTGAACTAAATTTTACAGGTAGGTTTACGTGTGTATTACGAACTCCTCAGCAACTAAATATTAAATGCACTGTGGTATTATTACCTCGAGTTCTATTATGTATATGTCAGTGTATCAATAAGCAACAAATATTTAACTTTTTATTGTATAGGTTATGTGTTTATCTGAATGCAGTTTTTGCTACAGTGGCCACATAAATGAAATATACAGTGGCCACTACTTTCGGTTTACAACAACGGGTGGCCACTGTTGTTTCTTTATAAGTTATGTAAAATTTTATCAATTATGGTATATTTATCACTGTAGCAATCTATAATTATTACAGAAAATAATGTCTAATGCACGGCGCATTGGAAACACATCAGCAGAAATAATGGGACGTGCTATTTACGACCATGTAAAAGGTGGTTTGTCAGTTAAAGCCGCTGCTTTAAAATACGATATACCCCGTACTACCTTAAGAAGATATTTAAACAAATGCAAGGATAAAAATATTGACTGGTCTTCACCTATATTGGAAGGGGCTCCAAAGTTGACGCCAAACTATACCGTTAATCAGATCTTCTCTTACGACGAACAGAAAATTCTGTGTGAATATCTTCAGACAATGAGTAGATTACATCATGGACTTAGTCCAAAGAATGTTCGTAAACTTGCGTATGATTTGGCTGTTGCAAACAAAAAGAAGATACCAAATTCGTGGAAGAAAAACCAAACAGCGGGAAAATTTTGGTTTACAATTTTTTTGAAGAGGAATAAAGAGTTATCCATACGCTCTGCAGAATCGACATCTCTTGGCCGAGCAATGGGCTTTAATAGACCAGTAGTTGAAAGATTTTTCAATAATCTTAAAACATTATTTACAAAGCATAACTTCAATGCTAGTCAAATATATAACGTAGACGAAACGGCCTTAACAACCGTACAAAGTACTAGGAAAGTTGTATCCACGAGAGGTCAAAAACAGGTAGGACAAATTGTCTCAAGTGAACGTGGAACGTTGGTAACAATGTGCGGAGCAATCAACGCTATCGGAAATTCAATTCCACCTCTTTTAGTTTTTCCTAGAAAATTCTTTAAAGATCATATGATTAAAAATGCTCCACCTGGAGCTATAGGAGCTGCTTCTCCTTCTGGATGGATGAACAATGAAATTTTTATACAGTGGCTTCAACATTTTATACAACATGTCAAACCAACCACAGATTCTCCAGTACTGTTAATAATGGACAATCACGAAAGTCATGTTTCTCTTGAAGTAATAAGACTAGCAAAGAAAACTGGAATTATATTGCTTACCTTACCACCCCATACTAGCCATCGTTTACAGCCTTTAGATAGGTGTGTATATGGACCTTTGAAAACCTACTACAATGAGGCCTGCAACACATGGCTATTGAACAACCCCGGAAAAAGGATCTCTATTTATGACATAGCCGAAATACTGGGTAGCGCATACCCACGTGCATTTTCTCTTCAAAACTGCATCTCTGCTTTTAAAGCAACCGGGATATTTCCCTATAACGATAACATTTTTGACGACAGTGATTTCTTAGCTGCTTCAGTTACAGATGTTCCAAATGAGAGTGAAGAACTAGATGGAAATAATATGCCGTCAACAAGTTTTAGAGTATCACCTACAAGATTTGACAAAACACCAGAACGAGAATTTTTCAGTCCAGAAGTTATAAAACCCTTTCCTAAAGTTACGTCTGCTTCTGAAAAGAAAAATCAACGCAAGAAAAAAACTACAGAGATCCTAACTAACACACCAGTTTACAAACGACTTGAAGAAGAAGACCAAGCAAAAAGAAAAAGAAAAGTTAATGTAACGAAACGAAAAACCGTACGCAAGGTCATAGATGGTTCTAGTGATATACAAAATCTGAATAGAAAGAATCACTCAAGCGATGAAAGTGAAAGTGATGTAGAAATGAGTGACTTGACTGATGATTCTCATGATATGGCTATTTTTTATGAATCAGAGAAAGAGGAGACTGACCTCCAAAATATTAAAAAGGGATCTTTTGTTCTTGTAAAATTTGTTACAAAGAAAACATGTAAATATTACGTGGGTAATATTACAGAAGAAATCCCTGGAAATGAATATAATATAAATTTTTTGAGAAGAAGAGGAAACAAATTTTCTTATCCTATTGTTCCTGACTGTGCAACAGTGGCGGCACAAGATATTATAATGCATTTACCCGCGCCTATAACCGTTGGGGGGACATCCCGAGCTTCAAGTGTGTTTTCATTTCCTGTAAACTTGTCCAGTTACAGCGTAGGATAGGTGACTATTACATGGTTTTTAATTTCTAAAGTTTCCGTTTACTATGTTTCTTAATAATTCATATACTAATAGCTTTAGAAAAATATTGTTCATTTATACATCTACTGTGTAAGTCTTAAGTTAGTTACAGTGCAGATTAAGTTTCATTATAATTTTCAACTTATAGATATTGTATTGTTTTTAAAATATATATCAAAACTGAATTTAGAAAAATAATGTTCTTCACTATTACCTTTAAATATTTATCTGCAATAATAATAAAGTGTTATTCATATTTAATGCGTGTATTATTAACCATGGAGTAGTAATATCCACCGGCTTATTAGTTACAATCAGTGGCCACTGTACCTTATGTCACTGGCCACTGTAGCAACCCCGTATGAACAGTGGCCACATGGGTGAAATATTTTTTGATGCTTTGTATTTATATTAGGAATTATGAAAATGTTTATTGTGAATTATAAATTTATCGGCTAACTACGTTACCTTCATATATTAGAACACACATTTCAAAATGTTCATATTCAGGCCAGTTACAGAACCTTTTATGAAAATGTGGCCACTGTAGCAGCCTCTCCCCTACTACCATCTTTTAATTAAATTTATCTTATAGATAAACCTATCTACTAGCCAATCAGAGCTCGTAAAATAGCCGTAACCAAGGTAATAATCCCTTAGATAGTTTAACTAGAAGATGGTAATAACGAGCCTTAGGCCCATTACTACCATTTTTTATTTAAATTTATCTTATAGATAAACCCATCCACTAGCCAATCAGAATGCGTAAAATAGCCGTAACTATGGTAACAATCTCTTAGATAGCTTAACCAGAAGATGGTAGTAACGGGCCTTAGGCTCAACTCTGGTGTTCCAATTATTGCTTTCTTTGGATCTTGCAAATCCTTTTCGAGGTGGTGATTCCATACAAACTCTACGTCTCTTTCAGCAGTTCACTGATATTCTGCGTATAATTCGAAAAGTTGAGGATATATTTGCTCACATAGTTGAAAAATCCCAATATTCGTTGCAAGGATTTTTTGTCGTGTGTTGTTTTCAATTGCTGGACTCCTTATTTGTGACCCAAAAATGTTACTTCTATCATGTTGAAAATACATTTCTGTCTATTGAATTTAATTTTCTTCTCTCTTGCTGTTCTTAATACTTTTACCGTTCTTCGTTCCAATGTTTCACTATCATGTGCGTATATTAAAATATCGACTTGGAATGTAACGACCCCTTCAATGTTTTCAAACGATTGAGATATTATTCTCTGGAAAATTTCTCCCGAACAGTTCTTTCTAAATGGCATTCTTAAAAATCGGTTCTTCCGAATGGTGTTTGGAACGTGCACAACTTTGAACTTTCGGTATCAAGTGGTACCATCCAATACCCTAAATTAGCATCTAGTTTAGTAAAATATTTTGATCCATGTAATTTTGTTGCCATTTCTTTCAATGTTGGAAGTGGATAATGACTTCTCTTTATTGCTTTGTTCAACTGTTGTGGGTCTAGACATATTCTTAGATTTCCGTTATTTTTCTTCACTATTACTATATTACTAACCCATTCCGTCGGTTCTTCTATTGGTTTGATAATTTCCAGTTTCTCCATTCCATTTAACACCTTTAAATCATCTCTTATACTAAACGGTATTCTCCTAAATGGTGCTATTTTTGCCCTAAGATTCTTATCCAAAACTAATTTAATTTTCATCTCTATACAACCTACCTCATTATCGAACCAGTCAGCATATTTTTCAAAACTTTTACAATGATTAAAATTGATTTACTTTTCTTAAGATATCTAATTTTATACAAGTATTCAAACCTAATACATTGTTATAAGCTTTTTTTTTGTAATATAATATTTTATTTTATAACACTTATCTTTTAACCAACACTTTATTTTAGCGTAACCTACCATTGAAATTTGTTCTTTTGTATATGTGCTGATATGATCATTTGTTTTTACGATATCATTTTTATTTAACCCTAATTTTAAATAATTATCCAACGATATTAAATTACAATCCGCCCCTGAATCAATTTTAAAACTAAAAAATTTATCGTTAATTTTTAATTTTTCTAACCAAGAATTCACATTGTTTACTCTTTTTACAACAGTCTCTATAATGTGATCTGAGTCAGAACCTTCATTGTCTCTTATATACTTATCTTTTTCTAATTCTCGTATTTTCTTGAAATTTTGTCTGTCTCTACAAATAGTTTCTTTGACTAATTATCAATATTCCCTTCTTTATAACAATCTATCTTTAAACCTAAGAAGTATTTCAAATTGCCTTTGTTTTTTAAATCAAATTCATTCATCAATTCTTTTATACAGTCTTCAACATTTTCTATTTTATTTCCAGCCAAAATTATGTCGTCAACATATAAAATTAAAAATGTAATATCTTCAGTAGTGTCTTTAATATATAAACAATATTCATTATTTGATCTGATATGTTGAGTTTAATAAAAACACGTCTGCATCTTTCTAACGTTCTTTATTAACTTTATTCGCGGTGTTAATTTATCTAATGGCGTTTTAGATATTGGAATTAGTGGTTTATGGTCGGTTTCTTTTATGATTTTTCTTCGATATACATACTGTCTAAATTTTTCGCATCCAAATACAACCCCCAATAATTCGTTCACTATTTGCATGTAACCATGCTGTGTTATACTTAACGCCTTTGAAGCAAACGCCACTGACCGTTGATTTTGCACCAAGGCTGATTGTAAGTGTTACTTCCTCTGTTTCATTAAAGTATCTCAACTCTGGTGTTCCAATTATTGCTTTTCTTAGATCTTGCAAATCCTTTTCGAGGTGGTGATTCCATACAAACTCTACGTCTCTTTTCAGCAGTTCTCTCATATTCTGCGTATAATTCAAAAAGTTAGGGATATATTTGCTCAAATAGTTGAAAAATCCCAATATTCGTTGCAAGTCGCGTGTTGTTTTCAATTGCTGGACTCCTTATTTGTGGCCCAAAAATGTTACTTCTATCATGTTGAAAATACATTTCTGTCTATTGAATTTAATTTTCTTCTCTCTTGCTCTTCCTAATACTTTTACCGTTCTTTGTTCCCATGTTTCACTATCCTGTGCGTATATTAAAATATCGTCTTGGAATGTAACGACCCCTTCAATGTTTTCAAACGATTGAGATATTATTCTCTGGAAAATTTCTCCCCAACAGTTTAATCTAAATGGCATTCTTAAAAATCGGTATCTTCCGAATGGTGTTTGCAACGTGCACAACTTTGAACTTTCGGTATCCAGTAGTACCATCCAATACCCTGAATTAGCATCTTGTTTAGTAAAATATTTTGATCCATGCAATTTTGCTGCCATTTCTTCCAATGTTGGAAGTAGATAATGACTTCTCTTTATTGCTTCGTTCAACTGTTGTGGGTTTAGACATATTCTTATCTATTTCCGTTATTTTTCTTCACTATTACTATGTTACTAACCCATTCCGTCATTTCTTATACTAAACGGTATTCACCTAAATGGCGCTATTTTTGCCCTAAGATCCTTATCCAAAACTAATTTAATTTTCATCTCTCTACAATCTACCTCATTGTCGAACCAATCAGCATATTTTTCAAATCTTTTACAATGATTTAATTGATTTACTTTTCTTAAGATATTTAATTTTATACATGTATTCAAACCTAATACATTGTTATAAGTTTTTTTTTTGTAATATAGAATTTTATTTTATAACACTTATCTTTTAACTAACACTTTATTTTAGCGTAACCTACCATTGAAATTTGTTCTTTTGTATATGTGCTGATATGATCATTTGTTTTTACGATATCATTTTTATTTAACCCTAATTTTAAATAATTATCCAACGACATTAAATTACAATCCGCCCCTGAATCAATTTTATAACTTAAAAATTTATCGTTAATTTTTAATTTTTCTAACCAAGAATTCACATTGTTTACTCTTTTTGCAACAGTCTCTATAGTGTGATCTGAGTCAGAACCTTCATTGTCTCTTATATACTTATCTTTTTCTAGTTCTCGTATTTTCTTGAAATTTTGTCTGCCGCTTGTGACGCCGTCTCTCTTCTGGTGGCTGCTCGCTGTCTCTGTTCCTGGATGTCGCCGTGTTGTCTTCTTTGAAGTGATTTGCACCGTTGCACTTGTAGCACTGCTTCCCATATGCCGGACATTTCTTATACTCATGTTCTGTTAAACACTTCTTACACCTCTACCCTCGACTAGTATTTTGATTCTTCTTCACCCCTTCGATTTCATATCTCGCATCCAACGCCTCAGCTTGCTTTCCGGAAATTTCCCTAACTTGTGCCATCTTTAAAGCCTTCTCTATAGTTAAATCTTGGGTACGAACTAATTGTTCTTTTAATTGTTGGCATTTTATGCCTCCAACGAATATATCTTTCACTAGCCCTTTCTTCAAAGAACCGAATTTACAATTATAACTTAAATTTCTAAGTGCTGTGACGTACTGTTCGTAACTTTCCTCTTGTTTTTGCTTTCTGTTAAAAAACACATACCGTTCATAGGTTATATTTGCTTTCGGAACGAAGTGCTTTTCAAATTTTTCCATTATTTTATCTAACGTTTTTTCCTCTTCTTGTGTATTAAACGATTTAAATATTTCCTGTCCTTCATCGCCCATAGCGTATAATAGCATTGCGATTTTTCTTTTTTCCTTTATATTTTCTTTGCAGAACGCGTCTATGTATAATTTATATTTGCTCTTAAATTTTGTCCAATTTTGGTTTAAGTTTCCCGTGAAACTCATCTTTTCTAACTTTGTTTTCTCAATTTTTTTACTATTTCTTCTTTATTTTATTTCTTTTATACCGCTGTTATCATGTTGAGTTTAATAAAAACATGATAAATCCAATTTTTATCAAAAAATCATAAATTTTCTTTGAGATCATACAGAGCTTTATTTAACTTTAAAACATTTCCTTTTTTTACATGTAACATTTTCTGGTAGATATATATAAATATTTTCTTTTAAGTCACTATTTAAAAACGCTGTTCTTATAGCTAATTGTCTAAACACAAATCCATATTGATCTCCTATTGATAATATTGTTCGTATCGATGACATTCTTGCAAATGGTGCATAAATTTCTTCATAATCAAATGACTTTCTTTGGCCACAACCTTTAACTACAAGTTTAGCTTTATATTTATCTTCTTCGTTTGGTTCCAATGGTTTTTTAGCGTATACCCATTTTGTTTTCAAAATTTCCACATCATTCGGTTTTTCTATTTCTTTCTATGTATGTTTTTTTTCTATTGAACTGATTTCTCTTTCCATTGCTTTTAACCAGAAATCTTTGTCCTCGCATTTTTCTATATCTTTATACTCCTTTGGAACTTCCTCTACATAATTCATTGCATCATATGCCATACATGTCAAAGGACATCCAATTGTGGACAAAAACGTGCTTACAATGTCAACGTACCAAAATTCAAAAACATCTTTTCAACAAATTCCCACACCTAATTCACGATTTAATCATATTCATATAGATATTGTTGGCCCATTAATTTCGTCTCTTGATTGCACTTACAGGCTCGTAGTCATCCATAGTTTTACTCGATGGTCAGATGTATTTCCTCTGAAAAATATAAATGCTGATACCATCGCCAATAAATTATGTCGATATTATTTCAGCCGATTTGGTAATCCTAGTACGACCAAGGACGACAATTCGAATCGAAATTATTTACTAAATTCTAAACACTTTTCGGCACTCATTAAATACATACCACACTTTATCACCCACAAAGTAACGGAATGATTGAAAGGTTCCACAGAACCCTTAAGGGGCTTCGACCATGTATGTAGGCATAGGGAAAACCAGTAGTTCTAACTTTTGGTCCAGTTTCTTTAAAAATGGATATTTTACTTTAATTCCTTCAACAAATAATAGATAAAGGTACAAAGATTCTTCGAACAGACTCCGTTTTTGTAAAATACAGACCTAAAAACAAACCTCTTTTTAAAAGCGTTATTAAAAGCATTTAAAGGACAAAATGAAAATTTAAGCTCTGTCGAAGGTTAGTACATCTATCGTCGTAATGCTCTTTTTCGATGTGATAATTTTGGAGTGTCTTGAACCAAATTTAATGCTATCAGAGAAGTAGCGTCTTCCTCACTTAGCTTCTTTTTCTGCTTCTTTATGGTTAATACAGAATACGTCCCCAATTTTTTTTTATTAGATTGCGATCCCCAACGCGAGATATTCTTATATCCGGTTATTTTTGCTGGAATACCTGTATAACTATACGCAAACATGATTCACCAGTACCATAGCATTGTACTAAAAAAAATCTTTCTTTCACGGTTAAAATCGTATGCAGCGACTTATTTACACTGACATGTCACATAAGTTGTAACTCTTATGGTTCCTATTGTTACATATTATAAATTGAACTTAGAACATTTTTTAAATTAAAAAAATTAAGACATTTTAAACCTTTGGTAATCGTCTCATAGGGGGTCCTTTTTAGTATGTTTTTTTTATTAATTTCAATTTAAAGTCAAAATTGTAATCTGATATGACCAACGCCAAATATATTTATTTTAATGTTATAAATAATATTTTAGAAGACTGACGTATTTTTGCAAATTGTTTTCAAGTTGTCACTTTGTATATTTTCAATAATTTTAATGTTTTTGTTTATGCAATCATTTGAAACGTTCTAATTGTATCGCTATAACAAAGCTAAAAAAGCAATTACTTTGAATAACCGTGATATTAATCTTAATATTAAGATTAGTATTTTCCTACATTGTCAAAGTTAATTTTATATTTGTTAAAAAAAAAGAATAAAATTAGAAGAAAAAAAGAGAATTAGAAAAATAACACATAAACTAACATTTGGAAATAAACTTTAGGTACATATTTACTACAATATCTTTGAAAATGTCTTATCTTTCTTCTTGAAATTTCAGCCATAATATTTTTCCATGTAATCGCATTCGAGTAAAAAATAATCTAAATTATTTCATGGCAGGTTCAGCAATCTCTAAAAGCATAACATCTTTATAAAATGATTTTAACTTTGGTAACATTATTTCATTCCACATATCTTCGTGCTTTTCAATGATTTGTACAAACAATGGTTCTTTATCATTAATATAAATAATAAAATAACATCATTGATTCTATAATGACAAAAAATTGATTATAGAAACTATAACATAAAAAGCAATTACTTTGAATAACCATGATATTACAGAGTTTTAATATCAAGATTAGTAACAAAGTAATAACAGTTCACTGATTCATTAATTTAAAGAAAATACTTAATTGATAATAGTGATTATGATGTTTTTTAAGTCTTAAATCTCCATTTACACATTCTAAGCATGTGTTTTTTGTTGCGACGGCTTCCTTTAATAATATGCGAGATTTATGGACATTATATAAACATTTTATTTCAATAAGTGTGTCGTCACCTATTAGTCCTATTAAAAATAGTTATTTGATTTAAGTAACATAATGTAATGAAAAATTACCATCTGGCGATGCGCCTAAAAACCCATAGATTTCATCAACAAACAAACCAGCGGGCTTTACTTGTTTGGCGTACTCCATCTCAAACCTGCAACGAGCTACTACCTCCTTTTCACTACAGTACATGATAGCGGCAGTTCTGAATGGTTTATGATGTAGTAGTCGATAGAGCAGATTTTTTGATGTTGTTGTTGCCCGCCTTTTAATAATTTCGCCAAAATTGGATGCTGTCAGTCGGCGCTGCTTTTCATTAATATAAATTGGTGAGCAATACTGCCCCACAGTAAGTTCTGCTATTTGAGAATGTTGCGCATGTGTTACCTAACATCATTTGAATATAAATGACAATAAAACCAAATGTAAATCAAGGTGGTAAATCATATAAATACTTACTTAATAAACATACCATTTACTGCTTAATTACAAAGGTTTAATCACATTAAACTAATTACTTATTAAACACAATAACAATTGTAAAAGACACGGAGCGGCTCGTGTAATTTACTAGGGAAGGTCGTGCACTCTGCTATCGCGCTCGTTTGAAAACGAACAGCAGGACTGGTAAAAGGCAGGTGATAAGTGAAACAACAAACAAAACAAAGGTTTAAAAGTATATATAATGTGCTTTAACAAATTAATTTCTTCAACAATTAAACTATACGATGGTAATCTTCGATAAGAGGCGCGGATGTTCACAATTCGAGAAAATTCTACTTACGTTCTACTTACGGAATCACTTTCTTGTAAACAACAAACAAAAAAAAAAACAAATTAACCTTTTCCAAGAATACAGCTCAAACTTCGAAATTCAATTTACGGTCAACAAACAGCAATAAGAAAAATTACTATTTTTCGGAAAATTGTTAGAATTCAACTACTCCCGCCCGCGTTCTCGGCTTCTCTTCCCTTTATTTTCGACTCCGTCTCTTTATATCTTTCTCACCCTTCCTTTTCATCTCGCCCTCTTATCACCACCCACGCGACGGCTCCCACGGCCTAAGAATGTTAAGTTTCGTTTAGTCTACGCACTAACGAAGCTCAGCGATATCAAAATAATCGTATCCTTATTTCTTTCTCACCCTTCCTTTTCATCTCGCCCTCTTATCACCACCCACGCGACGACTCCCACGGCCTAAGAATGTTAAGTTTTGTTTAGTCTACGCACTAAACGAAACTTAGCGATAACAAATTAATCCATTAAGGAAAGGACAAAGTATTCAATTTTTACGGAACTGAACCAAACAGTTAATTTAAAAAAATGATATGGATTTCATCCCGTACCGTGAAGCCAACGCCGTCAGTCTAGAACGATCAAATTAACTCGCTTAACTTCTACTAAACAATTTCTTATATCTATTAGGTGTAATGCGGTTTGTTACATCCCTTCCGCCTTACTGAAAGAAGGCTACCACTGTTAGCCTTATTTGCTTGAAACCATTACTAACAAACCGCACTACACTTTGCTTAATCTACTACAAAACAAGAAAATCTTAACGTAACAACGCGCGCCGATGACCATTAACTGATGACCCCCCTACAGTTCACGTGTATTTTCCCCCATGTACCAATTTGTTTTTCTTTCACACGAATATACAGCTTGTTACAGCACTGATCGAATTCTAGGTAACACTGCCGCACTTATCGTTAACCATGCTCGCACATCTACACTCACTCCGTTTTAGGGTCCATCACTGTCGGATCGGAGATTGGAGTATCAGGATTATCTTCATTGTATAGTTCCAATTCCCATCCAGCTGGGGGTTGTAGGTAATTTCGGATATTCTTTTGGATAGGAGGGGCTCTCGGTCGTCTCTGACTTGGTTGTAAGTTTTGGCGTTCGCGAAACCGGTGTGGTTGGTGTGGTAGACCCAGCTTTGCCTTGTTTATTAAGTAACCACATTGTTAGGTTGTTTCGAAAACTCGCTAAGGTGACGACCCCACAGCTCATGGTCTTATAGATGACATAACTATTTAGTAGCACACTAGCCAAACCTTTGAGTAGGCGGAACAGAAACAGTAATCCAATGACCCCCCCCTAATGGCCATCCCAATTTCGGTAAGCCAGCGTATGATATATGAAAGGGTATCCTTTGCGATTTTGCGCAACTCATCCCAGTTGAACATCTGACTCGCATCTATTCCTTGGTGTTCGGTCTTCTTTCCTTGTAATTTTCTGATTAGTATATTATTAATAGCTGTCCTTTCGATGTTTCCATGTAAAATTTCTTGGGATTTCTTACATCTACCGGGTTCTTAAATACCAGCAGCTCCCAAATCCATTACGTGACTGAACTTCAATTGTAATTTTTCATAGGGCTGCAGCTCATCGGGCGGTGGTTGTGGCACAGGGTTAGGAGTCAATGTTGTCCAAGCACCTTCAAGCTGATATATCGGCGGTGTGATAGGGTTACAGTCAATCTGTACTGCATATTTTTGTAGTACATGAGTTACGGGCGACATAAAGTACGAGTTGTTAGCTGCGTCGACTACCGGTAGCTCATGATAACATTTCTCGGTTCTTCTCAATTGAACATTTTTAGGTGTGCATTTTAACACATATAATACTTCTCCAATGGCCAAACCTAGGTATTCTAATTCATTTTTCTCTAGCTAACTGACAGTATTCGGGGACAGAGGAGCCAGTAACAATCTATTCTTTAGCAATTCCCGTTCAACCAGGCAGCGTCTCAATACGGTATCTAAGTAGAATTTCTCCATTGACCACTTATACGCTTGCTCTACATACAGAAATTTGCTATTTATGTAGGCAGTTAGATCAACATTTTCAGCGATCTTCCCTCGAGTGGGTTCTACGCTACCCAACTGGCTCACATTGTGAACCACGATCCTCGGGTGTTCGGTTAGTCAAATTTCCCCCTAACAAGTATAAGCTAATTTTACTAAAGTGAGTACAAATACTCTGTCTTGGTTCTCGACGACCACAAGCTTATCTTTTGTATCCCGTATTTCTACATAACCGGCCTTTTCTTCATATAAAGTTATTAAGGGTGCCCGACAGTCTGTGGTAGAGCTCAGTTCCCAAGCTACCTCTTCATCATCAGAGTATTTTCACTATACCCTGTATAACCACATTCTCCCAAGTTTCACCATTCTCTGTATAATCTCCTTCAACACAATCGCCGGCCACATTTATTATCCCAAGAAATACTTTTGGGATTGTTGTTTATGAGTTTGGTTCTAATTTCCTTGAAATATGGGTACCCATCAAGTTAGTGATGCCATATGTATGGGCTTTAAAACACTGGTCTGCTCCCAGGGAGTATATATATGTTAACAACCTCCCTGTACTTCGGAGGAATGACTGTGCATACGGCAGTGTGTAATTTGACTCGTTATTTCTATTAGACACCCGTATAGCCTTTGACGATGAATATGTGCTCTTTGGATTACTTGTACATTAGTAACATGCTGTATATATGCCGATTCTATAATTGAACAATCGGCCACGTTCCTTAGGGATATTCTGGTAATATTCGTTGAAGGGTCATCACAGTCATACGCGATAATAGATAAATCCATATGTATATGGACTCCGATGACAAACTAGACAATAAGGTAAGCTGTAACATATAAACAGTCTATTTTTTTTTCTTTCCCCCCTTAACATCTCTAATGTTCTACATTTAACTAGATATATCTAATACCTCCGTTACTCGGAATATTACTATCGATCGAATACATAGGATTAATAAGCTAATTTTGTTTTATTCTCTAAATTTTAAATTTACAATACTAAGGACTACTTGTACCTACCTATGAAAATTTGAGTACCTATAAAGAAGCGGGGTTATTATTAATAATTATCTCTCTCTGTCTCTCTCTCTTATGTATATGTATCTCTACTCCAAGTATCTCTTTGGAGGTTTTATAGTCCTCCTTTCTCGCCTCACTGCTAGCGGCATATCCTGCGAATCTTGTACTATTTCGTCTAGCGTCCGGAACGTTTCCTCTCCCATCTCCAATAGTTCTCCATTTGAGTCGTCTTCTTCCAGCTCACTGCTACTACTACTTAGCGTACCTGATCTCGTGCAATTAAAATTTAGGTTTCTCGGTTGTTTTACTACCGTCGGACAAGGCGTATTAATCTGAGTTTCATAGGAGGTGTCAGCAATTTTTCCAGAAATCGTATCGGGTGATGGTAAGTGAATTATGGGCATCCTTAGTTCGTGACAAGGTTCATCATCCTTACTTCTACTTTGCACGTTAGCATCCCTCGGCTTACGTTCTTCTCTAGTCGATTCTTCGTTCGTTCTAAAAGGCTTCAACCTGTTAATATGGACAACAGATTTGTGTCTCCCATTGGTTGCAATAATTTCATAATTTACAGGTCCTTGGATTTTGGTGATTAGGTATGGACCTCCCCAAGGTTGAGCTAGTTTTTTACTTAAACCAGGTTTGATAGCTGCCTCTTTTAGTAACACCAAGTCACCTACATTAAAAGTTCGAGGTTTACTTTTCTTATTGTAGTATTTGGCTTGTCTTAAGGCTTCGAACTGTAAGTTCTCGTATACGATATCGTAGACATGATTCATCCGTACTTCTAACTCTGTCGCATAATTTTCATCGTAATCGTAATGACGATTAGCAGGTCGAAGGAAAGCGTCCATAGGCAATTCCATATCCCGACCGTACAGTAAGAAATGAGGTGTGTATCCCGTGCTACTATGCACGGTAGATCTGTATGCCAGTAGTACGTACGGTAACCATTCATCCCAGGAGGCTGGATCTTTTGTTACGTAGTGGGACATTATATCCTTCATCACCCTATGGCTTCGTTCTATGAGCCCGTTACATTGAGGGTGGTAGGGGGTGGTTTGTATCTTATCGATGCATAAGATTTTGCAAATTTCTCTCATAAGTGATGAAACAAAATTTGTTCCTTGGTCTGTTAAAAGCTGGAGAGGAGTACCATGTCGGCTTATTATAAGAGTTACAAAGGCCCTCGCAATAGTGTCAGCCTTTTGATCAGGCAGGGCTATCGCTTCCAGATACTTCGTGAAGTAGTCTTGGAAGGTAAGGATGTATTTATTTCCCTTATGTGTAGTTGTTAGAGGACCTACAACGTCCATTGATGTTCTTTCGAAAGGTTTCCGAACGGTATTAAATTTCTGAAGTGGAACTCTGGACAAATGCGGAGAGGTTTTTCGCCTGTTGCACGATTCGCAGTTCGTGCAATAGTTGTTAACATCACGAACCATTGACGGCCAGTATACTCTCTCTTTCAACAACGCCAGTGTTTTTACACGTCCTCCGTGACCCGCAAATGGTAAATCATGATAATCGTGGATAGCTTTTTTTATTAGAGATTTTGGTATAACTAATACTTCTCTACCCGATTCTTCAATTTTGTATAGAATTCCATCGCTGTCCAAAAAGTAACTATCCTTGAGTTCAGAATTCATGGACAGAGACCTACGTATTTGCAGACAGAACTCATCTTTATCTTGTTCCGTTAATAGGACCTGTTTGTCCCAAACCGGGGTTACCATTTCTTCTTGAACCCCACAGATATTTTGTTTCGTCGTAGTCGGTATCTTGTATACGACTATGTTAATAGGAGAGCCTTTGAAATTATCAATCAGTTCCTCTTTGACTTGGTCCCAATTTAGTTTATCCAAACCGCAACCAATTTTGGGGATCGCTAGGTATTTTTCTCCCGACTTGGTCATCTCGTCTCGTAGCGCTTCTAGACACTGCCTCAGGGTACAATACGTGGGTTTATTGTAGTACTGGTCCTTACTTATCAAATAATATATCTTCCTATTTTCTGCAACCAATGATGCCACCTCTCCGACCCCTTTCTTTTGACGTTTTAAATCTTCCACATGGCCAAACCTATCCTTAAATTTCCTTGCTATACCAGCTCCCATTTCTAAGTCTGCAGACACACAATGCGCGAGCACCCATCCTTTCGGCGCGTCAAATAGGTCTCCTTCCTTCTCTTTAATTTGACAAATCTCCATATCAGGTTTTCGAATGAAGGAAATTATATTGTTACGACTCAACGCATCCACGTTCCCATGTTTCCGGCCTGGCCGATGGACAACTTCGAAGTTATATTCCATCAGTGATAAGGCCCATCTTGCCAATCGTGAGCTCGGGTCTTTTATATTCATCAACCACCGTAACGGTCGGTGGTCCGTCACAACCGTAAAACGTTGACCGTATAGATAACACCGGAATTGTTTAATTCCGAAAATCACGGCCAGGCATTCCTTCTCGGTGGTCGAATAATTGAGTTCGGCCTTTTTCAATCCTCTACTAGCGAATGCAATTGGCCTTTCATACCCATCTCTGGTTTGACTTAGAATTGCACCCAACCCTTGATCGCTTGCATCCGTAGCCAAGATAAATGGCTCACTGAAGTCCGGAAAAATCAGTACAGATTCTGATGTTATAGCCGCCTTTAGGTTCTCGAAAGCTTGCATCTGTTCTGATTCCATTTTAAAAGTAACGTCTTTCCTGGTCAGTACAGTAAGTGGCGCCGCCAGTCGAGCGAAATCGGGGATGAACTTTCTATACCAACCTACCAATCCCAGGAACTCTCTACAATTTTTAACCGTTCGAGGTAAGGGAAAATTTTTGATAGATGAGACCTTTCCCGGGTCTGGCTGAACTCCTTTCGCTGAGATTATATGCCCTAAATAAGACACTTCCGGAACCATTATTTGACTTTTCCCTATTTTCAATTTGAGTCCTGTGTTTCTAATTTTGTCGAAAATAATTGTGAGTTTAGCTATGTGGTCATCTATCCCGGATTCATTAAAAACTATGATGTCATCTAGATAAACTAAACAGTGTTTTCCCAGTGACTCTGCAAAAGTGAAGTTCATGAACCGTTGGAAGGTAGCGGGGGCATTTACCAAACCGAACATCATTCGATTGCTTTGGTAGTGACCATAAGGTGTCGAAAACGCCGTTTTTTCCTTGTCCCTGCCTTCCACCTCTATTTGATGGTATGCCGAGGCGACGTCAAAGACACTAAACAAGTTGGCTTTTCCCAACACGTCAACGGTTTCCTGTAAATTTGGCAATGGGTACACATCCTTTTTTGTGACGGCATTAAGGCCGCGGTAATCGACACATAATCTCGGTTTAACCGTTCCGTCTGACATTTGACGATTAACGATAACAACAGGGGCTGACCATGGGGAGTATGAGGGTTCAATAATATTTTTCTCCAACATTTTATCAATCTCCTCTTGTAGGAATTGCCGTTGTTGCACGGGTACTCTGTATGGTCTTTTACTTATAGGAGTTACGTTCTCTGTAATAATTCGATGTTTTACTGCCGAAGTTTTCGGAAATATTCCTTCATTCTCGTCGAAGATGTCTTGATACTTTGTTAAAAGATTCTCAACCTTCGATCGATCGTTCGCCGATAAATGACTAAGCGAAAATGATTCCTTACATTGCGTTCCATCTTCTCGCTCTTCTAACCCTACCATTGTAGAGTCCTTAATCAGTGGTGGGTTTGTCTCCACCATCATTTCAGTGCATTCATACGCTCTTCCCAATTCTTCATGTTTTGTGATCTCTAATGGGGTTTCTCTTAAATTGGCCACTAAGAGGTCCGGCCTATCTCCTTTGGAAACAAAGCTTCTACCTATGGGCCCTTTCTGTTGGCTAAATATGCTATTAGGTTCTATTATAAAGTCCTTATTGTTCTCTTTAGTTTGTATTTCCACTGTTAATATCCTCTCCGATAACGGCGCAATCACTGTTCTCTCCTTTATAACCACACGTTTACCATATCTATCATCATTCTCACTACTATCCGTAACATGTCCCTCCTCAATAATCTCCGCTTTACTCATTTTTTCTATTTCTTCATAAATTTTCTCATGGTTAATAAGCACGTCCTCCTCTTTTCCTCTAGTACATTCATCCTTCACTTCCTTTTCACCTTCCCGGTTATCACGCTTTACCCCATTCTCCTCTTTTTCCTTTCTATTACTCGTCGTATCTCCTTTTCCCTTAACCTTCCATTGCCCGCTATTCCATTCCTCTTCCTCTTCCGAGCTAAACCCTCCATAATCTTTTACCACCACTTTTACCTCAAGTGGAGTCATCTTTTTTCTTCCAGTTATCTTGCAATTATTCTCTATGTTACCCACTTTTGCCGTGTATTGATTCGTAAGAAATTTTTCTTCGATTATCTTTTCTTTCACAATTTCCGTTAATTGATTTTTCGTAACACTACCGTTTAATCCTTCACGTCCACGTACTTCCTTTACATTCTGAACTATAACCGTATTGTCTCCTAAATTTAAGTTAATTGTCATACTAGTTGAAAGTTTCGTCTCTATATCTCTGATTTTTATACTATTTCTACTAAAATCTATTATCGCTCCATAATAATCCAGGAAATCTCGTCCAATCAACCCTTCAGCGGATAGTGGTAAATCATCGCTACATACGAAACATAAAAAGTTTCCTAATTCTAAATGGTTTCCCAAGGAAAAATTGTAATTTATGGTACCTAATAGATTTATCTCATGTCCCGTTATTCCGGAAATTTCTAACTCGTCCTTCAATGGTTTCACCAAAGAATGATTTACGATATTATGTTTAATTAGTGATATGGGCGATCCTGTGTCAACTAGCATAGTTATGGAATTATGGTTATTATTAAATTCAACGAGTGATGGAGTTTCCAGTGAATGTTTCATATGAGGTATAGTTAACTTGGTTGGCTTATTATGGATTGGGCGATTTATGATTTCATCGTAACCCCTCAGTTCGCATTGCCCACGGGTCGGGGATTCACCGCGGGACGGTTGGAGTTTAAAGGTTCTGATCGGTTTACCAGATACGGCGCGGATTCTTCATTCCTCGGAAAGTTATGTTGATTTCGGTTCTGCTCTACTCGCGTTCCGCTTGAGAAATCTTGTCGCGGATACGAACTCTGTCTTTCCCCTGCACGTGTTGTGTGATTCGGTCGAGGAAAAGACCGACGCTCAGAAAAGTTTCGTTCGGTCTCAAACCTCGGTCTGTCGTACGTTACAGCCGCCGATCGGCACTCTTTACTCATGTGTCCGGGTTTCCCGCAACGATAACAATTAAAATTCGGCCTCGGTAGGCTACAAAATTTAGCAATATGACCAGGCTTTCCACATCGAAAACACTTCTCGTAGGTTTCTACCGCCCCTATATTTATTCTACCTGGCCGGGTTCGATTCGTAGCTTGATTCAATTCCTCGAAAGAAGCAATTTCTTCCGCTTTATCTAACGTCAATCCCGTTTCTCTCATCATCGCAGTACCAATCATTTGACTAATTTCTCTTTTTAATCCTACCTTGAATTGATTTAGCGCTAGTTCATTAATTTTTGTTATTATCCCTGGTAACTCTGCCGCCGAAACCTTTTGTTTATCTTCTTCAAGAATTTCATTGGCGGTCGATTTTAATCGTGTTACGTACGAGGACACAGTTTCATCCGACCGTTGATAAGCTCTCATTAGCTGACTCAACGCTTCACCGGGTAGCGTTCGCGGACTAAATTTCTTAATAAACTGCTTTTTAAAATCCTTGTACGTGACATTAGGACCCTGCAAGGTAATTTCCGCTTTGTAATATTTATAGGCCTCTCCCGCCAATCTATATCTAATGATCTGTAGTAATTGTGCTTCATCCCAATTATCTAATATAGCGCGCTGCTCCAGTCGTTCAAAGTAGAATTTGACATTCTCCCGACCTGTAAACGATTCCACCGTATTCGCCAACATTCCCAAAGAGACCGGGGTAACCATAAAAGGTGTAGATGTAGAAAATGTGCTGGTCCCCGGGGGGCTAAAGATATTAGTTAACGGAACGTCGCTACTTGTTGCCATTTTCAATAATCTGTTCTATTACGTTTAAAATTGATTTCAAATAGATAACAAAAAGAATTATTTGTAGTAAAAAAAATATTTTAAAATAAAATAAAATTTTAATTCAAATGAAGTAATTTTTTTTTTCTTTTTGAAGTCGTTATCATTCAAATTTAATTCATTATCCTACTTGATTATAAAGATCTTACTTGATTATTATCATTTCAAGTGAAATTTACTGATCAAACAAATTTTTCAGAACTGTTACGACGCCAAAAATCGAGAATAATAATAAAAAGGGTATTTATATCTATCAATATAAACAAACACTGCCTTTCAACAGTCAAAGTGCAACTACCCCACACCTGACACCAGTTTGTAAAAGACACGGAGCGGCTCGTGTAATTTACTAGGGAAGGTCGTGCACTCTGCTATCGCGCTCGTTTGAAAACGAACAGCAGGACTCGTAAAAGGCAGGTGATAAGTGAAACAACAAACAAAACAAAGGTTTAAAAGTATATATAATGTGCTTTAACAAATTAATTTCTTCAACAATTAAACTATACGATGGTAATCTTCGATAAGAGGCGCGGATGTTCACAATTCGAGAAAATTCTACTTACGTTCTACTTACGGAATCACTTTCTTGTAAACAACAAACAAAAAAAAAACAAATTAACCTTTTCCAAGAATACAGCTCAAACTTCGAAATTCAATTTACGGTCAACAAACAGCAATAAGAAAAATTACTATTTTTCGGAAAATTGTTAGAATTCAACTACTCCCGCCCGCGTTCTCGGCTTCTCTTCCCTTTATTTTCGACTCCGTCTCTTTATATCTTTCTCACCCTTCCTTTTCATCTCGCCCTCTTATCACCACCCACGCGACGGCTCCCACGGCCTAAGAATGTTAAGTTTCGTTTAGTCTACGCACTAACGAAGCTCAGCGATATCAAAATAATCGTATCCTTATTTCTTTTTCACCCTTCCTTTTCATCTCGCCCTCTTATCACCACCCACGCGACGACTCCCACGGCCTAAGAATGTTAAGTTTTGTTTAGTCTACGCACTAAACGAAACTTAGCGATAACAAATTAATCCATTAAGGAAAGGATAAAGTATTCAATTTTTACGGAACTGAACCAAACAGTTAATTTAAAAAAATGATATGGATTTCATCCCGTACCGTGAAGCCAACGCCGTCAGTCTAGAACGATCAAATTAACTCGCTTAACTTCTACTAAACAATTTCTTATATCTATTAGGTGTAATGCGGTTTGTTACACAATATATATAACAAGTTGAAATAAAGAAACTGCTACACATAAAATTAAAGTTATGTTAGGTATTTTACATGATGAATTTAAATTTATCTGTAGTACGTATAAAATAACTACCTTACCAAATCATTTGTACTATGAGATGTTTTAAGTTAAACCATAATCAAAAATGTTAAAGAAGTCCCTCTATAAAGAGGCCTTTAACATCTCTGCTTATAAGTTCTAGAAATGTTGATGATTTGAAATACACATATCAGAATGACAGCTATATTAGCCTAAGGTTATAACCTACAGCGAATGTAAAATTCTTTCTGATTCGGAAGCTATTTCTGCTGGTGACAATTTTCCTTCAATAGCATCCTTTCCATAATCTTTATTTTTTTGTGTGCCATGAACACGTTGTTTACGTTTTAAATGCTTATTTCACGACTTACATCGTATACTTTGATATTTGTGAACATATTTAAGGAAGTGTTGTCCAACCGTTCCGTGGCCAGCCATTTGTAGGGCACCTTTTTGCCATGTATAACCTATATAAAATAAATATGATGTATATACATATATAATATATATAAAGTAGTATGCCAGACGATATCTTCTTCTATAAAAGCTAATTGTAAAATGATACGAAAGAATATAGTTTCTTCAATTGATATTAGTTTTCATTGTATTCGAGTCACACTTAGAATCAAAGTGATATAATTTTACAAAAAAATGTTTAGTCTAAACCCATGGGAGACTAAGATGAGTGTTTAACATAACTTTTCAAAACACAATATAAAGATAATGTTTCTTTAAATCTGTTTTAGGTTCCTTAAATTTTTTAACCGGTTCTAAAACGTCATTTCTTTTTAAAACTATTTTCTAAATTTTTGAACAGGCTTATAGAAACACTCTATGTACAAAATAAACAATACCTGCATTATATCCAAGTGCTGCAATATATGCTTGAGTTTGAAAGGATCCTCTTTGAGTTAGATTTAGCCTTTTCCCACAGTTCAATTTTGCCAATAAAGACATATGGAGTTCTGCCTTATTATTTGTTTCATTTTGTACTACCTTGTGGGCTTTTTTAAAAAAGTTTTCCAATGCGCCTATTTATAAAGAAATTAGAAGAAGTAATAACATAGTTAAGATCGTCATACCATTGATGTGATATAAAACACCTGTGATTTTTAAATTATTTACATTTTCTTTGAAAACACTATTTAATGGGGATTTCTTTTTTTAATTTTTCCACATCCCCACTACAATTATAAATTACTCTTTGAGCACATTTTTGTAGTTCTTTTATAATTGGTGTGGTTATATGTTTTCGTCCATACATGTTTATAGAGCTGTCTGTTCTTATTTTATGTAATGATTTGCCATAATTTTTGATTGCATGATTAGTACATTCTATCTTTTCGACAGCACCCAGAAAATAAGAAATAACAAGAATGGAACTTCTGAACACAACTGCTGTGATCGTATTCTACGAAGAATACTCTCTTATGAGCACGAGCGCTGCAACGAAATAATATATAAAAACAGTTTCTAGTCGTTTATTAAATTTCCAAAAACAATTGAAAAATAAGAAAACTTTTATTTATAGGAATTAATCTTAAGTATGTTTAATAATTTTTATTAATTTGAAACAACCTTTAAAATTGTTTTGTATAACTTTTGTATTTACTAATATATTTTTTAATTTTTTCTATAATGCGAAAAAACTAATCGGCTAGTCATAGCGGTATAAAAAGTGAGATGAAGTAGTCGATGTGTTCCTGCCTCACTTTTCAGTAGGAGCCAAACATCGGTACTTTAAAAATGCTAAACTGCACACCAGCGACCGCTACAAATCACAGCAGGAACTATACACTCAGCAGCAGAAGTCTGCGTACAAAAAACTTGTAATACTTTAATTGAAAAAATAAGAGTCATAATCTAATGCGATAAACTTGATTTTTTTTTTATTTTGTATATTAACTACATATAATTCTATTAACAAAATATGCTTCAACAAAACAGAAACAGTAGTTACAGAAAAAAATCAAAACTAAAAATTCTACAAATAACGGGTATGCAAAAATCTGCGTACAAGTCAGGACAGTATTTATAAAAAATTCATAAATGAGATCATTGTTTCTATATTAATATAAGGTCGGATAACCTTTACGTTTAATGACCTCCCTTAAACGTTTAGGCATGGAGTGCACTAATTTCTTCGTTTCGTCCGAACTGATTTTGGCCCATTCCTCAATCATAACATTTTTTAACGTTTCCTTCGACGTTATGTTGTGTTGCCGAATCCTGCGTTCCAGTAAATCCCAGAGGTGTTCGATGGGATTCAAGTCCGGCGATTGTGGAGGTGTTTTAAGTTGCTTTGGGGTATTGTATAGTAGCCAAAGCTTAGTGTTGTGGGCGCAATGTTTGGGGTCATTATCTTGTTGAAAAAAGTATTCGGCCCCCAAGCCCAAGTTTTCGATGCTAGGCTTCAAATTTTCTTTTAAAATGTCTATATACATTTTATGGTCCATTGTCGATGTTATGAAAACCAACCTTCCCACCCCTTTGGTGCACATACACCCCCAAACCATAACTACACCACCTCCGTGTTTTACAGTCGCTTTCAAATTTTCGGGATTAAGGGCAGTATTAGGTTTTCTCCATACAAGTTGTTTATCCTTAATGCCGAAAATGCAAAATTTGCTCTCATCTGTAAAGAGAACTTTCTCCCAGAATTCAATGGGCTTGTCTAAGAGTTTTTTTGCAAGGGCGATCCGCTTCTGACGATTGACCTCTGACACAAATGGCTTTTTTCGCGCAACGCGACTGTGATAGTTAGCTTTTTTTAACGTCCTTCTCACCGTATCTTTGCTGATAGTTTTATGAAATTCTTCTTGTACATTTTCTACTATTTTTTTTGCCGTCAGCCTAGGTTCTTTTCTAACCTGCTGTACAATTTTTCGCTTCTCTCGGTTTGTTAAAAGGGGTGGTCTACCAGATCGCGGAGTGAGAGGTAATCTGCAGTGTCTTTATAATTATTAATTACTCTTTGAATGGAAGAGTATGACCTGCCGACAGCTTCTCCTATTTTTCGAAAAGATTTTCCCTCTTTCCATAGCTTTACAATAACGTTTCTCTCTCCCAATTCAATTTCCTTTCCTTTCGTGTCCATTCTAACTTTTAGCTTCTAAGCCTCTGCTAATATATCTTTTATTTAAATTGGAAAGCGTACATCGCCAACTACGTATTTAAGTAAATAAGTATATTTTGGAGAAGGCGTCTTTATTTGTATGCAGATTTTTGCATACGCATTATTTGGAGAATTTTTAATTTTAATTTTTTTTGTAACTAATATTTCTGTTTTATTGATGCATATTTTGTTAATAGAATTATATGTAGTTAATACACAAAATAAAAAAAAATTGAAGTTTATCACATTAGATCATGACCCTTATTTTTTCAGTTAAAGTGTTAGAAGTTTTTTGTACGCAGACTTCTGCTGCTAAGTGTACATATATTTTATTCGTATTCAGCAATCCGAGTAAATTGAACGGCCACCTTAAATCAGCTATGATTTCACGGGGAAACACCAATCGATGGTACCACGATTTACCGCTCATATCGTCCTCTTAATCTTCCGGGAAATTTTTTTATTCAAACCCATAAAAATCCAGAACATGAGCCATTTCTTTTAAATCTTTATCCATCGTTCGCTGACCTTAAACCAATTCCAGCAACTTCTCATGGTAGTCAAAAGCTGTTTGTGCATAAAGAACTTTTTAAGACAAATTTCGTTTTTATTAAAATTAATCGTCTTAAACAGCCTCTAACACCTAGATTTGAAGGTCCCTACCCTATAATAGAAAGGAATGCAAAATATTTTAAGATTCTTAAAAATAATAAAGTTCTGACAGTCAGCGTAGACCAACTAAAATCAGCATTTTGCTTAAAAGAAGATGTTTCTACTGCTATCAATGATATTAATAAATTAAAAAAACTTCGATTAGTTATTCAAGTGTAGCGGATTCCGTCTATATGCATCATTTATTATTATTCATTTATTTTAAATTTAAAAATATCATAGTTGTTGTTAAAAAAAAAAGAAATAATAAATAAAAATAGAAGTACATACTGTGAGCGTCAAAAGAAAGTAAACACTAGCTGTTTACTTCTAAAAACCGTTTTTACTACGATTCTGTTAACTTACAATAAAAATTTATATACCAAAATTTACGACTTTATTTGTGAGCAATCCTATCGTAAAAAATAGTTAAGCAAAAAACCCCACAAATATGGTAAATCCCCTTTAGAGTAAAAATACCCCGATTTTTACGTGTCAAAAGAAAGTAAACAGCCGGTCCGGTTGTTGTAAATTCATTTTAGATTTAGGGGAAGTACCACACTTTTCGTATAAATACTTATAAACCCCTCCCAGGACAACTTTACAACATTTTAGAAGAAACAGCAAGTGGTTGAACGTCGAAATTAATTATAAATACCAAAAATCATCATGGGAAAACAAACAAGTATAGAAACGCGTAAAATTATATTAAGTTTAAATAAAAAAGGTAAATCCTTACGCGAAATAGCTAAAATAATGGGACGAAATCACTCCACAATAAAAAAAATTTTGGATAAATACGCAAAACATCATACTGTAGCCGATTTACAACGCGTTGGACGACCAAAGCGCCTTACAGAAGCACAGGCTAGAGCAGTGGTAAGAGAAGTGAAGAATAATCCATGTTCAAGTGCGGTTAAAATAGCAAACGACATATCGCAGATAGCAAACACAACCATAAGTTCCAGTACCATACGAAGAACACTCCATAGAAGTGGCCTGCATAGAAGAACACCCCGTAAAAAGCCTTACATATCGAAAATAAATAAACAGAAACGTCTTGATTTCGTAAAAAAATATCAGAACGAAGCTCCAGATTTTTGGAAAAATATATTATTTAGTGATGAAAGTAAATTTGAAATTTTTGGTAAAAGAAAACCACCAAAGATAAGGAGGCCAAAAAATGAGGCCTTCAAAGAGAAATTTGTTACCAATACCATCAAACACGGTGGAGGCTCGGTTATGGTCTGGGGCTGTATGGCGGCGTCAGGGGTCGGTAATCTAGTTTTTATTGAATCAACAATGAATAAAATGGACTATTTAACCATTTTAAAGAACAATATTTCTCCGAGTATTAATGAATTGGGCTTATCAGAGAACTGGATCTTCCAACAGGATAACGATCCAAAGCACACTTCCAAAATTGTGAAGGAATTGATGCTATACCGAGTCCCTAAAACCCTTGATCATCCACCGCAGTCCCCAGACCTTAATCCTATAGAACATCTGTGGGATCACCTTGACAGGAAGATCAGAGAAAGGACAATTTCAAATAAAGACGACCTTAAAAAAGCTTTAACTGAAGAATGGATGAAAATCCCTCAAAACATTACAAAAAACTTGGTGGAATCCATGCCAAGGAGATTAAGGGAGGTGTTGAAGGCCAAAGGAGCTCAAACCAAGTATTAAAAGTTAATATTATATTTATTTTTGTACTTAATACCTATTAGTTCCGAATTCTGTTTACTTTCTTTTGACGCGTAAATTCGGTAGATATTTACAATAATCTGATTTATTACGGGTAATGATTTGTTTTTTTTTTCATGTTTCTATTGATTTAAATAGAGTATAGATGAGTTGTGAAGACTGCAATAAAACTTTTTGATTTTCGTTATTAACTGCATTTTTATTAACCTTTTAATAGAAAAACAACAGCTGTTTACTTTTTTTTGACGCTCACAGTATGTCGTTTTTTATCACATCGATAAATGAAAATAGTATGTTGCGATAAAATTGTCGCCTTTAAAGTAATACAGATAAATTCTATTAAATTAAACTAAACTGCATAAAATGTGTCCCAATTCAATTAAATCAATTAATTTATTTTTATTTATTTATATTCCCTTTCATAGCAAAAAAATCCCCCACTTACATCAACTAATTTGACATTAGCTGTCATTTTAAGACATTTAAGGTTATGTCGCTTTAATTAAATCAAACATCTTAAATATATTCAAAATATCTTTCAATAACTAATAATATGGATGCCGATTGGAAAAAGACTTTCAATAACATCAAATGTCTTCACGATTTGACCTTTCAAAGTGTTGATGATGCAATAAAATTGGAGGAACAAGAAAAACCACGTCAAGTATGTACCAAGGATCATTTATTCCTTTTAATATTAATTAAATTAGTTTAATTGTAAATTTGTAGGCTCTTGACAAGTATAAAGAAGCTATAACGTTTATAGATCAATCAATGAATGTTCATGTTACTTACCCGGAAGAAGAGGATGATGTTGCTGGCTTTCACGAAGCATGTAAAATGATTCAAAAGTTAAAGAAAACTAAATCAGAACTTACCATGAGAATTGATTCATTAGAAAAGAGTGCATCTCCAAAAAGTCACACGATTACTTATGCGGAATTAGCTGAGGAATTAAATAATTTAGATTCACAAGCTGTTCAAGCCACGAGTACTTATGTTATTTTCACAACAGAGAATGCGCAAGTTTATTATGTTGATAAAGATGGATCTGTACTTTCAAATTCGGAATCTCAAAGGATTACTGTTTTTGGAACGGATGGAGATGTCCCAAATAAGTTTTTACAAATAAATGAGTGGATTTATCCATTAGTTCCGGGTGTGTCGCCTTATTTTAAAACGGAATTTGGGGCGTTTATGTTCCCTGATATTAATACAGATCAAAAAAGTATTTATAATAATTTTTATTTATTTAATTTTTTTCATTATGATTTGTTATAGTTGGAGTTGTTCTTCCAGAAGATGAAGCATCAATGTTTTATGATTTATTAACAAACATTCTCGAAGGAGTTATCCTTGAACATCCCGAAATTGTTGAGGGTTTTGACGAAAAATTATCCTCAAAAATCGCTGCAGGTGCTAAATTTTTAGCTGAAGGAATTGTTTCTTCAAGCACAAGAATCGGAAATTTCCTTGATCGCTCCATCCAACCCCCACCTCCTAAGGGTCCCCCAAAAAATATTCCCGGTTACGTTCAATCTGGAGCGAAAATAACCGAAGCTACAACCAGCAAAACTGCGCAAGTAGTTGGATTTGTTGCTGATAAAGTCGGAATTGCTACATCAAAGTTAGGCCAATATTTAGCCCCGCATGTCCAAGCCCAAGGAACCAAATTATTACAATCCACCTTCCATTACAGTGAAGAAGAAGCTTCGAAAAAAGTAAAAAGCATTTTAACTATAACTGGTGGGGCTGTTGCTGGATTGGCTACGGTTTATTACGGTTTAGAAACGGCTGCTGGAATATTAGGAAATAGTTTAAAAGATAATACCGTTAAAGTTATTGAGAGTAAATATGGACACCCTGCGGGGGATGTTGCTTTAAATAGTATGAATGCGGTTGGAAATGTTTTTACAATCAACCATGAAGCGAAAAAATGCTTGCCAATCGGTATTGTTAAACAAACCGTTAAAAATACCGGAAAAGCTATGATTAATACTCAAGAATAAGTGTAAAAGAAAGGGGCTATGATTTTTTTTTTTTTTTTTTTGGGTTGTTATGTCGTTATTTTTTTTATGGTTAATTTAAGTAGAATGTTGAATTTGTATATTTTTATATGTAATTAAGAAAAAATAAAAGGAAAGAATTAATTCGGAAAAAAAGATTGAATTAAGAAATTAATTATTTTTGAAATTAACAAAAACTAACCTATAAATTTTGGTTGGGTCAAGTTGTATGTTATTGTTTACGTTTTAATTGAAGAGCATCAAATAATGATTTGTAATCATATTTTATTAATTTGATGTTGATAAGTAATAAATACTGGTGATACAAGGAATACTGATTTTATGAAACGCCCGATAAATTACGATTCATGACACGGGTATCAAATTTTATATTCATTGTAGAGGAATATAAAATTCAATGCATAAAAAGGTCCGCATCTCAGAGGGGACAATAGGCACATGTATGATGTGGTCACTGTACACTTCGAGAGAGATACCCGAAACGATTGCGAGTTCGATTACCTTTGCCTAGTACCCGATACCCGAATATTACCCGAGACCCGAAATAATACTCGTTACCCTAAAGGACAACCCAAATATTAAAAAACCGCTAATCGCTATTATCGGCTGGCATCAAATTTTTTCGTGCAATGCGCTCAATGCCGCCTTGCTGCCTTTAGTTCTTCAGCTCAGCTAGCTGGATAACAGGCGGTGCAGATAATAGCGCGTTGAGTCTGAACAATTCTGAAACGGGATCGGGAATTTATTAAAAACAAGTTACAAAATGACGGAAAAAACGTAAGCGCTCGGGAAAGCTTCCACTTCTCTCCAAACAAGTCTCACATGATTTGTAATTTATGTGATGCTACAATTGTGTATGGTCGTTCAACAAATTCAATGAATAAGCATTTATCTGGTGTTCATTCTGTTCATAAGCGTGAAAGTGTGAACATGGGAAACGCACAAAACCCAGGTAAAGAATGTTGAGGCTATAGTTACTGGTTCGAGTTCTGGTTCCCAGACTCGCATACTAGACTGTTTTGAAAGAAGAGTTGGGCTGTCTCAATCTCGTCAAGTTAAAATAACCCTTACATTTTGTTTCGTATTCGTGGACACGAATAATATACCATTAATTAGTTATATATAGTAATACCGGGACATATGGTATAATCCGTACATATTCTTACTTTACCATTCTTTTTCTGGGTTATCACCATAGGAGTACACCATTCGGTAGACTCTTCTACTTTTTCAATCACGTTATTTTTTACCATTGCATCGATTTCCTTTTTTTACCTCGTCAAGCAGAGGCAGTGGAATCCTTCGACTCGTTGGAATAGCACAAGGCACCGCATTTTCTTGAAGTTTTATTTTATATTCATAATTTTTCATCTCACCTAATACTCTGAACAGGTCTTCATATATCTTCAAATATTTTGTTTTGAAAACTATTTTCGTTCCCATTATCTACTTCGTTGATATCTTTTATTCTTACTTTGTCATTTATCCCTCCCACTATTTTTAATTTTACTAATGCTGGTCCCAGTAGATTGTCGTTTGTCTCTACTACATAGCATTTAATCATGACTTTATGGTTCTTCCATGTAACAGGCAATTTAATTCGACCTTTCACTGACAATTTTCTATTTTCACCATTTCCAGGACCCAACAATGTTGTCTTTGTAGGCTTTAGCTCAACTTTTCTTGATAGTTTTTCTTTATATTCTTGATAAGAGATTATACTTTCATCAGCACCGATATCGATCTTGAAATTTACATGTTCATCATCAATTCCCAGTTTTGCAATCCACGGTTTTGATTTAACTACTCCTTTTTACGCTTATTTCCAAGAAGTTTTGTTCTTCTGAGTCATCAGTTTTCACTGTTTGTAACGTTTTCTTCTACTTCGTTAAACTTTTTTGTTCTACAATGAGCTTGGAAATGTCCCAACATTTTGCATTTCAAACATCTTACATTCATTGCCGAACATTTTGTCTTATCATGTCTCGGTTTCCTCCCACATCTTATACACCTATCGTATGAACTTCTTTTATCTTCCTTTTTATTTTTACTTTCATTTTGGTACTCACTTTTTCTTTCTTCTTGATATCTGTTTCCATATGTAAACTTTTTTACTCTATCGATATGTTCTGTTTTTCCTCTTAATTCTTTATTTTCCAAATGAATTCGTTCTGCTTAGGTTATTCTTTCGATTGCTTTATTTAATGTTAGCTCTATGTCCATCTGTAATGATTTGCTAAGTTAACAATCTAGTATTTCTACCACTAACCTATCTCTTATGAGCGCGTCTTCCAATTGTTTAAAGTTGCAATGTTTTGCCAAACTTATAATTTCACTAATATACTCCTGAGCTGTCTCTCCTTCTTTTTGTTTTCTCATATTAAATTTAGCACGGGCGTAAATTATATTTTTCGTGTCGGTAAAGTGTTTGTCGAAAAACTCTTTTAACTCTTTATGTGTATTAAAACTACTTTCTACCTTTTGTAACGTTTCTAATAACTTTGTTACCTTCGATCCTATGTGAAGAAGTAAGCTATTAATTTGTGTTTTCTCATCGGAATTTTGTAGTCTCGTTGCGTATCTATATCTTTCGTAATGTGTGATCCAACTTTGCCACTCATCTTTAACAAATTAAAATTCCCCCGGTAATGGAACTGGATTAACGAACGTCGACGCGCCCTGGCCTTGACTCATTTTTTTGGAACAAGTTCTCTTAACCTATCTATTTCTTTTTGCATATTCGCCATTTCACTTCTTTTTATTTAATTCTTTCTATTTGTCTTTTTATTTTCAACCTGACACCATGTTTCGTATTCGTGGACACGAATAATATACCATTAATTAGTTCAATCGTTTATTTGTCTTTTACTTAATGTTTACAAGGGAGCGTTTTTGCTCTTACGCCCGAACCGTTGCCAACTTATAATGCTAACCACTCTACATGTTCAAAACCCACATCATTGTGTTAACTGCAATGACAATCATCCAGCAAATTTTGGGGGATGTAAATATTACCTAGAACAAATTAATTCCAGAAACAAACCCACTCCAAGTCGTCAAAGACAGCACGAATCTACCATTCCAACCTTTAGTGCTCAACCCAACAAACCCTATCTGATTCTTCTAACAATCACAATAAAACTTACGCAAATGCAATAATAAACACAAATCCACCACAAAATTCAAACCAACCTACAACTTCCTCAACTGATCCCATCATCAATACAATAATATCCGCAATACTATCGTGTTTACAACCACTTCTGCATCAACTAAAAACATTAATTATAACAAACCTTTCCAATATTTTATACACAATTATGATCTCCAAATACTGAAGTTAAACATTAACTGAAGCGAATTTTTAAAATTTTGTCATTTTTGACATAAAACCCAAATGTTGAAGTGAGCAATTTTAGGCCATTTCAGATCAGTTTCATAATCAACTTATTAATTGGACTATACCTTCTTAAAATAGAGATTTTAATCTTTAATTTGAGATGTAAATCGTTTCTGTATCCTCATAAACAAAGCTGAAGCGCTCTTTTAAAATTCTTTCATTTTTGATGTTTAACCCAAATGTTGAAGTAAGCAATTTTAGGCCATTTCAGATCAGTTTCATAATCAACTTATTAATTGGACTATACCCCCTTAAAATAGAGATTTTAGTTTTTAATTTGAGATACAAATCATTCCTTTATCTTCATAAACAAAGCTGAAGCGAATTTTTAAAATTCTTTCGTTTTTGACATAAAACCCATATGCTGAAATAAGCAATTTTAGGCCATATCAGATCAGTTTCATAATTAACTTATTAATTGGACTATACCCCCTTAAAATAGAGATTTCAGTCTTTAGTTTGAGATACAAATCATTTCTTTATCTTTATAAACAAAGCTGAAGCAAAATTTTAAAATTCTACCATTATTGACATATAACCCAAATATTGAAGTAAGCAATTTTAGGTCATTTCAGATCAGATTCATAGTCAACTTATTAATTGAACTATATCTCCTTAAAATAGAGATTTTAATTTTTAATTTGAGATACAAATTATTTCTTTATCTTCTTTAACAATGCTGAAGCGAATTTTTAAAATTGCTTCGTTTTTGACATAAAACCCAAATGTTGAAATAAGCAATTTTAGGCCATATCAGATCAGTTTCATAATTAACTTATTAATTGGACTATACCCCCTTAAAATAGAGATTTCAATTTTTAATTTGAGATACAAATCATTTCTTTATCTTCATAAACAAAGCTGAAGCAAATTTTTAAAATTTTGCCATTTTTGACATATAACCCAAATATTGAAGTAAGCAATTTTAGGTCATTTCAGATCAGTTTCATAGTCAACTTATTAATTGAACTATATCTCCTTAAAATAGAGATTTTCATCTTTAATTTGATATACAAATCATTTCTGTATCTTCATAAACAAAGCTAAAGCGATTTATTAAATTCCTTCTTTTTTATATATATATAACCCAAATCCTTGCTTATAGATATATAAAAAAATATATCTGTTATCCTATATGTATTACTCTATATGTATTACTTTATGTCTATTATTATATATCTATTCAATATATCTATTATTTTATTATAAATTTGTTTCAGAACATATTCAAAATACTGCGTGAGGCATTCAAGTTGAGACGAATCTTACGAAATCTAAAATTTTTAAAGAAAAGACTTCACAAATTAAATATGTAATAAGTAGTAATTTTTATACTTTATAATCGTTAATTCACCATATGTATGATATTCACGTAAGTGGCGTGCGAGACCCGCGTGAGTCTAGATCGTGAGCGAGCGTAGAAAGTCACTCACGCGCACATCTCTACAATATTTATTTGTTTATTCATTCAAAATAGACGGGGTTTTCCATAATTCATAACATTCCTAGAGTAAGAAAAATGAAGAACTTGATAAAATTCACAAGAATTATTAAATATACTATTATTGTTATTATTGTAATAGGTACAATAAAGGAGGCAGTTTGATAATAACAGTTTTCGTTGTTATTTTGAGTATATCCTTCTAAACTGCGTTCTAATAAATATTGATGGATGTAATTTGCTATTCGATTGTTGCTTAATCATTTCTGGTTCAAAACTGACTTCGAAAACTGGACAGATCTCTATAAATTCTGAGTGCTTCAATTAACTTTAAACAACATTAGTGATTTTATGTCAGTTAAACCAAGATTTCAACTAAAATAATCAATTCCATTCCAAAATCATTTTTAGTTTTATAAATTTTGTTTGTAATAGTTTTTTTTTTAATTGGTTTCTATTTCGGTTGGTAATAAATTTTCGCGTGACGTATCAACTCGCCGGTTTCGAGTTTTTTGGTGGTCGAGCAGGTATAAATCGACAAGAAATTTTCCTCTTTGATTTTTGATCGTACTCGAGTAAACATGTGTTACGTTCCGAAGACGTTCAACCATCAAAAATACGTTCAACCTCGATTTAATTTTCATTTCATTTATCACAAAGCCGTTCAACATCGAAGGTAATTTAATTTCCTTTTTTAATTTTTACACGAATTTCACGCGTTTGCTTTTAATTGTTTCAGGTTAACGAGAGTGGAAATGAAATAATTTACAAAAGAAGGTTTTTATTTCGGTTGGCAATGAATTTTCGCGTGACGTATCAAATCGGCCGGTTTCAAGTTCTTTTGTGGACGAACAGGTATAAAGAGGGAGATTGACAAGAAATTTTCCTCTTTGATTTTTGATCTTACTCGAGTAAACATGTGTTACTTTCCGAAGACGTTTAACCATTAGAAATACGTTCAACCCCAATCTAATTTGCATTTCTTTTATCATGAAGCTGTTCAATGTCGAAGGTAATTTATTTTTTTTTTTAATTTTTACAGGAGTCTCGCACATTTGCTTTTCATTGTTTCAGGTTGACGTGAGTGGAAATGAAATAGTTTATTAAAGAAGAAAATGAGAAGCCTGCCTAATCAGGCTGCCTAATCAAATCTACTTAACCACTAACGCAAAATCATTCAATTGGACATCAACTTTTATCAGTAGCGGGCTAAATAACATGTAAGTGCAGAACATTTTTGATAATTACGTTTGTTATCTAAATGCTCAAGGTCTCATGTATCATTGGAGAAATGTGCAAGTAACGTGAGTCACGTCGTGAGGGTGCGTGATCGTTACGACGTGACTCAACTTGATTTTCTCACAAATAATGTAATAATAAACCATTTTTTTAAAACCTAACATTTCCTATCGGTGTTAGATAAAAGTCTTTTATTCAATCCTTTCTTCGAAATTGTCAGTTTCTAACGTACATACGAGACTTGAAAATTGTTATTTGCACTCGCTCTGCTGACAATCATAGCAATGAGTGAGTGAAAACTATTTCAACCACTGTTGGTTAAATACAAAAATTTTCAAGGAACAACTCTTTAAGTATTTCACTTGTATCAACTATTAATTTTAATTAATTAAAGCACGTTAATGAAAAATCTTAGTTTCTTAACATTTTTACGATTACGCAAAAGTTAACATTTAATAGCAGTTTTCGATTAAATGCATTAAAATAATAAAGTATGAAATTTTTCTAGAATATCCCAGTTGGACCTGAGGAAATGTGAACACCCCATCCATAGATTTGCGTGGGATAGATTAATCGAAAATTAATTTAATTTAACATTAAAATATCATTACTTAAATGTTTACCTAACCTATTCTTTTTTTATATAGGGTCTCTCCACATACCAATTTACACGTGGTAAATAATCATGGTGTTAGACGCTCTAGTTAGAGTTTTAATGCCATCACGAAGACATTGTTGTTAGTGGAAATTAACCCTTTCCAGAAGTGGGTATTATCGCATGTTGGTTATTTATCCACAAATTTTTGCTCCCTTCCGTATCTCAATCTTCCTTACCTCAACCTAACCCATTTTTGATATGGGTCCCTCCACTGATAGAATGAGAGTCATTCGACTAGTGCATACCATATATCAGCATACCACATATCAACTCCTATTATTCCACGTAAGAAATAATCATGGTGATTTGCGCACTCAATGGTGGTTATTATTTTCATGAAGACATTATCGATAGTGGGGCTTATACACTCTCTAGCCAGCCGATACGCAAGTTGCTATTTACCACTAATGTGTAAGTACTTTATCGGTAATGCCCGTTAACGTGTAAAGTATGTTGATCCCTTCCATATCTCAAATTGTTAGGTTTCTGTATTAATAAATGTGTATGAATAGGATGTTCGTTCGAAATAATTTTATATTAAAATAGTATTAATTATTTGCCCAACCAATTTTTGTAATGGGGTCCTTCCACTGATTGAATGAAAATCGTTCTATTAGTGGATACCACATATCAACCTTATTCCTCCACGTGGGTAATAATCATTATGTTGGTTATACTTGCATGGAGACGCTTTGTTAGCGAGGCTTACAACCCCTCCTGGGTGTCTGCGATGTGTGGGATTAATCGCATTTTGGTTATTTGTCCACAAATACCTAAGTATGCTTTATCGGTAATATCCGTTATCGCGTAAAGTATATCACTTCCTTCCATACCTCAAATTGTTAGGTTTCCATATTAATAAATTTGTATGAATAGGATGTTCGTTCGAAATAATTTTATATTAAAATAGTATTAATTATTTGTCCAACCAATTTTTGATATGGGGTTCTTCCACTGATTGAATGAAAATCGTTCTATTAGTGGATACCACATATCAACCCTGTTCCTCCACGTGGGTAATAATCATTGTGTTGGTTGTACTTGCATGGAGACACTTTGTTAGCGAGGCTTACAACTCCTCCTGGGTGTCTGCGAAGTGTGGGATTAATCGCATTTTGGTTATTTGTCCACAAATACCTATGTATGCTTTATCGGTAATATCCGTTATCGCGTAGAGTATATTACTTCCTTCCATACCTCAAATTGTTAGGTTTCCATATTAATAAATTTGTATGAATAGAATGTTCGTTCGAAATAATTTTATATTAAAATAGTATTAATTATTTGTCTAACCAATTTTTGATATGGGGTTCTTGTATTGATAGAATGAGAATCGTTCTATTAGTGCATACCACATATCAACCCTATTACTCCACGTGGGAAATAATCATTATGTTGGTTATACTTGCATGGAGACACTTTGTTAGCGAGGCTTACAACCCCTCCTGGGTGTCTGCGAAGTGTGGGATTAATCGCATTTTGGTTATTTGTCCACAAATACCTAAGTATGCTTTATCGGTAATGGCCGTTATCGTGTAAAGTATATTGATCCCTTCCATACCTCAAATTGTTAGATTTCCATATTAATAATAAATTTATATGAATAGGATGTTCGTTCGAAATAATTTTATATTAAAATAGTATTAATTATTTGCCCAACCAATTTTTGTAATGGGGTCCTTCCACTGATTGAATGAAAATCGTTCTATTAGTGGATACCACATATCAACCTTATTCCTCCACGTGGGTAATAATCATTATGTTGGTTATACTTGCATGGAGACGCTTTGTTAGCGAGGCTTACAACCCCTCCTGGGTGTCTGCGAAGTGTGGGATTAATCGCATTTTGGTTATTTGTCTACAAATACCTAAGTATGCTTTATCGGTAATATCCGTTATCGCGTAGAGTATATTACTTCCTTCCATACCTCAAATTGTTAGGTTTCCATATTAATAAATTTGTATGAATAGGATGTTCGTTCGAAATAATTTTATATTAAAATAGTATTAATTATTTGTCCAACCAATTTTTGATATGGGGTTCTTCCACTGATTGAATGAAAATCGTTCTATTAGTGGATACCACATATCAACCCTGTTCCTCCACGTGGGTAATAATCATTGTGTTGGTTGTACTTGCATGGAGACACTTTGTTAGCGAGGCTTACAACCCCTCCTGGGTGTCTGCGAAGTGTGGGATTAATCGCATTTTGGTTATTTGTCCACAAATACCTATGTATGCTTTATCGGTAATATCCGTTATCGCGTAGAGTATATTACTTCCTTCCATACCTCAAATTGTTAGGTTTCCATATTAATAAATTTGTATGAATAGAATGTTCGTTCGAAATAATTTTATATTAAAATAGTATTAATTATTTGTCTAACCAATTTTTGATATGGGGTTCTTGTATTGATAGAATGAGAATCGTTCTATTAGTGCATACCACATATCAACCCTATTACTCCACGTGGGAAATAATCATTATGTTGGTTATACTTGCATGGAGACACTTTGTTAGCGAGGCTTACAACCCCTCCTGGGTGTCTGCGAAGTGTGGGATTAATCGCATTTTGGTTATTTGTCCACAAATATCTAAGTATGCTTTATCGGTAATGTCCGTTACCGTGTAAAGTATATTCATCCCTTCCATGTCTTAAGCTGCTATTAATTTTGTTGTCTATGTATAGTATATTTAAATAGAATATTCGTGAAAATAATTTAATAAATATAATAAATGTTTCTTATTAAATTTATGTAATTTTTGGTTTTTAAATAAATAAAATAATTTCTAAACATCTTTAAGCTTTTATTTTAATTCTTATCTAATTTTTAAATACACAGGGTGTTTCAGAATTGCACGGCACTATTTCAGAGATATCTTCTCCAGCACGAAACAAACAAGAAAGTGTATATAAACATAAATCTCAAATTAATTTATTTTAATCAATTTTTTTAATGACTTAGATTTAAAAAACTCTGTTTATGTAAAAGCAATGGTTCTTGGTCCAAGGTTTAAAAAGTTATTACTATTTGAACCATATGAAAGGGAGCAGGTTTACAGTGAAATAGATACAAAAGCGTTTGATGTACAAGTTAAGGATGCGACTGTAGTAATGGAGAGACTTAATTCAAAAGCACTAGGGCTCAAATAGTAGTGGTAGTGAAAGTGAAGAAGATGAATGCAAAAATTCAGAGAGTCCATCATTTGGAGATGACGATCTTTTAAATGAAAACAATCATAATAATATCTCCAAATATAAATCGTTTCTTGAAAAAGAGGCAATTGGAAGAACAGAAAATGTATTTGTTTGGAGGAAAAATAACGAAAACCTGTATCCAAATTTAGCCAAAATAGCCAAATATTATTTATATATACCTGCTACTTCAGTTGCGAGTGAAAGACATTTTTTCCATTTTTTCATTTTGAAAGCCCTGAAATAGAACACGAACAGTGCCTTGTTATTTGTAAATGCGAATAGAAACAAATACTTTCTGCAACAATGAAGAAGTGTCATAGATCTTTTTTTTTTTATTTTTCAAGAGCCTTTGAAAATTGAGGTTTCAGTAAAGCATTAACCTATTTAAATAGTTGTGGCATTTTTACATTCTTTCACATTACATTGCCTCCCTCTAGGTTTATTTCTGTCTGTGCCAGCGTAGTAAATAGAGAAGTAACAGAAAAGGTAATGTACAAATAATAGGTAATTCACAGAAACCAGTCATTCTCGGGTATTGGGTCATTTTTGGGTATCGGGTCATTTTCGGGTAACGAGTAATACCCGGGTAATATTTTCGGGTACTCTGGTAGAAATTATTTCGGGTATCGTCATCACTACTGTAGACCTAATGGGCCCCAGGTTTAGGACAACGCTGTTTCCTTTTGGCAGTGAATAATTAGACCTAGAACAGGCTGAATAGTAACTAAACTAGAGCAATATTGGGTCGTATACCGAAAAATAATATTCGAATACAAATACAGTATTCGAATTTAAAAAGATTCTTTTAAACTGAATATTTTTGTATAAATTATGTATGGTAAGTATGTCATGATTAAACCTATATCTATATGGTACGGCTAAAGGTCGAATTTCTATAATTGATAAGCTAAACTTAACCGACTAACCCTAAGTTTAACCGGTTAATGTTGGGAATTACCCGGGCTTTACGGCTATAGTCCGAGGAGTTTTCAACGCTTTCAACTTTAACCGGCTAAAACTGGGTGTGACCAATAGTACTTGGTTAAACAGTAAATCGATCGTTTTCGTTTTATTATTAATTATTTAGTAACAATAGTGGTTTCGACGACGCAACGTTTCGACAAATTAACCTAAAAAATGGAAGGTAATAATGTGTTTAAGTTAAGAATATCTTTTACATGAATAGTGCACAATATAATAAGTTTACTGAAGAAGTGAAACAAGCTAAGAAACGATTTGATATACAGTGGACGCCGCGTATTAGAATCACGGATAATGTTATCAATCGGATATTGTTATCACTTTTGGGAAGAACGGGCCGGACGTGTAATATTATATAACAAAAATTTTCGCTTATAGTAATCATGATTTCGGTTTTTTTATCGGTCATTTCTTTCTTAAAAATGTTTTCGACATGAGCAATAAATTTTATTTTTACGAGCAAAATAAATAATGTTGACATAGATTCGGTGAATCCCCAAACTCAGCATTTGAAAACTCGAACACGCGACGCTCGGCTGTGTACGTTACGTCTCAGTTCTATTCTAACCATTTGTAATGGCTGACGTAAAAAAGAGACGTGATCTTAGTTTAAGTGAAAAAATTAACATTTTAGAAAAATATGACAAGTTGCCGAAATTGAGTCAGCGAAATGCAGCAGCACAATTAAAAATCTCACAACCAATTTTGTGTAAAATTTTAAAAAAACGTGTGGAAATAGAAGATGCTGCTAAAAAAAATGAGAATTTACTGACTAAAAGAAATCGAACTGGGAAATACGCTCAAGTGGAATCTGGGTTGAAACTATGGTTTGCGAATGTCCGCGAACATGACGCACGTGTAGATGGCCCGTTGATGCGACAGAAAGCGGAAGAACTTGCAAATAAAATGGGAAAAGGAAATTTTGTTGCAACGGAGGGATGGTTTCACCGTTGGAAAAAAAGAGAAAACATCGTATATAAACGGATACACGGCGAGCAAAAATATGCTGATTTTAAGAGTGCAGAACACTGGATTGAAAATGAATGGACCAAGATTGCTGGGGAATTTACTCCTAATGATATTTTTAATGCAGACGAGACTGGGCTTTACTATCGCGCTCTCCCCGATCATACATACATGTTTAAAAAAGACAATGCAAAGGGTTGTAAGACATCGAAAGAACGTATAACAATTTTGTGTTGTGCAAATATGTCGGGTGACAAAGAACAGCTTTTAGTAATCGGCAAAAGTAAGAATCCACGTTGTTTTAAGAGTGTCAAAAATCTACCTGTTGATTATTATTCAAATACTAATGCCTGGATGACATCCTTAATTTTTAATGACTGGCTCTTAAAATGGGATAGGAGAGTAAATCGCAAAATTGCTCTTCTCGTGGACAATTGCGCTGCACACTGTGTAAATTGTCAATTAAAATTTTTTTAATTTTTTATTTTTTTTTAAATTTTTTTACCGGCCAATACTACTTCGATAATACAACCGTGTGATCAAGGCATTATAAGGACCATGAAAGCGTATTACCGGAAAGAGATGCGTGCTAGAATTTTGGAAAGTATGGAGGATACCCTAAATATGAGCGCAAATGATCTAGTCAAGAAAACAAATTTATTAGACGCTTTACATCTTATTACCATGTCGTGGAGCCAAGTTTCCAAAATAACAATAAAGAATTGTTTCAAACATGGTGGATTTTCAAAAGATGACATAGAACCTGAACACCTAAACATTCAGCCACCCGACATGACGTCAAGTGAGTTCGAGGAGTGGATGGCAATAGATAACGAGTTAAATGTTGCACAGAACGTAACTGAAGAAGAGATTTGCGAAAGTGTAATGTGCAAAAGTGTAACAACGTCATCAATTGAAAATCAAGAGCCAGAGGAAGAAGTAGACATACAAACAATGCAACCCCCAACAATGAGCGAAATGAGAAAAGCGCTGGAAGTTTTGCGACCTGTGCTGCGTGGTGTGCAGCACAGGTCATCTGATTTTCAGACGCATTACGACTATGAAATTTTTGTTAATAACTTGCTCCGCGAAAATCAGAGACAAACAACGCTAGATGAGTTTTTTTAATATGAATTTGTTTTTTATTTTGTTTCAAATTTAAATGGAATACATATTTTATGTAGTAACATTTTTTAAGAGTTTATATTACGTTATATATGTACATATTTTTAATTAAAAGGAAGTTTTGTTTTTTCGGCTATACAATAAGCGGCGTGCACTGTATATAGTATATCTAGTACAGATAAATTAATTGCTCCTGTTTGTACAATAAAATATGTAACAAACGAAGAGTTATTTGATATATTTCATGAAATACACATGTCCATTGAACATGGTGATCGCAGCAGGATGATTAAAGAATCTCAAAGAAAATATTCCTTCGATTATACAAGTACTGCTAAATGAAATTAAAATCGGTCAAAAAAGGCGTTGTGGTCAAGCCGATTGTATCAAATGAAATGAATAGCCGCTGAGGCTTGATTCAATAAGATATTCAGAACATACTTATGACCTGGATGAAAGACGAAAATTATAGTAAATGGTCTGAAGGACTTAGATTTGCCCAGTTGATGAAGAACAGAGCCCTGAGATAAAACTATGTTCGGGTGTGATGTGAAAGTTGGCTTAAAGTTATCTGTACTTCCTTCCGAAGTAATTGACAATGTTTCTACAGAAGAAGAATTAGAGGAGGAATTGAGAAATCAGCAAGAATGTTGACAAAGTATCTATGATACTCAAAATGGAGAGGTAATGGTACTTAGTGATGTGTGAATTGTGTATAAACAGAAATGATTTATGCTCAGGGAAAGATATTGTAACGAAGTTACACATTTCTTCCCGATTTAACCCGAAAATACTTCCCATCTTACTCCGACAAATATTACAGTTCCCGTCCGATTACTAAATTTCCGAAAAAGGATATCTTATCACCGCCTGTTTATGCAACTCAATCCGCATTTTCATTAATTTCATAATTTCCGTAATTAAACTTTCAATTTCTCCGTTTCTCACTTTAAAACCGTTAACACAACTCCCGACAACATCTCCTGACCGAATACTCAATAAAGAAGAGTAATTAACCGAAATCCTAAAATACCGAAAAACACGTGTCACCGAAAAATATTATTAAATAATTAAATATTACCGACATTAATATATTTTCAAATAAAATCCGATGAACAACATCACCCTATCAGAGCAGCCAACCGACCCGAGGAAGTTTCAACAACCAGCAGGCTACCGTTCGACTACCGTACACCGACTATTTTTTATGATGCGGAATTAGAAAACCTACAACGTTAAAACCGATTACAAATGATAGAAAAGAATCTGGAATGACTGCTGAATGATTTTAATGATGATCCGATCATTATTAGCCGAGATTCTGTAATAAAGTCAATTAGCATCATAATTAAGTAAATTGCTGTATTTCTGGTCATCCACGAAAAATATCTCTTGTGGAAGTTTGCCCCGAAGACCGCCGATCTTAAGAAGATCTTTAATCTGTGATTATGTTGTGATTAGGGCCGTTTAAGGAAACATAACGTAAAACACGTGGTCCAGGAATTGTTTAATTCCGTAGGAGCCGTAAACCGTAACCGATTTTGTTGTAAATATTTTTGTAAATTTTCATGTAAATAGGAGTTTCTTTTGTTATGTATTGTTAAATTTTAGTTGGGTTGGATTGCGCCATCAACCTTATCTGAATCCAACCCAACCCATCGAGCTACTTAGCGCTAGATTGGGTTTGACTGAGCCATTAGTTTTAATGCAACCCAACCTAACTAGCTAGTTAGCATTAAAAATTAGTTGGATTGGGTTCATCAACCTCGGGACTGCTGTGTAAGAGGTTGACCAATATTTTCTACAAACATGAGAGATCGCTATAGTTTTCCCATAGCTTCATCCATTAGATCGGATCTTCGATTTAATCGATAATGAAATGAAACAGATTATTTTGCATCCTGACGAGTATCAAAATATATTTTCCTTTATGCAGTTTGGAAGTGTTTGTGTTGCTAAAATAAAGCTTTTTTAGTTCTAAAATGATATTAATAATGTCATTTGGCCAAGATTATGGTAGGCGTGCAGAAAGCTATAAGTAATACAATAACATTGTGCAGCTTAAAGTATCAAATTGAACAGCTACTAAACAGCCAAATTCGCTGCTAAAATATCTATTTTGCTAATCAAACTGATTTGAATATGGCATTAATAAAAACTTAATTTTGCACTTAATCTTAACTAAAACAACACTTAATCTTAAATTAAAAAACTTAATTGCACTCAGATCATCTTCAGGAACCATCTATTTATAAAAGTATAAAATATAAGAAAATCTCAAAATGGAGCAGAAGTTAGACGAATCAACACAGTCAAATAAGATCCAACTAATTTATAAATATACATACTTTTTATACATACTTTTACATACTTACATACTTTTTAGTATGGATGTTATAACATCCATACTAAAAAGTTTGTACTAATACATACAGTGTCCGTAAAGTCGTGGTGCATTTTTGATCATTTCAAAGTATTCAAAGTATAATGTGAAAGGAGATAACACCACACATTGCGCATATCGAGTCCCCCACAATATTGTTCGTGAGTTTCATGATTAGAAATATTAGAATGTCAGATTTTACTTTAATAGATTAAGAATATTTATCCTGTGTGGATTTTTTAGGATGTTCATCTGTTGTAGTATTTACTCATTATATACAGTGCGTTCACATTGAAAGGACCTAATTCTATAAATATTAGCATAAAATATTAGCTGGGTTGGGTTGAGCCATCAATCTTATCTGATTCCAACCCATCTAACTAATTAGTGATAGATTTTAATTGGGTTGGGATTAACTTTAGCCTAACCCAACATATCTAGTTAACATTAAATATTAATTGCGTTGAGTTGAACTATCAACCAGATGTGAACCCATCCCAACCCAAGTAGCTAGTTAGTGCTAATTATTAGATGGGCTGGGTTAAGCTATTAATCTACAAGTTTGTTGGCACAAAATATTGGTTGATCCTAATTAATTATTTAGCACTAGATATTAGTCGGGTTGGGTTCAAGCATTTAAAATTTTATTGAATATATTTCTTTCGTCATGAACATACTGTATTATTACTGTTCAAAAATTAATATCATTTCATTTTAGATAATTTACAATTAACAGGACATTGTTCAAAATAATTAACCGATCCATGTAAATACGGTTTACAACTTCTGCATTATTCGTGATTTTTACCTATAATACTTGTTGATTCAAGGGAAATCCGATGTTTTCCAGATTATTAGTAACATTTTCAGCAACTAAGTGTTAAAGTCTATATTCTAATCAATTTAAATAAATACAATGATAAATGGAGGAAGATCTTTAAAATGTTAAAGGAAGTATTACCCATAACAATATTCTAGCATTTATTATTTATTTTAATTTTATAACTGAACATAACTATTATAACTAACTGAAACTGTTTCGTTTTAAACACTGTGTTAATTTTGAGATTCTGCTGAAGTTCAAACTGTTAAACTTCTTTAAAAAAATAATTAATAATCAAGTTAACAGGTAATCAAATATGATTCATACCTTTGATGACCTGATCGAGCGTGAGTCACGTGAATTGACGTGGCCACGCGTGAGTCATCTATAATATTTACGTGAGTGGCGTGCATGACCCGCGTGGGTCTAAATCGTGAGTGGGCTTGTTTGGTAAATACAAAAGACACTTTGTAATTACGGTTGCATTGATGATATTGTTCGGAGAGAAGAACGTTTCATCAAACATAGATTTTCCCTTTAACTGTGGTATTAATTGTTTTTTGGCATTAGAGTGTCTAATATAAAAATAATTTGAGTTATCCTGTTATTCAAAATGAGGAAGGCAATAATGTATATATTTTTTTTAACAAAGAAGAATGTAATTGATTGAAATTGCAACTAGGAGTACACAAATCAAAATTGCAAACATTGAAAGTTTGAAGAAATGATGGTGTATGCTTTCGCATATTAAAATGTTCTTTTATTGCATTCCCTTTTCTCTTTTTTCTTGGTGTGTAATCAAGATCGTATGCGGAGCCGGCTGGAAATGGTTCCTCGTGTTCACTGCAGTTCATCTTTTCATTACTTCTTTAAATTAAACTTATTTATAAACGTATTCGAATACGAATATGTACAGTCAAAAGTATTCAAAAGGTATCCAAAGTACAGCGTATTCGTATACAAAATATCAACGAAAGGTTCGAATCTTTTGAATATGAATTCTGTTTCCACAAACATATTCAAGTACGAATACGAATACCGTCAAAAGCATTCGAATACTACCCAACTTCGAACTAGAGGTAGTGGTTAAGAAAATTTTAAATAAAACATAGAATATTAAACACAACATTTTATTATTTCTCATTTTTGTTGTTACAGTTAACATTATTACAATAAAACGTTATATCCAAAAAAGAGAGACATTTTTGGCCTCAATTTAGCACAGAGATGTCGTCCTAATAAGATAAATTTAATGTTTTTTATAGTGAAACGAAAAGAATATAATAGATTGGGAAATATTTAAAAAAATATAAATATGATAACTTGTGTGATTGGCACACATACACGTTTTAATGACTAGAATGTGACCCCGTTCATTCAAAATGGAATTACTTACATGAAATGAATTTATAAATAAAACGGGTGGAAATAACTTCATAAATATAACAATCTATAAAATTAGCTAAACGTACTGTATTTTTTTTTTTCATATTTTCTGTTTTACGCTTTTTTATTACTTGTAATTATCTTAGTATTCTCTTTAAATTTTTTTCTACACACTTGGTTTCACCACAAGCTCGTGTTTGGCACATTTAGTGTGGAAGATAGGGAACAGTACATTGCGACGATACAATTTTTTATTCCCTCGGAAAGGCACCTACCACATCTCCTCTTTCTCTCTCTCAATAATTGCAATTATTTCTTTTCGCACACCTTTTCATTGCACCCATTCCTCTTCAGTTCAGCTGCTCTGTTTTCTATCCCCGGGGATTAAAATTAAACGAGATTCGCGTGTGTTTAATTATTTTTTTTCATAAGACAGTATTTTTCTTTTTTTATATTTGGTGCAATCTTTAATGGTTTGAAGTATTTATTTTTTTTGGGTTGAAGATACAGTAAATGTTTTTTATGTGCTTCTGACAATTTTTTTTTGTGGGAATACAGTTAACAGTCAAAAATGGTTGTGGTTAGTATCATCGAATGAGTACGAGAGTTGTATTATAAAAAAGATTGTCCGAATAATTAATTTTTGCGTTGTTTTAAGCACGAATTTATATCATTTTTTACACATAAATTCGTACCTAAGATTTAAAAAGTTGATATGTATTCTACTCTAGATCGTTAACAAACAATTCCCATTCCGAATAAGAAAAATCAACTCTTTGACTCATTCGAAATTTCCAATACAAACCTCATTGTATAAACATTCAATTTAATCCTAAAATCGTTTACAGATATGTCCTCTGTACACACTCAAGTTTACACGACTTACTTTTACGGATGAGCATAAAAAACTGAAGGTTTACTAATCTTTTTTTGGGGAATTTTTATTTTCTTAAATTTTATTTGCTCAATTTTTCTTAGTACCTTATTCATTGGACTCGGCCTTCTTAGCTTAGACGTTAATTTGGAATGCTTCCCTATTTAATTTGGAGAGTCCTCTACCGTGCTTGTGCCCTTTTTCACATTCAGCCTCGTTTAGTTCGCGAGGATTCAGGTCGGAGAATCTAGTCGGGGGATGGATGCGCTCGTTAAAACTAGCCGCGTGTGATATGCTAAAAGTTGTTTCATCGTTGTGACTCGAATATCCACTGCTACTCCTCACATGGCGTTTACTCATCGCAATCGCTTTCGATTTTCCTTTTCTTGAAGGGTACGGCTTTCTACCTACGCTTCCCGATGGTGGAGACGTTTCCGATGAAGAGCTAGAACCTTCAGCACCACCTAAGAAAGTGGGAATAAAAAATAATTAAATTTTTATTGATTCTATTTGATTACCACGCATTCGGTGAGTGAAGGTCATCAATTCCTGGCTGGTAGCGCGACCGTCTCCTTCAGAATCGCTGCCAAGCGTGTCGTATTCTGAAATAGGGAGGTGTAGGGTTAAAATCTTCTTGACCTCCGAGTCAGTGCTGCCCAGGTTATCAGATTCTGAAATATATATCATTATTAGACACTTTTCTTTTGATTTGATTTCCAATCGAAATTTTTTTTGAGCAGCAATGGCCCTTTTTATACCTTTATCCCGTTTACCCACTTTATTATACTTATTACAGTTGAAGTGTATAATCTTGACATTTCCTAAAGTGATGAGATATTTCATAAAGGAAAAGGCAAAATTAACAATCAGAACTGCACTTGTTCAAGTAGTGAATATACATAATGTTCAATAGGCAGTGAGTTTTTGGATTGACGACGGGGAATCACCTCATTTGAGTTGTATTCTACAAGATTTAACAGAAATGACCAAAGAAATTGAATATATTAAATATTTATTAATAATTTGAAAGCAACGCAAGATCCGGTCTGTTTACTAAATCCTTTGCAAAACCTATAATGTGCACACATCGGACTATCGAATCGACCGATTATGGGAATATTCGGCACTAATTGGCCGAATTGATCCGATCTATCCGATCTATGCATATTCTAAGTTTTGCAAAGAATTTTGCAAAACATTGAATGTAGTAATCAAACCGTTCATACCTAGTTTTCGACTATCAAAGAGAGTTACAATTCAAAGTATCGAAAGTATTAAATTATTTTAAATAATATTTTAATAATACATATCGTCGCCTTAAAGTGTAAACCTGCTAACTCACTTTTAGCGTTTTTTAGAGGACAAATAAAAAAATTTTTAAAATTGTCATTTTTGTCTAGGGAAGTAATTCTAAATACTATGTTGTTAAATAAATAATGGTGTATTATTTTAACTTAAAAAAAGTTACTTAAACTCTTTAGTTGCTGCATTACAAGCCTTTTTTAGATTTAGCAGGTTATTTTAGATGTACATACTGATCTATAATGGATTTGGCAGGGTTTTTGTGAAAGTTACAATGACATACAATTACATAATCAAAAAAAACTTAATTACACAAAGTTTTGGCCACATTGTAATTTTTACGACGGTATCCATCAAAAGGAAATAAAAGCCAATAAAAGAGTATCCTCTTCTTTATTGAAAGTTAAAAGTTTCAAAAATTAATAATTTACTAGTATGAACAATAACCTGAGGAAAAGTAAATTATAAACTCTACAAAAACAAAACTTAGGAACGACTAACTAAATCGAATACTAGCAGTCTTAAAATCATAGAAAAGTCACTTATCGCGGAACGTTAACACTGCACATTAAAGTTATCAGTCGACATTCAGTCATGGGTAAATTATCATAATAAGATCGATAGTCCTGAGGAAGTGTGCTTTTCAGATATTGGAGATCTTCAAATTTCCTGGCAGTAATCTTTCTTCTATTTTTGTGAAGATTTGGGAGCTGAGTGAACGGCAATGGCACGACACTTGCAGATTTTCTTTGCGGTATTGCTTGCCATTCATCAGCAAATCTCAATTTGAAATATACTCCACCACTCGGGGTGTAGCGCAGAGCTCGTATGTCTGTTACTTTAGCTTCGCCTTTGCCACGACCAGGACGAATGCTTTTATAGAACTTAACATCGTCGAATTTTTTGAAAAAGTCATAGGTTTGGTAGAGTACTTCGTAAGGCTTTGGTCTTTTTCTAGCCAATCTGCAGACTCCGGCATATTCTGCAGGAACATTTATATCCTTGTTCTTCAATGCTCGTTCGATAGTCGAATGCATAGAATCCGCTTCCATTTCAGTATGGCCGACCTCAAGAAACTTCTGCTCAATTATTATGTTGAAATTCATTGCCGTCGATAACAAAGCATTAGACATCACGCAGTTCCTGTTCTGATAAGTACACCCATCACGGAAGAAAATTACTTTTAGTGGTACAGCAGATTCGTTTTGGGGTAAAACTTTTTTCTCTATGAAATCGGCCCACATACTTGCAAACTCCTCTGAACTTAGCCCCCCCTCACTCTCGTTCCACAAATAACAGAACCCATCTCTGTTGTTCACATTAAAAAATGTCAAATTATGTACTTGAAGTTTTGCTCTGTAATATAAGCTACTTATTTTTGACTTTGGTGCCATCAAAACTGTTTGTAAATCAACTGTAAATACAATATTTTCTCCACCTTTGTCTTTTTTCTTTTCTTCTCTAGCTTCTTCTTTTTTCTGATTATGTTCTAAAAATTCTTCAGCTGATAAATTGCCAGCTTTGTACAAAGCGCATTTTTCACATTGATCTTTTTTCGGGAAGTACAAACCTTGATTTTTGACATCGAAGGCTCCGTAAAAAGTAGCTAGAGAGAGAGGCCGTACACCACGCCTTGTGCACCAATCATTTTTGTAAAAATCGTAAAGGGCTTGCTTTGTCATCCACTCTGGTAATAAATACTTTTTCTGAGTGGTAGCCCGACAGTAGTGAGACTCCATAACTGGCAAAGAATTTAGAAAACTGTGAAGTTCTTGTTGTTCTTTGGCAAAAGGCTTGGATGAGGTATTCTCGTTCTTAGAATGCTGAGAACCAGTCATCGTTTTTGGAGTATTATTTGTTTTGTGTTACTTAATTGATTATTTTTCCAATTGAGAACAGTCCATCTACCAATACCAAGCGTATTGAGAAACATGGTCCTGCAGACTTTAAATCGCTCGTCTTGCATTTTTAAATAATAAACCGGTGATTGATTTCTTCTGGTTTCTTTACTATTTTTTCTATCATGGGGTCTCTTAATAGGTATTAATGTCACAAGCCCATCAACATACATTCTTTTCTCTTGCCAACTCATTGCCCAAAATCCTTTAAATATATTTTCCCTGTCTTCTTCTGTAAATTTTGTACACTTAAGAGTTCCATTTTGAGTTAGTTTGCAACAACATCTTTGTTTCATCATTCTTGGTTCTCTAGGTATCTCATAATTCCACGTCTCTTCCTTTTTTCTGCCATAATATTTTTTCCCTGACTCTCTTAATTTTCTGTTCTTTTCGGCAAACCAATTACAGTTTTGTATTTGAGCTCTTTTTTTTCTTTTCTTGCTCTTTTCTGGATAACTATCGTCATACTCAGAATCAAAATGAATGGAATACGGAACTAACCCTTCTTGTTCACTTTCGTCAGTAATTGGGTCTTCGATTTGGTCTATCACATCAAACGCACAAAATGACTGCGCAGGATCGTTTTCTGCTTGTTTTGATGATTCCTGGTTACCATCGATGTTACTACGCAGATTTTTACTGATAACACAATCAATGTCCATTGCTTCGTGGTTTTCGTTACCTCGAAGGTAATCTTTTGCAAAGTTTGAAATAATCAAATAATTAAGGTTATCAATTTGACAGAAACAAAATATATTATGTAGTGGAACGATAACGGGCGAGTGCGAAATATTGTACAAAATGGCGGTGACTCTGGATTTAGCTACGAAGTTTGAATTGTTTGGATTTAGCAGTTTTACTCATCAGTTCTTTTCTTACATTAGCGTTCACTATTTGATGTAACTGTTTTACGTAGACGGTAACTCGTCTCTTTCTGCTTCGAATGGTATCATTATGTCATATCAGATAAAAAATGGATTTAGCAGTTTTACACTCTAAGGCGACGATATAGTAAGTACATACTTATGTATTTTTCTTCGTAGATTTTAATTACGGGGTTAAAATGGTCAAAAGAATAACGTTAAAAGAAAGGGAAATAAATGACGTACTCTAATCGTTATTCTACCCCATATGTTCTTGATAAATTTTCTTGACTATCGGACTCGTCGCGTAAAAAGAAATAAATACGTAATTATTTTACGATTATCACATTATGTGCTTTTGCCAACTTCAAAGTATCTCAGCCACGGATAGCAGTCCTGTTTTTTTTATACTAGAAAACCCATTCTAAAGATACTAAAATTCTCAAAAAATTACTAGATTTTTTTATTATTGAACTGAAATGATCTAAGTGATCATTTCAAAACAAATAATGATAATAATTATATATATATATATAAGATTTTGTTGGTGTTACGGTAACTTAAATAAAATAAATAAAATCGTCTTATTTATATACTTATTAAGATATACAAGGACTGATTTCGCTTCAAATCGCCAAGTTCGCTTGCGGGCGAGGCGCTGGATTTAAATATTTTAATAGAATTGTCCATTTTGGGAGATTGTAGCGCCAGATTGTAGCGCAAGCATCGTCGCCGGAGTGAGAATAAAATCGTCTTATAGGAGAGTTTATACAGGCTGAACGAGACCACCCGTATTATTTTTTTTTGGGATAAAAATATTTATTATAAAAGTGATGCTAAAAAATCGAATGGTGATATTATTATTTCTCGATAAACTCAATATCATGTGTAGTTTTGTCAACAATGCCCAGAACTCCAAAATTTTAAATTTCACCATAAGTCGAAAAACATATTGTTGAAAATATCGTTAAAACCCCCTTTTAAGTAATTTTCGATTAAAGTTATTATATATATAGTATGACTTTTATAATAAATAATTTTATACCAACTCTCTACGACTCACCGTTCTTTAAAAAAAATACTGATACGGGTGGTCTCATTCACCCTATATTTATTAAGATATACAGAGAACGATTTTGTTTCAAATCGCCAATGTCGCTTGTGGACGAGGCGGTGGATTTAAAATGTTTCCATAGAATCGTTCATTTTGGGAGATTGTAGCGTCTCGCCTGCAAGCGTCCTCGGCGGAGTGAGAATAAAATCATCTTATAGGAGACTTTATATATTTATTAAGTTATACATAGAACGGTTTTGTCTCAAATAGCCGAGTTTACATGTGTTCACAGAAAAAAATCGTCCATTTTGGAAGATTGTAGTGCTTTGCACACAAGAGTCCGCAGCGGAGTGAAAATAAAATCGTTTTATAGGAGACTTCATATATTTATTAAAATATATAAAGAACGATTTTGCCTCAAATCGTTGGATTTAATGTGTTTCCATAGAATCGTCCATTTTGGGAGATTGTAGCGTCTCGCCCGCAAGCGACCTCGGTGTGAGTGAGAATAAAATCGTCTTATAAGAGACTTTATAAATTTATTAAAATATACAGAGAACGACTTTGCTTCTAATAGCGGAAGTCGTTTGCATCCGAGGCGCTGCATTTGAAATGTTCACATAAAATCGTCCATTTTGGAAGATTGTAGCGCCTCGCCCGCAAGCGACCTCGGCGGAGTGAAAATAATCTTATAGGAAACTATAAATATACTAAGATATACAAGGAACGATTTCGTGTCAATTCGCTCGCAAGCCGAGGTCGCTTGCGGGCGAGGCGCTTGATTTGAAATTTATACATAAAATTTTGACAATTTTGAAAGGTAATGCCTCGCCCGCATGCGACCTCGGCAGAGCCAGAATAAAATCGTGTCATAAAAGACATTATATATCTACCACGATATACACGGAACGATTTAGCTTCAACGATGTAACGATGAACGATAGTAACAGTAAGAGTAACAGTGATTTTTACAATTACTAAAAAATTGCGTTTGATAATATAATGGTGATATAAAATAAAACAGAACGGTGATCGTGATTTCCCAGTATTATTATAATTGATCATCATAGGCGGGTTGGATTAACGACTAGAATTTTTGAAATATGGGTGTTCTTTATATTCCAATTTACTATAACTATAACCAATTTAAAGCCAATATTGTACACATTAATCAAATTCCTAGAATCTCTCAAATCTGCTTCTTATAATTAGTACAAGTTTCATTTGTTGCAATCTAAACCTACCCATCTCTTTGATATCTTTTTAGCGTATAGAGATATTTTCATTAAGATATTAATCTTAAAACAGAGCTTGATTACGAAGAATTTCACCCCAAACTAGAAGAATACATAACAACGTATAAAATTTTTGGAATATAAGTGCTTGGATGCCCTTGAAGTTGACAAAATCGACTTGATATCTTTGCATTCCAGAACCTTTGAGTAAACAAAGATATTTTTGTGGTTAATATCTCAAAAGAATCCTTAATCTATATCAATTTAAAGCCGATATTACGCGCAATAATCAAATTTCTAGAAGTTGCTTCTTAGTGTATTATATACTATATACAAAACATATACTATATTCAAAACATACATTTCTCTTTTTTTTGAGAGAATAAAGATATTTCAATAATTGATATCTTAACATAAAGTTGGGTTGGATTAACATATCATCGCTTTAACCCCTTCTTGTAAACAAATTCTTTTGCTCTGTTATTATAATATTTACATATTTTGCACATTTTCTTCTTTTTCAAAATAAAATTAAAAGAAAAATGCGAACAAATAATTAAATTTAATATGCTAATTGTTGATTTTTTATTCTTTTTCTTTATTTTTAATTCTTTTATACTAAATGTTCTGCAGCTGATAGTAACTTAGAATATACTATGTTAATCATACATTATGATTTGGATTGTTTACTTTATTTTAATTAAAACTTATCCAGGTGGTTATGGAACAAACAATTGCTGGCAATTTGACATAACGTTATACTCAAGTAGTGTAATTTAATTAGGATAACATAAAAAGATAAAAAATTATTGAATTAAATTTAATTGTTTGTTCACGTTTTTCTTTTAGAATTAATTCGATACCACTTTTAATTTACTCAATTATTTAAAAAGAACCATTGAGTAAAGCATAGCAGTGATCATTGCTTGTGAAATAGCAAATCAAGAGGAACAAAACGTACTTTATACTCTTAACCCTCTTAACGTAGCTACTATGTGTCGAAAGTTCTAATGCATTTTCCGAAGATTGTAAATCGTTAAGAAATAACAAAAATATTTTTTTTTCTTAAAAACTATGAGCAATCGCGAAAATTTTTTCAAGTAAAAGTTATATGAGATGATGCCATTTAACCAGCTGAAGAAAAAAAATTTTCAGATTTATAAAAATAGCGAAATTAGTACTCACATCCGTTCCGGAAGTACAAAATGATTTATTTTGTGTCCTAATAATCCGTTTTCTGGCCTAATGATGCATTTCAAATGGTTTTCTTATATAACTAATAATAAAAAAAATATGGGGGTGAGCCACTTTTGAGGGACACCCGGTATACCCCAGTGTTTCTCTCATCATTCCCCGCTCTCTCCAGCCCCATACATTATTACACTGCTAACAAGATCTTCAAACATAATCTTCCTCGTTGCCGCATTCCTTCCAAAGACGCTCTCCCCCCAAGCCCATACTTGTTCCACCACCTTATTCACTTTTTTTGCCATTGCTTTCATATGCGACCCAGTAAGTAAACTCCCTAAACATCTCTATCTCCTTTCCTTCCCATCTCCACCTTTCTGCTTTTTTTCTCCCGCCCTTACAAAACCTGATTATCTTCGTCTTCCCTACATTCACTTTCAGCTACTTGTAATGGCGTTTTTGTTATACATCTAGGGATGTATAACGAAAGTTTTTATACCGCTAGGGATGTGTAAAGGGTGATAACAAGATCTAGGGATCTTGTTATCACCGTTTGAAATGGCGGTGATTGAGAAAGAATGGTCACCAATCAGCACATTCCTTAAAATCACGGAATCGGTCAATAGCATCAAATAACACTGGATCCACAATTATACTATCCTAATTCTGATCTTATCTCCCTTAAAGCTGTTAACACATCATTATATGAAGTTTTTATAATACTTTTTATGTATTCAATTTTCGATCCTTTGATGCTTTTTGATACTTTGATACCGATACTTTACTGGTATCGAGATCGAGGTAGGTATCGGTATCATCTACAAGTATTGATACTCTCAAAATGACTAACTCAAAATGTGTTTTAATTAATTTGTTACCTCCTGTCGTCTTCCTCGCTCTTTAATCAATAAAGTTACTGAATTCCAAGAAATTGTAATTTTATGAAATATTAGATTATACACTTGAACAGTAAAAATATACCACCTTTTATATTTAACTTTACCTTGACTTTCTGAATGAGGATCTCTTAACCTTCCACCTTTCCTTCTCACCTTGCTATATTCAGGTTCTTTATTCTGAAATAAAAAGACACAATAAGAACTTTCCTTTTGCAATGCATATCTTTTCATCAATTAATTTATAACATTCATTCTAACTCAAAATTAATTGAAAAAAATTATACACAACATCGGTAACTAAGCAAAAAACCATTCGGGTTAAGTAGATGGATTGAGTTGCGTCTTTGGATTGGATTTAAACACAACGGTGCAGAAAAAACCGATTTTAAAAAACTTACACGTCCTAAATTAAACTTATCAATAGGTGGAGGTTTAACATCGTGATAGACAAAAGACCCTCGTACCGAATGGTACGGCCCACTGTACACGTTCCCGCTGTAAGAACTCTCGCTGTAAGCTGGTTTCGATAGCTGGAATGTTGCGTATGGACAAATGTCTTCGATGTAGTCTGCTGATGCGGTGTCGCTTTTAAAGGTGTCCGTCTCAACGGGAAGGTGGTGTTGTCCCCTGCCGGCTCGAACGGCTAAGTATTGTTGGTCGCGATTTTGTTTGTTTTGAATTTGAGCCATCGACGGAGACTCTCCGATGGTCTGTTGAGTGTTTTCACGTTCTCTTTGAACTTCTTAAAAAAATAACGATTAAAAGAAATGGATTTGATGAAAAGTGATAAAGATCTACTTCTTCTCCAAAATAGAGCTCCGATTAATGCTGTAAGCACTAAGAGTGATAGAAAAATCGGTAGAAGAACGCGAACGTTTGCGAATGGGTGGTCACCGGAATGAGATACTGGTGGTGATAATTCTGGAACAGCTAATTTGGTTTTTTAAATCAATCGATTTTTTTAAAAATATGTAATTAATTTTACCTCCTTGAACTGTTAAGGTTGTAAAATTATATATGGCTGATGTATCGCCAGCATTATTATAAGCGGTAACTCGTATTTGATAACTCGTTCCTGGCCAAAGTTCGGTAACGCTAAAAATTCTTTCCGTTGGCTTAACATGGTTAGCGGCCATTAACCAAGAAGCACTTCTTCCCGATCTATATTCTATGACAAAATATAAAATCCCACATCCTCCATCGCCCCAAGAATCTAACCAAACCGTTCCTACCGTTGCGTTCATTGTCAACATTTGGGATTGTTTTGGTTTTACTGGAACTGATTTAAATATTTATTATTTTTATGATAAATTAATAAATAATAATTCATAATTACCCGTTCCTTTTGTATGGGCGGTAACAATGTCGCAAGGAAGTCCAGTTCCGATTCGATTAAACGCGGTGATATACAACATATATTTTGTTCCACACCATAAATTTCTTAAAACATACTCATCCGTTCGTGCAGATATTTGCAACTCCTCCCAATCACCGTGATCTCGTTTGTAATTAATTACATACCCTAAAATGGGAGAACCACCATTCTTTTGGTCCACCCATTTCAAATGTAAACTATCAGTGAATGATTCAAGAACTTTTAGATCCGGTGCTTCAGGAGGAACGAGTATTCTTAGAGAATACACGATTATATCTTTTCCATATTCATTGGCAACGCTACATGAATAATTTGCTTGGTCGACGCTTTGAACGTCCTTTATGATTAATGTGGAATTGGAAGTAATGGAACGTCGACCGCCAATTTCTAATGGTAAATCATTAACCCTCCAAACGACAGCCGGGGGAGGTATTCCAACTTTCTTGCATGGGAGTTTTATGTCTTGCTTCCAAGCGCTTAAAATTTCTCTTCCAAACGAAGCTATTTTTGCAGGTACAGTTTTTGAAAGTGATATGGTTACAACGTGGCTACTTTCGCCTTCTCCAACCTAACATTTTAAATATAACCCAAAAAAATTAATTAGGAATAAAAAAATAGATTACATTAAGGACCAGTTTTATCAATATCTAGTTAAGATGATTTATTTGCTAGTCAGATTGTAGCTAATAGTTAACCTCGATGAATCGTATATCCATATAAAGTTTAGGGTTATCTTATAGGCAAATATGACATTTAGATACCAGTTTGAAGTAGTGATTAAAGGTTTTTTTATTAGATCGTGTCAGAAATTAAAAAAAAGGTGAAAACATAAAATGACAAAAATCAAAATATAACTTAAAATAAAGCTTAAATAATTGTTGTGATACCTAGTTAAAGTATTTCTTATGTTTACAACAGAAAAGACTTGCTGATAGTGTTAACTTTGATAAGTTGGACATAGTCGTGGTCGTCCAACTTCTCAAAGTGATTTTGTCTTCGTTTTATAATACAGACATCACACCTATAACAAGATACAAAATATGGTTCTGATATAACATGACGACTTTGATTTATTTTGCACTATAATTTCAAAGGCTTTGTATAGATTAAGTAATTATAAACAAGTTATCATTTTTTCAATGTCAGATTTGGCACGTCTGACGGTGCTGTAGTGAGAACATACATAAGTTCAACCGGTTTTATAAGAACCATAAACAAGGCAGCCAGGTTGGGCAACTGATTGAACAACGTATTCATAAATTTTTCTTATAATCTTTTCGAAACAAAAATCTACTCCTACTTATCCGATCGTTATGGCACAGCGTGTTATTGTGCCTATGCGTCCAGTAAGCTGTGTAAGAGGTGTAGACCTCTAAGTAATCAATTATTAGTATTGGTGTTGTGATTTTCTTTTGTCAATTACGACTGGAGGTGTTCGGATTATAGCTCATTAGGAGGTAATAAAAAAATTTGAGCTTTTTCATAACATGATTCTCAAGTGCTTCACTACTAGCTATCCTGTGTTCTTGTAGGGATTGTAGGGAAGACGAAGATGATGAAGTTTTGTAAGGGCAGAAGAAAAATAGCAGAAAGCTGAAGATGGAAAGGAAAGGAGATAGAGATGTTTAGGGAGTATATTTACTGGGTCGCATGTGAAAGCAATGGCAAAAAAGTGATGATGGGACAAGTATGGGGTTAGGGGGAGAGCGTCTTTAGAAGGAATGTGGCAACGAGAAAGATTATGTTTATTTGTTCTGGTTAGCAGTGTAATGATGTATGGTGCTGGAGAGAGCGGGGAATGCTCGCTGTGGACGTGCAAGCTAAATATTGGAGATGGGTATGGTTTAATGATTCCTTGAGGAAATTGAGACTCATTGAAATATGTCAACTACTTAAGGGTATAAAGAATAGCTATACTAAAGATATTATGGTATTTCAACTAATTTTGTCAAGAAAAACACCAGTTTATACGTGTCGTTCTTAACTGTATCCCTGTATTCAAGGGCGGTGACTCTAAATATGTTGGCAATTATCGACCTATTAGCATATTGCTTACTTTCTCAAAAATTTATGAACGGGCACTATACAACCTGTTCGCTCATAACAGTTTATTGTACAGGAACCAATTCGGTTTTCGTAGGGGCGTTGGCACAAAAAATGTAGTGGTGAAGTTCGTAGACACTTGCTTAAATTCCTTTGAGGAAGGGGAACACTGTGTTGTCATTAGATATGTGCGCGTGAGTGACTTTATGCCCGTTCACGTCCGCTCACGATCTAGACCCACGCAGGTGACGCACGCCGCTCACGTGAATATCATACATGAATCACGTAATTCACGCGTGGGTCACGTCAATTCACGTGACTCACGCTCGGTCAGGTGATATTAATTAATCGTGTTTTAAAGAATGGCAGAGTTAATAGTGTTTATTTTTTTTATTTGATACTGCGTCTAGAAAACTTTCTAGATTTTCGGAAAACTTTCAATAGATTCAAAATGCTTTCAAAAGACTTCACATTGCCTATGAAAAACTTGAACTACTTCTAGAAAACTTGAAATGCTTCCAGAGCTCTTAATACCCCCATTGGAAGACTTAATACTGTTTCTAGAAGACTAAAAAGGTTTCTAGAAAACTTTGGTCGTGGAACGATCGCACTGTGTCCTGAATAGGGCACACGAGTAGACTGTGACCAATGAGCATTTGCAAAATGACTTGAAAACCGTTAAAACGACATTTAGTCATAGAAATTCAAATATTATGTTCTTAGGGGTGTACATTACAACACCAAACTTGAAATTTAATGATCATGTTGCCATAATAGGGGAAGGATAAGTTGCAGTATTTTTGCATTGTGGCGCCTGATGAGTACAGTTTCGTTGGATGTAACCAAGTTGGCGTATTACGCGTTGGTCCACTCCATGGCAACTTATTGCATTTTGGCATGGGGTAATATCCCAGTTGGTGCTTATATTTTAAAACTACAACGTTGTGCTGTACGTGTTCTGGGCAATGTGTTCTTATTTAAGAAGCACAGTATTCTTACGATTCCTTGTGCGTTTATACTGTGTATACCAGTACAGTGTAGTGTAGTGTGTATACAGTTTTTGTTGTTGCCGTAATTCTTATCTAAAAGGTAGAAGAAGAATAATCCTTAATCCATACATCATGTGTCAGATTAATAAAGCGTCGAGTAACACATCTGTACATTCCAATATTGATCTTGCAATTTTGTTATTGCAAGATTGCACCTATTACAATTTTATTATTGTAATACGTGGTTACAATAAAAATCAATTCATTTAGTGAAACGTTTAAACACACACGTGTAATATTTATGCTTTTGTGATACAAAGAAATCAATAGTTATCTACGATTAGACAATAATTCGCTTCGTTTTTGATAATTAGGTTCAACAGTTTTTGAACTTCTGACATGAATATATTGCCTTTTCACAACAATATTTGGTATTATAATGAACAGTTTTGGACTTCTTACGTCAAGATTTAGAAGTACGTAAAATAGTATTTAATATTTTAAAGGATTTATAAGCAGTATCTTATTTCTTTGCGGTAAAAATGTTTTCCTTTGTCATTTCTACAAGCCGCAACATGACTTTTGGCAGCATTTCAACTCTTGCAGCGGCAATATTAAGTATTCAAGAAGCATTTCAAGCTTTCTACAAGCAGTATCAAATCTTTCGGAAATATTTTAAGTCATCTAATAACACTTTACGCCATGGCAGTAATTTAATCATTCTGGAGGTATTTCAAACAGAATCAAGTCTTCCAGAGACGATATCGAATCTTCTGGAAGCATTTCGAGTCTTTTAGATGCATTTCAGGTCTTCTGGGTGCATGCCAAGTTTTTTGGAAGCAGTTACAAGTCAGCTAGAAGCAGTATCAAATTTTCTGGAAGCTGATTAAGTGTATGTACAGATTAAGTACGTTTCCTGGACACATTTTAAGGCTTCTGAAAATAATATCAAATCTTCTACAAGCAGTTCAAACTTTCTGGAAGCAATTCAAATCTTTTGGAAACAGTATTAAGTCTTAAAGAGCCGTCTGGAAGCAGTTCAAGTCTTCTGAGAACATTTCAAGTCTTCTGAAAATATTTGGGGTTTTCTCGAAACAATATCAAGTTTATTTTGGAAATATTTTAAGTTTATTATCTTCTTTTGCAATTCGAGCTTTTTAGAAGAAGTTCAAGCCATCTGGAAGCGATTCTAGGCTTTTGAAAGGGTATAAAGTTTTTTTGAAGCAGTATCTAGTCTTCCAGAGAGGATATCGAGTCTTTTGGAAGTCTTTTCAAAACTTCTAGAAACATTCTCAAATCTTCTAGAAGCGTTATTAAGTCTTCTAAAGCATTTCAGGAATGAGTGCCTGGCTAAGAAAAATTTGAAGAAACCAAACATTGTAAAATTTTACAACAAAATATATCGTCAGCATGCCACATCAATATGCTCGACAGTTTTGGATACAATTTCGCTTTATTTACCCAATTAAATACCAAATAAAACAGTACAAAAAACAGCTTTCGTAGAATCCTCTTCTTGATAGAAGTCAGTCAAGCGTCTTTTTTGCATTATAATTTTTTGTTCACATGAATCAATTATAGGAAAATAGTCAACAATAGTAGATTGTTGCTTATTTGGTGGAAAGTTGCTGAATAAACGCTACATTGGGGTTAACTATTAGGTAAGTTTATCTATCAGTTGAGAACCTAACCGATTTAATTTGACATTGATAAACTGGCCCTAAGAGTAACAACTTTGTACCCGCCTTTGTTGAAGCTGTAACCCAAAATTGACAAGTTGCAGTGGGTTGCATCCTATCGATTTCGTGCATTTCTGTATCCGCATTTAAAAGTCTTTTATGGGTCCCTTCTTCCCTGCCATCTTCTAACGTACTCATATAAAAAGTGTAACCCACTAATATTCCGTTGCTATGCGTTGGAGGTAACCATGATACTAAGATTTTATTGGGGGCGCTTAACACGGCTTTAATATCAGCCGGTGCATTTGGAACTAAAATCTCAAATTAAAAAGAAATAATTAATAAATATTGAAACAAACCATCTTCATCGGTGTGGCAATAAATCGGGTCAGATCGAACTCCATCACCTATAGCTGTATAAGCCAGAGTTGTTATGCTATAATTCGTGTATTTTTGAAGACCCGTTAAGGTTGTGTACTTAAGCGAGATGACCTTGGTTTCTTGATCGTCATTGTCTAAAATGATTAACTTAAAACTTTGTTGAGTTAAAATGAGATGTCTTACCAAACCATTCCCCCACTGAATGATATGTTATTTTATACCCAAGAATTTTACCGTTTCTTCCATCTAATAGTGGAGGTTCCCAAGTTATACGGATACTTTGTGCACTGAGGACAGAACATTGAATGTTTTCTGGTGGTAGTGATGGGGTATCCTCGAGAGTTCTAGCTGTGATTGGATCGCTTGCTGGACCTGATCCTCTGCTATTATATGCCTAATTATTGAAAAATATAAAATGTCTTGTTTAATATTAATATTTAATTAATCTACAATCTATAAAATAAGTGCCTTTTATGGTTATTATAAATACAAAATAAAACTTACTTGCACAATAATGTTGTAAGTAGTAAATTTAGCCAAACCCTGCAACGTCGCTTCACCACCGAAATGAGCTCGGACTTCAACACTTTTAAACGTATATGTATCGGATTCTTGAGAGTTAGAATCAGAAACTGGTTGATAACCGATATGGTAACCCAAAAGATTCCCATTCCAAGTATCTCGTTGCGGAGGTTCCCAAGTTACAACTATTTCAGTCGAACTTTTAGCTTCAGCTCTAATGTCTAAAGGTGATCCGCTTGGAACTAGCACAAAATTTTTTTTAAAACCATCAAATAAAACTAAATGAATACCTTACCTTCTTCTAGGGTGCTTACTTGAACGATTTGGCTTGGTTCGCTAAGTCCCAAACGGTTTTCTGATAAAACTCTGATATGATACACCTGAGATGGGCGAAGATTGTGTAAAGTGGTTGATGTTTGCGGGCCCGGAACGGTTATTTTTAATGGTTGGTTTGGCCAAGAATCCGAACCAAGTTTATATTGTACGATGTAATTGCTAATTGGGCTATTTCCCGCGTAACCGGACGTCCAAGATAAGCCGATCGATTTACTGAATTGTTCTACAACCCTTACGTTTCTAGGTGATTCAGGAATTTCTTGTATCACAAGGTGAATAGTCATTTGGTCGTGGCCATAAGCGTTAGTTGCCGAACACGTGAATATTCCCGAATCCTGACGAATCGTTCTTTCGATACCGAGTTCAGACACCATTCCTTCAGCGAGAGCTTGTTCTCTTATTGTGTATCGTTGGTCGCCATCTCCCGCTATACTTTGTTTACCCATCATCCACATTATTTCCATTGGAGTATCGCCTAAAGCTGAACATTGAAGATGTGCTTGCTCACCTTTCACAACTTGAACTTGTTTACTTTTTTGAAGAAAATGAGCTGGAGCTAAATAATTATTTATACTTAGTTTTGGGCAAAATAAGCGTGATGAAAATTATTACCGTTTACTTTTAGAAAAATTACTTTACTAACTCCAGTACCGATGTTATTTTTGGCTTCGCATAAATAATGTCCTTCGTTTTCTTTGGAGACGTGTTCGAATTTGAGCGTTCCGTTATGGTATTGATGCACTTTCGGTTCGTACAAAAAGTCTTTGTACTCACCTGGTTGTTGTCCTGGGGGAGTTAATTAGATCGCGTTTGATACTTTCGTTTTGGTTCTTACCCACAGCTTTTTTCCATGTTATTACAGGAGCCGGATAACCTTCAGCTTGGCAGTGAAGACTCGCTTCTTGACCGGCAGCTACGCTTGCATCTGCTGGTTCTACAGTCCATTTTGGAGGAACTGAAATCGTGAACAAACAAAAAATTATGATAAGCAATTTCATTATGCTCAATGATCATATGGAATTCAGTTGGCACAGAAAACCTTTCGAAATTCATCATACAAATCCGGAGTAATGCAACACGTCCATTTGGCACAAGCTCAAAATGGAGTGTATCGTATCAAGCTCGGGGGCTATTTCGCCGAAACCGAGTCTCGTTCGCGTATATCTCCATCTACGACACATTAACTCCGGCAGTTTACAGCATTAACGGGAACCGTGAACGCCCAGATAACGCCTATCTGGCGAGACTAAAGACAAAATGAGATTCCCCCAAGAAATCGCTTCTCCTCCCTTTTTAACGAGATTAATGAAAAGAAAGGGACGAAACGGAATTAAAATCTTACCATTGACCGTGAGAGGTACAACATATTTCTCGGCTCCGGCTACGTTGCTTGCTATACAGGTGTAGTTTCCGCTATGAGCGGAAGCAACACGGTCGATACTCAGAGAGGAGGAGAACTCGTCGATCCTACGGACGGTAGTCCCCAAGGCGACGTTGTTCGACACCGGCTTACCATTGCGTTCCCAACGAAAGGTGATGGGTAAGTCTCCTTTCATGATGTGACAGGTGATCGCGGCTCGCATCCCTTCGCTCAATAAATTCACCATGGGGTTGATTGGCAGGATTTCCGGCGGTACTGAAAAATTTAAACCAAAATGTCGCATATAAAATCGCATATCCACACAAGAAATCAAATGCATATTGTATAAAATTTGATACAAAATTGATTTCAAGTCAAAAACATTTTATAATTATAACATTTTATTAATTGTTATGTGAGCCGTTCATTTTGAAAGTGACAATGTTCAATCGCATTTAAGGGATTTAATTTTATACATCCTATTAAAAAGTCGCTATTATTAACAGTATAATATAACCTTATTTAACTTAAAAGGACTTAGGACACTTTCAAAATAAAAATTTGTTTTGTTACAAAAAATGAAAGAGCTTAAGTCCGTTACATATAGCTTAAAAAATAAAAAAAAATTTAAATTATATTTTTAGATAATAGAAATAAATTTAGTAACAAGTTATTCGTTAACATTCTCAGTATGCGGGAGTGATTTAAAGTAGTTATGGTGTTCCGGAGATATATACCGTAATAAGTCCATCATGTGTCGGTATTTTAGTGATGTGATGCTCTTATACTTTTATATAACGATGGCAATACAATATTCCCAAATTTTTTAGGTCTACCCCGACGTGGCAATAAATCAAGAATTTTGAATTCTGCGTTCTCATCCATGGTTGTTTTGTATAAAATTTTATACAGTTTATTTCTTAAAAATCGTATCCAGCATATTTGAAGCCAGTTTATTTTTTCTCCGTTGGTATTTTATTCCAAGAGTCTTGTTGATATAAAATCCTTGTTTCATTTCATTTAGTATGAAAGTATTACCTTTTCTACATTTTTTAATTATATTATAATAATCTTGCGGCACATACAATAACTGATTTCTTTTTAACGACATTTCTATAATGCCAAAATCCCTGTCATTAGGGAAAAATGAATGCCCTGATATTAAAAATTTGTGGTCTATGATTTTCACATCATTTCCCATCGATAGAATTTTTAACCACATTAAAGATATTTTGATGTCTCTTTTTTGTCCTCCACACATGTTATTATATGCAATAATGTGTTTTTCACCTTTCAGGGTTTTTAGGTGTCTATATTAGGGATTTCTGTCTTCCAAATGCACCAGTAAATCCTAATCAGCATGCCTACACTCAGGGCAAGTCCTCACTAATGGCTCTACACTCAGTGACCAGCTTTCTTGGTGGGGCGCTGGACCCAAGGAGTCCGCTCTTGGTGTGTTGTTTCGCCCTTTTGGTAAAACAATTTTCTCTGGTATTAACGATGCCTTGCTTGAGCATAAAGTTCAAGCAAGACATCGTTCATCATTCATTCAAACATAGGATAGTTAAGATTAGGGCTGGCGATGTCAGTCTTCATGGAGGAGTTACTCGAGGCTGTCCACAAGGGGGTGTACTTTCCCCAGATGATCTAACCATTCTTGTCAAAGATAAGCACATAAATGTACTTTTTGATACAATGCAAGTGGCTCTCAAGTTGATTGATTCTTGGTGTGACCGACAAGGGCTCTCTGTGAATCGTCGGAAGACAGAGTTGATTCTTCTCACACGATTGAGGAAGGTTGGCAAGCCCAGTTTGCCATCGCTTGCTAATACTCCATTAGTTTTGTCAAAAGAAGTCAAATATCTTGGCATTATACTTGACAACAAAATGATATGGAAGGCTCACCTAGACAATAGACGGGAAGGAGCTGAAGCTGGAGTTTTCTCGTACGATCTCCAACTCCACATATCTACTCCATTAGGTAAAGGTACCACCGTCATACAGGCAGAATTAAACGCCATTCCACTTGCCGCTGACTCTATTGTCAGATCCAACTTGAAAGGTAAGACTTTCACAATTTATACTGACAGTGGAGAATCCATTTCAGCCTTGAGTAGAATAACTATTACCTCAGGACTTGTCATGGACTGTTACCAAACATTGGAGAAGGCCGCAGCACATAACTGTGTTTCACTTCAATGGATAAAAGGACACTCTGTCTAAAGAACTGTTGTGTTATCCTTCAGCAAAGACAGCCTTGTCTTTCGTAAGATTTGGTAGAAGCGCCCTACGTATTTAAACGGGACTCATCACGGGTCACTGTAAGGTAAACAAGCATCTCTACAACCTTAAGCTTGCTACTAGTCCCCTCTGTCGCTTTTGTCAAGAGAGCGAGGAGACTGTACGACACATCTTGTGTGAATGCCCCACTCTACAAGACCTCAGAATGAGAGACTTTGGAGAGGAATGGCCGAGCACAGATGGCATCAGGAACACACCTTTGAGCTGTATCCTAGCCTTCGGAAATTCCTTAGGCTGGTTGGGATGTAGCCGGAGAGAGTATAGGAGGATGTACAAGGGGCCCGTTGGGGCCTAGGTGCTGTATGCTTTAGCGTCCCCTCCTCTTTTCTACATACATATAGTCAGTTCAGGATGAAGATATTTTCTGTCGGGATTATGGTCCCTAGTATAATGGGATTCAAATGTCGGGAATCTGTTAATACGGTTTTGAATCATAGTTGCTTCATCACATATTTTTCTCGACGATCCAGGCAAACGCCCACGTAAATCGTTGCCAACGTTTTTAGATTTTAATACACGTTTCAATCATCCTTCGCTTATTTGAAAAGTATCTAAAAAGAATTTTTTACAAACAGCAAGTTTGCCTGTTTTAGAATTTAACCAATACGTAAAACTCTCATTTCTACATGAATCTTTTCCGTTTCTCTGACGTCTTCTTTTTAACAACACTGCATCCGGTCGCTTCGTATATCAATATATTTAGTTTATTAAAGTCTACTAAGTTCCAAAACATTTCGAAAATACGTTTTCTTTCTGATTTATTTAAATTTTTCAAGCTGTCGTTTCGGCATTGGCAATCTTCCTTTTGAAAAACTTTGGCAGGAATAATTTTTCCCGATTGCGTATCATATCTTTTCCCTGGATTTCGTTTAATTTTACGAATTTTCTGAATATAACTACCACTTCTGTGTTCTCTGAATCCTTCTTTAACGGTGCTGTTTTGTAAATTCTCATTCTCATTTACTCTTCCTCTGTTGAATGATGAACTGCAAAAATTCCTCTTCATTTTCAGAATCAAGAAATCCTCGTTATTTTATCCTTTCCCATGGGTTTAATAATTTCTTGAAATTAAATATAATTTTTTAAATTTTAATTTAATATCAAAACGTAATTTAAATTAAATTTTGGGCCGCACTTTTTAACATCGTCAATAAAAAAACATAAAATAACATCGTCTGACTGTAGAGATTACTTAAACTCAGTTCAGGCGGGAGTTGTGGAGAATCCCAAAGGAATCTGGGCTTTTGTTAGTTTCAGGAGGGGGGTAGCGTCTGGCATGCCATCTACTATGTTTTCCGCTGATGGGTCAATGGTGTGCTCAAGTTCTAATATCTGTTATGCATTTGGAGAGTATTTTGCTTCGGGTGTGTTACCTGGGTTCTCTGCTGATGCAGTCCTTAATGTTTTGACCCATCTTGATAAGTTTTCTAGTCCTGGCCCAAATGGCATTCCAACTTTCTTTGAGAGAGTTTGCTGTTGAACTGTTGACCTCACTTTTCCTTATTTTGGAAAACAGCGTTTGTGGTTCCAATATTTAAAGCCGGGAATAGACAGTTGATATCAAATTACTGTCCGATATCTATTCTTTCATCTATCCACAAGGTGTTTGAAAAAATTGTTTATAATTATTTCAACCACTCTATTGCTCACTCTCTCATTACCGAACAACATGGTTTCTTTTCTGGCCGATCGATTAAGTCTAACTTGGTCTCTTATGTTAACTTTATAAATTCTGCCTTGAATGAAGACTCACAGGTTGACGCAATTTACACCGATTACTCTAAAGCTTTTGATTGATCATGGTATTCTTATAAAAAAGCTGTTCTCTTTTAACCTATTCCTGCTGGCATTGTACGCTGGATATTGTCTTATCTGTCGGACAGAAGTCAAGCAGTTAAGATGGGTGGTTTTTTATCTGATTACAAACTTTTTTATTTAACAAATCTAACAAATTTTTTTATCTCATGTAGTGTGCCTCAGGGAAGTCACCTTAGGACCACATTACTTTTAATTTACATAAACATTTCTTCTTGTTTTAAATTTTCTAAATTCCTGCTCTTTGAGGATGATAATAAAATATTTACTAGAGTCAGCTCAAATCTTGACTGCTTGAGGCTCCAGGAGGACCTCGATCGTCTGTATGAGTATTGCCGCGTTAATAAACTTTATCTTAACTATGACAAATGCCAAAAAATAACATTTACATGGAAACGTTACCCTATTAATATTAACTACAACTTTAATGGTAAAGCTATAATCTCTACTGACAGAGTGAAGGATCTTGGTATTATACTTGATGCCAAATTAAGATATCACCTTCACATCGAATTCATGGTAGAGAGAGCCCTACGGAACTTAGGGTTTGTTATTAGAATAAGTAGAAACTTTACCAATTTTACAAGCATTAAATCCGTTTATAAGGCATTTGTCAATACTTTATTATCCTATGGTTCCATAGTGTGGAATCCGATGTACGCAGTCTATCGTGATCGCATCGAAGCTGTTCAACGACGCTTCGTACACTATTTGACACACAAATATTATCTTCCCTATTGCGATTATGATAGACGCTGTATGGTTTTTAGCTTTTTGTGTTTGCGGCAGCGTCGAGTTGTTTCGGACTTGATGTTTCTTTTAAAACTCGTCAATGGCATGCTGGACGCTCCTGATCTGTTGACTGTATTGAACTTTAATGTACCACAGCGATTCACTCGGCGCAATACTACATTTCATTTAAGCTTATCTAATACGAACGTTCATCAGAACTCGCCTGTTGTTCGGCTTCTTAATACTTACAATCAAGACTTCAACCATGTTTCTCTATTTGGACTCTCGCTGCGCTCATTTAAAATGTTATTGTTGCGTAATGTTTAGAATTCTTGCAATGTAGTGCAATGGTATATTTTTCTCTCTTTCATTGCTTGTTAATAGTTAGCTTATTAATGTTATTATTATTCTCATATTATTGTTCTGTTAATACAGACAACAATAATTTGTTGTTCACTGTGTTAAACTGTTCTTTGCGTGGATGCTTCACTGGGGATTTCTTCCCTGTTTGCATCCCACATAACAATAAATAAATAAATAAAAAGTGTACTTAGGTCACTTTCAAAATTAGGATTTTCAGTATTTATATTATTTTGAAAATGTTATCATGTACATAAAATTTTAAATGTCCTAAGTATATTTCAATACCGATTTATTTTTTTTGACAGTTCAGCATAAATTATAAATGTCACAAGTGTCAACCTGATAAAAAATGAAAATGGACTTAAGCCACTTTCAAAATAAACGGCTTATGTAATGTAATATAAAAGTCCATGGGAACACGTGTTTAATAAAACTTTACTAATTAATCCCGGAGTGGACATAAGAGTTTAAGTTAGTCGAACATGACCAACGTAATATACAGGGTTGCGTATAACTTTCAACGACCCCCCGAGGAATTATCCTCCTCGTGGAATGTTAAACAACTAGGAAAAGTGGTGGATAACTTCATATATTTATTCGTAATTTAGCCGTGGGGCGAAATTATTTGAAATATTTTCCGAGTCGCCATGAAATAGTTATTTTTGCTATTCTACTCTTATTGTTAGAACGAGGAGGAATGGACGAACATCAAAGGATGTACTTACCGATGACCTGCACTTCGACGTCTCTGCGGGCGGAGTTCCTCTGTCTATTTTGTGCTTGGCACGTGTACGTTCCGGCATCTTCGTTTCTTTGGGTTTGTTCAACAACTAAAGTCCCATTTGCGTAAACTTTTTGCCTGCTATTTACTGGCAAAAGTTTTCCTTCGCGTTCCCAAGTGACTGTTTCTATTGGATGTCCAGCTACGGGACATTTAATCGTTAACCTACTTCCGGCTATTCCGGTTACTTTTGGCATTTCACGTATATACGGCAATCCGAAAACATTCACTCGTTCACTATGGGAAATTTTTCCAACGCTATTGTGAGCTGTACACGTGTATTCCCCTCCATCTTCGCTTTTCACACTAGTTATGTTTACGTGGCTGATTACGTCATCTTGAATTGTAACATATTGTCCGACTAAAAATCGATGATCTTCCGGGATCGGAAACCCGTCCAAAGTCCAAGTAAATTGAGGCGGTGGATTTCCGGAAGCTACACATTTTAATGAAACCATTGGACCTGGTTGAAGGGTTTGCTCGGAAAAGGAATAAGTCAGTTCTGGTCCCGCATCTCCCATATCCAATTCGGCCGTCGCTTGGGCTTGATCCCAATTGTTACTCGCTAAACATTGATACATACCGCGATCGTCTTTGTCCAATCGTTTTATCGTTAATCTAGGCGGTTCTACCATTAATTCAACTCTATTATCGGGCGCTACGGGTTTTCCATTATGAAGCCACGAAACTTGGGACACCGGGTAACCATTAATTATACATTGAAAATTTGCTTCTTTTCCTACGTCGACAATTTGAACTTGGGGTTGCACGTGAGCCGATAATGGAGCCGTTATTTCCAATGTCACCCTCACGTTTTCTTCGCCTGCCGAATTATTTGCGTAACATATATAAACGCCTCTATCTTCCAACCGCACCTAAACACAAACAATTTAATTTCAATATTTTACGCTTAAAATAATCTAAATCTAGTATAGATTAGTGGTTTATGCTTAATTAGCAAAACATTAATTAAATTGATGACGTGTAAACTCAATTTTATACCATTTGTAAAACCACAACATTACAGTTAGTGGTTTTCATACCGGGAATAATTGGATTAATTAACGCGGACACGTGGCTCGCGTTAGATATAATTATTGCTTCCTGAAATAAAGTATGCATGCATCAGGAAAATGTCAATTCGTTTCGATGAATTAATTTGCGGTGATCATTTTAATTTTCCATTTGGTTTGATGGGGAATTTGTGGAAATTCATTTCAATAAATTTTTATTGAATCATAAACTGGCAAATACCTATAAATGCATATTGTTGATTTTAACAAGATTCATAGAGATTGTATTTCAGAACGGGGATTCAAAAAATTATTCAATAGAATTGATTAGCTTACAATGTGAGGGCAACTATTCCTACTGCTTCTATAACTAACACAGTAATAGTTAAGATATGTATATGGGTTGTCTTAAATTTCAGGTGAAAAGCTATGAATACATTGAATATCATTATTTAAGGTTTGAATAATAAATTGAGATGAGTTGAGAGATTAGTTGTCTCAAAGAACTTTTCCAATGAGACCGAATGTTGAGTTAACTTCCACAGTGCAAGATTTGTGAAACATCTCAAGTAAATAATTGAAGATTAATCAACGCATAAGTTTAAGAGATTTCAGCTAAAACATGTTAATCCACATTGAATAGAAATGCCGAACCAACACTGTATCTTCATGACCTATATCAAATTAACAGTACTATGGAGCTTTTATCTACACCATAGATATTTCGGAATAGCTGTGTTGTTTAAACCGGTGTGGTGTTGGACGAAGTGGAGGGTTGGGTAGGGATACTTTTTAACAATTGCAGCCCTGTTCATCATATTCAACATTCGTCAAGAATTTCTATGGATCTACATCAGCAAGACTTCGCATAACTAAATTTTCTCGAAAAATTGAATTCAGTGAAGAAGCTGATAAGTTATCTACAGAAGAGGTGGAAAAATATTTAAAAATCAAACAGAAATTTAGAAATACGTTTCTACTATACGTTATATTACCAGGGGGTATTTACCCAACCCAAGATGAATATTGTGTTTTTTTTTATAAAATTTAAAAAATATAATAAAGACAAAGACTACTAAAAAAGTAACAAAGTATATTCACCATAAAAATGGGACGTGGAATGCTTTTAGATGATTTGATTTTGACTCTAAAAGATTTCAAATGCTTCCAGAAGACATTATACTGTTCCTAGAAGACTTGAAATGTTTCCACAAAACTTTATACTGCTCCTAAATGACTTGACATTGCTTCTAGAAGACTTGAATTACTTTCAGAAGACATAAAGTGCTCCCAGATGACTTGCTGCTGCTGCTAGAAGACTTGAAACGCTTCCAGAAGACCTCATATTCTGGAGGGCTTGAAATGCTTAAAGAAGACTTGATACGGTTTCTAGAAGACTTCATCTTCTTCTAGAAAACTTGAAATGCTTTCAGAGGATTTGATATTGTCTCTAGAAGATTTGAAGTGACTTCAGAAGATTTGACACTGCTTCTAAGAGACTCGATATTTTCTTTGCAAGACTTGATACTGTTTCCAAATAGCCTGAAATCCTCCCAGAAGACTTGAAATGCTTTCAGAAGACTTGATATTGCGTCTGGAAGTCTTGAAATGCTTCCAAAAGAGCACCCAAATGATTCTGTTAAAGGGTTGAAGTACCATTTTCAATTAAATTTTAATTCTAATGTACTTTTTCAAAACTCACTATTTCACATATACCAGCTAATTGAAGGTCAGAAAGAACAATAAAGAGCTACATTTGTAATGGATGACCATCCATTTCTTAAACTGACAAGACTGCGTTAGATGTGACATGCTGGCTGCTAGGAAGAACTAAGTCTAGTACGAAAAGACCTTTAAGAAGATGGATAGACGATATAAAGATTATTACGAGAGGCAGACGTGTTGAAGGGATCCAGGAGAGAAAACTATGGAAGCACATTAAATAGGCCTTCGTTCAGAATTGACTAAATGATGACTGAAAAAAGAACGACACCGATGAGATATGAAGATGGAGATTAGATGCGATATCTTTCATTGTTACTTACGAAGACGAGGAAGCAAACTTGGAAACATGGAATATTTCAGTTTTGGAGCGAACGTGAAGAAATATGGCAAATTATTTAAACAAAGAACCATGGTGATGACGAGAAAAGGCACAAACCAATTGAATGTAATATAAAAAACACAAGAAATAACAAAATTTGTAATGGTTAACCATTTATTGCATAACCAGATAAGACTACGGTAGATGTGGATCGAGGATGTAAAGATAATTATGAGAAGCAGATGGCTTGAGGTACCTAAGAGAGATACACATGGAAGCATATTAAAGAGGCTTCTTAAAGAGCATTTCATTAAAGAGCACTTCATCTAGTAGTGGAAAAATGATAGGTCTAAACAGAACGAGAGGGATGAGCGAAGCTGGAAACATCGAAATTGCGGTCTTGGTACTAAACTATTTTTTACCGCAATTCAAGTGACATCAGCATACCGAACGGTATCCACAGATGCAGTGGGAGTCCTGGCTGACATTCCCCCTATGACCTTTTAGTATTGGAGAGAGCTAAAAATTGGGAGACGAGGGGCTATAAAAAGAATGAGAACCGCACCGAGATACTTGAGAGATGGCAAGAAAGATGGGCAAAGAATACTGGGTGGGCCAGCATCTTATAAAGGACGTATGGGTCTGAAAAGAGTCTGCGGTGAATACGGAATTTAACACAGCACAGGCCATAACCACTTTCGGTAGTTATCTTAAAAACTATATCCTACGCAGAGACATACCATTATTGAAAGTAGACAATTCCAAGAAGACAGAACAATAGCAAAGGAATTCATGGGGGAAGAAATTAATGAAGAAAAGTCTTCGGTTTTATGATATTTACACCTGGAGGGAAGGAGAAGAAGAACGAATGGAGGGGGAGTTTTTAGTGGGTAGCGAGGGGCTTAATGTAATCCCACACCCCCGCCCGAACTATGTTACTACACGAAGATCTGGATTAGCCCCATCAGTAGGCCGGTGTACGCAAAGTAATTTCTCCCCCTCTGGGCAAAAAGGTCACCATAAGTGGATCAAAAGATGAACCAGGTAATTGTTTGTGCCTTTCCGATCATGGAAGGAATTAACTCTAAAATTACTTTCACCGCATATAATTATCAGAATAACGGAATAAAACGATTGGTTACCTAATGCAATAATCTAGACTAGTCCCAGGGTGCTGCAGTCTCTAGTTATTGAGAAAATAATTTCTGAGTATGTCATTAAGAACGAAGAATATTCAAATCTGGGGGTGGGGGTAGACAGGGAACATAGTAGAGAATCTATTCGAATTATCGAGGGCAGTTGCAGCCTCCTATAACGTCTGTAGTTTTAGAAAACGATTTTACAATTGGTAAGTTCAAAACTTATCTGGTCATCTGTAATTTTGTGAATCACTACATTTTATTTCATTTTAATGATTATAAAGAAAATCAATTTGAGAATCCATGTTGCAAGTTAAAATTTTAATATATGTTAAATTTTGGTAAATAAAACTTCTTACTTGTTAGTTATATTTTTATATTTACGGTACTAGTTTCGGGAAAACTAGTTTCCCATCATCAGCCGAATCTGCATATACAAAAGCTGGTTAATACAATAAATAAAATGAAATAAATACAAATATAAATAAAAATGAACTTACTGTCAAGTTAATAAAACTATTAAAAATGTATAAAAGACGAACACAACACTTTAAAATTATTGTAAATTGACATTTTAAATAAACGAAAAAGATGACGAATACAGAATGACTGGTCCTGTTGGGAGTGAATGAAGAGAACTTGCTTTTGAAAACGGGTATTATGCTGTTATGTCCTTTAAATACGTATATTTCTAATGCTTCTAACAAGTCCAACTTAAAACTTTTTCCACATCAGTGAACAAGATGCACATTTTCGTAATCTATTTTGTGAATTGTTTCTATTGCATGTTTATAAACATTTGAATTTTCTTTTGTTTTGTGTTCATGGATGCGTGTTTCAAATTTTCTTCCTGTTTGTCCAATATTACGCCAAAAAAAAACAAACTCTGGGTTGGAGGGGTGGTTCATTTATATGGCGCCACACCATTGATACCCTTGACCCACACTAATGGTGAAGTGGGTTGGTAGGAATTAAGAAAAGGATTTCAAAACAAACAATAACAAAATGAAATTAAATAATTCTTTTATGGAGATGCAAAAAAGAAATAATAAAAAAAAATGGATATTAATAAAAAAAATATAAAGGTAGAATTCACTAATACAAAAAAAAATGAAAATCAATTGGGTAACCAAAAAAAAATGATCGCGATACGTTTTGATTCCCCCCACAAGCTTGTATTGGAAAACGTTGACATAAAATCAAAATATCGGTCAACTAACTTTTCCCAATTTAAATTTTCTTAACAAACGAAATAATATGAACTTATTTAAATATTCAAATTAAACAATAAAATAATGAATCAAAAAACATTTTTTTATGAATAGGATTTTAAAAGAAATTACTTTTAACAAAATTTGTTTACTTTTTCTTTTGTTTTAACCAAAGAAAAAGGTTGGTTCCTTTATTTTTCTCTTTCAATCACGATGTTGATTTCCCAAAATAAATTGTTACGATCTGACCTTTAATTGGATTCAAGACGATCCTTCAAAAAAAAAAATTAAAACCAAATGTCCAATGAAGATCCTCACAGCTGTTGCGTCCGAACAATTCTCTTTTTTAGGGATTTAGGTTGGTAAAAATGCTGTCCTGGTTTTTGACAAGGTTGTAAGTTTTTGCTCCTTATTCTTTTGGTAAAAAAATAACTAAAAAGAAAAGGCCTAAATTGGAAAGAAAATCGAAAACAAAAGTATGAGATTTTTATTTTTTCTGTGTAAAGCAAAAAAAAAATATTTAAATTGCTCAACAAAAACTTACTAAATGAATGGATAAATGTGATAAAAAAAATGTTATTAAAGAAAATTATATCAAACCTACCTCTGATCGTCGAGGCCTTAGTCAGTTAATAAAGATTTTTTTCGTTAAATAAATTACTCCGGAATAAATCCGTAAATTTATATTCCCTCAGGAATTATAAACAAAATAAGTATCTTCGTGATGACTTCGCTAACAGCGGATTTGCTCACAAAATTTCAAAACTGAATTTTACAACGTTGAAAACTTTTGCAAAAATTCACTCGATACGCCTCTAGCGACTGACTCGATAAAAGAGAACAACTCTGATATCCGGATTTCTTTAAATACCGAAGCAATAAGAAATGTGAACTAAACGTCACATCTGGTACTAACAAGATCAAAATATATCCAAAATAAATGTATTTAATAAAATTACTATATGAAATTTATGAAAAGTTATTGTAAAATACTAAAATAAATTAAATGAAATTGAGAAGTAAAAGAAATAAATTAAACAAGTTATTGTTTAAATAATTGAAATTATCAAAAATTACATCAGAGACAGCTATTATTTAAAAGGAAAAATTAAGGAAAATAGGATTCTGCATTGCTGTGAAGATCGTCATTGGTAATACTGTAACAAAACTAAAAAAAGTTAAAGAACATTCCTTACAACAACAAAAAAAAATAAAAAAAACTTATTTGCATCTTCAAAATGAATAAAAAAAAGGAAAGGGATATCCAAAATAGGAAAAAAAAAAAAAAGGTCATATATACACCAATATATATGGAATCACATTGTTTTAATTGAATGTAATTTTTAAACATATCGTTACACAAAACTTTTGCTTATTCAACGGAAATTTTTATAATATTACAGAAGGTCTACCAATAGGAATGCCACTTTCAGGAATTCTTGCTGATCTGTTTCTTGATCATATTGAGAATAATAGGTAAGATATGTCGATGATGTTTTTTGTGTTCGGGAGGGAGATGAAGAAATGTTGAATGATTTTTTGAAACATTTAAATAAATTATATCAAAAACTTAATTTTACAATAGAAATAGAGAAAAATAATACATTGAATTTTCTAGATTTAACTTTAAAACGTCTTGAAAATGGAAAAATAGAATATGATATCTATCGCAAACCATCAATGATTTCAATAATTATTCCATATGACTCCGCACATCCTCAAAACCGAAAACTAACCATTTTCCATTTTCTAATTAACAGACTTTTAAAATATCCTTTATCACAAGATAATAAAATTAAAGAAACGAACTATATATACAATCTAGCAGCAATAAATGGTTTTCCTAATAAAGTTATAAATAATATTTTTAGAAAAATTCAAATTAAAACAGATCCACTGTATGTAAAACCAGAAAACATCTTTTCTGGTTTTCTGGTCCATCGAACATGTATATAAACTCATCACTTTCAATAAAATTACTTTCAAATCAAAAAAGATTGCTTCAAAATACATCACTTTGGCTTTTGCTAACAATAACTAAACAACAAAACAAACATAATTAATTTTGTTATTGTTGTTTTTAAACTAGATTTAAATTTTAAATTTGAATTTCAATTTTATTTTAATATATTTAAATATGTTAAATTAACCGGAAATAATGCGCTTTATTATTTTCAACCCTACCATCAACAAAATTAAACAGGACTTGTTTAAATTTTTTATTTAATCGTTTTTCAATAATATAATAATTTCATTAATAAAAAAGACGTCTCAATATCTTAACTCAATGCCATGATTCTTATTGATTTAATTCTTTTTTTATTGATTTAATTGTAAATTCCTGCAACTTTTAACTTAGGTGTCCATACAATTTTTGTTTAAAATTTGTTAACGTTCCCAAAACAAAAATATGTACTCCCATTGTTTCGCTATTTTTTTGTTTTTTTTTTGTTATTTTTTTTTCTGCCATTTCAGTGAGTTCTCTTTTGAAAAGAAAGTTATTTAACGATAAATGAAACGTACAAATATCTGACCTTTACAAGATATTTTCTACCATTTATTCGGTGTTATGAGACCAAGTGAAACTTGTCAAAGAAAAATATTACTAAAATATTATAATCTGTAATATTTCTTTACACATTCACATACACACTTATTTATTTTTATCTTAATAAATGTATTAAAATCCTACACACCTATGTATACAGGACTTTCTCTTATAAATCTGTTTGTTTTATAAATAATAAAACATTCAAATTTATTTACAATTACAACATCGCCATTGTTTATAACAAAAACGATTAAATTAATTCTTTTTTTAGTCGGCACTGCCAGTCAATATCCTGAGGTACTTGGACGCAATTTTTTTATTAAATTGTGTACAGCTATAAGTATATAATATAAATATATTTATGTATATTGTATTTACGTATAACAAGTTGAGTTTTTTTTGTTTAAGTAATTTCCTTCTATATACAACAATAAACAAAAATAATTTACTTAAAATTTTTTCTAATTACCACAACAACGATTATGACAAAATGAAAGAAAGTGGAGTTTATTCTCTTACATCTATGTTTAGAATGTGATTCCATATATATTGGACTAACAGGAAGAAAATTTGGAACACGCATCCATGAACACAAAACAAAAGAAAATTCAAACGTTTATAAACATGCAATAGAAACAAATCACAAAATAAATTACGAAAATGTGTATTTTGTCACAGATGTGGAAAAGGTTTTAAGTTGGACTTGTTAGAATCATTAGAAATTCACAAACATAAAGTTAAAAATAAAAAAAAAATATTACTTAATGAACAAGTTCAATTATATGAAAGACCTATTTATACGTATTTAAAGAATATAACAGCATAATACCCGTTTTCAAAATCTGTATTCAAATTCAAATTCTGTATTCGTCATCTTTTTCGTTTGTGTAAAATGTCAATTTACAATAATTTTAAAGTGTTGTGTTCGTCTTTTATACATTTTAAATAGTTTTATTAACTTAAGTTATAAATATATATATATTAACAGTAAGTTCATTTTTATTTATATTTGTATTTATTTCATTTTATTTATTGTATTAACCAGTTTTTGTATATGCAGATTCGGCTGATGATGGGAAAGTTTTCCCGAAACTATTACCGAAAATATAAAAATATAACTAGCAAGTAAGAAGTTTTATTTACCAAAATTTAACATATAATAAAGAAAATGTCAAAAACGTTAAGATCTTTTTAATTCAAATCAAAAAAATTTAATCCAAACAAAATGAAATGAAGGAAGATGTTACCTAATTTTGAACTAAATTGAAGGTACTTATTATGTGTTCCTGTTTTAATTGCTTTTCAAGCTTCACTAACAGTCTTTTCCCATTTTCAACATTCAACATTCGTACGTATTTTCAAAAATCGGCATTTCGATCGGCAAATCGGATTTAATAACAAATTTAGTCAGTTTATTATCGATAACTTTTAGTGATAAACTTGTGTAATCTGTAATGTGTAAGGATCTAAGGTGAAGTACAAGAGGTGCTCCCATTTGCTTTGAAACGTACTGGAGCGTTATCGCTACCGGTTTTTGACCGCTTTATACGTTTAATTAAAAACCCGGCGCCAACCGAGAACAAACAAAGCCCATTGTAAAGAAGGGTGAGCATAGGAAGTGAAGACGCGGGGAGTCTCCTCGAACCCCTTTGAAAAGGGGTGTTTCGTAATTTTCCTCAGTTGTTGAAGGACGACTCACTTCTCGGGTACAATGCAACGAAGGGGGGGCGGCGTTGTTACGACGAATTTATGCAAGTAATTAAGTGACATGATTCTTAATAAACTCTGACACAAGACATCGAAGACGTTTAAATGACATCTTCGAAAAATTAAGATGTTAATAAAAAAATTTAATTTTTTTTGATTTAATTAAAAATATATTTAGAGGTGGATTGAATTCAGCCGAGTACTCGTAGTATGAGCGTATCTTTACTGCGTTCGTTTTCGAACGGAAACCTGCGAATAATTAAATTTCTGCAATACCTATGCTAGCAGTACTTCCGATCTGGAATGTTTAATATTGACGATGTGGCGGTGGAAGGTTGGAATTCGAGTTACGTTTCGCGTTAGTGATGAATAGATCTAGCTCGGGCGGGTTTATTTAAGAATACGCGAATACCTCACGGATATTATAAAACGAGCTTACAATGAAAATTGTTCGTGTATAAAATAGGAAGGTTATATTTTCGTTTTTGTTCATTTTAACGATTATTTAATTAATGCATGTACAGCATTTATGGATAAAACTTTCTCCAATACCTTGGATATTTTAAGTAATCCCGCTGAGATCATCGAAAGCCGTTCACCCAATGCAACAGGTACGGTCTGGCCCTGAAGTTCCCTTTTCCAGTAGTACGTTGGGACCGGATGTCCTTGTGCAACACAAGGCATCGTCACGTCCTCGCCGAGGGCAACGCGACGTGCATTGTACTTGTCGACGGTTATCCTGGGTGCGGCGGGATCTTTCGGCTCGGTTACAATAATCCTGCTGGGATAGTTCGATATTTGTACTTCCCCTAAAACAAAAAAAAAACATCACCAAAAAATTATGATTAATACTCTTAATTCGACCTATGCAACAAAGGCTATTGTAAGTCATTTTTGGTAGAACTGAGATATAAGCGTTTAAAGGTTTTGAACAGATTGCATTTTAACGCTCCGTTGGGCGCAACTGGCCTGACAGGCACAAGTAGATTGTTTTCGCTCCTCTCTTGAGTCTTAAAAAGTGTAGAAGTCTGTAGTTCTTTATAGTCTACTTTCTTTACTACTGATTACAGTATACCTAGTCCGTTAGCTCGCGCGTTTTTTAGAATGGATTTATTATTACCTTGATTTCATAAGCTCATTGCGCCCGGATGCATCATAAATATTTTTGCCAATAAATCGATTACTTTTTTCATCATGTGATTATTTTAGTTGTTTCTTCAATATCACGTAGAAAATTGCGTGATACTTCTATTTATTATTTTTTCTTCTATTGATATGTTGTTTGTGAGAACAAATATTTTATTTGCCAAACCCAGTTATAGTAAAAAGTTGTCGCAACGTTTTATATTTCTCAAACCAAATAAAAAAGAATTCCCACAATTGCAAATGTTGTTGTTCTCAGTCAAAAAAGTATAAAGTAAGGACATTTACTGAACTAAAATAAGTTCTAAAATAAATATTTTTTTCCACTCAACGCTAAGACTTGTCCGTGATCCCTCAATCACAGATGTCAAATAATGCAAATAAATTTGTTGAAAACTACATTACTTGACATGGGAGATTGTAATTGACGAGTTTTGAGAGAATCCTCGCCGTTCGTGAGAACAAATCTTATCATTGAAACCTAACTAGAAGTAAAAAGTCGTCGCGAAGTTTTATATTTTTCAAACCAAATAAGGAAGTCTCACAACTGTAAACGTTGCTGTTCCTAGTAGTAAAAGGTATAAAAGAAGGACATAATGTTGAAGTAAAATTAGTTCTAAAACAGCTGGCGGTTCCGACTGTCCTTTGTCACCGCTAAAATGTCCCAAAATTGTTCAAATCATTTTAATGATATAACAAATCTCGAAGACGACAAGGAAGATCCCTCGGTGAACGAGGATTTTGGAGAAGAAAGTGATATTGATTCGGAAGATTTCGTGGAAAAACGTGAAGACGATTCGGAAACGGAGCAGGATGGTGAGGAATTTCAAGATAAGAATGCGAACCTGGTACTGAAGCCAATTGCTTTCTGGGAAAGGATAAAACAACCAAATGGTATAAAAATCCGCCACCAATAAATGTTCGTAGACGATGTCACAATGTTATAACTGAACGTTCTGGAGTCAAAGGAAACGCTAAAAATGCTCAAACTGCGGTTGATTGTTGGCATAATTTGTTCACAAACGACATTTTGAATACAATAGTTAGATATACAAACCAATATATAGAATCGATAAAGCATAAATTTTCCAGAGAAAAAGACGTCGCGCCCACAGACGTCATCCAACTAAAGGCTTTTATTGGTTTATTATACTTAGCAGGAGCACTGAGAGGAAATCATCAAAGTTTGGAGGAACTTAGGGAAAAAGAAGGCGGCGGTGTCGAGAAATTTGGACTGGTAATGAATATCAAACGGTTCAAAACTTTGTTGCGTTGTCTTCGAACGAAAAGAAAAAACCGAACAAGTACGGCATAAAATGTTTTGTCCTTGCTGATGCCAAGACGACTTATACATTGAATATGGAGATTTATGCTGGGAAAGAGTCTGAAGGTGTTTTCGCTGTCAGTAATAAGCCGTGTGAGGTAGTAAAAAGAATGGCTAAACCGATATTTAGAAGCGGTCGTAACATTATAGCCGATAATTGGTTTACCGATATAGATCTCATCGATTTTTTGTAAATAAAAGACAGTTGCCCCCACCATTTGTCTTGGCCAAAGGAAGGACACAATACACCAGCATGTTTGGTTTCAATAACGGAAAAACTTTAGCATCTTACATACCACGAGCAAAGAAGAATGTAATTCTCGTGTCTACACTACATGACGACAACACCATCGATCCTAAATCTGAAGAGAAACAAAAGCCAGAGACATTTTATAAATCCACCAAGGGCTGTCGATACTATAGACCAAATCAGTGCTACCTACAGCGTGAACCGAAATGTGAAGCGGTGGCCCATGATATTTTTCACAATGTTGAATGTGAGTGCTATTAACTCCCAAGTAATTTACCTCGGCAATTGGCTGGAACCATTAAAAAGACGCGTTTTTCTAAAAACATTGTCCCATCAGCTGACGATGGGACAGCTTACTCGGAGAAGTATGATGACTACTGGAATCAATACTCAGCTGCAAATGCGACTAAACCGGTTCCAACCCATCAATGAAGCTGATGACTTAAAAAATTCAACTCCTCCACCTCCAAAAAGGCGTAGGTGTTCAACCTGTACAGATGAAAGGATTTTCAGAAGGATGACAAATTATGAATGTAAAAAATGTCGGTCTACAATCTGCATGTTTCACGTAAATATGGTGTGTGGTATCTGTTATGCTGCATGTCAATGTCGGCTTTCTGTCGAAGAAACTGGCTCTGAATGAACAAGACAACAATAATTTTTTAATATATTTTTTACATATTATTTTGAAAATAAATTCATATCTTCTAATATTCTTTCTTTTTCAAAGTTAAAATTTTGTATAATTTTTTATATGTATTATTATCTTTAATAAATGTGTTTTCCTTTCAATATACTTTTTTTTTCTTGATTGAAACTACCATTGAACATCAATAGATGCTTTTAAAGTGCTAATTAAGAATGTTTGTTGCGATTGCTACAAGTGGGCATCTCAGGCGCATTGCGCCTGAATTTGCACTAATAATGCGTCCGACGAAGGGTTAAGAAATAAAATTTTCTATGTAAAAATTTTCTACTTGGTTCCTATAGATATCTTATATGGAGGGTTTCGAAAGAATTCACCATAGAAAAAGAACAATTAATTCTGTTTTCTTTTTAAATTTTTGTGACATCCTATAGCTTTCGACGAATTATTTGAAGCAAACATCAAACTTACTATAAATGTTATTAGAAACTTAATTGAAAATATTTTTTAACTTAAGCAATTATGCAATTATTAACATTATAGCTTATTAATTACTTTCAATTATACTTAAATAATCTTCATATTCGTTGTTATTATAAGTATCACTTTCCATTATTTCTCTTGCAAAACTCTTTCCTTTCTTTTCTTTTCCTTTTCTTCTTTAGGCAATAGGAAATAATTATGACACATTTTTGGCGTTTGATTTACCTAATTCTAGTAGCAAGTGAAGATGCATACAATAAAGGAAGATTTTTTCGACAGTCCATATTGCTAGTTTTAATATTCCTACGCTTACACACTTTTAACTGTATACTCTTAAATTCTTCATTATATCCATACTTAAATTTTATTTCGTTAGGACACGTTGGTAAAAATGAAGCTCTTTTATTTGATTTATTTTTAATTTTTTTCCTTCTATGTCTTTTTCCCAATTCTCCAACTTTAACTTTGTAATAAAATGTATATGACATATTTATAAAAAGCTGTTTATTACTTAAAAAAAATAGTGTACACTCAAAACTCCAACATAACAATAAAAATGTAAACGAAAATTAGAAATAAAAATCAATTTCACAAGTCTTCATCGCTTGATAACAAATGTGCACGTTTATTACGGTCATGAACAAAAGACCTATCATCAGCATCATCAGTAGATATGTCGGATATGTCTAGCACAACTGTCGGATTTAATTCAAATGAAGAGTTTCGTTCGTTACTAACGGTCTGTGTTGTTTTTTTGTAGTTGTGAAGTCGGTTATTAGCTGCTGTTTTTTTGGTTTCTCAATAAGCTTATATAATTCTTCATATCCAGCTACACATAACTTAAGACTACGTTGAAATTTTAATGCACACTCCATGTCAGGATCATGAGTAAGAAAATGTGTTCCATACCTGTAGCAAATTTCAAACCATCGCGAATTAAATCAGCCGTTAATAGCTGAACATCATCTTCTACCTTGTCATTATCGATTTCTTTATTTTCACAAATTGTCAAAAATTCGATCAAATCATCCTCATCCAAAGGGCTTTCTCGCATCAATTTATCAATATCAGCCGTTCGAATGTTGTTAAAACCGTTGCCACCAATTGTATTTGATAGATATAATTTCAGAACACACAGCTGATTTTGCTACTACAAAACTTCCACTTTTGATGCATGCTGGCAATCTTTTTTTTCCAACAAGCATTTAAGGTTGATTGGCGCAATTGTTTAATGGTAACAGAAGCATGTGTAATGCAATCCATAATCGTAAACTTTCTCCGTGCTGACAAAACAGTCAAATTTGTTTCTTCCACTGAATCTAAAATATATTTAAACGTTTGCTTTATGTAGTACATTTTAAATCTTGCTATAATGCTCTGATCGAGTAGCTGAATCAGCGAGGTAGTATTAGGTGGTAAAAATAGCAATAGAATATTTGGGTGATCCAACACTGGGTGGCTGGGCGCATTATCAACGAGCAAAAGCATTTTGAATTCCCAACCTTTTTCTTCCATATATTTCTGGACTTCAGGAACAAAGTAGTTGTTGAACCAGTTTGCAAACAGTTCAGCCGTCATCCATGCCTATTTATTCACCATGAAATGAACTGGAAGTTGTTTAATGTTCTTACCTCTTCATGCTCGTGGCATAAGAGATTTGTTGATTAATAAAGGCATTAACATTTTATCACCAGGTGCGTTACTATATAACAAGAACGTCACTCGATCTTTCGCCGCTTTAAAACCACCAGCTGATTTTTCAGATTTTACTGTATAAGTCCTTTCGGACATTTTCTTCCAAAACAATCCCGTTTTGTCGGCATTAAACATTTGTCCTGGAGTATAACCGCCCTCTGCAACGATTTTTGCTAGTTTACCCGGAAAGATTTTTTCAAGCATTTTCGTCTGCTGATGCTACTTCTCCCTTTATTTTGACATTGTGAAATGCGTGCGTTTTTATAAAAGCTGTTAGCCATCCCTCACTTGTATTAAATGCCAGTTTCTACGTTGCCTGAAGATTTATTTATGGTTCCAATTCCTGAAGTCGGTATACATTCTAAGTACTTTTTCTTTTATATGTTTCCTAACAATAGGTAGTCTTTTTGACTATAAATCTTCTATCCAATACAGCATGTGTTTTTTCCGTTTTTTCTAAGATAGGATGTCGACTATAAAATGATGTTTTGGAGCTTATTTTCGATCCAGAAATTAGGGATTATCGAATGGAATTCTCATTTTTTCTAATTGTTCTTATAGTCGCTTTGTTTAAACCAAAAGCTTTGCCAACAGATGTAGGACCTTCGCCTTTCTTTAGACAGTCTAAGATTTTTATTTTAGTTTCTAAGGAAATTGCTTGTCTCTTTGGAAGTTGTTGTTTAGGCATTTTATTAAGCAATAAGGGTACAAAAAAACAAAAAGAATCCAAAATAATATTGCCTATAGAATTTTTCTAAAGCGACAATCTAATACAATATTACCTTTTTTAGTAGCAAAGAATTATCGTCATTACAAATAATATACTGGAAATTTCACCATCGAATTAAAAAAACTTTACTTGAAACATCCACTTTTAGAACTTTACCGAAATTATTTATTACGTCTTACAAACTGACCACTCTTAACACAAAATAAATACTGAATAACGAAATCATGTGTTCAAGTTGAAGCACAACGAGATAAAAAAAGTGATTATAAAATTCTGGTATTCCCCGTAGTTACTAATCCACAAGTTATAAACATGTGGACATAAACCGACCGACTTCTGACCACGGTATTCCCCCATTATATTTTGTTACTGTATACATAAGTTTCTGTAAGATGCTATCAAAATTGGAATTAAGAATTTTTTTGGGATTCGTGCTATAACAAAAAATTCGTGTAAAAGAAATTATTGATGAACCGTGTTATTTCAAAATCGTGTTAAAAAGGACCGTTTAAAAAAAAGTTGGGTGTATGTAGTTACTTGGCTGCGCTTTTGTTACCAAGTGAGTATATTTTTTTTACCAAATAGAGCTTGAAAAATATACTGGTACCGCATATTAACTGACAATTTTCGTTGGATAGATCGAATTTATACGACGAAAAGCAAATATTATTTCACTACGAGACATCTTGATATTAATTTTATTTGCAATGCAAATTATATTCAGCGAACACGGGAAAACTCCTTAAATTAGTATTGGAGTTGGAATTTCTCTCATTTAAGTAGCCCTCGAGATGGTGAACTCAACATGATGAAATGAGCATATTTCTAAAATATAAATATGTTATCGTTAGAGATGGAATAATATTAAGCTCGAATTCATTTCAAACTTTGTGTTTGTAGAAGTAATATTTCCTGGCGGCTACAATAATTACAATTTCATTTGGAATAGTTGCGCGAATTAGAAAGGGAAAATTTATCGTTCCTATATATATATTACCACATTATGCCAAGCCGGGAAATGTAATAATTTCAACAGTTCCCTGACCGAACCAAGTTCCGTAATACTTCAACAGGAGGCACAACCCTAGATAATAATTATGGTCACCCCTTTGTCTACAGTTGATATAATTAATACCGCGTCGCCGCTTCTAATAATAATCCGCTTCCCAAGGCTCTTGATTAATGTGCCATCGCGCATAAATTAGGAATTATTGTCACGTAACGTTGACCTATTTGCGCACAAGATATATGTTTAACAGCTTCGGATCAGTAGCGGCTGACATCATCCAAACATATAATATATTATTATTGCTCCGAATTGTTATATAGAATACATTAAGTAGGTACTTATTAAAGTTTAAATAGCAATATAAACTCGGTACATGTGAGTATTGAAAGGGATTGGTATTGGCAGGAGGAAATTGCTGTGCAAAATTAATATTCAACTTTGAGAGCAAGACCGTTTAAAAGGGGTGGTATTTGTTTGAGCCTTGCTGAGTAAACGCATTTGTACGGCTTATATCTGCACCTACAGTTTGGGCAGTTAATTTTCTGTTCTCGGTTCGGTTCAACTTTCCAATTGACTGACCACCATTTCAGTTACGTTCTAAATGGATCGATTATTTCACTTCATTTGCAGTTCGTAATAAGTTACACTTGAAGCTACACCAATCGTTATTTGTAGATTATCTAATATCTTATTACCTTACAAATTTACTTATCTTGAGTTTGTGATGTTAAAATTATCGACGAAATTTCCAAGTTCTCTCAATGGACAGATTTATAAATTTGACCAAGACTAAATTTTAATTTTTAACTCAAAGATTCCTTCATTAATGTACAGTACTATAAGTGCTATAACACAAACTTTAACTGTAAATTCAGAATCAACGTGAAGAACTTCGATAACGTCATACTCAACTTCATCGAAAACTTTATTTTTAGTTTAATATTAACTCAAGGAACTACAATGTAGTTAACCCTAATCTTACAAAGTTTACTAAAGTTTCAAATTATAATGGAAATTGGTATAAATGGACATGTAGACAGATTATAAAAATGATTTTCTATACATTAAGATTAAATTTGCTTTAAAATAAGATTTATTCCATGATTATTTCTTAATTCGTTCTTGAGATATGATGCAAGTTGAGTTTTTATCAGATAATCTTAATAACCATGGGGTTGGATTAAAAAAATATATGACCGGTAGTAATAAACGATAATACTTGGAAAACGTAATACCGATTGTTAAAAAGGTACCTTCATCAGAAAATGCAATAAATTTATGAATTTTTCGGTGATTTAACATTTATATATCTCAAGACAAAAATCCAAACGTTTGGGTTACAGCCAGCATCCAAAATCCCAAGTCTGCCTGAATCGGGGTCTAAATGGTTCAATTTTATTTTCTTCGGTTTACTAATTTGAGACTGTACACTTTTCTTCGAATTAGATAACCATCTTCTTCCACATTTAGTCTCTTTTTCTGGATCTTTATGTTTGATTTTATATGAACCCATTTCAAAATTGTTTTTGATAGGTTTGCGTGCCCCAACGTAAGATATTTTGCGTTCGAATTCTTTTGTTGGAATTTTTGTCTAACTACAAGAAAACATGATACTAGACCAAGAAATAGAAATATTTGGTTTTAGGCATACGTCTCTTACGACGGAACCGAACCCAACCCAACCTAGCTTCAGAACTAATACTAGATCTAGAACTAGAAACATTAGGGTTTAACCATCTTCAGTGTTACCTCTGACGCTAGGTTGTAGGCCTAGTAATAGTAATACTTACAGTTACAGAAGAATTGAAAACAATCTAGAGTTAAACAAAAATTAAAATTAGAACTAACACTAGACCTAGAACTAGAAAGTTTCGGTTTAGCCATGCGTCTTCGGACGCATGTGATCGACTCGTTCGTAGATCCTGATTCTGTAGAGCCTTGGGCTTCAGAGCTTCTTTCCTTCGTTTTTCTTTTCTTCCGTCTAGTAACCTTCTCGACGTTCTTCATTTCTTTTTGCCTTTCCATCAGCTAATCACCTTGTTTTTGTTGTTCAATCCTGCTGCTCCCCATTTTTACTTCTGTTTCTTTTGCTTCTGTTTCTCTTTGGTCCTTCTCTGTAGCTACCTCTGGAGGTCCCTCTCTTTCCTTTGCTTTGCCTTTCTCCTCCATTGTTATATCCAGTTTCATCCTTTGGCTTTTTTGTTTCGTGGCTTTAACTGCGGCTTCTGTTTTATACTCACTTCCTCCTGATCTCTTCATTTTCTTGATCTTTTCTGTATAAATTGGGCACGAATTTTGAATCATTCTTGCATTCACCTGTTTGGTGCCCACGTTCTGCGTATTTGTTACACAAAGTTCTTCTATCTTCTTTGGTACACTTTTTATTGCACTGCTTCTTTGCATTCTTCCTTGCTTCCGCTTGGTACATTGTCATGCCCACCCTTAACCTTCTATATCTTGTAAGTAACTCCATTTCATCTTTGTTTACCACCATTGTAATTGTTCTCTACTTCCAGCGTATGGTCTTAGCTTTGATTATATAATATAATCAAAGGTAAATCCTTAAATCCTGCATTCGCTCTAATTACCCGTCTATCATTGTTCTGAGTGTATGTCAGTATAACACATTTCTTAATTTCGCTTTTATCTTGTTAAGGCTATCTTGTGTATAGCTAAACCTGAATGTTTCTAATTATAGATCTAAAGATAGATTTAATGATATAAAATTAGAACTAACGTTAGGCCTAGAAGTGCGGTTTAGAAACGCTTTATAGTTCTAGGTCCAGTGTTAGTTCTAGTTTTAGTTGGATACAAGTGATGCGATAATTACATCAAATTGTAACTGATTACAACGAAATTGAAGAAGATATATATTGTCTTTTGTGCTTTTAACGTGATAAGAAATTATTTATATTTATTATGTTGTTAATAGAAGGTTGCTGTCTGAAGAAAGCTGCAACATGGCAAAGTTTCTAGTTTTAGATCTAGTATTACTCCTAGTGATAGTTCTAGTGGAAGTTCCATTGATAGTGTTAGTGCTAGTGTTGGTTCTAATTTTTAGTTATACTAATAGCTTGTTCTTAATTTTGTTTAAAATTGCAAAAGCTATCATATCTTGTAGAAAGACAAGATTTTTTACCTTCAATACCAACAAAAACAAAATCTGATTTCTCTAAGTCATTATGTAGGAAAGGTTTATTAACAGAATAATGGCGCATCGAGATTGGTCTTGAGTTTGTAAAGTGATTTCTTAATCTGATCATGAAGAAGTATCCATAGAATTGTAGGAATATAAAAAGACTTCACCTAGGAGTCTTAATGGTTGACCATAAAGTAACTCAGCAAACGAACAATCTAAGTTTTCTTTTATTGTTGAACGTAAATCAAGAAGAATAATAAATAATTCATCTTTCCAACAAGTATTTCTTCTAGCAATTAGTGCTGTCTTTAAAGTTCTATGAAATATTACAAAAATATCATTATGTTGAAGTGTGCATTTGAAGCGAATCAAAAATTTGTTAAAAATGTGGAATACCAAACGTGAGAAATAGTGGACGTCAATTGACTTAGCAATATTTGATGCGAAAATTGATAAAATCGATTTATTATTGTTAAAATGTAAGAACAACCACCAGACGGAAGAAGAAGACCTATAACGTCAACATGGATATGTTCAAAACGACCTTTAGGAAAATCTGTCTTCATAATTGGAGATTTTGTATGCCTGCATTTTGGAAATTTGATATTTAATACATGATTTTGTACAAAGAAATATATTTGAATTCACATGAGGCTAAAAGTATCTTGTATTGATTAATTTTGTAGAAGCTCTTATACCTCGATGATAATAGCACATAAATTATTGAATATAGAATGACGAAATTTTTCTGGAATATAAATACGTTGATAGAATGGGGAAGAAATTTCACACCAAATTGTAATATTAGAAAATGAAATTGTATGTTGTTTTGAACAAAATTTAGAGTTGTAGTTACTATTCTGAGCTTTACGCAGTTAATTAAGTTCTTCGTCAGCAATTTTAGCTTGCTGCAAAGTGCGAAGATACAGTTCCCTAAATACTAAAGAATCAATATTGTTGTCTAATAGTGATAGAGTGTTGACAAAAATATTATTTTTACCTTAAATATAAATTATGTCTATTCAGAACAGTACTATAAAGTTAAGATTAGGACATTTTTCCGTGTTATGGCGAAAAGAATAAGGTTTATAAATTGAAAATCTTTCAAGAAATTGCGAAAATGTTTAACTGCTAAACACGTGGCTAAAAGTTCACGATCATAAACATGTTGAATATTTCAATTGATTGAGGGAAAGGTTTATTGAGAAAAATGTAATTGGATGTGAAATGTTATTGATACATTGTTCCAATGAATGTCGATCCAATGGCATAGTTGAAAGCTTCGGTAGAAAGAATTGATTTAGTAGTCGGGTTAATGTGAACTAAAATTGCAGCTTTAGATAATAAAGATTTTGCTTTTTGAAAACTTTCTTGACATTCATTTGACCAGGAAGAAATGTTTTTTTTTGTTTAAAATTTTGAAGAGATGTCGAAAGAGAGTGTAGAGGATTAAGTAGATGAGAAAAATTTGGAACGAACTTGTGATAAACATTTATCATACCGATAAATCTTTGTAATTGTCTTAAAGTTTTTGAATTTGGAAAATCATTGATAACCGATATTCTTTCGTTTGTAGGAAAAATATCTTTTTTAAAAGATTGAGAAGAGTGTGGAATAAAAAAATTAATTGTGAGTTTGGCACATTTCGAAAGTTTAAAACTAATACCAAATTGGTCTAATCGATCGAATAATTGTTTAACATGATCCAAATATTTCATCTTTACTCACAACCAATATCACCAAGATATACGAAAATAAGATTTAAACCTTTAGTCACATCGTTAATGAATCTTTGGAACGTTTGAGCGGTATTACGTATGCTAAAAGGCATCTACAATGGGAATTTGGTAATAAGCTCTAATTAAATCAATTTTAGAAATGACCGTTCATCCAAGAATTTGTAAGTTAGAATCTTGTATATGTTGAATCCTATGAGTCCTTTTTAGTTACCATGTGAAGTGCTGAGTAACAGATGATGAGGATGGGTGACAAGTATCATATTCTACCATCTGTTCAAATTCTATTTTAGCAATTTTGTATTTGGTAATATCTAGGCGGCGAGGGCGATTGAAAGGTGTTATGTGTTGAAATCGTTGACGTGACAAAATTAGAAGCTAAGGCTCGATAATTCAGTCTAGGTAAATTTGGGTCGTGAGAGAACGATCCTAATAAGGGTGACACAATTATATATAAAGATTATTTATTAATAGGGCGCCACTAAGCTCTACCTTTTCTTCTTTACCTTTCAAAATGATTAAATTCAATATGTTGAGCTTGGAAACATATAAACTAGTTGACAGGTTAAATAAGCAATACAAAGATGAAATGAGGAGAACTACTGCAGCAATAATAACAAAAATAATGAAAACAAAGCAAAAATATAGCCAAACGCCCACTGACTTTGTGGTACTGGCTCTGAAAAATAGAAGAAGGCAATGAAGTTAAGAGCTAATGATGTACCACACCAACAAGAAATACGAAACTCGTCGTGCTATCCATAACAAATACGGATTAGCACGAAATAAAGTTACACTGGTGTAACCATCAGACAAGACAACCAAAGAAATTTTCAAAAGAGAAAAGAAACAACCAAAGATGTAAGATGGTAAGGTATTAAGCCAAAAGTCATTATCGCAGAGAATGGCAACGATATTACAAGGCCCTCAGCTGCAGGGCCAAATAAGAAAAGTGAAGAAAACGTTGGAACCTAATATTTATAGCAATAGTCATCAACAAGAATAAAGAAATAGAAAAGAAAATCAATGTTTACGACGCTTGCTATGCTTGTGATAACCGAACGAAATACAACGGTTAGAAAGATTTAGATCTTCAGTATATGATCTAAATATGTTCCTGTAGATTTACGATTTGCATCCATCAACTCATACGTCAAAGGAGACACTACAGATGTAATACGAAAAGAACCCACGAATTTAGGAGCCATTTTTTTAAAATTTAGCCTTGAAATATTTAGAATCATCAAATAGTAGAAAATTTCTTTTCTAAACAGAATCATTCACCTCATACTTCACCACGCATTATTTTGAGTACGAGTTATAGACATTTTTTTAAAATGATTTTACGAAGATGTTCATAGGAATCCGGTTGATTGAGTACTACTCGGTCAGGATCGATAACAGGATCCTCTTTTGAATCAGTAGGGCTTTTCAATAAATCACCATACAACACATGTTCTCTCCCACAAAAGGCAAAGAAAGGAGAATATCCTATAACATTATGTTTTGCAGTTCTTATTGCACAACCAATCTTCGCGAGATTACCATTCCAAAAAGGGTGATTTTTTTTAATGGAAAATGAAATCATGGTTTTTAATACCCTATTTATCCTTTCGGCAGGATTTGCTCTAGAATGATATCTAGCTGTATAGAGAATAGTATTTCTATATTAGTTACATAGTTTGGAAAAGACTTTACTACGAAACTGTATACCATTGTCCTTGATAAAATACTGAGGAGCATCGAACATTAAGAAAACATTATTTTCCATAATTTCAACTACTTTATCTGCAGTGACATTACTGAAATGAAAGAAATAAGCGATCTTGGTGAAACAATCAGCCAGGATAAAATTACTCTCCTTCACAACACTACAACAAAGAATGTCGAAGAGCACAGAAACCTGGTTGAGACTTGTGTATAACTTTATGAACAGTACAAACCGTACACCGCCTAACATATTTCGAAACATCGGCACGAAGTGATGGCCAATAAAAGTATTGATTAATTCAAGCGATGATTTTATTTATGCCGCAATGTCCATTAGTTGGAAGATCCTGATTTTCAGAAATAATACGGTTTCTTTGAGACTTGGGCAGAAGCATCCAACAGTCTCCTAAAAGAGAGTTCGAAAGATCGTTATGTCTCACTCGTTTATAAACCAGCTCACCCTGAACAAACCAAGAACGATATTACCTAGGAACTTTTAATATTTTCAACCGCAATTTCAAATACTAAGGCTCCGAAATAGGAAAAGCAACAGTGCCATCAGATGACGTAACACTAACCGAATCAAAAACAGGTACTGATGGAGAGAATAGATCCGGTACAACATGATATTTCCCTTTTCTGTGAGTAATAGTGAAATTATATTGTTGGAGCTTGATAGCCCACCGAGTTAAACGATGGATTCTGAAGTTTAATCAACCACACGAGCTTATAACAAAGGAAGATGTCCTTTAGTAATAATATGAATTGTCATCATTCAATGTTTAATTGGAGAAGAGAAATTAGAGGTAGAAATTAAATTTTGATAATTCTTAATTAGTTTTGTATATCTTGTTTCAACAACAAACAACTTTGGTGATGGAATAGATGAATAGGTCTGAAGACGCAAGGCTAAACCGAAGCATTCTAGTTCTAGGTCTAGTTTTCAGTTTTGTTTAGCTCTAGATTGTTTTAAATTCTTCTGGAACTAAAATTGTAACTAATTGTACTTCTATAACCTAGTTTCTGTAGTAACACTACACCTAGAACTAGAAACATTTAGTTTTAGCCGTACGTCTCTTAAAACAGAACCGAACCCCACTGAACCTAATGTAAAGGTTGGGTCTCTTTATATTAAAGAATACTAGTCCTAATCGTTACATATATTACTTCTGTCTTACGAGACGTATGGTTAAACCCTAATGTTTCTAGTTCGAAGTCTAGTATTACTTCTGATGCAGGGTTCTAGGGCTAGTATTAGTTATACTTTTAGCTCCAGAAGAATTTAAAACTCTCTAGAGTTAAACAAAAACTAAAACTAGAACTAACACTAGACCTAGAACTAGAAAGTTTCGGTTTAGCCGTGCGTCTAAAGAGTTCTAGTTCTAGTTTTAGTTCTATGCAAGTATACTCTATAACTGAATAACAGAAAAATTAGAGAGAGAAAAATTAACACTAAAGCTAACAATAAACCTAGAACTAAAACATTTGAGTTTACCCGCATGTCCCTTAGGATTGTTAAACCAAAATGTTTCTACTTCCAAGTGTAATGTTAATTCAAGTTTTAGTATTAGCTCTAGTATTAATAAACTTTCTCTTTCACGGTCATTTCCGGTTAACATCGCATGGAAAAACTATGCTTATATATTTATGGCTTCTATACTTATGGTTTTCATGGTTACATATAATAAATTGAACTTTACAAATTTTCATTTTAGAAAAGTTCCATTTTTACATAAGATTGAGAAAAGTTAGTTACCTTCTTTGGTTAGAGTAAGTTTTTTCCTCTTTGTAACTCGATCCGGGGACATACTGTATAATTATTTTTAAATAATCTAGATATCTTATTTACTTCCAAGTTTAGTTATATTGTATAACAGTAGCTTTATTTTGAATTGAATCCATAAATCAAAGTAAAATCAATACTTTGAAAAAAGTAGTTTTCAAGTAAGTAGTATTATGTTTCCCAAAGTTTTAACACCCAAGTACTCCACTCAATCTCATCTGAAACGCCTTTCGGTGGTAAATGGAAGAACCTAGTGTTTGGGCGTCAACAAATCCGGCTTTTATATACGAGGGAAGACTGGGAGAGACGAGAAAACAAGAGGTAGCACTTACCTGTCAGACGATGAACGGATCTGCAAGCGTATGTCTTGTAACCGTCGCTTGGATCGGCGTTGCTTATGTACAAATCTCCGTTTCCGAGTACAACGTATTTTCCGCCGATATCGGTGTTCGGATAGATGTTTATGTTGCCATCTTGTACCCATGAAGTGACCATCACGTACTCGGCCACATAGCTTGGAATCTTGCATTTTAGGACGGCCGTGTTACCGGATATCACGTACACGTCGTGGACTTGAATATCGTACTTTTGTTTTACGACTAAAAAAGAAAATACAAAAAAATGTAAGAAATTTCTTATTGTTCGTATAAAACTGATGAAAAGAGAAAAGCGAAACGATTTTTTTGGTACTACTATAGTAGTTGTAGTGAAGTACTAAGACAGCGAAACTTTTTATTTGATTTCCCGACATTATGCGGAAGTTTATTGCATCCGGTTTTTCGCTCAACTTTAACTACTTCCCTTAACTCCGAAGCACTTCATCCCAAATTGGCTGCAAAAAGTACGCGGGCGAACTTGTCACGAAGTTATCGGTTTAAAAGTTGTTTCGTCCCGCTATATTTAAAAATGAGTTCTCCCGAAAACTTTTTGCCTTTCCTGCCCCCAGATTAATTCTTTTCGTGCTCATTTTCGAGCACGATTAAAAAATATTCCTCCCGTTACGACGCCCCGTTTTAGAACTTGCGGGAAAGGCAGTCGTTCATTCGGTCGTAGATTTACTCTTTTTTTCCTTCTCGCACTGTTCGCGTCATGTAATGGCTTCGTTCCCGTTTATTATTTCGCGAACTCAACTTTTCAGAACCGAGTTTATTGCCGGCTTTCCTCTCCTATTATCCGACCACGGCTCGCTCTATTTTTCTGCGTCAAAACGGGTTGACGTTAGATGAAAAATTATAGAAACTTTTGTGGGACGTGGATAAGAGAAAATGAACGAAGAACGGAAAGCTTTGGACTCTAAACGCAGCAGCACTTTAATAACAAAATATTTTTTTATACAGGATGATTCACATAAAACCGACACAGATGTTAGTTAATTGAAATTTGAAATGATATCGAGCCGGCATATATAGTTTTTAGCAGTCATATAGCTTTTTAATCCAACTTCATGATTACTTTGGTTTTCTGAAGCAAAAACAAAACTTACAACATCATAATAGGATTGATTTCTTATTGAAGTAATTCATTGAACTTTTAATAAAGTTGATGAGATTAGGTGGACTTCATTGAACTTTCTTGAGTTAATATTAAACTAAGAATGAAATTTTGCATTGCTTGAAATTCTTTGATTTGGATCTGTTAGATTTTGAAGAAGATTTCAGCTATCTAAACTACTTAACATCGTATAAGTTTTAAATGATTAAATGAATGTCTTTATTACCTCTGTCTGTCACCCAACCAACAAAAATTGACCTCCATACACATGAAATAAGAATCTTTTATAGATAAAGACAAATGGGTAAAAAATAATAACATTTAAAGTAGACCTAAAAATACATTAAAACTATAACGATAATAAAGATACATTTTTGTATTCATTTGACGATACTTTCTGAAGATGGGATCCTAAGATCTCGAAACATGTAGAAGAGAGATAACAAATAATTAACATCGAAAAAAAGCATAAAATCGATTCATTTTATCAGTTAAAACCTATACGTTGTTAAGAAGAAAATTAAACAATCATAAAAACATTTGGGTTTAGCCGTACGTCTCTTAAGATGATTAAACCCAAATGTTTTTAGTTCCAAGTTCAAGTAGTTAATTGTAATGTTAGTATTAGTTCTAGTGTTGATACATTTCCTCTCTTACGGTCATTTACGGTTACCAACATGGAAAACACATGGAAAAATTAAATTTTATGATTTCTATGGTTACCTATCATATAAAATTTATGATAGGTGAAGGTGTAGGATTGAAAACTTGAAAAATTTTCAATTAAAAAAAAAGTCCAGTTACATAAAATGGGACTAATTAATTAGCTTCTATAGTTAGAGTCTAAAATGCGTGTGATGATGCTTATTGTTAGATAAGTTTGAAAAATTAGTAATAAAATTTGTTTCCCTTTTTATAACTCGATCTGGGAACATACTATATTGCCACATCGATACAAGGAAAATACCGATATTTATACAAAGAAAACAATTATAATCTTATCGAAGCAGCATCATTACAAATTAGACTTCTGTTAGAAGTATTTAGCCTTGAATTATCAATATTTAGCTTCTTAATAGCAGAAACTTCTGTAAAGAAGTTACTGTGTCTTCTGCTACGTCTTCTGTCGTCTCTGTCTTCAGTTATTAGAACCTAGATTTCAGTCAACAGTATCGAGATTTCTGTTAGCAATTTTTAGACATTTTCAAGCAGTTATTCATTTCTTCAAACAGTATCCAGACTTCTTTCAGAACTGTTTTAGCTTTTATTAGCAATATTCTATTACAGTCGGTATCAAGCAATTATTATCATCTACAAGCAGTATCCAGACTTTTTTAGTGTTCGTATAGCAGTTACTCCGTAAAGAGAATATACTATTCATTTATCAGGATCTAGTTTTTTGCCAATAGTATTTAGACTTTTTTAGTAGTTTCTAAATTTTGCCTGTAGTTATAATCGTCTACAAGCAATATGCACAGTTCTTTCAAAAGTATGTATCATTTAAGTACTAATATTCAAACTTTTAATAGCAGCATCTTATGTAAAAGTATATATAGTCTTTAATTATCAGTATCTAGTTTTCTGCTAGCAGTGTCTAGACTTTCTAACACTTTCTAACTAATGAATGTGTGTCTCGCAGTGAGAATAGGAGTCCCGCAGAAGGCCATACTGGCTCCTCTTTTATTTTCTATTTACACTTCCCAGCTGCCGGAGTGCGTACAGCACTCGCGAGACACATGTATGCTGATGACACTTAGTTATACATAACCTTTCCTAAGTAACAAATTGTGCAAGCTTGCTAAAAAATTAATACAGATCTTGAAGCTTTGTGTGATTATTCTTATAAAATGGGTTTAACCCTAAACGCATATAAATCAAAAGTGATTGTTTTCGGTAATCTTGTGTCTGATGATGTGGAGGTGCGGTTGAATGGGAAGAGATTGACGTTGTATTCTGAATCAAGTAATCTTGGGGTGGTGGTTGGCAACCTCCGTTTTACTAGCCATGTCACTGCGTATGCAGTTTTGAGGTGCCTGTATCAGCACCGACAGGTGATAAATGTGGCCAATAAAGGGCATTTGTGTGAGAAAACTGTCCTTCGAATAAGTGCAGCCGTGTATGGCTCATGCCCTACTGTTTTTGATATTCATCGCATTCAGAAAATGCAGGATGGCTGTCTCAGATTTATGTATGGCACTAGATTAAAATATTACTTCTTATGCTTTGCATACAAGGTGATTACTGGAACTCCATCCTATTTATACAATAACTTAAATCTCAGGCACAGGAACACCATCACCATTCCTGCTCACAAGACATCTATGTTTAAGCGTTCCTTAAACATAGATGCGCCTACAATATTTCGAGAGAGTATAACTCCTGTCCTTATAAAAATAAAAGTATTAAGTCTACTATCTTCAAAGTTAAGCTGCGTGACGCCTTGTTTAGATGACAATTAACATAACGTGATATTTTGCTGCCTCGGTGCTCTTACATTGAGATCATGTTTTGTAAGCATGCTTGGAGAACTGAACAGTTAGTCTTTTTTACATTTCTTTTATTTATATATTTTTTTCCTTTTCCCTATTCTCAACTATAGATTGAGTTGAACAGATAAAAACCCTGATTATTTTTTGTCAATCTGGACTCCGCCTTTGATCGCAAATTGTTAATTACAATGAATGTATATTTTTCATTTGTTTGCTTCTATTCTTTCTACATTTTCTAATAATAAAGTTATTATTATCATTAAAAACAGGTGCAATAGATTATTATTTAAAAAGTTTTACATAAAAGTTATCTGAAACTATTTTTTATATATCTTGGTGTAGAAATAAAATAAAAGTTTGAGATATGTCATAATGAGTTTATTTTCTAAACGAAACATGCTGTATATTTTAAGGTTTTTGGATTCCGTTTGGATTTCTTCTTTTATGCAAAATGCCATAAGGCTTTAAGCCAGCTAATTTAATCTTAAATATTTAATTTCTTTGACGTTTGCGTATGAGTTGCAATAGCATAGTGGGTGTTCTCAGCAGATGTCTATGCAGACACCAGAATGTCTTAGTATCTACTTTTCCATTTAAATAAAATGTGGTTTCGTTAGAAAATATTATGCTGTAAACGAAGTTCGGATCAGCGTTAATTCGCCTGATCTTTTCTTTACAAAATTGTACACGTCTATCAAAGTAATCCTCTGAGGTTTGTAGATTATCTGCTATTTCGTGTAATGCACCTTGCCTCATATCTTCATTTGTTGCAACATTTGGTCGATCGCAATTTGGAATATCATATATAATAAACTCGTCTCTTTAAAATGTTTTAAAGTTTTAGTAACAACCGGTTGGTACTTTAAATAAAATATATTTAATAACAATTAGTATAGAATAACAGGAGTAGCTAAGGAGTAGCTAATAATATCTTCACATCCTACATTAAACCAGCGTCACCATTTTATTCTTAAGTCTACACTAAAACATGCGGAAACTAAATTTAAGTAGAGCCAATGCTTTAGTTTTTCATAGTTAGTATTATCAGTTTTCTGGAAACATTTCCAATCAGCAAAAAGCAGTATCAAATCTTCTAGAAGCGTTGCAAGTCATCTAGAAGCAGTACTAAGTCTCTCAGGAACAGTATCAAGCAAGTAGTGAAACTCAAATAGTTTATCAACAGGTTCTTCTTTTCTGCTATGAACACGGTTTCTGTCAGTAGTTTTACAAGCTGGATCTATAAGCAATATCAAGTTTCTAGAAGCATTTCAATCCTTCTGGAAGTATTTCAAGTCTTCTTGAAGCAGTGTGAAAGTTTCTGGAAGCATGGAAAGTCTCCTGGACAGTATCAACTCTTACAAGGGCAATATTAAGCAAATGGTGAAACTTAAATAGCTTATTAACAGTTAAGTTTGTTTTCTGTTAGCAGTTTTACAAGCAGTATCAAGTCTCCTGGAAATATTTTAATTCTCCTAATAGCAATATCAACTCTTCTAAAAGTATTTCAAGTCTTCTAGAAGCAGTAGGACGTTTTCTAGAACTATTGTAAGTCATTTGGAAACATTTCAAGTTTTCTGAAAGCAATATCAAGTCTTGTAGAAGCAGTATCAAGACTTTTATTAGCAGCATCAAGTAAATGGTGAAACTCAAATGGTTTATCAATAGTTTCTTGTTTTTGCGTTGAAAGTGTTTTCTGTTAACGGTTTTACAAGCAGTATCAAGTCTGCTGGAAACATTTCAACTCTTTCAAATGCATTACTAAGTCTTCTGAAAGTATTTAAAGTCTTCTAAAAGCGGTATGAAGTCTTCTAGAAACATTGCAAATCTTCTGAAATCTTTCAAGCCCTCTGGAAGCAATATCAAATCTTCTAGAAGCAATGTCAAGCCTTCCAGGAGCAGTATCAACCGAATGGTAAAAATCAAATAGTGCATCAATAGTCTCTTGTTTTTTGCGATTAATATGTTTTCTATCTGCAGTTTTACAAGCAGTATCAAGTCTTTTGGAAGTATTTCAAGTCGTCTAGAAGCAGTCTGAAGTCTTCTGGAAATATTGCAAGTATTCTGAAAGCATTCCAAGTTTTCCAGAGGTAACATCAAACTTTTTAGTATGAAGTCTTCTGGAAGCATTTCAAGTCTTCCAGAGGTAATATCAAACCTTTTAGCATGAAGTCTTCTGGAAGCATTGCAAGTCTTCTGGAAATATTTTAAGTCCTCTGGAAGCATTTCAAGATGTGCAAAAAACTCAATATATTAGGATTGAATGTTTTTTGCAAAGGTATTTTGATTTAGAAGGGGTTTAGAACGTGGTTCCGATTCCCGAAAATATTTTTGGTCCCAGTAATTGGACACTCTATTTTGGTTGTAGCTGTGTCAAATCTTGTTAATTAAAAGTTTTTGTCAAATGGAATCCAAAAACCTTAAAATATACAGGGTGTTTCATTTACAAAATACACTCACAATGTCGTAATTCAAACTGCCGTAATCATTTTTATATATTATTTTATTAATTAATTTGTTCCATAAATGTTGACAATCTTTTATAATCTCTTATTCTGTGTCAATTTTTATGCGAATCACCCTGTATTTAATTTCTATTAAATTTACAAAATAAATTCTGTTCTATTACTAAGAACGATTCCTTCTCTTTTGTTCGTTAACAACGTAACATTCGTCGTCTCCCAGACGCCCGAATTCAATTTGTAATTTGTATTAACAATGGGAGCAATTTTATTTGCACCTGGAACTTCCGTTCAAATTGGGTCGCAGAGCCGGCATTAAATTCAACTTTTAATTATGTTGATACAATTAGTTGACTGCCGGGAAACGCAATCATGGTTTCGGAAGGAATTTGTCGCATTTTACGACTTTCCTCCCCCGTTCCCATTGCGCCGTTGATACGAAATTAATTCCTCCAGTCGGTTACAACTCCCAAACCCTGTTAAGTTAAATATCTACAGTTTCAACTGATTTTCATAATCGTTTAATATTCATCGTGAAGGACTTTATGAAATTCGTCTTAATTTGCTTCGGATTAATTACTTAAATTACGTTTCAAGACCTACACTTTCATCACTATTCTTAGTCATTTCCATTTTCCTTCTGGGAATGAAATTTCTATTGCTCGTTATAATTATTAATAGGAATTTGTTTTAGTTTGCGTTTATTTTTTTTTCTTTCTTTGGTTCTATTCAAAAAGGATTGTGATAACGCTCGTTTCCGCAATGTGAATAATTGATAAAGCTTAAAAGCTCCCAAAAGCTCCGAACAGGTGCGTCCCTTGTAACAAAATGACGATAATGACGACGTCGACGCAAAACCCCTCCTAAAGAGGCCGTTACGGTCACAATCCCGTTTAAGTCGCTAAATATTAATCCGCCTTTTTTGAGGCTTTAAATATTGATTTAAAAAAAGGGTGATTTTTCTTTAATTTTTTTGGTTTAATCTAACTTTGTAAGTTGTTTTCAGTTATTTAGTGATGGGAAATGTTTGGGACAGGTAGTTAGATACATACATGGTGCGTGTATAGTTTGTAGCTTGAGAGTTAGAGCGGTTTGGGGATGAAACTTTCTGCGACTGAAACGGTTGTTAGAGCTCGGCATTCTAATTGCCGGTCCCAGAACTCGGCACTAAAACGCCCATTTGATAAATTGGCAGTCCTCGAGGGTTTCTTCGTCCCTCAGGCTCTTTTGTTACCTATTACATTTACCCCACGTTCCTATTAAATCTTAGAAATGTACAGACTATTTTTAATCTGCCAAAACAAATTTAAGTTCGATTTAATATATTCCAATACACTTACACGATTGAACTTCGATTTCCAATTGCGTTATGTATTTGGTTTTTTTTGTAATATTTGGCGATGCATACGAGTGGAAAAACTTTCAGACCGTGTCGCGTTCCAAATTAAATTACCGTTCTAAGGTTAATCCGTGACGCGCCGCGTGAGTGAAAAATTGCGTTAGCCCCCTTCGAATTTAAATTGGATTGGTCTCGTCCTGAATTGGATAAACGTCGTCGGGTAGACGGGGAACCCCCGCCCACAAAACGTTCGTTCCCCTTCATCCCGCACGAAATGGGAATCTTCTCGACCACCGAAATAAAAATCGAAAAAAATAAAAGTATAAACGGGAACGCTCGGTTTCGAATTTTGTTTTTCTCTCGCCGTTTTGTCACAAGGAAAACGGTTCTCATTTGAATGCGTTACGGCGCGGTCGGGATTCTTTGTTTCCCGAGAAGAGAGGGTGAATAAATTTGCTGTTACTTTCTCGGACATTTTCATTTTTACAATATAAACTCGTTTTACGTTTTAAAAGAGATCGCTGACAAATTGGTGACCTTTTTTTAAGTGCCATGCAGCGCGTCGTCGTTTCATATCTGGCACGTGCACACAATCAACTACAAATATCCCCGACACAAGTATTTCTACGTGCCCCTTTCAAGCGTCGCCGTGCACGACGACGCTCGGCATCACCGTCGCGCTCGAAATAATTAGGGGACAACCTTTGTCAAGTATCTGTGTGAGATTCCGCGTTGAGTTTTACTCTCACGAAGCTCACTCTACAATCTATTCATTCTTCACTCCATAAAGCATTGATGCTTTATTATTATTTCAACGCAAAACTAAAAAAAGACGTTGTCAAAATAGTACAATTTCTCTTCTTTTACAAAAATATATTTCAACATACCATAAATCTTGCATCTTTCCATAAATCAACTTTTTATTTAATTTATTTATACTGAAAATGCAACGTCACATGAATAATAGTCGGAATTTTCCGGCAGACGTAAAAGTTTTTGATTCCTCAGCAATATCTCAACGGTTACGTCTAAACAAAAAAAAGTTTTGTTCTCCTCATCCACTATAATTCACTTCCATTTTCGACTAATTGTTCGGATACGATTATCGTCAACCGGTATTAATTAATCTCGATTTATGCGAATGGGTTTTAAATCAAGATTGTGCATAATAAAAATTATAAATCTGCAATTTGAGTTTAAAGTTATATGTATGTAACGTCGGTATTAATAAAGCTCAATTAGCGTTACGTCAACTTGATCGAACGGTAACGTGATGTGTTCGTTAATTAGAATATGAGAAGGTTCGATCAACGACGAGTTATATCCCGATCAATTTGATGAAAGCAATTAAATAATAAACAAAAATTTGATAGCATTATTGTTTGAATGTTATTGTTGCGAAAATCGATAAAGCAAATTTTTTTACTACTCGAGAATAAAGTTAAATTGAGTAATGATTAATATGTATTATCGAGTATATAGAGGTCATGAAGTAATATTAGTTGTAGACACAACGAGAGTTTTCCGTGGATTTTATAGTTTATTGAGATTATATCGATTGCAGAATTTGCATTGAAATTGTTTTAATCTTTGGAATAAATCTCGGGGCTTTCCTTATTATTTGTCAATCAGGATTTTAACTGAGGATTACCATTTTAGATTGTTGGGGTGGTTCAAAAAGCTTTTTTGGTTATGGTTATTAAAATTAATTGGAGTTTGGGATGGTCTCGATGGATTAAGAAGATTTTTAAAAACCTACAACCTCTAGCTATGTTACTTGCGACTGTTGACGCGGAAATTGTGCTTACAGTGCGTTTCAAAAGTAACGGTTTCCTTATTATTTGTCAATCAGGATTTTAACTGAGGATTACCATTTTAGATTGTTGGGTGGTTCAAAAAGCTTTTTTGGTTATAGTTATTAAAATTAATTGGAGTTTGAGATGGAGTCGATGGATTTAGAAGATTTTTAAAATCTACAACCTCTAGCTACGTTACTTGCGACTGTTGACGCGGAAATTGTTCTTATAGTGCATTTCAAAAGTAACGGATAAATTCGATAAAATCATTACAAACAATTTTTGAAAAAAATCTCTGAAACAGGTCTAAAGATTGAAATTTTTTGCAATTTTTTGGTGTATATTAAAAATTTTTCTGTCATTTTTAAACGAGTTATGCCGTCATCGATTTTTTTTATGAAACACTCTATTTTTTATATCGGAATTTGTAATAGGATTTTTTTTCTAAATTACGTACAATAAATATTAATATCACTTACATAAGAAAATTTTCCAGCAAATTTCATTTAAAGCTTCATGCAAATAGTAAAATTCTTTACTTGAGTTATAAACGTAACAATAGCTTGTTGCATCAAACGCATAAAAAAAGCAAACAGAAAATAAGATATCAAAAAATAAATATTCTTTTTTTAAATTTACAAAAAGAACATGAAAGATAGAAAATAATATCATTAATTCAAATGTTCAAATTGCTGTCCGTTAGCGGCAAGGCGATATTTTATTCGACTGATTAATTGAATTTCTTCTTTAATTTTTGGCATCAGATCTTCTAGATTAACAGGCTTATTAAAATAAAAAAAATATCCACCGAATGTGAAATGTTAGTTGTATGAGAACCCCTCAACCAAATAGGTAACTAACTGAACTGCGGAGAAATTTGGATCATTTGCATCTGGGAAAATTGCAACTAATCTTGGAATTAATTCTAATTGAAGAATATTGAAATGCTGTTCACCGCCTATTGTTCCAATGAAGAAATATGGTCCAATAATTCTGTTGTCCATTATACCAACCCACACATTGATCTTTTGGGGATGCTGTGTACTTGCCTCAACTTTCCAATGGGGATTTTCAACCGCCCAATAACGGCAGTTTTGTCTATGGATGGTGGTTCCATTTAAAAACAATGTTGCTTCATCAGAGACTAGAATGCTTTTAATATTTTTCATGTTACACCAAGTGTAACTTTGTAGAGGTGATATGTTTTTTTTTTTTTAATCTTCTAGATGTATTTAAATTTGTAGCAATATTGTAGACGTTTGAATGCGAATTTTCCTTTACACTTAGGCCCATTACTACCATCTTTCACTTAAAGTTATCTTATAGATAAACCCATCTACTAGCCAATTAGAGCGCGTAAAATAGCCGTAACCATGGTAATAATCCCTTAGATAGCTTAACCAGAAGATGGTAGTAACGAGCCTTAACAGGACATCCAATTGACGGTCTTCATTTAAGGCCAATGGATGTTCGGTCTTAGGTTTATCTCGTACATGACCAAGTTCGCGAAATTTATTCTCAATTAGACTTATTATTAAAAGTGATATTGGGAGTACGATTTGGATGATTTTCGTTAAATAATGCACGAAGTTCGTTATTCGTTCGGACTGTATAAAATGGTTTCCGAAACCAGTCTTCATGGTCTTCATCGATTCTTTCAGTTTCAGTAAGCGTCAGTATTACTTTCTTACTTATTGAACAGTCAATAATTAAATAATAACCAATAATAGATAAACAATAAAATCAAATAACAACAAAAAATAACAATGGATAGCGATGAATAATAAATAACAATGAATAACAACAATTAGTACAGGAAACTCCACAATATCACTCAAAATAAGGTCATTAACGCGCAATAAATTGTTTCATATCGAATTTTGACACAGTGAAATTTTGAATCAAATTGATTATGGTTACGTACGGCTACTACCAGTTTTCAGTTTCTTGAAAATTTTCTTATGTAACCGATATTAATATTTATTGTACGTAATTAAAAAAAAATCCTTTTTTAAATGCCGATGCATATAATGAGGTGTTCCATTTGAAAAAAGCTTCGATGACGTTATAACTTGTTTAAAAATTACGGAAAAAATTTTGGATATACACCAAACAATTACAAAAAAAATAAATCTTTGGACCCACAACAGCGATTATTTCATAAATTGTTTATAATAATTTTATCGAATTTATCCGTTACTTTTGAAATGCACTACATATTGATGTCAACGCATCGAATTTTGAACTGTTCTGTATTTATGGTGGTATCTGATTTAATGATAGCCTTAAAAGGGCTTAAGAAGCTGCAGCATACACTACACAGGGTACTCACTTGATTTGAAATGTTGGTTAAAAAATGAAAGATATGCTGGATTTAAAATGTTTGCATACAATCATCTATTCTAGAAGATGGTAGCGCCTCGCCCGCAAGCGACTTCGCCGGAGTGAGAATAAAATCGTCTTATTGGAGCCTTTATAAACTCACTAAGATATACAAGGAACGATTTCACGCTAAATCGACGAGGTCGCTTTTTTTTTAAATGTTTCCATAAAATCGTCCATTTTGGAAGATTGAAGCGCCTCTTATTAAGCGCTTATTAAGAGATACAAGGAACGATTGGGCCTCAAATCGTCGAGGTCGCTTGCGAGCGAGACGCTGGATTTGAAATGTTTACATAAAATCGTCGGGAGTGAGAATAAAATCGTCTTGTAGGAAATTTTATATAATTACTAAGATATAGAAGAAAGCATTTCGCCTCAAATTGTCGAGGTCGCCTGTGGGCGAGAAAATCGTCCATTTAGAAGGATTGTAATGCCTCGCCCGCAAGCGACCTCGGCGGAGTGAGAATAAAATCATCTGATCGCAGACTCTATATACTTATTAAGATATACAACGAACGATTTCGCCTCAAATCGCCAAGGTTCTACCTTGCGGGCGAGGCGGTGGATTTGAAATGTGTACATAAAATCATCCATTTTGGAGGATTGTAGCGCCTCGCCCGCAAGCGACCTCGATGGAGTGAGAATAAAATCATCTTATAGGAGATTATATATTTACTAAGATATATAAGATACGATTTTACCTTAAATCGCCGAGGTCGCTTGCGGGCGAGGCACTGTATTTGAAATGTTTAGGTAAAATCATCCATTTTAGAAGATTGTAGTGCTTCGCCCGAAAGCGACCTCGGCGGAGTGAGAATAAAATCTTCTTATAGAAGACTTTATACATTTACTAAGATATACATGGAACGTTTTCACCTCAAATCGCCAAGGTTTCTTGCGTTCGAGGCGCTGAATTTGAAATGTTTATATAAAATCGTCCATTATAGAAGATTGTAGGGCATCGCCCGCAAGGGACCACTGCAGAGTGAGCATAAAATCGTCTTATAGAAGGCACTATATATTTACTAGGATATACAAGGAACGATTTCGCCTGAAATCTCCAAAGGCGCTTGCTGGTTAAGTGCTGTATTTGAAATATCAATAAAAAATTTCAATCCACCTGCCTAATTTAAAAATTGTAGGAGATATCATAATCCGAATCACGTCAATTTTTATATACGTTTAAAAATCGTTTATCACTTGTGCTGAGTTGCGTTGGGTTGGGTTCACTTTGGAGATGGGTTTAATCATTGACATTTTTCTGGTCGTTTAAGAGGTAAGTCTCATATCTCAAATGAACTCAGTTCATTTTCCGAAAAAGTTAAGAGTGATAAACGATATTTTATGCTTTTAATTATTAGAATTAACAAAAAAAAATTCGTCGAGTTTCGGCTCATGACGATATCTTTAAACGTTTTTAAATTAGACATGGAGCTGGGTTACATGGGACGAGCCCTATTTATGCTAGCATATAGGATGTTTCTGCAAGATATGATGAAAAATCGTTTAAGATTAGCTTTCAAAATGTACAAACCACGATATCTATCCTATACAGGATGTTCACAAAGGTTACTACATCTAACAGAAACAGTCCGTATATGCTAATAGTAGTTGCAGCTTCTTCTGAGTTTCTGGACTTTGTTTTACTATTGTATCGTATTATTTTAATGATTCCTCGATTACTATCATTTTTTTAGTTCTGCTTTCTTCATTGATAAGTTTTTTGATTTCAACTGATTCGACAAAATATATTTCAACCCTAACAATGTTGCAAAATTTCTCTTTTCTCATCTGTTGATCATGATTTTTCAAAAAGTATTTGAGATATTAAAACTTAAAAAATAAAATAAATAATTTATATCATAATAAATAATTTTTATCTATTGGCTCGTTAACACAGTACATAATTTAACCAGGAAAATCAATTCCTATTAATGTCAAAATCTGATTCCACAATGACATTAATTGCCTTCATTTAGCTTGGTAAGTATTCCAGGTTAACGCCTAGTAACCTTAACGTGCCGAATATTACATCATACATTGGAAGCACCCCATACCAATTAATTAATGCAGTGTAGCCGCGTGCACGTGCGTAACCAATTACTATTGCCAAAGTTATTAATGCACGAGCACGTATTAGTACCGCATCAATAGCTACTCTCAACGTCCTTAATGGTGACGCAACCATTAGTGGGGTTTACTTTGAGTACATAGTAGCCGTGTCCTTTGTGTTGAGGACATGTCCTGCGTATAACAGTCATAGCCAACGTATTAACATAATTCCTCTACATATATAGTGCATGTAATTTATGGGATACGCCCATTTTCCCTCAACGGTGCATGGCACGTAATTTAACCATCCCGCAGATAATATCCGAACGCGGGAAATTATTAATTAATCAAGCATACGCAGGTGTCAGGATTTTGCGGTTTAAAGCAAAAATTCAATTTCGAAAGTTGCGGTCTTCGCGGTTCGTTAATAATTCATTTCATTCACGAGTGCTATACATTGTATCCCTGCTCGGTGGTAATACTTTGACGTTCACCGCGTAGATTGCGGATATGCTCTTTCGCATTGTAAAAGACGAATGCCCACATCCATCCTGGCGCGCTTTACATCCCGTGGTTTTCGTCGAAATGAACACTGGGTCGAGCCAACCTGCAATTAATCTCGCCCGGTACGACCCCTGCATATGACTGCATTCAAGCCGCTAATGCTGCTGCGACATACAACACGAAGATGATGGATCGTACTTGGTCGACGAACTATAGCAAAGAAACAACAACGTTGTGGTCCATCATTAATTGCTGACTCAAAACCCCTCAACAAATTCTTATATTTACAGAAAATCCTCAAAATTTACATACCAAGGAAAAACTTGAAGTAATCCAATTTACTTTATGGATAATTAGACTTATCTTTTCAAAGCTTCCAACTTGAGTATAAGAACTATAGGGTCGGCACTTTCTATTGATTCCTTATTGGATTTTGAATGTCACTGACCGAAAGAAACGCAAAGAAAAAAGGAAATCGTACCGCGTTTCGCCTCAGGATTATTAGGAGATTAAGCAATTAAAAAAAAAGAAAAATCGAGAAACCAAATTGAAGTGGTTCGGTTTCCGTTTGATTCCATTCGGTCCTTTTTCCAGTTAGTCACCCGAAACGGCAAATCTTGATAATGAACCCGAGAGAAAGAGTACTTGGCGAGTTCGTAATTCTCCTCGGCGTGGATTTCGTCGGCAAATTGACACGACTCGTGTTTCTTCTATTCGCGTTTAAATTGAAAATTTCGCATTTTTTTTTGGCACGGTTCAATAATACGTTGGGTTCGATCAGAGCCGCATCGAACATGACTGACTATAAAGGGAACACCCGGTTATTAATAGCCATTCCAGCTCTCTCCCAGAGCCAATCATCTGTCCGTTCGATTTGCAACAATGACCGGATACGATTCGGATTATCTCCCGTATCTATGTTGATAGGTTATTGATTGATTGTTATAATATCTGCAACGAATACCATTTTCATTTGTGCAATAGAAAATTTTCATTTTCAATTGTACGGCGCAAATACGGTCGAGAATGTTTTAATTTCGGTACGCAATTATACGGTGCTGAAACAACATCAAAACCGCACCTTTTAATTTCGTTTTACTACACACGGTCTGCCGCTACGAAAAGGGAGTACATAAAATTATGCTTTCCACCTCGCTTCCAATTGTTAAATACACGGTTAACTAAAGCAATTATTTAACTCGCGAATGAGTTGAAAATTTAGAGTGGGTAAATTTTTATTCAAATATATTGACGGTAGATTAAAAAATAGTTACATTTAGTTTTTTGTATGCGTTGATAAAATTGATGATCAAAGGTTCAAATCACCTAATTAGCAAAAGATCTCGGTTACACTTTGGTCGAACATTCTCTAAGTTCTTAAACTATATTGATTAGCTTTGTGTAACATCTCGGTCGCAAATGACCACGGGTACAGTTACAATTTGAGTGAAGAATTTAGTTCAAGTTGTGATTATGTTTTGCCAATCTTGCCAATTAGTTTGTAAAGTACTCTATTTTAGAAACTTTTCGTTTGTAGAGGAATTCATTAAAAAATATGTATGTTTAAATTGAACTAAAGCTGGAACTTACACTAGTCTTAAAACTGGAATTATTCGGGTTTAGATGTCTTGAGAGATATACGGCCAAACCCGAATGTTTCGAGTTCTAGATCTAGAGTTGGATCTAATGATATAAAACTAGAACTAATACTAGACCTAGAAGTGGAAAGATATGATTGTGTAAAAGGTATGATTGTGATTATAAACAATCTAAACCCAAACCTTTCCCCTTCTAGGTCTAGTGTTAGTTCTAGTTTTACTTCGATTCAAATATACAGGATTGCCAAGTCAGTTCGGAAAATACTCTATTTCAGAAATTATTCATTGCAGAGGCCCTCGTTAGAAAAATATCTTCAGATGCACGACTAAACCTAACCCATTCCAACCCTATATAATGAATCAGAGCCGTCCTAAGATATTCGGCACACAGGGCTGGGTTGGACAAAATGCGTTCTTTTTAACCTGTAACTTTTTGCTGATTAAGCTTTTTGCCCGATATTGCTTTAAGGTTGTTAATTGTAGTTACAATTAGCGTCGAAAATCTATGTTAAGATTTGGGTTGGGTTGGATTACAATATGTGTTCTACCATATTAAGCTAAGATAGCTGGCTAAGTACAATTAAATGTAGCGTCAAAACTATGTTAAGCTGAGTTGTGTAAGATTTGGGTTCAGTTGGGTTGAGTTTGGTTATATTGTGTTGGACTGGGTTTTGTGAGGTGTGTTTTACTTTTCTTAGACATGGAGAACGTTCTTAATTCAGTTGCTTGGCACCAAATAATAAAAACGCTAAAAGAAGAAAATATTAGTCTGTAGTTAATAAGAATGGTCAAAAGTTACCTCTCCGACAAAAGCATAATACAAACGGAAATATGCAGAGTTACATGCGGAGTACCGCATTGGTCCATATTAGGCCTACTGCTATGGAACCTATTCTATGAAAAAGTCCTAAGAACATACTTCGAATTCGGTATCGAATTAATAGTATACGCGAACGACCTTGCTCTGGTCGTAAAAGTCAAAGATCCTTAACAATTACAGCATAACGCAACCTACGCTGTTCAACAGATAGTCAACAATACTCAATGAAATGGGACTGAAGACTGCAACCCAAAGAACGGAAATGGTTCTCCTGCAAGGCCGAAGAAAATTGAAAAAAATAAACTTACAAGTTAATGGAATAGAAGTAGAAACTTCAGACAAAGTAAGGTATCTGGTACGAAACAGATACCTTACAGTGTATGTAAGGTATCTGTTTTTTTTGTAGATACAAATGTAGAAGCAAATAAAGCGACGTACATGTGTAACTTTATCATGAGGCTCATGTCAAACATAGGAGGATCAAAGGGAAGGAAAATGAGGTTATTGTCAACAGCAGTACCTCATTGGTTCTGTAAAGTGAATAGGAAACTAGATATAGATATCACCATGGCTTACAGGACGGCATCCGCAGAAGTCATCTAGGTAATTGGGGAACTCCCACCAATGGACTTACTACTAACAGAAAAAACAGAACTATACATCAGTGGAAAACAGTCAAGACATGAGTGTAAACAGAGATTAATGGACTGCTAGATAAGAAAGATACGAAGGATAGACAATGACTTTAATTCATGAGATAGAACCCTGGATTACGAGAAGCTGGAGAGAGGCAGATCACTATCTGACCCAAGTACTGAATGGACTTCGGATTTTCAAGAACTTGTTACGTGTTGAAACCGTTCATGTGACAAAATTAGAAACTAAGACTCGATAGCTCACTCTAGGTAGATTTGGGTCGTGAAAGAACGATCCCAATTAAGGTGAGAATTAGCTATATAGATATTAACAGGGCGCCTCCATGCTCTACTTTTTCTGTAAAAATCATTGTAATAGCAAAAAAAGTACAGTTGAAAATTATGATAAATTTATACCAAGAGTTTGGAAATGCAATACCTTTCATAGAGAGAGCGAAAAAAAAATTAATTAATAAACCATTTCTGGTGATACGGTGGATGATTTTTTGAAGTGAAAAATTTTTTGAATTCATGTTATTCAATCTTTGTATTTGCCCTGATGAATAATTTAAATAAATTCGAAAAATAGGTAATGAAAAAAGGCAAACTTTTTTGAAATTCCCCAGCAATTTGGTCGCTTTCCCGAGAATTTCCCTTCGTGACTTTAACTAATAAAGTAGTAATGGTTATAGACATGGTAAAAGAATGTCTTACTTCTATTCTCGCAAAAAAAATAAAATAATCTTTGACTTCAATCAGGAACTCTATGATTCCACAATACCAATTAAAAAATGTTGCGAGACAAGATCACAAATAAAATAAAATAAAATAACCATAAACTAATACACATAACTACAATTATCCCTCTCTGATATTGAAATTAATTATGTAAATCATCGATTCATTTACATTAAATATTCTCAATGAGACAAAAAAAAAAGTTTGTAAACTATTTAGATAAAAGAATATTAACAATAATGAGGAAGATGTATAACTTATCTCATGGTGTTAAAAAAAATTCGTTGTTAGAATAAGTCATCTGTCCATAAGTAATTTCAATTCAATCAGAGGTTAGAAGTAGTCTCAAAGAATAGGTTATGATAGGTTATGGTATAATATCAGCTGGACGTGTCTCGAAGTACTACGTAAGACCTCTGCCTTAGGAAATTCAACCAGAAAATCCCACTCTGAAGATATTTATAAGACAATTTCCAAAGGAAACAGAAGTACTTCCTAAATCTCAAGATAACCCACTTCTTCTGCAATAAAGAAAAGCTACAGAATAAAACATACGAACATTAGATTGGTGTACGATATTAAAATGAAGATCCGAAATAAACTTAATCCGAAATACCCTTAGATCAGAAAATACCAGGTCGATCAATGATCGAATAACTAATCGACCCTAATGTATCCGCAAAAAAGTGATCCTCAAGTTGAATTTATCCAAAATTTTGGTTCAACTCACAACGTGGCCGAATTATAAGTGAAGCTTATAACAAAGTACCTATACGAAATAAGAAAGACATACACCGACGAATGTTGATTACATGGTAGAAACAGGGTAGCGCACTCTGTTTCATTGTAAAGAATTTAATTTAATAAATCCATGGTTATTGAGATAAATTCTTTAATTGGGTTGATAAATAAATAAAAGACCTCTTGCTCAGTTGTAATTAATTATAACTAGGCTTGGTGAAGAACTTAGTGAAGAATTTAGTTTTTGAAGACTGCAATGTGGAATGATATGGGGACAAACAATAACAAAATAAAACAATAATAATAACAATAATAAAGATAATATGATAAAATTTTGCTCGAACATGAGGATAAGTAGGCTGCGGTAAGCGACATAAATTTAGAACAAGAAGGGCAAGCTACATATTATAAAAGGTACAAAAAGTAATGCATTCTTTTAATTTTCTTCTTAATTTCTTCTTTGTTTGCTACGGATAAAATGACATCGGGAAGAAGAGATACCAAAAATCAAGATACGGTTATAAAGTATGTTGAAGAAGAGCAGAGGTGCAAAATAAGGGGGGAATCACTCCTCCTCATGTGAGTACAGAATTATTAACTGCTTTAACAACAGTAATGTGTGTTATTTAATGTTTTTTTGTTTCGCCGAAAATGATCAAGAAGAAGGGTGTAGGTAGGAAGTTGCGACCGTAAGAAGGAATAGCAGGGAGCCGAGAGAATGTCCCCTATTCTCCGTATGGAGGATCGATATGGAAATGAATCGAAGAGATCAATCAAAGGGATGGAAGAGATAAGAAACCAGGGAAGAAAGAAACACAGGTATCCAAAGCAACAGGATCTGAAGAAAAGAATGGATGGACGAAGAAAGGAAGGAAAAAGGATTGAATAAATGATTCCAAACGTTTTAATTTTCTTCTTAATTTTTTTTTGCCACAAAAAAAAATTAGTTCGGGAAGAAACGGCACCAGAAATCAAGACACGGTTATAAAATATGTCGAAGAAGAGAAGATGAGTAAAATGAGGGGGATCACTTCCTCTCATCTGGGTACGAATTGTACAAAATGTAATGTGTGTTATTTAATGTTTTTTGTTTCGCCGAAAATGAGTAAGAAGAAGGGAGTATGAAGGAAGTTCCGACCGCAAGAAGGAAGAGCAGGATGCCAAGAGAATAGGAGACACTGGACAGGAGGATGGATAGGGAAATTAATCGAAGAGATCAATCGAAGGGATATAATAGAGAAGAAAGAAAAATGGGTAGCTGAATCAACAGGAAGCGATGTAAGGTATCCTGAAGTAATGTCGTCTGATGGGTGGTTCCGGGAAGTGAGCGGGAATGCTTTTAGACGGCCGGGGTTCTACCCCAACCCGTCACTAGCTGATCATTTTAGAACCGTTTTGTCTGGGTCACAGATTTCCCTCTAGAATACCCTCTATAAAAATTAGGGTTGTGTTGGATTAGAAAATTTTGATTAAACTGCCTGTTTAACTTGCGAGCAATTCTTATCAAACAGGTACTAAACATACATTGCAATTACATCATTATAGTTACAATTAGCATCGAGAATCGGTGCTAAGCAAAGGATGCACGCGTTGTGTATGATTTGGATTGAGTTGATTACAAGATGTGAGTAACTTCGGCCTTATTAAGGTAACGTAAGGTGGATTCGTACATGTTCCATATGAACTTCAAATTGCAGAGATATCCGTACTGATTCTTTATTAAGCTAAGATAGCTTGCTACTTGCAGATAAAAGTAGTGTCAAATCTATGTTAAGTTGAGTTGTGTAAGACTTACGTTCTGTTGAGTTACAAGATTAGGAGCACTTCAGCCCGATTATGCTGAGATTGCACGCACTTGAGGCAGCTCTTATCATATTGGTATTAATCATACATTGCAGTTATTCAGCTATAAATAACCTTAACTAAGATTAAGAAAAAAATCAAAAACTGTACAATGTTAATCAAACAGTTTTCATTATGTGATTGAAGTATAGCAGCAGCTCGACTACAAGCATATTAGATTTATTTGAATGGAAATGTATGAAATATATTTTTTTGTCAAATATATGAAGCGTCATATGCTTCAACCGCGAGCAATGCTAAACTTACATCTTGATCTAATAATATCGACCTCGTTTGAGGCTGAGATTTTATATTTAATGCTAAAACTGGTTGACTTGCTAAGCTCCAAGTAATCTTAACTAAAGAATGAATAGTTCCATAATTTAGCTAGATAAGATAGTTTGCAGTCGGTCATTGTAAGTGATACAAAATCGATATAAAGTAGAGCAATATGCCTTTATCGCAATCAACTCTGGCTAAAGTTTGTATCGACAATGTTTGAATTTAGATCACTTAAGATTGCTCCATTGCGATCATCTATGGCTAAATTTTGGATGGACACTCTTTTTAGTTCAGATAACAGAGTTTAAAACGTCTTTCGTATCACGTCGATATTAAATTGATTCCAGTAAAAACGAAGAGAAATCCAATGAATTCATCCAGATCATAAAATGTCTATTCTTATGTGTTTCTGGACTATAATAAATCCTACATAACAAATAGCTCTATTTAATAAGAACTTGGTTTACCATCTACGTATACGTAGATGGTAAATATAAAGCCTGTAGGCTTTATATTTAAGTTGCCATACTTTCTAACCATATGTTATCCAATTTAAAAAGATATTACCTAAATCTCATAAAACTTGTACAGTATACAGTTTGAAATAGAGGTCATTTCAAATAGTTTTAAAAATGTAGTAGATTCTTGACACAATCTGCAGCGTGAATATTAACTTCTTAGTTGTTCAAAGTACAGATTCCTAAAACAGCTTAAAGACGTTAACGGCGACAGAAAAGTTTTCCTTTTGATGTGCGGAATAGATTAAAGTTTCTTTTGTTTCATGAAAATAATATGTTAATGAAAACTCTTTGTACTTAATAAAGATAACATAGAATTACCATTAATTTAGAACTTGCAACATATTATACATGCTACAAAACTCTTTAAAGCGTCAGTTGAGAAACCACTTCAGTATTTACTCGTAATTTCTCACAGCGTGCTGTATGCAGTATGCTCCAGGAAAAGCTCAGGTTTACCCTAACGTCATTAGCGGGTTTCGCGATCCTCCGTACGTGGAGCATCGCGTCGCCGCCGGGAAGTTTTGATTGAGTTCGCCGAACTCCCACTTAAGTTCCATATGCAACAGACGTTTCGGAGTCGGGAATTGGCCGTTCGGGCATCTCTCGGCGCGCAATCCGGTTAAATACAGCCTCGTCTGTTTGGTGAATATACGCAGTACGTAGGACGAAAGGAGAGCGAACCGGAATGATGAACCCACATCGCCTATCGTCCATCTCTCGCCGCTCGACCGAATTTCGCACGTACAGGCAACCGTAATTTTCGCGATAAAACTCGCCGAGTACTCGTAAAATCTAATGCGTCAAGTTTTAAGCGGCTACGTAATTATTTTTGATGCCGGGAGCGTTTTATGAACGAACACGGTTACCATTTAAACCGACAACTATCAACGTTTTCGTATCCACCGGATTCTAATCATTCCTCTTCTTTGTTGTTCCTTCTACTTTGGACGTTCAGTTTAAGTTTAAGCAAAATTAACTTTGGAATTGGAATGACGCCGAAAAAAAAACAAAGAGTTTTAGCGTAAGAAGCTTTCGTAACGGATGGAATAGCTACGGTTCTGTTTGCTCAGAGCCAAACGCAATTACGAAGCATTAAAACAATTCACAGGCAAATTAAATTCCACCTGAACTACTTCTTCGTTCTGTGTTCACCCCCAGGACGTCTTTAGTTTGTGATTGCTTTGAAAAACGGCAAATCTTTTTGTTATAAACAGTCGGGACCTTACTGGTTAACGACTCGCCCAAGGATATATATTTCTTCTTATTAAATCATATTCATAAAATACGTTTATAATTCTCTATAATATAATCGATATAAGCAGACCCTTCTCCTACACTATCTCTCCCATCTCATCCTCTCGCACCAATCTCCTCCTTCATCCATCTTTTGCTGCATCTCTCTCCCAGAATCTGCTTCCGATTCACCGTCTCTTCCATTAACTCGCTGCATCCCTTTAACTTTTCGACCTCATTTCTACATAGCCTACACTACCTTTCGACCTCATTTACCCAATGCTTGTTTTCCCTTTCCACTTTGGAATCTGGCTATTATGCTATTGCTATAGTATCCTTCCCTCTCCTTTCCTATGTATTAACCTCCTCTCCTTAATCTCCCTTTCTTCTATTCAGTGCCATCCTAAAATATTTGGCATCTCAGGGCAGTGTTCGACGAATGAAATAAATGTCTTTTCACGCCCCTTTTCATACAAAATTTAAAAAAAGATTCTAGTGGAAAAAAAATTTTTTAAAACATTTTCTTTTCTTCTTTTTTTTTAAACATTTTTTTAAATCTTAAACTCACTACATGTTTTTAATTGTTTTAAATTGTTTTTTTTTATTTTAAACTATTTTTGTGTAGTATTTTAAAGATTGCGTTTTAAACAAATAAAACTTGTTTAAAAGATTTGTTTTAAACTAGCAATCGAACACATGTTTATACTAAAAACCATTATTGTTCGGGGAATCCCATTATAAAACTAAACATTACTTTCATTACTAAAACTATTAAAATTGTTTAAAGATGAACTGATTAATGGTGATTTTAATGAAATATAATACAAAGTTCTAAACCGTTTAGAAATAGCGTTAACTACCGATCATTACATACAATTAGTCATTATACGAGATCATCAATTTTGAGGAGCAAATTTCAATCAGGGGCAATTAAATAGTGTAACTGCTTCCAAAAGACTTGATATTGCTTCTTGTAGACTTGATACTGGTTTTAAAAGACTTGATGCTACCTCTGCAACAGTTGAACTGCTTCCAAAAGACTTAATACTACCCCTAGAAGACGAAATACATCAAGAAGACTTGATACTGCATTTAGAAGAATTAATGTTGCTCCCAGAAGACTTGAAATGCTTTTAGAAGACTTGATAACGCTTATAGAAGACAGAGAATGCTTCTGGAAGGCTTGATTCTGCCCTGAAAGAGTTGATACTACTTCTACAATACATGATTTAGATTCCAGAAGACTTGTAATGGTTGCAGAAGACTTGAACTGCTTCCAAAAGATTTGATACTGCTTTTGGCAGGCTTAATACTGCTTCCAAAAGACTTGATACTACGCTTGGAAGACTTGAAACGCTTCCAGAATACATGATACTGTATCCATAAGACTTAATGTTGCTCCCAGAAAACTTGAAATGCTTTTAAAAGACTTGATGACGCTTATAGAAGACTTGAAATGCTTTTGGAAGGCTTGATACTGTCCCTGGAAGACTTGATACTATTTCTACAATACTTGATTTTGCTTCCAGAAGGCTTGAACTGCTTCCAGAAGACTTAATACTGCCCTTGGATGACTTGAAGCGTTTCCAGAATACACGATACTGCATCTAGAAGACTTAATGTTGCTCCCAAAACTTGAAATGCTTCTAAAAGACTTGATGACGCTTATAGAAGACTTGAAATGCTTTTGGAAGGCTTGATACTGTCCCTGGAAGACTTGATACTATTTCTACAATACTTGATTGTGCTTCCAGAAGGCTTAAACTGCTTCCAGAAGACTTAATACTTCCCTTGGAAGACTTGAAGCGTTTCTAGAATAGATGATACTGCATCTAGAAGACTTAATGTTGCTCCCAGAAAACTTGAAATGCTTTTAAAAGACTTGATAAAGCTTATAGAAGACTTGAAATGCTTTTGGAAGGCTTGATACTGTCCCTGGAAGACTTGATACTATTTCTACAATACTTGATTTTGCTTCCAGAAGGCTTGAACTGCTTCCAGAAGACTTAATACTGCCCTTGGAAGACTTGAAGCGTTTCCAGAATACATGATACTGCATCTAGAAGACTTAATGTTGCTCCCAGAAAACTTGAAATGCTTTTATAAGACTTGATACTGCCCCTGGAAAACTTGATCTTGTTTAAAACACTTTATTACTTTCAGAAGACATGAAATGCTTCCTGAAGACTTGCAATGGTTCCAGAAGACTTGAAATGCTTCTAAAAGACTTCATACAGCGTCCAAAAGACTTAACAGTACCTCTAGAAGACAGAATGCTTCTAGAAGACTTGTGACTGCATTTAGAAGATTTAATGTAGATCCCAGAAAATTTGACATGCTTTTAGAAGACTTGATGACGCTTATAGAAGACGTGAAATGCTTCCTGAAGACTTGCAATGGTTTCAGAAGACTTGAAGTGCTTCTAAACGACTTGATACTGCTCCTGGAAGACTTGACACTACTTCTAGAACACTTAATATTGCTTTCAGAAGACTTCCAATCGTTCTAGAAGACTTGAACTGCTTTTACAGGACGTGATACTGCTCCTGGATGAGTTGAACTGCTTCCAAAAAACTTGATACTGCCCTTAGAAGACTTGAAATGCATTCCGAAGACTTGATACTATCCCTGGAATATTTGATTCTGTTTCTAGAATACTTGATATTACTTTCAGAAAACTTCAAATGTTTCCAAAAGATTTGCAATGGTTCAAGAAGACTTGAACTGCTTCCAAAAGTCTTAATACTACCTCTGGGAGAGTTGATACTGCTTCCAAAAGACTTGATGCTGCCCTAGAAGACGAAATGTTTCTAGAAGGCTTGATGGTGCATCTAGAAGACTTGATGACGCTTCCAGAAGACTTGAAATGCTTATAAACGGCTTGATACTGCCCCTACAGGACTTAATACTGCTTGTAGTAGACATGGTATTGCTTCCAAATTACTTGAAATGCTTCAACAATATTTGTAATGCCTCAGAAGATTTGATATTGCTTCTATAAGCCTTGAAACGCTTCCAGAAGAATTGAGACTACTTTTAAAACTGCTGGCAAAAAATATTTTGATCACAATAAACTAATATAAACTGATAAAATAAACTGATAAACTAATTAAGTTTGCTTCGAAAATGTTAAATACTATTGGACAAAATGCAAAATCTTGATTTAAGAAATTCAAAAACTGCTTATTAAATACTAAATATTACTGGCAGAAGACATTTTTATTGCAAAGACTAGTAACTGTTAATAACATTTGATTTTGCTTCTTAGATACCATATATACTGTAGGTAAAATACAAACTTCATATCAGAAATTGTCAATTACATACTAGATACTACTCCATTGCAAACGAACCACTGCAGCCAAACCGGCGCTTACATTTAGGAGTCATACCGACTGTCGTAAATTTTGTTGCAAACAGTCCACTTTTTTTTTACGATGTACCTACATGTTTTCAAAATAGTTAAAAGATAATGTCTAATACTTAGTCTGGTGGAAGGTTTTTAGCTCTATGGATGCTATTACATTGAAATTAGTTCAACAGCTACATACGATGCGTAGCTTCACGACAATACTGAGAATATTGAGCAACATTTTCTTTCCAAGACTTAATAGAATCCACATTAAAATAGATTAGGAAATGATGAAGCAGCAAAAGTAGTTTGAGAGTTAAATGGAGTAAATAGTGCATCAAACGGCAACGAGTAACGATTTTTGAGTTTGGCCTAAGTTGTTAACCACATATTAAGTTTTAGTTTTAATATAGGTTTGGCAATAAACATACATAAAGGAAAATAAAACATGCTAATTTTTCAACAAAACTATTCTTTTAAACAACATCCCATGTTTTAAAACTGTTTAAAAACAAATTTGGTTTAAAACATATCATACCGTTTTAAACAGTTTGTTTAAAACATAACAACACTTCGCAAGATCAGGGTTGTACGGCTAAACCCGAATGTTGCTAGTTCTAGATTTAAAGTTAGATGAAATGATGTAAAACTAGAACTAACACTACACCTAGTACCAAAATCTTTCGGATTTAGCCGTCTTAAGATATGGCGACTAAACCCGAATGTTTCTATGTTGTGAATCCATGTTGCAAGTTATGTAAATGTAAAAACAATGAATATAATGCAACTTCTTACTTGCTTATAAATTATATTTATTCGCAACGTTATTTAAATTATGTAGATTTAAATTTTACTGACGGGGTGTTTTTTTAGTCGTTTGATTGTATTATTTCTTAATTATAAATAATTATTTTATTTCTGTTATGTTTAATGTAGACTCGGCTGAAGATGGTGTATATACACCGAAATTAGTCCCGAAAAATATAATTTATAAACAAGTAAGAAGTTGCATTATATTCATTGTTTTTACGAATGTTTTTAGTTCTAGATCTAGAGTTGGTTCTATTGATATAAAGCTACAACTAATACTAGACTTAGAAGTAGAAAGATTCGGGTTTAGTAAATTTTTCACTTCTGGGTCTAGTTTTACTTCAATTCAACTATATAGCGTTGCCAAATTCTTTTGTAAAGTACCCTATTTCAGAAACTATTTATTGTAGAGGCCTTTGTTAAAAAAATGGTTTTAGGTGCACGGTTGAACCCAACCTTACCCAAGTCTCTATATAAAAATTTCAATTGGGTACATTATGATGGGGACACCATATATTTCATTGCAAAAACAGACACCCCCAGGAGTTGGCGCAGCAGGGCTGCAGCTTTATTGGAACTTAGGTTTAAGACCGCGCTGTTTCTATCTTTTCCTTGTATCTTACCGCTCTTTTCCCAATTTCCACCCTTACCCCATCCTTTTTTATCTTAACTTTCTCCCTCACTATATACTTCAGGGTGTCCCTCACTACCGCTAATACTCATCTTCAGTCCCTTATTTGTGTGTCCTCCAACAATTCTTGTTCTTATGTCTTTTTGTTTATGTATGGCAACACTTTTTGTAAAAAAAATAATAATGGTGGAGGAGCTGAATAGGCGATAATTGAAATCATTTCATAAAGGGGCAATTTAAGCTTTAAAACATTATAATTTACATTATGCTCTCTCATGTGAATCCAATTTAATTCTGAAATTAGCATCCTGCATTAACGCATTCGTTCATTTAGTGCAGCATTAGCGAGGTTGTCAATAAATATGCACCCCCATGTACCCAGTTCCGAAACTGAACAGCTAATATACGAGAAAGGAAAGCGGTAAAACGATATTTCGAGGAAACCCTTCGTTACACCTGAACGCCGCCGTGGCAACCCTCTTTGTCCGCGATCACCGTTCGTTCCACAAGCGTATACTTCGCTGGCAGTTACGCTCGACGGTAACCACTAAATCAACTTGCGGTTGCATAAATCGATTATATATTATCTAGATAAACGTGCAGTGTGCATCGTATCTCATGCGAGAAGACCAAGTGAACATTCTAAAATGGAGATGAGCTGTCTCTCAGACCGCGAACGATTGCAAGAAATTTCCCGAATTTATTCGTACTTTAAAATAAAAGCTTCCCCGCGTAACTTCGCAACTTGCCGCCGACCGATATAAATCAATGCATTACAGCGGGGGTCCACGAAACTTCCTGAGAACTGTATTTGCAGCCGAGAAGGCTATTAGCATATCCAAACTTGCGTGTTTCCGTTTTCGGCTTGTCCGATTTGTTTGCAGGAAAGTTTTCCTATCTTTACGCGAACTATCCTGATGAAAGCGGACGCGCAGCGACCTCGAACTTAAACGGCGAACAAAAATCTTTTACGTGGCCACAAAGTTTCGCCGCGACGTACCTTGCTGGAAATATAATTTCATTGCGAGCGCGCGCACGTTTCTTGAAACTTTACACGGAACACTTGAGAAACGTAACTTACTGAGATTTAATACATCTTGTTGGCTACATTTCATCCCCAGAAACTACCTAAGTTTACCAATTTGCGTGCAAAATTTACGATTAATAAGTTTGTTGAGTTACGTGCACTTGAATGAAAGCTATTAGTTCAATGTACATATATTAACAATAAATTTCATAGATATCTAAATAACTAATTTTAAGCCATTGCATATTATCCAGTTGTCTTTTTCTATCTTACACATATACAGTGGAATTTCAGAAAATTTTATATATTTCTATATTTTTATATTTCTTCTTGTTCAACTGAGGTTTTATAAGTTTTTATCAATTGTAACAAACACAAATACTCAGTACAATTCTCAATTTATTAAAAATCAAAAATGTGATAAAAATTTTCCAACGTTTCGAGCTTATAAATAGCTCATTATCAAGGAATCAATTTCTGAGCGTAAATTTACTTAAATATCTGTTTTACATACTAAACCGTATTGGTTGCCATTTTACTATAGAAAATTTTATCTAATTAAGGATTTTCTCAATATAAATAGAACATCTTGGAGTTTGTCTAGCGATATTATAAATATAGTATGCAATTTAGTAAAGATATTAGGCAAAGAATTGCAAGTTAGGGTTTTTAATCAGTATTGTAATTGCCAATTTCTCACACTTCGTTGTTAGTTAACATAATTTAAAACTTTTCCCAGCATAGAGTTTGGTCGGTGTAGATCCAAACAATATTTTGCAATTTAATATCTGGAGTGATGTGATGGAGTGGAGTGATGAGACAAAAACTTGCAGTTTGTATTTGACCAGCATTGATTTTGCCATTTTTTATACTTAGTGTTTGAAAAACAGTTCCTAATTTAGAGTTTAGTCAGTATAGTTACGGACAATTTGTAGCAATTGGGCATTTGGAAAGTATATTTGAGACATTTTCTAACATTTTGGATAATTGCCAGTATGATTTCCGGAAAAAAATTGCATCAGCTTTTCACCAGCATTATTTTCATCAATTTCTCACACTTAGTGCTTGACTTTTGACGTTCCAAACACAGTTAGGATTTGGCAAGTGAACTTCAAGGCGTTTTCTAAAATTTTAGATTATTGCGAGTAAGATTTCATGTAAAAATTAGCAATTTAGGGTTTGACCATCTTTATTTTTGCCAATTTTGTACACTTACTGTTGGACTTTTTCCTAACTAAGAGTTAAGTCAATCCTCAATCCTGCAAGAATTTGGTAAGAATGCTTCTAGACATTTCCTAACAATTTTGATTATAAATTACGTTAAATGCTGGAAATTCCATTAGACCAAGCTATCGATAATGTATTTTTGTCTTCTTCAGGGTACGCTACAAATGAGAGATCAATTACAAATTTATGCCTAAGAACATTCTAAACTTACATTTAGATGTTATGTACATAAATATATAAACATTTATATAGTTTCTTGCATTCCTGACGACATTAAAAAGGGAAAGTTGCGATGGATTGATCGATAACACTAAGAACAAGAAAACAACGAGGTCGAATAACGAGCTCTCGAACGCCAATAAAAGGCGCGAAAAGATTAAAGGCAACTGTCTCTGTGGAAAACTTGATGGAGCAAAACTCACGAGGTGTGAAATATCAAGGAAGAAGAAGAGGGTGTCAACAAGGAAACCAATACTTACAAAAGAACCTATACAATAACCCTAAATAATAAATATTTAAATTCATTCACATTTTTTGAAGCACTATAATCTGTAACACATGTCAGAAAGCCGACAGAAATATAACAGCTGATTCTAGGGAATACATGAAATGTATATAATATATAAAGAAAATTAAAGGGACCAGACAAGTGACCGAAACAAACCCAATGTAAAATTTTTGAACAAGGCTGTTGGACTGGGTTAACCACCAATAAGATGTATATGTGGAATCAACCAAGACGAGGGACATGAATCAAAACATTATAGAGAATAAAAATAAATCATAGGGTAAGACTTACAGTAAGGTTTTTTTGCCAGTTCGATCAGGTGGTAGTCGATTTCACTTAGGCCCTGGGTATCATTTCTGAAGTTGGAGAGATTTTTGAGATCATTGGAGAGAGGTGAGATGTAATATATCTCAACAAAAACAATTTCCTACAATACTGTTTTTCATCCATAGAATTTTTTGGATGGAAAAAAAATTGTCAAAGTTGAAACGGTGGTTGGTAGACACGTGATGTTCAGACAAAGCTGTCCCACCAGATTTGAGAGTGGCACAGTTCCTGAAATGTTGCAACAATCGGGATTTGAAATATTGTGATGCAATACCGACATAACAACGATCACACCCCTTACAATCAATCTTGTAGACAAGATTGTTGGACTGAAGGAGGAGAGGAGATAGGGTTCTTCGACATAGGAAACAATCTTTTTAGAACTCCGCAAGTATATTTTGCAAATTTAAGGGGGCAATCATGGAAGATATTGATGAGATTGTCAGTTAAACCAAGAATGAAAGAAACCTTCACAAATGACGAAGGTGCCTCTGGAAGATCGCTATCTGGGAGATGTGTAATGGACCAATCAAGTTGGGACGGTATCGAGGTGACAGGACGGTTGAGAGCATCATGGCTATAGAGTATTTTGTTGATTAAGAAACGAGGGAAACCATTGTTATAGAAAACATCAACGAGCAACTTGAGGTTACGGTTCTTCAAAAAAGGAATACTACAATCAATTTTAGTTTCAGTGGTAAACTGGATGTGTGGGTTGGCTAAATTAAATTCCCTTGGTGAGCGTATAATGTACGCAACGGAAATTTTGATAGACAACTATGCAGAATCCAGTCCATAACTATGATGGCCGGAATAGGGCTAGGTGCCTATGGTAGTACCGAATTTCTGTTTGTAAAAAATCTCCTTCAAGGAGAAAACAGTTAGTTAGACAAGAGCGCGACGATCTGTAATGGGATGTTGGTGAAGAGTGAAACCACAGCTAATGAAATTAAGACAAATAAATTTGGGCTATTTTTTCATTTCTAACACTTAGTGTTTGGCTGGTGATGTTCCAAACAATATCATGCAATTTAGGATTTGGAAAGTGTTCTTCTAAGCGTTTTCTAAAAATTTGGATTACTACCAGAACGATTTCATGCAAAATCTAGCAATTTACAGTTTGCCAATCATTCTTTTTGCCAACAGTTTACACTTACTATTTGACCAGTATAATTCCAGAAACTTTTTCCCACCTCACAGTTAGGTCAGTGTAGTTTCAGATAACATCTTGCAATTTAGAATATGTATTCTGGTCTATGAAAAGAGGGCTTATGTTCGAAAATAAGTGTTCGTGAAAATAACTAACAATTATAAACAAATCGTTTCGTCAGTTTCTAGTTAGTCATTCTTTTTTTCTGTATTGATCAGTATTGAAGGACATCAAAGTATTGTTTCAGATCAGAATGTTAACGTAATTAACACTATAAATAACATGGGAGCAGTAAGTTTGTGAATGTTATCATGTTGGCCATTTCTTACTAACAATTGTGCAAGTGAAAAATGGTTCTGAAATTAAACGAGGACAATAGTTGAATAAAGCATCCCCACAAAGCTCGAAATCAAGTAGCTGATTATCAAAATTTGTGCTGGAAATACTGATAACTCAAACGGTTCGTGAGCTTAAACCACACTGAGTGGTGATAACAGGGTTTTCCTGATTTGGGTCCCAAGTCACTTTGGAGTTGCTGCCAATGAAACGGCAGCTGAGTTAGTATGAAAGAGCAGCGCTAATACTTTTGTGGAGCCAGAAACAGCAGTTTGTGAAACATTTGTGATGATCAAAAAGGGGAATTGGACGGTGTGAAGGGAAAGACTTCGCCTTTTTCGTCGAGGACTTAAAAAAACTATTTAAATTTCTCTTTACTTATCGCACAAAGTTCGCACCCGATTGCTAGATCTTAGCCTTTTTCAGCATTTTTAAGGCTAAGCACGCTCTCAGTAACATCGATATATATGAAAATTTATTGCAATAAGTGGCACAATTGTTACCAGGTAGTTATAATAAAGCTGTATCATAACGATATCTAGTTATTTTGGTTAGTGTTGGATCATACGATTGCCGTATGCTGCAGCCAACTGATTTATCTTTAGTGCATCAATGGTATAACTAATACAATTTTCTTAGTTTCATAGACGTTGGCTTTTGACAATAAGCATAGGTGCTAGGTACTTAAACAGTTAAATTGGGAAAAGGCACAAACTATGAATGACAGTTCTAAAAAAAGAGTGGAAAAACGCCCATGTATCTGGAGCCTATGGTTCGTTTGCAATGGAAATGTCTTCTGGCGGCAATGTTTGAACTTCTAATATAAACATTTTTTATGCACAGTATTTTTCACAGTATTTTATTCAGTTTGAAAGCAAAATCAAATCTTATTGAGATTCTTGCCTCTTGCAATAATGTCCATTCTATCAGCAATGTTGAGTCTTTAATTAACAATTCGTGGACTACTTACGTCAAAATTTTGCATTTTTTCCAATAAACAACATTTTCTGCCAGCAGTTTTACAAGCAGTATCAAGTCTTTTGGAATAATTTTAAGTTTTTTAGAAGCAATATTAAGTCTTTTGAAACAATTTTAAGTCTTCTATCGAAGATTTTCTATAGAAGCAGTATCAAGGCGTCCGAAAACATATCAAGTCTTTCAGAGGCAATTTCAAGTTTTCTAGAAGTATTTCCAGTTTTCCAGACGTAGAATTAAGTCTTCTGAATCATTGCAATTTTTCTGGAAAAATTTCAAGTCTTTTGGAAGTAATATCAAAACTTCTATAAGCAGTACAAAGTCTTTCAGGGGCAATGTCAAATCTTTTGGCAGCCCTCTGAAAGCAGTATCAAGTCTTCCTTATGTAATAATATCAAGTCTGTTGGTAGTAGTATCATTTATCTGGAAGTAGTTCAAGTCTTTTGGAAGCAAATCAAATTTAATGGTAGCAGCATCAAGTTTTCTAGTAGCATTTGTGTGTATTGGTGCTCCTATTAATTTTTTTTACGAGAGCACCCATGAGAGCATCCAATGCCTATGTGCAGCTTAGTTTACAAAATAAACAAAATGGTATTTGGTATTGAAGAAATTAAAGTTGAATTTTAGTAATGTTCTCAATTCAAGAACCGATCAAGTTAAGTAAAAAAGTTTCCAGAAAGAAGACTATAAAGAAAATTACGAAAACAGCTTGATATTCTCACACGTATCTTTTTGGGGTCGGAGTACGTTTTTAGAAGTGTATTTTGTACCTCAACGTGTAACAAATCAAATAAGTTTGGTTTGGTTTATGCTTATACGTATTCTTCTTCCTGTTAAATTTTTAGGGAACTGTTAAATATGCTAAATATTTCCTAACCATTTGGACTATTTCCAGTACAATTTTAGTTTACCTAGCGTAGGTTTCTCTATTTTTTGCACTTACAATTAGTACATGACTATTTAATTTAATTCCATAAACGTTTTCTCGACTTAGGGTTAAGTCGGTGTTGTTTCAGATAATTTTTTGCAATTTAGAATTTGACAAGTGTGCTTCCTATCAATGTCCAACCATTTCATTAAAGTTTAGTCATCACCTTATTTAGATAAAAGGCAGATCTTTTGCAAATCACCATACTGTGAGTAATACATACTCTTCTACCCAAGATATGATGTTATTTCGCCAGTAGTTGCTAATGACTGTTATGATAATGTATGACAGATTCAGATATCCTTTCAAAATATCTAATCGTCAGCCAACAGAAGCTAGTCCATCATTAATACTACCTCGTAAAAAGTACTTGCTCTTCTGCAAGCTGTAATTAGTCTTCTATAGTTAAAATGTTAGATTTTCTGCTTATCATGATGATCAATGTTTGTTAAGCAAAAAGAAAAATAAGTTTATGATTGGAAAATTACGAAAAAGACAGTTTGGTTGAGAAAGTTATTTTTCAGCGTAAACATTAACGGGAATTGGTTAAAATAGTAAAATAACAAAAAATAGGTTTCGTTACAATAGTTAGATGGAAAAATTCGATCTTCGTGAAACAATTTACAAAGTGAAACCGTGTCGAACCACGTTTCCCTGAAAATAGTACACAGGAAAATAAATTGAAGTGCCCCGGTGATTTTTTTTAATCGTCAGCGTATTCCGTGAACGAGCTTTTGTGTTTGGGATCAATTTTGCTATATTTGTCGTTCACCGTTTGTTCGTTTGTAAATATAAATTTCTGCAATAATTGGATTCGTAATTAAATCAAACAAGTGTTTTGTAATTGAACCCGTAAACACATCGGCTCTATTGCGAATTGTTCGAGGAAATTATAAAAAAAGTTATTTACTTTTTATTTTTAAATTTTATGCTATAGAAATTCAGAATCGATATCTACGAAAATAAGCCTGAGAAAATCCTGGAATTTAACCGATTCCAACTATGACTACATAATCGAATTACAATTACTGAATCGTAGTTGAGTTTTTCGCATTCAATTAGAGGACGCCGACGGTTCGTAATTTCCTAAGTTGGATTTAGTGGAGGGGTCGAGGGGGGTGAGCGGTTGACAGTTGAGGACAATTCGCTGCGCAGACGGTGTGCGGTCTACTTCGATCGGGGGTAGAACAGAACAGTGGTCTTTAGGTAGTAGTTCTCTTTCACGGCAAATTAACCGCTTCCCCGACGTCGAAACTATATCCAACACTCCGTCTGCGGTTGTCTCTGCATTTATATGGAATCCAAGGCACTGAAGACAACCGCGACCCCCTATTTCTCACCCTACACGTAATTGCCCATCGACCCTTTGCAAAACGAAACTGCGATTACTTAGCATCGAGAGAATCAAAATTACATTTTTCGCATTCACAATATAAATCGTACGAATATAAGCGTATAATCGCAAAGCAACACGACGTCTGACAGCTACAAAACTCGGTCAGCAGTTCCAGAAAACGCGATCTCATTACGACGTTGCGTAATAATGATATTCAGCTAAAAGCGAGATCGCCAACAAAAAAGGACAGACAGAAAGAAACGATTGTTTTTGTAAAGTGAAGGTACAACGCCTACCAGAATAGGAAAAATAAATCTTTCCCTCTAAAATAGTCAGTCGATAGATTCGAGATAAAATGCGAAATCCCCAAATAAAACTACTCATTTATTCAAAATTTTCAAACGTAATAAACAAAAAAATAATAAAAAAACATGGTTTTATCTAACGTTATTTGAATGGTCGCTATGACGAATGTAAAGGATTAAACATGTAATGTTTTCTGTTATCTCGTTCGATTCTAAACGAGCCTCGTCGCTCAACGTCCAGTTGTTACGAAATCGTCGATAAATCTGATGGTAAAGAACCGGCTTCGAAGCGAGTATATCTCAACCCGAAGGGGTCACCAAATTCACCGCCGACAATCGAATTATCGTTTAAGGTCGTTTGCGCTTCGATCGGCGAGGTGACGATGTAATTTCTCGTTACGCCACCAGTACCAGCCAATGACCCAGATCTGCTTTCGGCGACCGATCCCCGCATGCAAGCACATAATAAACGAATGGGTGTGGTCCAAACACGGCAAAAACTTCAAAATGCCACTTGATCGTCCGGTTAATATGCAATGCAATCACCATTGATACTTTTATGTCCAAAACGTCCAAACGAAAAACAAGAATGAAAACCAGATTTCTCCCTCTGCAAGAGTTTTTTGTATAAATACTTGAGAGATTGTCGAAGATATCACACTTCTTAAGATACGCTTCTTTCAGTAACAACACAAAAAAGACATCACCAAAATGTTCAAAGTAAGTGTTTAATTTTTTTTATTGATTGATTTTGATGTATGTTTTCGTTTTTTAAGGCTTTAGTATTCCTTACCGCATTGGCTGCAGTCCAAGCTGGAGGATTATTAGAACCGGCTGTTTATTCGCCACCACTCGCATACTCAAGTTACGCCACACCGGCTGTAGCTAAAGTAGCTACTTATGCTGCACCAGCACCACTTACATATGCAGCTCACGCTCCAGTTGCTTACTCGGCACCAGTTGTTGCTAAAGCAGTCGCTCCAGCAGTTTCTTACTCATCTACAAGAACTTACACCAATCATGGATCTCCAGTTTATGCTAAATCTTATGCTACTCCATTAGCATACAGTGCTTATAGTACTCCTTATGCCCACGCTCCAGTTGCTCCAGTTGCATACAGTGCCCCCATCGCTCACGCTCCAGTAGCATACAGCGCACCCATCTCCCATGCTCCAGTAGCTTACAGCGCACCAATCTCTCATGCCCCAGTAGCTTATAGTTCTCCAATCGCTCATGCACCGGTTGCTTACAGTGCACCAATTGCCCACGCTCCAGTTGCATACAGTGCTCCTCTTGCTCATGCGCCAGTTGCTCCAGTAGCTTACAGCGCTCCTATTGCCCATGCTCCTCTTGCCTATTCATCTCCAGTTGTAGCTAAGACTTACGCAGCTGCCCCCGCATACGGTTATGCTGGAGGATATCATTTGTAAAAATTTGAACTATATTTACTGTATTTATTTATTTATTAAGATAATAAATAATAGAGATTGAATTATATTTGATGTATTATATTTGATATCTCCCTCTGAAAACCTTTTTTGTTATATCCCGAAGATATCACGCTGCGGTTGCTTACTCAGCACAACTTATATCTAAAGTAATCGCTTTACTTACACTAATCATGGATCTACAGTTTATGATAAATCTTATATTACTTAATTGGCATACAATGCTTGTAATACACATTATGTACATGTTCCAGTTATTCTTGGTGCATACAGTGCAAAAATTTCTCTTGCTCCAGTAACGTGTAGTGCATCAATTGGCTACGCTTCCATTGCATACAGTGCTCTTCTTGCTCATATACGAGCTGCTCCTGAGATAGCTTATAGCACTCCTTTTGCCTATATTCCACTTGTCTGTTCATTTCCAGTTTAATAAAACTTAAATGTTACAACTTTAAGATGATCGTTCTGAATCTTCTCTTTGTTGTATGCAATAAAGACGTTTTAAAAATTAACGAAACGTTATATAACACTTACTCTGACTTACTCGACAAGTGAGACCGAGCTATAATCTATATATTATATAATTTTGCATATAAGTACATCCAAATTGTGTTCAATTGGGACCAGACAGTAAGGAAAACAATGACATAAAAGAAAAATGTTTTATACATTGTAGACATTGAAAACGGCAGTCTTACATAGTAAGCTTTAATTGTTTTAATGACTCCCTAGTCCATTGGTTGAAGGACAGTGTTTGTATTAAAACCATCAGACGTTGGTCGAAATTCTACCCCCTAAAACTGGAGTACGGATTTCTATGGGATTGCATATTTTGCATATAACTTAATATTTAGCATTTTTACCGCATATAGATTTAGTTGTACATATACGTCGGTGTAAGCATATAAGCACATGTTTCCACATTTATTCGTCCATATTCCAGTCAGTGCCTGTTCGGTACATCGAAAATTAGTTCATAATCTAAATACCAAAAAAAAGTTAAGCTAGAAATCCCACCTTTACAGATCCCGATGACCTTATTTTTTTTTTTGGTCGTTAGAACACGAACCAACTTGTAGTATTTTTACCATTCTTGCCTATGCAAGTACTTTTCTTTGTTTTTACTAGGGCTGGGCGATACCTTAAATGAAGTATCGAAATATAGAAAGTATTGAAAATATCGAAGTATCAAGAGTACCTATCGAATTATTGGAAAAATATTTTAATAATATAGTAAGTACATAATAAACTGACGAAAATTAATTATAAACACTAAACTTGAAGTCAACATTAGCTACATGTTAAAAGCTACATGTTAACTTAAAGGCAAGATCCAGCGCGTATACTAATATCATTAGCGACACCGGGAACGTGCACAGATTGGACTATCGATTCGGTCGATTATCGGAATGCTCGGAGATAATGGGTCGAACGTGAATTCATCTTATTTTAAAATGAAGTCAATCCAGTCTGGGTTGTCCGCTGCAACATGATGGTGCGAACCAACACATCTTGTTTCGAAATGAACTCAAACGAATCCAACCTAACTCATCTTGTTTCAAAATGAAGCCAACCAAATCCAACCCGTCTAATCTCGCTTCCAGACGAATCTAATCCAATCTAACTCAACTCATCTTCTTTCAAAATGAAGCCAACCCAATCAAACCCGTCTCAGCTTATATCTAGATGAACCCAACCCAACTCATCTTCTTTCAAAATGAAGTCAACCCATCGCAATCCAACCCAACTCATTTCATTTCAAAATGAAGCCAACTCTACCCAGTCCAAACCACCTCAACTTGCGGGTAACTGCCTGTTATTATTCGTCATTTGCACAGCCTAGTGTGGGGACGCACCCAGACTGAATATGATCAGGATTTTTATGTATTTTTGTTCGTAGATTTTAATTTTGCGGTTAAAGTGGTGAAAAAGATAAAGGTAAAAGAAAAGAAATAAATTCTGCACCCTAACCCTTATTTCCCCATATATTCTTGAGAATTTCTAACGTCTAACTAGCTCATCCTTCCTAACATCCTCTTTTAATTTTCCGAAAATTAACTTAAGAGCACTCCTTGTTCTGATTAACAGGACAATTAAGGACAATTTTACATACTTACTCGATAATATCATAGGGTTTACACAGCGCTGTCCTAAATCTAATGGGGGTGATAGGGCTACAACCCTGGTGTATCAACTCCTGGGGGCTGTGATCTGGCTTTGCAATTAAATGCATGTTGTCCTTTGGGCATTGAATGTTGTACAAATGGAGCACTGAATATCTTAGGACGGCTCTGGTTCAAATATACAGGATTGGGTTGGGTTAGGTTTTAGTCTACTGATTTGACAACTCTACATGTTTGTATTGAAGTTAACACTAGACCTAGAAGGTGAATGTTTTGGAAAGTTTTTTTGTGCAGACGCACGGCTAAACCCGAATATTTCCAATTCTAAGTCTAGTGTTAGTTCTAGTTTTATATTAATAGAACCAACTCTAGATCTAGAACTAGAAATATTCGGATTTATCCGCACGTCTCTTAAGACGGCTGATTTTAGTTCTAGGTCTAGCGTTCTAGTTTTATTTCAATTCAAATATACAGGTTTGGGTTGGGTTCGGTTAGGTTTAGGTATGCATCTGAAGAATTTTTTTTAACGAAGGCCGCTAGAATGAATACTTTCTGAAATGAGTAGAAACAGAAATTGCTTCAGATTATGAAACGAACGTGTAAAGATTTATTAGAATCGAGCTTAACAATAGAAGCAATTTCTAATTGATCGTTAGCTAAGTATGCTGATATACCTCGGAGCAAGTGAAGGTTTAAAATGTGGTATTTTTAAAAACATGTAATCAGAAACAAATAAATCTTTAAGTATAAAGGGTTTACCTTTGGAATGATAAGAAGTTGAAACCGGTTTCAAGTTGGAGAAAGTCTCTTTAAGACTAGAAAGCAGCGGTTCTACTTCCAAATGGCTTTTGGAAGTAGTAAAAAAATCGCCTGGGAGGCAGAGATGTTTGCCGTACACTAATTCGGCAGGAGAGCAACCCAGGTCTTCTTTTAGAGAAGATCTAAGACCCAATAAAATAATTGGGAGGTCGCTACTTCATCTGTTGCTGTTGCCTTTGGCAGTAATGGCAGTTTTGAGCGTATGATGAAAACGTTCCAAAATGCCATTGTATTGAGGATGGAAATATGAAGTGTGGAGATCCAAAGAGTTGGTTAAAATGGCGAAACAATCTGGATTCAAACTATCTGCCCTGATCGTGTGTGACTGTGTGAGGGATATCAAAACGGGAAAAGACCGACCATCTTGTAAAACGGTCAATGACTGTTAAAGTATAAAAATAGTCTGATGAAGTAGTAAAGGGACCTCATAGGTGGATATGAATGTGCTCAGACCGTCCAGAAAGTATATTAAATCTTTGGACAGGAGATTTGGTATATTTAGTCGCATTAGCTATGGGTAGAATCTTCATGCCATAAATCTAAATTGGATTTAATAGACTTAATTTTAGATAAATGGTAGTTCTTATTTAATTTTGAAATTTGCTTTTGTAAAAATTTAGGTTCCTGATCAGAATCTTGAGATTCTTCAATCATTTACTCAGAAGGATAAAAGGAGCTTATCGGGTCAATGCTAATCCTGGATGAGGTATCCGATACCTTGTTATATTTACCTTTAATATAACAAATATTTGATGTAAATTCTGTTAGGTAACGGGTTTGTCTTGGAGTTTTTTTTTGACTTAGAGAAGAAAGTATTAATACGAGTTTAAAGTGTTTCTCCGCTAAATACATCGCTAGAAGTTCTTTGTCGAAAGTGGAGTATTTACACTGAATGGAGATCATTTTCTTTGAAACAAAAGCTACCGGTGCAGTTACATCTTTCATCTAAGAAACTACGGCGCTCACTGCAAAGCATTTGTGCAAAGTGAATAAACACCTATAGGATCAGGATGAGAAAGGATGGTGACATCTGCCAAAGATCGTTTGGTTTGATTAAAAGATTTACTTTCCGCAATAGTCCAGGAAGTAATGATTTTAGATTTCTGAATGTGAAATTTGTGGTAAAAAGAAGTGGTGGTAAAAATTAAGCATTCGTAAGAACCTTTGTAGGTCTTTAGGGCTTTCGGTTCAAGAAAAAAAATAATGGCTTTCATTCTAGAAGGATAAGGTTTAATTCCTTCTGATGATATAGTATGGCTAAAAAATTCTAGAAGAATGTTGAAAGTGTTCCTCTTCGTCTTGGCTCGCAACAAGAATACCATTGCTGTAGACGAAAGTAAAAGTTAGACTCAAAAGAGCTTCATTGAAAAAAACTTTGGGAGATTTGAGCTGCGTTTTTCAGTCCATAAGGCATAAAGGCATCCGCAGAAACTCGAATAGACCAAAGGAATGGTAATTGCAGTTTTATGGATCTCTTCAGGGATGATATGCACGAACTAAATCGATTTTGGAAAATATTTTGCAACCAGATAGCAAGTTGAAATTGTGGATATGGAGTAACGGATATAAATCTGGTGCCGTAACTAAGTTAAGTTGCTGTAGTCCTTGCAAGGCCTCCAGTCACGAGAGTCTTTTTTGGGCACCATGTACAATGGTAAAGTTACTGAGGAAGACGAAGGGCGACATTTACCTAAAGAGACCATAGTTATAGCAGAAGCAAGGCTACAACAGGTTTGGGTTGGGTTGGGTTTAGTCGTGTATTTGAAGACATTTTTTTAATGAAGGCCTCCACACTGAATAGTTTCCGAAATAGAGCACTTTACAAACTGATATGACAACGCTGTATATTTGAATTGAAGTAAAACTAGAACTAACTACTTAACTAGAAAACTAGAACTAACTAGTTAGTTCTAGTTTTATATCATTGGAATATCCTAGAATCATTCGGATTTAGCCGCACATATTTTAAGACTGCTAAACCCGAATGATTTTAGTCTAGGTCTAGTGTTAGTTCTAGTTTTATTTCAGTTGAATTTAAGTAAAACTAGAACTAACACAAGACCTAGAAGTGGAAAATTTTGGATTTAGCCGTGCATCTTCAAATGCCTAACATTCATAGTATTAAATTTTGTTTTAAATACGTAATATTTTGTTAAGATATTCATTAATGAAAACAAGTTCAATACAGACATACAAATTATAGCAAATCAATCATACTTCATACAGAGGTTATCACTCCAGTGGTGAAAACTGTTTATAATCGAATTAATACGCTTGATTAGTTATCAATGCAATTCGTAACGTTGTTTGCATGCAAATCGAGAGGTACTGTACTGCTGTTGCTAATTTTACACAGTTTCGGATTATACCGTCCCACACGAGAGATGTGTGCGCATCTATCATATCGCTCCTTTAATTAGTTTAACGAGGAATTAGTAGTAATCGATCCGGCTTGGTGAACAGCTTACCTATTCTCTTTACGTTATTACAAATTACACGTAGAATTAGGAAATTCTCAATTAAATTGCTTATTATTAAATTATAAAACTTGCGTTAACTAATTGCGAGATTATATAACGAGTTTAGAACGTTATGTATGTGTTGTATTAAAGGTTAAAGTGAACGGGGGAAAGATATGAATAAGATAGCAATAAACAATCAATATCTGAATTGGGATATAAATTTTGTCAAAAAAAAGAAATATCTATCGGATATTGTTAGATTACTTTCACGCCTTTTCAGAACAATCCACTAAATCTCGCGGGTATAAGAGAAACTGGATCGATTTGGGTCAACCAACTCTGGATGTCCACGTCGCGAAGCCGTTGTTATACAATGTGACATTTATCAAAATTAATTAATGTTCGAACAACGGTTGTAGTCTAAGTGAATGGGCGCGTAAACAAGGCATCAGGTGTACAAATGCCACCTAATTGCTATGAACTTGCTCGATTTTTAAAACAAGTTGTGTACGTCATATAAGTTGGGGTAAAAATTTCTATAAAAGCCGAACGTTTACTCCTCGAAATCACACTCAGTCTAAATCATTTAATCGTTCAATATGGTCTTCAAAGTAAGTTATTGATAATTTATTAAGATTGTTATTTTATTCACGAATTTTTAGTTCGTCGTTTTCTTCGCTGCTTTGGCTGCAGTCCAAGCAGGAAACTTGCTGCAACCAGCCGTTTATTCTACTCCGTTGGCTTATTCAGCACCGGTTGTTGCTAAAACCATCGCACCAGCAACTTCTTATTCCACCACTAGTACTTATACCACACACGGATCTCCGGTTTATGCAAAATCTTACGCAGCTCCTGTTGCTTATACTGCACCAGTTGCGCCGGTTACTTATAGTGCACCGATAGCTCATGCTCCAGTACCAGCTGTTGCTTACAGCGCACCGATTGCTCATGCCCCAATTGCTTACAGTGCTCCAATAGCACACGCTCCAGTTTCTTCTGTAGCATCATACACTTACAGTGCACCTATTGCCCATTCTCCAAGTGTTGCATATTCTGCAGCTCCCGTTGTAACAAAAACGTATGCTGCTGCTCCAGCTATTGGATACGCTGCTCCTCATTGGTAAAATATTGATTTTGATATGAATAAAATGTGTAATTGTACTTTCTTGTATATAATAAATATTATATGAATTATTAAATATTTCTATTTTTTGATATGCCTATTTATTATTTAGTTATTGCACCAATATCTATATGGTTTAAAGCTACCAACAACTCGCTTTATAATTTTGAATAATTATAAATACGTCTTTAACGATGATTTTCAAGTATACCCTTGAGTTTTACTGAATTGGTTTGTGGCAAGTACTTGACTCTTCAGATATATTAGATAATGAAATAGTAATCGATCTAATATCTAACATTCCAACGTTCGTGATGGGTTTAATTACAGTTATATTGTTTAAAGAATCTCAGAAATCCTAAATACACCTTATTAAGTTATGGGCTAGTTTTTCAATACCTTTCTGTGTAATTTCTGTGTAAATCTGCAGAATTAGATTTTCTAGAGCAACGAATCAAGGTTCATATTCTACAGTTTGGATGGAAGGCTCACAATTTTAGATGACAATGTGCTTCTTATGTTATGACGCATTTATGGTGTCAACCCAAATTACTTGTTACTTTTAAGAGCTCTCTCTACTTTTGCTCTTATTTGCGTCAATATTGAGAAAAACACTGAAAGACTTGATGAGCATGCTATAAAAAAGTAATAAATGGTGTGCAGAATGGGTTGGGTTGTGTTCGGTCTTGTAATAACCATCCAAAATTGAAAGATTTTTTAGATCTTCATTATAAGAAGTGGAAGTTGAATAAGACATGGTTTTGATATTACATACTATTTCTATTCAAAAAAATTGTATACAATTAATTTCTTTTTTCCAAGATCTAACAATTATTGCGTATTTATATTCTTTTCTTTTCTGCATTTACACAAATTCTGTTAAATATCGAAGAAGAAAATGTCGAAGGACGCAAAACAAGAGATCTCGGACATCATATACGATCCAACCACGAAGACTTGCTATCAAAAAGAGAAGTTTTTCGGAAAAGGTGGATTTGCAAAATGTTATGAGCTCACGGCTTGTAAAACAAAGGATACATTTGGTGGTAAAGTCGTCTCGAAGACCCTGCTAGCGAAGGAGAATCAACGGTTGAAGATGATATAGGAAATTAAAATACATAAAGGTCTTAGGCATAAACATGTTGTTGGATTTTATAACTTCTTTAAGGATCATTACAATGTTTACATCGTCATGGAATTGTGTAAATGCAGATCAATGATGGAATTGTATATTCCTTTATATATCTAAAAAATGAGGAAATAACATTGACAATCAAATCCATGGTATTAACCTTCCTCAAAAATTACCAATCTTATCTTACTTTTTAATCGACTATACAATGATAAAGTTATAAAAAGGATTGAGTTCTACAATGATGTAAACGTTACAAATAAAATCTTTCGCTTTAACTTTCTACCTATAAATAATAAATATTTATTAATAACGATATGAATGATAAATTAATATAATACTGATAAATTAACTGCATGTATGAAAAAAATCAATTACCTCAACAATATTATAACAACATCGATTAAATTTAAATAAATTATTTGAAAGTCAAAGTTTCGAAGGATTAAATAAACCGGATCCGACACAAAGAATATACAAAAAAAAAATAATTGCAATGTCCAAGTAAGGACATAAACCGCCCATATAATTCACACTAATTTACGTCCGTCGTATACACATAATCCGAAACTTCACCTTGACTCAGAAAAGAAAGTGAACACTTGTAACCCGTCCGACGACAACTTCTTGAAATGAATCGTGAGGTTTAATTACGACCGGAGGACACAGTAAAGAGCACAAATATTATGTAGGTTAATATTATTATATCGAGCGATGTAATAAATTGTTAAACTCATATCCGCTGTATGATGTAAGTGACAATCAAAATGCCAGTAGAAGGCCGGGTATTAAGCAACAGGTCGATGCTAACTTTAAGATAGAAAACCAGATCGAACCATATCCGTTTATAAAAAAAAAACACAACTGGTCGAGCGTCCAGATCATGTACCATCGAAAATTGTATAAAAGCGCAACCTTTCTTATAGAAAATCACATTCGCTCTCCGATCACGAATACAAACACTCAAATCAACCACAATGGTTTTCAAAGTAAGCGTGTTTTATAAGTTAAAAATCTAATTACGGTGACTTATTGTGTTTTATCTTTCTAGTTCGTTGTCTTCTGCGCCGCTTTGGCCGCCGTCCAAGCCGGAGGATTATTGGAACCAGCTGTTTATTCTTCCCCTCTTGCCTATTCTACCTACGCAGCCCCTGCTGTAGCTAAAGTAGCTACTTATGCTGCTCCAGCACAACTTACATACGCAGCTCATGCTCCAGTTGCTTACTCAGCACCAGTTGTTGCTAAAGCAGTCGCTCCAGCCGTATCTTATGCCAGCACCAGGACTTACTCGACTCATCCATCCCCAGTTGCTTACGCCGCCCCAATCGCTCATGCTCCAGTTGCATACAGCGCACCAATTGCCCACGCTCCAGTCACCTACAGCGCATACTCTCCTGCTCCAGTTGTAGCTAAAACTTATGCTGCACCAGCTGTAACTTATTCTGCTGCCCCAGCGTTGAGTTACTCAGCTCCAGTTGTAGCCAAAACATATGCAGCCCCAGCTTTGACTTATTCAGCTGCCCCAGTTGTAGCCAAAACCTACGCAGCTCCAGCTTTAGCTTATTCCGCTGCCCCAGTTGTAGCTAAAACCTACGCTGCCGCTCCAGCTTGGTAAAAAAATATTTTAGAACATCAAATAATATTTATTATGCCGCTAAATAATCGACCATCATAGAAAAGTTTGTAACGTTAGCGTTAGAAAACGTAAATAAAATTGTAAAACAACACAAAGTATGAAATATGTACATAATAAAAAGTATTTAATGCAAACGAACGTTTTCAATTTATACCCCTCATTTCTTATTTACTATTAAACGGTACGCCAGGAGTAAAACCAATACAAACACCGAAAATATGTGCATACCTAATAAAGAGTGTTTAATGCAAATTGGATTTTAAAATTAAATTTACACATACGCATATTGGCGATTTTTGCCATTTCCAGCTTCGAACGAGAGTGTTTTCGGTAAATTCGAATCGAGTTTTGGATAAACGCGCGAACGCCGCCGGAATAATTTGGGTAATAAAAGCTCCGAATACAGGTAAACATGTACATTTGAATTGCAAACGTAGAACGTGTAACATGCAAATCGATGTACATTTTTGATTAAGACATTAAAAAGTTTTTTCCCCCCGATACATTGTAAAAGTCGGTAAATTTCGCCTAATACGAAAAAATAATTTCGCTTTGGCAATTTATTAAACGTCGAATCGAATGAACGTTGAAAATTATGAGGAAATTAAATGTCGGTCGAAATTTTCGTTTAATAATAGACTCATCGCTGTATTCTCGGCGGCCCCTTTAATAAACAAATTTTTAACCACCTGTAGCCCGAGTTTGTATGATACATTTCAATGGTTATTAACACCTACAAATTCCATTAATAAATACGTTTATTTAGAGAACAATAATTCGATAATAACCGTCCCGTTTTAGAATTGTACTAAAGCAAATTCAATTTCTGATTTAAATAGTCGCATTTTATTTATGCGGTTTTTACACAGCTACAATGAGTTCGTTAAACCCACATCGATGTAATATAAAATAGAGTACAATTTTTTTTAGATGGCCTATAAAAGGCAGGTGTGAGGTACGCGTTTGTGTTCGTGGAAAGCGTTTGAAATCATGCACTTACCCGCTTTTACGTGGACGTCTCGGCTAAGGACTGTCCCTAAAGCACTCTGCAGCTTACACTTGTATAAAGCCGAGTGGACGTCGTGTCGGTATCTATCACTTGGGAAAGGAGGAAAATATAGAGAGCCGTTGGGAAAGATTTGCCGTAACTCCGGAATCTGAAAATAACAAATTTATCTTAGATTTTGTATTACCTTATTTTATTTACAATATTAATTCTAATTCCAATATCTAATCTATACTGCTCAAAAAAAAATATAGGATTTTTTTTTAAATCTGTTACTTTTTAATTTATATTTCTAAGCATATCAAGTTTGGTTTATTTCTACGGCATATATTTACTAAAGAAAATTACAAAAGCAATGTTATAATTCTTTGTTACGGCTAAATTACACTTAAAAATGTAAATTATTAATGCAAAACAAATTGGAAATGATACAGTGTTGTTAATTCTATAATATAATGTCTCTCATACAGTGTTGTTAATATACCCTAGAGGGTATTTACCCAAGATGGGTATTTTGAGGTATTTATAAAATTAAAAAAAGTACAACAAAGACAAAGACCACTAAAAAAGTCTGTCAAGTTCTTTTTTAATAAAACGAAAAACAATAATGTCTTAGCGTTAGTTCTGAAGCTATGTTGGGTTGGATTGAGTTCCGGCTCAAGAGAAGTACGACTAAACCTAAATGTTTTTTGTTCTAGATCTAGTATTAGCTGTAGCGTTAGTGTTGGCTCTATTTTTAGTTGCTATTCAGTCTTAAATTGTGATATATTTGTATCAAACTAAAACTAGAACTAACACTAGATCTAGTACTAGAAAGATTCAAGTTTAGCCGTGCGTCTTCAGTGTTAGTTCTAGTTTTAATTACCATCAATGTTTGATTGTTGTAAATTCTTCTGGAACTGAAAGTATAACTATTACTATTACTAAACCTAACTTTAGTAATAACACTGGATCTAGAACTATAAACATTAGGATTTACCATACGTCTTTTTAGACGGCTAAACCCTAATGATTCTAGTTTTGAGTGTGGTGTTACTACTGAAGTTAAGTAGGGTTGGGTTGGGTTCCGTCTTAAGAGAGGTAAAAGACAGACTAAACCTAAATGTTTTTTACATCTTTAAACAAGTTGACTTTAAACCGAAGTTTTCTGTATCCAATTCTCTTAATTTTATTAACACTGTAAATGATGTTGACCTCAGTAATAAATTAATGGTTTCCTTTGACGTAGTTAATCTTTATTCAAACATACCATATGGCTGAACTCTGAAGCTATCCTCTGATATCTTTGAATAATTTTTAACAACCATACTTTGAGATATTTAAAGCTTCGAGCACGTTATTACACAAAATTTCTTATCCTTCAATAATGAGTACCTTCGGCTTAATGAGTCAAATCCTTCGGTGATTTTAAAGATCACCGAAGGATTACCCATGGGCATGCCTTTATCCGAATTGCTTGTATATGAAGCAATAATGTATATGTAATAACATCAATCTTTTTTACAATATTATCATAAAATGGATAAGATATGTTGATGATATCTTTTGCATATTGAAAGGTGATCTAAATTATCTTAGGATTTTTCACGATTATTTGAACAATATCTATAACCTGCTGAACTTCACCATTGAGGTAGAAAATGAAAAAACCTTGAATTTCCTTGATCTCTCTTTAACAAATATAAATAATAGCATGTCCTTTAACATTTATAGAAAACCTACAGCCATCTCCATAATTATCTCATTTGATTCATCGCATCCCTTGTCGCATTAGCTAGTTAATTTCATTTTTTTAATAAACAAAATTTTCTAATACCCTTTACACGAGGATAAGGAAATAAAGCAGGACCCTTTATACACTAACCTTCCTCCTCTTACCAATTTCAGATCTGTCCCTTTTAACCGTTTTTCTTTGCAGGCTAAATCTTTGCTTGCTCAGTTTGACTTAAATTTATTTTTTCCAATAATAACACTCTAAATAAACTACTAGAGTGGGGGGAATCTTTTTCTCACAAGAATTGTGGGAACACATTTTCATTGATATTAATTAATGTTACAACATTATTTACATTCTATCAGAAGACGTCGATGGGTGACCATATCGAGCACGTTGGCATATAGAACGTTGTCATAATTTATTCTCTGGTTTCTTACTTGGAGGAGTCACTTGGGAGGAGGTTGGACATTAATTGAAACCTCATTAATTGGAAACTCCTCCCGTATTGCAACCTTTAAGAGGAGTAGGTTTATACCAGTTAACCGAATCTAGAACCTCCTCCCCCTCCTCCAACAATTAGCCGATTCTAGAACCTCCTCCTCGGACGCAGGTTCGAGGAGGAGGTTCTAGAATCGGCTAATCTATACTACTTGAGTAATTATAATGACAAACATAATATATTGAAAAAGAATGGTGTTTATTCCATCAAATGCCTTCATTGTAACTTTATCTACATCGGTCAAACGGGACGCCCTTTAACTGCAAGAGTTTACGAATATAAACATAGGAGTAGCTCTAATATTTTTAAACACCATTAGGATACGGGTCATAATTTTGATTTTGGAAATGTTAATGATGGTTTTGTAAATGTCAATATAATAAAAGTTTTAAAATCGATATATTAGAATTTTATGAAATTGCCAACCACAAAAATAAACCCGATATTAATTTGATTAACTTGGACATTTCTTTTCATTTTTTCTCTTTTTTAATTCAGTTTGTATCTTCTTCTTTTGCCTTATGCTTCTTTCATCTTTCGCTTTGACCTGACCCGTTTAGTATATTTTAACCTTGTAAACATTTTATTTTCAATTTTAATTTATTTAATTTAATATATATTCGTAGCAAATTCTTTCAATTTATGTTCATTTGACACATAAGCGTTGTCAGAATAAATAAATTAAAATTTTGTACTTAACACGTTAAGGAACTGCTAATTTTCTTTAACACACGCAATTTACAAAACTTGCTCGCTTCGCTCGCTTGTTTTAGTAAATATTAGGTATACTTTCCCATTTGTCAATTATGTCAGTTGCTATATGGTTAGTAGTGGATTAGGGAGCTTGAAAAAGCGTCGGTTAAGCTGATCCCACACGTGTTCACTAGGATTCAGATCAGGACATAACGGCCATTCCATCTTCGGTGGTGTATTAGAATATCGACGCCATATGCAACAAGCATCACATGATCCACCAAGATGTATTCGATGGCATTTAGTCTTCCAGATACAACATCTATATGCATCCACTTCCTGGAAGTGAACAACATCCACATCCTGTATAGTAGCGAATGTGTAGCGTTTAGCAGAACGTCTATGTACACGTACAAAACTGTCGCGACGAGTGAAACGAAATCTAAACTCGTATGACTTAACATTTTTCGCCAAGTAATGAAGTTGGCAATCTTTGTGATCAAAAACAATCCTAAGCTACAAGTCTTCTAGTTATCAAATTCGCTTATTTTAATCTATTTCTAAGAGTTTGATCAGAAATTTCTATTTTAATAAGTGGAATTAAGTGGACATATTGACTAAGGGTCGGTAAGTCATTTGAAGAAATCATAATCTTTGCTAAGCTTTTCACAATCGATCGCAATACTGAATCAATTCCAGTCCTAGGTTGGGTGAATTATTTACCACGTCTAGTTCCCAATTATATTAATCAGACTTAAAACGAACATCCTATTGGATTATGTACATTACACTGATTTTTCCCTTTTTAGAGGCAATATCTCCATCTAGCAAACACTGTTATGCCGTTATATCTCGACATTAACAAGATTCTTTGAAAATGCAAATACCTTCATGGTATGCATCATAGACGCATATAAAAATTTCACTACGGAAATGACTAAAGTAATTCTGAGATCAGCCAGCTTACTTTCTTTTGCAGAAATAGGACTTAGGATGGATTCAATAGGGCCAAAAAGTGTATAGTTGTGACATCTGGTTAATTGATGGGATGCATGGTTTTTGAGGATATGGCAACATCATTAAATACATCAAACAATTTTTAACAGAAAAAGGTTAAACTGACACCCAATAAGTCACCTGGCATTGGACAACACTAATAGAATATGTAACTCCAAAGACAACGCTTTCTTTGTCATGGTTTGTGTCTATCTTGTAGTCAATTGTGGTTTGAAAGATGAACTGCTAAGCATTTCTCAACTAAACGAGGAGAAGGAAAATAAACTGGCATGTAAACAAGCTCTTCAAATTGCACAGGGCATTAAAGAGATATATCAGAAAGCTTCAGAGGAGTGTACCTTCCATCCAAAAGCCTGTGCTATCGCAATATAGTCATGAGAAAAAAGACCCTCTTCCAGATCAATATCACCTGCACCAGACTACAGGGAGACTCCAACATTGGAGATTGTTGCTGAAACTCTTTTAAGCAAAACTTTTTAATCTCGGCTAGTGACTGATAATCAGCAGTTACCAAAAGAAAATAATGTGATGATATCGACAATTTAAAGTATGATGCGTTAGAGTACATTGCTGGATATATGTGTCATAAACCCAACAAACCAACAACCTCGGCACAAAAGTTTACATTTACATGGATAGATGAAGTTTCGGGATTTTCGGATTTTTTTTTGTTTTTAATGTAGTTAATTTTTCCGACATTTTTATACGAGTTATGACGTCATCAATGCTTTTTAAATACAATAAAAAAAATTTTTTTTACCTTTAAATCCGTCTCAACGATTTTTCCATTAATTATTTTTGATAGATTTATCGAATTTATCCGTTACTTTTGGGAAGCACTGTATATACTGAAATATAATTATATTTATCAAAATTTCATAATTGCCGCCAAAACTACTCGCTTTGTAACATCATGTCCAGAACGATTTTTGAATGGTTCGACGACGTATGCTGGATGGTCACTTCTTACGTTCATTCCAAGCATATTAAACGCACGTCGTTACATCGACGACGTTCTGGAACCGATAATAGCTGTCATGCAGACGTTGTGAAATGTCACTTTGAAATAGGCTAATACTGATGTGGTTACAGGAAAGTTCCTAAAGCAGGTTGCAAATTTTGCCCTAGCCTACATGGTCACCCAACTTATCGCTGATTGAATATGTCTGAGACATCATCGGTCGGCGACTAAGACAATTACTTAAGAATCTGGATAAACTTCGACACCTAAAGTTTGCATGGAATGAGATACTCCAGAAGAATATCGACCACTTAATAGAGAGCGTGGGTAGAAGAGTTAATGTTAATAATAAAGTTCGCGTATTCATTCCAAAGCTTTAATTAAGTCTGATTATGACAAATATATCAGGTCAATTCAATCGCAGCTTATTGAATGCCCTGACTGCTTGTGGTCTTTCATAAAGCATAAAAGGGGCGAATGCTCTGGTGTGTCCGCTAAGATGAAATTATTCGACGATTCTAGCGATAATACCCAGGGTATCTGTTCCTTATTCGCTCAATACTTTAAGTCTGTTTTCATTGACAGTACCTACACTTATTCTTAGTGTGTCGCATTGGGTGCTGGCCTGGCGCCTTGGTTTTGCGAGGAGGATGCCTTGCGTGCTCTCAGAGAGGTTGATTCTAGAGCTGGGGTGGTCCGGACAAGTTGCCCGGTTGCTTCATTAAATACTGTGCCGCTAGCTTACTAAATACACTTTTTATTTTTTTTTCTATTTCCTTGAACTTCGGATCTTTCCCCGTCGAATGGCGGAGGGCCTTTGTTTTGCCTGTCTTTAAGTCTAGTGACCGTAGTGATGTTTGTCAGTATCGCCCAATTTCAATTTTATCTTTAGTTTCTAAAATCTTTGAAAAAATTATCTATTCTAAATTACTGTACATCTTGAACCCGCGTTTGATTGTTGAGCAGCGTGGATTTCTTCCGGGTAGATCTGCTGAAATCAACTTAATGACCTACACAAACTTCATACATAATGATTTTAACGTATTTGAGCAGGTTGACACGATCTATACTGACTGCAGCAAAGCTTTTAATAAGATTGACCACAGTATATTGATGGACAAGCTTTCACAATTTGATATTCCTCAAGGTCTCTTAACGTGGCTGAGTTCATATATCACTGATCGTTATCAGACCGTACGTGTTGGCAATTGTATCTCCACTTTTCACCGAATTACATCTGTTGTTTTCCAAGGTTTTCTAGAAACCTTGGTCTCATCCTCTTCTTATTGGTCTCATCATAAATGATGTGATGGCTGCTTTGAGCACGCAAGATTTCTACTTTACGCGGATGATTGTAAAATCTATCTGAATATAAAGCGTAACTCTGATTGTCTTAAACTTCAGAGAAATCTGACCCGGTTTTACAACTACTGTTTCAATAACATTCTCTTCCTAAATTTTAAAAAGTGCTCTAAAATCTCATTTTCGCGTAAACGTTATCCCCTGAATTTTTCTCACAATCTACGCGGTACAGATCTTCAATCTGCCGACCACATCTGCGACCTGGGTATTATATTAGATAGGAAAGTTTTATATAATTTGCATGTAGATTATACCACATCCAAAGCTTTGAAGAGGTTGGGTTGTGTCATTAGAACTTGTCGTTCGTTTTCGAATATTAGTTGTATTAGAGTTTTGTATTTAACGTATGTGAGTAGTGTTCTCGGTTATTCGTCAGCGGTATGGAATCCCCAGTACTCTGTTTGCATTAATTGTATTGAGTTTCTTAAGCGCCGTTTTTTGCGGTATTTAGCCCATAAAGCTTACTTACCATATTATGTTTATGAGATGCGATGCAGGGTGCTGGGCTTACAGTCATTGCAAATTAGGCGGCTGAGATATGATCTGCTTTTCATCTTTAAGTTAACAAACAATTTTATCAATTCTCAGGTGTTGCTCAGCGGATTATGCTTTTCGATGCCGTCTTATTGTACTAGATGTGGTCAGGTTTTTAACTTAATAGACTTAATAGATTTAATACCAACGCTCATTTTAACTCGCCTCTTCAAAGACTTATGTACTTACTCATTTAATTCTCACTGTCGAAGTATCGACAGTATACACCTCATGTTTGTGAATCTCTTCAATAAAATGACAAAATCGTCATCCACACTACCAGGAGTGTTTCACTTTTTCATGGTCTTGATGCTTGTACCAACCGCTAGTTGATGAAAAAATGGGACATCTCTGGTAGTGTGGATGATGATTTTGTCATTGTATTGTAGAGATTCGTAAACATTCGGTGTATACCACATTTGAAATAATTATTCAAAAAGACACCGGAGATAACCATAAAATTAAAAGAAAAAATTGTAACTTTATTACTCCGTAGTGACCACATGATGCATTTTTAACCACATGTTTATTGGCATTTTTTTCCTGTTTTATCGAGTACTACCGCTCCCTGAAATATCTATATGTCGTTCATTAACACCCTGTATTTATAATATAAAAAATAAAAAAATTAAATAAAAATTAAAAATTTTGTAAAAAAATATATGTAGGCACCTGCTGTCAATCTCTTTGGAAGAAAAAAAATTGACCTAATAACTGGTCACCTACAACCCCGGCCCATACATTAACACTAAATCGCCAATGGTGATGAGTTTTCGGTATTGCATAGAGATTTTCATCATTACAAACGTACGCATTATTCGATAAAGTATTCTTCAAAATACAAAGAGAAATTTCACATTTAGTATCTCTTCCTGTATAGCCCATTTACAAAAATCATGTGTTTTTCGCCATTATTCTCTACAAACGCTTTCGCCACGGCGTCGTATAACATTACCACCTCACTGGTCTGAAAATGGCAATATGAAAAAAAATTGGCCGTTATTAACGTGTTCAAGCTTGAAGAGTGTTGTAGCGATACGGAAGCAATACTAAAGCAACTCTTTCAAAATGCTCTCTTAAAATGCGGTGAATGGTTGATTTCTTAATAATTTCTTGTGAAGAAATCCTTCTAACGCAAGTTAAGGCATTTTATCAATTCTTCTCAAAACAGTTTTTTGTTTAAAATCTGTTGTTTTTTAAATTAATGAAATCATTTATTTGAAGTTATTTGATTAAAAATAATAAAAAGTTTGAAATTTTGAAGTAAACTGATAATTTTCTTTTGTATGTTTGTTGCACCACTAGATATTTAAATATCTAGTGTGGATATGGAGTTATATTATAAACTTCATGATGGCAACATATACATGATACACTTATGATTCTATAACTGAATATCTCAACAATGATCTATGTTTATTTGGCTTTTTTGTCTATTTTCGATCAAAGATTACGCTGGTGAAGTATTATAATCGTTGCGCGAGAACTATTATTTAAAAAATTACAGATTTCGAAAATTTTTTTTCGAGCAGCGTAGGAGGAATGTGAATATTAAATTACTATAATTATTCAGGTTTAACTGCAATTGGTAAGATTAATTTATCGCCAAATTATTTTTATTAAAACTTTTGCAAACTTAACTTGGTAAATTGAACGAAAATGTTGTAACACCCCCTCGAGCGGAGTTTTCAGGAAAACAGCGCGCTTTCCACTCCAACCGCCGCAGTTTTCCGTGTCGCGTACTTCTCATAATGAGCACGGTCATTACTGAGACGCCCTAATGAAATGCTTTCCTTTCGCGACCGTTTTTTTTCTCTCATTTTTTCTCCGAGTTTGAGGGGGTTACGGCAAATGAAAAGCGTTTTTTTTATTCTCTCCCTTATGTGTTTACAATTAGTAGTGTAGCGTTACCTTTGACCGGGGTCGCGCGGACTTCATTGAGCGTGGTACGTTTTAAAAACTGGGTGCCTATTTACAGAAACGCGCCACGTTTTAATTTAACGATGATTCTACTTTCTTCTTGTTTTGTTACCCTCGTTTACACATTGAATTTCTCGTTAACGTGCATGGTGAGTCGAGGCGATGCAAAACCGAGGGGCAGGCAATCTCCGTTTACCGTCATCGACGGCGCGCACAAAGGATATTCTCTTATACAACCGCGTTCGCCGAGGAAGTTAATCTAGATTTAAATCTCGACAAGAACTTACAGTACAGCATCCCAACACGTTCCCCTTAGGCGGGCGACGTTACTTCCTTCGGTATGATAAACTGTGGTTTCAGCAATGTCGTGTATAACGCGTTACGTGTTACGGGTTGAGTCGTGTTTGTATTTTACCTTCGTTAATTTGACGGGTCGCGTGTTTAAACACCTCAACAGTAAACGCCTAATCAAATGCAATTCACGTTCATTTAGTTAATTGGTAATTACTTTGAAACGCTTTGGGAAACAAAATGATGTAGGTGCGTTCTATAAACAAAACATTAACTATTCATGGTTAAGAAAGAAGTTAATTTGAAATTAAATTATTAATCGGACATTCAATTTCGAAGCTCAATCGTATCGGATTCCCTTAGGGTAGATAAACGGCACGGAATTGTAGGATACTGAGAGAATGAAAAGAATGTTGTTTGGTGATAGTAAGTAAGATTTCACTGACCTGTCTTACGGGCGATCCGTCCGCGAAGACCCATTCCACTTCTGGGAAAGGGCTCCCTTGGGCTGTGCAGTCGACACGGCCCCCGGAACTGTTGCTGAACTCGACTCGATGTGGCGGTTCTTGCACGAAAATGGGCCCCTGCAAATCTAATCCGCCGCTCCACACTGCAACAATATGGAAACAATACGTATAGACGACGAATGCTATTGAAAGGCCCCCGCGGCGGAGAAGCGGCCAGCGATCCATGGTCGGCTTCCACCGCAAATTCACCCTTTCCCACTTTTCCCGCGTGAAGCGCCCCAACCCCTTGATAGCCGCGGACCATTGTACGGGTGGATTGCGAGGGATATTTACTCGTAATGGGTTTCGTAATGGTCTCTTGAATAAAAGACAAAAAATTTCAAGAGAAATGTGGGGCATTACAGTCTTTACACGTTGTTATTATGGTTCATACGCGATCCTATTTACAATTTTGATGGTTTCCCAACTTTCATTATTACGCATTCTTTCTAATCACCTTCAGGAGTTACAAATTTAATAACATCTTTATGATTAATCGACACGATACGATCAGGAAGACACTGTAAAATTTGTATGTAAACTTGTATAATAATTATAACCAAGACTAACCGTTTAATAGATTGATTATATTCTTCACTTTTTGTTATAAATGTTGTTTCTAAATAATTCGTTGAATCGAAATAATTCTTCAATTTAAATTTAGAGGTTATGTCAATATACAGTGAGTGTCAGCTTATTTGATGCAGGCAACAAAATTATGTTTCAAATCACTTAGCTTCTGAACCAAATGAGATATCGAAAAACCTGATATGGTATTTTAGAGGGCGAACATTTTCTATAAAATAAACATTTCAAATGGTTCATATTTTATTCGTAATTTTGATAATATAAAAAGAAATAAAGAAAACAGTATATTTTACAATGAGCAGCTTATTTGATGCAACATTATAAAATTGAAAAACGAAACGAATATTTTGATTTTTGCAGTACCTTCAGTACTTTGTATGGTACCCTTTTTGTGAGATTACTGCCCTTAGCCTTTTTTCCACAGAATTGATGAGCTTTTTGTTACTTCTGGCGAAATTTTAGCCCATTCTTCAACTAATGCTTTTTTCAAAGTTTCTTTGCTAGAAATGTGATGTTTTCTAATATTGGTTTCTAGCAATGCCCATAAATTCTCAATAACGTTTAAGCCCGGAGATTGCACTGGTGGTGCCATGAGGTGAGGGCAATTCTATATTAGCCAGGTCTGTACAATTCCCGACTTATTTTTAGGGTCGTTGTCTTGGTAAAATCTGAAGTTGCTACACAGACTCAGTTTTTCAGCACTTTGTAGCAAATTCTCTTTTAATATGCTTAAATACATGGTTTTATCCATGTTCCCGTCTACAAAAAACAAGGTTTCCAACGCCTGATGCTGGCATGCAGGCCCAAACTATAACACTTCCTCCACCATGTTTTACACTCGCGCATAAATTTTTTAAATCCAGCTGTTTATTGGGCTTCCGCCAAACAAACGACTTTCTATCAGAACCTAATATATTAAATTTAGACTCATCAGCAAAAATTTCGGTGTTCCAAAATTTTGAATCCTTCGGAACATGATTTTTGCGAAGGCTAGCCGGCTGATTTTATTGCGTTGGCTGATAAAGGGCTTCTTGAGTGGTACTCGACCATGAAAATCAGGTGATCGCAAGATACGGCGACTTGTTGATGCACTACAATTCTTACGAAGAAAATTGTGTACCTCATCAGCTAATTTTTGAGCCGATAACTTGGGGTTTTCACAAATTTTGCGGATGATCCATCTTTCGTCACTTGGTGTAAAAATTTTATTTGGCGCGTTTCTGCCTTTATCTTTCACTCTGTTGTCCTTCAAGAATCGTTCTATTATATGTTGGACTGTAGATGATGGTATGTTTACCATTTGAGCTATTAAACGTTGGCTTTTTTCATGTTTAAAGTGGTGAATTACTAATTCCCGTTGCTCTACGCTTGTACGCACTATGTTGGTGTAGTAACTGTCAAATTTCATATTCTACCATCTGAAGTTGGCTGCATCAAATAAGCTGCTCATTGTAAAAATACTATTTTCTTTATTTCTTTTTATTTTATAAAAATTACGAATAAAATATGAACCATTTGAAATGTTTATTTTGTAGAAAATGTTCGCCCTCTAAAATACCATATCAGGTTTTTCGATATCTCATTTGGTTCAGAAGCTAAGTGATTTGAAACATAATTTTGTTGCCTGCATCAAATAAGCTGACACTCACTGTATGTCAACAACATTTTGAAGGTTAGGCGAGCGCAGCAAAATTTGCGTGTTTCCTCTTGTCTTCAAAAACACACTAAAACTTTTAATTTTCCTTTGTTTTATGTTTCATATTGCAAAATTGCGTTTCCTGGTTGGTCGACTCTATTACTATGAAATTCGTTATAACATTTTCCAATATTACCAACTTTGACATTTAAATTAGTGACATTTATGTCACTAATATAATTTGATTAATTATTATTTATTTTCTTAATAAACTATATTTATACACTCAGCAGCAGAAGTCTGTGTACAAAAAACTTGTAATACTTTAATTGAAAAAATAAGAGTCATAATCTAATGTGATAAACTTGATTTTTTTTTATTTTGTATATTAACTACATATAATTCTATTAACAAAATATGCTTCAACAAAACGGAACCAGTAGTTACAGAAAAAAATCAAAACTAAAAATTCTACAAATAACGGGTATGCAAAAATCTGCGTACAAGTCAGGACAGTATTTATAAAAAATTCATAAATGAGATCATTGTTCCTATATTAATATGAGGTCGGATAACCTTTACGTTTAATGACCTCCCTTAAACGTTTAGGCATGGAGTGCACTAATTTCTTCGTTTCATCCGAACTGATTTTGGCCCATTCCTCAATCATAACATTTTTTAACGTTTCCTTCGACGTTATGTTGTGTTGCCGAATCCTGCGTTCCAGTAAATCCCAGAAGTGTTCAAAGCTTAGTGTTGTGGGCGCAATGTTTGGGGTCATTATCTTGTTGAAAAAAGTATTCGGGCCCCAAGCCCAAGTTTTCGATGCTAGGCTTCAAATTTTCTTTTAAAATGTCTATATATATTTTATGGTCCATTGTCGATGTTATGAAAACCAACCTTCCCACCCCTTTGGTGCACATACACCCCCAAACCATAACTCAAACACCTCCGTGTTTTATAGTCGCTTTCAAATTTTCGGGATTAAGGTCAGTATTAGGTTTTCTCCATACAAGTTGTTTACCCTTAATGCCGAAAATGCAAAATTTGCTCTCATCTGTAAAGAGAACTTTCTCCCAGAATTCAATGGGCTTGTCTAACAGTTTTTTTGCAAAGGCGATCCGCTTCTGACGATTGACCTCTGACACCAATGGCTTTTTTCGTGCAACGCGACTGTGATAGTTAGCTTTTTTTAACGTCCTTCTCGCCGTATCTTTGCTGATAGTTTTATGAAATTCTTCTTGTACATTTTCTACTATTTTTTTTTTGCCGTCAGCCTAGGTTCTTTTCTAACCTGCTGTACAATTTTTCGCTTTTCTCGGTTTGTTAAAAGGGGTGGTCTACCAGATCGCGGACGTGAGAGGTAATCTTCAGTGTCTTTATAATTATTAATTACTCTTTGAATGGAAGAGTGTGACCTGCCGACAGTTTCTCCTATTTTTCGAAAAGATTTTCTCTCTTTCCATAACTTTACAATAATTTTTCTCTCTCCCAATTCAATTTCCTTTCCTTTCGTGTCCATTCTAACTTTTAGCTTCTAAACCTCTGCTAATATAATTGACACCGATTATCTTTTATTTAAATCGGAAAGCGTACATCGCCAACTACGTATTTAAGTAAATAAGTATATTTTGGAGAAGGCGTCTTTATTTGTACGCAGATTTTTGCATACGCATTATTTGGAGAATTTTTAATTTTAATTTTTTTTCTAACTAATATTTCTGTTTTATTGATGCATATTTTGTTAATAGAATTATATGTAGTTAATACACAAAATAAAAAAAATTGAAGTTTATCACATTAGATCATGACCCTTATTTTTTCAGTTAAAGTGTTAAAAGTTTTTTTGTACGCAGACTTCTGCTGCTAAGTGTATATAAAATGTTATATTTTTAATTCAACGGCAATATTTTCAAAATGTACAAATCTTGAGTGATCTTGAACACTGAATTTCGACTAAAATTGCATTAATTCTGACAAAGGACGCTTGTATTTTATTCTTAATATGCTTAAGTTATCATTTTCAATAGATTCATACAGATAAATAACGATTTGAAACACAAATTTTTGAAGAAGCTAAAAGTGAGGTTATGTAGCTATCAACGATTTAAAAATTTCTTCGTATTAAATTTACGTATATATTAACTTACATGGGTTATTTATAATAAAAAATATTAACCGTTAGTAATATAAAAAACTAAACGGGATTTATCATTAATTAATATTTTATAATGAATTATAACAAATAAATTTATTCGGAGACGAAATGTAATGATTCTAGTCATTTATTTAAGATTTTGGGATTAGCTTAGGATCAGATTAGATGAGTTAGGTTCTGTTGGACATAACACTTTGTCTTTATCATACTATTAAGCTTTCCTAACATTGCTTTGCTAACACTTAAATTATCTTAGATAAATTTTCTACTAAACCCATAACAACTTACCCTTTATCATTATCTACGAATACGATCTTATGATAAAAGGGTTGGGATGGGTTTTAGTTTAGAGAACCTAAGTCATCTAAACTGATCCCAATACAACACTAAAATCATAAGATGAAAATGCAGCTATTTACGAGTGTCAAAAATATTAAAGCAGAAGAAATCGCAATAATGTGGGAGTGTAAAGATAATATTGCCTTCTGTTATATTTAACTCGTTGTAAGTATATGAGTCAAAAACATATTTATATAAGCAAGATGTGTTTAGTGAAGACCAAGATGGTTATGTGCGAAAATTCTCTACAATGAAAGCAATAATCGATTGATTTGAGACGCTTTCAGTGAGTCAAAAAAGTTTCGGTACAGATGCTAGATCTAATAAAGGCGTTTGATCAAATAACGTTAATACTGTAATAGTTATTTATGTACCAAGTCAGCAAAGTTATTATCGAACGAGTCTGAGGTTACGAGTCGAGCGAGCGAAGCGAGCGAGGCGAGTAAAAGGCGAGTATATTTGAAATACTTTCAGAAAACTTGGCATGTTTCCAGAAGGTATGAACTGCTGTCAAAAGATTTGACACTGCCCGTGGAAGACTTGGTACTGCTTATAGGAGCCTTGATATTAATTCCAGAGGACTTGAAATGTTTCCTGAAAAGTCGTAATGCTTCAAAAGACTTAATACTACTTCTGGAAAACTTGAAATACTTCCAGAAGACTTGATATTGCCTCTGGAAGGCTTGAAATTCTTCCAAACGTCTTGATATTGCTTCTATAGATTTAATATTGCTACTCTATAGATTTCATATTGCTTCTAGACGACTTGAGATTCTTCCGAAAATCTTAATATTACATCTAAAAGAATTGAAATGATACCTTGATACTGCTTGTAAAACTGCTGGCAGAAAACATGTTCATGTTAAAAACAAAATACTGTTGATAAACCATTTTACTTCGAAAATATTAAATAGTACTGGTTAAAATGCAAACTCTTCACGTAAGTTGAAAAACTGTTATTAAAGACTAAATACTACTCTCAGAAGACATTTTCATTGCAAAAGGCAAGAAATTGTCAGCAAAATTTGATTTTGCTTCTACAATAGCAATCATTGTTGGCAAAATACAAAATCTTTCTGTGAGAAAACTGTTAAGCATAGATGTCTAGATAGATAGATGTCAAGACTAAATACTGCTTATAAAACTCTAAATACGGTTGGCAAAAGACATTTTCATTGCAAACGAAGCATGTGAAACATGTAAAAGATTTGATTGCTTGATTTGTTACTGCCCTTGTTAGGCTTGATGGTGTTTCTAGAAGACCTTATATTATTTCCATAAGGCTTAAAATGCTTTTAAAAGAGTTGCAATACTTCCAGAAAACTTGCAATGTTTGCAGAAGTCTTAATACTGCTTTTAGAAGACTTGAAATATTTCCAGAAAATTTGAAACTGCTTTCAGCAGACTTGATAGTACCTCCAGAGGACTTAAAATGCTTATTTACTTTTAAAAAACTTGAATTCCTTCTAGAAAGCTCTAAAAATATAGCTCCCAAAAGATTTGAAATGTTTTTGGAAAACTTGATATTTTTTTTGAAGAGTTGATATTGCTTTCGAAAGTCTTGAAATGCTTCTAGAAGACTTGATACTGTTTATAAAACTGCTGGCAGAAACATTTTCATCTCAAAAAGCGAGATACTGTTGATAAACTATTTATGTTCAAAAAAATTCAATAGTATTGATTAGAATGCAAAATCTTGACTTAAGTAGATTAAAAATTGTTAATTAAAGAGTAAATGCTACTGTCAGATACCTATTTTATTGCAAAAGGCACGAACTGTTAATAAAATTAGATTTCTTTACACAATACTAATCATTATTGGCAAAATACAAAATCTTCATGTCAGAAGTTCAAAAATTGTCAACTAAGGACTAGATACTGCTTATAAAACTATAAATACTACTGGCAGAAGACGTTTCCATTGCAAACTAAGCATGCGTGGGTGAAACTTGAAATGCTTCCAAAGCATTCAGTACTGCGCTTGGATGATTTGATACTATTTCAGAAGACTTGCTAATGCATCTCAAAGACTTGATGCTGCTTCTAGAAGACTTTATATTACTTCCAGAAGATTTGAAATGGTTCCAGAAGAGTCGCAATACTTCTAGAAAACTAGCCTCCTTTTTGAGCTTACAAGCCTCCAAAAGACTTGTAATACTCAAAAAAATAGCACCAATACAAAATCGTTAATGGTCTTATCTAAATTGAAGTTACCATTTTCAATTAATTTAATGTTTTAATTTAATTTTAGTATATTATTGAGCGTTTTCTTCCTGATTTAATCCCAGCATATGCTGTGAACGTGTGGCTAAAGTGTCGTTATTCGTCGATTGAGTCTCTTCTCAATTGAGTTTCTTTATCAGCACTCAGCACCCATAAGTATTTTCAAAAATCAGCGCCTATGCTGAAAAACATACTATAACCTTAATTTAAACATTTTGAAAATGTTTCGGATTATTTCCCGTGATTGAAGAAATGTTGTCTGCAAATATAAAGTAAGTTTTAAATATGTAATGTTTCGTACACTAATACATTTATTTGGCACTGTATTTGAAACGCATTCTACGAAATCCAATATAGAGAAATGAGCTCCGCAGTTAACACCCACCTTTCTCTACGGTGAATCTGACCTTGACCGGCCAAAACAGATTTGTCAAGCTGTACTAGGATTTGTTTTCTCTTTCCAGTCAGTTTTTTTGTATGTAGTTGGTATCTGATATTATCGTTACTACTTTCTTTGGACCTCCCCTTTGCATTTGTAATTTACTGGTCCTAACTGGTTGACTTTATCATCTTTGTAAATAATTTCTTTTCCTCTTTTATCGTAATATTTCGTTCTGTGCTTCTTTCATACTAATTTTTACAATGTCTTGCATGTTTTTCAATCGTTCTGCTAATTTCAAAATAACTAGCTACAAATTTATTAGTATCTCTTCCATTCCATAAATCTTTTAATATACTTAACGGAGATCTAATTTGCCTCCTATAACATAACTCCGCAGGACTGGAGGTATTTGCTGCATGTGGTGCCCTTTTTATGGCAAATAGTGCTTAACTAATATACTTCTCCCACTGTTTTCCATGATTGCAACTTAGAGCTCAAAGTAATTTCTGAAATATTCCATGAAATCTTTCTGCTGCATTTGAGATTGGTATGCAAACCTGTGGATTATTCTAATACCGCTTTGTTCCGAAAGTTAGCAAACTCTCTCTTTAAATCAGTTTGTATCTTTGCAGGAAAACCAACTCTATACATTTTGTTCAATAATTCTTTTACCACTAATACCGAGTGAATCCTAATACTGACCTAATGGTGTTTTTGTCATACCTCTGGGAAAATCACTGTATGCAAAAGATATAGATAAAGATATAAAAGACAGCCATAGGATCCCCATCGTCGCTGGTTATAACTATTTTCTACATGAAATTAATCGAAGAAGATGCTTTGTGAAGAGCGAGAAGAATGAAAACCAAAACTATGGCATCGATATATGGACGATGAGTTTGTGATATGAGTTAACTTTTGATTTTTTTGCAAATAAATTATTATTATTATACAGATTTATTACTCACCGACTAAGAACGTTAATAAAAGAAATAATCCGAACCGATCTGGACGATGTGGTGCTCGCCTATCGACAGCTTTTTTAGTTGAATTTTTTTTATTAATTTCTAAACGGACCAAAGGACGAAAATTATTCTCATTTTTCGAGAAAAACGACTCCGATAAATTAGGTTTTATTAAATTCCAGCTCCCCGTCCCGATTTGTGCGAGATAGTGGAATTCCTCCCCGATTTAAAGGTGACCTACCCTTGCCGTCGTTGCACATTTTTATCCTTTCCGACTCACGTGCCGAAGTCTTATTTGGTTATTGTTTACAACGGCGGCTTTTGTACCGCGCTCTTTTACGGATTTCTTCGGCTCCCTCCAATAACAATATTGAAAACGGGAATATTCCGACCAGAATCGGAACAAACGGTTATTGGGTTCCGTTTTCCTACGGGAAAATTGATTTAGGTTTATTCGCGGTTTTTCTACAAATTGAACTGTAAGCAATTTTCTCAATTTCATAAAAACAATAATATTTATTTATAGGGTTATCGACGTTAATATTCTCGCATCGTTGTTTAATTAGCGAATTCCAATCGTTATTGAAATTAAAACGTTGCGGCGTTTGGTAAACCAATCCAACGTCCCATTGGACCTGTACAAATAGGTCCCAGCATTAATTTTAATCGTATTTGCGCATGGAGGCGGCGTTTACATTGCGTCTGGTTCGAAGGACGCCCGTTTAGGGCAGGGATTATGAACTATAAATTAGGAGGGTGTTCGTTATTTAACGCGCACGGCCGCTAATATTTTCATAAAGACCCATCCTGGTTTTTGAATTAAAAATAAGCCGCGAGCGAAAAGAGATTACCGTTAACGCCGCGGCGCAGAGCTTAACGTAGTCTGCGAACGTAATTACTTGCAAAACTTAAATCGGGGAAATTTCGATGTCAACATAGAAAATTTAATATAATGAGGATCTAATATCCTCGGTTTATTCAACGAGACAGCTATAATTTTATTATTTTTTTTTTGTGTAAAAATTACAAGTAAAAAAGCAACAAGTAATACTAACAATAAGCGCTTTCATGGAATTTCTCGCATTTCCTCGCGCTGTTTATTATCTTGGAACATGTAAAGTTTTCATTACGGACGGAAATGGCGTGACTAGCATTTTATCGCTGGTGTAAAAGTTCGTTGTTCAGTGACCGTTACGTGAAACGAAGATGGTAAAATTAATTAATTTCCCCAGGTACTTTCTAGGTGGATGTTTCAAAAAAATAAATTAAAAATATTGTTAAACAAAGTCAAAATTAAATTTTTATTAAATATCTATAAAATTTCCATAAATTCTTAATGAAAGTGTTTATACATTATTAAATCATGAAGATTGATCTTAAATTTCATCGAATTTATAGAAAAATTTTTAAAAACTGATTTGTGTGTTGTCCTCTAATCTACAAATGGATGGAAAGGAAACTACAACATTAATTGTAAAACGATATTTAACTGGGAGAGAATACTTAAAGACAAAATGATGATTCCTCGTGTTTAAAATTTTGCAAATTAACATTAAAATTTCTGAGATATGCTATGTGTATGTAAATATGTTGGCTTTGCAAGAGATATCATAAAAAGAATCACGGTTTTCAAGCCACATTGGTTAAAAGTCCAATTACACACATTAGTGACGTATCAGTTCCGTGCCGTATCCGTGCTTCCGTATAAACATTCGCTCATATCCGGGACAGTGACGTATTTTACCGTCAGTATTGCATCAGTGTCATTGCAAAGTTTCATTTACACACATCAGTGATACATCATCAGTGTTATCCGTGAATTCTCTGTGACGCATATCTACACACATTAGTATTAGTTTTTTTAATACTATTGGTTAAGATATTTACAGACACAGTTAATAATATTGACTATAATTTTGAATGAGAAAGTGCAACAGTTGCAAGCATGAAAAAAAGAGGCACTGAAGGAGAATTGGCAACTTTGTATAAAGAATTAGTGGATGATGTAACAAAATATGTTGAATAAGACGGCAATACAACAAGAAAATGTTTTGAAATTACATTTTTTTGAAAAACATCCTGTATCTCTGAAACCGTAAGAGATATCGACATACGGTTTCCACCATTCAGTTTCTTATAAAAATGGAGAAACAGACACTGATATCATTCTTCTGAAATTTGAAAAATATTGTTGCTGACGTATTTTTATTTACACGGATTTTACTGATACAGAAAAAATATGAAACTGACACGGAACTGTTCTGTTATAATGTAAATATGCAACTTTATAGTCTCTTTTCCAAAAAAGTTGTTATATAAAGTTGTTTCGTTTATGATATAATCGTAAAATGGAACATTTTAGGTTCAATTTTTATTGAACCGTATGTATTATCATTTACATTAAAATTTAGAAATACAAACAAGATGTTTTATTGAAATTTCTTCATTGACATGTCTCAATATAGCCTATATAACATTTATTTTAACCCTCGTACGACCAAAATGATTGAACGAACATTGACGACCATAACGGATCAGTTTAGACCTATGCATGGTAAACTATCTTAGGTTTTGTTCAAAGCATTAAAATTAAATATTGTATTAGAAATATTTATGGAATGGTTTAAATCACTTCCTCGACATTGATAGCATCCCCGTTTTTGGGTTGTTGATGTTTCGAATCTTCGGTAAGTTATTTTTCTTTCCGTACTTTGCAATATTTATACAATTTGCTATTCTTTCTTTATTTTTTTGAATATTTGATTTAAATCGAATTGCAAATATTTCCAGTCTAATTAAGACCTTTTTGTTTCAAATTACAAAGGCATTATGCGCCGCATTATCAAAATAATTCATAAACAATACTTATGGCCATCGTCTTGTAGTACGGCAACTTTACTTTCGAAGATAGCCATCGGAACAAGAGTACATATTTCGAATCGAGACTTGATACTGCTTCCAGAAGACTTGATTCTGCTGCTAGAAGGTTTCTTTGAATTGAGACTTGATACTGCTTCCAGAAGACTTGATACTACTGCTAGAAGGCTTGATATTACTTCTAGAAGATTTGATCTGCTTCCAGAAGACTTGATACTGCTTCTAAGTGTCTTGATACTGCTTCAAAAAATTTTGAATCGTTTCGAAAAGACTTGAAATGCTTCCAGAAATTTAATACTTCTTCTAGAAAACTTCAAATCTTTCTACAAGACATGATATTGCTTCTAGAAGAGTTCAAATGCTTCCACAAGACTTAATACTGTTTCTATAAGACTGGAAATGGTTCCAGGAGACTTGGTATTGCTTCTGAAACACTTGATATTGCTTGCAAAAAACTTGAAATGTTTCCAGAAGACGTGATAGCACTTCTATAAGACTTGAAATGCTCCCATAAAAATTGAAAATAACTCTGGAAGACTTGAAATGCATCTAGAATACTTGATTCTGCTTCTACAAGATTTTATATTGCTTGCAGAAAATTTGAAGTAAACTTCAACAGTTTTCAACATTGTTGGTTTTATTTAGATTTAAGTTACTATTTTCAATTATTTTTTTAATTTCAATGTATTGAGACGTATTTTCATTTTTTTTTCAAGTTTTCAAACTCAATTTGTTCCCTAAATTTTTTACCATTTCAGATTTTTTCACCATCCACACGTATTTCCAAAAATCGGTGCCTATGTTCATGACTGAGTTTGTCTAAGACTCCATTCTTTGTTTCGCTATATTCCAAGACAATATTTGGTTTGTAATATACTTCGCAATTGCTTATCTCTTATGTATGCTGTATAGATGATAAAACTATCACACATTTCTTTGATTATACATTTATGTCCTTTGCGGAATAGAATCCGGATGAAGAACGAGCACAATATTTTTAGCAAATCCTTTATATTTCTTCGAACAATCCCAAGCAATGTTAATTTTTTTGTGAGAAGTTATTCAGCTGGAATATGGAGGATATTATTATCCTCCATATTCCAGTATTAATTTACAAAATTTAAAATAGGCACCGGAATAAGACTACATATTTTGAATTGAGACTTGATACTGCTTCCAGAAGATTTGATACTGCTTCTAAATGCCTTAATACTACTTAATTCTACCGATTTTTAGCAAATCCTTTTTTTCCGAACGATCCCAAGTAGTGTTAAATTTTTTATGAGAAGTTCTTTAGCTAACAATATCCACCATATCCCATTATTATTTTACAAAATTCACAAAAATATCTGATAACGATTTTACTACTTGTTGTCCTTCATTTTTCTCAACTTTTATAAGTCTGTCTGCAATTTTTTGGAAAATGTTAGTAACGTTTCCTCGAGGTCTTCTAGAGACTTGATGCAATATTCTGATTCCAAAGCAGTCTTTGTAATATAAACTTGCATATCGCATGAGAATAATAATACTAGAGAATATGTGGTAGGACAACAACATCCAATTTTGATTTCGAATACTATGTAAACAATTATTGTTTTCGGATCATTTTCACCTAGTTTTGGTCGTACGAGGTTTAAAGGCATTTTCCAAAAAGTTGTTTATTTTATAATATGATCATAAAATACATGACCATAAATAGAGACAGGATGTCTTATTGAAATTTCGTCATTGACATTTTTCAATAAAAGCTAAATATGCTACTTTATTTTAAAGTCTTTTTTTCTAAAAAAGTTGTTTTACAAAGGTTACTTTATATTTTAATCATCAACATTACCGCTTAACATTTTGAAATACAGCCAGGATGTTTGATTGAAGTTTTTCGCTTTTTGACATTATCCAACGTAACCTAAACATGCGATTTCTTGATTAAAATGTTTTTTTAAACATTGCCACCGTTTTCATTATAATTTAAAAATACAGACATTATGTCTTATTGAAATTTCTCCAGTGATATGTTTCAGTTAGTGCTAGATAAAGTATCGATACTTATCAATGGCATCGACACCTATCTCGATATCGATACGCAATACCAGCAAACTATCGGTATCGAAGTAACGAAAGTATCAAAGAATTGATGTATCGAAAAGTGTTTATTTTATTTATAAACCGGCTTGTATATTATATTTTAGCATTTTTTTTATAATAAAAACTGGTTTAATATTTTAACATCTATTGTTTAAAACATAATTGCTTGCATTAAATTTCTTTTTGTATATAGAAAATTGGGTTTGCAATATATATAGAGGACTGATTTTACATAAAAAATGTTAAGAAAAACCCACATCGATATGTATCCTAAAATGCTTCAAGGGAGGTAATATACTTTGAAAATCACATTCAGTATGTGATTATTGCTCATTATTTCAAAATCTGTTGCGGTTAATAGCTCGAAATTTTACGTATCTACTTTGTTTTACGCGATGAGTATGGTAATCGAGGAAAATTATCAAGAATATATTCACCCCATATGTCCTTGTTAAGGGTTGGAGTGCGGAATTTATCACCTTTATTCTTTCCACCATTTTAACTCCAAAATTAAAATCTAGTTAGTGTATTATTAAAATATTATTTCAAATAATTCAATGTTTTCGATGATTTGAATTATATCGATACCACGAAAGCATCGATACTCAGTACCTCATTTAAGGCATCACCCAGATTAGTAATTACTAAAGAGAAATGGGAAATTTATGGAAAAACAGCATATATTAGCATATGAGATATGTGATTATCTAATCATTAGATGGCTTCTTTCGAAATATGCAGGAGATAGATTTGATATTAGTATAAGTCCCCTACAACTTTCAATTCAACAAATAATTTATTTTATAAGTTAGAGGTGTACAAAATGTTCACTTTTGGTGATATTAGTCAAATTTATTTGTTCTAAACTAGTTTCGGGCCTTGCTCTTCTTCTTCGAAACTAATTTAGAACAAATAAATTTGACTAATATCACCAAAAATAAACATTTTTTAAACCTCTAATCAATAATTGGTGAATAAAGGATTCCAAAAGTTATTTATATTTATTTTATAAGCAAGCTTTTAAAGCTCTTAAGCAAGCTCTTTATGAAGTAAAGGAAGGCATACTGAGACGCAGAAGGGAGATATAGAAAGACATTTTCGAACAAATGGATATAATGCAACTTAGAGTTAGCTTATCCATGCATATCCATGCAATATCAAAAAAAAATGTTTTTTATTCCTACTTTTCGAGCGGTGACAAAATATAGTACTAGTCGCAATTAATCGTCACTTGCGTATGCGCAATTTAGAATCCATAATTTTGTGTTGGCAGACTTCGAACTGATGAGCAGGATTTTGGAGACACAATAGTTCATGCTGCTAACAATTCGGTACACTTCAAACTGATGAGCAGGGCTTTGGAGATATAAACACTCATACTGCCAACATATTGGCATTTTTTGCGATAATGAACTGTACATTATACTGCTAATACTTATTACTGCTCATGCTGCCAACAAGTTAGCTGACTTCACATTGATGAACATTATTTTGGAGACATAATAGCTTATGCTGGCAACAAGTTAGCAGTCTTCACAGTTTTGTTTTGTCTGGAACAGTATTAACTCATGCTGCGAACAAGTTGGTAGACTTCAAATTAATGAGCAGGACTTTGGAGACACACTAGCTTATGCTGCCAACAAGTTGGTAGCTTTTAGGATAATATATAGTTTGTGAAACAGTAATACCTCATGATGCAAACAAGTTAGCAGACTTCAAATTGATGAGCAGGACTTTGGACATATAAACAGTTATACTGTAACATATTAGCAGTCCTTAAGATAATCTACATTATCCAAAATTAAAATGTGCCAACAAGAGAAACACATAAAAAATGTACTTATTATAATATTAAAATATTTTTGATATTATTAAAATTATGATATTAAAAACTTGATCTGCCAATTTCCTGTTTAAGCTGGTTTCTGATATTTTTTATTAAGAAAATCCATAATTTTTACAGCTAGTGACAGAAGACATGAGACTCTGATAAACAAGACGTCCAATAGATTATGTCTTTTGATATGGGAAATAATCTGAGTCGACTTCGAAGACGTCGGCCGCCATAAGAATTCTTGCCTCTTTCTTCGTGATAGTCGAATTGTGTTGGATTGACGTCGGCCTTCGTTATACTTGTTCTTGATATTCTGGTTGAACTTCAAAGATCGTCGGCCACCATAAGATTTGATTGTAATGCTTGGCTTGGGTTGATGCAGAACCCGATTTAATCCAATCTAACATAACCCAACCCATGACCACCCATCCCAAGTCAACCCAACCTAAATCAAAATTCTCTTAAAATAACAACGCGTTTTTCTTTCATTGAATTAAATTGAATTTCTTTCAAATTTTTCTAGTTCGCATAGAAGTATGAATGTTAGGAACAATTTAAATCTATTCCTAAATAACTCTTACCACTGTGAGGAATCCTAAACTCTAACCTAATCGTAAAAGAGTTATTAATAATAAATGCGGTTATTTATAAAGTATCAAAAATCAAAAAAACAACTGTCAAACAGGTGATATGAGTGTCCAGAATAGTGTATCTACTAAGATTTAATTTGTAATTTGATCAACAGAGGTAATCGCCCAAAGAAGCATTAGAAACAAAAATAAATATCAAAGTAAAAGCAGGATTACAATGAGATTTCAGAAAATGCCACATAGATTAAACACTTTTGGTATTGATAATATTTTTGTAAAAATTGTTAAGGTAACTGCTTGCAAGTTAAAATAAGAACACGTATAGGTAAAAACTAAGAACACATCTCTATTTTAATTCTATAATGCATCTAAATTCAATTTACATGGCGATTGTTTACTAGAGTTAAGTCGATTTAATCAATCTAAAACGTTATGGAGCTAAGCATTTAACAAAATAAGTTGATATTTTTATCATATTTATGTTTGGAAAAATTTTCGAAATTCAAGAAGAGAAACAAGGAAAGTAATACAGGATTAGTGCAATGACTCAAAGTGGTCCTAAATGGAAATAGCCAAATCCACCGGATATTATATGGAAAATTTTATACTTATTACAAACAATAGTTAAATTACAACTAATTAAATTAAAAAGTATTTTTTATCTGTACTTGTATTGGTAATTTATTATGAATTGCAGCTTTACATGTTTTGACCTATTATAGTCATCTTCAGAAGCTTTGTTCAAAAATTAAAATACTAAACATTTCAAATATTAAATAAAGTTAATTATACATTTGTTACACATAAAACTAAACACATTAAAATAAGTAAAATTGAATGTTAAAACTGTAAAAAGGACGAACAAGACAACTGTATCAAATCTAAATTACAACTACTTTGTAACTTTGCAATTGTTTATATAGTTTCAGAATTTTTATCTTATTTCATTTATATTAATAAACTGTTAACAGAGATGCTAGCTATCTAATACAAAGTATTAGATACGTTCAGTCAGTATTTGGTGTAGAAAGTGGTCATTAATTGGTTATGGAAGCATTCAGGTTGGTGACAAATTGGTTTTTTACAATAAATATTTATCACCGCTAGGAAATGTCAGGTTTTACATGTTATTTCAGAACTTAGTCTTCTTATTACATCACCAGTGGTGTAATGAAATATTACCGAACTAAATATTGATATGTTTTGTATGTTACTATGAACATTCATAGCAACGCCCAAGTAAATTTACACAGGGCTTGTGTCAGATATGAAGTCGTATGATGCCGTTAAGGGTTTAGATCAAATTTGGTGCTTAACACGTTAAGAAACTGCTAATTTTAAAATTAGTCTTTTCATAACTAGTTACGTAAATAACTATTTCACCCTACATAACTTTACGCAACTATTCATGACTTTTATATAAGTAGAAAATATAATCGATTTGAGGCAGTTTTTTACAAACCTATAACTCATTTAATAAAAATTCCACAGTATAAATATTCTGCAATTATTGCTTAAGTGGTCACTAATATGATCACTTCATCTTATAACTAAAAACTGTTTGGCTTTGACAAGAATTCAGTGGGAACGAAATAAATTCTTTATTTTTAATGCATTTAGCATTGACAGATATTAATAAAATGAAGAACTCGTAAAATAGAAATGTTGTGATGTAGAGTAAGAGTGTGCGTGTTCGAAATTCGTAAATATGTTGAAAATAATATGAAAAAAAAGTAAAATTGTCGGTGTGAAATGCTGAATACGTTCGTATTTCGTTGTAACGTAGGTATACGTGACGGAATAACTAACGATCGTAATGCGTCATTATGTACGGTTGTGAGGCGACGCGGAGTTCTCGGAAAAATAGAGGTTGCACCACGAAACGGGAAAAGCCGCGGGAATGAATGAACGTCCCACCGAAAAATTGAAACGAATTGTGGTAGCGGAGCCGTATTGAAATTGCTCTGGAAATTGCATGTCTCCAGCAATAAGAGTAGAAAATTCCGTGCGTTGATAGATGGATGATTTTCCTTTTACATTTTTCTTTTTCCTCATTCGAGAAATAATACTTTTTATATATGAAAAATGCTTTGTTCTACTCTCAATTCAATTCAATATAATCTGTAGTATCTAGATCAACAACGAAGTTCAATTTACCGTATTGCTTCAGGCAAGTAATAATGGTAATGGATCCGTGAGCGGCGTCGCTCCTTCTTCCCTGACGGTTTTAGCCGATAAAGATTACTACCACTCAGTTGCGAATAGTTCAAAACTTGAATGTCTCGGGAATGTCTCGATAACCGTCGGAATTAAATCTTTTATTTCATATTTTTTCATTTTTTTTTTTTTTTATTTCGAACAATTTTTATGGCGGTCGACATTTTCGGCTTATTCGTGATAGCCAATCCGAGTCAACTCAATCTAAATCAACTAACAATCTAATCGCGTCCAATGCTATCTATTACTTAGAATGCATTGGGTTGGATTAAGGAAACTTAGGAGTATGATAAAGACAAAGCGTCATGTCCTATGTAACCTAACTTATTTCTATCTGATCCCAACTCAATCTTAAAATTGTAAGGCATAATAATGCAGAAGTATTAAAAGTGGTGAAACTACCATAATCTAACATGCAGTCTGCTTGCATAACTAGTAGCAGAGTAAAGTAGTAGTGGTCCACACAATATGTGGCTACTTATTGCTGTAATATGATATGTTCGAAATGAATCGAAACGAATCAACCTAATACAAACGAAACCAAACCCAAACCCAACCAAAAATTTAAAAATAAATCTAATAATTTTTTGAAATAATTTTATATGGAAAATTTACAGACATAAATACTAAGAAGAAGATAGAGTTTTGAATGAAATCGTCGAAATCAACAAAAAGCACATTTTTATAGAAATTTTCAATAAACTAAAAACCAATGGACAGTTAGAATTCTCATCGATATAAAACGTCCATCCAATACCGGTTCTATATTTTAATTATTGTACACACGATTATTTTAATTTAAAAAAACGCATATATATGTGTAATTTTAAATGTGCGAAAAGTCTTTTTGTTTATGTGAATTTTAATAGTGTTTTTTAACAAAAATTAACTCGACATAACCTGATAAGGAATTTTCAACCAACATGCCTCCATTTTTCCTCATTATTGAAAAAAATTATTGACGATAAATACATTTAATGATTTATAATACTTTTATGTAATGATTTTGATCTATCTTTTTTTTTTAATTCATAACAAACAACCTGATGACGATTAAAAAAGATCGAAACCGGTCGTTAAGTACTTAATCTTCCAAAAAAATTTCATAAAATTTGTATTATTTTCATCAATTATCACATTACCTAAAGACAATGGAGAAATTTATTATTTTTTATATATTTACTTCCTGGGTGAGGGAGAGAGATCCCCCTCATCTCTTCCTCTTCTCCTTCCTCTCTACCACCATTATTCTTTTTCTTCTATTCCTACTGTTGATTCGTCATTTTTTCTTCTCTTTTCCTACTCTTTCGTAATCATTGTTGTTCTTAGATATACCATTATCACTTTAGCATTCCTCTTATCGCTGACGAGGAGGTCACCCACATTTTGTTCGTTGTTCGATCGTTTGTTCGGTGTTTTTGTCCCATTTTTAGGTCCATTAGCTTTCTATCTATTTAAAAGCATTTAAAGATCATGTGTTGCGGAGTATCTCTCAACGAACAACCAAACCAACACAATCTGAGTCCATTTATTTAAGTTCTTGCAGGTACGTTGCGAAAACTCCAAGTCCCGCAATCACTTACGTAGTATGGTAATCAGTTTTAGGGCCTTTTAGTTGTTAGTTTTTGACATTCTTGATTAATGTCTTGGCCCAAGCAGTATATAACTTCCATCTCTTTTGCCATCTTCTATGTATCTCTTCACGGTTTTCCTCTTTCTTACTTTCCCTGTTTTCCCAGTTCCTCGATCTTTCCCAAACTAGGAGATCTAGTGGGGGGTACTAGTGGGCTAGAGCGCAGTCTGTCGACGCAGTCCGGTATGCTAATGTAACCATAATTGATGTTTTGCGCTCTATTGAGCGTAGCATCTCTACATATTTTTTATGGCGTAGTCGTGTTTCCTATGCCGATGCTACATACAACACAACCAATTGTATTACTATAGCAAATATTCTCCTTTTTCCTTGACTCGGGCCTCCATTTCTTGACATATTCTTTTTTTAGTTCGCTTTCCTTCTAATATGAGCAGCTCTGTTTTACTTGGTTCCAGTTAAAGGGCCATCGTCTCAAGGGAATGTTTAGTATTAAATATAGCGTATTCTGCTTTATCTATGATCTCCTCCGTCGTCAGTCCACATATTATTATTGCGAGATCATCAGCAGAGGCAACGATTCGTACCCTGCATTCAATCTTCTGACTAAGGATTTTGACGCAGAATAAATTCCAAAGGGTCCTTCTATGCTTTAGGTATAAGTTTAGGATTCTTCCTTTAGTGCTCTCTTTACTTCATTCCGCGTTATAATATAGAACGCATTTTTTATGTCTAACAGCACCATAATTCTAAGTCCCCTATGTGTCAGTGATACTCGTTTTCTTTCCCTTGTTTCGTTCAGTATATTAATCACTTCATCTACAGTGCTGTTTTCCTTTCTATATCCATACTGTGCATCGTTAATATTTCCTTTCTCTTTCAGCTCTGCGACAAGTCTGTTGTTAATCAGTCGTTCCAACAGCTTTCCTGCTGCACTAAGAAGACACAGTGGTCTGTAAGTCGTTTCATGATTTGGCTTCTATGATTTTGAAACCAACACTAGCACTGCCCTCTTCCATATGTCGGGAAAGCTGCCTTTAATAAGACATTTATTATACACGCTAATAATAACGTCTGGATTCGACTTTACACAAGGTTTCAGTATCTCATTAGTGATTCCGTCTTAGTCCGGAGCTTTTCTTATATTTCATTGTTTAACTTCCCTTTTAATTCTTCCATTTTAAACAAAATAGGCTTTACCATCTCATCTTAAAATCTTAGAAGAATCTATGTTACAAGCTCTTAGATAAATTTAAAAAAGTTGATAAATTAGAGATAATTAAAATACTTCTTGTATTTGCTATTTAAATATTTATTGAAACCGGTTTCGAAGCTTTACTTCATCATCAGTCAAAACGTCAAGTCCTTAAAAATGTCAAACACCATGGAACCACATATCTTTCGAAATAAACATTTAACCAACTAAACAATACTTTAAAAATATATCAAGACTAAATCTTAAAGTTACCACGTTACAATTTAAAAAAAACAGAAGATCCAGGAAGAGCTCCGTCCATTTTTCCCTTTTTTATTTTTTGATTTATTAATTAATCTTCTTAAGCCTTTCCTAACGTCTATGCAGTCTATGGATAATTGCTGTATTACATTTTCTCCATGTTTCTTCTAATTTCTCTGTAAAATCTTCATTTCGCTATGCACACTTTCCTTGCTTCTTCTATTTTTCTTATCCACACGTGCACTGGTTTTTTATGCATTTGGTTTGTTCGCTTCTTCAGAGATTCATCACAAGAATTTGTAAATAGATCCGCCAGACACTGCGGATTTAAATTTTTAATTTGTTTGGTTTTTTCGTGAAATCTTCTTTCTAGTTTCGTGATTGGGTTGTAGTCAGTTTGTGTAATCATGTAATCAGTATGTGTTCATATTTCCTGCCAGTTTCACTTCGTTGTTTCTGCATATTTCATACATCATATAATCGTCACTCAGCATTTCGACATCTTCTGCCACATTCCAATTCGTTATGTCATGTATATTGACATCTTATCTCTCCGTTGTTGTGTAATATTTCCATCGCTGGCTATCAACATTCGGTTTTTAGCTACCCATTCCTCAAGCACCTTTCCTCTTTTATTTGGAACGCAATCTCCGGTCATCGGTGTTCTGGCATTCAATGCCTTCAATGCCCATGGGCTTATTAGATTATGTTCCTAAGTTATCCAACAAATATTCAAAATTTTGATAGTAATGATGCAATCGCTTTTCTCATCAGTCTGTGGGTATATTGCTTTTCTGATGTTTGGTTCTTGTCCTACTACTACGCCGATGTTTGCTTACACAATTTCTCTGTCGATGATACTCACACTGATACACAGGAGATGGGATATCTCAGTTTAGTTGTACTATTCTTAATTTCGGCTGCATTTTGACACAGGTAATTCTCGGTCTTTGGGACTTTGAGATTTCCGGTAGTCCTTTCTTTCACTCTTTTTCTCTGTCTTCTTTAGTTTTCTCAATTGTTACTACTTCCACTCTTGCCTCTGTGCTTTTTTCTGTGCTCTCTTTTTTTTAGAAATTCACTCGTCATTTTACCCACCGTTGCTTGTGAACATTTTTCTTCTAATTTTACCTCCGGTCTTGATATATAAGATATCTTTTTCTACTACCGCGACCTCTATCTTCGCAGTTTCAGCAAATTCTCGAACTAAATCCACTCCTTCTGCTTCTTTCTCTTTCAGATCTAGTTTCTTTGTTGTTTATGTGATTTTTCCTCCTTACTGTTTCCTGTTTACTTCTTCCTTGCCTAATCTATTCTCTGTACTTTTTACATCCCAGTTTTGATGCCCCATGTTCTTCAATGTTGCAGTCCGGACATCTAGGTTTATTCATACACTCGTTTGTTAAGTGTCTTTGTATTCTAAAGTTGTAACAGTTTCCTCTCCTGTCAGGTCCAGTGTAGTCTTTCATAAAATATTGGGGAGACCAGCATTTTAGACATCTTTTAGTTTTTATCTTTTCCTGAATAGTGCACATTGACAATCCGATCTTTATTCTTCTACTTCACTGCCAACATATTATCAGCACACCGTCTTAGTAAGCTAATCTCTATGTTATACTGTTTGCTTTATCCCCTCTTTCTCTTTCTCTAGTTTTTATCAGTCCTCTTATATGTACTGTTTTCGTCCGTTCTTTGTTCGTTCTTCCACCCAACCCAACCCAACCCAAATCCAAATGAAACCAAACCCAACCTAACACAAACGAAAAAAAATCTTTTGAGTTCTAAAATTTTTTTATGATATCCTCCGGATTCCTAAGTGTTACCATTACGATCTTGCAGAGAAAGGAAATTAATAAAATTTTCATGTTATTGCATTTATCTCAATATCTATAAATCTAAAAGCAAAATTGTTGAGCATGAAATTTGCTACAACTTTTTTTGCATTTTTTTGTGACATGCTCTGATTCCAATGTGGTTCCATTTAGATCAGGTAAAACAACGGAATTCATCAAATTTTCATATTTCTCTCAATATTTATGCATGTAAGAATAAGAGAGCAATATTGTCGAGAATAAAATTTGTTACAATTTTTTGTTTTTTTTAATGTTTTAAAGGTTTTTTGTGACATGCTTCTATTTCCAAGAGTTATACCATTCAGGTTTTGTAAATCAACAAAATTCATCAAATTTTCGTATTTATGATGGCTCTTACCTGTATAATTATTATATCTTTATCATATATTATATCTTTAGACATAAAACAGCAATCTTCATTATCTCAAAATTTTAACTTATTAACTTTTCAATTAATATCAATTACTTTATTTCTTCTAGTTTAAAAAGCAATCAATAAAATTCTTATGCCAGATCTACTTCGTACATTTCTCTTGACTAAAATGTTAACGGAACAATTTCTTTCCTCATTGTTAAAGAAACAAATTTACCTTCCACTTTCTTAGTTTCGTCCTAAATACTTATCCAAACATTTCCGTTCTCACCAGGTCAAGATCACTTTCATCGTCCTAATCAAATTAATAAAACAACATTTATTCCCATTTTATAATTTCCTTTTTCTCATTAAACCTCCTAATTAAAGAGGACAATATCTTAAATACAAGTAATTAATGAGTTAATTTTTAGTTTTTCTCCAACCGTCAAACAGTAAAAATCTTTAGTTGAGATGTTAGAAAGAAAGGTAAACACAACAATTTTTAATATCTTATTTATTTGTTATTATTTTTTTTTGAGTGAATATTTTTATTTGTAGATATTAAAACTGTTATTAATTTCTTTATTTGTAACAATGGTGATTTCGAAACCTTTTTTATTACCGATTATATACGAACGACCTCAACCTGTATATAGACCAGTTATTGTAACTTTCCCATTTTTTAATGGATGGAGTGTTAATGCGCTTAATAACGCTTTGAGTAATCTTCAAGTTATGGCTGGGTAATGATTTAATTTTATTATTTATTGTATTTGCATGTTGATTAATTTTTGTTGATTAAAAAATTGTAAATTAAGTTTTAAATTTTTATTTAATTTAAAAAATTAACTTTCTGTTGACCATAACGTTAAAGTAATTCTAAAGTGTGCCTAACCTATTTAATAAAGTATATAACAAGCGATTTTACATTTCTCCTTAAAATCTCAGTTATTAATGTGTTAAAATGGCCGTAAAACGCAAGGTAATTAATATTAATTTTTAATTAACTCCACTTAAATTTTGCAAACGATTTCTTTGTAGATTTTCTTTTTTTACTTAATCTTCATTCTTGAACATTCGATTTTGGGGAAACCGATTTTCATTCCCATCTTTATCCCACCCCCTCCGATTTATCATCGACCCGAACCGATGCGTAACCCCATTGTGGTTACGCTTCCTTTTCTAAATGACATAAATTTGAGTTTGTTGAACAATTTGCTTCGAAATTTTACAATAAGAGTAAATTGATTCGAAGAAAGTTATAAGCGAAAGTATTTATATAAAAGTTAGAGTTAAAAGCAAATTTAAAGAATGTGTTATCACTTCGAATATGTTTATAATAAAATAGTTTTCCTTGATTGATTTTTCTCAGTAAGTGAAAATCGTGGTTAAGATTAAGGTGTAGGCCAAAATGTATCAGGTAAAAAATTAAAATTTTTATCGTAATATGTTAAAAAGTTTTGATTTTAGCATCTTAAAGTTATTACAATAATTTTTTTAATCCCCAACGTAAATTGTTCCCCTTTTTATTATTTACACCATTTGCACAACTTCCATCATTTTTACCAAAAACCACCCACCCCCATCGCAATTACCGTCCCATTCGCAAACGGATTTCACATCGATATTTTGAACCATGGGTTAAATAATTTGCACAACCCTCAAACATCGGTAATAACACCTAACATTACTAATGAAAGTGGAGGGGCATTCACAAATTTTATGCGAATTCCCGGATCTGGTTAATAAAAAAAGATATTAGTAATTATTAATTAAAACTATTTATAATCAAATTAACTAAATTTAATTTTTGTTTTTTAGTTAATCGGACTTCAATTAATATTATTTTTATTCTCATCATATTCCCTCGTTCTACCAGCTCCGATTCATTATCATCACCATTTATTCCACGGATTATTTAACTTCGGCCACTTCCACGACGAAGGACACCCATTAATTCTAACACTTCCCTTCTTCAACGGTTTTAACGTAACCCTTCTCGATGGTTTATTAAGCAACGCCGCAATTAACGGTTAAATTAACACACAAAGTGAAATGTAATTTATTAAAAAATAAAATTTATTTAAATTTAACAATTCGATTTTAACTTAAGACATCATTACAAAACAAGCGTATTGAATAAATGAACGTTTCCCCCTTTAACTCGAAGTTGATATAACTGGCAAGGAAATGGTCTGGGTGAAGTTGAGAATCCAAGAGCAGGAATAAAGACGACGGTAATAAAATAAAATTGCCTCCGGGTACGACGAGAGAAGCTCGAAGAGAAGTTCGTGTTTACGCGTAGCTTCTAAAAATTTTTTTTTGGTTCGTGGAAACGTCTAGGTGGGGCGAAAACTTTTAATGAATTTCCAAGTTGCAACCGGCGAGCTTTTGACCTCCTTGCTTATTATTTTTGTCGTAACCCCGTCGTCGCCTCGCCCGGTAAAAAGACGCATGTAAAATTAATTTGATAATCTTGAAGCTTAATTGAGAAAGTTTTTGCGCTCAAAATACAATGCAATATTGAATTTATTGAATGCTGTTTTTTAACTTTATTAATTATGGGAAGATAGCTTTGAGTTTCTTATTAAAGCGAAAAAAGGTCTTATTAAAGTCAATTTAAGTAATTAGAAAAAGTTAATTTATTTTTTTAAATAAAGTTTTAAAAGAAGATAAAATTTTTAATTAAATTTAACACCGATTTAATTAAAATGTTTAAACTTTCCTTAATAACCTCATCTAACCAAACCACATCAATACAAAATCGTGTGTCAAATACCAATTGAGATATCGTTATGACATAAAAAGCACTTTAAAGCATATTAATATATGATTTAATAATTATGATTTTTTAAACGTAACTTTAAATCAAAATTTTAAAATGATTAAAATTTGTTTTTAAGTTAGCATAATAATTAATAAGAGCAAATATGGAAAGTAACACAAAAAATACAATAATAGTAATTATTTTCGGATTTCTTGTATTTGTATTTGTATTTCTTGACGAGCAAATTTTTTTTTAATATCTGGTTTACTTCTTAAATAAGTATCTAGATGTAAGTATACATGTTATATTAATATTGTTTTTAGTAACTAAAATGGCTTTAAGTGTTGCTGTTCCTAATTGTGTTGTTCACTGATCCATATTTTATTCATCAACAAGAAACTCTTTCTGTAATGCGTTATTCTCGGTAAACATAAAATATATTCTATTATTAATTGTGAAATTGAAATAAATTATAATGAATAAGACCTTGGTATTTGGTTTAACGATGTATATTATATTTATATAGATGCTACACGTGTTTCGGTTATTAAACTTCTAGTTTGTCTACGTCCCTCTTTAGCAAACCATCCCATTTTCGTGATCTGTAACTTGTAATTTTTAAAAAATACGTTTCCATTGTTACTACAATTGTGTTTGTCAATAAATACAATGCAAAATTACTTTTATTTATGTAGAAAACTTTGTGACACTTCGTTTTGAAGATTTTATATTTCCATAATTGACGTCGTGCCTGATAACGTCGTGGTTTATATGTAACCGAAACACGTATAGCACCTATATAAATATAAAATATACATCGTTAAACCAAATACTAAGGTCTTATTCATTATATATTTTAACGATGTACTTAGAATCCAAATTATCCTTGGAATAACTTAGTTGGTGTGCATGAAAATGTGTTATTTTTAAGAAGATAACTTTAAGAATGTAGTTAACTCTCCATTGATAACTACTTAAGTACTTAGCTACTAAGGTATTCTAAGGCAGTTTAAGTACATTAAATATTTCATATGTACTTATATATACCTCTCATTCAACACACTAAATATGGCGTTAAATTATTTCAGTCTCTGATGTGCGTCAGGTAAATACCTGATGGGTCAGTATTTATAAAATGGGTATTTACCCCGGTCTAAGGTAAGTACCCAAACAGTGGATACTTAGCCAAGATCTCATCAGCTAGGTTTTTAAACTTCTTGTCTAATTTTAACTATGTAATAGCACATATTACAGCCGAAGATATAAATCCAGCAATTATTAAAACCTCTTTTCAATGTCCATGAAAATTGACAAATTGTTAGCAAGTTTTAGCTAACATTTTTAGAATGAGGACTAAAACTAAATTATTTAAAATTAATCAGAAAAATATTACATCGTAGAATAATATTTCCTGCGTGAAATTGAAATTGAATTGACGCCTGATGCTGCCAGAACACTTGATACCGGTTCCATAAAATTTGCTACTGCCATAAAACTTGAAATGCTTCCATAAGACCAGTTATTGCTGCTAGGAGTCTTGACATTGCTTTCAGAAGACTTGAAGCGCTTTCAGAAGACTTGAACTGCTTCCAAAAGACTTGAAATGTTATCAGAAGACTTGAAACACTCAGAAAACTTGCTACTACTTCCAGAAAACTTAATATTGCTTCTAGAAGACATAAACTACATCAAGAAGACTTAAAAGGCTTCCAGAAGCTTTAAAATGCAAAGATGATAGAGTGATTTCATTGGACTTGAAATACTTCTACATGACTTGAAATGCTCCCAGAAGACTTCATATGCTTCTAGAACACTTGATATTGCTTCCAGAAGTTTTGAACTACTTCTAGATGACTTATTATTGTTTCCAAACGACTTGAAATTCTCCTAGAAGACCTGAAATGCTGTCACAAGACTTGAAATGCTGTCAAAAGTACTTGAAATGCTTCTAGAAAACTTGATCCTACTTCCAGAAAACTTGATATTGCTTCTAAAAGTTTTGAACTACTTCTAGATGACTTATTATTGTTTCCAAAAGACTTGAAATCCTCCTAGAAGACCTGAAATGCTGTCACAAGACTTGAAATGCTGTCAAAAGTACTTAAAATGCTTCTAGAAAACTTGATCCTACTTCCAGAAAACTTGATATTGATTCTAGAAGATTTAATACTACTTTCAGAAATCTTGATACTGATCATCATATCAGAAGTTTAAAAACTGCCAATTAGAGACTATATACTGCTTGTAAAACACTTTCTTTCCAATTTAATCCCAGCACCTGCTACGAACGTTTTATCAGACTAATTTGGAGAATCCACACCAATCCAATCCATACTATACGTATTTTCAAATACCCGCTTCTATGCCACCAAACGAATCTAACTTAATTTGAATTAGATCAAGTTATTGCGGTCAAAACTTTAAATATTACTTAGAAAATACACTCTGGTATTTTATGGGTTTTTGTATTTTCAAATTAAACTTGGTTACTTTTTTTGTTACCTTTCTTTTTTAAAGACCTAAATGATCTTTGCCTTTGTGCTGGTTTTAAATTTTATAAGTTCCTTGAAATATCCATCTTATCTTGGGTTGAGTACATACCCTGGAAATTTTCAGTTGAAAAGGGTATTTAACAACACTGCTTACAATACATGGAAGATAGAAGAACTAATAAAGAAATGCTCCATGATTATAATGTAAATTAAACAAATATTTATAAAATACAACACTAACACCATCAACTACAGTTGAACCTCTGACAATTTCTTTGTTTTTCTAAAAGAAAACCTAACTTAAATTAAAAATCGCTTAACGTTAAAGATTCTACGTTCATTTGTTTATTAAATTTTTTATTTTTTACCTTTAACAACTTTAAATTTTTAAATAATCTTAATTTAACATCTACGTGATAAGTTTCAGATTCGTGTATTTGTATCAAAATAATCTGATGATCTTTAAGCATAATTTATAGGTATACAGAATGTTCCAGGATCGAATTAAAAAGAGGAAAAAAAATTATTACTGATTTTTCAAATATATCTCAGCATAAATAATGTTCGGACATGTTCAAACAACCAAATCGCACATGTTTTATATTCTAACCATAAAAGTTAATTAATCGTTCCCATTTTTGTGTAAAAATTGCATTTTTTTAATTAAAAACTTTACAAGTTCAATTTATGATGTGTAACCATAGAAATTATATATAAATCATAAAAATTATAGCTGATGTTAGTGAAAAATATACGGATAAATTGAATTAAAATATGGCTAAATAATTTAATTAAATATTTCAAATGTAAATTTATGTAATAATACACTACGTAAGTAATAAAAAATAAATATTATTTATTTGTAAATGAACAAATCAACAACCGTTTATTCAAACAAATCGTCGCCTAATTCGGTGCATATATAGTTTTATATTCTTTATAAGAATTACAATTTTTTTAATTTTTTCTTTAACAGTTCTAGATCGCTTTGTAATGGATCACTGTAAACAATTTGTTTCAATCGTCCCCAAAAATAAAAATCCATAATTGTAAGTTCAGGACTACATATTGGCCATAAAATATAATCATTTCGTCCAATCCATTTATTACGAAATTGTAAATTTAACCATTCGATCACAATATGTAAATTGTGAGATTATAAGATTTGATTATAAGATTGAAGGGTAATTCATCAGGTTTTTCACTAAAATAATTTTGTATCATATCGAAATGTTTCTGTTGATTTACATTTCTATCGAAGAAATATAGCTCAATTATCCCATGATATGTTATAGTACATCACACATTTACTTTTTTGAAATGTTGACTTTGTCTGGAGAGTGTAAAATTTGGATTTACATCACCCCAATAAAGACAATCCTGTGAAGAAACAACGCCATTTATTGAAAAGATGCTTCCATCCGAAAATATAATAAATTTATGAAAATTGCGTTGTTTAATATTTCATTCCCAATCTCAAAAGAAAAATCCAAACGCTTGGTATCATCGCCGACATCCAAAGCTTATCTAAGTTATAGTTTAAATGGTTTAATTTTGATTTCTTTCTAAATACTGGAGATGTGTGATTTACTAATTTCAGTTGGTAACGCTCTATCTAGAAGTGATAATTTTGGAGTTTCTTAAACCGAATTTAATGCTATTAGAAAAGAAACGTTTTCCTCATTTAGTTTGTTTTTCTGCTCCTTTATGGTTAATACAGAACCCGTTTCCAAGATTTTTTTATAAGTTTGCTATCTCCAACGTGAGATATTCTTGTAGTCGGATATTTATACTGGAATTTTTGTATAACTATAGGCAAACAAAGTACTTAAATATCTAACTACTAACTACTTGGTAGTTAGTAATCAAACTACCATAATCTAAAAGTGGTTTAGCCGCCAAGTAATTAAACCACTTTTTCCTGGAGGTAGTTAGTAGTTATATTCTACTACTTTTTTCAAGTCGTTAGCTCGCCTAGCTTTGATTTTGCTCAACAGCATCAAATTCATGAAGCTTTGCTAATAAATTTCGTGTAATGTGTGGGATAAAAACTAAATTTTCTCTTAAAAGCAAGTTATCTTTTAAACGCTGATACATTTCATGCTTCGATATTTCACATGGCATTCGGAGCTAGCGTTGCTAAAAAATAACTTCAATATATTCGTGTATTTTTCAGTACTAAGAAAATAGTTTTTTAATGGCACAAACATTTTAAGTGCTCTTCAAGTGCAGGCATAATTACAAGCCATCTAGTTTTACTCTGTACCTATCAAGTCATAAAATTCTTTTAGAGTTTTAATGTATACACTATAAATATAAAAAAAGAGTAAATTTTGACAATAATGCATTCAAAATCAATCGGCAAGCAATCGTCTGTTCTAATTGCATTGTGGACACTTTTTCTTTTTATTATTGTTTACTCTTTTTCTATTTCCCAACATAATGTGACATTGAGTCACTGGTACCTTCGTATGCAACATTAAAGTTCGAACAGCACTTATCACAGGTTACATCTGAGAAACTTTTATTTTGTTCTATAAACGGCTATTTTGCTTGTACTGAGCTAGCTGTATAAATACAGCTAGATACTTAATAAGATGTATGCACTTTGTACCGGTAAGTTGGCTGCACTTATCTATAACAGTAGTAGTATATTCTCAAAAAGTGGTTGAGGTACCGTTACGAAGTTTAAAAAATAATTTTTTAAACCATTTTTAGCTAGTATTTAATGCATCAAAGATCGTTTCTTCGAATCTTCAAGCTTTTTAGTTAGAATATTGTGAATGCAACCTTACACAATTACAATCTCAGTAATAAATGTTAGGGTAATTAAGCAAGACGTATCCCAAAAACTAGTTGAGATATCGCTATACAATACAAAACCAATTTAAAGCATTTTTAGTTCATGTTTAATACATTAAAGATCATTTCCTCCAATATTCAAATTTTCAAGTTAATATTTTTTGAATACAACCTTTCACAATCTTAATAATAAATGTTAGCGTAATTAAAATAGACGTATCTCAAAAATTACATGAAGTAGTGCTATAGAATAAAAAGCAATTCAAAGCATTTTTGAAGTATTTAATGTATTCAAAATCATATCTGCGGAATTTCAAGTTTTCAACTTAAACCCTTTTTGAACGCAACGTTATCCAATCTCAATAATAAATGTTAAGGTAATTAAGCGTGATGTATCTCAGAAACTAATTAAGATATCCTCATGAAATAAAAAGCAACCGAAACCAAGTTAAGTTAGTATTTAATGCATCAAAGATCGTTTCTTCGAATCTTCAAGCTTTTTAGTTAGAATATTGCAAATGCAACCTTACACAATCACAATCTCAGTAATAAATGTTAGGGTAATTAAGCAAGACGTATCTCAAAAACTAGTCGAGATATCGCTATACAATACAAAACCAATTTAAAGCATTTTTAGTTCATGTTTAATACATTAAAGATCATTTCCTCGAATATTCAAATTTTCGAGTTAATATTTTTTGAATACAACCTTACACAATCTTAATAATAAATGTTAGCGTAATTAAAATAGACGTATCTCAAAAACTACATGAAGTAGTGCTATAGAATAAAAAGCAATTTAAAGCATTTTTAAAGTATTTAATGTATTCAAAATCATATCTGCGGAATTTCAAGTTTTCAACTTAAACCCTTTTTGAACGCAACGTTATCCAATCTCAATAATAAATGTTAAGGTAATTAAGCGTGATGTATCTCAGAAACTAATTAAGATATCCTCATGAAATAAAAAGCAACCGAAACCAAGTTAAGTTAGTATTTAATGCATCAAAGATCGTTTCTTCGAATCTTCAAGCTTTTTAGTTAGAATATTGTGAATGCAACCTTACACAATCACAATCTCAGTAATAAATGTTAGGGTAATTAAGCAAGACGTATCCCAAAAACTAGTTGAGATATCGCTATACAATACAAAACCAATTTAAAGCATTTTTAGTTCAAGTTTAATACATTAAAGATCATTTCCTCGAATATTCAAATTATCGAGTTAATATTTTTTGAATACAACCTTACACAATCTTAATAATAAATGTTAGCGTAATTAAAATAGACGTATCTCAAAAACTACATGAAGTAGTGCTATAGAATAAAAAGCAATTTAAAGCATTTTTAAAGTATTTAATGTATTCAAAATCATATCTGCGGAATTTCAAGTTTTCAACTTAAACCCTTTTTGAACGCAATATTATCCAATCTCAATAATAAATGTTAAGGTAATTAAGCGTGATGTATCTCAGAAACTAATTAAGATATCCTCATGAAATAAAAAGCAACCGAAACCATGTTAAGTTAGTATTTAATGCATCAAAGATCATTTCTTCGAATTTTCAACTTTAAAAGTGATGACATTTTGAACACAACCTTGCATAGCATTAAGGCTTTGTTACTAAAAATACAAGAATATCAAACGTAGCTTCAAAAGATCCATCTACATTGTGTGTAAAACGCTGAAGTAGTTTCGATACAAAATCGTTCACATAATCATCGTGTAACTCCTTTGGGATATAATTCAAAAAATGATTGAGTGCTGTCCAAGTATCTATAAAATAAATAAGTCGATTTAAGTTGTCATTAAACCTCATTTCTTACTTGTAAAGTTTTCAATGTTTTTGAATAAAACTTTTTTAGGTTCGATGTCTATTACATCAATCAAGAAACCGGCTTCATTAAAAATTTCTTTGAATCTTTCTAAAGGTTTTGGTCCAAAATCGTAAAAGACATCACGTACATTTTTCATGTATTCCGACCAAGGTTGTAAACGATCATTTCGTTGTTCCGATGTAACCACATTAAAAATATTTGGATGACTTACTGCGGTGTAACCAAACATTTGCCCGTTTGGCTTTAACATTTTAAATAAATTCCTTGACCATCTGAAACGAAAAAGCTATAACAATAAATTAAATTTGTTTAATTTACCCACAATTCTGGTTTATCAGCAATGTGGAATACGTGAAACGCAAAAATTCGGTGAAATTTGCCGGTGTATTTATCGCATTCATCTTGGTTTGTAATATCCAAAGTTTCAAAAGATAAATTTGGGTTGCTATTGGTGTTGCTGGCGTAATCAACTGCTGATTGGGAGATATCCGAACCGGTTAAATGGCGAAGGTGATCCTTAAGGATGGGGTAAAGAACATTTTTGGTGACGTCACCATTTGAGGAGCCAACCTCCAAAATATCTTCTGATTTCCCCATATTAAATAATTTCGCATATTTTGTTAGAAATGCGTTCGCGTGGATAATCGCGTTGCTATTGCTACGGGAGAATAAAACCGAATCGTACATCTCAGCCCAGATTTTTTTCTACAAAACTAAAACGAAAATTAATATTTTAAAGTTATGTTAAAGGTAAGAACATGATTAAGTTAACAAATTCAGCCTGACACTACAACTTTCATAGTAATTATAGGAGATAACAAAAAGTGTTTTTTTTTTGTTATTTAAGCAATTTGCATTATTTTTTACAATGCAATTATAGATAATAGACCTTATTATAGACCCAATTATAGACCTTATGCATGAAAGGTTCAAATTTCGGAGTTCATTTTTGAACGCAACTTTACATAATTTCAAACATAAATGTTAGGATTATCGATCATGACGTATCTCAAAAACTAATTGAGATATCGCTATTTACTTCGAATCTTCAAGCTTTCGAGTTAAGATGTTTTGAAGGCAACCTTAGGCAGTCTAAATAATAAATATTTAAATAAAAAATAAATACTTCGTTTAATGATCAAAAATTAATATTTTGTTTGTTTTTGAAAATAAATCTTTCAAACCTTGTAATAAATATTCTATATCACATTAAATAAGTGTACCAATTTTCATTTTGTTATTATTTTATTGTTTTTTATTACTTTTATTACCTACTATAGACAAACTAAGTAAGTGAATATAATATAAAATATTGTAATTATTGTTATTCACGAAAAATCCATCGTCGAGATTTTGATGAATCTTATTGCATTTGATGGTAATTTGATTAAATCACATATACACGTATATAGGGTATGTATATATTTTAGAAACATGGGCTGTTCATTCTTAACTTTCGATCTAAAACATTTTCATGGCAGCCCCCAATTCCGGTGACATACAGTTCTAGGATTCTATGTATGATTTTATTGATTTTGATTAATTTAAATAAAAAATAGAAAAAATACTCAGAAACTCTAGAAAAACTACTCATTTAAATTTTTCGACATTCTTGCTATTGAAAATGGAGAAACGGTAATTAAATTTTTGACCACCTGTATAAGATACTCTAATACAACATATGGAAATCTATCTGTGTACGTACGTTCGTAAAGACGATAACTCAAATGTTTGGATGAAATTTGGTATGCTGCTATTAAATTTAGAATATAGATCTCTATCTGCTATTGGTCCAAACCTATAGATCGGAAGTAGCAGTTCACCTTAACAGATTTCGAAACTTTTTTATATAAGCTTTACTTAGAGATTAACAGATATAATTTTTAATGTAGGTAAAAAAATATTTTTACGATTTGGCTTTTGTACTTTCAACTGGTTTATTAATGTCAGAAATTTAGGGTCTGCCTAAATTACATATAGTCTGCACTATGATAAGTGAGAGTGATTCATCGATTTCCGTAAGTATTATGTGTATGCGTTACAAATATTATGTGATGAATCACTATTTTCACGTCTCGTGGTACAGACTATATTAAAATTATGTCGTAGATAAAATTGTTGTTTGTAAATAAATTTACAGGTTAATGTAAGAACGATCTTATATAGTTAGTTAGCAACTGAAAACTAATTATATATTTTGCTGAACAATTTGAAAAACATGCTTTGAAACGAAATTAAATTATTTTCTAAATATTCAAAATGATTAGGATTTTGTAAAGAAATAAAAACGTATTAAGGATATAACTTTCTTGGTGAAGTGAAAATCGGTAAAGTGTTACTTCATCCGATTTTCTGAAAATTGTGGGAAAACTTGGTAGCATTTTTAGAGTTTAAAACAATATATATATTAGAGCATCGGTAAACATCGCAAACTGTTAAAACTAAGTCAAAGTGTAAAAAGATTCGAAATTAATGGCATTGATACTTATTGATACATGAGATAGGTTCTCTATTGAACAAAATGTTTGGAAAGATAAGAGGTTATATAATTTTTATACTAAAATTTTATGATATCGGTCTAAAAAAATACGATAATATTAACCGATCGAAATCGGAGATATTTATATACCTCTGATTTTATTTAGTTTATACTTTAACTTTTATCAAAATCTAACATTTCTACCATAAGATTTCATTGAAAAAAGTAATAAATTACAACTTTCGAAGAATCTATTTATGAAAAACGACTCAAATTTTCCATAGTGCAACGTATCTCAAAAAATACTTGAGATTCCGCTATGAGATAAGGAACAATATAAATCATTTTTAGTTAGCATTCAATGAATCAAAGGATATTACTACGAGTCTTCAAGTTTTCGAGCTAAGATTTTTTGAACGATTTTTTACTCAATCTAATAATAAAAGTTAAGATAACTAAACGTGCCGGATCTTGAAAACTAGTTGAAGTATCACTATGATATAGAAAGTAATTTAAAGCATTTTTAGTTAATATTTAATGTGCCAAAGATTATTATTTCGAATTTTCAAGTTTTTGAGTTAAGATCTTTTGAACGCAACGTTACACAATTTTTGTATTAAATGTTAGGGTAATTAAGGCGACATATCTCAAGAACTAGTTGAGATATCGCTATGAAATAAAAAGAAGTTTAAAGTACTTTTGATTAGTATTTAATGTTTCAAAGATTATTATTTCGATTTTTTAAACGGAACCTAACACAATCTTAATGATAAATGTTAAGGTAATTAAGGGTGACGTATCTCAAAAAGTAGTTGAGATATCATTATGAGATAAAAAGCAATTTAAAGCATTTTTAGTGAGTATGTAATGTACCAAAGATCATTACTTTGAATCTTCAAGTTTTCGAGTTAAGATTTTTTGAACGCAACATTACACAATCTTAATAATAAATGTTGGGATAATTAAGTCATATCTCAAAAACTAGTTGAGATATCGCTATGAAATGAAAAGCAAATTAAAGCATTTTTAGTTAGTATTTAATGTATCGCAGATCATTTCTTCGACTCTTCTAGGTTTTGAGGTAAGATTTATGAACGCAACCCTACCCAATCTGAATAAAAAAATGTTAGGATAATTAAGTATGTCATATCTCAAAAACTAGTTGAGATATCGCTATGAAATAAAAAGACATTTAAAGCATGTTTAGTCAGTATTCAATGTATCGCAGATCATTTCTTCGACTCTTCTAGGTTTTGAGGTAAGATTTTTGAACGCAACCTTACCCAATCTGAATAAAAAAATGTTAGGATAATTAAGTATGTCATATCTCAAAAACTAGTTAAGATATCGCTATGGAATAAAAAGAAATTTAAAGCATGTTTAGTCAGTATTTAATATACCAACGACCATTTCTTCAACTCTTCAAGTTTTCGAGGAATGATTTTTTGAACGCAACCTTACACCATCGTAATAATAAAAGTTTGGGGTAACTAAGCGTATCGAATCTCAAAAAGTAGTTGAGATATTGCTATGGAATAAACATAGCATCGAAGATCATTTCTTCAACTCTTCAAGGTTTCGAGGTAAGATTTTTGAACGCAACCTTACCCAATCTGAATAAAAAATGTTAGGATAATTAAATGTGTCATATCTCAAAAACTAGTTGAGATATCGCTATGAAATACAAAGCAATTTAAAGCATGTTTAGTCAGTATTTAATGTATCGCAGATCATTTCTTCGACTCTTCTAGGTTTCGAGGTAAAATTTTTAAACGCAACCCTACACAATCTGAACAAAAAATGTTAGGATAATTAAGTGTGTCATATCTCAAAAACTAGTTGAGATATCGCCATGAAATAAAAAGCAATTTAAAGCATGTTTAGTCAGTATTTAATATACCAACGACCATTTCTTCGACTCTTCAAGTTTTCGAGGTATGATTTATTGAACGCAGCCTTACACAATCGTAATAATAAAAGTTTGTGGTAACTAAGAGTTTCGAATCTCAACACGTAGTTGAGATATTGTTATGGAATAAACATAGCATCGAAGACCATTTCTTCGACTCTTCAAGGTTTCGAGGTAAGATTTTTGAACGCAACCTTACCCGATCTGAATAAAAAATGTTAGGATAATTAAGTGTGTCGTATCTCAAAAACTAGTTGAGATATCGCCATGAAATAAAAAGCAATTTAAAGCATGTTTAGTCAGTATTTAATATACCAACGACCATTTCTTCGACTCTTCAAGTTTTCGAGGGATGATTTTTTGAACGCAGCCTTACACAATCGTAATAATAAAAGTTTGTGGTAACTAAGAGTTTCGAATCTCAAAACGTAGTTGAGATATTGCTATGGAATAAACATAGCATCGAAGACCATTTCTTCGACTCTTCAAGGTTTCGAGGTAAGATTTTTGAACGCAACCTTACCCAATCTGAATAAAAAATGTTAGGATAATTAAATGTGTCATATCTCAAAAACTAGTTGAGATATTGCTATGAAATAAAAAGCAATTTAAAGCATGTTTAGTCAGTATTTAATGTATCGCAGATCATTTCTTCGACTCTTCTAGGTTTCGAGGTAAAATTTTTAAACGCAACCCTACACAATCTGAACAAAAAATGTTAGGATAATTAAGTGTGTCATATCTCAAAAACTAGTTAAGATATCGCCATGAAATAAAAAGCAATTTAAAGCATGTTTAGTCAGTATTTAATATACCAACGACCATTTCTTCGACTCTTCAAGTTTTCGAGGTATGATTTTTTGAACGCAGCCTTACACAATCGTAATAATAAAAGTTTGTGGTAACTAAGAGTTTCGAATCTCAAAACGTAGTTGAGATATTGCTATGGAATAAACATAGCATCGAAGACCATTTCTTCGACTCTTCAAGGTTTTGAGGTAAGATTTTTGAACGCAACCTTACCCGATCTGAATAAAAAATGTTAGGATAATTAAGTGTGTCGTATCTCAAAAACTAGTTGAGATATCGCCATGAAATAAAAAGCAATTTATAGCATGTTTAGTCAGTATTTAATATACTAACGACCATTTCTTCGACTCTTCAAGTTTTCGAGGTATGATTTTTTGAACGCAGCCTTACACAATCGTAATAATAAAAGTTTGTGGTAACTAAGAGTTTCGAATCTCAAAACGTAGTTGAGATATTGCTATGGAATAAACATAGCATCGAAGACCATTTCTTCGACTCCTCAAGGTTTCGAGGTAAGATTTTTGAACGCAACCTTACCCAATCTGAATAAAAAATGTTAGGATAATTAAATGTGTCATATCTCAAAAACTAGTTGAGATATCGCTATGAAATAAAAAGCAATTTAAAGCATGTTTAGTCAGTATTTAATGTATCGCAGATCATTTCTTCGACTCTTCTAGGTTTTGAGGTAAGATTTTTAAACGCAACCCTACACAATCTGAATAAACAAATGTTAGGATAATTAAGTGTGTCATATCTCAAAAATTAGTTGAAATATCGCCATGAAATAAAAAGCAATTTAAAGCATGTTTAGTCAGTATTTAATATACCAACGACCATTTCTTCGACTCTTCAAGTTTTCGAGGTATGATTTTTTGAACGCAACCTTACACAATCGTAATAATAAAAGTTTGTGGTAACTAAGCGTATCGAATCTCAAAAAGTAGTTGCGATATTGCTATAGAATAAACATAGCATCGAAGACCATTTCTTCGACTCTTCAAGGTTTTGAGGTAAGATTTTTGAACGCAACCTTACCCGATCTGAATAAAAAATGTTAGGATAATTGTGTCGTATCTCAAAAACTAGTTGAGATATCGCCATGAAATAAAAAGCAATTTAAAGCATGTTTAGTCAGTATTTAATATACCAACGACCATTTCTTCGACTCTTCAAGTTTTCGAGGTATGATTTTTTGAACGCAGCCTTACACAATCGTAATAATAAAAGTTTGTGGTAACTAAGAGTTTCGAATCTCAAAACGTAGTTGAGATATTGCTATGGAATAAACATAGCATCGAAGACCATTTCTTAGACTCATTAAGGTTTCGAGGTAAGATTTTTGAACGCAACCTTACCCAATCTGAATAAAAAATGTTAGGATAATTAAATGTGTCATATCTCAAAAACTAGTTGAGATATTGCTATGAAATAAAAAGCAATTTAAAGCATGTTTAGTCAGTATTTAATGTATCGCAGATCATTTCTTCGACTCTTCTAGGTTTCGAGGTAAAATTTTTAAACGCAACCCTACACAATCTGAACAAAAAATGTTAGGATAATTAAGTGTGTCATATCTCAAAAACTAGTTGAGATATCGCCATGAAATAAAAAGCAATTTAAAGCATGTTTAGTCAGTATTTAATATACCAACGACCATTTCTTCGACTCTTCAAGTTTTCGAGGTATGATTTTTTGAACGCAGCCTTACACAATCGTAATAATAAAAGTTTGTGGTAACTAAGAGTTTCGAATCTCAAAACGTAGTTGAGATATTGCTATGGAATAAACATAGCATCGAAGACCATTTCTTCGACTCTTCAAGGTTTCGAGGTAAGATTTTTGAACGCAACCTTACCCGATCTGAATAAAAAATGTTAGGATAATTGAATGTGTCATATCTCAAAAACTAGTTGAGATATCGCTATGAAATAAAAAGCAATTTAAAGCATGTTTAGTCAGTATTTAATGTATCGCAGATCATTTCTTCGACTCTTCTAGGTTTCGAGGTAAGATTTGTAAACGCAACCCTACATAATCTGAATAGAAAATGTTAGGATAATTAAGTGTGTCGTATCTCAAAAACTAGTTGAGATATCGTTATGAAATAAAAAGCAATTTAAAGCATGTTTAGTCAGTATTTAATATACCAACGACCATTTCTTCGACTCTTCAAGTTTTCGAGGTATGATTTTTTGAACGCAACCTTACACAATCGTAATAATAAAAGTTTGTGATAACTAAGCGTATCGAATCTCAAAAAGTAGTTGAAATATTGCTATGGAATAAACATAGCATCGAAGACCATTTCTTCGACTCTTCAAGGCTTGGAGGTAAGATTTTTGAACGCAACCTTACCCAATCTAAATAAAAAATGTTAGGATAATTAAATGTGTCATATCTCAAAAACTAGTTGAGACATCGCTATGAAATAAAAAGCAATTTAAAGCTTGTTTAGTCAGTATTTAATGTATCGCAGATCATTTCTTCGACTCTTCTAGGTTTCGAGGTAAGATTTTTTAACGCAACCTTACCCAATCTGAATAGAAAATGTTAGGATAATTAAGTGTGTCGTATCTCAAAAACTAGTTGAGATATCGTTATGAAATAAAAAGCAATTTAGAGCATGTTTAGTTAGTATTTAATATACCAACGACCATTTCTTCGACTCTTCAAGTTTTCGAGGTATGATTTTTTGAACGCAACCTTAAATAATTGTAATAATAAAAGTTTGTGGTAACTAAGCGTATCGAATCTCAAAAAGTAGTTGAGATATTGCTATGGAATAAACATAGCATCGAAGACCATTTCTTCGACTCTTCAAGGTTTTGAGGTAAGATTTTTGAACGCAACCTTACCCAATCTGAATGGTTTTGAATGGTAGAATAATTAAGTGTGTCTTATCTCAAAAACTAGTTGAGATATCGCCATGAAATAAAAAGCAATTTAAAGCATTTTTAGTTAGTATTTAATATACCAAAGACCTACATTTCTTCGACTCTTTAAGTTTTCGAGGTAAGATTTTTTGAACGCAACCTTATACAATTAGTAATCTTACAATTAGTAATAAATGTTGGCGTAATTAAGCGTAGTGTATCTGAAAAATTAATTGAGATATCGCTATGAAATAAAAAGCAGTTTAAACCATTTTTAGTTAGCATTTAATGTACCTAAAATCATTCCTTCGAAACTTCAAGTTTTTAAATTAAAATTTTGTAAACACTACTTATTACATATTGGTTGTCTTCCCTGATTCCCTTTTATAATCGTATTATTCTTTTTTATTTTTAAATGAAAAACGTACTTTAATAATGAAATTTAATATTTTAATTTCTACCGATTCCGCGTTACAATTTTATAAACTCAAATTATAGTATATTCTTAGCCATACTGTTTAATAAATAAATAAATATAAAATATAATGATATAATATAAATAATACGGAAGGAAGAATTACCTAATACACGTAATGACAAGAATAACATTAAAAAGAAGCGTGAAGCGAAAGAAGTTGCAGCGCTGCAATCTTTTTTTAATGTTATTCCCATTTTTACATATATTAGATAATTCTTCCTTCTGTATTAATTTATAGTGTTTAGTGTTATATTAAAATATATCATTAAAAACTTACGTTTGTTTTGTTGTTTGTGTTGATTGGAATAATTTTCTATTATATCTATTGATTTCTATATTTTAATAGTTAATTAAAAACTTTCTCTTTTTCTTTCCAATTTTATAAGCAGATTTAGACGTAAAGATGTGAAAATCTTTTTGTTTAGGTTGCGATATTTAGTGAATTTATTTTATTAATTTTTAAGTTGGTATCTTACGTAATCTAGATGTGATTTTCAAATTTAAAATTAATTACAATTCTATCACTCTCATCATATTAAAACTTAAATAATAAACAGTTGCATTCTGGAATTAAATTACTGTCTTAACTATTATTGTAAATGAAAATTTAAATATGAAGTTGTATTTTCAAAAATCATAAAATTTTAAAATCTAGTTGAGGTATCGTTATTATATTACGAATTTCAAAAAGTAGTTGAGATATCGCTATGAAATAAAATTATTATTTCATCCATTAAAGATTATTTCTTCGAATTTTCAAGTCTTTGAGTTAAGATTGTTTGCACGCAATCTAACACAATCTTAATAATAAATGTTAGGGTAATTAAGCGTGATATATCTCATAAACTAATTAAGATATCATCCTGCAATAAAAAGCAATCTTAAACCAGTTAAGTTAGTATTTAATAAGTCAACGAATATTTCTTCGAATTTTCAAGTTTCACAGTTATGACATTTTGAACACAACCTCGCATGACATTAAGGCTTAGTTACCAAAAATACAAGAATATTAAACGTAACTTCATAAGATCCATCCACATTGTGCGTAACATGCTGAAGTAGTTTTGTTACAAAATCGATCACATAATCATCGTGTAACTCCTTTGGGATATAATTTAAAAAATGATTAATCGCTGTCCACGTGTCTATAAAATAAATATCTCGATTTAAGTCATCATTATAACCTCATTTCTTACTTGTAAAGTTTTCAATATTTTTGAATAAAGTTTTTGTAGGTTTGATGTCCATTACATCAATCAAAAACCCGGCTTCATTAAAAATTTCTTTGAATCTTTCTAAAGGTTTTGGTCCATAATTATAAAAGATATCACGTACATTTTTTTATCGGAATACATAAAATTCCGACCACGGTTTCGAATAATCATTTCGTTGTTCCGACGTAATTAAATTAAAAAAGTTACAACATTTGCCCGTTTGGCTTTAACATTTTAAATAAATTCCTTGACCATCTGAAACGAAAACCGATAATAATAAATTAAATTTGATTAATTTACCCACAATTCTGGTTTATCAGCAATGTGGAATACGTGAAACGCAAAAATTCGATGAAATTTCCCGGTATATTTATCGCATTCACCTTGGTTTGTAATATCCAAAGTTTCGAACGATAAATTTGGGTTGCTATTGGTGTTGTTGGTATAATCAACTGCTGATTGAGAAATATCGGTAGCGGTTAAGTGACGAAGGTGATCCTTAACGATGGGGTAAAGAACATTTTTGGTGACGTCACCATTCGCACAACCGATCTCCAAAATATCTTCGGATTTTTTCATATTAAATAATTTCGCATATTTTGTTAGAAATTCGTTCGCATGGACAAACGCATTGTAATTGCTACGGAAAACTAAAACCGAATCGTACATCTTATTGTTAGTCAAATTCTACAAAATTAAAACGAAAATTAATATTTTAAAATTACGTTAAAGGTAAGAATATCACAAGTTTAAGTTAATAAATGCGATCTGGTATTGCAACAATTACAGTACTTAGACAACAAAAATTGTTTTTCACTATTATCACTTGTGCAGTTTGACTGAGAGAAATAAATACTGAAAGAAATACTGTGTAAATTAAATTTTAATTAAGCCACATTTCTCAAATGATTTCATAAAACGTTTTAATTATGGAATTGGTTTTTTGATCGCTACCTTACATAATCTCAAATATGAATGTTACAGGAATTAAAAAAAGTAGTAAAAAAGCAATTTAAAGTAATTTTAGTTAGTATTTAATGTATCAAAGAACATTTTTTCGAATCTTCAGGTTTTCCAGTTAAGATATTAATAATTATTTGATCTCAAAAATAAATATTACCAATTTCGTGTTCGCTTAATGCATAATTAAGTTGACATCAATTGCCGGTATCTTCACAAGTTATTAAAGAAGCAAAAATTCTGAGAGTAGCGAAATGCTAATTGAAGGTGTAATAAATTTTTTTTCACAGTTTTCATTTTCTTTATTTTACTGGTAATTTAATTTTTTAAACGAATATTTTGATGAATATTTTCCAAATTTTTATCGAATTGATTCCATATTTTATGAACACAGTGTATGTATATAATTTTTAAACATGAATTCTACAATATTAAATAAAAATAAATTTATTTAATACTTATTTAACGTATGATAACTTTGAAAACATTTAATTTAGTAAATTAATATAATATAGGAACTGTTTTCCGCCTTCCATACGATTTGCACACTTTACAAGGTTTTTGGGCATACTTCTTTTTACCTTACACTTATCATTTTCGTTATGTAATAAGATTTTAAATTTAACTTTATATAATCTATCTGGATTATTTTTAATACTTATTTAACGTATGATAACTTTGAAATCATTTAATTTAGGAAATTAATATAATATAGGAAATATTGGTGAATCTGTACTCCAATAATCAATTTTTTTTTCAATATAACCTCGTGCACTGAATGACCCAATATCTAAAGAGATACAAAGAGATACACTATAAATCGTAACTACAGCCTTGATCCTGGTCCCTTAAGTGTGTCGTCTAAAGTAAAGGATCTGGGCTTAATGCTAGATTCCAGCTATTATTCTTCTATCATGTAGAGGAATTAATTAGCAGGGCGAACAGAAGCCTAGGTTTTATTATTAGGTTGTCAAAATCATTTACCAATCTACCGTGTATCAAACCTTTGTACATGGCTTATATGAACAGCATTCTTAATTTTGCTTCAGTTGTTTGGAATCCTGCATATGCTGTCTGTGTACGTTGATCGCATTGAGGCCTTGCAGGTCAGATTTGTGAGATATCTGGCTCACAAATTCGCATTGCCTTATTGCTCTTACAAGCAGGGGTGCACTGTATTTGGCTTACGTACACTGTGTGGACGTCGTACTGCTACTGACTTCATGTTTTTGTTCAGGCTAACGAACGGCTTCGTTGACTCGCCAGAGCTTCTGAGACACATTCCCTTTTTGAGTCCCAGTTATCCCACTCGAGATCAATGTCTTTTCCGGTTGCCTGCTTCTACTACTAATTATTATTACAACTCACCTTTACCGCGACTGGTGCATTGTTATAATCGTCATTGCTCATCGTGCGATATTTTTAACTCTTCGTTGACGTCCTTCCGCAAGAGTGTATTAAGTTTGACAATATGTCATTGAATATATTCGTGTTCAATCTGGCTCGTATTATTAACTGAGAACGCTATTTTTTATTTTACTTTATCTAGAGTTTGTTACTTATTTTTACTGTTACTAGATTTTTATGTGAAATTGTTTGGTTGTTAATTCACTGATTTCATTTATGTTGTTACTGATTGTATTCTGTTAGAGGATACTATTGTGGGAGAAACCCTGTTTGTACCCCGAATAAATAAATCTGCAATGGCATTCTCTCTTTGACATCCGTTGATTTTGACTTTTTGGCAGCAGATCTTTTCTTCTTTCTGTAACTTGAGATCTACTTGCTGATCAGGACTACTGCCGTTATCGAGAAACGTGAGACGATAGAATGATATTATGCACGGTGCCAAGTTGACTCATGAAGTGGTTTCTCTTTGTATATTTATTTCGACCAATCATCTGACGCTTTGATAACTGTTTCTCCTTTAATTTCTGTTGACATCTTTGATCTTGGTGCATTAAGGTGTAAGGAGAGATGCACGGGTGATGAAAGCTCTCTAGAACTGTCCACGAACTATCTCTTGATGGTTATAAAGATGTTTTGTTTGGTAGTAGTAATGCATTGATGACTTATCTGAATAACGCCAGTGGTGTTTAGAGATACATTTTCTCTAATGTTGTTATATGTGACTACCACCTCAAGTGTTTTAATCAATATAAACATTCAAGTGTTTTTCACGTACAACTGCTTCCATATTCTCTTTCTGCACGCCGATAAATCTGGTTTATCATGAAATTTGATGTATTCTCAATGTTCTTCATTGACGATATGGGGAAGACATAGATATAGTGTTTCCTCCATCATGAAGCTGAAGATTCTTTGAATTCTTGGTCACTCATTTGAAAGTACAGTTGTGTGTATAATCTCGTGTATAATCTCTACGACTTTCGGTATTGTGTGCATTATTATGATGCCTTGGTCGCGTATAATGTTGGTTTTTATCATTGGATGTTGAAGGAATTGAATGTTATTTGAAGGATTGGTGGTGAGTGGTCATACATTCAAACATTCTGTTTTATACAGCAACATTATTAACTCTTCGATGGTAAGGGTTGAATCTCACGTTTTAAATGGTGTTTAATTAATTTTAGATTGGATTCCCAAATTCCTCCAAAGTGAGGAGCTGCGGGCGGAATGAAATACCAATGAGTTCCTTGTATTATCAGAGCATTTTGAACAATTTGACGTTATTGATGTTACTGCTCCTCCTAATATTTTGTAAGCGCCTACCAAATTAGTCCCATTGTCGCTGTAGATAGTGACTTCTTCTGGAGGCAAATCTTCGGAACGTAATAATAAGTGCTTGTGATGGTTACACACACGAATACTACAATGTACGCTAAGGGGTATGATGTGTATGATTTGCAACCTCCTCCTTTGTGATTGGGTGATTCTAAGGTTTGGTAATTCACTCATGAGCTATTTGGACGTCTCTGCCTTATACCGTATGCATTTTTGTACTGCTCTCTCTCTTAGGAGTTTTTCTTCGTAAGATAACAAAGATTGTTGAAGTCTATCTCCAACCCTTAGTATTCCGTTATTATCCAAAAAGCGAAATAGTTTATATTCCTTTTCTGGTCGATTTGAGAATTTTTCTGTAGCGATCATATTACTTCGTGGTAATCTTCTTTTTGTACATGTTTCATTAACGTTGTCTTCATTTCTTCGATCGTAAGATAACCTTATTTTTTTTGTTGATTTTCAATAAAAAAATAATTGTTTATGAATCTTCTGTAGTAGACAAGCACTCAAATCATTGTTGTTAAAGAAGAGAATCCTTCAAGGATTAGTTTGACTTCTCCCAAGGATTGATGATAACTGACAATTCTTTTGTTTTTTTTTCAATTTTTCTTTTGTTTTCTATAATCTGGACCAATGCCCCACAATGAATTGCTGATCTCTCGGGATCAATTATGCGTGATATAATGTTAGCTGGGTTGTTGACAAGTGGCAGTATCTAAGGGTCTCTAACAGTCTTTTGCGATTAGCCTGTTGATCTATTACTTGATTCGCCACTAACGTTTTCCGTCTTATCGGGTCGTCTTTTATCCACGCAATGATGGTATTTTCTCTTAACTTCAAGATTGTATGTGTTGATTTAACGAGTTTGGCCAGAAGAACCGCTGCGCATAGCACTAGCCTTGGAGTAGCGTTGTGCGAACTGACCATCGTTTTCGACACCTTACGTACACCACTGCGTTGTTTGGTTTTTGTGACTCATCGCAGAATCCGTGTAGTTCGATGTTATTATCATTTGAAGTTTTGAGTTTTTTTTTGTAGAAGACTAGTAGAAATTCTGACATTCTGTCTGATACGACCAGTCTCCCAGTCGTAAGTTGAAATCCAGAATAAAAGAACATATTCAAAAAGAAGATTCCAATTTTGGTACGCATATCTCAACTTATAACCATGATTTCTATACAGACAAGAATGTTAAGCTACTTCACCATCAAAATAAGGGTCACAAATTGATTTACACGAATTAAGAAATCGAAAAATCTAAGAACAATATACAAGAACAATATCGAATGTCTAAATGATCGAATTAATTATTCCTATATTCCAATTTATAAATCGCTTTATAAACCCTTTCTCAATATACCGAGGATTTCATAAATGACTTCATATAAGAAATGCATATATTAAAGATCCTAGAAGCCACATCTTTTAATTTTATATTTTTTTCTAGGATACAATATTGATTTAATTTATATCACTAATAATAATAGTTGCTACTCCTTTGTCATTTTTCAACAGAATTTTTTTTCTTGTTCTAATGTTTGATTTTTAGTTTTAGTCATATGATAATTTTTATCCGTTTTATTTTAATTTATTTTCTATGTTTATACATGCATAGCTCAGTTTTATATATTTCTAGTTTTTTTTATATTGAAACTTGTTTGGAAATACGTGTTTTCTGGTTTATCCTACACATCTCACTTTAACAGTTACTTATATTCACATAAAATTTTTAAATTGGTAAAATTTTTATTTATTTACTATTACATTCCATTGTAGCATTTGGAACAATATTTTCATTATATTATGTAAGTGTTCAATGGTTTTTTATATAAAAAGTTTTCACATTGCTTCATGAAGAAGATTCATATTATACTTTCATTGCATGTAAATTTATTTAAACTTTAAACGTTAAACTGTTTTTCAATCGATCTGTGTTTTTGATTAATTTAAATATTTGTTATAAGCGAAACATGTCTATTGAAACAATAACAATTTTTTAAAAATTGTAATTAACTTAAACCAGTAAAAGTACTTAATTTACCATAAACTTTAGAATTTATAAAAGATAACTAATTACAATTATTGTTGTATATTTTGTTTGTATTTTATGTGACTTGTGTAATGAATGTAATGTTCTGTGACACCATTAAATCTGAATCTGAATCTATTATTTGTATTTATTGATTGGATCAAGTTGATTTCATTTCACATTTTGTATCACAGATCTTGAATTAGAAGAAGAACAGATGATACTCAACCTAAGGAGTCATATAGTTTTGCTATCTCTAATAAAATTATCTTAGAGACGATTTGTTCTTAGTGACGTTAATCCACTTCTTTGTACGCTTCGGTACAACAAAGTACAACAACCACCAAAAAAGTAACCATGTTTAATCTAAAAGTATGAATTATTTTTTAAATAAAAAGCAATAACAATAATTATTTAGATATAAACTCAAAAATAATATAATAATCTCTAAATCAGAGGTTCCCAATCTTCTTCGATTTGCGATTCCTTAAATAATGGGATCTTTCTTCCGCGGCGCCCTACATCTGAATTTTTTAAATTGTCAAATTTCTTGATAAATTGGTACTTTCCGTACGTCTCTTTAGACTGCTAAACTTCAATATTTCTAGTTCTAAGTCTAGTGTTAGTTCTGAAGCTAAGTTGGGTTGGATTGAATTGGGTTCAGTCTTAAGTGAGGTACGGCTAAACCTAAATGTTTTTCGTTCTGGAATTAGTAGTAGATTTATCGTTAGTGTTGACTCTATTTGAGTGTAGACTCTATTTTTAACTGTTGTTCAATCTTAAATTGTTTTATACCTGTATCAAGTCAATTTACTAGTACTAGGTCTAGTGTTAGCGTTAGTTCTAGTTTTAACTACCATTCAGCCATTTAACTACTTCTGGAACTAAAAGTGTAACTAATACTTGCCCTACAACCTAGTTTTAGTATTAATACTAGACCTAGACACATTAGGATTTTGCCATACGTGTCTTTAGACGGCTAAACCTTAATGTTTCAAGTTATAAGTCTGGTGTTAGTTCTGAAGCTAAGTTGACTAGGGTTGAGTTCCGTCTTAAGAAAGATGCGACTAAACCTAAATGTTTTTCACAAAACATGTTTCTATTCCACGTCTCTTAGGAGATATAGAACGCACAATAGATGTGTCACAGTTCTCTGACCCTGACCATGTTAGGGGAGGTGTCACCAATGTGTTGACGAACCACATGAGAGGTTTTACATCCTTCTCGCAAAGTGAGAAGTTCATTTTAAATATTGAGCAGGAGACAACCAGGTTCTTGAAAAATGCTGATCCTTTGGATCCTTTTATCATCACCCCGGCTGATAAAGGCCAATGCACTGTCGCACTTACCAAGTCTTTATATGAATTGAAGGCTATGTCACTTCTGTCAGATGACTCCACATATAAACTGCTGCCTAAAGACCCCACATCCAGCACCCAAATAAAAAATAATAAATTGGTTAAGCTGTTGAAGGAATCAAACTTTATAGATGAAAAAACTTTCAAAGCCTTAATGTGTTACAATGGGATCAGCCCCAAATTCTATGGTCTCCCTAAGGTCCATAAGGCGGATTGCCCGCTTAGACCCATTATATCATTTATTGGTTCACCAACATATGCCTTATCAAAATTCTTTGCTCAGATCCTTACGAATGCCTTCGCTAATCTGACAGATTACAACATTCTGGACTCTTACACTTTTGTGGAAGAGGTAACGAAGATCAAACTACCGAATAATCATGTGTTGGTATCATTAGATGTGGTGTCTCTCTTTACCAACATCCCCATGGAATTGGTTACCCACATTATTAGCAGAGAGTGGGACCGAGTGACTCCTTATACCCCTATTGAAAAACATCTCTTTATGGAGATTGTAGAGTTTTTATTTACATCGTCCACTTTTTCCTTCCAAGGAGAGTTTATCAACAGATGTTTGGTACTCCTATGGGCAGTCCCTTGAGTCCCATTTTGGCTTTGATTGTGATGGATGACCTAATTACGTCTTTGATCTCGAAGCTTAACTTTGAATTCCCCTTCATATATAAATATGTAGACGATATTATTTGTGCCATCCCTTCTGACTCCTTGGACTTGGTGCTAAATACTTTTAATGAGTATAATGACAGACTGCAATTTACTGTGGAGACAGAGTCGTCTAATTCTGTTCCCTTCTTGGACTGTTTGGTCGTGCGTGGGGATGATGGTTCCCTTTGCACTGATTGGTATAGAAAAAAACAACATACTGGCAGATATATAAACTTTTATTCTATTCACCCTATACACCAAAAAATTAATACAATAACAGCTATGAGAGATAGAATTGAGAAAATCTGTCATCCCCATTTCAGGGAAAAGAACCTTCGTCTGCTTTCAACCATGTTCCACAATAATGGCTTCCCCAAGCACCTGGTTAATAGAATTATTTTTTCGACCCCTCAGAGACTTGAGGTTTCGCTCACCAGACCCTCGGTGCCTGGTGATACTCCGAAGTTTGCTCTTCTGCCCTTCATCCCTCGGTTAGCACCTAGGTTGACGAAGTTGCTGTATTCTGCCAATGTCAAGATTGCCAAATATAACTACAGACCTCTCGGATCTCACTTCTCCAATCTCAAGGATCCCACTCCTAAATTATTGAAGTCCAATGTGATCTATAAGATCCCTTGTGGTGTCTGTACATCTTGCTACATAGGGACCACCTCACAATATATAAAAAAGAGGTTACAACAGCATGAGGTTGACTGTAAAAGCCTCCGTGCCAATAAATCAGCCCTGGTTAACCATTACCTCGATACAGGTCACAAATTCAATTTTGCGGACTTTTCCATCTTGTTCCAAGAAACCAATTTTAAGAAACGTCTGTTTCTTGAAATGGTCTCAATTAATCAAGACCCGACTTCTGTTAACTCCCGTACAGACATCCAGAATTTGAGTGTCATTTACAAGCATTTGCTTTCTCTTAATAATAGGACCGTTGGTGATGGGATCTCTGAGATTTTCTTATAGTTTGAATATAAGAAAACTTCTTTTGGTGTATGACCCTTCCACTTTGGGTTTTTGGTTTGTTGCATTGCCTGGTTAGGTTGGTAACCCTGTTGTGAATGGTCGTCTCCCGCGCTTCTACAGGTTTTAGAGGTTATGTTCGGGCCATTGTATGCGTCCATTTCAATCGTGTGACTTAACTTGTCTTAACTGTTTTAGAGATTTTAACGTTCATTATTGTTGTTCATCATAACATTGTTGATTTTTACATTATGTTAAGTGACTTAATTTTGATTGCGCTCTTTTCGGAAGTAAATTTAAATAAGTTTTACTGTAATTAGAATTTGATTACTTTGTAATTTTATAGAATTGTAATGTTCTGATGAAGGATTAAAATAAATCCGAAATCTTAACGTTGTTAAAGAAAAGCTTTTATTAAGCGCCTTGCCGATCAACCCAATATTAATTCGAAAGCTAAATGTTTTTCATTCTAGGTCTAGTATTATCTCTAGGTCCATTTAATGTATCAAGGATCACTTCCTCAAATCTTCAAGTTTTTGAGATTACATATTTTGAACGCTACCTAACACAGTCTTAATAATGAAATGTTAGAGTAATTAAGCGTGATGTATCTCAAAAAGTAGTTATCACTATGAAATACAAAGCAATTTAAAATGCTTTAAAACAATCCCCTTATTGATGATAAGCGCTTTTTCTTATAGTTTAAATAGTATTCAAATCAATTTTTCATATTTACCGGCTATTAAAATCGTATGGTAAACGTATGATGGAGATTCTAGGGTTTAGGTTATAACATCGTTTAGGTCGATTTTACGCCATATTTCTCGAATTTATGGTTTAGGAGTTGGTGCGTTTATATCGTTGGCAGTCGCAGCTGCGCCACTTTAGGTGCAGTTCCGACCTTTCGCCCCTAACTATACGTTCGAACGGCATTGTGTACCGGTCGTTCGCAATTACGGCCACATTGGGGCGCCGTGTGAATTACTGATTTTTACCGAACGCCGACCGGAAGTGATTTACGTTCAGCGCCGGTGCGTCGCGCTCCGCGTCCATAAATTCCCTCCCATAAAATCATCCCATATTGAGGTTCATTCATAAAACCGGGGCCGGAGCTACGATATTAAATTGAAGCGTTCCTCTGGGGGTGTTGTATTTGGATTACAAAAGAATTTAATTAAGTCGTTGCGTGTTTATAATCCCGCTTATAAACTATGGCTTCGCGGTTAATTAACGGTTGCCTTGTGGGCATAATAAGAAGCTTTCGGTAACGTTCTCGTAAATTTTCACTGTCTATTAACCGGCGAAACGTCGCGGGTTGGGCGTCCAAACCCGGATGAAATTACAACGAAGCCGCACACATTTCGTTAGTCCGTGATGTACGTATATGTTCGTGAGCCCCGAAGCTAACTATTTTATTTACAAGCTTGAGGCGAGCGTTGATATGGAGATTAAACTTATATAATCCCATTTAAACCCAAATTAGCGCCCTTACCCATACGTATAAGTCGGAACGGCAATGCGGCGGAGGCGCCGGTTTGAATTTACACATTAAAAACGCGAAATTGTGTCATCGCTAAAACTGTCAATTACGTTGCAAATTGAAAACGGAAATACGATTAACGCACTGACCTTATGAGAATTTTAATTACATCGAATTCGATATTTTACGCTCGCTATAACTAACGGGGTGCAGTATAGCGTTATGTACAATTTACGCAAAATCCATGTTGAACGGTAATATCATGGAACAGCGCTCATTTCAATGTAACGTTCCATTTTGGAATATGAATTCGACCGCAAATTTTTTTCTAAAATTAGTTGTTACGATGTATCAAGAATGTAATAAACGTATGGGTACTTCATTTACATTTATCAGTAAATATTATGTTAATTTAATTCAATATTTCGTGGAAAACATGTATTGGGTATGTATTACACTACATTTATTCGAAATATTTCATTCGTATAGTACAAAGCTGAAATATACAAAAATTATCCATATATGTATCTTTTCTGGAATCTCAATATAACCCGGTTGTTTTGATACTATTATCTGGACTCGTTGATGTATCTAATGCATTTTTGCTAAATTATTTCAGTAAATCTCGCAGAATGAATTGTTTATAAGGCTGTTATCGTGTCGTAAGATAAAAGCCGATAAGTTGCAATTTTTGTAAATTTGTGTTATGGAAGCAAACTTAGAACAAAAACTAAAACACTTGATTTAAATTAACAATGCACTGAATATAATTTCGACTAGCCGCATGAGGTCAAATTAAGAAGCAGGGAAAATATAATTTTATTCCAACGGAAAAATCAAAAAAAAATGTTCCCAAAAAATGAGATAACATAAATTAAAGTAAAAATTGCACTAGCTGATTCTCTTATGCTTACCAGCACCGAGATTTGGCCGCTACAGGTGAAAATGGCTTTGGTGAAAATGGAAAATGGATCTAATGTCACTTTTTGCAACTTTTGTAGTAGGTTTCAATTTTTTTCTGCCATTCTTAACCAAGTTATGACATCATGCATACAAATGCCAATCCCCCATTCTTTTACGAAATATGATAGAGGATTTTTCTAACGTAGTGAAAGGCTTTTAGTGCAATTCGATAATAAAATAATATTTTAAATTTGTTTTTTGGTCTAATCACATTTGGGCTCACTGTAGCACATTTGGTGTGCACCTAAACCTCTTCTGCTTTTTCTTCCTCACGTATAAAACAAAACCATGTCGTGTTGGTTTGTTTCTTTTGTCTTTTTGTTCCTACTTTTATTTGTATTTTTTTTTATTTTGCTGCAGTTATAAGGATTTCTCTTGCTGGAGATTAATGTAGCTTTCTAAGCAGTTCCTCTACTTCGAGAAGATGATGGTCCAGCCTGTAGATTGATGGTCTGGAAACACTTCATGAAAACCGTTCCCAAAATTTTCAATTGTTCTAATTTAACGGACATTAACAACTATTTCATCGCCTTCACCATCATTTGATGATATCGATATTGGTTCAGACTCATTGTCAGTGCGTCGTTTAAGCTGCAAAATATCTGATGATACAAATTATATCTTGACTTGGCTATCTTGAAAGATATATCAATTAAAAGAAAAAATACCAGAGGCATGGAAACCATTCTTGGCATTTCTAACTGTAGCAGGTTTTCCATATGCTTCATTTAGCAACTTACAAATCTGCACTTGGCTCATCTTGTCCCCTATATATTGACAAAGAGAAGTTCCTTGTGCCTAGCTCAAATAATTTGTAATAGGCCGAAGAAAGCAACATCAAAAGGTTGCAAACTATGAGTAGTGTGTCCAGGCAATTGTAGTAATATTATTCTATTACATCTAGCGAAATAACATGCATTCAAATTTCTGCTATGCGTGGTATTTCTACAACCTAGTAATAAAACCTCCTACTCCATTTTGAGCAATCACCATGAGGTCCAAACTTAGCAACTCTAACCTAATTTCGTTTATGTCTTACATTAATTCGTATAGAACTAATAGCAATGGCATTATTTCATACAACTATAGAAGACTAGAAGAATCTGAACACTCTATGGAAAACATGTAAATTTCTAGTATGATTGCTAACTTGTTCTGCTCAGAAGCCAGCTGAATTCACGATATCATGTTACAAAAGAACTATGAAATATAAGTTCTTTCAAGATACGATGATGGTCCAATTAAAGCAACAGTTTAACTTAAGCTACTCTCCTCTTGTGGTTATTTCTCCTATTTCCCTAAGGAATACGATCTCTTATAAAAGCAAACCAATGTTTTGAATCTTCGCCAGAGCCTATTATAAATTAAATTAATATCAGTTTTTATATGTTTTTATACGCCTAGCAGTGGCAACACGTCGGTAAATGTTAAAAATACATCAAACCGTATCCCAAAATGATTCACAGTATGCTCCATCCCAGTCCTATTGTAATGTGTACAACATTCCTTTCTGGCTGTTATATCATCGCATGGCACTTGGATGTATTTAGGATTATCAGTAGAGTACAAAGAAAGCTTAACCAGGTCCTATTGAAGCGATAAAACACTTTCGCTTACTGCAAACTGTGGTAAATATTTCGAGTTCATCGAAATCGTAAAGACATGTATCTCCAATGAAGCACACAGGTAAGTAATTTGTTGTTTCCAAAAACTTACAAACAAAATACAAAATACAATATTATTCTACCTCTATCCCCCCGCCCTTCCCCGTCACACTACGCTTCCTCGCTGTCACCACGTCCCTCATCCATCACTTCCCCTCCGCTCTCCCCCAACACCCGCTTCCATTCCATTACCTCCTCTCTCAACTCATCACACTCCACCAGCAGATGGTTTAAAGACTCTCTGCCCTTCCCTCATAATCTACACCTCCTATCTTCATCTTCCAACCAATATCTATCATGCCTTTCTTCACTGCCACATCTAAACCTGGCTACCATCTATGAAATATTACCCTCGTCGTCTCCCTCTCTCGTCATGTACTTTGGTATCTTCTCCGTTAAAATCTCCCTTTATTTTGGGCTCTACCCATTTTTCCTATCACCATCCTGCTCTCTTGCCCCTGTATGTCCCTAGCGCTTACCTCCCCCACATTTCCAACCCCCATTTCTTGCCATCGCTTCTTCTGTTGATTATTTCTACTTCCAAATATCTCCCTCCATTCCGAATCGTCTCTCCCATATCCAATCCTCTCCTCCCAAACTTCATTCCAACTCTTCCACAGGATCTTTCAGCATGGTCTTCTATCTATCCACTCTTCATATTTAGTTGCTCTTCAGCCCGCCTCCACCCTCATTTAATTTACTTTTAATTCACTTACTCCCTCACAATATATCCCGGGGTTTTCCAACCCACCTTCAGTATCGATTCTGTAGGTCATCCAAAATATCCTACCTCTTCCACCCCCAAATCTCACCTCGCACATTACTGTACTCCTCAACAGCGCATCACACATTATTTTTCGCCTGCTGATGTCGATTCGAAACACTCTCTCACCTCATCCCCAGACCTGTCCCATCACCCTATCCGCCCTTGCCATCCTTAGCTATTTCACTCACATGCGCCGCGACCTTGCCATCCTCCCTGAACCTGTATACCAGATATGTGAATTCTCTCACCTACTCAACGTCCTTCCCTCCCCACATCAATTCTTCCCTTGCTTCTTCTCTCCCTTCTGCAGAATTTCATAGTTTTCGTCTTTGCCACATTCAATTCCCTTGTAAACCCTTCAGGTTAAAGTATTTCGCCAAGGCTCTCACCATCCCCCTCATTTCCGGCGCATCCCTCTTCACAACCACCATGTAATCCGCGTACGGCAGCGTGTGAAACTTTCTCTCTCCCACAACCATACCTCCTATCTGCCCTTTGACCCTCTTCTCTATTTCCTTCTACAACTTCTCCTTATCCACCTGACTCTCTATCCACCAACTTTCTATCTACCAGATGCTTCAAGATATAAACATTGTCGATAGCTCCTCTGCCGTTCCTAAATCCTTCACAAAAGCTTTCAACAATAGAAAGGCCAGAGTGGATCATGAGGTACGCCACTAGTTACATTTCTATACTTAGATTTAACACAATCCAAGTCAACGTGCTGTCTGTGATTATACACATAAGATATAGAGACGTTGATAAGAGAATTATCGCAACCAAGTTTCTCCACTTTCATCGTCTATAACAAAAGACGATCCAAACAGGCAAATGCCCATGAGAAATCAGTGTAGACTGCATGAACCTGTCCACGACTGTTCAGTACAGTAGATACACATCGAGCAAACTTAGTAGGTTGATGATAGTAGAATTACCTCCGTAGAAGCCATGCTGACATTCCGACATTCCTGCCTTAGTGTAGAAAGGATTATTTGTCATAACCAACTTTCAAGCTGAAGTTCCTGCTGTAAACTTCCTTACTGTTTTCAACCAAAAAAGGGACAAAAAGGTGCATCAATAAATATTTTGAGAAACAGTACGATGGTCCTAGAGTTTTAAATATTCTGTGCATTGATAAGATAATGTACCGGTTCAACCCAACCCATTCAAGGCAATGAAAAGGCTGAGAAGCAAGAGGTAGCGAGGACAGCCTTTATTGGACACCAACCCGAATGTTGATTACAAAAAGTCAGTAAGTAATCAATTGGGATGCCTCAAGGGAAATTGATTTCACTGGTAATTTTGCTATTTTTTGCAACCGTCTTGTTATATCCTAAATGATCGATATCAACATATTATGATGCGCAATATTCATGACCTCCCCTCATAGTGTTATTAGTATAACCACTTGTTCATAATGTATACGTACATCTTTCTTTTGTTTGCTGCTCTTTTATGAGTCTTAATATTTAAATTCTCAATATATTTACCTATTCCTGTATAAGCATAACATTTAAATGGCCTTCGTTTGTTAAAACTTGTCTTATCTTCCTTGAAATAACTTAACAAGTTCTTTGCAAAACAAAACCAAAAAGATTTTATGTCGCATCAAACGATATATAAATGTTGCTCTCAGGCTTTTCGACTGACTATGTGCCCCTAAAATAAAATACCTCCTCTTCAACATTGGACAAGCTAATGATTAAATTTGTTGACTTCACAATGAATGACAAAGACTGTTGAGCATATACTATGTAAATGCGTTACTAGAAGTCGCCTAAGGCACAAAAATGTTAGCAAAGTTTGTTTGAAAAATCCGACAAAAAGGAATAAATCCTTGGACCAATACTAAGGTTCATACATTATTAACAATAGATCTTATAGACTTAGGTGACATTTTTATACTTTTATTTCTTTGCTTTAATATTACCAGTAATTTCTGCGACATCATTACTGATATCTCTCTCAATATTATCTTGGATGTTTTCCTTCCCCACCATTGTCCAGAACATCCATCAATGTTGTATATTTAAATGGTGCTTTCTAAAATGTAAATTTATTAAGGTTATGGAAAGTCAGAATTCAACTATGCGTATGTATAATAATATTTCTGAATATCTCGCACCATTTAAGGGGTGGTAGTAATTTGGCGACAAAGCCACCGAGCTTTCACGAGTCGTATGAATATTCATCACGCCATTATAATATTTCGTTCACCGCTTTGGGATTAAACCGCAAGAGATTAAAAACGGGGAAAAGGTGAAAATGGAATTTGTTAATTAAGGGATAAAAAATAACTTGATCAATTAATCAATACATAAAAGTGAGTGATTTTTTTTGTGTGCTCTTGTTTTATAGTAATGGTGCTAATTGAGTAAAAGCTAAAGGGTGTATTGTTGGATTCGATGTTAGACGGATTAATCTGAAGAGCGTCCTCGGGACATAATTATACCTCCCCTATTGGTTGTTCCAACAACCGCTCAAGATCGGCCGCAACACCCGATACGTCCCGTTGTAGGCTCTTGAGAATGGTGGCGTGTCGGTCAGCACCGCACCTAATTGAAACTTGAGATCCGTGTTTAAGAGCAAATATTCATCAGACGTGGCTGCCAAGTTTATTTGTGGAGTGAACCCATCGAGGAGGGAACTTGGCGTTGTTCGCCCCCATTGTAAGGGGTCCTCATCCTACTCCATAAGCGCGCTCGGCCATAGATAATTGCGTGGAAAGTTTGCGCCCCACTCGAAAGCCGCATTGAAATTTTTGGTATTAAATTTTTGATTAAATTCTCTTTCGGTTATTTCCTCGAATTCGGCATGGGTAATTGACCAAACTTTTGCTAACCGAGCATTTCAATAGCATTCGAGTCAAGTATCAAGAACATTTTTAATAAACTACTTACTTTAATAAAATTAAAATTTGCTCTAAAATATTTTGCTTTTATTATTATTTTATATTAAAATTTTCTTTCCTTCGTTTATCTTTGTAAGCGGGTTTTGTTGGCAGATTTCGTGGCCGATTTAGTAATTTTCAGTGATCCGAGAAAAACCGTCGACGTCTAGACGCGGACGGACGTTGCCTCAAAGGAAAAATATGAGAACACCGACGCGGTTTGTGGAAAATCCGTAATAAAATAACCACCGACCGTTGGACGGATGGGAGTGTGAGAAAAAGATAAAGGAAAACGCAAGCTGTCGCCCACAAGACCATATACCTAAAACAATCTACAGAAAAACCGTTGGTCCAAGACTCAAATTAATTCCTTATTACGTTTTAAATTCATTAAAAAAATGTTTGTGTTGCATAAAATTATAAAATAAAATTTATTTTTTTTCGTTTATTAATTTATAATTTAACAACCGCAAATTTCATAGAAGCTTTTTATTAAAAACTCATGGGATTATAAAGAAAATCTTTTACGTTTCGTCCATTGTGCCAAAAGTTCATTTCACGGTACATTTTTACGTTTCCATGATTAAAATGCGGCCGCCTGGCGGAGTTGTGTAGTTTACATTTTACATTTCGAGGTCCGCGCTTTTATCGTTTTCGTTTGTCGAGGCTCTTGTACCGGACGGGTTCTTGTCCGTGTTTTAATTATGAAAATTGCGACCCGCGCGGAGCCCCGCGGAAAAGTGGGCTTTTCCTGGAAACGATCCGCTAAAGAAATTCCGAGGGTGGCCTCGGAACTGAACTATAATTCGATTCAAACATTTTCCGCATTTTAATGAAATTCGAGAGACCGAAGAAACGCAAAAACCATCGGGCAAGATTGAAGGAGAAGTGGTAATTTACATTGCCGTCAGACCGAGTCGGGATTTTCAATTTCTTTGAGCTGCTAGTCGGCGGCTGGACTTTCTTTTATTTGGAAATCGAGAGAAGTTTAACTTTGGAACTGTAGAGATTGGTACGGAATTTCTAAAGATTATTGCCGTTTAAATAAAGACTTTTTTCTCCAAAAGATACAGGATATATCTAATTTGTAATAATTATATTCGAAAAGTCGAATGAAATTCGGATATAGCGGGAATCCCATTTAAACTGATGATAAAACGAGATATCTCATTTATGAGATAAGTAGTTTACCACGTATAAGACTATACATATTTTTCTGGCTAAAAAGTGGAATGATAAAATTGAATTTTTGTTACCAAAGAGTGCAGTTTTTGAGTTTTTACACAGCTCAAAAACTAGAAATGTTGGAAGAAAGTATTTTGAATAAACATTGTTCATAATGAATCCTAAATTCATCACCAAATGTAGCTTAGACATAACTATCATATAGCTAGGAAGTAGAAACTCAGAAAATATCTAAATTGATGATTTTTGTTATTAAAGTTGAGCATAACGTAAGAACTGGAAATGATGTAAGCTAATATTTTTAGTATAAATTGTTTATAATAAACCCAAAATGTAAAATTCGTCATCAAATTGAACCAATACGAAAAAAAGTGCACCTTATGATAGCACTAAATGTCAAAAATGCTTTTGCAACTGTGCCATGGGGAGATATCGTGGACATGATCAAACGGAAAAACCTGACAAAACCTTTGATCAGCATGATTGAAGGATACTTAGCACGAGATATGTTGAATGTGAAGAGAGACTCGATACAAAATAAGGAGAGGCATTCCTCAGGAAGCGATCCTTGGCCCACTCCTATGGAACATCTTCTTTGATGAGTTGTTAGATACCAATGTACGTGTAGTAACGCTCAATTGATAGCGTATACAGATGACCTCGCAATCATAGCGCCAGGCTGAAGCTATGAAGAAATTGAACAGAACGCACAGGTAGCTTTAGATAGCATCGTGAAGAAAATGAAGGACATGGGGCTGCAAATCGCACCAGAAGAGACAGAAACAACAACGTTAAGAAATAGGAGGAGTGTCACACAAATTAAATTGACAGTGAAGGATGTGAAGAAAACAACAAAGTCTTTTCTCAAATACCTAGGAGTTACTCTAGAAAAGGACCTAAAATAGAGCATGTCGAAGCTATTACGATGAAAACTCAAAAAGCAGTGCACGCCCTATACACGCCCTGTGCATGGAATCCACGTTTGGCCCAACGGCGGAAAAAGGGAAGACTGATAGATTCAACAATTTATGCGCAACTTCTGTATACATGGAGGGTTTGGAAAGATGCGTGCGATGTGAAATGAACATTATAAAGATAACGCGGATACAGAGGGAAATCTTAATAAATACATTAACTTACTTTTGTTGAGCTACAGAACTAACTTAATAAAAGGTCCGCAGGCAGTAGAAAAGTCGATGCTTTTAGATCTACTCATTGAGAGAAGATCACCAACCTGGGAAAATGATGGAGAGGAATGCGATGTAGGAGAGAAAGTTCTGAATGAGTGAAAAAGTAGATGGCGTGCGGATACGGGCAAGGCGGTATGGATGAAAAAAATTATGTATGATTCAGAGCTATGGGCAAACTGTAGGTGGACTACCACCTAAGCGTGTTCTTGATAGGGCATGGCTGTTATAAAATCTTACTTTTGCTTACATAAGAGTGCCACAACTGATCAGTGTGACCGACTGACCAACTGATCAGCGGAGAAAGAGATGACGTAGATCATATCTTAAATCATTGCCCAAATGGAATGAAGAACGGTTATATATATGCCAACTACTGGGGGTCCGGATAAGTCCAGAAACTACGGTGGACTATGTGCTTATCAGTGCTGAAGAGTGGGACGCCATACTTACATACGTTAAGAGAGTTCTTGTGCAGAAGGCAAAAGAAAGAGCGAAATAGATAGATGGGTGCAGGAAACGCGTTCATAGAAGACGAGATAGAGAAGGGGTTCTCAGCTACCCTCGTTCTGGTATGTAAAGTTTATTTAATTTAAACAACTAAAATTTTAATTTTTAATTTATTACATTAAAAAATTATCGCATGGTGTGTTGTTTTTCGTTTGTCGATGAGTGATTCGCGATGTAATGAAGATAACTCTCATGGGAGGAAATTTGGATTGTCGGCGAAGAAGAGTGAAGATCAGAAGAAGAAGGGGTGACTAAAACCCCAGGTCCGGGTAAGTTAAGGGTCTAAAGTTAGTAAAAAAGTCTTAAAGCCTTTCGTATGTTGTTTTTTTTTCTTAGTGGGCAAACGTGCAGAGCTCAAGAGGAGAAAGGACGTAAACAGGGCGAAGGGAGAATGGGATTGACAATCTGCAGTGGTCGATGGTGAAAACGGAACAGCATATTCCGATTTCCGTGGATAGCTGAGGTTTTCATACTTTCCGTATAGATTGACTCCATCTGATCACAGATTTTTGCCCGACCTTCCGAAAAAAGAAGGATTACATTGGGTTGGATTAGATTGGGTTGGGCAATGATTCCAAGAGGTTGCGTCGTCCGATAATTTGGCGCTTTCTAATTTTTGTTGTATTCAGTTTAGTAATTATACTAATACAGAAATTCCGGTATTTTGCCATCAATACCGGTTTTTAATACCGGACAAGAATTGGCCGGAATCCTGGTTATATTACAGTTCAGCATAACTCAAAAACTGGAAATGATGGAAGAAGATATTTTGTATGCAAGTTGATTATAATAAACTCAAAATGCATAATATGCGTGTCCAATTTATGTCCAAAATAGTAAAATAGATGATTTTTGTTACTAAATTTGAGCATAACTCTAAAACTGGAATGGACGGAAAATTAAACAGTATATACAGGTGTCTATTAATCAGATGTTCATTCCGATCTATTAATCCAAAATATTTTCAAGATGGCCACCACTTCCGGTCTACCGGAAGTAGACCTCAGCTTCGTTATTTTAAATGGAATGCTATAGTTTTTATTACACCATTTAATTATACGTAGGAAAATATGTTGACTTTGATAATAGTTGTTGGTACCTACCGTTTATTGTTTTCGAGCTATTTTGATTTTAAATATTTTTTCGCAAATATCACCATACTCTTTAAAAGCACATATCTCATCCAACGTTAATTCAAAAACGTTTTGCATTGGCACGATAACGCTTCATATGTTGTCAAATAGATTGTCACGTATTATATCACCTATATAAGGTAATACAGGCTGGTCAAAAATTGAATGACCATTTCGCTGTATTCAATTGCGAGAAAGTCGAAAATTTTAAATGGAATGCCCCACATCTTTTTAGCCTATCAGAACGGAAATTTAACTCTCTATAAATTATCTATTACATTGCTCTACCTGTTTATTATAGTTTTCTTCATATTGAGTATTTTATAAAAATCCTACACAAAATGCTGGAAGTGGTTTGTGTTTTTATTAGAAGGTTATAACTTTTTGACAGTTTATCGTTTAATTTATTTAAATTATGATTGGTAATAATTCTAGAACGATCTGCGATTGAATAAACTTTACTCTGTTGGCTTTTATTTAACAAAAATAACCAGTAGAAGAACGCATAAATGAAGCAAAAATGATATAATGAAAAACAAAAATATGGCATAATATTCGACGTAATTATGGGCGACATGTTCCTAAAGAGTTCACTTTATTTATGAAGGGTGCTTCTCTGGAAAATATTATTCATCTAAATCGATCGAAGCACCGCTTACCAAAGAATTTGTTAAAGCAATAAAATATGACAAAACATTTACTCCGTTATCTTAATCTGCAGGTGATAGATATTTATGGTTTCTTGTTATTTTGATATTTCCAAAACTAAGAAACAGATCCTATCCAAAATTTTATTACATCCGCCACGAATATAAAATGAATTGAAAATGTTGGCGTAGGATTAATTCGCATGATATTCAAAGACATTAACGGAAGTAACTGATGACACAACTAAGTAATGGTAATAATAACATAAATATGGATGAAAAGCTGTCAAAACTCCATAGCTTTCTAACACAAAAACCAGAAGCTTTCCAGCATTGCATGCTTCCATTAATTTCCAACTATGAGAGAAACTAGAACAAATAGGCACAGGAAAGTTTCTAGATAGTTTGTGGAGAATTAAATTCTCTTAGTTTATTTTTATAATTTTAGGTTTTGATTCTTTTACGTTATTGATTTTAATTTTTGCCATTAAATTGTTATTTTTCATTGTTTCATTTATTCAGCTTTCTTTTGGTTATTTTTGTAAATAACAGCTAGCAATCTAAAGTTTATTCAATCGCAGTTCATTGTAGAACTAATACTAATAATTTAAATAAATTAAACAAAAAGCTGTCAAAATGTCATGGCCTTGTAACAAAAACACAAACGGTTTCTAGCATTTTACGTATAATTTTGATAAATTCCTCAATAGCAAGAAAACTATAATAAATAGGTATAGGGATGTTTATAGATAATTTGTAGAGAATTAAATTCCCTTTCTGATAGGGTATGAAAATATGGGGCGTTCCATTTAAAATTTTCGACTTTCACGCAATTGAATACAGAGAAGTAGTAACTCAATTTTTGACCAGCCTGTATAAGACATACTGATATAGCAAGTGACAATCTATTTAACAGCATATCAAGAATTATCATGCCAGTGCAAAACGTTTTTGAATTAACGTTGGCTGAGATATGGGCTTGTAAAGAGCATGGTGATATTTGACAAAAAAAACACTTAAAATCAAAATAACTCGAAAACAAAAAACGCTAGGTACCAACAATTGTTATCAAAGTCAACTTGTACGTATAATTGAATGGCGCAATAAAATCTATAGCATTCCATTTAAAATAACGAAGTTGAGGTCTACTTCCGGTAGACCGGAAGTGGTGACCATCTTGAAAATATTTTAGGTTAAAAGATCAGAATGAACAACTCATGATACCAAAATTTCAAGCCTCTGCTCTACGAGTAGTGTAACCGAAAAAAGTTCTAATGAACCAGTTACGTGAGACACCCTGTATAAATTATTTATAATGGACCGAAAATGCACAATCATCACCAAATTTAACCTATACACAATCATAACCAGCTGGTAAGTAGAAATATCAGAAAGTATCAACATTGATGATTTTAGTTACTAGAGATGCTTAATTAGATAATAAAATTTATTTATCCTAAACTAGTTTCGAGCCTTGCTCTTCTTCAGTAGATACTTAATTATTAACAAATTAGAAAAATTGCAATTAATTTTAATAATTTAATAATTGGTGAAAAAAGTATAACAAAAAATATTTAAATATGTTTAATTGTTTATAATGAACCCAAAATGCATAGTTAAACCATTCTATAGCTATTAAGTGGAAATGTCCAAAATAATGCAATTTTGGTGATGAATTTGATGAAGCTTGGTGACAAAATTTAATTCATTCACAACCATATCAAGCTAAGGAGTAGAAATATTCTAAAATATCAAAATTGATGATTTTTGTAAAAATAAAATACAAAATACACAATTAATCACCAAATTTAGTTTTGTAGTTTTGTAAAAAATCATTCTCGCACAATCACCTTACATTATTTATTTTGACATCGACCTTATCAATACAATAAAGCTCTTCATTACTTTATAATAATTATTCTTTGTATAAAATTAAGAATTTAAGAATTGTGGAGCTACGACGAAGTCATTGAAACGGAAGCTCGCTGTTTCTCCTGAATAAATACTATCTCTTCTTTGCTCATTGTTATTTTATCTTTAGCTTTAGTTAATCCAACAATTTTTCTTAATCTATAATTTTAAGAAATTTCGTTAATATTTCGCTAACGTTAAAATAAGAATTAAAATGAGTTAGGTAAAATTTATATTCTATATACTTATTATGCTTGAAAGATAGAGATTTTTGTAGATTTGGAGCCATTAATTCTTTCTCTTTTCAGTTAAAACGGAGCGGAGTTCCGGTCGGAAAAAAATTACGACGACACTTTGGCTTACACCGCTAGTAAAAGAAGAAGAAAAGAAATTCGGTAAGCTTATAACGTTAGCGGGGAGTAAGAAAGGAGGCGATAAAAAAGGAGTCGCGATAAGCGAACCGGCGCGAGTAGCACAAAGACGAGATAAATGTTTGGACCGTGACATCTTTCACGGTTGAATTATTTAGGCGCTCTTAGGAAATTGAGCGCTCGGTAAAATATAGCTGGTGGTGTTTAAATTTTCATATCGCACCCGTACTTAGGGGGCCAAAGGCATACGACGACGCGCTCAATTTATATTTTCTTTTGCCACTTACATAAAGAAGCTGTCAACGCTCGCCCTCCACCCTAAAACCATCTCCAATTTCTTAACCGTGGGGAGCATCAGGTGGCGCTCATCTATTTTATAATAATAAATGCGTTCCGGGAAAGTTGATTTGTAGAGAGTTCATATTTCCTTTGAGGGGATCATCAATAACGAGTATTTTAAAAGTCTATAATTTTTTTTATTTTTTAATGAGCGGCGGAAACGTTTGGGTTAAGTACTACGATTTACCAAAGCCGTACCTCTCCCTTTGTTTTCCTTTATACGTTCATTAATTATCAAAGTTTACCGTATAAACGCCCACCGCTGGATTTGGAGGCTTCAGGCGAATGACTGAAAACTTTCCTGGGATAACCCTGTTTGCTTATCTTTGGCGAACTTTGCTTATGACTCCTTCCATACTATGCTGAATAAAAACATCAAAATTTGCATCTATTTACATAAGATTAGAATTAAGTGAATAACGTTTATTATATCTTTTTTTCTTAACTTTCCATGAGAAAAAAACTTAATCAGCAAATTTCAAATTTAAAAAGATTTTATAATCGTCGAGGGTGTTTGTTATGAAAAAATCCCGGTCGTGCATCGTAAATTCCTTCAAAGGTTGGGTTCGGGTTCAGGTCGTAAACGTTTCGTAATTTAACATTTTTCCTCGCCTCGCGTTGACTTTTTTCTTCGTCGAAATCATTTTTTCTTGTAACCCCCGGGATATCCCCACGGTCGCAGCTCATTTCCGGAGCAACGTAATCGACCGATACGCTGATTAAACCGATCTGGGTCGGTTGTAAAAAGAGGCAGGCTGTATGATGAGTGTCCAATGGGACGATCGTTTTAAACCCCCTCATATCGACCGAAACGAACCGAACTTCGAGTCCAATATTAAAGTTTTACGGATGTAGCCCTCGGGGCTTCTTCACTGTATCTCCAAACGTTTCTGTTTTAATAATTCCGTTTTACGTTGTTATAAAATTATTACTTTAATAATCTAATGTAATATTAGACAGGGTTAAGTTTCTATTTAATTCAAAACAAACAGTATCGGTAATTCTAGCACGCCCTAAACGGGGGATCGTTAATTTTTTGTTGCGCCATGTAGTCGTAAAAAAGGCAAAACAGACGTCCCTTTAACATTTTTTGCGTTGTAATTGTGGCAGTTTTAATGCTGAAATATTGCGGGCATCCTCGTGACTGTGGATCGTATTTCGCAGGCTTCTACTGGTTTCCAATATCCGATAGCACGAACCTCATAACTAACCACTGGATGGCGCGGTTCAGCGCAGGATGTGCGATGTTTAAAATTTCCATCGAAAGGTTCCAATATGAAATAAATAAGGAATTTATTTTACAAATATGCGTTCAATAAAATATTATTGCAAAATTAGCTGCTGTGCAACTTACATTATTCGCATTTTATCGCCATCGAAGAAAAAGTTTAATATAGATAAAGCTGAATCCAATCCGTTTTAGTACTTTCCAATAAACGTAATTCTAAAAGAATCACGCAGCAACTGATTTACCAAATCTGAGCAACCCACTTAAATAAATAGGATCAAATTGAATCAATTGAATTGGATGGTTTTAGTTAAATGGTGTTTTACCAGTGTTGTTAAACACCGGGGTATTTATATTGGAGGGAACATAACCTGGGTATTTATCCGGGGATATTTAACCGAGATATGAATTTTGAGGTATTTTTTAAAATTTTAAAAAAGTACAATGTTAAAGACCACTAAAAAAGTAACCATCTTTAATCCAAAAATACGAGTTCTTTTTTTAATAAAAAGCAATAACACTAACTATTTACACATAAAGTCTGTGCAAAACGTCAAGGTTCTTCACTTTACAAGATCCATATCTTCGTAACCGCTCAATCATAAGAATTGTGGTGAAGTCTGTTATAATCAGTTAAGTGACTGAGTCGCTTAACTGTAGCCAACAACTTTATCTGCTTTGCGTTTTTCCTTAAAAACTGTTTAACGAAAAATGTTCACTGAGTACTGATGGTAACATGATGTGTTGTTAACGTATGGTATATTTTATTTTATCGATATGCTATATAGTTCCTTGGATAATCGCAGAATTCTGTTTAATTTGTAAATCCATTAAATCGTTCTTAAAAGATTAAAGAGCCCTAATTTTGAAAAACTGATAACGAAGTTCGACAAAATTCGCGTTGAAATCGGTTATGTTGTTTTCGAAATAACCGCATATATGGAATATCGATAATACTATAAACATGACCCATATTAAGAATATATCAGTTTACCATCTGTTCAAATTTGAAAACTTTTCGTCAAGTAAATTTTTGAGAAAAACAATAAAAAAACAATGTTCACTGATTATATCAGACTATACCACAATTCTTTTCATTAAGCGGTTACAAAGATAGCAAGCTATAAAGTGAGGGGCCTTGACTTTTTGTACAGACATTAGACTCACAAATACTATAATAATCTCTAAATCAGAGGTTCCCAGTCTTCTTCGGTTTGCGGCTCCCTAAATAATCGAAACCTTTCCGTGGCGCCCTAAATACATCCGACTTCTTTTTAATTGTTAACTTTCTTGAAAAATTGGAAAAGTTTCCGTACGTCTCTTAAGACCGTTAAGCCTTAGTGTTTCTAGTTCTAAGTCTAGTATTAGTTCTGAAGCTAGGTTGGGTTGGTTTGGGTTCCGTTTAGAGGTACAGCTAAACCTAAATGTTGTTCGTTTGAGGTATAGTATTAGCACCAGCGTTAGTGTTGGCTCCATTTTTAGTTCTTATTCAGTCTTAAATTGCAAGCTAAATGCTAACAGCTAAACCTAGATGTTATTCGTTTTAGGTTTAGTATTAGTTCTAGCGTTAGTCTTCAGACATACGACTCAACCTGAATCTTTCTAATCGTAAGTCTAGTGTTAGTTCTAGTTTTAACTCTTATTTAGCTTTAATTTGTTGTGAATTCTTCTAGGACAAAAAATATAACCAAAATACTTCAGAATTATTAGCCAAAATAGACCTTAACACCTTAGGAAAAAATTTTCAAAATTGAGTAATTTTTTTCTTTCATTGCCAAAGATAGATTATGTGTATTTATCGTATTTAATAGACAGATATTACGTTGATCTAATCTAAATTACGTCATTCCGTCTAATAGTATTGTGTTGTTGCCAAAATTTTGTCCTTTATAACAAAACAACAAAAAAATCAAGTTTCAGTTAATTGCCAAGTTATCTTTTAATCAATTTTAATCACTTTTCCTTATATAATATTCGAATATCTGTCAAATCGCACCTCTTCACCATAAAAGTGATAGCATAAAATCGTATCCGTCCTATAAAATGGTTTTTGACAATATCCCCTTTCTTTCGAAATTTTTTTTAATGCAGATCTAAACTTTATTTTTTATATAAGAATGTTTTCACATACTATGAAGTATAATCATCATTCCGTTTAATAAATATATAGTTCTTAAGAATATTTTTGAAATATTATGGGCATTTAAAACAAATTTTTACAACATCATTTGTCATTGTATTAACATTGCAAAAAATTCAAGTAGAACTTACATTTAATCAAACTTACAACTGTATATGGTGGTTAGCTTTTATCATGGTGTGTAAGAAAACAATGAAGACCCTTCATTGTTTTGTTTTGTTGGAGTGCAGAGTGATATTTCAGAAATATATGTTGTTGAAGGATAGACAAGCTATATTCAAGGAATATTTGAGATAATTTTTATATATTTTTTATTATAATTATAGAGATTATTACAGGCTCGTCACTTACTGAATACCTTAAGCTCTCCCTCTCTTCAGTGATTCGGGCACAGTGACGTTGCAAAATATACTTAATTATATATTGTGTACGATACAATTTTATAACAATGTCCAACTCTACCACAAAAAATACCATACTGAAAATCAAAGAACGCAATATTCACATAGGATCTTAGGGCAATATCACAGCTCCAACACAAACGGGCCCTTACATCCATCAATTCAAACCAGAGAAATTTAGGTTTTTGCTATTAACTTGGTTTGGGGAACTCGGTTTGAATTCGATTTACGCAAATATTCAACTCGTTTAACTCGGTTTGGCGAAAATGCGAGTTGGGCTGGGTTGTCTAGTCTAGTCTAGACCATCTCTTATAGCTTTATTGGTGAAGAATAAGCAAGCTATGTTCAAGACATATTCGCGATGACATGTTTAGTAATCTGCTTGATTGTTAAGTCATACTAGAGATGATATAATACCGCTTATAAGAATAATTTGTTTTTTCCAACATTACTTTTTTGAAACTTTATGAAATCAATGTACATCGCATGACATAGAATATTTCAAAATCCGTTAAAATGCGTTGTCAACCCAAATAAATCACAACTCAATTTTGTGGGGATAATTCGGTAATTCGAGTAACACTTTGTTCTTGATTATCTATATATTGGATTGTTATCCGTTGGGATACTAAAGATTATTATAATTATTAACTCAGAATATTAATATAACCGTTGTGGTAAGCAATCAGCCACAAAGCAACCTAGTACTTGGTTAATAACCCTTGCTATTGATCGCAATCTAACATTTATGGGGCATGAATAAATCAATATCTCGATAGTGGATCTTCGTACATTCCACTTGCAATAGTCGAAACTTCTCATCGGAGGAAATTGCCCCTTAACTTGCGTCCCAAAGTGTTCTAGAGCAATTCGATGACGTTAAGATCCGAGTTCGGACTGCATCCCATTATCATCACTGAAGCTGCGTGATTCAATTAGTGACGTCTCTGGTTGTGTGCACAAACATGGGTTGTGTCCAACCCATGTTTGTGCATACCTCGGAAAGCATATTATCCTACAGAATGTCCATGTACTTATGGTAATATAATACGAGTAATTATAATGCTAAAATATACCTGCTGAAATATCTCCATACCATGGAAAAATCACCGCTGAGCTTTATCGTAGCTCCTTCAAGACTTAAATCCAATATCTTCAGAACTCATTCTTGCAACATAATCGCAAAAGCTAAACCTACCTCCATGTCATTAAGCATGTTCTTATGTCATTAAGAATCAGATCAAAGTTTCACATATTCTATTCTAATCTTAGACAGAAATCACTTCTCCATCGTGCAAACACAATTATCATCTTCATTGTTATGTATTTCCTCAAGATCTTAGTACACCCTGCATGGTTGAAATTATTGAATACAAAATTAATAGTTTAATTTATTAATTATACAATTAATACACGTATAAAATCCAATAAAAATGAAGTGTTAATAAAAAACAGCTTTTTCTCTTGAGTAATGTTTATGTTCGCAATTGGTTCGGATAGTAATCTTCAAGTTTCTCTCATGTAAACTAGGGTCAAATTACAGTTTCAGTTATAGTCTTGTACATATATATTACAGCGGGCGCGATACAGAGGGCGCTGGGGACATTAGCATACAGCAGCAGTGGCGCGGGTCTCCTGGAGAGACCAAAGTGTTTCGGCGCTATCTGGAACGGAGAAATTAAATTAGCATGCATTTATTCATCCGGTCGACGGCGGTTCTGGGCGAAATGGGAACCCGTTTAGGTATCCTCGCGGAGAAATGCCAATCCTTTCCTTTCCCTCGTCGGTTCGTTCGTCCCGCACCATTTCCGACCGTCATCCCCTTTTGTACCGCAACAATTGAGTGGAATCTCTTCCTTTTCTTTCCTGAATGAACGGTCCACTCAATGTGGTAGATTTTAACTTTAATCCGTCCTAAAGATTTTTATCGAGTTTAAAAAGAAACAAAATAATTTATCGACAATCCGATTTAGAACAACATGCTTAGCCCGGAAAGAGTGGAACGTGAGGAACGACGACGATGAAAACAAGGCCAAAGTGACGCCCCGAGAACGTTCGTTCCGCGTTGGATGCAAACTACATTATTCCCGGGACATTCTAGCCTCTTTGTCGTTCGGTCGACCGTTAGACGGGAGAATAAATAAAACATCCCCGGGCGGTTTTTGCGCAATTTACCCGTTCCCTTCCAGAATTGGACAGAGGGCGATCTTTTATCCGGAGCGGCGACCCATCCCGGATGAAAGAATCGCCGTTAGCGTCGTAAAGGATACACGGCATTCGTTGCTGTGGGGACTTAAGCTTTTATTCTTCCGCAGGATCACGATATTGTCATGTCGAATAACAAAATAAACAGCGAATCACCCCCGACGTTCCTTGGTTTATGCGCCTATAAATGCGACCACGAATATATAGGTATATATATTCTTGGGCACAAAAGGTTCTTCCTGTAATAAGTTTAACGTATCCTATTTCATGGATAACATTACCTAAGCCAATGATTCTTGATTATTTAGTTTTTCTTACATTATTAATTTTAACCCTGGAAGTGAGGAACCTAAACTTTCTGATGCTGGCTATGAAGGTAAAGCCGGATTTAATTTAGTTGATGTGTTGTGGTGTTTTTGTTGGTTGCATCAGCAACGATCGCAATATATACGTCAGAGGAGTAGAGTAGGAAGTAATGAATACAGATAGATCTAATAGATTTAGACCTGTTTTATGTACTCGTTAGATTTGCGTTTCTTTTTTCTGAATTGGATGAATCCTCTAATCCAACCTATATCTTCTCTCTTTCTTTTCTTTTAGAAGAGTTGCCAGTATTATAAAATGAATATCTTCTTCATAATTTCATCAGACGCAAACCATTCATAGGGAAACAATATAAACCTACGTATGAATTCTTTGAGTACTACAACTTTATACGGTTCTGGTTCTAATACATAGAGTTAGGTTGGGTTGGCTTGGGCTGGATGTAACAGTGCATAATTCAGATGCACGATATACCCAACCCATCTAACCCGTGCATCTTGTATATTTGAATTTAAGAAAAACTAGAACTAACACTAGACCTAGAAGTGGAAAATTTTAAGTTTAGCCGTGCGTCTTGTCTAGTTTTATATCATTAGATCTAACTCTAGATCTACCCGAATGATTCTAGTTCTAAGTCTAGTGTTAGTTCTAGTTTTAGTTCCATTCAAATATACAGAGTTAGGTTAGCTTGGGTTAGGTTTAGCAGTGTAAACAAAGGGCTTGAAGATTACTAGCGATAAAATGAGTGACTTAAAAGGCAGATTCAAGAACTATCCTCGTAAAAATCTAATACCAAAGTCTCCAATAGACAGAATGAAGGATGTGTGTGATAAAATATTCAAAGTGAGATCTGGAGGAAGTGGTGAAAAGAAATTCAAAGAGGGAATGGTAAGAATAGACGAAAAAGAAAGCAGAAAGAAAAAAAATAGTACAAGAATACAAAGAAAGACTTATCGCTAAAAATTAAAAGATCAAAAAAAAAATAGAAAGAACTTTGCAAAGAACTGGAATAAGATGTATAGGGCACCAAGTCAGAGTATCAAGTCTTAACAAAGAGGCGTTTTCAAAAAGTGTTTCATCACACAGAATGATGATCGACTTTGGGAACCTCTACCCTAAATAAGCAATTTAATAAACTAATCCCAATGGTGGTGGAAGAACTAAATAGGTCTAAACAACCATCACCAATTATAAAAAAGGATGAACCGTTTGAAAACAAGAACTAATGTTAGCAGTCAGACAGCTGGAGCTAAGAAAATCTCCAGGAAGTGATATGATTATCATCGAGATACTGAAAGCGTGCGTTGAAGCGAACCCGGTGAAACTACCATAGATGCAAACGTATAGGCATAAACTAGGCAAAAACTAGTTAACAAACGAATGATGGAACAACTTAAAGACCATCTTACGTCTTCAAGACCGACTTCTAATTCGCTTACAGAAAGGGAAGAAAGACAGTGGACGCAGTAATGACAGTTGTAGAAATGACAAAAACGAGAAAACAAATATCACCAATAATAATATAATAATAATAAATTATATAATAATAAAAAGGTTTAGTGTAATCATTTTGATTGGTATTAAAAATGCATTTACTTAAATAATCGTGATCGATGACAAATGAGCTGTGGTATCCCGCAGGAATGTGTTGTGGGAATACACTGCAGAATGTATATTACAACAAGGTTCTTGAACGAACACAAGAGGAGGGAGTGAAGGTGCTGGAATATGCGGACGATCTTGTATTGGTAATAGAAAGTAAGACACCAGGGGCAACAGCAAGGAAAGCTGAATTCAAAGAGTAACAGAAGGCCTACAAGAAATAAAATTGAAAATGTGCTGGCAAAACTGATGCCGAGAGCAGGAGGAATGTCCCATAAAAAAAAGGCGAATACTGGCAACAACAATTAGCTAGGTAGTTCTTTATGCAACCCCTGCAATTGAATTTGCTATGAAGCACAAAAAATATAGAAGTATGATGTTTAAATATAGACGCTTATCGGAGTGTGGCAACAGCAGCGGTCGTAGTGTTGGCAGGGTGCCCACCATTGGAGCTATTCATAGAGGAAAGAGCAAAGAATTAGAGGAACAAGAGGACTACAAAAAGAGATTGTGCAGCGTACTTACAAAGAACGTGGTTGCGTGGAAAGGAAGAGGTCCGCCCACGGATCACTACATCACTCAGGCAATAACTGGGCACGGTAGCTTTGGAAGCTATCGAAGACATTTAAAAAAGTAGAATGAGACGAGTGGTGGTTTGGGTGTAAAGAGGCAGACACGCCGGAGTATACAATATTTGCATCCGCAATATTCGACGGGAAAAGAAGGAGGGTGGAGACAAACATTGGAGTGGAAATGACTAAAAATACTGTAGCAGAAATACTGATTATGGGCGCGGAAAAACCTGAAGTGCTGATGAAATTCTTGAGGTAGACAATGAAGAAAAAGGTTCAAGCTGAAGAGAGAATGAAGGAGAAGAGGAGGGAAAAGGAACTGCGAGGGGAATAAAAACTAATAAATTTATTTTATTTTTAAAGTAACTAAGCGATAACGATCCGGGTAATGGAAGAAGATAGCAAGGAAGAATGAGGGAAGAGGAGAATGAGGGAAGAGGGAACGAGAGAAGGAGGTAACACTTGGTCGGGAAAGTAGAAAAGGGGGGTTTTATCCTCCTCTCCTGGTATGTAAGGATATAGAGTAAAATAAAAAAGTTGTAATGTTTTGCATAGTGTTGAGAGAGACAGAGATTTAGTAACAAAAGCTGGTGAGACGAGAAGAAAAGAGGGGGCTCCCCCCCAACCAGGTGTGAGTATGACTTAATATTAGATAAAAAGTGATAGAGTAATTTATGTTAAATGATGGAACAACATGGAAGATAGGTGTTTGGGGGATATGGAGGGAGAAGCACCTGAAAAGGACAGGTACAATAGCAATGCCGAGAAAAGCCTATCGGCGGTTCCAGAGAAGACGAGAAAAAGGTTTTTTTATGGGTCGGGACTCAATCCAACACTGTCTGGCCGCCCATCTTTCCAGACCAGATGATGACCAGATGTCGGTTTGCAGATTTGTCTCGACCATAAAAAAACAGGTTTAGCCGTGTATCTGAAGATATTTTTTTAACGAAGACCTATACAATGAATAGTTTTTCAAATAAGCTACTATACAAACTGTTTGGCAATAATCTTGTATATTTGAATTGAAGTAAAACTAGAATTAACACTGGGTGTTAGTTCTAGTTTTATATCATTAGATCTAACTCTTGATCAGGGGATCCCAAAGTGCGGCCTGCGGGCCAAATGTGTCCCGCAAACCCTATGAATTCGGCCCAAGGGATCGATACGATATATTATATTTTACTTAAAAAATAAATATCTAAATAGTAAAATAAATAATAAATTTTACAAATAAAATATTTACCGCATTTACACAGTTTTTTAATAACGGAATGCGTCTTAGATTCCAACCTATTAGCAACTACATATAATTCAGAAATACAAAATATGGTAACGAAATAAATTGTAATAATTCAATTCATAGGCGCCGGTTTTTGAAAATACGTATTGCTCACTGTGGCTGCTGAGTACTGAAAAAACTAAGTTGAGAAAAGACTTAAACGATAAATGACGGTTTGAAAATAAAATCATAAGACCGTAAACACCCTGTAGATTAAATCGACCAATTTTTAGCAAAGAAATCTGTGGCATTCCGTTGTATACGCATTTAAAGTGACAAAACTGAATATTTTGAAAAGTAAGACTAAAAATAGTTCCGGATAAACTTTATTCGGTTTTTTGCGGACTCTTAATTTAACATCATGTATTGTTATACATCGTGATCTCTAAATGTAAGTTAGATTACTGTTTCTTATATCAAAACTGTCAACGGTTACTGTTTGTAGCATACCCTGAAGAAGATAAAAATAAATGATCGAAAGCTTGGTTTATGGTTGAGTTTTTTTTTTTAATTCTTCCCCGCCTTGGTTGAATTTCCCAATATTCGCTCTCAATTTTTATTCGATTTGAGGGACATCATCTTTGCCACCATTGAATCGTAACACAAACTTCTCTCTCTCACCGGGAGAGATGGTACCTTCAAATCGAATAAATTTTATCCGGAACTTTTTTTAATCGCATGCGTAGTTTTTAATTTTTTGAGTGCCTTACTAGGTATTTGAGTGTTTAAAGTAATGTATCAAGGTATGCAGGTAGAGGACTGTATCTGTTTAGGGGAGAGCCGAAGTCACCCATGCTTCATATATGAAAGCACCCTTAAAATTCACTAAAGGAGCACCCCTTGAAGTTTATTGCACTCACTCAGATACCTCTTGTAAATAAATAAAGTAGGTTGTGACAATTTTTTCTTCTGTCTTAGAATTGATTACGTCCTACGTTCGAACGTCGTATATTCCAATACAGATTTTTTTTTGGTTTGCCATACATTTCGGTAGTATTAAATTGCCCCCCCCCTAAGAAAATCTGACAACCCCTGCTCTACATCTAGAACTAGAAATATTCGGATTTAGCCGTATACCTATCAAGACGACTAAACCCGAATGATTCTAGTTCTACGTTTAGTGTTGATTCTAGATTTACTTCAGTTCAAATATACAGACTTGGATTGGGTTAGGTTTAGTCGTGCATCTGAAGACACTTTTTGAACAAATGCCTCTGCAATGAATAGTTTTTGACATAGAGAACTTTATAAACTGATTTGGCCACCTTGTATATTTGAATTGAAGTAAAACTAGAACTAACACTAGGCCTAGAAGTGGACATTTTTGGGTTTAAACCCGAATCTTTCCACTTCTAGGTCTAGTGTTAGTTCTGGTTTTATATTATTAGATCTATCTATCTATCTATAAACATTCGGGTTAAGCCGTATATCTCCCAAGACAGCTAAACCTTTAACACAGAATAACCAGAAAGGACAAAACCGGCGGTGCCTTTGATGTTTCTCCAGCTATTTTGTTTGACCTTCGGCCATAGCGTTGGCGTGTAGGCGCCAATTTTAAACGAAAAGTACTCCTCTTTGTAGGAGAGTGTCCACTAAAGTGATTTTGAAATTTACTTTTACTAAATTCTTTTGAAGATATAATTATGGTTATTGTTATGAAAATTTAATACATTATATAAAATTCATTTAGTACAGTATATTGTTAATTAAAAATATTAAAAATTTTTATTTTATAAATTATTTACAATTTAAAATTTTGCACTAGGTGCCTTTTTCATATTCGGATTGTGAAACGTTATGGTATAAAAAAATCTTAATCTGATAAATTAGCTTAATGAATTAATTAAAATAGTAACTACTAAAAAACTATTATTAAAAAAATTGAAAAATAAACTACGCTAAAAGATAAAAAAACCAATACTACTTTAAAATATTAGAAAAAATAGAATAATATACTAAATAACTAGGGTATAACTAGAAGAAAAACTTTCGCAATCAAATAATTTCAACAAACGTACGTGGTAACAGTGATGTAAATAAACTCCAACGATATGGCGGACCAGCACATGCGCATAAAAATGAGTTTTGACGGGAGAGCCTCTTTGTCCTTTCTGGTTATTCTGTGCCTTTAATTCCGGCCTTTTCCGAAATTTAAAACCTTCTGACGTTGGTCCTTTAATTGTGCATATGAATGACATTAAATCGGTCCAGAAATGTACAGGTTTGAAAGGAATACTTGTTTAATAACCCTCCAACACCTTCTAGCGTAGCATACAGGTTAGTGCAACAGTCCGGCAAACTGGAGACTTGGGTTCGAATCCCAGCGCTGCTATCATTTCTTTTCATAATTATTCCTGTCTCTACGTGTGTTAGGTAAAATTTCTTTCCTTCTGTTTTCATTTATATCGAATGATTTTAATTCTAGGTCTAGTGTTAGTTCTAGATTTACTTCAGTTCAAATATACAGACTTGACTTAAAATGAATATTTTTTTTGTACAAAGTACTTTACAAACTGATTTGGAAACCCTTTATATTTGAATTGAAGCAAAACTAGAACTAACGCTAGACCTAGAACTAGTTTTTTTTTTATTTTCTTTGAAAAGTGGCACACTCGTTTCATTCGTCCAATCCAGTCCTGGGGTTCCAAATTGTTAGGACGGCACTGACGTCACAACACGACAGGCAAATATAAATCCGAGTTAAATATACGCCATAATATCATTCTAGGGCCTAGATTGTACCAAACAAGACCACCAACCGATCCAAATGTAATCATTCTTCCTTATCCTTTCAATTATTGTATTAAACAATTTCATTGGGATGATAAACACAATATTATGCCACTAACCACCAATATTATGTTTACATCTAAATTTTGGAAAACTAGTTTTAACACACATTGTCCTCAATTGAGAACAAAACATTTCTTCGTTCAAAAATAAATGTTTATAAATGTACTAATACTCAATTATATTGAACATATATAATAACACACAAAATATTATTTTGTGTAATAAATTGTTTTAATTTAGCTTGAAAAGAAAAGATATCTTAATACTAACCATATCACCAAAGAAAATCAATATAACGATTTAAAAAGATTTTCTCTGAATTTCATTTTATTTGGTTTTTCTGGGAAACAGGAAACGTGTACCGAAGCGTCCAGTACGCGATGCACATATCCAATTTTTTTCCTGTGCGAACTTTTTTGCCGGGTTCGTTCCAGGGAAAAAGTGCCACCGTCAGCATCGGATATGGAGATTTATGTTGTTTTCTAGTCAGTTTATTCGAAATGCTCTCCGATAGTGTAATAGCTCGCGGGAAGACACTTCGAATTTTACGTTTTGTTAAAGCGTGCAATTTGTCCGCGACCTAGTATGTAACTAACACACAAGTAATCCATTTTCAAACGACTACTTATTAAGTTGAGCAGCGTGAATTGGCTACGCGAATTGCCGCCTCTAGCACGACTTTGGAGAGATCAAAGACGAATGTTTCTCTATGTATATAAAGGTTAATGAAACGCGACATCTTCAAGTGACACTCGAAGTTGAAGATTACGATGATAACAACGACAACGTTGACGCTGCCTCTGCCTGGAACGTTAACGATCCCCTGCAAAACAACGAGTGCAATGCCCTCCATCGTGGCCCTACGACCTTTAAGCTGAAATTACACTGTTTCAGTGACCGGCGGCTTCTCTGGTTTCAGCGTGAAAGCAAATTGCGCGGACTTTAGTAAAGCCATTAAATGCAAACCCCTTCGTTCACTTCACACAACTTCGTTACACAATTTTCTTTTAACGCAAAAATAGGTCACACGAAGACAATGTTTTCGCACAATTTATTTTTTAAATTATTGCAAGTAAAAAAAACAAATTTGTCCCGCAATATTTATAAAAGTTATCTTGTTAGTTCATATCACATATGTAAAGTTCAAGTAGACGGAAATTACGGAATTGCCGGAAATTTTTAATTCCACACCGGGGAATTGGCAGGTCGTACCGAGTTTCAGTAATTAAAGCGTTCTTTTTTTCTTTTTGGTAAAGCCACCAAAAGGATTGGAGCGTGGAGAACGAACGGTTGGAATTTTATAAAACATTTTTTAATTAATTTTTGTTACAGCGACATTCTCAAACCCCACCTCTTGGAGCACCCCGTTTTATTAATCCACCATAAAAATTAACAATTCGTATAAACATAATAACCACTTGGTCTAACGTAAATTTACATCCGTTAAGATAAGATAAACACACGCCGTGCAGTACCAAGTGGAAGTGACGGAATATTAAACGCATCGCAGTTCGCCAGAATGCAAGTTTGCAGGATTTACGTCGTTTGCAATGCAAAATAATCGCGGAGCGTTGTTCGCATTTTGGTCCCGTCGAGTAACAAAGGTTGTATGGGGGGTTGACGAGAAAATCGAGACGCAAAACCGTTTTGCAACAAAACGAACAAGATATTCGTGTAGAATCGTGCGTTGAATTCTTGAAAACGATATTACCAAACGTAAATTAGTCAGTGGGTACGTCACGCCCTTCGCGTTAATCTTCGCGGCCGTTCAATTGAACTTTAATGAGAGTCATCTGTTACCGGAACACCTCCGCAGTAGTATTAGGCTTTAGGGACGACAAGTGAAAATCGATAGGCTAGGGTCACGATCTTGTTGTATGTATTAGGAATTCCGCCCTAAATTTTCATGGAAAAATCGATTGACACGTCGAAATTTAACCCTCTTCTCTTTATCCATCTCCCCATCAAGTTGAATGTTGAAAATTTAATTCTCTCGGTATTAGGTTAATTAAGATTGACTGTCACGTGCCAACCTTACTCAGAAACGCTTGGAAACGCTGGTAACGTTGTCGTTACTATCTAGGTGGAATGAATTAAAATCGCGGCTGTTGGAAAATTAATTATCTAAATGGAAAATTAAATAAGACGTTTTTTTTCTTTCTTACAAGAACGCACTCAACCTGAAATTATTTCGTTGTACATCTTTCAAAATCAACGAAAAAGCTTTAATGGGCGAAGCCATCCATTAACGTCGTCCAGGGAATAAGCTCGCGATTAAAAAAAAATCGGCTTCCACGCCGATGAGTTTCTACTTCCAAGCGAACCGTAATTAAATGGAATTTATGAGAACAACCCGGTTCGCGGAAAAAAGTCACGGACCCAGATGAATTTCCGTAATTGAAACGTGCTACGCGTTCAACAATATTACCTCATATCTCGCGAAAATGACCGTTGCACTAATAAAAATCCCCATGTCAATTAGTTAAAGTTATTTTCACTTCGGGAAAGCGTTTTTTGTTAAAATCGGAAGGATAAAGTTGTTGTTATCATGTCAGAATAATATTAATCAATGCAAGTTGCATTATAATGATACAGTGCGATCATAATTATAAGACACCCCGAAATTTTAGTGGTTTTGGCCGAGTGGTAAATGGAATTCAAAAGCATACAGGTGTCCGCTATCTGCCGGATTAATGGTATATAGCGATGTAGAACACATTATATTGAAGAGAACTTTCTAACAAAATTTGTATTTAGTATGCTTCAATAAAGGGCAAAAATCACGAATCGAAAGTACTTGTTTTGACGACAGTGTGAGAGACGGCACAATGAAACAAGATGTCCCAGATGTTCTCTATGGGGTCTGCATACGGGGAACATGAGGGCCATACATACGTCTAGCTGATAGATTAAGTGGTGGGCAAAATGCAGATCACCCTCCATGCGTTCCTCCTCATGAAGAAATTGAGGGCAGTTTGCAACATCACCTGATACTCGGCTGAGTTTATCTTGCAGGAGGGTAAGTGATGGACAGTTTGACGAACGAGAAGAACTTCATCCTTTCAAGACAAACTCGACCAACCATAAGACGATACTCCAGGCCACCCTCGTTCCGTTCACGAGGATGAATCGTACCCACCACCTGATCTGTCAGTAAGACACGCCTGCGTCTATACCAGCACCTCCACAAAAAATGATTCATGGCTAAGAATATTTCTGTGCTTGCATGGGTAATACGTATCCTCGATACAAACTCGATGCAGAACGTTGAGAGCATTCTGGTTCATCATATGTACAAGAGTGTACTGCGCATCCGTTGCTGGGTTGAAGGCTATCATCAACAAGAAGTGAGACTGCATCAAGCCCGATGATTTCCGCCCTTTATAGAATTATGTTAATCACATATCGGCATAATTTCTAGAAAGGGCCGTCAATTATTAACCTTTGGTTAGTCTCGTACAGTAGATTAGATGTTGACGAGTTTAGCCACTCGGATCCAAAATTTGCTCCATTCCAGCCTCAATATTATTTAGAAGCACCTGAGGCTGTCTCTCGTTAATAATATTATAATTATTAATTATATTAATAATAATAATAAATTATTTCCTGTTATGGGGAACGTGTAAGCTAAAATTGCCGCACTCTATTAATTCAAAGTTTTTTTTTTAATTAGATAAATTCTCAACAATTAATAACAGCTAGGGTGATCAGATTCAAAAGCTATTATCATGGACTTTATTGAATGTATTGCAAATTCCAAACCGTAATGATAGATATACTCATATCTAACTCACAATAACAGATCCAGCAAAGATGCAAATAAATTAACACATTGGAAATCATGATATAAAATTTTCTATCTGACAGAACGTTTTGATTCTTTCTTAATTATTTTTTAAGATACAATTTGAGCTTTTGCAAAAATTCAAATTTTCAGCTAAAACTGAAGTAAAATTGATTAAGCATCAAAAGTGAATACTGACATAGAATCAATTCGGATAGTATCAAGTCAGTATAAACTTGCTATTCCTAACTTACCATGATATTGCTTAATCAATACTTAAAAACTGTAATTGTTCGAAGTCTTGAATTAAAAGCAGAAATTTTGCAACTTGAAAACTGGTTACGCAATTCCAACATTTCTTAAAATATAGAATCCAGATTCAATTAGCAAGATTCCATATAGATGGAAGTGGAAATTTGTGGTAACCAAATATGTGACTTTTTTGAGTAAACTATCTAGAAGATGGTGATCGAGTTTTAATTTTTAATGGATATTTTCGCTTCTGTATTGTTTCTTGTTGGTTTGCAAATGAAAATGTTAACATGAAGGTCAATTTGCTGATATTGTAAGGATCATTATTAATGTTGTAACCTTGGCTAGTTTCATATTTTTTCTACCCAACTGTATTCAACACATAAAGACCTATTTACACACATCAATAACCAAAAATGCTTCCACAAACTTGATAAAGCTACCAAAAACCTTGAAATTCTGTCAGAAGACTCATTACTGCATCGGGAAGACTTGACACTGCTTTTAAAAGAATAGAAATGTTTTCAGAAAACTTTATGTTGCTTCTGGAGGACTTCTAGAACACTTAATATTGCTTCGAACAGATGTAAACTGCAAGAAAACTAGATACTGTGTGGGGAAAACCTAATACTGATTTTAAAAGACTTGAAAAGCTTTCAGAAAACTTGACATGTTTCCAGATGGCTTGAACTGCTTCCATAAGATTTGATACTGCCCCTGCAAGACTTGATACTGTTTCCAGAAGAATTAATATTGATTCCAGAAGACTTGAAATGTTTCCAGAAAACTTGCAATGCTTCAAATGACGTAACACTGCTTCTAGAAAACTTACCCCTAAAAGACTTGAATGTTTCCAGAAGACTTAAGACTGCTTTCAGAAAATTTGATATTGCTTCCAGAAGATTTGAAATGCTTCCAAGACTTAATACTGTCTCTAGAAGACTGCCATGATTCCAAAAGCCTTGATACTGTTTCTAGAAGACTTAATATTGCTTGTAAAACTCCTGGCAGAAAATGTTCTTTATTGGACAAAATGTAAAATCTTGAAGAAGACATTTTTATTGCAAAAAAGCAGAAAACTATTATCCGTTAAGAAGTTACCGTTAAGACTGACCAACATCTTTTGGCTTGAATGATTAGCAGACGATTAGCAGAGGATTGAAAAATGCACTCAAGAGAATATCTTATTTTTGCTTTCAACAAAATACGTTGCTTCTGGAAACCAAAAAATAATTTAATCTTTTTTGATGGTGAATATTCTAGCTTTGACTGTATCTTTGGAAACTGGTTGGTCCTCTATTATGGTAATAGCAATGTTTCTTTTCAATTTTGAATACATTATTTTTAATATTATTAATCACTTTTTGACTAGAAATTACCTAGCTCTGCACCACTCATTGTCTAATTGTTCCATATCATCTATAAAATTTGAGAAATCATCAAATATATCAGATATAGATGCATAGGCGCCGAATACGTGGGTGCTTTATAAATTTTTTAATGGATGCAGAGTACCCATGCATACAAATGCTGCCAAAACACTTGATACTGCTTTTAAATGATTGATACTGCTTTTTAAAATCTTAAAATGATTCCAGAAGACTTGAAATGCCTTCATAACCCGCGATACTGCATCTGGAAGACTTGATACTGCCTTTAAAAGACTTGAAATGCTTTTAGAAGACTTGATACTACTTCTAGATGACTTGATACTACTTCCAATACACTTGAAATGCTTTTACAAAACTGAAAGTATTTCTAAAAGATTTGATACTGCTTCCAGAATACTTGATATTGCTTCCAGAAGACTTGAACTGCTTTGCGAAAACTCGATACTGTCTCCAGAAGACTTGATACTGCTTTTAAAAGCCATGATATTGCTTACAGAAGACTTAAGTTGTTTTCAGAAGATTTTCAAAGCATCAGAAGACTTGATACTGCTTCTAGAAAGCTTGAAATGCATTCAAAAGACAATACTGTTTTTTTGGGTTTGTACTGCTGACAGAAAAGGCTGTTAATTAAAGACAAAGAGCAAGTTAATTAGATTTTGATTCCAAAATATTAATACTGTTGGCATACAAAATATTCATATCAGAAGTTTAAAAAATGCTAACTATAAACTGGATATTTCTTGATGCGTTTCTGTGCCACAAACACGCGTTTCAACTCAACATTAGTCGCAGCACCCCGCACCAGTATATTGTAGGAAAAGCAGAGTAGCACAGTGCGTAATACATACTTAATAGCGAATTTATATTCAAACTTTTTTTTCAATTTCAAAATTGCATAATAGGCTGAGTTCAATTTCTTGCACACAGTTTCTATGTGATTATCAAAAGAGAGTCTATCATCCAACACCAAATCAAGAAACCGCGTACTTTGGGCAAATAAAAATTTATTTCCAAAACTGGGCGGCAATGCGCGACGCTTATAAAAACTAATGCAAACTGTTTTATCGACGTTTAACAGAATCCTATTATGCTCACACCAAACAGAAAACGTTTTAATAGTTGATGTGATTTTTAAATTTAACATATCCGGATCCGCATCTGCAACTGCAACAGATGAGTTATCAGCGTATATAACCGGATGAGTATTGTCAAGAAAGTCAAGTAAGTCATTAATGAAAAGTATGAAAAGCAAAGGCCCTAAAATTGAACCCTGTGGAATCCTCAAGTCAACAGATGACTCATCCGAGCTAACAGTCGACAACACAACTCTGAAAGAACGGTCGGTTAAGAAAGAAAGAATCCAGTTCAAAATAGGACCGCTGATATCCATATAGTATAACTTCTTACATAGGAAATTCGGATTGAGGGAATCAAACACCCTACTTAGGTCAAAAAATAATCTAACCACATTTCCCTGATCAATATTGTCATAAATATACTAGACGAACTCAATTGAGGCAGTCTCAGTAGATAGCTTACGTCTGAAGCCGTGTTGGCAGCTACTAATTGTACCCTTCTTGTCAAAAAATCTAGAATCCTGTTACTAATTATTTTTTCGAATACTTTAGAAAATATACTACAAATTGCGATCGGTCTATAGTTCTCAATACAGGTCGTATTACCTTTTCTTAGAATCGGAATCACTTTAGCAACTTTAAGGGGTGATGGGAAAACACCCGCTGTTATTGACCAATTTAAAATGGGCGCAAGAGGTTCCGCAATAATCCTGGCAAAGTATTTGACAACTCTCACACCAATTCCATCACTACCCACACTGCTCACATTCTTTAAAGAGCTGGTAGACTCAACTATCTCCTCAGGAGACACCGCCCATAAATATATACTGCAGGAAACAATTATACCCAACCTACATGAAAATAAAATATATCATAAAATATTCACAAAATGCGTTTGATAATCGTTTTGGGTCAGAAATTGAAACCCCGTCAATATTTAACATTAGATCTCTCTCATCATTACTCCTTCCCAACTGTGTGTTTATATATCGCCATAGACTACATGTTTTGTTGGAAGGATTAGAAATTTGATTAGCTATAAAAGGTCTTCAGCGTATATAACCAGATGAGTATTGTCAAGAAAGTCTAGTAAGTCATTAATGAAAAGTATGAAAAGCAAAGGCCCTAAAATTGAACCGTGTGAAATTCCCAAGTCAACAGATGACTCATCCGAGCTAACATTCGACAACACAACTCTGAGAGAAAGGTCGGTTAAGAAAGAAAGAATCCAGTTCAAAATAGGACCGCTGATATCCATACAGTATAAATATAATAGTATAATCTATAATCTGATCATAGTATAATCAGGGATTTATAAAAAGATTTCATATCGTTGTATTTTGCACGTTGATGAGGGAACCCATTTCTAATTAACCAATATGCATGTTTCTTAGACTTTAGATCCCCAGCTTTAACTATCTCAGGAGTGACCCAACTACTAAGCCTAACGCCAACTGAAACGTGATGTACAACTGGACAGCATAGCTCAAAACAATAAGAACAATATATGTTGTAAACAATATATGTTGAAGATTCTGCTCGATAAAATTTGTTCAACTTAATTTTTACATGGATGTAATAATAGAAACTTTATAGCTACAAAGCCTCAGTTACAATTTTACTAAATAATGAAATGTGAAATCTTCAATGATTCTTGAGTTATAACTGAAAAATTCAGCAAACAATCATAAAGATAAGGAAAAAAGTATAAAAGGTAATGGTAAAAATTTGGTCTGAGAACGCCTAATTAAAGATAATATCATGAGATCTCACGAACGAATCGTGAGACCTAGCAATCTTGCATCGTCTACTTGTCAAATGCAGTCGTCAATGTCAAGTAATGCAATTAAATCCGCTGAAATGTGAGGATATTACTTGACATGTGCAATTGCATTAGACAAATTTTCGTATAAATACAAATATCAGCTACTTGTTGGAACAAAGCCGATATAAAGTCGTCGTATTTTAACGGTACTGACACTGATGTCATACTGACGACAAACAACATCACTGAGCCGAACGTGGGTGATTATGTGTATTTAAATAAAGGCGACGATATTATTTGTCACCGATACGGTACGGAACTGACACAGCACTGACGTGCGTAAATAGGCCTTAAATCGTTATCAAATGAACCCTTATAAAGTTCATTTCATAGCTTTTATAAAAATTATGCCATAGATTTTGGAAAGCATTTCTCATACTTACCTGCCTAGTTAATGAACATACGAAGAAAGACACATTGAGAAAGAACGAAGATCTTCATATCTACAACACGCGCCTTAAAAGCAGTCTGTTAATACCATACCACAGAATCAAAAAATCCCAGAATACTTTCAACTATATATCGATTAAGTTGTACAATGCATTACCATCAAAATATTATTAGAAAAAGAGTACTATTCAATTGAGGAATACCTTGCGGACTAGAACTTCTCCAATACATAAAAAATGGGAAGAATATGCAAATTTTTAAATGTTATAAATTTGATTTTTTAGTTTGAATATATTGCAAACTGTATATTATTGACGAGAATAGTGTATAATCATACTTATTCAATAAATTATTATTATTATTATTTGAAATATATTTTGAATTTAAGAGATTAACTTTTAGTTAATCTTATATTGACTTTTGCCTTCCCTTTTTCATTACGCTTTCTTCTTTTGGTTTCTTTTGGCCTTAGGGCGCCAAAAATTCAAATTAAATCAAATTGAACATTATCTGCAACAAAAATACCCATTTTTATAAATATTTTCTATTTTTAAAGAATCCATGTTGCAAGCTCTTAGATAAATTTAAAAAAGTTGATAAATTAGAGATAATTAAAATTCTTGTACTTGCTATTTAAATATTTATTGAAACCGGTTTCGAAGCTTTACTTCATCATCAGTCAAAACCTTTAATTAAACGAAACATCCAATTAAAATCAAAAACATCATAATTAAAAATAAAAAATTATTACAAACTCACGTCAAGTCCCTAAAAATGTAAAACATCATAGAACCACATATCTTTCGAAATAAACATTTAACCAATTAAACAACACCTTAAAAATATATCAAAACTAAGTCTTAAAGTTAGCATGTTACAATTTTTAAAACTACAGAACAAAGTCAAAACCCACACAACGAAAAATGAACGCTGGTTACGACCAATGTAAATTTATCGAAGTTACGAGAAAAAAGAAGAAAAGAAACCCCTTAAAAAAGAATGAAACAATATCAAATTAAAATTTAAAATGATCACAAAACAAAAAACAAAATGTAAAAAATCTTATTAAAAATTAATTATAACATTTTATAGGAATATATTTGTAAAGAGGGGTGTAGAAAATTTCGACCTGTTCATTAAGAAGATCAAAATAGTTGCTTTTACTGTGTTTATCAATTTCAAATGACTCTTCAAGATCAAGTTTAAAACCTTTATCACACTTGTGCAAAAGTTTCACCCCGTCGAAATCCATATTATGTCCAGTCTCCTTGATGTGTTTGAAAACATTAGAATTAGGTTTATTTTTATGTTCTTGTAATCGTACATCAAGTCTCCGTCCAGTCTGTCCGATATATATATATATATACAAATATACAAATTGATGAACTGATGATGAAGTAAAGCTTCGAAACCGGTTTCAATAAATATTTAAATAGCAAGTACAAGAAGTATTTTAATTATCTCTAATTTATCAACTTTTAAAAAATATTTTCTACTCCACTGTTCATTTTGTCAAACAAATAGAATTTACATATATATTTTTCTGTATAATACAAATTTGAATAATGTATAACAATTAACATATATAATACACTCCAATTACTGTAACACTACTCTCCAATAAAGCAAGTATCACTATTCCACTATCAACTATCCAATATCTGTATGGTTTACCTTACACATTTATTTATTTTCATTAGATTCATTACAATTTAATGTAAACAAAAATAACTGTTTATAGTTGCATAAACATTAAGAAACGTTGAGAAACAATGGTTACCAAACGAATGGGGTTCAGTTCAACGAAGAGTAAGGTGAATTATGCAGACGCACACCGCAAATAATAGAAAATAATAAGCGGACCACAGCGTTTTCCATTTTCTGCCAGGCAACCAGATGGAGAGAGTTTTGTGTGGCGGCGGTGGTGCTGGAAAACGAGGGTGGAGAATTTCTATTCAGTCTGGCATTGAGAACAAAGCCGGGGCTGAGAGCAGCAGCAGTGTCGCCCTGTATAGATGATTTTAACGCATCCGCAATCACTCAAAGACCATTGAAATTAGCGTTTGGACCGTTTGAATGTGATGTGTCGGTGGAATCATTGTTACGGAAATCGGGTGTGTTTCGATTAAACAAGGAAAATAATACCACTAAGATTTTTTACTAAAATTTGTAATATCAGGTTTAACTTGATATTGATTTTAAAAATTGTTATACCTTGCTTGTGTCAGTAGGGATTTGTTTCAGCCGGGCTTGTTAGTACGCTTTGTGTTGTTGTTTGTCAACACTCGTTTTAGTTTTTATCAATAGTTAATTAGCGCACCTACTGCAAGCGTTGATTGGATATTATTCATCAATTCGCAATCAGCCTTTTGTTTAGCTTAATGCTACGAATCTCGCACGATATTTTACCTATTTCCAAGTTTTATTTATTAAAATTTTTTGCATCAATAAAATTTGTATTACGTCATTTAATTACGTAATTAAAACCATTGGTATGATTTAATTAATTTTTTCCCTTCATTTATCTTTTGGCTTTAATCCTTTAATCCACGTACTATATAATATTAAAAGTTGTACTTTATCTGAAAACCCTATTTCGTAATGAATAGCACTTCACTGCTAAACACCAACAAATTGGATTAATGCAGTTTCGCGAAAGGGAACTTGGGCGGACTCGCCGCGTTCTCTACGAAAATCTAATCCCATTAAACTAAAACGCGAGTTCCGTTTCCATAATTTAGTTACCTTTTAATATAACACTCAACGGGGTACTTTCTCAAGAGGACTTCCACGGTGCAGGCACAAAAGGTTGGTTGGTTGCGGCTTACTCCGGGACAAACCGCCAACGAATCTAATAACGCCAAGATCAACTGGCTATTAAATCCTTCGGGAAATCTCGCTCGGAAAAACGAATTAACCCATCTTTATGAAGTATACTTTTAAAACTTACGCCGTAATTTTTTTGAAGTTAAACATGATGTAATTGATGAAAAATAAAGTGGATTTGTTTTAACTTTGGTTGGATACCCACAAATTGTCCTGGGAGCGGTAAACTAAATTCGAAACTAATAAAAAAGTTAGGCGAGCGTCAGGTCCAATTAACGAGGGAAAACAACCAAAAAAAATGGGGAACTAAGAAAAGAAAAAATAGTACGTCCAGACCGGATGTTCTGGATCTAATCCCTCCCTGAACTTTTTCCAATTGATTTAGGAGAACTTTTAGTTTCACTTAGACTCGTTTCTACGAACCCGAGTAATTCCTATAAATGAGGTAGTTTAGAAACGAACTTTTCCAATGAAAAATATTTCTGTATCGAGTATAATTGATAACTTTAATAAGATCCAAGTAAAACCAATAACCGTGTTTATTCGATCTTTTTTGCTGTGTCGTTTTCATGAATTTATTTGAAATTGAAACAATTATCCTCAATGATGAAGATTATGTGTTGTAATCTAGTTAAGAGAATCACAACCTTTCTCTCACAGTTTCATTTACGACCTTTATTCCTACGTAAACACGTGAGTTGAAAATTTAGTGCAACGAATTCTATTAACTTTTGGAGAGATTACCTTAATTTTGCCCTTTACCCTAACTCAATTAAAAACTGATCCTACAAGAAATATAATGAAGTTGTCTTCTTTGCTGGATTTAATACTTATATCTAATTCCCATCTAGTAACCTACAGTGAGGTTTATGAAGTGCATGCAATGGCTCATCATGACATAGTTTTTTGTAAGCATAAAATTGTTTCAAAGCATGAACCTGGATCTCATGTTCTAATAGGATCGTATAAGTACTTTCACTACCAGATTTTTCTTTAACAGATTTGTTTTGAATGATATTTTTTCAAATTTTCAGTATAATAGATGTGAATAACAAGGTTGCTTGCTTAATGCAGTTATAGAGAGATAGTATTAAGCATATTTCAGCAGTTATAGACGTATCACAGGTAACACAAAACTTATATAAAAGTTGCGACATAAGACCTATACCAATTACCGCAACAACACGTCAGTAACAAAGTGGGAATATTATAAATATTTGCGTAACTTAGTGAACATATCGATTATTCGTCGACGTAAGACTTATTTTGATTCGCAATTGATCTCTACAAATAATTATTGCGGAATGCAGAAATCCTTAGGAGAAACTGTATGCGGGAATTGATGATTACGGGAATTGATGGAATTTTTAAAGCTTGTGCATTTTTATAACTTAAACCTTCAGCAGGGTGTATATTTTAGCTTCCGAGCTAAAATATACACCGAATACGACGAAGTTGAACGTGCTATACACAGTATAAATAGTAATGCGCTTGAGTATTACCTTAATAATAAATGTATCACATTATGATGCCCTCATTTGATACATTACATTTGTGAAATCATAAGCTCAAGTGTAGCTGTTGGGATCTTTACGAAAGCTTGGAAAACACTGTTAATTAAGCCATTGCCCAATATTAACCAGGTCTCATCGATTTAAGACCTATTAGTATCCTACCTGTGCTTTCGAAAATGACTGAACAACTTTTATATGATCAAATTGGGACTTTTGTGGAGAAGAGCAAAATTTTGCCATAGACTCAATCAGGCTTTAGACGAAGTTATAGTTGTACGACCCCACTTATACATATTACGGACAAAATTATCCGGGAAATTGAGAGGGATAACGTAACTATCCTTTGCTTGTTGGACTACTCAAAAGCTTTCGACATGGTTGATCATGAGACTCTTTTATCAATCCCAAAATATGTGGGGTTCAATAATAAGGCAGTAAGTTTGATGCGCAATTTTCTTCTGGAGAGAGAACAAGCACAGCCTGAAAACGGCCAACAGTCTGATTTTCGGTGTATCTGGGGTTCCATAGGACTCAATACTATCCCCATTATTTTATGCTTGTCAAACTTCGATCAATAGATTAAGCATTATAAAACACATTTCTATGAGGACGACACACAATTATATCATTCCTTTTCGGTGCATGATGTTGATGACAGGCTTGTGTACATATTAACAGACTCCTTATGTGAGTTTTCCTCTCGCTATAGACTTAACCTTTCTGGTATGGAGTGGGATACAACTGTGTCCCAAAGAATTGGTATTTCTTCTATTTAGTTCAAAGATTTTATTTTCTGTGCGCCAATTTTTTAAATTGTTTCTTATGTTATTTGCTATTGCATCAGCAATTCCTTTTTCTACAAAGTTTATTATTACGACCAAAACCTTGCAAATTCAAACTCTTACAACCGATGCACGTAATACTGGATATTATGACGTGTCATGACCATAATATACCGTGCATACCACATTGCTCAGTATATGACATCACCGACTCATCACATCAGTGTAATCAGATTTGTACATATTCGTGCAGTTCGGTACTACAGCATGTCGAAAAGAATAAAACTAGATTTTTCGAGAGAATGTAATATGGAGGCAGTGCAGGAATCGAATGAAGGAAATGAAGTTTTTTCGGATATCTCTGAAGTAGAAGATAATCTAGAAGATCAAAGCGATACGGTAAGCTCTTCAGAAGACAGATGCAATTTTTGTAAATTTATGATGTACATCAAATGCGTTTTTCTTAACATGAATCAAGCTGTGACGAAAGCTGTGATGATGGTAATAACGAAAACGAAGAAGAAAGCGTTCAGTCCACGGCTAAGGATGGAACTAAATGGAGTTCTATTCCACCAAGACCACGTCGTCGTTCAACATGGAACATAATGAATATCAAACCAGGCCTGAATGCGAAATCTGAAACTGTCAAAACCATTGTAGATTTTTTGAAGCTGTTTATAGGTAATGAGACGATTGACATTGTGAAATAGATTAACCAAAAAGCTAACCAATTTCACTGGGAATATAACACTAAGAATCCCGAAAAGAAAAGGACCTGGATTCCAACAGATAGAGTTGAAGTTTATGCTGTAATAGGCATTCTAATTACAATGGGGGCTCTAAAAGCAAAAAGAGAACCAGTGAGATCCTTGTGGAACAAGAATCCGTTGTATTCTCGCGGAATGTTTACCGTAGCCATGTCTCCTGAAAGAATTCAGCATCTTATTTCGTTTATGAGGTTTGATGATTTTTCAACTAAATTAGAACGACGAAATACAGGCAAACTTGCGGCAATTAGGGAAGTTTTTGAATTATTTGTGACTAGTTGTAAACATAGCTACAACCCAAATACTCATCTTACGGTGGACGAACAACTTGTTGGATTTAGGGGCAGGTGTCCGTTTCGAGTGTATATGAAATCTGAATCAGCTAAGTGCGGTTTAAAAATATGGGCCCTTGTTGATGTGGAAAGTACGTATGCAATGAATTTGCAGGTATACGTAGGAAAAGTAAATGATAAACCTGAAAAAAGAACAAGGAAAGCGTGTTGTACTTGACTTAGATTCCTGCCTTGGTCGAGGTTATGGTATTACTACCGATAATTTCTTTACGAGTATACCATTGGCTAATGAACTCTTTAATCATAATCTTACGTTGTATGGCACACTTCGGCAAAACAAAAGGGAAATTCCACCAGCATTGTTGCACAATAAAAATAAACCAGAAAAATCCTACGTTTTTGCTTTTACGAATAATATTACATTGACGTCTTACGTGCCGAAGAAAGGTAAATCAGTGATAGTACTCAGTACTGAACATCATGACAATAAAATAGGAAATGAAGATAATAATTTCAAATCGGACATTATAGAGCATTACAACAGCTGTAAAGGTGCAGTAGATACAATGGATAAGATGGTAAATGAGTATTCAGTGAAAAGAGGAACGAAAAGATGGCCCTTTGTCCAAAATACCTTGGACGTTGCAGCTGTAAATGCCTATATAATTTGGACAACTAAAAATCCAGAGCTAAAAAGGAATGATTACAGAAGAACATTTTTATTAGAACTTGGACAAGAACTCAAAATGCCTAATGCCGCTAAAAGACTACTGGACGAACACTTATCTAAAAGAATTGTGGATGCGATTCGTATTTTAATTCCCGTGGAAGAAGCTCAAAATCAACAAATTGCAGTTCCATCTTCATCAACATATCCGTAACGTATAACGATATGCCCAAGAAAAGCTGATAAAAGGACAAGAAATGCTTGTCACAAATGAAACAAATATGCCACACATATTACACACATTGTCTGGTGTCAAAAAGAATAATTTGTACTATTCGTCAAGAAAAGGAAAACGGTCATTAATTCATTTTAGTTTTCTAGTCTCACTTAAAATACTTTTTGGTTTATAATTTTAAATAATTGTTGTTAATATTTTACAATTTTTCTAATTAATTTTGTAATCAAACAAATCTCTTGGGATACAATTGTAACCCACATCGGACGTGAAATTTTAGATACTCCGTACCAGAAAAGTTAAAGTTGATCTTTCTTTGTTTAAATATGAAATCGAATGTTATTATATTTCGACCCAAGAAGCAAAAACAAACAGTCTTAAAAGAATTACGCATTATAGTGAACAATGAACTCTTGTCAATTCAGATGTGGTGAGGTTGTTACTGAAACGACTTCAACCTCTGGTAATTACCGCTGACACGAGAAGCAGTATTTCGCGCTTACTAATTCTTCTTCCTACTTTGTGTCGGCGTTGAAGCGAAATCTAAGTTGCTGTCTGACGGAGCGCTGATAAAGTTTCTAACGTCTGGACATCCTCAACACCTAGGGGCAATCTAATATACGGGGTAGATATTTTACAATAATTTTCTGAGCCAATGAGGGAGTTTGTGGAAGAAAAGAATTCCTCGACTACAAGGCCAGAAGATAACATCCGCCACTAGCAAATCAAGCAGTGGGAACCATCAAAGTCTACGTGATGTAACGTCTAAATTTTTAACGACTTCTTTGTGTCGATCTGCATCTCTCCTATTAAACTGCGGATACATAACTTTTCCATAATAATTGCGAAGACCGGTCTCTGTGCCGGACGTCGTAAGCTTGAGACGTGATTTTTGGCGTCTTAAATAAACGAAAGGTTGCACGCTAGAAATTTCTAATTCGGATGGTCACGTGAGTTGAAAGCTAGTTACTCTGAGATGGTTAACTTGCAGAGGAGAAGGTTACTGCATACCCTAGGTTTTCACTATAAAATAATGATATCACAAAAATCTCTATATCTTTAAAAAATAATGTTTTCGTGCGGACGTGCACTCAGTCAAGGTTAGATTTAGGGGTAGATTATCTCCGCCGATATTTTATACCGTTAGTTTTAAGAGATGTTTTTGTTTATATTAGGTTTGTAAAGTAATAAATGAAGTTCCTCTTTGTTGTACGTTGGCTAAGTGTGCGTCTTTGACCATCCTGAGAAAGCTCCATTCTGTTTTTTATTCTATTTTTTTTTCTTTTAGATTTGTGGAGCTTCTTTTGTCTTTTTTATTCGTGTATATACACATAATATATACCGCGTCGTTAATTAATTTCGGCTTTTCATTTGTATTTTATGATGAGGTGAAACATGAGCATACATTGAACCGCAACATAAGTTTGGTCATCATAGGTAATTATTTTAGGTGTTTCATTGTTATTTTTATGTTTTTTTTCTTGCCGTTGTTATTATTAATTATACAGCGTATAATCTGTATGAGTAGAAAAATTTTGAGTGGTCTCATTTTCCTGAATAAAAAATTCGTATAACACAATGCTTTTAATTTATTGTCTTTATTAAAATATAATACGATAAAGTTAAGGGTTCACAAGTTTGAGTACTGCTGGAAAATGAAATATACTAAGTATGCTTTGCCTATGTATTGCTGTAATATGACACAGAAACGGCAGTTTGAAATTCTGTTGAATTTTTTCTAATATAATTTCTTAATAATGTTTTATAATGCTGTATGGTTAATGCGATTTCAATGCTAATGCTGCAAGACTACAAAATTTTAAATAAAATCCTAATCGCCGGTTGACAAATGAACATTTTTTTAATTTCTTATATAATGTGCAATAAATGTTCACCGTAGGGCCTTTTAGTATTGAACCAAATCCCATCTTGACGGTAATTATGTTATAAATTAATGTAATAAAATTCTACTACTTTTTTTACTCATAGTCGTGCCAGAAGAACACCGTCACGTGGTCGAAACAACTCTAGCACCAATTTTAATGAAATAATTATATCATCGTTTAAAAACATAACTTGTTTTATTAAATATTTATATACCTAACGATGAACCTCAAATCAACTTTATTAAAATTTATGAAAGAGTATAGTAGAAATGTGAGTAATTGATTGAATACAACAATCCCCAGCCGTTGAATTGGACGTCACGATTCTATAAATTGGCCTGCGAGAAGCCCAAAATTAAATATCAATAATATTTTCTTCTGGAGTTACGTACAATCTTTAGTGTACAGTAAAGAAAGGAAAAAGAGTGAATTATTGAAGATCTCACGAATTTTCGTTTATGAAGTAAAAATGGTTTTGAAAGTGCAAAGAAAAATCTGAATGAAATGAAATCTTTGAACGTGGAGGATATTCTTAGCAAAATTTATTTCTAGTTTTGTAAATTCGTTGTTTTTAAAATAAGCAGTTTATTATTAAACCTAATTTTTTATAAATTTTTTCATTAAAAAATGGTAGAAAAGAAGTGATACAAATTTTCATTTGTATAACATAAAAATGGCTCTAACAATATCTCAAAATAACGTTTATATGTCAAATTACAGCGATACCGAACCAAAGCGTGCTTTCCTCATGCATTATGCAGCAATAGTCAAACTTTATAACTCTTCACTTCATCATATCATATCTTAAGAAGGACAAACAATCGGACATTGTGTTATAGTTATTTTTTGTTCAAAGAAATGAGATCTATAACGCCTTAAACTTTTTCTACTCATATCTGATACAGCCTGTATATCGATTGACCATAACGATTACAATTCTGGCATAAACCTACATAAAACAATGTAGAAGATGAGAGTAAAGCAGGTTATGAAGAATTTGAATAATAAGCATAGCACCAAATCTTCCAAGTCTATACCAAGTTTGAAATAAAAGATTCACGATGAACCTAAGCTTTATAATCACCAAGGATATTTCAAAGTCTACTTGAAGATTCTAATTATTGATGTAAATCGTTATTAAAAAAAGTTGTCGTGAAGTCTCAAGTCTGGGCGAAAAACAATATGAAAGCGGAATAAAGAAAGGAAAGGTTAATGCGGCCAGGAAGATGTAGATTATAAAAAGATATTAAAGTTGTTAAAGTTATTAAAGAGGGAAGAATGCAAACATGGTTTCCATAAGAAATTCGAGTATGGTTGCACCATACTACGCAATATTTAGTTGAATAATAATCATACCTTACATCATATTATAAAGATTACTTATCGGATAAGCCGCCCAGTCAATCTTACATCGCAATCCCAAAGATCTATAATATCTAGATAAATTACGTTATCTTTTAACAAACATTAATACATTGATCGGTGCAAAATTATCGGATATTTAGAGAAGATATACTGCTAGCCACAAATATCGAGAATCTGTTATAATTAACAAACTAAAGATCGTCGGTTAAACCCAATAAAGTGAAGTGTTGCTGCGAGGAAGTTCTAACATTTCCGGGTTTGATATTGGCAATATCAATACATAACTACTCATGTCTCATTCCAGGAGAACTGGCCCTCAATAAGCGAAGTCTTTCTTTAATCCTGTGTTTAGCTACAGCAAATAATACTCCAACTATTCTGTCCCATTTGCCACTTCACCGGCAGTAACTGCAGAATGAGCCGACACCAGATCAAAGGAACTTTGTTATCACCAATCAGTGTGTTTAAAGTTCTCTTGCAGCTATTAAATAGAGCGGACACCGTTTTTATGGCTTGCAGCGCATGGAGAGCGGCTTATTCTTCACCCCTGTCTCTAAAAGAATTTTAGCACCCATGTCAATAGCAAGTACTTCCGCCTGAAATGCAGTACAGTAAGTACCCAGGTTGTGTGTTTGCTTAATCTGAAGTATCTGACAGTACTCTTGCCCTGACTCCTTCCGACGTTTCTAATTTATTTGTGAACATGCGAATATCTGCCTGAACCAAAGAATTTGAATAAATCTTCCGCAGGCCATTGAATATATCATGGTCATGTTCCAGTTTAAGTTAACTTAAAATGCATTAACAAATTTGTCAACATCGTCATATTTCAGCAATACCACCATCATCCCACAACCTAAGTATCAAGCTAACATCGCAGAAATCCAGCATGTCTAGTTCTCTGAATGTCACCATAGAATGTCAACAAAACGTAAAAGATGTATGCAAATCGTGCCCCATTTACTCCTAATTGAAGTAGGGAACGTGCATTTAATTCTGGAAGCTGTCACTTATACTGCTGCTTTCCATCACAAGACATATTTTGACAGTTCTAATAAAGGAACTTGTAATAGTTAAGTTAAGTTTTGAAGTCAGAAGTGCCAGTTTGACCGATTTGATCAGGTTTGACATACCAATATTTTTGATTGCGTTGTGTTGTGTAAAGTTATGTATGGAGGAGAGTCAGCGCCGCGTCGTCTTAAACTTAAAGGCTAGTAGGACTACTGCCCTGGGACGCCAACTTCTGGAGGGGCGCCTATTTTTGCAATGAAATGCATAGTGTCCCCATCATACAGTGTCCCCTCTGAGGTGCAGACTTTTTCTTTGGCATTGAATTTTGTATGAAAAGGGGCGCACTCGTTTCGTTCTTCCAACCCAACCATTGGCTCAAATATACAGGGTTGGGATGGGTTGAGTCTAGCCGTGCATCTGAAGACATTTTTTTAATGAACGCCACTACAATGAATAGTTTCTGAAATAGAGTACTTTATACATTGATTTAGGAACCCTGTATGTTTGTATTGAAGTAAAACTAGAACTAACACTAGTTCACTAGTATTAGGTCTAGTTAGTTTTAGTTGTAGAACACTAGTTAGTTTTAGTTTTATATCATAAGATCTAACTCTAGATCTAGAGCTAGAAACATTCGGGTTTAGCCGTACATCTCTCTCAAGACGGCTAAACCTGCATGATTCTAGTCTTAGGTCTTAGGTTGGGTTAGATTTAACCGTGCATCTGAAGACATTTACTTAATAAAGGCCTCTACAATGAATAGTTGCTGAAATACAGAATTTCACAAACTGATTTGACAACCCTATATAATTGAATTGAAGTAAAAGTGGACCCTTTACTAAATGATAATTAGTACCTTGTTATGATTTTCGATGTTCTTTTTTGTAAAACATTGTAAACGACAAAATTAAATCTGTTTAAAATTTTGAGCTGTTTGTAAAGTTTTCGAAAAAAAACACTGATTTCAGCGCTGCAGACCACAATACCAAAACTAATCACGCATTCAAAACTTTTTGCCTGAACAATTTTTTCATAGTCTACCTCACCACCTACTAATTATAAAAAAATTCAAATTAACGAATTTTTTAAATGTAGTTCTTATCACAGAGCAAATCGTTGATAGCTATATACATAATACTGTTGGTAGTTGTTTGTTATCCGGAATAATTGATGATGTCTATTGGATAATGGGACTAAAGGTAATTGTTTACGACAACAATAGAAATCCGTTCGCTACAACGCCCGACACGGTTGATTTGTATTAATTACAAGAAATTGTGTAAGTGTTTTCCAAGAAGAAGTATTATTCGATAATTCCGCCATCGCTAAAGTAAACTCGCTAAACTCGAAATCGTTTTAAGAGCACAAGTTTAGCGGTACATAAAGTTTTACGCGACGTAATCGATGATGCATTTGGCGGGAGAGGAGCACAGGCGATAAACCGGCGGCGCGAAGAACGATTTATTTAACAGGAAACGTTCGGCCGTTAATCGCAGTTTTAACGCAAATTTATCTTGTAACTTATGCGCGCCGTTATTCGTACCCGGGCAGATGTATACTCGCGTTCTATCCCTTCGACGCAAAAGAGGGGTCTCGTCCGAGAGTTACTGGAACTGTATGGCCATTGGGATCTAACAAATGGATCGTGTAAAGTTTTAGTACAGATATACCACACACTTCCTTCTATAATTTATAACCGGATAAGATCATATCTCTTGTAATAAATATTCTTAGATCTAAATTGATTTCGATTTTGACTTAACATAATAAGGCTTGACATCTTTTTAATGATTTCTAAATTTGTTAGTATTCACCAGAATAGGATTAAAGTGGCCAACCACAGCGTGCAATCAAATTTAATACAATTAATGGTGAACGATCGTGCTCAGACTACACACCGCCAATTGCGGAAGGGTTTCTGCACACAATAATCGTCAAATAACAGGACAGGGCTTTAATTCCCAACGCGTCAGTCGGTACGCGTCGCAACCCACGTAGTTGTAGCCTGATATGGTCGTAATGTCAGGGCGTGATTGCGTTTTTGGGAGTCCCTTTGGGACCCTCATTTTCGGTTTATTAGTTTTAGTAAATAGCCCAACTTAGAATATGTATTGCGGTTCGACCCACCCACAAAAAATATACCACGTAGTCCTCTCGGACGTAATTTCGTTGGAGGTCGAATCTGTCAAAAGGATAACCCGGATAAAATAGAGTGGCGGCTAAAACGCCGCAGGCCGGAGCATTCGGGTTAACGTTTTAAATCGTCCGTGTCACGCATTTTGGAGGGTGAGAGGTTGCCGGGCTTTTATTCAGAGCCGGAAAATGTCCAGTTTTTATACAACTGGGACTACCATTTTTCTCCCGTGAGAGAATGAGGATGGTGGAGATTTTAGATGGGATTAAAGTGTTGCGGTTTTAAACACTATAACTATATACAAGTTAATAATTAATAATACTCACTTTCTCGTGAAATATACCACATTTAGACTACAATTTTGAAACTTCGGTTGAAGAAAATAAAATTAAAATTAATATTTTTTTAACAAAAAGCGAGTAGTATGCGCAGCTAAGCATGCATTAACTCTCCTACCCATATTCCCGTTTAAGTGGTCGATGTCCTCCTGAGGTATCTCATTCCATGCAATTTATGATGCTGTCGAAGTTCGTTAAGATTCTCAGAAGGCTTGGCTCACTAAGACTAGCATAGTCACCGACCCATCGTCTACTTTCTTCTAACCACAGTAGTATGAAGCCTTGCATTATCCTGTGGGAATGTGGTATTCTGCAACGTTTGCACGAAAGATGCTAACGTCTGTTGTAGAAAGCTTCGTAATATGTAAGGACGTGCGGTTTATGAAACCAAAATGAACGTAAGAGGTGACGTTCGCCAAGCACATATCCTCCTAAATCATAATCTCAGTTCTTAAGGCTACGTGTTGTTTTTTTTGAACGAACATCAAATTCTATCTTTTTCCTCGCTGTCGCCGAACCTTTCTACGACCATCATTGCAAACCAACCCAACCTAACCCATAAACAAAACCTTGATTCCTCAAGGAAGACGTTGTCATCCATTGATGTATCCATCCTTACCGTGCTTGACACCATGCCAGTATGGTTCCTTTATAGCAAGGGTATTCAGAGTGTGGCCCGCAAAGCCTATAATTTGGGCCGCGACATAATCCGTGCGACTTTTTTTAGTCGCTCATGATTCTGTATTAACACTTTTAGGAAACGTCATTATATTATTTTTTTTATTTTTTTTCTGGCCCACTAAATATTTCAATAATGTTAAATTGAATGAAAAAAACTTTGGGAATCCCTGCTTTATAGAGAAGTGTTAGTGTTAGTGGTAGCAGAAGGTAAGGACGGTTTGAATGATGCTCAAACAAAAAAATTCTTTTGAAACAGTTGCCATCGACAAATCAGTTCAAAGCTCTCGTCCAATCCGCAGCAATCGACCTTGTACGAAATCGATTCCAGGTAGCCATCCACCTAAGGAGTTTGCCTTCAGATGCCTTGTAAACATCAAACAACGTTTTGCAATAACATTTGAAACATAAGTGGGCTCCAATTCTTTAATTTTACTTTCCATGTATTCAATTTCCTCATTTATAATATCAAAAATATCTTGAATAAATCTCATTCTTATTGGCTTGTACTATCCAAGGGAGGATGAAGTGGGATGTTGCAAGGGAACCATTGATATCTGAAAGATGTTAGCGTAACAGTCAAACTCGGGACAGTCATAAATGACTGTTAACAGTCATTTTGATGCCCTCAAGGTTCGGTATTATCACCTCTTATATATTCCGTATATACTAGTTAATTCCAGCGCCCAATCAAGCATTGTCAGAAAAATTTTTACGCCAATTCGGACAAGGAGGACCAGGTTAACGTATCTTACCAGCATGATCTGCATCACAACATAGCTAAGACGGAGTTATTTTTATTCTGCCCCAAAAATAAAAGAGATGGCATTAAACAAAAAATTCACATAACGATAGATGGAGTGAAGTTGTCTTTTACGAATATTTAATGTTTGAAGATGACATATCAACTTGTATTCAGCGGTCATATGCTCGATTAAAGATGATTTATACTTCTACACCTTATCTTAATATAAAAACCAAAAAGTTGTTCTGCGATCATGTTAGCCATAAGTTGGTTGATGCGAGGTGAGCCCTTTGTTGTGAAAGTTGGTTGAATCCTCTTGTTCTGTGAACACTGGTGATAGTTGGGAGAGTTGGGGTGCGGTAGGGATCGAGGAAGCAGTATCAAAAAAAATTAACAACATTTAAGTCTTTTAAAAGCATTCAAGTCTTCTAAAACCAGTATCAAGTCTTCGAGGGGCAGTACCGAGTCTTCTAGAAGAAGTTTAAGTCTTTTGAAACCATTTCAAGTCTTTTGGAAGCAGTATCAAGTCTCTTAGAAATAGTATCAAAACTTGTGGAAGTAACGCCAAGTTTTCTAGAAGCAGTATCAAGTCTTCTAGAGCAGTATCAAGTCGTCTGAGAGCAATTCAAGCTTTCTTGAAGCATTTTAAGTCTTATGAAAGCTTTTCAAGTATTTTAAAACTAGTATCAAGTGTTAAAGTCTTTGGATAACAATTCAAGTCTCCTAGAAGCAGTATTAAGATTTATAGAAGCAATATCAAGATATCTAGAAGCAGCATCAAGTCTTCCGGTGGTAATATCAAGTCTTCTGGACGCAATTCAAGCCTTGTTGAAGCATTTTAAGTTTTTTAGAACCTTTATTAAGTCTTCTGATGCAGTATTGAGTCTACTGGAAGCAGTTTCCTAAGATACCTAAGACAAGACTAGGCCTCCAACAAAGGTTGGTAACATTAACTTTGAAGTTGACAAACTTTAAGATGATGCATAGTGTTTGGAATATGCTGCCAAGAAGTTGGCAGTTTTTAAGATTGGGATAAGTTAGTGGTCTTTAAAATATTGTATATTGATTGTAACAGTGAGCAGGAGATTGAAGGTACAATAACTCATGCTGTCAACAAGTTGGCAGTCTTTAAGATAATATCTAACGTTTGGGATACTTATAGCTCATGCTGCTGGCACATTGGTAGACTTCAAATTGAGATTGGAGCCAAAATAGCTCATGCTGCCAAAAAGTTGGCAACCTTTAAGATAATATCTAATGTTTAGGATACTAATAGCTCATGCTGCCAACAAGTTGGCAGTTTTTAAGATATTGTATAGTGTTTGAAGTAGTGACAGCTCATGCTGCCAATAAGTTGGCAGATTTCGAACTGATGAGCAGAAGATTGGAAGCATAATAGCTCTTGCTGATCCAGTTTTCCATCATGTTGACTATTTTTCAATGAACCTCAATCAGACTTGAATTATTTTGAATGATTTTGCAACTTGTTAGTAGTCAAACAGGTTGGAACTATTTTGTATGATTCTCAAGTCTCCTATAGGTAGTATTAAGATTTGTGGAGGTAATATCAAGTGCTCTAGAACCACTATCAAGTCTTTCAGAGGCAGTATGGAAGCAGTTCAAGCCTTCTCGACGCATTTTAAATCTTCTAAAAGCATTTCAAGTCGTTTAAAGCCAGTATCAAGTCTTCAAAATGCAGTATCTTCTGGAAGCAATATCAAGATTTGTGGAAGCAGTTAAAGACTTCTGAAAGCATTTCAAAGTCTGTTGTAATTTGCTGTAGTGTTCTCAAAAGTTCCGCCTCAACAAATCTCGCTAAAGCTTCTAAGAGCTTGAATTTCTGTAGATTAGGTTTTTGGTCTTTATCGTAAGCATTCGCAGCATCTTTTATCGCAAAATCTCCGTCACATGTTTCTGCATTGTTGGTTTCCCTTCTTTTTAACGATTACTTGATTTATGAACAGGTATAACCAAATTCGCCTAGAGGCCATACATTGTTTTAATAATGACTAAATAACAACATATAGTTTTGTTTCATCCTTAATTGTAATTTATATTCCACAATAAATTACATTCTACCATAAACACCACACTCTAAGCTAATAAAAACTGTAAGATTCAGCACTTGGAGATACTTAGAAGTGTAATTTTTCTTCATCAAAATATGAATAACATAGGAGAACAAAGACAAATTATGCATGACATTCAAAACCTAGTATTAATTTTAATCATCTGAATACAAATAAAAATATATGATAGTTAATCACATACGTCTTCCTGTCCCTTCTATATTCAGAACATTTTAAAGTTGGCCACAAATCGAATGATAATTAATACAATCAAGAAATGGTTGGCAGTATTATAACTAATGACATCAAGCACTATTTATCGACAATTTTGAACTAACTTATTGTTGTTCATAAAAAAACGGTATAAACAACAGTTTTAATGGGTTGAGAGCAACTTTTTAAAATGGTTGTTTTTAAACTGTTGTACATTCTCCCTTGTAAAATGAACTTTGTCCAGCTAAAATTGATAAATACCCCAATGTGCGACGTCGCACTGAGGGCATTATAAGGCGTCTACTTAATAATAAAAATACTAATGGTTTTTGCACTAAATGGATTTTATTTTATTTTTCTCAAATCCATTTAGTGCAAAAACCATTAGTATTTTTATTAAACAAAAAGGGAAAGAAAGACATCATTTAATAATAATGTCTACTTAATAGTTTGACAATCAAATAAGCTGACATTATATGGTTAAAATTCATTAATTATTAGGAAGAAAATATTATTAAAAGGTAACATAGTTGAATTTTCTTTACCAATGTTTCAAAATTGTAGATTGAATTTTAGTGAGCGGCCGCAAATTCATATGAAATTGAGCATACATAACAATAATAAGGGATTAAAATCGATGCGATATAATTCAAGTCGAAAAGCATTAAGAAGACGTTTTATAAATGTAACGATTTATGGGCGATGATAAATTATTGCCGTTCGTAGTTGTCGTGGCGAATAAATTGCACGTGATCACTACCGAGTAGACCGTTTCCAGATTGCAATGTAATTTACTTTGCTCGAGATCGGAATAATAGCATTACCTACTTTTAAAATATCTACCATCCATTGCACCAATTTTAAAACAAAAATTGCGCTTTCGTCGATGATGTAGTGTTCGTACTGCGACCACCCAGGTATTTTTAAATTTAGAAGAGTGGATTTTACATTAAATTATACTTCCAGTGTACTTACGCAAATGAATCTTTATTGTTAGTAGCCTCTCTCATCAGAATGTATTGCTTCTTACCTACAACAACAAAAAAAACAAGATAATATAATATTACATATAACAAAGATAATATTAAAGTAGGTTCAATTAGCATTCATTTAAAGTACGATCATTGGAAGAGAGCAAGAACAAAGGTAAATAATTTCCCATTGCCGTTTGATAGGCGCCTCGTGTCTTATTTGTTAGATTAGAACCCCCAAATGAGCTTAGAACCATCGTTAGACGTCGTAGTCGAAATGCAACCGCGGCAATAATAGGGGCGAAGACGACGTCGAAACGATGGTAATGCCCGGTTAAGTGTCAGACGAACGAAAAGACTCAGCCAGACGAATGGTGTCGCCCTGTTCAGGTTGTTGTGGACTTCTGGCGGTTGCGCAGACTCACAGGTCGGTAGTAATTAGGAGGGTGCATTGCATTTTTAAAGAAATCGATTACTAGGACGCTCTCTCCAGAGACGCACCTCTTCTGGATGCTTCGGATCCATTATCCGACCCCATTTTATAACGAAGATACGTTCCCTTAGAGAATTGTTATTAAAAAATGGTTTCTACTTGCAAAGGTAATTATGTAGAACGTAAAAGGATGTAGTGAAATTTTATTGGAGAGGTAATATGCGATGATGATGATGGGGAATGTCAAAGGCTAGTTGATCAGAGGGTTTCGGATTAAATCTCATTACGGTTTATGCGGGGACGGATTTTAATTAATTGGACCGAGTCGACCGCACCTGCTGATATTAAACGATGGCAACCCCCATCACCACCGCTCTCACATTGAGCTGCATTTCGCCCGCTTCCACCAAAGCAGTACGGTTCGATCTCAATTAAGCGGGTTTTTAGCTCTCTATTAATCAAAGTCTCAAAGTCTTCATATCATGCATACCCAAAAGAATCTCAAAAAAATGAAAAGTAATAAAGTATGCCATAAAATTATAAAATATGTATAGTCGATATGACAAATGTATGCAAGTTCCCTCTGCATCCACGCAACATAAATTGGCGTCAATGAATTTTACTGCCCACCGTATCATAACGTATAGAGCAGTGGTCGTAAATTCCGGAGATTTCCGGGGTGACAGCTTCAATGTACGGTTCACGGTCTCCAAATAGGTGATTTGTTTCGGGTATGTAAACGCAGTTTCTTCTGATTCCGCCTTCAACGCTCTATACGCCGGTACTACTAAAAGATATTTTACGATACGACCTAAGCACTAAAACGAACATCGTAAACTTTGTGGCGTACAAATTTTACCGCATGATCGTTCGCGTAAATACGTTTTAAAGAATCATAACAACTTTAAATGATTTACCCATTCAAAAATTTTATCGACTCATTAAAAAATTCAACAGTTTAAATCTCTCAATTATAATTAATAAGTACCACACATAATTAACTTGAAGTATCATAATGATTCAGCATACAGCAAAAACGAATAAATTATTAAAGTATGTGCTCTTTTAGTCTTTCAGTATTTCATCATAAATAACCTTCTTTGTATATACCCCTTGAGAAATTCGAGACAACGCAACGCTGAGTAAATTGGAATGACTACTACCAAATAAAAGATACCGCAATAAAAGCATACGTTACAGAACAAAAGGTAACATTGTGAGGAGTTCTGAAAGGATGATATTTGGATAACTAATGGAATTGTTAAATATACATAAAAGTATAGATATATAAGATATTAAAAAAAAAGTTCTTGGTTCAATATTTTTTCAATACTACGTTTTATAATAAATAATAAAATTTTGGAAATAAGCACATTGTGCAGATTCAATTGTACCTAGTACTTGGGGAAATGTCACTTATATTCAATACAACACATTATTAGAGAGGGAAGATATAATGAATCTTTCACACAAAGAATGATATGGGAACATAATGACGGAGGAACCTACAAAATACCTATTGAAGGAAGGTTGTAATGAAGAGAGAACAGTTGCGAGGATGATAAGGGAAGGTGATGTCGGTAGTGCAAAGAGTTTAGAACATATGAAGAATGGAAGCATATTCTGAAAGAGGGGAAAATAGTTGAGGATGTATGAAGGAGGTGGTTGGAATCAAGGGATGGAAAAAGGAGGATAAATGGTTTATTTTGTATATTGGAAATTGTAGACTTTAGTTAGTTGACAAAAAAAGGCATTATCTACCTATAACACATTATTATCCCAACATCTTTGATACAAGCAGTGATGACAACAATGCTGTTATACTTGGAGATATTTAAGGATTTTGGGGACTAAATTAAAATATATCAGTGATGATGTTAAGAAATATCACGGATAAAGCGGACAAAAGCTGTGGATGACCAGGAATGCAACCAAGATACTTATTATATGTCAGCAACGATTTTTATGTAATCCTTAACATCATTGAGAAGGTCAGAGCTAATATTGATGATATCACAGATCTACAAAAAGAGGTGTTGATTATTGTTGGATGGTTGGGTTGGGTTGAGTTGACAACATCCCAAGTAATTTCCAGCATGGAATCAAAACCCGTGTTCATAATTTTACTATTACGTCTGAATTATCAAGATATTCAAAAATACTGTACTAAAATATATCACTGATAATGGTTAGAAACATCAAGGATAGGAGGGATAAAATTTGTGAAAGACTTTGAACTCAACCCCACCCAACCAAGATAAACTTACGGTATGGCAAAAAAGATCTTTAAATAATCATTGAAGAGGTCAAAGTCGATATTGATACTACAGATCTGAAAAAGAGGATAATGTTCGTTGAATGATTTTTGAGTTGTGTTGAGTTAATAATTTCTGTAGTAATTTTCTGCATGGAATCAAAATCCCCGTTCAGAATTGGACTACTACATCAGGATATTTGAGATATTCAAGGATATGTTTAGAAATATCAGAGATAAGGTGAATAAAACTTATGGAAGACCTTGAACCCAACCCAAAGCAACCAAGAAGCTGTCAACCAAGATGAGGTAATGGATAGGAGGAACGATTTTTAGATAATTCCTAACATCATTAAGATCAATGTCGATATTGCTGTGTCGATTGGTGAATGATTTGAGTTTCCGAAGTAGAATCGAAATCCGTGCTCAAAATTGGACCATTACACCAGAGTTTTTGAGATATTCAAGGACATTGGGAACTATATTAAAATATATAGCGGAAGATGTTTAAAAATATCAAGGATAAGACAACCCAACCAAGACAAACTTGTGATATGGCAAAAACGAGTCTTAGATAATTGATTTAGATAATTGTGATTCCAACTTCATCATAAAAAATTATTAAAAGGATCAAATAACCAAAAGGTGTATGATGAAAAATAGTTTTAATTAAAAAACTGGCAAATCGGTGCTACAGCTGTTTCGGTATAGTTAACACACCTTCCTCAGGCACGACTGAAAATTAATTACATTATTAGGCGGTTAACTATATTAAAGAAAAATGATTCTCAGAATTGGACCATTGCGTTAGGGTTTTTCAGATATTGAAGGACATTGGGAGCTATGGAAGACCTTGAACTCAACCCAACTCAACCCAACAAAAAAAACTTGTGATATAGCAAAAACGAATCTTAGGTAATCATTGAGAAGGTCAAAGTCGATATTGCTGACATCACAGATCTCCAAAGATGATCGAAAAGAAAAAAGGCGATGATTGTTGAATTATGGTTGGGTTGATAATTTTCGAAGTAATTTTCTGCATGGAATCAAATTCCGTGTTCAGAATTGGATCATTACTTCGGGATTTTAAGTATTTGAGAAAAAAGGCTTTTTTTTGGCTGCTTTTGTTGTTATGTACAAGACGCACTATAGTATTTTACTGTAGGGCTGTTCGCTGAATTCAGGTGTAGGAAACTTATGCTAATATTAAATCTATCAGCTGCATCTCAGAAAATAAGCCGTCTGATGACCAGCTATCCACAGAAATATTAATATGTGCTTAGTTTTCGATTTTTCTTTAGTAACTACTTAATTACATGATACACTAAGTATCTTTAGTGATACTTAGTGTATCGTGTAATTCACCTTCTAGATCATCATTACTTGATTCACAAGGTACGATTTGGTTCAAAAATTTAGTAGTTCCGAACCTTTCTTAATAATTCAGCGCCTGCATTTAATATTAAATTTTTTAGTATACGCGGAAAGATTCAGAACGGTTCGGAACCACGGAACTTTTAACCTAAAGCAGGCCTATGATTATTTGTACTTTGTAATAAAAAGTCAGGTCGATAAAAGAGATGTCCTATTTCTACACATAAACATCGAATGTATTGCCCTCTGAACGTACCACGTAAGAAAATCCGTCATAAATTTTTCGAAAGTCAGCAAATTGTAAAAACCCAACCCAACCAATCCCCAATCAATCCTAAACTCTGATCGAACACACGAGTGGTATTGCTAATTCTTCCTCCAGGTACATCATATGATCAATATGAGGGAAATAAATAGTGCGACTCAAGTTATTTTTAAGTTTTTAGTGTTTGTTATTTCAATTTATCTTAATAATCTTAATTCTAAATTTAACTTAACTTTTTGGCTTCAATTTCCAAAATTTAACGTTTTTATTGTGGTCATATTTTTCGGCTTAATATTTTTAAAATTTCTCCACGTGTATTTCATACAAGAAAGCACGTGTTTTACTAGAAAGTTTTAATAATTTTTTTTATATATCATAGAGCTCTGTTAAGATTCTCTTGTTGTCTTCTAGTCGTGCCTCTTGATGCCATAAGGCGAAATACGTGTAGAACCGAAAATTCAATTATTTAATATAGATCATTAAGCCGGCATTGGTTTTATTTCCCTCACACGAGTGGTAGTCAAAAAAATAAGAATTTATTTACTGCTCGAACATCGTTATCATCCTGCGCTTGCCTCTGCCAATTTGCAAATTTGAGTAAGATAAAAGAGCTGGTCATCAGATGGCTTTTTTTCGAGATATAATTTAACATTAGCATAGGTTTCCTACAACCTGTAATTCAGCGAACAGTGTCTTTTATAAGCGCCCTATCAGACGAAGTAATACGATGGCGTACTGAGACAGAAAGATGTAGAAAAGCATTTTCGAACAAATGGATATCCTGTAGTCATCAGAGATAATTAGAGGTGATCAGTGCATGAATTTCGTATATCATGTCTTAATGTACAATTGACACTCTCTACTTAAAGTTAAGTTAGGTCATATCCATGTCATATTATCAACAATTTTGTTTTTTGTTTCAACTGTTCAAGCTGTACGGTACTAGTTCGCAATTAATCGGCTCTTGCGCATGCACACTCAATAATATATAATTTTCATATAATTGTTCATTGGTTCAAATAAACCATATGTATTAATAGAACTAGTTTCTGAATTAGTTTTGAAACTGCTCGAATAAACTGTAATATAGGATTTAACGTCAAGTCGTCAAGGTCACCTGTAGGTGAAAGTATTTGAAAGCATGTTATTAGTCTTGATGATGTTGAATCACTCCATACTATAATGAGATGATTCAACTTGGTACTTGGAAACTTTCTCTCATTGCATCACATAATTTGCACCCATAGCTGTTTGGTCCAGTTTGGAAAAACTTTGGCTCATTTGAACCAGTTTGTGAAGAAAGTTGCAACATGATATTCAAAACGTCAAATTTTTTTCAAAAGACACACGGCACAACCCAGAAGCATCTTGGTTTTGTTCCAGTATTAGTCCTAGTATTGTGCTATTTTGTTAAACCTTAATGATCTGTTAAAGTTGAATGGCAATATTTTCGATTGTTAATTTTTGACCATAATCGTTTACCAAAACATAATTAGGACATCACTCATATATTAGAAACCAACACAGATACATGGATAAAGTGTAAATGCGCCCATATACTTATGTGTAAGCCTACCCCATCATAAGAAAATGAAAATAAAATATTGCTAAAAAACCATTAGTCATATATAATAGTATTATTCACAGATTAATTCACAAACTTGACCTCTCTGTCTTTTAAGTAAAATAATGTTGATTCATCTAGAGAGCAGCGTTTAGTGCGAAAAAGCGTTCAAAGTGAAATTTGAAAAATTACTAACGCGTGGCTAAATCACGTTTGGTGTCACATCAGTCCATCATCAACCAGATACATAAGATAGCTATGCATACAAATAAATGTTATCCTGATGATATACGCCTAATGGGGCATGACTCTGCCCCATTTTCCCCTACTGCATCTGTTTGGTCGTTTAGTCGATTTTGCTGACCAAGAACAAAACCTTGTAGATGTGTACGTATGATTAAGAACTATGTTTACAGCATAGAAAATCTTGCAGACAACCAAGAGACAGACTGTCAATGCAAAAATTTTACATATTATTCCTTATAAAGATATAAAAATCAATAAAGTGACACTTAGAGAAGAACCTTAGTAATATTAGATCGGAACGTTGGCAAGAATGTTCGACCATGTCAGTAATAAATCAGATTCGAGATGATAATAATTGGAAGCGAATACCGCGAACCGGCACTTTTCTCTGCTGGAGTGCACTCTTTGAGATCCCCTCAATTTGCGGCCTTAATGGCGAGCCAACCATATAGGGCGATGTGTGTTCGATTTGCATGTCAGAGAAACCGGTCCGCCCTCTTCCGGGTGCGGCCTAAATGGTTGACCAGAGGTCGAGTGGTGCGCTGCTGTCAACCACTCGCCTAATGAATGTTTAATGGTCTAAATTAATTCCGGCCGTTCGCTCCTCTCCACAGCGCAAATTGGCTTTCTGATGAGTTCTTTCCACGTCAACGCCATTTTTGTTTACCCTACATACGCCAAAATAAATTTTACAAGCGACCAATTTTATCGATGAGTCTGTAAACAATTTTCAATTTTCTAAATACCAATTACAATGTAAATGAAATGATTCATACTTGCTTTACAATCCTAAAAAAAATGAACCGTTGAATTCAAATTTATTTATAAATTAATCGAAGATTTAATTTAAATAAAATCCCAAATTTAATTTATCCAATTACGTTGGTAAATAAAATTGAAATCCCAAACAAAATCAGAATTCTTATGTAACTTTTTTAAACAAACTTTTATTTTATACACTTCGTTGGTCAAACTCCAACAAACATTGGAAAAGGTAGAAGGGCCAATAAAAGAGTTGGAAAAATGGAACACGTCCGGAATGTATCGAAAGATATTCTCGGCTACATCTTGCATCAGAAATGTCAACGTGTCGTCGCAACTTGCGGCGTCCACGTCAAGTTATGGCATAGTTTTTGCCTCCATCAAATATCTAGCACAGCCATATAATATTTATGCGACTTTTAGGGGGGTCGCTGGCTCTGACATTTATGGCACTGTCGGCACTGAGCAATGAAATTTAAATTATCGAGCCCCAACGTTGAAATGTCGTATACCCCGTTTTCTCTACGGGATGTTCCCGGCGCGCGAGCCAATTTCAAAGAAAGATTTCACTTAAGATAAAATTTCGACGCATTTAACTTTTTGAGACATACACCAATGACGTTAAATCAATTATTTGGAAATGTTGGTTTAGTGTCCGTCGAATGTCACGCAAAATAAACGCGTTCGAGAACGTCGGTGAACAAATGGTTGTTTCATATTTTGTTCAATAGTACACCGACCGTCGAGATTTATTGTTTTGTTTAGTCCGCGCTTTATAATTTATGGAATTCAGTGATGTCGCTTTTGAAATATTAAAACGGAATGAAACCGATTATGAACTAATTGTTTAAAATTCGTCAGTTAATTGTCTCACTGAAATCCTTTGATATTTTTGACAATACATAAAATGGATAATTGATAACCATAAAAGTTACTAAAAAAATCCTTCAATGTTAACAGTCACGTTAAATAAATCTTCAATTTAGGGTATAATAGAGGACTGTATGAATTCTATTTCAACTTCATTTTATCGATCTCTATTCCATAGGTTTACGTACCCTCATTGGAGATTTTAGGCCGAAGCAGATTACGCAAGTGGAGATTACACCTTCTTTTTTAAAGCACAACCCAATCTAACTCAAGTTGGATTGAATTTGATAAACTATTTTGCATGCAGCTTTCTCAATGTTCTTTCGTCTTCTGCGAAACAGTTCCAACCATCCATTTCCTCCCAATTCCTCCCAATTAAGCCCATTTCCCAGGGCTTAATTGTTGGATTTGTGGTTGGATTCGTTTCTCACCTCTTTCGCCAACCACATCCAAACATTCATTAATCAAAGCCAACTCAAGTTGGATTGTGTTTGGAATGCCGTTTCGCAAACAGTTTTATTTGTCTCTTTTCTCCTCTTCTGACAACCCATTCAAATCGTCTATAACCTCAACTTGTGTAGATTGGGCAAGCCGCAAACTAGCTGATTCGAAAGTTAAACAGTATGGGATTTATGGTGGTGGAAGTTAAGAATAATAAATAAGAATTTTTCTTATTATAATCTGGTCTAGGACAGGACAATAAGTAATTTTTCTTTGATCTAAAACACTAATCACAAAGGATAAAAAACTAAGTTATCCTCCTTAAAGTCGACCTTAGATTTCGATATTCAATATTACACACAAGAATTGACGCGTAAGAGTCGGAATGAGTCACAATGCTCTGCTTTAACCATTTATTACACATTTTTTTACCACTTTACCAAGTTTTGTTGTTTTCAGTCTTCTTATTCCTACGTTGTTTAGACTGAATCGCCTTGACATTAACATGTTGGTGAAGCTTTTGTTCATGATGATAGTGATTTTGCTAATAGCACATTTAATAATACACTGTTGAATAGTGTCCATAGCAAGATCTCTATGATAATCACTGTACGAATGTACCAAGGAGCACCAACAAAATTTCTCAAAACTTTATTTTGAAAGCGTTGAACGATACTTATATATGTCTCTGCTGTGCAGTCCCACAGTTGCATACCGTACGTAAAAACTGGTTTTAGTAAAGTAAATTTTCGTCCAATCAGTTAGCTAATTTTTCTATATCGGATATCTAATTCTTGTTTCTTCTTTTTCACATGAGTTCTCAATCGTAGTCTAGCGTTAAGCGAGAAACCAAGATATACTACTTTTCAAAAAAATGAATATTGGTAATAAACCTAAACCATGTATTCCCCCTAATATACAAGGTGTAAATGAAATTAACATTTTTTTTATTCAAACCTCAGGTTATTCTACTGCAGATGACAATTTTATAAACCTAGTGCGCACTTTCTTCCATGGCATAATAAATTTAGATTTAACTTGGTAGATACATCACATATAGTTAGTATATTAAACGGTATTAAGACTATAGCATGCGGAATAGACGATTTAAACATCGGTGTAATTAAAAAATGTGGATCTGATATAGTTCTATACATTACTCATATTATTCACTACTATGTAGAACAGTCGATTTTTCCTGATCCATGGAAGGTTACTCTTGTGATGCCTCTACCCAAGAAACCTAATCCCTTGGGTTTTGAGGACTTACGTCCCATAAGTATCTTACCAGTTATTTCAAAGCTGCTGGAATGTTGTATGTAGACGCAATTACGTAAATATATACATAAAAATAATATTTTGCCTCCTACACAGTCTGGTTTTCGTTCTAATCATAGTTGTGATACAGCACTCTTGCAAGTTACTGAATATATAATGAATGCTAAAGTTAAGAATGTGTGCACTATTTTGATATTATTGGATTATAGTAAGGCTTTCGATAAGGTAAACCTTCGCATTCTCATAGAACAGTTGCTTTATTTGGGAGTATCTGATTCCACAGTAAGTTTGATGTCGAGCATTTTGTGTGGGCGTACTCAGATTATTCAAATTGATTGGGAACAACAACAGACCCAACATTTTGGATCCGTTGACTATAATAACGACTATAATACTTAATAAGGACTATAATACTAATAGATTCAGACTTGCGCTTCAAAAATCATGTAACAGAATGTATTAAAAAGACTTACAACGCTCTTAGATGCATTTATCAACACCGTCAAGTATTAGATGTTACAATAAAGAAGCAGTTGTGTGATAGTTTGATGTTTTCCAATTTAGTTCACGGTGCAACTGTGTATGATCCATGGGTGACGAAGACGGATATGCACCGTATACAGCGTGTTCAGAACAGTTGCTTGAGATTTATATTTGGCATCCGTAAATTTGAGAAAATTTCGCATACTTTGATAACAGTTAATTGGCTCAATATGAGAAACAGATTTAGATACCATTTTTAGGCTTGCTTAATAGAGTAATTTTTATGTAATCTCCCCCATATCTGTGTAGAAAAATTACCTTCAGGACTGATGTCCACAATATGAATACTTAAGGCTAAAAGAAGTACTATAAGTACTTCTTTTTATAAAAGATCATTCTCATACAATGCTGCATCGCTGTATAATTCTTGTCCTGAAGATATAAAGCGGAAAAACCAAGTGCATTCAAAAAGAGCCTCTGTCATGTCTTGCAACATGTTCAGAATACGCAGTTTGACCCTTATGCTGCTTCACTGATCTGATGTGATGTGATTGATTTGATTCTGATATGTTCGACTAAATTGTGCTATCTTTCTGTGCTTATTAAATTGTCTTTCTCTCTTCTTTGGTTAAGTGGAACAGACAATGACAGGAATGTAGTAGCTTGAACTTTGCCCATTGACTCATTGCTACGTATATTTAGTTCACTTCTTTTATATTTGTTTTGTATAATATATTCTGCTTAATATAGTCTGATATATGATATAAAATGTAATTTTGTAATAATGGTCAATAAAAAGCAATTATTATTATCATATTTGGCTGTGTAAGCATATCGAACTTTGGATCCGTTTATAAATACATCGATATGCTCTATCTTTTTGTTGTCAATGTAGTTTGATTTTGATTCATTAAGTTTTATTTTCCATCTATTTGTCCAAGCTTCGAATTTATTTATTGGAGTTTGAAGTTTACTTCCTGTTTCTTGATTATTTTCGTCAATAGCCAAGATAGCAATGTCATCAGCAAAGGTGGCGACTGCTATGTTATCATTCAGCTTAAGAAAATCACAGGTATATAGAAGGTAAAGTAGGGAACCCAGAACACTTCCCTGCGGCACCCTATCCCCGATTTCCTCGAGGTTCGAATAGACCTCATCCATTACCCTAAAATACCGTCCAGTTAAATAGAACGTCAAAATCTGTGAATATTGGATAGAAAGTAGTAGTCTCAATTTCGAATGTAGACCACGGTGCCACACTCAGTCAAAAGCCTGCGTTATATCAAGAAAGACCCCAGAACAAATCTTTTTGTCTTCCAATACCTCCTCAATGATATTTGTTATACTGTGCACTTGATCTATAGTCGAATGATTGTTTCTGAAGACGAACTGGTGATCAGGGATTAAGTTCCGCGCTTCTATGATAGGTTGCATTCTCTTCATGAGTAATTTCTCAAAGAGTTTAGACATGATGATTAACAGTGATATTGGCTTATAAGAGGTAGGTTCCTGTGGGGGTTTACCTGATTTTGGAATCATAACCATTTCTGCGATCTTCCATAATTTGGGTACATATCACAACCTAAATAATGCATTTATCAGATTAGTCAATTTCAGAACTCCTGTTTTTGGCAGCCGTTTTAACAGTTGACCTGTTATTAGTTCAAAACCCGGAATTTTTTTTTGAACTCAGTTTGGTTTAAATTTCGTTTATCAACTCTGAAGGGGAGAGATGTGTAATTGGCTCAACTTCTTTTGAGTTCGTGTTATCAATTGTTTCTGTCTCTTCTATGTCATGCGGCTCAAAGACTTTTGCCAAGTGTTCAACGAAGCATTCCACTTTCTGTTCTGGACTTCTGGCCCAGTCGCCATTTTCAGTTCTGATTGGCGGTATCTGCATAATAAGTCCTTTCATTTTTTCTAGTTGCCTTCCAGAACGAATAGTCCGTGGTCACATAATCGGTCAGTTCACCCAGGTGAACTCTAATTCTTCCTTTATTTCTTTAATTTTTCTTAGAAGTTTTTGTGTTAGGTTATTTACGTATCTTCTATGTAATGGTGATCTTGTTTGATACCATTTTCTTCTGGCACTTCTTTTTTTTTAAGATGAAGCTTCTAATCTCCTTAGGGTAGTGATTTCCTTTTTTTTGAACTCAGTTTGGTTTTAATTTCATTTATCAACTCTGAAGGGGAGAGATGTGGAATTGGCTCAACTTCTTTTGAGTTCGTGTTATCAATTGTTTCTGTCTCTTCTATGTCATGCGGCTCAAAGACTTTTGCCAAGTGTTCAACGAAGCATTCCACTTTCTGTTCTGGACTTCTGGCCCAGTCGCCATTTTCAGTTCTGATTGGCGGTATCTGCATAATAGGACTTTTTATTTTTTCTAGTTGCCTTCCAGAACGAATAGTTCGTAGTCACATAATCGATTAGTTCACCCAGGTGAACTCTAATTCTTCCTTTATTTCATTAATTTCTCTTAGAAGTTTTTGTGTTAGATTATTTACGTATCTTTTATCTAATGGTGATCTTGCTTGATACCATTTTCTTCTGGCACTTCTTTTTTTTTAGATGAAGCTTCTAATTTCCTTAGGGTAGTGATTTCCTTTCAAGGGCTTTTTATTTTCTGGAGTATTCTCCCACGCTGTACGATGGATATTTTTTATAAAGGGCTCCAGCTGCATATCCAGCTCTTTCTTTGTTATATTTAAGATTGTTTTTCCTTCAAGGTATTGTTTGAAGCTTTCCCAATTAGTGAATTTGTTTGTCAACATTGGATTACTTTCTCTTTGAATAATATTTGCGCTTATGTTTTTAATTACGAAAAAATCAATAAGATCGGGTGTTTTGTCAGGGTCACTCGGCCAATATGTCAGCTTGCCAGTAGATATACTCTTACAGCCAAACTCATTTAGAGCTCTTAAGAGTTTTCGTCCTTTGATCGTAGTTAGTCGAGAGCCCCATTGATTGTTTTTTGCATTGAAGTCACTACCTAACATAAATTTATGTCCTGCTTACAAAATAGATGCATGTACTCATTTTTATTTATTAAGTCGGTGCCAACTGCTAAATATCTAGGGGTTCATTTTGATAAGGACATGAGGATGATGGACCATGTATGGGAAATGACAGAGAAAGTGACTTTCATGACAGATCTACTGAAGAAGCTAATGCCCAATGTAGGTAGACCGATGGCAAGTAAGAGGAGGGTAATTGGCGTGGCACCGATTTGGAGGACGGCCATAAAATACAAGAAATGTGCAGGGATGATAAAGGCGATGAACAGAAGGCTGGCGTTGGGCGATATTGCTACGTAGCAGACAGAATCGGGAGGTACCGCGAAAGTTATTGTTGGTATGCCACCTCTCGAGTTGCTAATAGAGGAGAGAAGCTTGCGCTTTGAAACAGGAAAGAATGCTCCAAATGAGCTTGGAGTTAGAACGGATGAGTTGTGGCAGAAAAGATGGAACGTTAGCTAAAAGTGCTCATACCAGATATAGCACCGTGCAGAGGAAGGAAATAGGGTTAAGTAAACTTTTATATACTGCGTGTTGCAGAAGTATGGGAGGCAATTGCGCCCATGTGCAGGATGATAATGAAGGAGAAGGAGAGAATGCCGGAGGATGGAATGAGAATTGCCGGAAAGGAATCACAAGTGACGGAATAGCGACAAGAAAAGACGGTCTGCGGGAGAGAGGGTTGTCGAAATGCAGTAAGCGTTCGTGACACTATGGAATGTGTAGGAGGATATGCCGAAAATTTGGCCGAGGAAAATTTGGCCATGCACTGTGTTTGGTGCATGGCAGAGGTGGTGGAGGAGGGAGGAGTCTGGAAAGAAGAGAATGAATTGGTTTGGCTTTCGTCGATGTGCGGTACCGGAAAGAGTGGGGGAAGAGTTTTATACGGTCGGGGTTTTATACTCCAACCCTTCATTATTTGGTCATTTTAGACCCATATATCTGTGGTGCAGATTTACTAATCCTAATCCTTAAAAAGAAATTAAATTAGTTTAAGTTGTATTGTGCATGCCGTTCGATATGCAATTTTCTTCTTAAGGTTAAGCTTTCTTCTTTTGTTTCCTCCTTTTTTGCTAACAAGAATCCATACAGCAACCATCGACAATCTCATAAAACTGTCTTTACCTCCTTTCTCTCTCTTCATCATAACCTGGTCTCTTCATCACACCCGCCCCACATACGCGCACACACCTCGTTCATCTCCTTCGGGGAAACCTTCTTCAATATACATTGAATGCATCATGTACATGTACATGACCGTTAACATGTACCGTTATCTGCTAAATGTCTAAATGCTTAATGAATTATGAGCTAAATGCTAATGCCACCTGGATGAATTTATTTGCTCACTCTCCAGCGGAGTTAATCTATCTTAGCCCTAAGTTAACTCATGGTGATGTGAGCGTCACGAAGCGTGAAAGCGATTATCACAATATGGTAACCAATAAAATTTTAGAACTGATAACACAGAATTGAAAGAAATTAATGTCAATGTACAACTCAAAGCTGAGATGAAACAAAGAGAATGAGTTTCTATTCACGTAGGATAGCAACAATCTTAAAGATTTCTAGGATCCAATTAATTAATAAAAATATATAAATTTCAAATACAAAGATAGAGTTAGCAAAGTATCCCCCAATTTAGGTTTTATCATTCAACGATTTTCTATGACTCCAAAACCACCATCTGTTATACATTTTTTCTGTTCCTTCCCCGAAGCAAAATTGCATGTCTCTAGTTTATTGCATGAATAATGTATTAAGTTCCTCTCTGTACCTTTACCCTCGAGTCGATGCGGTTTTGTGCTTAGTGACGTACATCCCCATCGAATTTGAACCTTATTCTGGTACTACCATAAAGCCGACATAACAATTCAGTGAAATCATCCAAAATTATGCTCTTTGTCGACGTTCAAAGACGCTATGAGTAAACAGCACGAGAATGTAGTCGACCTGTTGTGGTTGAGGGAAACGAGGTGAACGCGAATTCGAAGGGATTTCTCGGTAACACGTACTGGTGTAGAGATCTGCTTCAATTAGCTGGTACTGTAAATAATTAATAATTGATTGGCGGCGTCGACACGCAGGGGTTTCTCATCTATGTAAAGCCTGCGGTCGAGTCTTCAGATTTAGAAGGGCTCTGCCGCCAACACCGCCGTTGTTTCTGTACCATGCAGATGAGATTTTAAAATTTATAGAATTGCTTCCGGCTAGCTAACTTATTCTTGCATAACGGCAACGTGGATGCGGGAAATTTTCTGGCGTAAACGATAACGTACATGGAAGTAAACATCTTTAAACATTTCATTTATGAATTGACATTTATAGAAAAATACACAAACAATCATTATTATACCGGATATTAAATCTCCGTTAAAGTATTCTATTTGCGGAAACACCTAGAAGCGACATTAAATTGTAATAAATTCACACGATTTTCTGTCGTCGCCCCCCAACGGAACCCAACGCGGGAAGTTTATGTTTTCAATTAAAGTGATAACTATATATAGCAGGGTTTATTTTAAAATGCGAGTCTAGAATAAATTATTTCGCATTGGAATGCTTGAAAATTGAAAAAGATGCCCAAGGGAATCTCGCCCTTATTATCCACGTAATTGAAATTTCCTGCGCTCATGACGGCGTGAGCACGGGGCGTTCTAAATCCGATTTAATTTTATCAACGGTTCCCCGGTTTTCCAGCAAGTATTTTAAAATTCTTGCCGTCAAAATGCTAATCTTCAACGACCCAGTTTACTTTCGTAACTCTATGGGCGAGCGGTAATCGCCGTATAACTTCGAATTTAACCCTATTGCTCACGTTAGGCATCCATGTATGTTTATACACCCTAATAGTTTAATAGGTTTACAAGCATCGACGAGCTAATACACAACGCCCCCGCCTCTCTAATTACTAAGTTTGCTTCTGTACAAACTTTGTTGTAATTCCTCAAAATTTCCAGTTACAAACACAATCCAATTTAAAATGCTTTTCCGGTTATTATTTAATATAGTAGAATTATTTTATTCATCAAATCAAGATTCATCAAAATCCCTGTCAGATGAAATTTCGAAGTAATTTTCTTTCGTAGTACGCAGATTCTCTTGAGATAGTTTCCCCAATGGAAATCGCGTATGAAAATTCAAAATTTATTACATCATCGTTGAAGGATTCCGACACCAAAGATTCTTCTTTTTTGCTTTCGCTTGTGGTGGTGCAAGCAAAACATTTGCCGAATTGTTTCAGCGATTGTTTCATGCATTAAACAAAAGGTGGTCGTAAATAACACTCGGCCAGGATTCTTTCCGAGACGCATCATTGGCCAAACAAAACGCCTGGCTTAAATTACGACGCACTTCGCGTCGACATCGAAATACGAGACTCGCAATAGCGCGATTTACGACGTTTAATAAAATGAACCGGCTTCCGACAGTTTGAACAGTTTCGTCGTTGCAATTTCTTATCCAAGAACCGGAACAAAGATCTTCTTGCTGAAACAACAGTGTTTTCTCACTCAATCCGAACCAATACACACACTTTCAATTTAACAATAAGAAATCTAATCAAAGTTTCCCTTAAATATTACATCAAGCCGTTAATTTAAGTAATACTTCCAACTTGACCCACTCATTCCTTCATTTCCTTCAAGTTTGGCGAAGCGTCTCTCTTCGGGGAGTTTCATCGAGTGGAAAGGACTTTCCGTCAACTTTACATCTTATGGTGAAAGAGTTTGAAACTAAAGTAAGTTGACTCGATCAAACCGCGTTATCATCGCCGGCCGCAATTTGCGAGTCTCTTTGACCCTAATGCACTGCACTGGGAAAGATCGGACGTCAATTTTTGAGGGAAATAAGAGGAACGAGGTAATTACGGGACATAACTTTTACTCGGTTTCGTCGGCGCAATTAAAAGCGGAAATTGCAATTAACGTACTTATTGAAGAAAATGTTGAAAACTTGTTAAAACAAATTTGAAAAAGAATTTCTAACGAAACTTGGTTTTATTTCTTTTCTGTGATGTTAAGGTGCAACATAATATCCGGAAATGGTATAGCATTACCGACAATGTGGGCGTATAAAATTTCCATACAGTCGGTCGTCGTGATGGAAAACCGTTCGGGTTACGTTAAGTATGTAAAATAGCAACCCTAATTATTTAGAAACGTGATATGTAGTGTGGAGATTTTTTTTTGTTGTGGTTTATTTTACATAAAACCCTGAAAGTTCCAAATTATAGGGGTAATATAATGTGAATTTTATGATGATATTATGTTTCAATATAAATGTAGTTATTTAAAAGCAGTTTGTAAATATATAGAGAAACTTCACCACAAAATCATGGTGCAAACAGGTATCAAAATAATATAATTCAGCAAAATAGGAACTCTTAATTAACATTAAACATGTTTTACAGTGATTTTGATTGGATTTAGTGACGATATTAAAAATGCTTAATATGCAATGTTAAGCAAACAAGAGTTAACGAGGATTACTTTAATCCGATATTGATAGTAAATAAAACTTATTATAGTATTGAATAGATATCGGAGCGACAGTTATTGGATCGATATCTTTTATCGAGTCGATATCGCATATTGGTGTTCTAGTACAAGCTGATCGACAATATTGCACGCAATAGTTGTCGAACGGTTTTTGATAGCTTTATCAAAAGATCGGTTGGTGTATATTCCCTTGTATATTCCTGTCGATAGGTGGCGGTAAATATTTTGAACAAACAGTTCGTAATATTATTTATTATATTTGAGATGAAAATGGGACAAGCCCAGCGAAGCATCTAATAATAAAATAGTAAATAACCTAAACAAACAATTTCTTAACAAAAAAATCGATCGTGTTATCGATCAACAGCACAATATCGGTTCGATATTGACATGCAAATATATTTGCTGATGAATAATGTTGATGGCAAAGAAAGATGTAAAACGCATGAATGAGCAAGAGACATTATCACAGGTACTTTTCCTGTTAACGATTTGTGAAAGATACTTAGAAGGATGATATGTTCCCTAAGATGATAATCAGGTTAGGTTGGGTTGATCCATAGATTAAGTCGTCTACCAATCAGTTCCAATTATCCCATCCATTGCCATATTAAACTTTCTTTACCTTCTTGTTCCTCCTAATCTACACTCTCCCCTGAATCTTTCGGAACGAAGCTCCAATTTAAGGGGTGGGTAGGTATTTATAAATTTGTTCTAAGTAGGGTCTTTTGGGAAGGGTCCTTTAGAGTTTTAAACAGCGGTGGTTTGGTCAGATCTATCTGGTCATTAAGACATTCAACATGTTTATTACGATGTTTAAATTTTTCCATCTCGAATGCTTCTTTCATTATCATGCCATTCTCCATCTTGTGTAATATTTTTACATCTATATCTTGGTTGAATTCATGAGAGGAGTCCAAAAGGTGTCTACCAAAGTTAGATCTTCTATAGCCAATGTGTTCACCAATTCTTTATTTAACTGATCTTCCTGTCTCACCTTTGTAGACCGCTCCACAGGTGTCACAGTTTAGTTTATAGATGCCACTATTTTCAAGGTGGTTTCTATAGTCTTTCTTGTGTGATAAGAAATTTAATATGAAAGTATTTGATTTAAATATTATGTTCACGTTATATTTCTTAAAGATCTTCTGAATATGGGCTGCTAAGTGGCCTGAGAAGGAGATAGCTGTGTATTTTGTTTCTGCTTTTATTGTTCCTTTGCTGAGTGTTGATATGTGTTTGTTTGTGTTTCTTGTTTGTATTTTCTTTGTCAGTTTTGTTATAAAGTATATAGTTTTGATGATGATCATTTCCTTATTTAGTTAGCATCAATAAGAGGAGTTGTGAGTAGCCTATTTATGTATGCTGTATGGGATTACCACGTCGGTCTGGGTATTTTTTCTGTAGATTTCAAATTCTATTCTGTTAATTATATTAAGTAATTTCAGGTCAAGATAAAGTAAGGTGCTGTTGAGTTCTTTTCCTATTGTGAAAAGAATACTAGGATGAATTTAGTAGTAGATAAGTCTACTACTTAACAAAAAGGTAAGTCTTCAATAGTAATTTGTGTGTTATTACGAATATTTCTTCTTTTATGATTGCTTTATCTTATTTAGTTATTTAGTAAAAAAAGGCAAACGTATCGTAGTTATAATCAGTTTTAATTATTTTTTCGATCCATGATGTTTCTTTTCAGCGATATCCTCAATAATGGTGATTCCTTCATTTTTTTTAAATAAAACCTTTCATTACTTTTAATCCTCCTCCAATCAACCATAGATGGTCAACATTTCATTAATGCTTAAAATATCATTTAATATTTTTATTATTAACCATTATAATTACTACTAATAACTGCTATTAAAATTTGTTTTGAAACACGCAATCCAAGAAGTGAGGTTAAAACCAAGTTTTTGTCAGTAAGTTATAAAAGGAAACCCGAATATGTTTTTTTTTGCAGTCTTAACTTGTCGGCAAACGTAATAGTGTCGCTTATGAGAAAATAATTTGTCAGTTTTCGACATCATTGAAAAGTTTGGTAAAAAAAATGTTGAGTCGTGAAGACAAAAACGCAAATTAGCGCATTAATTCACAATACGATATATTTTGGATAATAGTAATTATCAATCACGGAATTTTCCGGAAATTTTGTCACAAAAGAAAAACATTTATTCGACGTTCAAGCCTCGTTGAACTTGAGGTAAGATTTTTGGTCATTTCTTGTTAATTACAATTATTCATTAATTTTTTTTGACGAAAACTTAAATTTTAACATAAAATTAACGCATAAACTTGTCGTTTTCACATATAGTTTTTTTTATATACCGCCATTTACTCCACGAGTAAATTATCCTCAAATTTAATCCACCGCCATCCAGAGGAATGACGAGCAGTGGAATCTGAGATCATTCGATTTACAGAAGTCCACATCTAAGGTCAGATCCACACAACATAGTTTTATTGGTTGCTTCACAACCTTTTTAACGATAGATATATTTATAATAATTTTTTTTTTTTTGAAGAACCTGTTTAAAGAAAGTGAACACCACACTCTTACATTAAACTCAAGCTTGAGTTTAAAAACGGCAGGGGTTATTCATAATTTTATTATTATATTATTACAATTGTTATACATACAAATTGTCAATTTGGGTATTTCTCTTTACTAGAAAACACGTACACGTAACATTGTCTCAAAATAATTTTCTTTTATTTTCCTGAATTAAAATTAACCATCAGTCCTTATTCACCCTGAGAGTGGAATAGTGTTAGTTTTCTATATAATGAGGATATCATCTACATATCTTTTCCATGTTTCTAGTTATGTCGTTCTTTGTGTGGAGTAATTTATTTAAAAGATCATTGAGAAAAAAATCTGCCAGCATTCTGCTCAAGGGTGATTGTCAAAAATGCAGATGTTTTGATCCAGACATGTTTCTAGGGGATTTTGTAAGTGATTGGCATCCTCCACCTCTAATCTATCTTTAAAAAATGTGTGTGCTATTTTAAGGGTTTCCGAAACAGGAACGTTAGTATATAAATTAGTAATGTCAAATGAGACTAGTTGAAAATTATCTACGACATTTAAATCAATAAATTCCTCAATGAGTGCTTGTCGACTCTTTATAGTGTGTAAGGATTTGAATTCTAGGGTTGTTAGTATAAATTGGTCGAATAGAGTAGTCGGGCTTATATAATTTGATGAGGGCATAAAGAATAGGGTTTCTTGGATCCATCGTTAGAATGTTAGATACTTTAATGTTGTATTTATCTAGGAACGATTTAGCGTCTTCGAGAGCTTTTTTAGTTTTAGTCTGTAAAGTATTGGCAGAGTTATTTTTATTTCTATAAAGTTATTGTTAGCTAAGGATTTAAATTTTTGTTTGTAGATATTTATTTTTACCAACGTTTTTATTCGCTTCAATCATTATTATGTTATGTAATTTCAGCTTTTCTCTGATGGACTTAACGATTTTTATTTCTTGGCGATTTATGTCTTCTTTATCGTTTCTACGTTGTAGATCCTTTTCAGTTTTCCTTATGAAACTGATGAGGTCTAGACAAAGGTCTTTTTCATGTAAGTTATATCTTACCGCCGCCTCTAGTTTTATGGTGAGATGACTTAGTGTAGGAGATTTAGGTAAGGCATATTTATATCCTTTGTTAAGGAAATCTTGTTCTTGAGTTGTAAAAGTTATATTAGTTAGGTTCGTCAATCTAGGGTAAAAGGTAAAGGTCTCTTTGTTGATTTAATTGTGGTGTTTCTTCATTACGTTTCTTTCTTTGTCTTTTTCCCAATTTTCTGTAAAGATGTTGTTTTTGTGTTTTTTCGCTTGTTCTAAAACTTCTTGAAGCTCAATATGGTGTAATCTGTTGGTTAACAAGTGGTATATATATAAGAGTAATCTGTTATTGTTGTCGATTTTCATATTTTGCTTCTTAATCTCGTTGTTAATATATTTCCTTCTAATTTGATGTTTTGTGTGTCGTTCATATAATGAGGTAGCTTGTATTTAATGTATGTTGGAATTAGGTTTTCTGGAATTAGGTTCTCTAATGTTTCTAGTTCTAGGTGTAGTGTCAATACTATAGATAGGTTGTAGGTCTAGTATCAATTATACTTTTAGTTTCAGAAGTATTTACAATCACTATACTTATACAACAATTTAAGACTGAAGCATAACTAAGAATAGAGTTTTTGTTCTCTATCAACGTCCATTCTCGAAAGCAAAAGTGTTTCACTATCTAGAATAAAAAAAATTTGATTTTTTTTTCAAATTTTCTTTGTTGTTCTGATTTGTTTTTAGAAAATAATGCTAGATGTTAGCTTATTACATTTCAGTAACTAAATGTTGAAGTCAAAATTCTAATCAATTTTTAATTCAAATTTATGGACTGGAATTTATGGAGAGAGAATTTTAAAAATCATTTCGTCAAGCACGATTAATTAATAATCAAATTAACAAGTGATCAAACATGATTCATACATTTGATCGAGCGTGAGTCACATGAATTGACGTGACTCACGCGTGACCTACGTGATTCTTGAATGATATTCACGTGAGTGGCGTGCATGATGCACGTGGGACTAAATTGTGAGCGGGCATAAAAAGTCACTCACGCGCACATCTCTAAACCCAACCCAAATTGTATACCAACTTTGGCTGGGTTGGACTGAGTGCGCTCGACCATAGGCCAAGGTACGTAAAGTATTTTCCCCTTCTCTCTACCAAAAAAGGATTGTTCCATAGGATTGTTTGGTCTTCTGCCAAACAGTTCCAATTTTCCATATCGTTGCAATATGTAATCTCATTAAACTCTCTTTACCTTCTCTCCCCCTTTCTTCTGTCTAACTTGCTCTCTCCTACACAATCAGGAGATATGTCACAGTGATTTTTCATGTTCACGATTTGTAAAAGATACTGATGTAGTCTCTAAGATAGTAATTAGAGATAATATTAAATGTAAGTAAGAACGATATTGAATATAGTGTACTTTGAACGAAATAATGAGTGATTCAATTTAAAGAAAAACCCTTTACCTAACAGTAAATAAATTGAATTGGATATAAATTAGGTTGTTATTGGATATTGAATCTTCTTGTAGAACCATCGTGTTGAATTCGCATTGAAAAAACATTTCGAAGCTCTTAAGTATTTCCGGTTGTGAGGGCGTGACCTCCATACCGAACATTAGCCGCGCCTGAAGGCAGTTTTCGTAACTAGTAGTACGACGCTAGGTAATCCGATTTGGCGAATACGTCCGGCCGTCACGTGCCTAACTCGATCAAACTCGCAGAGGGAAAACTAGAGAATGGCTGAGCTTTACCGCCCCCGCACATAGGGTGCCTTAGCTAGCCATTTGTACATAGAAACTTTCGATAAACCGATCGCATCGTCTCGGATAAATCTGTTTCGTCCATTTTGTTATCTCTGTACTTCGATCCATTTTTTGGCTGCAATCCGAGGCTCAAGACCACCTTCACCGTAAATCCTTTACGGTGTTTTATGACATCCCGTTTTCTTCTAACGATTGCCTCCGGTCTCCGGAAGCCATACCCGATAATTCGATTGTTCCCCGGCTACATCCGCTTGTTTTCAATTTTACATCTTGTACTTCAATTATCGAGAGACGAGACTTGATTGTTCTTCGGGTACCCCCTTTCCACCTTCGATTCGACGTCGCTTTTTTTAAACCTCCTCACTCCTTCGAGGAAACAATCGTAACACTCACTTACCGATGTCGATACGGCACTTCTTGGAATGGCATCGAACGATCGGTAGGGGTTGATTCTATCACCCTTCCCTCGGGATCCACTTGGACGTTAATGGACCGAATATCACTCTACGGCATCTCGTTCAGTTTTGTTACTAAGATGGAAACATTTTTAATTCGAGTTTTAAAGTGAACTGGTTGATTGCTTTTGAATTTCAAGTTAAGTTTTTCACCATATCAGATCAACTTTTTTAGAAATCATATAACAAAGAAAAATTGTTATTACTGAATTTTCAAACTTAACTCAGCATAAATAATACGCCGGATATGTTAAAATCGTATGAATTGTATACTCTAAATATAGAAATTAGAAACTATTTATTCTCATCTTTATGTAAAGAATCTACTTTTTTCTAAATTAAAAATTGTTCAAGTTCAATTTATGACATGTACCAAGTTCTTTTTTAAAACAATCTACAGTTAAACAAGAAATAAAACTACGTCTTCAGATGCATGGATAAACCTAAATCTTTCTAGTTCTAGGTCTAGGTTAGTTCTAGTTTTAGTTCGATACAAGTATACAATAATCTAATCGAATAATAGCTAACTTAAAATTATACCAACACTAAAGATTAGAAAGAGTTGAAGAAATAATTAATAAAAATATACTAATATGAAAGCACGGTGCTATGAGACTGCTTTTCCAGAAAAAACAACTCAAAACAAAAAGACATGTATAAAAGCCTAAAAATGAATTTCAGAAAACAAACAGAAGACGTAAAAAGGGAAACATTTAGAAATTGTATAAAGAATTTCAAAAATAAAATTACCGCAGCTTAGAAAGAAACAAGACGAAATAAAGTAAGGAAAGACATTAAAACAACGTTAAATGCAAATGACCTAAACGATTATTTTATACAGGCAGGTAAATGTGGCGTAAATAAATCGGACAAAGACAAAAAATGGTATCTCTTGATGAAATCGAAGACATTGATGTCGTAAAAATTATACATAATTTGAAGAAGTCACACAAAAAAAGATGTTTACGGTATTTCAACCAATCTACTACAAGAGATGGTGTTAACAATAAAGAAATACTTATGTGTTGTCATAAATAAATGCATAAGAGAAGTAGTCTTTACAAATGAATTTTAAAATTTGCAAAAATATCTCCCATAAAGAAAACGGGTGACGCAAGTGATAATAGAAATTATCGACCAATATCAATATTACCGGTAATGTTAAAGGTCTTAGAAATAATAATAAAAGAGAACATAATGAAACATCTAATGAATGAAGATATCATAACAGATTACCAAAAAATAAATCAACAATGATCAAGGGTTGTGATAGTGAAGAAAACACACAAATTACGCTCTGTGACTTGACTAACGTTTGACTTAGTCAATCACGATATTCTCTTAAAGAAATTAGAAAGGTATGGTTTGAAAAATAATGTATTACAAATGGTATTGTCATATCTATGGGATAGAAGTCAACAGATCCAGTGGAAGGGTACCTCTTCTGACTGGAGAACTATAACTGCGGGCGTACCACAAGGCTCTGTTCTCAGACCTTTACTTTTCCTGCTATACATATATGACTTGTCATATAATACACATGCTGATTCAATAACGATATATCCTTTATTAAGTCTTAACGTTAGAGCAAGCAAGAAATGATTTGACTCAAATAGCCTACAGTTAAATAAGGACAAAACCAAAATTCTTCCGTTTTATACCAAAACAACAAAGGATGTTAAGGAAGAAACCGTGAAATTCCTAGGTATAACACTTTCATCGACCTTAGGATGGAAAAAACAAATAAGATAAATAAAAGAAAAATTGTCAACTTCCTTGTATTGTTTGAGAGTGATGTCAAGGGTTTCATTGAATAAGGAAACAAAAAGTGTGTATTTTGCATATCTTCACAGTATAGCAACATATGGTACTCTAACTTGGGATGCTTCAAACGATATTGAGATCATCTTTAAAGCTCAAATAGAAGCAGTTAAAATATTTGCAAAATTGGGTCCAAATGAGAGCTGTTGAACGATCTTCAGGGCATTAATAATACTCACAATCCCATCATGTTTTATTCTATTCTGCTTAAATTATGTACATACTGAAAAAGACACGCACCCAAGAACACAGATATACACAACTGTCACTGAGTATTTTGTACTCTAGCGACCTTCAACAACTAATCCTTCCTCGTCAGTAGACATACTCAAGAAAACAAGCTTCCCAAAATGGTTAATTATGAAACATCAATTGGCAATCAAAACATCGTGATTAATATTTCAACATCTTCACTCAGCAGCAGAAGTCTGCGTACAAAAAACTTGTAATACTTTAATTGAAAAAATAAGAGTCATAATCTAATGTGATAAACTTGATTTTTTTTTTATTTTGTATATTAACTACATATAATTAACACTACTACTATTAACAAAATATGCTTCAACAAAACAGAAACAGTAGTTAGAGAAAAAATCAAAACTAAAAATTCTACAAATAACGGGTATGCAAAAATCTGCGTACAAGTCAGGACAGTATTTATAAAAAATTCATAAATGAGATCATTGTTTCTATATTAATATGAGGTCGGATAACCTTTACGTTTAATGACCTCCCTTAAACGTTTAGGCATGCAGTGCACTAATTTATTCGTTTCGTCCGAACTGATTTTGGCCCATTCCTCAATCATAACATTTTTTAACGTTTTCTTCGACGTTATGTTGTGTTGCCGAATCCTGCGTTCCAGTAAATCCCAGAGGTGTTCGATGGGATTCAAGTCCGGCGATTGTGGAGGTGTTTTAAGTTGCTTTGGGGTATTGTATAGTAGCCAAAGTTTAGTGTTGTGGGCGCAATGTTTGGGGTCATTATCTTGTTGAAAAAAGTATTCGGGCCCCAAGCCCAAGTTTTCGATGCTAGGCTTCAAATTTTCTTTTAAAATGTCTATTACATTTTATGGTCCATTGTCGATGTTATGAAAACCAACCTTCCCACCCCTTTGGTGCACATACACCCCCAAACCATAACCCAAACCATAACTCCACCACCTCCGTGTTTTACAGTCGCTTTCAAATTTTCGGGATTAAGGGCAGTATTAGGTTTTCTCCATACAAGTTGTTTACCCTTAATGCCGAAAATGCAAAATTTGCTCGCATCTGTAAAGAGATCTTTCTCCCAGAATTCAATGGGCTTGTCTAAGAGTTTTTTTGCAAAGGCGATCCGCTTCTGACGATTGACCTCTGACACAAATGGCTTTTTTCGTGCAACGCGACTGTGATAGTTAGCTTTTTTTAACGTCCTTCTCACCGTATCTTTGCTGATAGTTTTATGAAATTCTTCTTGTACATTTTCTACTATTTTTTTTGCCGTCAGCCTAGGTTCTTTTCTAACCTGCTGTACAATTTTTCGCTTCTCTCGGTTTGTTAAAACCTACCAGATCGCGGACGTGAGAGGTAATCTTCAGTGTCTTTATAATTATTAATTACTCTTTGAATGGAAGAGTGTGACCTGCCGACAGTTTCTCCTATTTTTCGAAAAGATTTTCCCTCTTTCCATAACTTTACAATAATTTTTCTCTCTCCCAATTCAATTTCCTTTCCTTTCTTGTCCATTCTAACTTTTAGCTTCTAAGCCTCTGCTAATATAATTGACACCGATTATCTTTTATTTAAATTGGAAAGCGTACATCGCCAACTACGTATTTAAGTAAATAAGTATATTTTGGAGAAGGCGTCTTTATTTGTACGCAGATTTTTGCATACGCATTATTTGGAGAATTTTTAATTTTAATTTTTTTTGTAACTAATATTTCTGTTTTATTGATGCATATTTTGTTAATAGAATTATATGTAGTTAATACACAAAATTAAAAAAAATTGAAGTTTATCACATTAGATCATGACCCTTATTTTTGCAGTTAAAGTGTTAGAAGTTTTTTGTACGCAGACTTCTGCCGCTAAGTGTATAATAAAACTATAACTTAATTATTTTGCGTCACTTTTATCATATAATATGATTAACATATCGGCGAACATAAACTTATCTTACTGCTCATTTATTTTTTTGACTTAAAAAAAAATTAAAAAATCTGGTTGTAAGTATTGATTCTAGAAATCTGAATTATTCTAGTTCTAAGAATGAATTATTCTTCTGTTAGTTCTAGTTTTAGTTCGATACAAGAAATAATCTAAAATCGAATAACAGCTAAATTAGAGCTAATCCCAACACTAAAGCCTTTGAGTATATATAATCTAAAAATATCGGAGTTTGCTAAGGCTTGTAGGGCGACATTACAGACTCTAACTTGCCTACCTAGCATATCCTCCATGTGTTATCATCAATAAATGAGTCAACGGGAAATACATATGTTCAACTAAAATTTTGAAGAGCCTTTTGTTTACACCTGTCAATCATCTATTGTAATACGAAGGAATGTTAAGACAAGTAGCTTGTTTTTGTGCCCCAATTATACCGTGAAGGACTTTTTGTTTGCACCTGTCAATCATCTATTGTAATACGAAGTAATGTTAAGACAGGTAGTTTGTTTTGTTCCCCAATTATACCGTGAAGGCTGCCTTCTTTTGTCCTTCAATTAAAGCGTGAAGAGCCTTTTGTTTACACCTGTCAATCATCTATTGTAATACGAAGGAATGTTAAGACAGGTAGCTTGTTTTTGTGCCCCAATTATACCGTGAAGGCCGCCTTCTTTTGTCCTCCAATTAAAGTGTGAAGAGCCTTTTGTTAGGCCTGTCAATCATCTATTGTAATATAAACGAATGTTAAGACAGGTAGCTTGTTTTTATTTCCCAATTAAAGCGTGCAGGACCTTCTGTCAATCATCATATAATAGGATCTTTATAGTGTGAAAGAATTTAATTTTCTTTTGTAATTTTTTTCTTTTATCGCATTATTTATGCTAAGATAAGCTTGAAAAATCAGTAAAAAAATGTTTTTCCTTCTTTGTAACTCGTTCCGGGGACATACTGTATATTTTTCTTCTCCAGCGATTATCCTAAAAATCATACCAAACACCATAATATCGATTTCATCATTTTTCATCTTCTTTTACAGTTATCTTATAAAATTCATGAAAGACTTTGTTCTAAAGATTCGTTACTAAAAGATTTACCTATAGGCTTTTTATCAATCTTCCTTTAGGATTTTTTTAAAGATCCAATCTCACATTTTTCTCCCCCAAAGTAAAGCCTCGACGGTGAAAGCACGAGGTAAGGAGGGAAAACTGTCCCAACCTTCGAACGTCGTCCCTGCAATACGTTTACCAAAAGCAATCGCCCCTCGAGGTCGAGCTAACACGGTGGAATGAGTGGCGGCGCCTACCTTTTCGCCGGGGTGATCGATGTAGACGAATGAGATAAAAAGGGCAGGTTTGGGGGTGCTAAGAGGGAAACGTTCCTAACGACAAGGGCCAAAACAATTTATTTTCGGGCAAAGGTCGCCTTGCTTGTATCGATTACGAGAAATAGTCCATCTTCTATTGAAAATCAGCGGTGTTGCTATGTGATCCATGGATAGAGTTTTATTCATTTTTTTCACCCCTTTGTCTTTTTTTTTTGGTCGTCTATTGTTTCCCCCATTAAAAGGTGGATGGCGTGGCACTCCCAAGATCGTATCTTGTTACGGAATCGGTATTTTTGCTACCGGCGACGGCGCCGGTTTTTCCTGCAGCGACAATGAACGAAAATCAACAAGCGCCGGGTCCCGCCTCCGATATTAAACGCGGGGTAATATATGAATAGTAGGATCTCGCTTTGATTTATGAGGACCACCATCCGGTAAGAACAAACGTACACGCCCTCGAACGCCGACCCGCGGGACGTATCCTCTCGGCTTGCGGGTTTCTGTTACGGAATTGAATAATTTATCATGCGCTGTATAGCTTTGGATGGGACGTGGAATATTTATTTGATAAATATTGGGCTGTACGTTACAACGCGTTCCGTGGAATAGTGGGAGAAGGGGTTGGTATAAAGAACGAGGGATTTATTATGATAAAGGGTATATTTGACGTATCAATATCGAGAAGCCAAATACACACTTTATCAATTACAATTGATTCACAAGAGCCTTTAAAATAAAATGTTTTCAAACAATATTGATACAACAAAAAGCTTCTCTTAAGGAAAATAACGAATAAAACCGTGCACTAACAAAAATAACTGGAAAATAAACAAAAACCAATCCGTTAATACAACATTGTAAATAATAACATTGCTCTTTATCGCCCGGATTTCCTATTCGCGTACATTTTTGTACCTGCATTCACGGTCGCCTCTGTGCCCCGAGGATTATCTCCTTTTATTTACACATGCGCTCAACATGTAAATTCTGATACAGAATGAGCTTTTGTAAAAGTTTTCAAATGCAGTAATAGTACAAAGTATGTATATAACATTCATATAATTCGATGTATAGATACAAAATCCCCTTTTCCCCATTCCCGGCGTTTCCTGCATTTGAACGTCGTAAATTGGTGGTTCCATTAAAAGTTCTTCGAACGAATACTGGTAACGTTTTGTTCCAGTTCGCGACGGTCTCCTCTCTTTACACTTTAGATTGAATATCAGCGTCATCGCGTTGGTGAACTTTCAGGCATTAAGAGGACTGCTTCTGCGAGATATTGAATGATGCATCCGGCCTACTTCGCGTCATCATTGTAATGGAGACGGCTATTGTCGGTTTGAAAAGGTACGGGACTAAGATGAATCATATTTTTGTCAGCAAACTCCTCAAAGAACCTTGCGCCATGAAAGGAAAGTTCCGCTCCTAGCCGGGCGCACTTACGTCGGTAGCAAGTTTTCGTATCAAAAATTCGTTTTGTTTTAACCCCTTTTCAACGCGCCGACATCACTCAACGTAATGAAAGGGCCCGTCTCTGTTCTCTAACCCCTCAACAAGAAATAGGGTGAAACGAAGTATTCAAACGTTTTTGTCGAAATTTTTATTTAAATTAACTCAATAATTTATAAATTTCAACCTGCGTTTATTAGATAAATGCTATTGGAAACTTGAAACCCGTCACGATTGATTGTATAAGCGTGAGGTATCGACTAGCTACTGCCAAACCGTTTCCAATCAGGTGAAACCGTGAAAATTTAATGCGCCATTGATTCCGCCAACGAAAATAAATCAGGTCGCGCGAATATCGAACAGGAAGCGAAAACCAAGGACCAAATTTCCAACTCTCCCACACCATTTACACTACATCAAACAAAACCAACTAATGTATCATCAACTTTTCTATTTGTTAAAGCTCATTGTTAACCGCCGAGAACACTGCAACCCACTATATTCAAACTCTGGCGTATTCGACGAGCCAGGATTTGCCTGAAGAGCAGAAAAGGGGGACGTGCAAGTTAATTAGTGCGTGCTCGCGCATTACTTCGCCGCCTCATCAATGCTCGACGTGGCGTTATTAGGGGCTTGTTAATGAGGGAGGCTTATGCCCCGACTCGGGTGACGCCAGAGCAAAGACTTTATCGTGGCGGTAGCGGGATGGCGAGAACGAAGTCGATGGTAGCAACGGAGCGTTGAGGGGGAGTTGGATGTGCACGAGGTCATTACCGTTCGCCCTCCTTAGCACCGTCGCGAAGATTAAGGACCAGGCTACGATGTACGGGATAAGCAAAGGAGAGCGGAAGATTATTAATACTTGGTGCTTCCTTAAATAGTAGACGCAAGTGTGGAACGTTATGACTCATAAGAGAGATTATACTGAAATATGAAACTACAAAATTAATTATTAAATGGCAAATTTGTTATCAGATTATTTAAAGTTTTAAAGTTGGATCTATGAAAGACTCAGAGTCATTTCGGGAAATGATGTCGTTTAGTCTCTTGTCACTTGTAATTAAGGTAACATTATTAGGCCATAATATATAGTCGCACAACTAGGAACTACTTAACACGTTCGTTGGCAAACAATTTTTTAAGTGAGTGGAAATAATTTTAGCATTCTAATGCAGCGTTGTTGGTAGTATTAATGTGTTAATCATTAATTAGTCAGAAATAACTAAGATGAATAAATGGTTCTCTGCGGTACTTCATTATTGATTTGACCAACCTCCAAATATAGAGTTAATCAATACGGACTCCACTTAATTGCATAAATATGACTGCGGCAGGTTACACGCAGGGGTACTAAAATTATAAATAAAGGTTGTCTCAATAAGACAACCAAATTTTATTTAACAATAACACGCATAGTTTTTCAAGGAGTAGTTATTTTTACTACATCATAAAGCAGAAATGTTCCGATGTATTGAACACAGACCCTTGCTCTTTTCATCAAATTTTCGATTACTTTTCTTCAGAGTTGCGCCTTTAACTCATCCATGATGCGTTGGATCTTATCCTTGAGCTTGGGACTAGTATGATTTTAAAAAATTCACGAAGAAGTCCCACGGTGTGAAATCGCATTATCTTGGTGGTCAATTGAATAAACTTCACAAGCTGATTCTGAACGGAAAGCGTTTTTCCAATAAACGGATGGTTTTACGCGTGGTGTGGAAGATCTCGTCATCGTACTGGTACCACATGTTTTCAGATCCATACTGTCCAGATGAGACCACAAGAACTTCATTATCTCATTGTGCTACTATACACTTTCATGACCTAAAATTCCACGAAGTTTGCGAGCGGTTTTAAAATAACTTTCTCCATATTTTGTAAGGGGTAAAAATTTCCTCCAAATTTAATAAACTAAACAATCGTAGACGACAGCTACCAAATTCTAGGATTGTCACTTGGACACAAAAGAATTGGCGCTAAATTTAAATCGGACACTCCTATTGAGATACCTTTGCATGTGCGACATCTTTATATTATCCCGCGTTGGGATAATGTTAAAAAGAAGTGTTCTGATCCAAAAAAAGAATTGTTAAAAAGACTTAAGTTTATAATGAATTACTCACATGTATTAATTTTTATGGATTAGGTTAGAAGAAATGATAAAAATCTAAGCAGACGAACATTTTAAGACGATTTCAAATAGTAATTGAAAAAGGAATACAAGAATTCCTTTACACATATGCAGGATCTTTTGTTGTCTTGGGGTAAAGATAATAAGGTTCGATTGTTTTATAAACAATAACATACATTTATTAAACATTAAAAGTTCACAAATGCTCAATCCTTTCTCCACCGCTTAGTTTATACATCTTTTACCCTTACGTCTCTTAATACATCTACTTGCATCTACTTCTTAACCTCTTATTCCCCATCTGTACACGTCTTACCGTTAAATTTAACCTAACCTGACTAACGCTATCTATTATAAAAACCAACAACTAATACTACAATACCCACACTTAGCCATCCGACAGGGAGTCTGCCTCAGATTCGGTTTGATTTTCGATCCATGATTTTAATATTTGGAACATGTAGAAGTTTTCAACGGTCCTTCATCATCAGTCATTTTCACAACATCGTGTATATCATTTTGTTTCATTTTGTTTTCGTATATATCATCGTTTTTTATATCATTTTCATTGTGTTGTATTGATGCTTATCTGGTTTGTAGAGTTTAATGCTCTTTGTACGGTTTCTAAATGTCGATAAAACTTTTTAGAATCATCTAAGCTGACTTTAGTCAAAACGGGAATGATTGTACGATTAATTCTTTCAAGTTGCCCGTTTCCTTTTAGTACTCTTGTTGTTATTAAAAGGAGTCGAATCCCTTCCTCATAACAATATTCTTCGAATTTATTTGGTGCAAAAGCTGTACCTCAACAAAATATAGTATTTTTCGCAGTCGTTCTTGTACCCTATAACCAAGTAAACCTAGTAAAGTCGTCTATTATTGCTAAAATATATTGATAATTTTTATTGGAAGTCTAGGGCTTCCAATGATCTGCATCATAAGTGTTTAAGGGTGTATCCCCTTTATACATTGCGTGTAATAGTCCTTCCTTTTCCCCTTCTTTCTTCGTTCCTAGGATGCACGGGACGCAATTTCGAATGCAACTCATTATCTTCTCTTTTTGCTTTCGGAATGTAGAATTCACATTCAATTACCTCTTTTGTTTTTACTATGGAAAAATGACCCATCTCATACGCCTTTTTTGCAACTTCTCTGTCTGCAAGATTATTGCTATCAAGTGTTCGTCTTTTTCTTGTGCCAATTTTAACCTTTCAATCATTCGATCATCTCGTATTAATTTGCGTTTACATGAGACATTCGTTTTCCTCTCCTGTGTTCTATTACATAAGAATATTCTTCCAATAGTAAAGCCCATCGAGCAACTCTTGTAATCAAATCTTTCATATCTATTGTCTTTTGGAAAGCCAAGCAATCCGTAATAATTTTAACTTATGTGCCTAGTAAATAGATACGAAATTTCTTCAACGCTTCGATAATAGCTAAAACCTCAAATTCATACTTAGAATACTTTTCTTCTGTTAGTGTTGTCTTTTTACTCATAAAGAATACTGGATGAAATTTTAAATCAGTTTCGGCTTCTGTATGTAACTCTATTTCTCTACCAGGCTTATAAATTATTAATATCGGTTCGCTAGTTAGCATTTCTCGTACAGTTTTAAATGATTTTTTCTGTATCTTTTTCTCAACATGTCACTCAGAAGTTTTGCGATAATCAGGAATAAATTTTCTAAAGTACTCTGTCAAATTCAAAAGTGATTGAACTTGCTTTGCTGTGTTAGGTTGTGGACATTTTTTGATCGCCACTGTCTTTTCTTCTGAAAGTCGTATTTATCTATTCTTAATTATATAACCCAAAAATTCAATCCCCTCTTTTAAAGTCTGACACTTCTCGTTCTTCACTTCGTTTGAGGCCATATTTTTGAAAAATTCCTAAAACCATTTCCAATCGTTTAATACCTTCACTCGTGGTATAACTCATAGCAATTATATCATCCATGTAGTACATTATTATATTTTTCAGCATCAACTCTCTAAAGATTCTACTCACAAATCGTTGAAAAATCACTGGACTGTTACACAATCCAAATGGACACTTTAGAAATTCATTTGCTCTGTTGGTATAGGTAATGAAGTGTATTTGACACTATCTCTATCTATAGGCACATGAAGCAAACCGTTTCACAAAATCAAAAATACTTTTAACAATATAAAGTTGAGAAAAACTATGCTGAAGTTGTATTCTGTCGGAATCCTGTCGGTGTCCTCTAAGATTACCCTGCATCAACTTGAGCAAAGAGCACGTTCTGGCCGATAAGGCACTCAAAGCGGCCTCCCTTGCTATATAAATGGAGTGGTGGAAACCAAGGGGGCTTTAAGAGCAGCCGTCGGACAAGATGTCCCCCCGCACATGTTATGTTAAGACATGCGAAGCGCTGTATTTCTACTATCAGCTGTTGTGGGGTCTTATGATTTATTTTTGGCCATGATTACTGCTACGTAGGTATTCGTGGTTTGAGACCCCAATTCCGTCCGAGGACCCTACTGCAGATATTTTTATGATATATGAGGTTTTCAGAAGCGATCGACGATTTTGAAGTCGGCCGAGATTATATTTTCCTTCTGCTTCAATCAAGATGCAACGTTTTATTTACAAATTTCCATAAAAATGCTAATGTTTGGATCTGTATTAAAATGCGAAGCAGGTTTAAATCTGATTATGGCTGACGTCGAAAGAGTCTTCTGATAATCTCGGATACCAACCCGAATCCGGTTATATGTTCCAACATTATAAAATGATCGAGTTTAACTTTTTTTCCATTTCAAGCAACATTTTCATGTTGGTTTCCACAAAACTTCAAGTATTAAGTTCGGGTTAAGATGCAAACATCAAACGAACTTAATTAGCACCGTATTTATAAAGTTGAAAGATTTGGTTTGGTATTTGAAGTTCTCGGAGGCGTAAAGTAAATGAAAAGCATTAGAACCAGTTTGGTTCTAATGCCTTCTTATAACATTAGAATGTACTAAACATATCTGTGGGATACTTATTCAAAGTCTAAATATTGAAAATCAAGATGTCAAAGATGTTGAAAGTCAAAGATGTCAAAAGTAATAAAAAAAAATTGCTAGAGTATGTCAAAATTATACTAATTGGTTACACATATATTCCGAATGTTTAATATATGCAAAATAATTGTAAATACTAAATGGGACATTTTCTAGGAAATACAATTATTTTCGGTCATGAAATAAACCTAAAACGGTTCTAATGCACCAAAAACAGGTTTCAGATGCGCAGCTAAACCCGGATGTTTCTAGTTCTGTGTCTAGTGTTAGATGCGGATGCAGATGCAGATGCGGATCTTCAAAACAATGCGGATTATCCTCCTTTAACTCATCATACTCCACACACCCTCCCCTCATCATCCGACTAATGTCTATTGACCCCCTCTTCGCTATCACAACTAAATCTTGCAGCCAAGATTTAGTTGTGAAGTTCAATCTCTACACATTTTAAAATATATCTCCACTTCTTAATCCGCTCCTCTCTCTTTTTCAGGTGAGTACCGCAAGATGTACAAAAATTCAGCAATCTTTTAGTTGAACGTGTTCGTTTCGTATAAATCTTTTCCTCTTCAGCACTTGCCTCCAGATCATCATATCTCCTTTTAGCCCATCATACTCTACACACCCTCCCCTCAGCATTCAACTAATGTTTATTGGACCTCTCTTCGGTACCACAATTAAATCTTGCAGCCAATATCTCAGCCAATCTAACCCAATATCTCACTTATTCAACCCAAGTCAACCTCTTCGCTCCCTCTTTGTTACTACAATTAAATCTTGCTCACAATATCTCAACCCAACTTCTCATCAATCCAACCTAACTCAATCCCTTCCCCCTCCACCACAATAATTTTAACCATCAAGTACTTTGGTAGCTACTCTTTTACAATTTCCCTATATTTTGGGTTATATCTACTCTTCCTTATCTCAAGCGTAGGTCCTTAAATTTCCACATCCATCTCAAAAGAGAGTTTTTGAGAAAAAAAATTTTACGTTCAACACCCCACATTTGTGTACTATCCCTTCCTATGCTGTTTGTTTAAATATAAATTAATTATCAACCTTTGTATATCAAATTCTAAAAAATCAATCTTTTAAAAGATTGTACCAACTGAATTTTTAGTAATAGAAAAATGATTTATATCTTATACTGAAGCTAAAAAATATTAAAACCTAGACTTAAGGTATGACTTAAACAAAGTTTTAAGTGAGGAATTATAAAATTCATGCATTAACACAAAAACAATATTTAATTAAAAAATTGGTATAATTTTAGAATCAATTTAACGATTTAAGATTTCAACACAATTTCTTTAGCAATTGAAGAAGAGCACAGCATTGTTGCTACAAATATTTTTAAAATCATCTTAGCATGATGTAGCAACCCATTAGCACTGAAAGGATTAAGTCACAATTTTTGTGACAAAATAGTTCGCAATGGTCCAAATTCTATTTTTGTTGACATCAAAAGTCGAAAATCCCTTTTATCGCATCTGTATAAGCGGATTAGTGTATGCAAAAATTATTGAGGTCGGCAGGAATAAAGCATATCGACAACAACAAACGAAATAAGTCAAAAAAAAAAATCATATTCAATTTTTAGTTAATTAACGAAATCCAGCGACCAATTTATTTATGCTTTAAAAGGTCATAAATGTTAATACATAGACAGCAAAAACATTACTAATTAAATTCCGAATCCCTTTGAGTAAATTAGAACACAGAAATAGATTAAATGAAATGAACTATTAACGAAACGGTCATTTGCCAAACAACGTGATTAATAAAAGCTCTTTGAGTTACGTTAGATCATAATAAAGCAATAAAATGTCCAATCCATTAAACTAAAATGTAATTAATTTTTTATTGGTGAAAACAAAGGTATAAATTAAAGTATATCATTTAGTATTATTATGTAAAATGAGAATAGAAGCAAGATCTGACATCCTGAGTAGTTAATAGAGATATCTATTTGACGTTAACGACTTGTTTCCGTGCTAGTGAACTTGGCGGACTTCAACAAAGTTGTCGGAAGCTTAACCGACGCAACGTAACGTATTGTAATTATTATGTAAAGGCTAAGCAGCTGAAATCCTCGACTATAAAATGTTAATGGACCAAAACTTTGTGCTATTGTCCCGTGTGTATTCTATATTCTGGCACTCGACTAACTATAAACCGATAATATTCAGTACGCAGATAGGTTTCTAACTGGAAAGTAAGTGCCAAGTTACAATGAGAACGTGTCTCGAATAACGATAATAAAACAGGACGTGAAACGTATAAGTTCTATAGAAAACTGGGATATCTTGTATTGCGAAACTGCAACGAAATAAATTATCGAATTTTTAAAATTAAAAAATTTTATAACGATAAAATTCTACTGAAAGAAAAAGTATATCACTTCATGAAACTTACGGAAGTGCACTTAAGGAAACATCTCCAATAAAAGAGTCGCGGTTGAGGACAAACGACATACACCCAAGTCGCAATTTCCGCTTATATTAAACTCATAAAATATGAAAGTTTTTCATCTTCTCGGGTCGACGTCTAAAGGAAATTACGTTCGAACTACGACGCCGGTTTCATTCGATCCCAACTCCCATCACCACCGTCTTTCGTTTAACAGAAAAAAGGTCGATAAGCTTTTCAGTTTAGCAAAGGTAAATATATATGGGCGCGATGATGTATGACGTTCGACCGCGAATGCGATGATTAATGGGGTTTAAATGTAGCGCACAGAAGGTGAACGTTGACGACGCACCAACTGTTCTGGATATTAAACGTCCGATGTTTTTGACAGAAATCACGATGTACTGGACGCGATGCGACTCTCGCATATCGAATTTATTCGAAAATCACCTCTACGATTAAATTTTATCGACCCAATTTCAATTTTTTCTTTAAATATTTACTACCATAAGTTTTTTTTTAATTTATAATAAATATTTCAATTATTTAGCTCGGTCGTTTATTGGCTTAGTTAAAAAGTATTTTGAGAGGGGCAGTATTTTAAAAAGCGTTCGTCTGCAAATCGATACTTTATAGCTTTAAATGGAGGCTGACGGATATAATAGTCAGGGAAAAAGCTAAACGATGTACCCCATTCAGCGCTAGTGCCACAATATATTTCAATTGAAACCATTGCGTTGTGCCGCCAGCAAAAATTCAAATTTACTACTAATAGGCAAGCTTGAAATGAATGGTCGCTCGGTGTACACGAATGTGTTTGTAAAACTGTATGTACACTTACGCATTATGCGTGTACCTCCATTATTCTGTGTCCATAATTAATACGACATTTATTAGATACATTTTTGTTACATGCAAAATCTGTGTTATTCGTATTTCCATTATTTTTTCTTCATTACCATATAAAACGAATCGAATTCAAGAGCTTTACCCTTCGATATTGGATAACCGACTTTATTTGAATAATCGTAAAAAATGGTTTTTACAAAACTATCAAGTTGTGCTTTATCCAAGAATTTTAAATATAATTATCACAGTTATTTTCGTTCCATTCTCATTAACTAGGGTACAAAGTGGAGCTCCTGTCAGGCGCACAAAAACGAATTTAGCGTTAGTTTCTCTTTTAATAGGAGTTACAAACAGAGATACGCCGAAATAAACGATTTGCAATTAAAAGTTAACGAGGTCCCGGAAGTTTTCCTACCTTATCGCTGATGCGGAAGAGATAACACGCGAAACTCACCGTTGGCTGCACCGGGTAGAGGTAGAGGTGTTCAGAAAGCCACTCGAGATTCGTATAGCCCCTGCGCGGTGAACGTACAGCTGTAACCGATGTTTTGATGAAAATTTAATTACTCGCCGAAATTAGTCAAGCGCGAGAAGCCAGCCTTTGAATAGCGGTTCGTGTGATAAATGGAACACCGACAACACAACGTTATTTTTGTAATGACTGATTCACCATTATAGCCCTTGTCCAGCAGGTATAATAAAATATCCCTGTGCGCTCCTATTGTGATTGCCATTGTTGCGATATAATGAACCAATATTGAACGACCATTGTTGGATGCTAAATAGGATCTACTGTAACTATCGCTCAGAACTAAGTGCTCTTGGAGTATACTCCAAAATTATTGCAAATATTCTAATTTATATAGAATCTGAAACAGTTGAGAGCAACAAAAAATATTATCCAGATTTTTAGGTCGTTGAATAATATGAAATAAGTTAGATACTGAATTCGTTACATGCATAAAGTAGCACAGATATTTCAAACACATCTGGTATTTATCCTCAAGTGCTATGCGGTAACAAAGTTGTGGAAGGGCTGATCAAAGATATCCAAAGCGAATGTGATCAAAAGCTTGGCAAGATCATCTGTAAACAACCCCGTGTGATTAGAGCGGTGTATCACGCCGAGATCTCTCTATCTTAACACCAAAACCTCAAAGAGACCGGTATACGATGAAAGAATAATTCTCGATAAGATCTGCGTAATAAAATGATTTAAAAAAAATTTCGAAATATTTTCAAAGAATATTTGAAGTTCCAAACAATTTTATATTAATAAATTGGTATTCATGGTACGATTTCCACAAAATTAAATTTTATTAGATTCATTAAAATTTTCCGAGAATTTTAGAGGTTTCTCAAATTTTATATAATATTTTTAGTCTCAAATTCCAGACTATTTCCATTCATTTCCCGCCGTTATTTAAAGACTTCTAAAGATTGTGTAGAAATATCCTAAAGAGTAATATGACATTTATTTAAGTTGGATCCGCTTTTTCCGATTTTTGGAGTATTCTTAACAAGTATTTCCTTAACAATAATAATTCTTCAAAAATTTTTCATCAACTCCAAGTCTACCAAACTATTTCCAACAAATTCTAGAAGGCTGTTAATAAATGTCCATGCTTTTCTTAAAAAAATCTATGATATTTTTAAGATTCCTACAGTAAAACTCCGCTAATTCGTACACTCGAACAAAACTCAACTTAATTCGAATTCGAATAAAATTAGAAAATGTAAAATTTGCATTGAGTCCTTGTAGTCCAAATTGGTAAAAGATTCACTAATCAGAATTAGCAGATTTTTCGTTCTATCTGTAGAATAAGATGTTATTTCATAAACACTGAAGGGCTTTTATTAAAATTCAATCAAAGATAAAAAACTTTATTTTGTACTTTAACTGGTCCTTTATTTTAAAAATATTATCTGACTAGTTTCGGCAAAAAGCCATCTTTAGAGATAAAGTTAATTTACTCGAAATATGTAAGTCGGTTTTCATAATCACATAAATTGTATCAATTAAATTAAAAAATTAAAATACACCAAAAACATGGAAAATAATTTTACGAAGTTGGCGAACGTGTGATAAACTAAAATCTGTGTATTCCTTTATTAAATTTGCTCGTACTTCGCAATGTTTGTCAATTCTTGCAATTTATTAACAAAATGCTAGAAATATGTATTTGGATAGTCAGATGAGGAAGAGGAACGGCGCCATTCTAAGCCTAAAGCGCTAATAAGGCTAAATCCCTGGGGTGCCAACTCCTGGGGGTCGCCACAATGGAATACAAGGTGTTCCCATTATACATGTACTCAGTGTCCCCCCTGAAGTGCAAACTTTTATCTTCATTGATTATTATATAAAAAAGAGCGCACTCGTTTCATTCGTCCAACCCAGCCCTAGGACTCCGAATATCTTAAGACTGCTCTGGTTCTAATATACAAGATTGGGTTGGGCTGGTTTTAACCGTGTATCTGAAGACATTTCTTTTTAATTAAGGCCTCTACAATGAATAATTTCTGAGTATATTTGTAGTGATATAAAACTAGAACTAACACTAGACCTAGAACTAGAATCTTATTTTGAGTTTTGTATAAAAAGAGGTGCATTCGTTTCGTTCGTCCAACCCAGTCCTGGGGCGGCAAATACCTTAGGATGACAGTGAAGAGGAACCTAATGACGCCATTCTAGTATCTATTCAACAATTAAAAGAAATCGGTATGAAGCAGCAGCAAATTAGGTAATTCTCTTCAAGAAGATACTAGGACAAACGATTTTAAAAATAAAGAAGCTAGTAAAAGCTTCAATGTACTGCCCAAGATAAAGTGCAGATATTATTATTATCTAGTACAATAAATCTATAAATAAGTGTTTATAAAACTTTCTGATAACAATTAAATATGACCTCAATAATTCGCATGCTTCCGTAATTTAAATTAAGCGAATTTTAATTAATTCGGATTAGTGAAGCTTTTCTATATTTTCAAAATGTTCGAAACATACCCAAGAAATTTCCAAAAATGTATAAACTTGATTTGGATTCATTAATATTTCCTAAAGATATCTTAAAGGGTTATGCGAGATTTATTTAAGATAAGTCCGCTTTCTTGGATTTTGAAGTCATCTTAAACAATGCCTGATAATATTTCAAAAAAGTTGATTTCCTCAAGATTTGAAGAATTTTGAGATATTCTAAGTCAACCAAGATATTTTCAAGAATTTTCAGAAGGTTACAAACCAATTTACTTGTTTCTCTTGAAAATTCTTAAGATTTGTTTAAGATTTCTATAAAATTTTCATTAGTTGTAGGAAGTTATTCCTATTTTCAGTATTTATGAAAAATATTCAAGAAATTTCCAAAGAATTGTAGGCCTGATTTGAATTCATTAATAATTTCAAAGATTATTAGAGAATTTCCATATCTTATAATAGATTTTCCATATATTTCAACATTTTGTGATGGTTTACAAAGATTTCCAAAAACTGATTAAGACTTGTTGCGATTTCCTCGATATTGATCTGATTTTCTATTGATTCCAGTCTATTTCATTTATCACTTTCCATTCTTCGAAGACATAAAGTTTACAGGAGTATTTCCAAAGATATCATAAAGAGGTTGCGAGATTTATTTAAGGTAAGTCCGCTTTCCTAGATTTTTAGAGTAATCCTAAATAATACGTGATAATATTTCAAAAAATTTTCATTTCCTCCAGATTTGAAGAATTTTTAAATATTCTAAATCAACGAATATATTTTCAAGAATTTCCAGAAGGCTACCAACCAATTTCATTGTTCTTGAAAATTTTTAAGATTTGTTTACGATTTCTATACAATTTTCAGTAGTTGTAGGAAGATATTCCTATTTTCAGTATATTCGAAAAATATTCATGAGATTTTCCAAAAAATGGTAGGCCTGATTTGAATTCATTAATAATTTCAAAGATTAATAGAGAATTTCCAAGTCTTATAATACATTTTCCATATATTTAACATTTTCTGATGGTTTACAAAGATTTCCAAAAACTGATTAAGACTTGTTGCGATTTCCTTGATATTGATCTTATTTTCTATGGATTCCAATCTATTTCATTTATAACTTTCCATTCTTCGAAGACTTATAAAGTTTACAGAAGTATTTCCAAAGATATCCTAAAGGATTATGGGAGATGTATTTAAGATAAGTCCGCTTTCTTGGATTCTTGAAGTAATCTTAAACAATACCTGATAATATAAATTTCCTTGTTTCTTGAAAATCTCTAAGATTTGTTACGCAAAAGTTGTAAGCCTGATTTAAATTCATTAATAATTTCAAAGATTAATAGAGAATTTCCAAATATTATAATGGATTTTCCATATATTTCAACATTTTCCAATGTTTTGCAAAAATTTTCAAAAACTGATTAAGACTTGTTGCGATTTCCTTAATATTGACCTGATTTTTTAGGGATAACAGTCTATTTTATTTTTAACTTTCCATTCTTCGAAGACTCATAAAGTTTACAGGAGTATTTCCAAAGATATCCTAAAGAGTTATGAGAGATTTATTTAAGATATTTCGCCTTCTTAGATTTTTGGAGAAATCTTATACAACACTTAATAATATGTTAAAAAATTTTCATTTCCTCCAGATTTGAAGAGTTTTGAGATATTCTAAGTCATCCAATATATTTTCAAGAATTTTCAGAAGGATACCAACCAATTTCCTTGTTTTTCTTGAAAATTTCTAAGATTTGTTTAAAATTTCTATTAAATTTTCATTATTATTAAATTTCCAAAAAATTGTCGGCCTATTTGAACACATTAATAATTTCAAAGATTAATAGAGAATTTCCAAATCTTATAATACATTTTCCAAATATTTCAACATTTTCTGATGGTTTAGAAATATTTTCAAAAAGTGATAAAGTCTTGTTGCGATTTCCTTGACATTGATCCGATTTTCTCTAGGATTCCAGTCTATTTCATTTATATCCATCAATTCTTGGAAGACTTCTAAAGTTTATACGACTGTTTCTAAAATATTATGCGAGATTTATTTAAGATTTATCTACTTTTTTAAGAACTCTTAAACATTAGCCGATAATTTGTCAAATAATCTTTGTTTCCTCATGTTTTGAAGAATTTTAAGATACTGTAAGTCTACTAAACTGTTTTCAACAGTTTCCAGAAGGCTCTCGATAAATTTCTATGCTTTCCTTGAAAATTTTTACGATTTGTTCAAGATTTTTACAAAATTTTCACTGAATCTGGTAATAGATTCCTATTTTCAAAATTTTTGAAACATATCCAAAAAACATCCAAAACTTTGTAAGCCTGACTTGGATTCATTAATTATTTCAAAAATTATTAAACAAATCGCAAATCTTATATTATATTTTCCATATTTTTCCGCATCTTCTGAAACTTTACAAAGATTTCCAAAAAGTAATTAAGACTTGTTGCGATGTTCTCAACATTGATCCCAATTTCTAAGGATTCCAGTCTATTTCGTTTATATTTTTTCGTTCTTAAAAAAATTCTAAAGTTTATGTGAGACTTTTCAAAGATATCCTAAAAGGTAGTGCGAAATTAATTTAAGATGGATCTCCACTTTTTTGAATTCTTGGAGTATTCATAAACATTATCAAACAATTATTCAAACATCTTTCATTTAATCCAGATTTCAATGATTTTAGGAAACTTTAAGTCAACGGAACTATTTTCAACAAACTCCAGAAGGCAGTCGATAAATTTTCATGGTTTTCTTGAAAACTTCTAAGATACGTCTAAGATTCCTAAACAATTTTCATTTAAATCTGGAAAAATATTAATAATTTCAAAGATTATTGGGCAATTCCTAAAACTTAAATTGTATTTTCCATATATTTCAGCATTTTCTGATGCTATCTAAAAATTTTCAGAAAGTGATAGACTTGTTGCGACTTCCTTGAGATCGATCTGATTTTCTAAGGATTCCACTCTATTACCTTCCTTTAAAGGGTTATGTGAGATTTATTAAAACCCAATTTTTAGAAAACAATTTTTTTGAGGATTTCTAAGATATATTTAAGATTTCCACAAAATTTTTATGTATTACTTCATTTTATTATTTTAAACATTTCGATACCTATCTAAAAATTATCTTCATTTTTATCTTCGATACTTTGCTGATTGAACAATTTTAATAAAAAATAAATAAAAAGTCACGAATTCTCTAATTTTATATCTTCTTATTTTTATAATATTTTTTAATAAACATCGTAGTACTCGAACAACGTTGAGTACATATATCTTATACAGTGCTATATCCGAGAAAGTTGTGAGCCATAAAAGACCGTAAACTCTGATTCGCATTACCATTCAGGAATCGTACAGTTCGCTACCGTGGGTGCATCTTAAATGCACTATGTAATCTTGAGTTTATACTACAACCGAGCCGGCTCCTCCACCAAAATGTTTAAGACATATTTAAGACTTTATATTAAATTAAGAAATATAAAAATTAAGTTGAGCAGTCATACAATAACTTTATTAAATTTCAAAACTCAATTCGGTTATATTTGTTAATTAAGTTTGGTCATTAGTAACGTTCTTGTTTGTGCTGAATCAGTTTGTTTTGTTTAGTTGTAAACAAAATTGTTCAATTAGTCTGTGTTTACTTAGTCTACAATTACAAATTCTATTACGTTATCAATAAAATGTTTAAAACGATTCTGATTGAAAATAACTCGTTAAAAAGTTCATTCAACTTTAAATTTCTATTCAATCGTATGATTTCCACGTAAGATAAGTTTGGAGCAAGTCGGGGCGATCCGAACTTGGGATGAATTATCTCTTTCGACAAAAAAAGTTTCATCTGCTTAAAGGTCCGAGAATGTCGCGATGCTTCAACCGGCTGCCGGCTATCGATTCCGCGGATGCCGTGCGTTTCGACCGCAATCGATGGACGACGTTAACGACGGCATGCTGAAGTACTCACCTGTTGAGAAGACGCTGAGCGCAGTCCACCAGTAGCAGAAGCACCATGGTCTCGGGGCACTGACCATACTTGTCCCATGCCCATTCAAGCAGTCATAACCGTCAGCGTGTTCACCATCAAGACCACTAAACGCGCGGCGTCCACACGCGAACTGGCGCCGGCGACGCCGACACCATCCCCGTCGTCTACCATGCGGGAACACGATGCGCGCGCTACCCTACTATTAAATTGGGAGCGAGATAGAAATTTGTTACAGTGATACCAAAAATATTATAAGATAAGTTTACCTAAAGCATAATAAACCTCTGCATAATCATTCAATTCCATGAGAACCCTAATACGTTGGATTTTAGAACCATCCCCATTATATGATTCTATCCAAACATATCACTCTATTTCTGAACAGCGTTCATTCGTAGCTATTCGATAATTACATCATGGAATCCAATCCATCCTAACTTGTTATAATCTTAAGTTCATTCAAGATGATTTGAATCATCCACCACATATCTCGGATAAAAGACGTATCCATATATTAACAATTTTATCTCCTACAATATTTAACAAATTAATAATGCATACAATCAAACAATCAAGAATATTATCAAACCTTGTACCATAACACAGAATATTAGTATTCACTAATATTTGTATTATCCTACTGTTTGGGTTTTCTGGTAGCTAGTACGTACTCGTACTCTTGTGCCCTTTGAGAGCGTACGAGAGGGTAGCAGGAGAGAGTGGTGGCGAGAGAGTAGCAACGAGAGGTCGGTTGAATGGGGAGCACAAAGTGGTGGGGTTGGTAGCTGTAGTCGTTTCTCAACCCGAATGCGTACGCTCCGGTCATGGTCCGATCATGTAGTCGGAGACACCGGAGGGGCTACTTGATAATGATAAATTCCGGCGGTCGAGCCTGCGAAGGCGATCCTCGGAATTTTTCATTGAATGCTCTTCGATTTTCAGGATCTTTTTATTCCCTAAGAAAATAAAAAAAATAGGATGAGTAGAATAAAAAAGCGGAGAAAACGCGAATTCCATTTCGATGAATAGAAAGAACTCGAAATCATTTTAAAGTGATTTAACATAATTCAAATATTCCGTAGTAACTTTTAGCTCTAATAATCAGCAATTCATGAATACCTGAACATTTCCTGGACATAACGTGATAAAAGCAGTAGTAATTTGCATAAACCAGAAATTGTTATTCGGAATTCTTGAGAATTAATCGATTCAAATGGGAATTTAGTGTTGGACATAAAGCATTTCATTGCTATTTACATTTTGGATTTATATGTGCTGATCGATTTTCATTGTGGCGCCATATGTAATATCGTCAAGTAATCCATTAACAATATGACTTCTGTAATATCAAAATGGCTAAAACACAAATATATTATGTAAATATTAATTAAATATTTGTTACTAATACTTACTAATATTTGTTATTAATACCATACTTAAATCTTTCGTGATAGAAGCTCTTAATAACTCAACAAATAATCTTCTTTAAGTAGTAGTATCTAGTCTTGGTTAAGAATGATTTAATCTTCCATCGGTGGCATTTTGTTTTTATCCCACAGGATATAGGATTCCACCAGCAGTATGCAATCTTCCACAAACAGGATATATATGTATATATATATATATATATACATTATATACAGTGCGACTAATTTCTAGAACTAACTAGTTAGTTGGGTTAAAGTAAGGTTCATAACTGAAATGTCCAATACATTCTCCAATCAATATCTAATGCTAACTAGCTAATTTGAGTGGGTTAGGTTGGCTCTAGATCTACAACTGAAGGCTGAGACAGCGGATTGCTGATTCTACGTGCACGAGGGTTCTTATGAACATACTATTTTTCTATACAAAAGTTATAATATAGAAAGAGACTGTATGAGAAAGTGCGAGCAGAACTTGTTAAATAGAATCATGAGCGGTCTACTGGGTGTGAGACCAGTGAAGACGAGTTAAGGATTTTTGTTGAATTTTTTAGATTTAGACCATAGGTTCTCAAACTATGGTACTCGTAACTTAAGTACGCAAGACTTCTAGTGGGGGTACGCATGATCATGAACAAAAACAACGGTTATGAACGAAGAACCTTAAAGCGACTTCGCGAATTGGGAATAAATTACAAACTGCTTGAGATACTTTCCAAGACATCAAATAAACGACTTACATCTCCCAGATCTCTTGCGGACGAGGCGCTTCATTTCATCAATACGAAATCGTCAATTATACAAAAAGGGAGTGATTTATTATGTGATGGAGCTTTATAATTTGAGCTCAGTGAATCAAAACTTGAAGAATTTTGACTCATGGCTATACATGAACATCTTGAAATAGCCAAGTAAGCATTATTGTTTTTCATATTTTTTTAAATTCTACTTTGTTCAACGTTTTCTGTTTAATCTCATTTTTAGATTATTATAAGTTTAACGGCTCAACTAAACCAATATCTGGTGCTAGTAATCTAGTAATATAACTAGCTAGTTAGGTTGGACTCAGGCCTAATAGATAATTGGATTGGGTTACGATAAGGTTGATTGCTGAATCCAGCCCAAACAATATTTACTACAAATAAAGTAATTAGGTTGGTTGGGCTTGGATAAGGTTGGTTGCTCAATATCCCAACCCAACCCAACCAATATCTAATGGAAATAAGGCAATTGAGTTGGGTTGGAAAAAGTTAGTAGTTGTCCTCCGGTTTGAAGACGAAAGAAGAAGAGATGTAATGCCTCGCACCAATATGTGACAATAGGTTTGTTCAAGCAGTTGCAAAACCAACTTACAAAGAGAACAAATTGAGCAGTAAATAGACTCCGAATTCTAACGTTTTCAACTACCATTCATGTATTCGATTAGAATTTAGGACTAATTGAGTACTGGATGGCTATATTTTTTACAATTTGCTGACTTTCGTAAAATTGTGGTCTTGCGCAGTGAATACTTACAAGTTTAACAATGAACGTGCTATGTTCAGAGGGTGACACAATCAATATTTATGTAAAAATAAAATATCTCTTTTATCGACTTGTAATTGCAGTACCTAGTACAAATGATTATAGATCTGTTTTGGTCCAAGGATTCTGTTTCCAAACCGTTCTGAAACTGCATATTGCATATTAAATAATTCCACAGAGAGGATTAGAACGGTTCAAAACTACGAAACTCTTGAACCAAAACAGGTTTTATGCCCAATATTTCGTCGTCAAGTGAAGATGCGTGTTTAGCAACTTTTAAGTCAAGTTATGATGATCTCGATTCCACAAATTATGGAAGAAATGTTATTTTGTAAACTTCTAGTCACTGATACCAAAGGCATATCAATATATGAATGCTTCAAAACATATTTTGATGTAAATCAAATTCCTTTAAAAACATGTTAGCTTGTGCAACAGATGGTACTCCTGCGATCGTAATTAATGAACTACTTCTAAAACTGCAAGAACGCCATGTAAGTAGTTTAATTAAAGTGAAAAGTTAAAATTATTGGGTTTATAAACAAATTAAAGCTTTACAAAAATAATATTAACAGGCAGGATTTTTCTTTATTTCCCTGCTTAAACAAAATAAATGTCCAGGAAGAAAATATAGAAGTTTGTTGCAAACATTTAGATAACTTAATTGCGGACATGAAAGTCGTTTTAAAGATTTTGAAGACATTTATGTTCCTGATTGGGTAATTAATCCGTTTTCCGCTGATCCTGCTGGAGTATCATCGAGCATTCAAGCATTCAAGAATCGTTTAAAAATCTGCGAAAATGGTGACCTGAGACTTTATCTCACAAACATAGAACCTAATATTACGAAATTATGTAAAAATCATCAACTTCAAGGTTCGCACTAAAATTTGAAATTTAATAATATCTAGATATCTTTCTTGTCTTTTAAGTTAAAAGTAGAATAAAGCTATTTATTTTTAAATTTATCTTTTAATTAACACCTTAAAATTAGCAATTCAGCAAAACAACTTATTCAGTGTGTGAATAAGTTGTCTATACGTTATTGTATAGACAACACACCAGTACGAATAAGGCCAAAAAATAAATTTTCGAAATAACAGTACAACAGTATAGCGACCCAGAATTTATGGAACATTTCTGGTTGAGTCGTTACTAAAGAGATATGAAAATTAATAGAAGAAAAGCACATATTAATATTTCTGTGGTCAGCAGGTTATCAAACTGCTTCTTTCCGAGATGCCGCACTCAAGAATCCATAATTCTTTTAAAAACTAATATATAATTCTCTGCTCGAATAAACCTATTCAGTTGATATGAAAAAGTTTCTTTCGTGTTTACTTGAGCTATGGCAGATTCCAACATCGAGAATTAGTAGTATAGATTAGTCGATTCTAAAACCTCTTCCTCGAATTTGCGTCCGAAGAGGAGGTTCTAGAATCGGCTAATAGTTGTAAACCTACTCCTCGTAAAGGTTGTAATGTGGGACAAGGTTTTAATCAATTAGGTTTTAATTATTTTGCAACCTCCTCCCAAGTTACTTCTCCAAGGGGGATACCAGAGAACAAATAACAACGTTCTATATCTGTCGACGTGTCAAGACATGTTCCTAGATTGTCACCCTTCGACGTCTTCCGATAGAATGCAAATAATTTTGTAATATTTATTAATATTAATTAAAATGAGTATCCCACATGTCGTATATGAAAAAAATTCCCCCACCCTATTAGTACTGCTATAAATACAAAAAGTCTGACGATAGTGATTCATACAGTGGTGAGATTTACAAGGACTGCTTAGTTACGTCTAGTGTAAGTATTATACATGTAAGTAATTCGAATTGAACATTAAATAGATAATGTATTAACATAAAATATATTTAATCATAATGGCATCCAAACCGAACTCCAAATGTTTAAGCAAGAGACCTGCGCCAAATTCGTTGGGGATGGGTGAAAAGAAAAACTCACTTGTGAATACAAACAATAAAGGTTGCTCATCATTGATGAATACATCGCCTGCAAATGCAAAACAAAACGTTGTATGGGAATTTTGCATTTTACATTATCGCAACGTTGCATGGAGCGAGATGCGGGTTGGTGGTAAGAGAGTGGATGCGGAAGGCTGATGATAAAAACGCAGAAGCGTAGTTCTAGCCCATCGTGTAAGACAAGAGAAAAGGGGTTTTTATTGGCGCGGAAACCCATGTATGAGCTGCAACCCCACACTATCCAGTCGACCAATACCGACTCTGCTAACCAGACCGGATGTCTGGTTAACGACTTCTGAAGGTTGATTGCTCCACCAATAGATGTTATTTTCTCTTTGCTCCAGATATTATTTTGTACTTCGACCATGAAATTTTATATTTTTATTGTTTAGTTTCAACCGGTTTCGGCCTCACTGGCCATCCTCAGGAAACCACCTGATTACAATTATTCATTTAAAACAAAATTCTAAATAGATGCTTTATATGTTAAGACGTTAGATAAAATTTTATTAACATACGTGAAATCTAAATGATTTTTAAACATCATTCCTTCCTTAAATTTTTTGTTTATTTATTGTAATTGATGATTATTTTGATTGAGTTAATGATAGCACGTGAGGTGTGCAGTCGCTCATTTTCGCGACTCTTTTACTTCTTCAAGTTTGAAGTGTTCTTACCTGTTGTTTCTAAATTTTTGTTGCTCCCGCTGATGCGGATTGGTGTGGTGAGTTGTTGACTTTATGAATTTTTGAAGTTTGAACTGTCTTCCGCGAGTAATTTAATTAATTTTCCCGATTTATTTCCACCGCGACGTGGTGCACTTACTCGAGTTGACCTTTGTTCAGTGGAACCGGTACCTCCGTTTCGATGTCGGGGTGTAAGATTTGCTCGGCGCGCGTATCGTCCAAAAATCCTGGTCTTCAGTGCGGCGGCTGCCACGGCAACTTCCACGCCAAATGTGTTAAAATCTCTCTCGATGCGCTCGACCAGATTAAGGCGGGGGGTGTTTTTTGGAAATGTTCTAAATGTCGGGGTACTCTGGATAAATCTATCATTATTGATGATGAAACATCGGACTCCCACTCCTCTACTGGCCCTTCTAACGCTCAACTATACCATCTAATGTCATCTATTCAGAATGATGTGAAAAACTTATCTAATAAATACGACGAAATCATTAAGTCGATTTCATTCTATGGGGAAAAAATAACTGATTTTGAACGAACCATTAAGGACTTCGGTGATAAGGTTAAGCAAGTCGATGTATTGGTTGCTGAGAACGCAAAACTAAAGGCTGATCTGGCTGTTGTGGAGAATCGTCTTGATCACTTGGAGCAATATTCACGACTCAATAATTTGATTGTCTCGGGAGTTCCCGAGCGTGAGGGTGAAAATCTCCCCGCTCTTATATCCACCATCGCTGAATCCATTAAGGCTCCTATTGCTGCTTCCGACATTGATGCTGTTCACCGCTTGCCTCAAAGGTCATCGGTTGGTGGGGGGAGGCGGCGCGATAAGGCCATTATTGTCAAGTTCACCTCTAGAATGACTCGTGATCGTGTTTTTAACGCGGCCAAACTATGTCGTCGTAACGCGAATGGCCGTGGTCTGTCGATTCCCGATGTTGCTGATAATCTGTTCGTCAATGATCACCTTACGGCTAATAATATGATTCTGTTTAATAAGGCACGAGAAATTGCTAGAAGTAGAGACTACAAGTATGTCTGGACGAAGAGTTGCATGATTCATGTGAGGAAGGATGATAGAGCAAGGATTATCGTGATTAAATCGTCATCCGACTTGAATAAGTTATAGAGCCTTCTTACATAAAATCGTTTTCACTACCTTTACAATGGGTGTCAGTTTCTACTATCAGAACGTCCGTGGTTTACGGTCCAAGTTAAATGTTTGCTCATTAAATTCACAATCCCTATCGTCTGATTTTGTATGTCTCACCGAAACCTATCTGAATAGCAACATCTCCGACAGTGAACTGCTTAACCCGTCCTACACCATTTATCGTCGAGATAGAGAGTCAACAGCGTCTGCTAAACGGGACGGTGGTGGAGTTCTTGTTGCCGCTAAGCATGGTTTCAACATCGTCCCCATGCCGTGCTTACACAGTGATGCGGAAGATTTGTGGTTGAAAGTTCAGTGCGGCCTTTTTCGTTTTTTGTTGTGCTGTGTTTATCTTCCACCTGCTGCCGATGAGGCTCTGCAGGTGTTTTTGTCTAGTGTTTCCACCGTGCGCGATACCTATCCAGACTTAATGATCATTATTGTGGGCGATTTCAACATGCCAACCATCTCGTGGTCTCAATCTGAAGATAACGTCGCGTTGATTCCAACTGGAAACTTTGATGGTCGAGCCGGTGATTTTCTTAACGTTTACTCGTATTGTAACTTTAAGCAATTCAATAATGTATTTAATATTAATGCCAGAATCTTGGATCTTATTTTGTGCGCTAGCGGTCGAGTTGACAACGTTCATCCTTGCAAGGACCCTCTCGTGGATCCTGATCATCACCACCCTCCTTTTGAGTTTTCTGTTTCAGGATTGTCAACTTATTTGAGTGATGGTCCTAATATTCGCTTTATCTTTAAAAAAGCAAACTCAGTAAATATAAAAACTTACTTAACTAGTATCGATTGGCAGTCTGTCTTTGCAGGGATTGACGTGGAGAGCATGGTTGAGGCATTTTATGCGCGTGTTAATTATGTGATTCATAGGTATGTTCCTAAGCGCATTGTTTCTAAACAGCGCTTTCCTCTCTGGTACAAACCTTCAACCATTCGCGTTATTCGTGAAAAATTGCGTTGTCATAGAAAATGGAAATGTACTGGCAGCGGTAGCGATTACTTGGCTTTCTCTATCTTGCGTTCGAGATCTAAGCGGCTAATCGCGGCCGATTATAAGGCTTACTTGTATTCGATACAGGCGGGAATTGCGGAGAGGGCCAAGGGAATTTGGTCCTTTGTGAACACTAAAAAGGGTTCGGCGTCTGGCATGCCAGCCACTATGATTACCACTGATGGGTTAATATGTTCACACGGGTCCTAATATTTCTTGTGCGTTTGCGGAGTATTTTGCGTCGGTATTTGTTGATGGAGCCATTGACCGCGCAATGATTTCTAGTGGCTCTGGTATCTCACCATGGTTTTCTGCTGATACTGTTCTTAACGTTTTGAAACATCTTGATCAGTCCTCTAGCCCTGGTCCTGACGGCATTCCATCTTTTTTCCTAAAAGAATTTGCCGCCGAACTGTCGACTCCACTGTTTCTTATTTTTTCTAAGTCTTTGCGTGATGGTATGTTTCCAAGCATGTGGAAAACAGCTTTTGTCGTCCCAATATTTAAATCTGGGAATAGACAGTTAGTATCTAATTATCGTCCGATTTCTATTCTTTCGGCTATTCCCAAAGTTTTTGAAAAAATTGTTCATGAATATTTTAGCCACACGATCGGTAACTTTCTTATTACTGAACAACATGGTTTTTTGTCGGGGAGATCGGTGGAGTCCAATCTGGTGTCCTACGTTAATTTTATCCATTCTGCGTTAAACGAGGACTCTCAGGTTGACGCTATTTATACCGATTATTCTAAAGCCTTCGACAAAATTGACCATACTATTCTTATTCAAAAGCTTTCGTCTTTTAATATTCCAGGCGGCATTGTCCACTGGATTGAGTCGTACCTATCTGATAGATGCCAGGCGGTCAGGATGGGCAGCTTTGTTTCTGATTATAAATCTATCTCGTCCGGCGTGCCGCAAGGAAGCCATCTTGGGCCTATATTATTCTTAATTTATATTAATGATATTTCTTCTTGTTTTAAATTTTCTAAATTTCTTCTATACGCCGATGACAATAAAATCTTTACAAAGATTGGTTCTAGTCTTGACTGCCTACGGCTCCAGGAGGATCTCGACCGTTTGCATGACTACTGTCGCGCTAACAAACTTTACCTTAACTATGACAAATGCCAAAAAATTACGTTTACATGGAAACGTTATCCTACTAACTTCGACTATAATTTTAATGGTACAGCTATTACCTCCACCGACAGAGTTAAGGATCTTGGTATTATACTTGATACCAAATTGCGATATCATCTTCATATCGATTTTATGGTGCGGAAAGCTCTGCGTAATCTGGGCTTTGTTATTAGAATTAGTCAAAATTTTACTAATTTTCTCTGTATTAAGTCCCTTTATTTGGCATTTGTCAATAGTGTGTTGTCCTACGGTTCTGTAGTTTGGAATCCTTGGTACGCCGTCTATCGTGACCGCATCGAAAGCATTCAACAGCGCTTTTTACGTTATTTGTCACATAAATTTCATCTTCCCTATTGCGATTACGATGGGCGTTGTGCGGTTTTTGGCCTCTTGCCCTTGCAGCGGCGTAGAGTTGTATCCGATTTGATCTTTCTCTTTAAGCTGGTTAATGGCTTGCTATACGCTCCGGAGCTTTTGGTTGAAGTGGGCTTGAATGTACCACAGCGGTTCACTCGAAATAATTTCACATTCCGTTTACGTTTATTCCATACGAATGTTTACCAAAACTCTCCCATCTTACGTCTTCTTAATACTTATAATCAAGGCTTCAACCATGTGTCTTTGTTTGGACTCTCGTTGCGCGTGTTTAAAGGGCTCGTGTTGCACTGTGTTTAGTTGCGTATTACATTATTATTATATTGTAATTATTATATTGTATGTTTAATTGTTTATTTCTAGTTTTTTATGCTTGATTTTAATTGTCATCTCACATCGTGCGTGCGTCTTTAAATTTATTGTTTTGATTTGTTATGAGGGTGCTTTGCTGGGGATATTCTCCCTGTTTGCATCCCCTAATTAAGTAAATAAATAAATAAAATAAATAAATAAAAGCTTGTAATATGTTTAATATGTTTTTACCTCTATCCTACATCTTATCACATTTTACCATTCATTCATGTTTTGTCATGTGTTTTGTCATGTTAATTCGAAATTTATTTTTGTTAAACGTGATTAACGTTAGGGACATTGTAGTTGATTATTTCAGTGAGTGTTATATTTGTCTTTTTTTGTTGTTTAGTTTTTAACGCAAAATTTTTATCATTGAATTTTTAACATTGAAGTAAGTTTGAATTTAAACATATTCCCAATAGACATATCAACAACTCAAGCACAAAATACAACGGAACAGAAAACCTGAAATTATAAAAAATTTTCGCGCCGTAATTTATCGATATTAAATAGTAATAAAACATCATAAATTAAACATATTACAAGTTTTTTTAACAAATAAACAAAAAAATTAAGGAAGGAATATGTTTAAAAATCATTTAAGAATTGACGTAAGTTAATAAAATTTTATCTAACATCTTAACATATAAAGCATCTACTTAGAATTTAGTTTAAAATGAAAAATCGTAATTAGGTGGTTTCTTGATGATGGCCTGTGAGGCCGAAACCGGTTGAAACTAAAAAATAAAAATATAAAATTTCATTGTCAAAGTACAAAATAATATCTTCGTTAGTATTTTAATAACAATCCCACAATAACATGCAAGTTGATAAAAAAAAATCAAAACAACAATAAATGTACAAGCTAGTTGAGTTGAATTGGGATAAGGTTGATGACTTAAGTATTCAGTGCTAAGTATGTAGATGGGATGAGTAAGATTGAGTCAAGGTCGAAATCACAATATCAAAAGTTAAAGTTGACCAGGTTTTTGAACTTGTACTGACATTATCAAATTTACTATCAGCACAATAAAGATGAAAAGTCATCGTGGTTGAGGAAAATCTACGTAGATTGTGCAACGATTATAAGTAATTGTACAACTTGTAAACGAGTCTAACCTTTCCCAACATGTCGTTTAATTGATTTTTTATTAACTTTTATTAAGGAATATTTAACCCGACGACGGTATGGTGGGGTATATTATACCCCATCACACTTTGTGAAAAGATTATAAAGTTATTATGAACAGCATCTTCCACAAACTTTTTGTATCTTCCAATTTACCCTTAGTATACTTGTTTCTTTGTCAAATTCAACCTACGTGAAGGTACTTTCAGTGGCGTAGCTAAAAATCAGATATAGTGTCTGGTATACCCCACCGTACCGTTTTCATATGTAGCGTGTTTTCAATCATACCCCATCGTATTATATTTGCAACTATCGTAATTTCAAGCATACACCACCGTACTCTTGGGTATAATGGGTACACAGTGTTTAGTATTGCTAATATATAAAAAGTAAGTTACTCCAAATGTCTAAAGTTTTAGTCTTTTATATGCATGTATGTTATTAGCGAAAGATCACACGATTCGGATACTGAGCAGGAAATGAACAATGAGGATGTAATGTAATGAGAATTTAATGAATATAATCAATATTGAATTAAGTCATGATGGTAGTAACAAAATGGACCAAGATGTACGGGAATTTAGATGTAAAAACAAGAGCTGAAAACATTATAGCACATTTACCTGTAGTGAAAAAATCTTATAGAAACATAAAAACACTGTTTCTCAAACATCTTTTAGAAACACGTGTTTCTTTACTGATGATGAAACTAACAAAATAGGCTCACAAACATTTGATAAAAGAGACGAATTTTGAAAAACTTCACGCATTAATAGGATTCCTTTATGCAGCAGGACTTGTGAAATCTGGCAGACATAACTTAGAAGAGTGCCACAGATGGATTTGGAATAGACATTTTCAAAACAACAATGTGTTAAAAGCGGTTTAATATACTATTAGAATATTTGCACTTTGATAACAGTGAGACAAGAATTCAAAGACATTTAGTAGATAAGCTTGCGCCAAGCAGAGCACTATTTGATATGTTTGTTGAAAACTGTCTAGCGAATACTTAACTATTGACGAAAAATTAGAGTATTTCTGTGGACGTTGCAGTTTTCGTCAATATATCCCAAATAAACCTGCCAAATATGGCATTAAGATTTTTGCTGTTGTGGACGCACACACGTTCTATGTTCTCAATCAAGAAATGTATGCTGGTAAACAACCAACTGGTCCATTTCACGTCAGTAACAAACCAGAAGACATCGTTTTAAGATTAAGTAAATCCTTTCAAAAATCTAGTCGCGACATCACATTTGACAATTGCTTTAGCAACTACTCACTTGTAAGTAGACTACTCTCTAAATATGAGTTGACGTGCGTTTACACTGCTTGCAAAAACAAGAGAGCTTCCAACGCAGATGTTACAAATGAAAGATAATTTACCAAAATCATCATTGTTCGCCTTTCAGTCTTGACATTACTCTTGTTTCGTATGTGCGCACAAAAAGTAAAATGGTTTTACTGTTCTCCTCCTTACACCATTCCAATGCTATTAATGAAACTACTGGTCCTGACAAAAAACACGAAATTATTACGTTTTATAACAAAACTAAAGGAGGAGTAGATGTAGTTGACGAATTAGCAAGTAATTACAAGGTGTCACGAAATAGTTGACAGACCACTTACTGTATTTTTTTCTCTCCTAAATACAGCATCCATAAATGTTTTTGTTGTATACAGTACTAATGCGGAAAAAAACTGTAAAACGATGCTACTTCGTAAAAAACTTCGGAGAAGATTTGATTTTAGGTTTAATATCAGCACACTTAAAAACAAAACAATCTAAACCCAGAGTTTCGATTCTTTTAAAAAGAAAAATTGGCGAAATAACGGGAAGCAGACTCTGGTAAGAAACAGAACAAATCTGGAATTTTATAACTTTTCTAAGTGTAAGCAATTTGTTTGTTTAGAACATACTATTATAATATACGACAAATGTTTTAATATCGACGATGTCGTCAGTGACAGTATGTAGGATAAGTAATAGTTAGGTAGTGAAAATATAATATAAACTCATATTATGTTTTGATATAGGTTGTTTCGTATATCTTCCATATACGAAACAACCTATCAGACCACATCATCTAAGTAAACCCGAGTACGCAGTATTTATCAAGCGTACGTATTAAACTGGTAAAGGGAGAGTAAACGTGCTTATGATACATATTGCCTACTAGAGATGAGAGATGAGATCTACTTGTATTCACGTCGGTTGTAACAGGTTAAATAAACCTATTTTCATGCGCGCTGAAATTTCAAACTATTGCTTCAATAAATAAATGGTATTAAAAATAAATCATTGTGCTTTTGACGAATTATTTCATTGCAAAAATGATATTTTATTAACAAAAAGCATTAATAATAGATAAGTCCGTTTTAAATTCGCAAAAACAAATAAAATTGATTCCATTGAATTCGTTTTTTCAAAGCCCCCGTTCCACTAAATCTCCCCAATAAAAGTCTACGACCTAGGTTACTCTATCCATCAATGCAACCTCATTAAAAAAGTTTTATTAGTCCCTCCTTACGAACTGAAGGGTTAGTAAAAGAAACGCCCATCAAGACTAAAAATCAATTAAACTCTGGGGCTACCAATTCGCTCGTGTTTCTATAGGTTCTTGGCACCGCTCCGTTTATGTTCACACGGCGTGGCTCTCACGCACACCCCGTTCACCTGGCGACGGTATCGCGCCGCCACACCACTTGTTAAAGAGTCGAAGCTTAGCAATGTTCACACACATTGTTGCGGACGCGAAAAAAATCGCCAACCAAGCTAGAAATTTAACGAAGAACAAAGAAGCGCACAGATGGATCGTTCAATTATCAAGACCATTGGCGGATGTAATCGATTTGATAAACGAGAACGTTACTGCAATTCATAAGAGAAGTCAATTTTTGGAAAATTGTGTATTGAAACAAAAAATCGAGGAGAATTTATATGTGCCCAAGATTTGTCTTCAAGTGAACGAGTTAAAACAACCCATCACCGTTTGTACAAGTGCTCAGTGTTGTGAATTTTATTCAGTACGTTTTATAAATATCACTTTTTTAGATGTAGATGTAGAACATAGCAAAATCGCTTTTAAAAATAAATTCTTTTCAAATAATTTTTTCATTTTTGTTCTTAGATTTTTCCAAACTACTTCAACTTTAAGCAATATATCACCATGTTACAAAACGAATCACGCGATAAACCAAAAAGCTTTCAGAAAACACAGGTGTTCGACAACCCCTACCCCTTTTTTGCATTAGTAGTTCAAGGCTATTGAAAAACTATAAAACACCAATAACGTGTTCGTAATTGTAACCAATAACCACTAGCGTGTGCACGTTTTATCTGCTATTTCTGTTCCGACATATGTTTCGTGTCGATACTAATTATTTTCAAAATATTTTTTAGGAGAACAACAAAAAACAACACTTTTATAAACAAAAGTGCCACGATCCTTGTTCTTTAACCAACATTCCCGGAGACATAATAGGCTCCCCAGAATTAATGTATTGTGCTGCAATGAACGCGCATTATTACTGCAAAAAATGTTCATGCCATTTTTCTAAACATATGCACGTTTTATATCTTACTCGAAAAACGGAAGAACAAATTCGTGATGTAGAACTGGAGGGAAATTACAACGAGAAAAGGCAGGTGTTCATGGAAAGGTTGCATGAAACTGGAACGGAATATCAAGCTGAAGGGGAGTTTATCGTGAAGATTATGGCGAAGTTTTCGCATTTTCTAAAGCAGCACGGGTTCAGCTCAGATAATGATGCCTACGAAAAATATTTATTATATTTAATCGGAAGGTAGTACCCCTCAATTTGAAATTAAATTAAATTTATTAAAGTAATAATAAATTTATTATTTCAGAGAAGTTAAATATGGCCCAGATTCCGATTTAGATTTAATAAAGCACTACAAATCCATGTTGAAAGATTACAGAGAAGAAAAAATTAATTTAGATAAATATCTTGCATCAAAAAACGATGATAAATGTGCCGTAAGCTCGGAGGAAATTTTAGCATCTGTTGAAAAATTGTTTAAACTCAAACACACCGGGCAACAATTAAAAGATTTACACGAAATCCAACTTAAATGCACCAATATGAATGAGAGTAAAGCGTTTTACGATGTTAAAAATGAAATGATTAATCGTTTTCTTTATAGAGGGTGGTGCATCTTCATCAGGGCGAAATTCAAAAAAGGTAACTTTTTAGATTTCCTAAATCCATAAATATAATTTAATAAATGTTTAATAGAACGAATAGGATTAAAAAGAAACAATTTTACTTACTTGATATGATTGTTCTTATTCGATTAAAAAAATAAAATCATTAAAAACCACTAATAAGTTTTTCAAAATCACTATAAATATCACTATCACTATCGAGGACGATTTCAGATTTTATATCTTTTGGTTTAGGCATTTCATCCAAATTACAACACAAAGGGGAGATTATAAAAAACGTATGATTTAAAGCCTAAAACATAAAATTAACTTAAATTGACTTAGATTAACAGATTAACAAAATACCTGTTTAGCACTAAGCCTTTTTTTAGAATCATATTGAATAAATCCTTTCACAAAATTTATAATGTACCAATCAAAATGCGGAAGAATCTCCTTCCAACTTAACCCGGCCGTTTTAGCGAATGCGATTTTATTATAATCTGGTAAATTTTTTAGTCCTGGCCAAGTTTCGATTGTTGGTGTTCCCAAGGTGTGCAATACAATCGCTAATTGCTCTATATCAGTTTCGCCCTAATCAAAAAAATATACTGTTTAATTTTTTAAGATCTATTTACACACATCAGTGACATATTAATTTCGTACTGTATCCGTGCTTCCGTATCAGTGATAAATAATATCATCGCCTTTGCTTTACATGAACATATTCACACACGACCGGCACAGTGACGATTTTTGCCATCAGTATTGCATCGTCAGTGCAAATTTTCATTCACACATCAGTGACGTTTCAGTTCCGTATTAATTCAGTATGAGTGATATTCCTGATTTTTCAGTGACACATATCTACACGTTCTTCAGTATTACATACGTTCCCTTCTTTACATACGTTACCAACACAGTTAGCAATGGTTACTATAATTTTGGATAAGGAAGAGCAAAAACATGGAAGAAAAGAGACACTGAAGAGGAATTTGCAACTGTGTATAAAGAATTTATGGATAAAACAACATTTTTTGAAGAAGATGGCAACACGACAAGGGCTACTTAAATAGCATTTTTTCTCTGAAACCATAAGAGATATCGATATGCGGTTTTCACCATTCAGTTTCTTGTACAGCGCCGTCCTAAATCTAAGTGCTAAGTTCATTTTCCTAATCTATAATTTCTTTACTTACAATTTTAATATTTCCTTTAGTTCTTCTTATATTTATATGATAAATTCTTTTTCACCAGATTAAATAGTTACGCTTAAAGTCCCTGGATTATTTAGTAAACAGCATAAAAGATCGATCAAGCAAAATCCCTAGATTCTCTACATTTTAATTAAAAGTCAAAAATCAATAAAATCCTGTTAGCATAGGCTATCTTGGAAACTACGAGAAGACTTGAGATGCTCTCAAAAAACTTGATATTGCATCTAGAAAAATTGATATTGCTTCCAGAAGACTGATACTGCATTTAGAAGACTTAGAATATTTCCAGACGACTTACAATGCTTCCAACTGATATGATATTGCATCTAAAAGACATAAAGACTAATACTGTTTCTAAAAGAGTTAAAATGTTCCAGATGACTTACAATGCTTCCAGAAGACCTAATATTGCATCTAGTAGACTTCAAATGCTTCCAGACGACTTGATATTTCTGTTAGAAGACTTGAGATGTTTCCAGAAGACTAAATACTGCCTCTAGATGCTTTGATACTGTTTCTAGAAAACTTGATATTGCTTCCTAGACTAGCACTACTTCCAGAATTCTAAAAATGTTTCTAGACGACTTACAATGCGTTCAGATGACTTGAAATCTAGATGACTTGAAGTGCTTCCAGACGGCTTACAATACTTTCAGAAGACTTGATATTGCTGTTAGAAGACTTAAAATCCTTCCAGAAGGCTTGATATTACGTCTAGAAGACTTGATTTGCCACCAGAAGACTGAATACAGCTTCTAGATGGCTTGATACTGTTTCTAAGAAACGCTATATTGCTTCCAGATGTCTGATACTGCTTACAATGCTTCCAGAAGACTTGCAATGCTTCCAGATGACTTGATATTACATCTAGAAGACTTAAATTACTTCCATATGACTTGATATTGCATGTAGAAGCCTTGATTTGCTACCAGAAGACTGAATACTGCCTCTAGATGACTAAATACTGTTGCTAGAAACCTTGATATTGCTTCCAGACGACTTGAAATGTGTCCAGAAGAGTGATACTACTTCTAGAAGGTTTAGAATTAAGACTGATACTGCTTCTAGAATACTTAAAATGTTTCCGGATGACTTACAATGTTTTCAGACGATTTGTAATGCTTCCAGAAGACCGTCAATGCTTCCAAAAGACTTGCAATGCTTCCAGAAGACTTGCAATGCTACCAGATGGCTTGATATTGCATCTATAAGACTAGATATTGCATCTAGAAAACTTCATTTGCTATCAGAACACCAACACCAGAAAGTTCATTTGCTGCCTCTAGATGATTTGACACTGTTTCTAGAACACATGATACTTCTTCCAGAAGATAAATTCTTCTAGATATCAGAAGATAAATTCCTTTAGATATTAGAAGATGAAGTCTTCTAGATATTGCATCTATAATTCTTTATATTGCACTTAGAAGACTTCATTTGCCATCAAAAGATCAATACCAGAAAATTTATTTGCTGCATCTAGATGATTTGACACTGTTAACAGAAAACTTAATATTGCTTCCAAAATTGCTATTAATGCATGGTGTCATTTCGTTCGTGTAACCCATCATTTACCTCTATCTCTTATAGAAACAACAGTTTCTGTAGAAATGTATTCATGCTTGATATTGCACTTAGAAGACTTCATTTGCCATCAAAAGATCAATACCAAAAAATGTATTTGCTGCATCAAGATGATTTGACACTGTTAACAGAAAACTTAATATTGCTTCCAAAATTGCTATTAATGCATGGTGTCATTTCGTTCGTGGAACCCATCATTTACCTCTATCTCTTATAGAAACAACAGTTTCTGTTGAAATGTATTCATGCTAGATATTGCACTTAGAAGACTTCATTTGCCATCAAAAGATCTATACCAAAAAATTTATTTGCTGCATCTAGATGATTTGACACTGTTAACAGAAAACTTAATATTGCTCCCAGAAGACTTGATATTTCATGTAGAAGACTTGATTTGCTACCAGAAGACTGGATACTGCGTTTAGATGACTTGATACTGTTTCTAGAAAGTTTCTTATTGAATCAGAATCATTGATATCAACAGACTAATATTGCTTCTAAAAGACTTAAAATGTTTCTAGACGACTTACAATCCAGAAGACTTGCAATGCTGCCTGATGATATTGCATCTAGAAGACATGAAATGCTTCCAGACAGCTTACAATGACCAGAAGACTTGATGTTGCTGTTAGAAGACTTAAAATCCTTCCAGAAGGCTTGATATTGCATCTAGAAGACTTGGTTTGCTACCAGAAGACTGAATACTGCTTCTAAATGGCTTGATACTGTTTCTAGAAAACTTCATATTGCTTCCAGCAGACTGATACTGCTTCTAGAAGATTTAGAATGTTTCCAGATGACTTACAATACTTCAAGAAGACTTGAAATGCATTTAGAGGACTTGATATTACTTTTAACAGGCTTGAAATACTTCGAAATGGCTTGATTCATCATTTAAATACTGATCCTATAAGACTTAATACTTCTTCAAAACGATTTGAAATGCTTCCAAAAACTTCATACTGTTTCTGAAAACTTGAAAAATTTCCAGAAGACTTGAAAAGTTTCCAGAAGGCTTGAAAAGTTTCCAGAAGGCTTGATACTGTTTCCAGAGGCTTTAAAATGGTTACAAAAGTCTTGAAAAAGTCGCATTCTAGAGGCAATATCTCTAGAATGATTAATTTTGCTTCCAGAAGACTTGAAATTTTTTCAGAAGACTTGATACTGCTTCCAGAAGACTTGAAACGCTTCCAGAAGACTAATTTATTTGATACAAAAATCATCCAGGATATTTTAGTTTTTTTTTATTTTCAAAATTTCTTAGTGTTTCACCCGGGATCTAATATCGGGACTGGACATCCGAGATAAAACTAAAATGTACTGGGTGGTTCAAATTCGAAATCCGAATAAGCTATCTCGAAAACTATAAGAATTAGATAAAAAGTAGCTTACATGTCATGATCTCTTAAAGAAAATCTAATGCTGAAAACCTCAAAGCGCTATCGTCTTTTGTTTTTCCGATAGACGCCAAAAGTGAAAATATCGTAAAACCAGCAACTGCAGTTATCTTAGTTATTAACATTGGTAGAGTATTATAACTAAGACATTATGTGGACATTTTTTTACGGAAAATTTAATGACGTAGTTGAATTTTTTTTTCTCTTCAGTTTTTGAAATATGACAATTCTCGTTTTTTTTATGGAAACAATATCTGATTTTTAGCTTATAAAATATGTTATTTTTTTCTAATTTTAAAAATATAAGGTTCGACAGATATATTCCTTATTATTTCAGAATAATGCTAAGCTAAGCTAAGGTTTTCAGCACTGGATTTTTCTTTAAAAACAAGATCATGACATGTAAGCTACTTTTCATCTAACTCTTATAGTTTTCGAGATGGCCTATTCGAATTTCGAATTTGAACCACCCTGTAAAAGTATCTCAAAATTGAGATACCATTCCCAGCCAATATTCGCAGATGTAATCTGTAAGAATCGTATTCCAGTTGGAACTCTATGCGTTCTTTTTGTGTTTGAAGGGGTATTACCGAGTTATAAAATTATACCTCGGAGTGATCGCAATATAGTTCGGTAGTTCCCTTAATAATTACTATATACAGGGTGTTCCCGTGACTCGGGGCATAAAATTAACCACATATACTAGAGCAAAAATGATGACGATTCGCGAAAAAAATTATTATAAAAGTCTTTAAATGGCCAAGATATGGGCCATCAATGTTCAGAAATTTTAACACATTTTTCTAAATATTTTCAAAACCATTTATGGTAGAGGGTTGAAATTTGGTACAGAGTAAACAAACATCATGTAAAATCATTGAACCAATTTTGACTTTGATCGGACGACGGCAACCATGTTATACAGGTGTTCCTAAAATTTGTTTGCTCAGAACTTTTTTGTTTGTTCGTAACCCTACATTTTTTTTGTACTTTTTAATAGAAAATTTATTTTCGAAACTTTTTTCACTTTTTGAAAATTTTGATAACATTAACCGTTTGCGAGTTAAACGCGAAAATATTAAGCTTCGATTTCAATGGTAACACTAAACACAATAATTTTCGAAAAAGTTGGCCATGGCAATTAAAAAAAAAACAAATTGAGCCGTCAACTTGCTTATGTAGTTTAAACATAAAGTTGTTTGTTAATGAAGTTTTTATTAATTTTGCGTGTTCAAAATGGACAATTACACATTTAGTGAACAAACTGACATGATTTTGACATTGGGAGAATGTCATGGAAACGCCGTAGCAGCCGCTAACCGTTATCGGGAGAAATTTCTGAACCGCAGAGCGCCCAATCGAAAAACATTTTTAAGAATTGAAACCCGTTTAAGGGAAAATGGGACGTTTAAGCCGAATTTTAGTAACAACGGTAAAGTCAGATCAGTCCGAACAACCGAACTAGAAGATAGAAGATATTCTAGACTACGTACAAGAAAATCCTACAGCTAGTACTTTGGATATGGCGAGGCATTTTTTAACGTCAAAAACAACTATCTGGCGTGTTCTTCACGAGCAACAGCTTTATCCATATCATAGTTATAAAGTTCAGGAAGTTCGACAGGCTGATTACCCACTACGACTGCAATATTGTCAAATAATGCAGCACAAAATCCAAATTGATGATCAATTTTTAGAAAAAATACTTTTTGCAGATGAATCGACATTTTCTAAAGATGGAATCATCAATTTGAGAAATTCACATAGTTGGGCGGACGAAAATCCAAGATTTAAGAAAGCTTGGAAATCGCAATGGAGGTAGTACACATGCTGTCCAAGAATTTCTATGTGAACGGTTTCCGGAACGGTGGATTGGACGAGGAGTGGATGCACCGATAAGTTGGCCCCCCCGATCGCCGGATCTTACACCTCTAGATTTTTATTTATGGGGACGCATTTCGCTTGTATCGCTTGTGTACTGCGTTGAAATAACTTCAGTTGATCAACTGAGGTTACGAATTGTTGATTCATTTGATCAACTTCGAACTGAAATCAACGTCCTCAGCAGAGTGCGCTTTAATTTAAGACGGCGATATCAGGCGTGCATTGAAGCCGGCGGGAGTGTTTTTGAACATCTGCTTTAGTATTTTTTTTGTTCTGTTTTATTTATTACCATTTGTTTATAATTTTATTGTTCTTGTTCATATTTTTGTTAGAATTTTTATTATGTTCTTGTTTGTTGTTACCGCGAAAATTAAATTTATTGTTTTGGAAATTACATTCTTTTATTCAATTAAAATAAATTAACACTGGATTTAACTAAATCTACACTGAGAAATTTATGCAAATAATGGTTATTAGATCAGTTCGTTTTTCAATTGTCATCGCCTTCTCAGATCTTGCGGAATATGTTTTATTTGTTACGATTGAAATCAAAGCTTAACAGTTTCGCGTATAACTCGAAAACAGTCAATGTTATCAAAATTTTCAAAGAGTGAAAAAAGTTTCGAAAATAAATTTTCTATTAAAAACTACAAAAATAAATGTAGGGTTACGAACAAACAAAAAAGTTCTGAGCAAACAAATTTTAGGAACACCCAGTATAACATGGTTGCCGTCATCCGGCCAAAGTCAAAATTGGTTCAATGATTTTGCATGATGTTTGTTTACTCTGTACCAAATTTCAACCCTCTACCATAAATGGTTTTGAAAATATTTAGAAAAATGTGTTAAAATTTCTGAACTTTGATGGCCCATATCTTGGCCATTTGAAGACTTTTATAATAATTTTTTTTCACGAATCATCATCATTTTTGCTCTAGTATATGTGGTTAATTTTATGCCCCGAGTCACGGGAACACCCTGTATACGCATGGTATAAGAATATTATATTATATTATATACTATATATATATTCTTATACCATGTATATACGGTTACCGTATCGTTAACACGCCAGTTTACTATTGAACCCCATTTTGAGGGGTTGTGTTATGTGTTATTTATTTTACAAATATAGAGAATAGACAAGTGCATAAAAAATTATTTATAACTAATATCAAATATTTAGTTAGCAATCTACAAATAGCATACTTACAAATAGGTAAGTAGTATCACACAATTTTCTGATATGATTTGATAAAATAATAAATGATTTATTATTTGATAGCATTGTGATATGGATTCTTATGAAAAGGAGAGAGAAAGATTACAAAAACTGTATGAAGAAGTTAGCACGGGCAGTGAAATAGAAGAGTCTGACGATAGTTCGATATCAGATCCAGATTTTGTAAGTATCAGTGATCATGATACAGAAACCGAGCAGGAAAACGTAAATGAAGATGCAGATATTATGCATCAGGATGACGGCGAGGATGATGAAGATGAACAACCCGTGATTCGTGATAGATACTCGTATTTTTTTGGTAAAGATGGAACTAAATGGAAAAAGGCTGTCCCACCTAGAAATATTAAAACTCGCAACGAAAACATAGTGTCTCACCTGCCGGGGGTCATCGGTGAAGCACGTGACGCATTATCTCCCATTCAATGCTGGATGTACATGTTTGGAAACTGCATTGATATTGTAGTTGAAAACACTAATTTTTTTATTGATAAAATTTCTGTTAAATAGCAAGATAAGACTGAGTGTAGACCTACCGACTCTGTAGAAATCCAAGCACTGATGGGTTTGCTTTATTTAGCTGGGCTCCATCATGGATCAAGGACACATCTAGCAGAGTATTGGTCATAAGACCAATACTCTGCATGAGAAATGCATTCTCTTAGACGATACCACAACTAGAGGTCAAAGAAAAGAAATGGACAAACTAGCAGCAGTTCGTACTATTGTTGACAAGTTCAACGACGATTGTAAGAAAACTTATTCTGTGGGCGAGTATGTAACATTAGATGAAATGCTGCTTGCCTTTAGGGGTAGGTGCAGTTTCCGAATGTACATTCCAAGTAAACCAAACAAATACGGATTGAAAGTCTTCGCCGTTGTTGATGCCAAAACATTTTTCACTTCACACATAGACATTTACGCTGGTGTTCAACCCAATGGTCCATATAAAACTGACAACTCTACCGCTGCAGTAACTGAAAGAATGTGTTCACATTTATTAGGATCAGGAAGAAATGTTACAATAGATCGTTGGTTCACAGGATATTCAATTGTAAAGAAACTGCTAAGAGAGTACCGCCTTACTGTGGTTGGTACAATTAGAGCCAATAGAAGAGAACTACCTCTTGAAATAACACAAGTTAAAAACAGGAAAGTATATTCTTCGTTATTCGCATTTAGAATTGATATGACTGCAGTTTCATATATACCCAAAAAAGGAAAGAATGTGCTTGTACCGGTGATCGGAAAAAGCCCGAAATAATTACTTTCTATAATAGCACAAAAAGTGGAGTAGATGTTGTTGATCGAATGATCACATCATACAATGTTGCAAGAAACACAAAGCGTTGGCCAATGGTAATTTTCTATAACCTCCTCAATATAGCAGCAATTAACGCTTTTGTTATCTACGAAGGCAACATACTAGATGGTGAATTTGCTAATACTCGCAGACTGTTTCAAAAAAATTTTGGTATGGAGTTAGTGAAAAATAACATGCAAAGAAGAGCCGTTGATAAGCACTTGACCAAAAGTGTGCGTAGTTCTGCCTTGAGGCTCTCGGGTATTGAAGAGGAGATTATTCCAGAGCCACAACCAGGGAAAAGGGGAAACTGTAAATATTGCAAAAGACGAAAAACTCGTTATTTTTGCAAAATTTGTAAATGTTGGTTGTGCATGAAGCACATAACAGCGTGCTGCAACGATTGTTTGGGAAATATGGAGACCACAGTTTGAAGCCCTCCAGTTTGTGCATAGAATATTATTCTTTAGTTAAGACATTTTTTTATAACACTTTATACATTTTTAAATAAATATTATTATAGATCGATTTTCTTTTCCTTTATTTAGGCGTTGTTTCCAAATTTTGAAAAATATGTGATTAAATTGTAAGCATTTTCTTTAAATCAAATTAACATAAAACGTGAGTTTGGAATTGGCCCTGTATTAGGCTATTATATAGTACAAGCATCATATAAAACATATTTATGAGAAATTAGCACTGGAGGACACGTTGGCGTCCTTTAGAGTTTTTTCTATTTTGGACTCCACAGACCACACCCGATCGAAAGTGTTAAGAAAGCGCGCCCGACAGACGGAGGGCTAGATTGACATTCTTAAATACTAACCTCAATTTTTTGTTAGTAACTGCTGTTTGCGTAACAGTTATATCATTTGCTTTTTTAAAATTAATAACTTGTACATTAAGTAATTTTAAACTCTAATAACTCTGGTAGTTTCATCAAGAGTTTATTGACAATAAACTAACTTCAAAAACCCTGTTCGCAACGGCAACAAAACGGCAATATTACAAGCGCAATTTTTTGTAAAAAAGCAGTAACATATGCTGACAAACTAAGAAACAGAAACTTGCTATCAAACTGCCATTTTGGCTTGAATAGTTTGAATACATAGGCTTCATGAACCGCGGTACTTTAGTAATCTAGGGACATTAGTTACGCTTATGTTACACGTCAATGGGCGTATAAAAATACCAACTTGCTTTAATTTTCAGATTTCACTGATATTGAAAAAATACGGAACTGGCACCTCACTGATTTATGTAAATAGATCCTTAATTTAAGCTTTTTTATACCGGAAATAAAGGTTTCCTCATCAACATTTCGGCGACAATGCAACCAACGGCCCATACATCAACTCCCATGTTGTAATTTCGCGATCCATACAATAATTCCGGAGCTCTATACCATCTGGTTGCCACTTGATGGGAATACTGTCTATCACTCTGGTTTTTTGCGTATATCCTCGCAAGTCCTAAATCGGCGATTTTCAACACTCCATCCTTCGAAATGAGAAGGTTCGCCGGCTTGAGATCCTTGAAAATGTTCAAGGATTAATTTCGAGAACGGATTAATTCTCAATTCTTACCCGGTGCATAATACTATTTTCATGCATAAAACTGACGCCTAACAAGAGCATTTTTGTGTATGCCTTTATTAAGGGGATTGTTAGATTTAACGTTTTATCTTTTAATATGTGCATTAAACTCGACGGGAGGTATTCCATTGCAAGAACTAATCCCATTCCATGAGGAATTACGTTTAATAACTCCACAATCTTAAAAAAGTTATTAAGTTTTGTATAAAATTTGACTAAAATTAAGTGGTGACATCTAGTGACAAAACTAAGAACTAGTTAAAATATAGGAAACCGTAATGTCATAACCTAACGAGTTATGAAATTAAAATATTTGCTTTAAAAACGAACAATACTAATACATACTAAGATTACTTACATATTCTGATTTAAGAACACTTAAAGCCATGATTTCTCGCATAATGTTTTTGGGAATACCCTCTTCGAGCGTTTTAATAATCAGCTTCTTGAGTGCTACATCTTTTAGCGTAGTTCTATCGATACCTTTCATTACATATCCATGCGCTCCTTGCCCGATTCTTCCCGTTATTTTATATCCGTTCATTTAGCCTTTATAATCGAAAATAATTCACTTAAAAGTTTTGCTTTTAACACTGACATTTCTGAGTTTACATTGTTCCAACCTCGTTGCCATGGAAACTAATCCCGAATCGTATTTATAAATTTGAATTTCAATATAATATCAATATAAATAAAATATTTAATTGTTGTAATTATACATAATAATTGATTAAATAATGTATTAAATTGGTTAAAGAATTTAAATCAAAATAAAATCGATTTAAAAAAAATTGTAATTGAAAGCCCTCTTTTGTCGAATAGAAAAACTGTTTTTATTTAAAAATTTAATTAATTATTTATTTAAATTTGTCCCGGCGCCATTTTACTCTTCACAGCCTTTCCAAATAAATCGGCCCCTTTTTGATTGATTTCGGAGTAATGAGGTATCTCCAAGGAGCATTTAGCCAGCCAAGTGGAAACATTTCCGTAAGCAGAAACATCCCATCCAACCGCCTAAAAATCGGTACAATTAACTTAAAAATAATTTAAATCTTTTAATAAACGTACCACAATACTCGAAAGCGAAGCAGCCAATGCAATATCCGCTATAGTGAGAGAATTCCCGGCCACGAAGTTATTTCCATCCAAAAAAACATCCAAAAAACCTATGGCTTCATCTAAGGTAGTTTTAAATTCTTCCGGAACTTCAATCTCCCCCAAAAATAGTATAGGAAACTAAAATAATCTAAATATAAAATTTATTTTGTTTTAAATCAATAACATACACATATCGCTCTTATTCTTGGATATAACGTTCCGCAATCAAATTGCAAACGTTGATCTACAACAGCACGTTTTTTTGGATCTTTAGGATACAAACTATCGTCTTTTCCATAAGAATTCACTAAATACGCCGAAATAGCGCGACTTTCCCATAAAATAAAATCGCCATCAACTAAAGTTGGTACGCAATGTTGGGGATTTATCTGTTTAAAAAATTGTTGAAAAATCAAATTTCCGCCAAAATATGACGTAACGTCGTTACCAACCGACTAAAACGAAATTATTCTAACCTTAAAATTCTTACCTTTACGAAGTCGGATTTTAATTGTTCTTTCGCTACCAAATCGACAATTTGCACGTCTACATCGATTCCTAACGTTTTAGCGGTTAATAACGCGGCCCTTGAAGGTGCACTCCATGGAAAATGGTATATAGTTACTCCCATTTCTTGAATTATTTACCGTATTTAGCTCCGGAGGTTAATGCACCGTTATGGTTGTATTATAAGGAGGTCTTTTAACTGTTTACGGTTAGAAAGTTGTAACGGATGATTTTTTAAATATTGTTTGAGATAAAAATAGTTTTATTAAAAGAAATTTAGTACCTTGTTTATATTTTTTGAAGAAATTATAATTTGGATTATTAATATAATATTGGGATTTTTAAAAAATAAATATATAAATCGATAATAAATTAAAAAAGGGCGTTTTTGTTGTTTATAAATAGAAATTGATTCAATACATTAATTAGAATTTTTTTATTGAATTTGTCCCCATCTATACGTCAATTAATTAATTAAAGGGGTTAAATGTCAAATTTGAAGTTTTGAAAATTATTTTTCTTATGATTATTTTTTACAAACATTTTAAGTCTTGTGGCAGTATTTCAAGTCTTCTGGTAACATTTCAATCTTTTAGAAATAGTATCGAGTCTTCTGGAAGCGATATCTATACTTCTAGAAGCAGTATTAACTCTTTTGGGACCATGTCCAGTCTTCCAGAGGCAATATCAAGTGTTCTGGAGCATTTGAAGTCTACAGGAAGCATTTCAAGTGTTCTGGAAGCATTGTAAGTATTCAGGAAGCAATATTAAGTCTTCATGGTTCAACTTTAATACCGACCTATGCAACGAAGACTATTGTAAATCATTTTTGGTAAAACTGAGATATAAGCGTTTAAAGATTTTGAACAGATTGCATTTTAAGAAATAAAATTTTCTATGTAAAAATTACCTACTTCGTTGCTATACAGGGTGTCTCACGTAACTGGTTCATTAGAACTTTTTTAGGTTCCACTATTTAGGCACCACTTCCGGTCTACCGGAAGTAAACCTCAACTTCGTTATTTTAAATGGAATACTATAGTTTTTATTGCACCATTCAATTATACGTAAGAAAATATGTTGACTTTGATAATAGTTATTGATACCTAGCGTTTTTTGTTTTCGAGTTATTTTGATTTTAAGTGTTTTTTGGCAAATATCACCATGCTCTTTAAAAGAACATATCTTAGCCAACGTTAATTCAAAAATGTTTTGCATTGGTACGATAATTCTTCATATGCTGTTAAATAGATTGTCATTTGTTGTATCAGTATATTTTATACAGGATGGTCAAAAATTGAGTTACCGTTTCTCTGTATTCAATTGCGTGAAAGTCGAAAATTTTAAATGGAACGCCCTATATTTTCATACCCCATCAGAAGAATCAGAAGAATTTAATTATCTACAAATTATCTATAAACATTCTTATACCTATTTATTATAGTTTTCTTGCTATTAAGGAATTTATCAAAATCATACATAAAATGCTAAAAACCGTTTGTGTTCTTGTTAGAAGGCCATGACATTTTGACAGTTTTTTGTTTAATTTATTTAAATTATTATTAGTATTACTTTTACGATGAACTGCGATTGAATAAACTTTAGATTGCTAGCTGTAATTTACCAAAAATAACCATAAGGAAACCGAATAAATGAAACAATGAAGAACAACAATTTAATGACAAAAATTAAAATCAATAACATAAAAGAATGAAAAACTTAAAATTATAAAAATAAATTATGGGAATTTAATTCTCTACAAACTATTTAGATACTTTCCTGTGCCTATTTGTTGTCGTTCCCCTCATATTTGGAAATTAATGGGCGCATGCAATGCTGGAAAGCTTCTTGTTTTTATGTTAGAAAGCCATGGAGTTTTGATAGCTTTTCAACCACATTTATGTTATTGTTGTCATTAGTTAGTTGTGTCATCACTTACTGCTGTTAATGTCTTTGAATATCATGACGAATTATTCCTACGCCAACATTTTAAATTCGTCTTATATTCATGGCGGATGCAATAAAGTTTTGAATAGGATAAGAAACGTATCTCTTAGTTTTGGAAAGATCAAAATAATAAGAAACCATAAATTTCTATCACCAACAGCTTAAGATAATAGAATAAATGTTTTGTCATATTTTATTGCTTTATCAAATTCGTCGGTAAGAGATGCTTCGGTCGATTTAGATGAATAATATTTTACAAGAAAGCACTGTAAATAAATAGACTCTACTCTCTAGGAATATCTCGCCCATTATTACATCGAAAGTTACCCCATATTATTGTTTTTCATAGTTTCATTTATGCGTTCTTCTGCTGGTTATTTTTGGCAAATAAAACCTAACAAACTAAAGTTTATTCAATCGCAGATCATTCTAGCAATAATACCAATGATAATTTAAATAAATTAAACGATAAACTGTCAAAATGTCATAGCCTTCTAATAAAAACACGAACGGCTTCCAGCATTTTGTGTAGGATTTTGATAAAATAGTCAATATGAAGAAAACTATAATAAATAGGTATACCAATATTTATAGATAATTTGTAGATAATTAAATTCCCGTTTAGATAGGCTAAAAGGATATGAGGCGTTCCATTTAAAATTTTCGACTTTCTCGCAATTGAATACAGGGAAATGGTAACTCAATTTTTGACCAGCCTGTATAAGATATACTGATACAACAAATGACAATCTATTTAATAGCTTATGACGAGTTATTGTACCAATGCAAAACGTTTTTGAATTAACGTTGGCTGAGATATGGGCTTGTAAAGACCATGGTGATATTTGCCAAAGAACATTTAAAATCAAAATAACTCGAAAACAAAAAACACTAGGTACCAACAACTGTTATCAAAGTCAACATATTTTCTTACGTGTAATTGAATGGTGTAATAAAAACTATAGCATTCCATTTAAAATAAGGAAGTTGAGGTCTACTTCCGGTAGACCGGAAGTAGTGGCCATCTTGAAAATATTTTAGATTAATAGATCGGAATGAACAACCTATGTTACCAAAATTTCAAGCCTCTACAACTAGTGTAACCCAAAAAAGTTTTAATGAACCAGTTACGTGAGACACCCTGTATATATCTTATACAGAGGGTTCCGAAAGGAATCACTATAGAAGAATAGCAATTAATTCTGTTTTCTTTTCAAATTTTTGAAGCAAAAATCAAACTTAGTATAAATGTTATTAGAAACTTTATTGAAAATATTTTTTAACTGAAACAATTATGCAATTATTAACATTATAACTTATTAATTACTTTCAATTATACTTAAATAATCTTCATATTCGTTGTTATTATCAGTATCACTTTCCATTATTTCTCTTGCAAAACTCTTTCCTTTTTTTCTTTTCCTTTCCTTCTTTAGGCAATAGGGAATAATAATAATTATGATACATTTTTGGTATGGCGTTCGTTTTACATAATTCTAGTAGCCCTTTCAACTTTTTAGGATCAATAGCAAGTGAAGATGAATACAATAAAGGAAGATTTTTTCAATGGTCCATATTGCTAGTTTTAATATTCCTACACTTACATACTTTTAACTGTATACTCTTAAATTCTTCATTATATCCATACTTAAATTTTATTTCGTTAGGGCACGTTGGTAAAAAATGCAGCTCTTTTATTTGATTTAGTTTTAATTTTTTTCCTTCTATATCTGTTTCCCAATTCTCCAACTATACTTTTTCTTTAAAACTAAAAAAGTCATTCTGGGACATTTCCTTTACAATATACCGCCGTCCACTAACTTTTGCCATACGAATTAATATAACCCACTGATCTGGAGTATAAATAGCAGGTTGGCGTTTTTTTGCGCGCTCAATCTCCTCCGTTCTGCGTATGTCCTACTTCAAGAAAACGATGGATTATTTCCAGATTGAGAGACATAGAGTCATAAGAAAACATTGAAAAAGTAAAACGATTTCGGTTTCGACCTCGGAATTATCGAAATACAGAATAACTTTCGTCACTCCTTTATCTTTTTGCGTTTTTAAGAAATGTAGAACCGCACTACTTATTTCGTTGGGTCTCCACTTCGCAATTATTTCATTCCAAACGTAACAGTATCCTTCATTATTTCCCATGTCAAATCGTAAAATTATTATAGTACGTAGCAAGTTTACTTTCGTAATAAAATTGAGGTGTCACTAAAACTTTTTATAGGTCAAAACAAGAAACACATACGGATTTATCATTTTTTGCTGCTTCTTTATCCAAATCTTTTAAGGATCTAGCGGCTTCCTTGTGTTTCTCATATTGTTCTTGCATTTTTTGATTTATCGTCTGGAATCGCTACTGCGCGTTTTGTTTTTGGTTTAAAAAATCCAATATTATATTGTGTATTAAAGATATCTCTGTATTGTCCAAGAGTAGCAGTCTGCGTAAAATTATTCCGTTGCATATATTCCAAGTACAGTCTATGCATTATTGACATGTTAAGCCCTTCCTCCAAGTACATTTTTGTACAAGTTTTTCTGGTGTAATGAGAAGGAATTACGGGAAAAAAATCAATATGTTGTTTAATACTGTTGATTATCTCATTGTTAATTTTATTCACTCTTGTAGTATGCTTTCCTCGTTTATCTTCTTCTGCAAGTCCTGCTTTTAAAATTTTATCTAAAGCTGTTGTAACCCATTGTTCTGATATTCCAAAAGTATTAAGGAACATAGTTTTGCAATCTAGTATTTCATTATTATTAAGAATAATATTGTATTTTCGAGAAAAAATCCGTCTTGATTCCTCCCTTTTTTTAATCTGTTTTTTGTCTATGGCTTTAACACATCTGGCTATATAATCCCACTGTCTCGTATGGTCACCTATTTTCCAAACTTCTTCAAACACTTCTTTTTTGCTTTATTCACTTATTTTTTGCGACATTTATTCTTGCAGCCCTCTTTACATGGATTCTTCATTTCCTTTGCTGGAATAACAGCACCTTTACGATTTTTGTGCTTTTTCCGCTCTCTTTTAGCTTGTACATCGATCCATTGCATTCTGTTTTTCGCACGCTTTCTGGCTATTTTTTCTTTGTAACTTGCTTTATGCTTTCTACAACGTTGTTTCTCCTCCCTTACAGATTTTACTCGACAAATTAGACTAATCAGAGTCTGATAGATCTTTAGGGACATAATTACTGTCAAGGTCCGAATTATCTGATAGTTTCTCCGTAACATGAACAGAGATGTCGAAACCTATCTCAGACAATGAACCTAACCAAGGCACCTTAACGTAAAAGTAAAAGCAAAAAGAAATAATATATACCTTAAGATTTGCTTGTTGATTCTACAGGTACAAACCTTTCATTTAACTCCACTGACATTTTCTATGTCGTATAAACCTATGTGGCTATATGTATATTATGATCAAATGTTTTAACTTTAATTCATTGTCAAATCAGTTTTGCGTTTTAAAATGACGTAAAATAAATAAATAAATTTTGTTACCATACTAACTCAACTTAACATAGTTTTCGCTGAGCTGAACCTGGATCGTAGGAGTTGCTATTAGAGAACTGCACGAGTACGTAAAAAGTAATCGGATAAATAACGGGTGAGTACACAATTAAACGATGCGAGTACATACTCGGCATCGTCCGGCAATGTGTCGCCGATTACATTTTTATTCTGATTATGGGTAATATTCGTCTGAACTGCATCGTAGCATCGGGTATCGTGACGAGTACGCATCGTGAATACCATAGTGAATAATCGTCGGATGTCAGCAGTTTTGAGGGTTTTGAGTCAGCTTCATAGTCTGCTTGTCATACACTGCTTGTCAAGAATGGCAAGTAGACATTCTTTACTATGGGGGCGTATCTTTAATGTATGCAAAAATAATTGCGCCCATATGGCTCGAATATCAACAACATTGGTTTCTGAAAGATAATACATTTAAGGATATTTATGGTCTTGTGAAGGATGACTGAAATTGTATTCTCGAATATCCTGAAACGATCGTACAATACGATCCTAGTGAAGTGAAAAGGTATCTAGTGAAGAGATCGTGCCAGAAAATTCCCACGCCAGAACCTCCTTCCTTTCTTGATCCATCAGTGTAGATAGTTAGCGTTTTGCCGTATGTTGCTTTGGGATATCGTCTAAATGTCAAAATGTGGCTTACTTAAGAAAGTAGGTGGGATGTATCTGTGTAAGCTTCAAGGAGGAGTTGTTTATGAACAGCCTCGCTTCAGAGCTCGCTCAGGACTATTCCCATCTTAACAGCCTGCTTATCATTCCCTGATCATAATCGAAGTAACGTCATCACGGTCTCCTCCCATGGCTCGTATCACAGAAGTGTCAATCCACACTGTCACCCTAGAATTTATTCACCAAGCATTTCCACTAGTCTCTCGACACTGAGTTAGTACAATCGTTGCTTTTTTGGTTTAGCAACTGAGGTGTGATGTCCAAGTTAAACCTTTGCCTAAGATAACATCAGCGATCACTTTCTTTTTTAATTCAAGACTATATTACATTTTTTCTATAGCCGGTTATTTATATAGAATAGACTACATTCTATAATAAACTTAGTGTCATATTCCGTTTTTGAATTTGAATAAATATCTCGTATAATATCCATTCCTTCAGCACAAACAAATTGCGCAAATGACGATGCGAAATGATGTTAAATATGATTATACTCGCTGATACCGATTCTAAACGATGCCGATGCGAAACGATCCCGATTACTGTCATACTCGCCGTTGCCGATGCGAGCAGAAAAATGTGTGATGCGTACAAATACACACGAGATAATCATATTACTCATTCGACGAGTATTCGTTCTCGTAATCGCCGATGCTGTATGTACTCGTGCATTGCTTTAGTTGCTATATTAATAAAATATGTAGTTACTTGGCTGCGCTTTTGTTACCAAGTGTATTTACTGGTACCGCATATTAACTCAATCACCATTTTTTGATTTACAACAGTTTTCGTTGGATAGGTTGATATTAGCTTTGTTCCAACCCAACTCATTGTGTTCTTCTCAATTTTTCAAAATATTTAGAACCAAGAAGTATTTATGAGTACCATATAATAATAATATATGCAAAGTGAGTGTAATTCACACAAGTTGATTTGTAATCTCAAAAAGTTTACATTATTATTTCCTCTTATTATCCAGAAACATGAGTAATAGATAAGAAGACATTATCAAGTGTACAAATATACACATTTATATTTATTCTGTAGATTTTTTATTTAAAAATAACTCATACAACGTTTTGACTCTAACAAGATATAAATTATTTATTATATAAGGACAGCGGATGCCAATAGAAAAAAGAAACTTACATATAACAAAAAAAAATGGATAAAGTTTTGTTGTAAATAAATGTAATGCATAAGGAGAAATTACATAAATACAATGTTATTAATAATAGTTTAGGATTTTTTTTATTTAATTATCTTTTCATTTATTTATACAGGATAGGGAAGGAGTACAAATAAAAGCCATTAACTAAAAAGAGAAATAAAATTAAGCGAAATAAAAATCATTACCTTGTGCCTTTTATTGCACATGAACAGGGATAGATACAGGAAATATTACAAATATATTAATTGACTTTAATTAATAGTTACACAAAAACGTAAATAATTAAAAGTAAGAAAAAAAGGGGGTATTCTACTTTTTCTCTATCCCTGTACTGCCAATTAACCAATGAATGTAAAATAGTTTGTTTCATTTTGAATTAATTAATTTCAATCTTAATCTAAATAAGAAATTTGAAGTTAGGCTATACAAATCAATCGATAGTTGATCTTACACAAGCTTATCTTTTAAAAGTTATCTCATATAATACTGAAAATAAATTGTTTCTGTAGGTCGTATTTTACATTCAAAGTTTAAACTTAACAAGACCTTGGAGTATTTACACAACTCTTCTAAGCGATAACAAGGAAGGCTCGAATAACCCAATATTATTATTATTAATATTATTTTAAGACTCCTCACATCATTGCGTTTTCAGCTCTTTTCCAATACTATAAGATACCATTTTGTTCCAATCGATTTTGGTACGTGTAACAGGTAATAATCTCCTCAATGCCTTAAAAGTGGTGTCAGACATTGTTTGATAATTTTCTGAAATAGCTGTTTGATAAGTATTCTCAGCTTCTTTTATAATCAAGACAATTTCTTTTGCCATCTGTGACTCGGAGGTCATCGGTACGGATTCTTTGATCTCTTTGGAACTTACAAGCTGTACATTACCTTCCTCATAATAATGAACCTGAACTTTTAATATACCCCTTACTTCAGCCATTGTCCCATTTAAAGTCACAGTCCATTGCGATCTCCATCTACCATTCCAAAAATTCTTCGGTTGGAATTGATGATCTTCTATACAAGCGTAAAGCGTGGTTGATCCGTTTGATTGACGTCCTACCACACTGCAAACTCCATCCTTATAATGGTCCCTGGTGTATGCAATAAATTCTGTATCAAGAGCGGCTCTCCAAGGCTCCGAGGTTGTGTCTGGAGTGTATGGTTGGTAATCGGAGGCATCTTTCCTCAAATGGTCGTATCTAAAGGACTGCTTACTGCGTGGGTCGAAGAATCTATTATTCCCTAAATCGTTGTATTCGGTAATGAGCACCAAGTGGTCGGCGTTGTCGATTTTAACAGGAGTTAACTGTTCCTTGTTGTATTGGGCGAAAGCCTTACTCGCGCCTTCTTTCAACAGGTCATCGTTATTCAATAACTTTCTTACATCGTTGAAGACCTCGTTGAATTCGCCGGGGGGTGAATGTAGGATAAAATCGGACACAATCCGCACCTTTTCCTGATCACTTATTACTTCTTCCCCGTCAGTCGCCATTTTAGGTTGGGTTGACTTGTCACTGTCAGTCGCCGCGGAACATCCCGATATGACTCATTGAAAGATAAAAAAACACTAGATAAACTACTGATTAATTTTTATTTTGCTTTTACTTGTACTATTTATAATTTATCTTCTTAATTTCATCTATAAACGTTTTTAAAAAGTTAAAATTTTATTTATTGTGTAAATCACCACGAATCACCAGTTTTATCCTTGAAGCATAGGAACTTTTTTTATTTATCAATAACCAACTTCACGAGAATGAAAATAACTTTACCAAATTAATTAAGTAAAGTGAATTATTAAAAATTTGTAATTACATCGAATCCTAACGAAATAATTTAATATTGTAACTAAAATTAGGTTGTATTTATTATTTTTATAATTAAAAAAATAGTTCGGTATAAATATAACCTATATTTTAACATTCTAAAGATTTTATGTCAATCTTATAAATTTTTAACTAATCAAAAATAAACGTTTTTAAAAGATAAAATCTTATTATTGTGTAAATCACCACAAATTGTTCAATTTAATCCTTGAATAGGTATTTTTTAATTTATCAGCAACTTTATCTCAGTGGCCAGTAACCAACTTCACGGGAATGAAAAGAAAAAAAATTTCAAATTAGTTAATTAAAATGAATTATTAAAAATTCGTAATTACAACGAATCCTAAAGTAATAATTAATACTCAAACGTAGTAATAAAAATTTTATGTACTTATTATCCTTATATAATTAATAAAATCACCAGTATAAACATAACCTATATTTTGACATTTGTCAGATTCTCCTTGTCAACCTTACATAATTTTAATTAATCAAAAATGATGTTTAAAAGGTTTCAATTTAATATTCAAGATCCGCCTGAACGGGGATTTCGTTACTTCGACTCACCCGACGGAGAAGACCTCTTTAAAAAGTTATGGGTAGTCGGTAAACCCACATTTTTTACGGGGTTATTTCTATCAACAACGGACGTTCTTTGCTTTGATAAAACTAAATCCTATGCCCAAGTTGCTGGTAGATATGCTTTTATTACCTTACCACTTGTCGGAATAGCTTCGACATTTGTTATAACGTCTAATTTGGCGGCACAGCAAAGAAAGAAGGATGACATTTGGAATTGGGGACTTGGAGGAGCCGTTTCTGGAGCGCTAGTTGGGGCTTGGCGAAGAAGTACCGTTGCTGGATTTAGTGCGGCCGCCGCTTTAGCAATTTTGGCTATTATAAGGAAAGATATGCACCAGAGAGGTTGGGAACTTATCCCTGAAAATATCGTTCGTATGCACGGTGGAGTTGAAGTTCGTAAAATGGATTGGACTCTAATGCAGGAAAGACCAAGGAGTTGGACCACCGGAAGAGAATAAGTATTTAATTAAATGTTACACATGTAGTGTTATTTGTAAATAAAAATATTCAAGTTAAAATCTTTTTTATTAATTTATTAAGACAAACAGATTCAATAATAATATTAATATATATGCAGTTTGATGAAGTCGTTTAAACGGGATTGACACAGCTTGTTCCTCCACATCCATTAGTGCAACATTTCTTCTTTCCATCGCAATCTTGATCAGAATAACATGCAAAGCTGCATGTTCCCATTTCACCATTTTCCCATTTAGGACATTTTCCACATTTATCTTCCGTAAAAACCATTGAAAGTTCAATGAAAATAAGTATAAAGAACAATAACAATTTGAAATTCATTTTAAATTCAAACTAAAATATCTCATTTATTGCCGCCTTTATATATAAAGAGAAAAATGTTGAAATTTGAAGAATTAGAATGTAAGGATGTCATAAAAAAATTGCATACATTTGTTGTATTTTCTATATTTTTGATCAGATAACAAAATTGTTTAAGATAACAAGAAAACTTTTCATTATTTCGAAGCTTTCGCTGTAAATTTAATTTACATTACTTCAAATGGGGTTTGCGCAATTTGTTCCTCCACATCCATTAGTGCAACATTTCTTATTTCCAGAACATTCCCGATCGGAACCACATTGAAAAGCGCACGTTCCAATTTCACCTCTTCCTGGTCTTCGACATCGTCCAGGTTTACTTTGGGTAAAAACCATTGAAACGTTTATGAAGATAAACACGAAGAACAACAACAACTTGAAATTCATTTTATATCTGAATTAAATCACATCTTTTGCGCTCTCTTTATATACTCTAAGATGAATGTCGAATTAAAGAAGAAGAATTAATACATAAAGATTAATTGCTTCTCAAGAAAAACCACAATAAGGTTTTTTTTCTGGTGTGTTTAAAAAACTTTTTAAGGAGAAGAGTTACATAAGCGAAATTATGTGCTTATATCACGAGATGAGATTAAAGGTAACGAGTAATAAAATTAGTCTTTGGAATTATTTGGGTAGTGTAGTATTAGGTGGGTTTTAATAAAACACCTAACACTGTAATAATATTGAATAAATGTGGAATCAAGATCATAATAGTTAACTAGAATTCGTATTCTTTCTAAATCGAAACCATACTAGGCCTAGTGCTGATTAGTAGACATAGGGCTACGTCTTGATAAATTTATCTAATAGTTAAAAACCGGGAAATAGCCAGTAGGTACGCTTAAAGTCGCTATAACCACCGCTAGTTAGTTTAATTGGAGCTTGGTAAAAGTGGGCTTTAGGTGAATATTAAATTATTTCAAAGTAAGAAGTGATTGGCAGTTGTAAACAAAATTAGCCTTACATAACATTCCTTCTCACTTTGGTTATTGTACAAAAATAAACTACCTATCTTAACATTCATTCTCATAACAATGGAGGTTTCTTCACGCTTTAATTAGGGTACAAAACAAAACCGCAGCGCCGTCCTAAATCTAAGGGCTAAGAGCCTAAACCAGAGATGAATCTTCTGAATCTTATATTTTGGACATTGAATTTTGTATGATAAAGGACGCACTCATTTCGTTCGTCCAACCCAGCCCTAGTACGCCAAATATCTTACGACGGAGCTGGTTAAATATAAAGGGTTGGGTTTAGCAGTTCATCTGAAGACATTTTTTAACGAAGGTCTCTACAATGAATAGTTTCTGAAATAGAGTACTTTACAAGTTGTTTTAACAACTCTGTATATTTGAATTAAAGTAAAACTAGAACTAACACTAGACCATTCAGGTTTAACTAATCTGAATCTTTCCACTTCTAGGTCTAGTGTAAGTTCTAGTTTTATGTCATTAAATCTAACTATAGATTTAGAACTAGAAACATTCCGGTTTAGCAGTAAATCTCTCAAGACGGCTAAACCTGAATGATTCTAGGTCTAGTGTTAGTTCTAGTTTTACTTTAGTTTAAATGTACAGGGTTGGGTTGGGTTTAGGCATGCATCTGAAGACTGCCGTTGTTTCTTTGGAAGCGATTTTCGAAATGGTTAAAGAAATCCGTTCAGATATGCACACGATGAGTGCTTGTTACGACTGCCTGGTAGATTCCGTGCAATTCTGTAGTCAGCGAGATTCAGACTTTGAAAGTACAATAAGGGCTTTTCAAGAACAACTGAACGCTTGTACAGACTTAACACCAAACATGTTTAACTGAAAAAACAAGTTATCGAATTGTCTAGACGAGTAACTGACTTGGAACTATACTCGCGACGCAACAATATCGAGATCCAGGGGGTTCCGGAGAGGAATGGTGAAAATCTGCTGACAATCATCAACACTATGGGTGACTTTCTGGGCGTTCCGGTGGCTTCTAGTGATGTTAATGTGGTGCTGGGGGTTATGCATTGGTTCCGAAGGCGATAATAGTTCGTTTTTGTAGCCGCATGAAGAGAGATGGGCTTCGCTGCTTCCAGGCTCAAGAGGAAATCTGCACCGGTTAGCTCTATTCCTGGTATGACCATTGGAGGTGTTGCGAAACGATGTTTCGTTAATGAGCATTTATCGCCTTGCAATAAGCTGCTTTTCGAGAAAGCAAGGACCTCCGGGGGAAAAAAGTTATAAATACGTATGGACAAGGAATTGTCAGATCGTTGTTCGGACAAAAATGACGATTCACATCCAGTAGCCATTAAAATTGAAGAAAAAGTAGTTAGTCTCCTCTTCAAGTTATGTTCTTGAAATCGTTAAGGGTTAAGATGTCTCCTATAGCTTTTTATTAGCAGAATGTTAGCGGTCTACGAACAAACTGGATACTTAGCATAATAACATTTTAAAGAGAGACGTGGCTTAGTTCGGGTATTGACTCGGAGGTTTTCCCTAATAATTTTTTACTCAACTCAACTATGATACCAATGCATTTCATAATATTTTAGATCTAATTCGTACTAACTTTCATACCGTAAGCGATATAGTGTTAAGTGATTGCCCTTTGATACGTGAAGAATTCATCCATTTTCTACAATTGAGGAGCTCGCGTGCAAGAGCGGATATATCCGTTCTTAAAGAAGTTTCAGAAAACGGGAAAAACTGATCAGAATTTGCCCTTGTAAAATAATCTTAAGGTAGGTTTATAGTTATATGTAAAGACCGGATTAAAAGGCACAAAAAAGACGGAAAAAGGCATGAAATTTTGGCAACAAAAGCATTAAAAAGGCATAAAAATTAGAAATCGAAAAAATTGCTATACCTAATTAATAATGTATTTTAATAACGTTTTCATTAAAAAATACATCGTTAAACTAAACATTCATATATAATTATTAAACCACTAATCACGAAAACAACTAATTATTAAATGCTGTTCTAAATGTTCCATTGTGAAGTTGTGTCTTCTCTCACTTAACTTATTCTTGTAAGCCGAAAAACTTCTCTCCACGTCCACACTTGTAATTGGTGCATACTTGAACTTTGTAATTAATGCGGGATCCATAATAAATCCAGTAACAATTTCACCACTTAAAATTGATGCAATTTTTTGTAATGTGGCAAATCCTTCATTTTTACACAGAACGTCATTAAATTTATTTGTAATTATTTGACCAATATGTCCTGGTACGCTATACGTGCAGTCTTGAAACTTTTTAATCATTTCTACTGTAGTCACTAAAGGTAAATCCTGTTTTTCAAGTGATTTTATAGATTCACTTATATAACTGTAATTGCTTTAATAAATGCCAAATTATTTTGTAGCTCCACTTCTTTTAGGACGGCCTGGCAATCTTGTATTGCTTTACTACTTGTAGCCGGAAATTCATTTATTAATTGTTTAAAATGATCTAAGGCGTTTGTGTAGTATATAGCGGCATCTAGCCATGTGCCCCATCTTGTTAGAACTGGTTGTGGTGGTAATGGGGTATTTGGTAACCTCTCTCTAAACAATTCTACCCTTAAAGGGGCTTTAACAAATATTTGTTTACCGCTTTTTATTAATTTATTAACTAATGGGAACTGTAACCTTATAGTTTCTGCTACTCGATTAAGCCCGTGTGCTAAGCAAGTACAATGAGTTAAATTAGGGTAAAAAATCTTCATATTAGACGCAGCTTTTACCATGTATGCCGCTGCGTCTGACACCATCAGTAAAATTTTATCATTCGGTACCGGCTCCGGTAAGAAAAAATGCGTTAATTCGTCATGAATAAATCTTGTTACCGTATTATTATTTGTTTTACTTAATTCTTTGGTACTTATTAGAAAACTTTTTAAAGAATTTTCATCACTTAATACTCCAAATATTAAATTTGCCACGTATCGTCCACATACATCAGTTGTTACGTCTACACTTATCCAAATATAATTATTTCCAATAATATTTTTTATTACTTGAATAACTTCTTTGTAGACTGAAGTAGTACAATTTTTGCGGAAATGGCTTTCATCGGGAATATGCATTGTACAATATGTTTGTAAAAAAGTTTTGAAATATTTATTTGTCATTTTATGGATTGGTATGTTTGCTTTTATCAAAGCTTTGCAAAGATCAAAATTGAATTTTGATTGTTCAGTATAGCCGGATAGCCGGTTGATGCCACAGATTGTATAGCTGTACCTATAGTTTGTTGTTTTTTGGATTGACTTGTAAGACGACACGGCACAACGGGGGATTCCAAAGCTTAAATTCGGATCGATGAAAAACGCGGATCTTACGTCAGACGGCACAACGAGGAAATGCACAAAGGCGCAGCGAAATATTTTTTCATAATTCAACCAATTTTTGGGGAAAAGACGCCAAAAAGTTGGAAAAAGGCTTTAAATAGGCATAAAAAAAATAATAGGCATGAAAATTCAAAAAAGGCGTAACTAATCTGGTCTTATTTCACTTATTTTTAACTGATTCGTAAAGATATTTAAATATATTTGCAATGCCTTTAATTTTGAGCATAAGCATATTTTCTATAAATCCGGTCTTTAGTTATATGTAAAGTGAACAAAATATGCAAACCTGAAAAATGTTAATTTAAAACTTTTAATGTTACATGCATTATAAAAATGGATATGTCCGGTTTTGTCCGCAAATAAGACACTTCTTTAATAAAAATACGGTTTATTGTCACAAAAAAATTCAATACAAATATTTATATATGAACTGCTTGTTCTTCTTCCAGACAATCACACAACTCACTATCATTTTCTTCTTCGGTTACGTCAGATGTCTCATTTACTTCTTCATTTTGATTCAACAAATTTTTGTACCATACTAGGTTTTCCTGTTTTTCCCATGCCTCACCAAAATGCGCATTCATCAGATGACGCAAACTTCTTTTCTTTTTATCTGGTATAGAATTCCCAAGTGGCAAATTATTAAGCTGGATTCTGTCGTCAGATTTTCTCTTTTTGATAAGAGGTTGAAATGAATACTGTCCGTGGAAACGGTAAAATTCAGTTGTGGCGACATTTATCTTCACTTTTTTATTGAGTATAGTTTTTTTTTATGAAAATTTGTTTACAGTCTGATATTCCTTTTATTTTTTTATATATCTTTTCCAGACCTTTAGATGTTACAGTCGGATTCTTTTTTAAAATTTTTTCGACTCTTCCGAATACACGATCTGCAGGTAAAAAGCTGTGCCCCCTAACGCAAAGGATGGACATAACTGCTTTTGCTTTCTAATTTGGATATAACCGCTTTTGTACACAACGAGTGACTTTAACAAGTTATTAGAGTATGATATATCCGCTTTTACACACTGTAAAAGACACGGAGCGGCTGTAATTTACTAGGGAAGGTCGTGCACTCTGCTACCGCGCTCGTTTGAAAACGAACAGCAGGACTCGAAAAAGGCAGGTGATAAGTGAAACAAACAAACAAAACAAAGGTTTAAAAGTATATACAATGTGCTTTAACAAATTAATTTCTTCAACAATTAAACTATACGATGGTAATCTTCGATAAGAGGCGATGATGTTCAACAATTCGAGAAAATTCTACTTACGATATCCCATCATTTCCCAAAGGTTCAAAATTCAGTACGATACGGAATCACTTTCTTTTAAACAACAAACAAAAAAAAACAAGTTAACCTTTTACAAGAATACAACTCAAACTTCGAAATTCAATTTACGGATAACAAACAGCAATGAGAAAAATTACTACTTTTCGGAAAATGGTTACAATTCAACCACTCAAGCCCGCGTTCTCGGCTTGTCTTCCCTTTATTTTCGACTCCGTCTCTTTATATCTTTCTCACCCTTCCTTTTCATCTCGCCCTCTTATCACCACCCACGCGACGACTCCCACGGCCTAAGAATGTTAAGTTTTGTTTAGTCTACGCACTAAACGAAACTTAGCGATAACAAATTAATCCATTAAGGAAAGGACAAAGTATTCAATTTTTACTGAACCGAACCAAACAGTTAAAAAAAAATGACTTGGATTTCATCCCGTACCGTGAAGCCAACGCCGTCAGTCTAGAACGATCAAATTAACTCGCTTAACTTCTACAAAACAATTTCTTATATCTATTAGGTGTAATGCGGTTTGTTACAATACAAATAAATTGAGCAAACGGTAGAGGCCATAAAATTGATGCGAGTACATATGCCAGGTAAATTTCGTCAAAATGTGGATATAACCAGTTTTGCACGCGAGCTCCTCAATTATCGTAGAACTGATTTTAAGTTACGGCAATAGTAGACTGGACGACGGAGCTGTGAAATGGTGACGTGAACTTTTACGTTGATGTTTTCTACAATCACTTACCTAATGCCATTGAACAGCTTGTTCCTAAGTTTCGAAACCATGTTAAAGAATAGCATTTGTGGTTTCCATCATCTATAATAAAGATTATTAATGAGAAGAGAAGGGCGCATAAAATATGGAAACGGTATCATTGTCATGTTGATTACCTCTCTTTTTCCATGTTGAGAGGTCGGGCAAAGCTTTTAATCGATCGCGATTATAAGTGTTATGTTCAGCGTTCGGAATCTAATATATCATCCAACCCTAGGTGTTTTTGGTCATTTATCAAGTAAAGGTTGTGATATTTCCGCCACTGTCTCGGTGGCCACTGGTGCTGATGATGTGTCTTCACTATTTGCAACTTATGTCAACTTTTACGTCTTCAATACCATACAGTCTGGAGTTGACGTTACGCCGGGCTCTGGCGCAGATGGCATACCAGCAATTGTTATTAAAAACTGTTCCATCTCATTATCACTTCCGTTAATGTTATTGTTTAATAAAATACTTCAGTCTGGAGATTCCCCACGTATCTGGAATCAGGCACATGTTCTTCCAATATTTAAATCTGATGATCGCAGCAACATTGTTAACTATAGACCAATATCTTTGTTACCCGTATTTAGTAAACTGCTTGAAAAGCTTAAATACAGAAGATTATTTTTCATGGTTAAAAACCTAATCGATTATATATTACATGCTATGGATGAATCTATCCAAGTAGATGCTTTATACACAGATTTTAGCAAGGCGTTTGACCGAGTTGACCATAATCTATTAATTTCTAAAATTCACCGTTTTGGTATCGATAGCTACTTGATCAGATGATTAGCCTCCTATATGCGCGGAAGAACTCAGACAGTGTTAATTAGAGGGCACAAATTAAATTTATTTTCAGTGCCTTCGAAAATGCCGCAGGGCAGTCACTTAGGACCCCTTTTCTTCAATATTTACATTAATGATACATTTGCTTTTATAAAACATGCTCATTGCTTAATGTATGCCGATGATTTGAAAATATATACGCGCGTGACATCATCTCTGAATTGCTTAATATATTTCCTTTATGTGGTATTCAATTTCCCAAAATTGATACCACATAAAGGGTCACTCATCTTTTCTAAAGTTGTAATTTAATTTCGTGAAATACAATTTTATGTATCATAATACAATATAATACTCAAAATAACAATATCTTCAAATCCGAAACGCTTAATTTATTGATCAGTATAATGGTGAATATTAATCATATAAAAGAGGTCTTTTGAAATCTGATATTTGATGTCATGCCTGAAGTAAAGTAGCATGCCTAAGTAGCACTGAAAAATAAATAAATGAGTTTGCTTCATCGTTTGACATAGGTAAGTTATTCAATAAAATTTACAATTAAATTTACTGTAACTTTTGTTCCAAAAGTTTTTATATATCATGCTTAGATTTCCGATTATGACCATTAACTTATAAAAGGACAAAATTCATCAAATTTTGATATTTTTCTCGATAATGATGCATCTGAGAGCAAATTCGTTTAATGTTAAATATTGTACAACTTTTATTCTAAAGATTTGTTCTTGACATATTAAGATTCCAGAGTACAGCAATTAACAACATGAATCAAGAGAATTCATAAAATTTTCGCATTTTTTTAACTGATCTTCATAAGATTACCCAATATTGTATATATAAATAGAACTCAATTCTTTTCTGTAAGGCTTATTTTTTTAAAAAATTTTACTATGATTAAAACACATTTTTTTAATATTACTGGAACAATAAAGATTGAAAATGAATTAAAGACATCTTGTATTAGTAGCAAATTAGAAAAGATGACTATAAAACTTGCTCATTTACACATATACCAATAAGATATGGGATATATTAGAAATAAAACAAATTATTCAAGTAGTGATTCAATAATAGGTAATAAACAAGTTTTCGTTGTAAAATATGTATTTTGTCAAAATTTTACAGAAAGAATTCCTCAATTAATAATGTAACCAATTAATACATTTCCTCAATGAAATTATATGAATAATACTTTTATAAAAAAAGTGAGATGCAAAAACGAGAACTTAAAAAAGATTCTTAATCAACCTAAGAAGTTGGTGGTTCCTTATTGTAAACCTCCATAACTTTTTCCATAATTTCCCAATGTTTATCCTTCTGTAAATCCTTAACAAACACCGAATACCATTGTTCATCATCAATATCTTCTATTAAAGGTAAACGCACACCATAACATTGCAAAGCCAAGGATATACATGCAATTGCAACATGTTGAGGGCCATAATCTAAAATTGCCGGGTCGTGGTGAAAATCTTGAAGAAAAGCGGCGGAAGTTTTCGCGATTGGGACAGCATTCCATTGCTCTTTACCAATCCATCCTTCCATCGATTTTAAGTAATGCAACATGTATTTATGGGGATGGGTTATTGAAACTTCAAACTTTAAAATCCTCATTATTAAGAGTTCAGCTTGGACTATTGCGTCTCGCATGTTCCAATATTCATCCCCAATTTCTAGGGGTCCATTTCCACGGTGTAAAGTGTTATGGGTTACATTTATTATATCTCTGATTTTTAAAGGATCATCTTTAACTTTTCCAGCCAAATAAAGTGTTGACGCCGCTATTAGCTACAATGAATCAGAATTATTAGGTAAAAATGATTGGTGAAATATAAAATGATTATGCAATGAAAATGATTAACTCAATAATGTAATTAATCAAGTTGAAAAATAAATATTTGAAATCAACACCAAAATTGTAATCACTTCCTTTCTCTTCTTCTTTAATTTGGTGATCAAAGGTTGTTTGATATTGATAAGACAAAATTATAAGAACTACAATTATCAGCAATTAATTTAATTGCACTTTTTTGCTTAGCTTTGTTGATAAACACTTAAAAATTAGGTCATTTCGTTTTGTATCATAAAGTTACTTACAAAGGGGTCATAATTGCTTTGATCAACCTCCTTAAAAAACCGGTGCATTAAAATAGCGGCTGTTGCAAGAGTAAGAGGCTGCCCCTGAAGTTTCATTCCACATTCGAAGATGAACCTGGCTGGGGTAAAACCACCGGCAAAATCCAACTTCCTATAATCAAGCGGTTGGACTTTTCTAGTCTTTTCTCTTTGAAGTTCCATAACGTCGATAACGTCCTTCATTGTTAATGTTTGATTTAGCTAAATTAATAAAGAAATAAATAATTTTTGACTCCCTTTTTAAAGATTCCCCATACCTGTATCACAAAATATTTCAGTTAATAAAATATTTATTTCGCAAGTCGAGTTTTTGGTAAAAGTTGATTTTTGGAAAGTTGTTTCGTGAAAATATGGATGCAACGTCGATTATTGAAAAGAGTTTGAGTGAAAATAAACCGTTCAAATTCTTGTCGGCGTAGAAGTGGAGTGGTAAAACTGGAGTTGAGCTTCTTGTGTTGTGTATTGAAGTAAAACGTGTTTTTCTTATTGGTCCGTGGGTTGGTACGCATGCGCATTAATCATTTCCGAATATCAATTTAGCTAATTTATTAAACAAATAGGATATTTGAATGTAAAATTAACCTAATTATACAATAATCCAAAAATAATTTATAAATTAATTTGAAAAATTAAATAAATTAACATTAAATAATTACCCCTTCCACTTCCACTGTTTTTTTTTGACATTCACTTCCCGTTTTGACAATCAACTGTCACCTGCACTTAGAATATTCTAGGTTAATACTTATTTTTCGAGATTTATTTAAAAAAAATAATTAATAATAATAAATTAACAACATAGTAAATAAATAAATATAAATTATTAGTATTTTTTTTATATAAATATAACTTATTTTATGAATAAGTTTTTTTAGCATGTTTAGATTCCTCATTATAGCCATTAACAACTTACACTCAGCAGCAGAAGTCTGCGTACAAGAAACTTGTAATACTTTAATTGAAAAAATAAGAGTCATAATCTAATGTGATAAACTTGATTTTTTTTTATTTTGTATATTAACTACATATAATTCTATTAACAAAATATGCTTCAACAAAACAGAAACAGTAGTTACAGAAAAAAATCAAAACTAAAAATTCTACAAATAACGGGTATGCAAAAATCTGCGTACAAGTCAGGACAGTATTTATAAAAAATTCATAAATGAGATCATTGTTTCTATATTAATATGAGGTCGGATAACCTTTACGTTTAATGACCTCCCTTAAACGTTTAGGCATGGAGTGCACTAATTTCTTCGTTTCGTCCGAACTGATTTTGGCCCATTCCTCAATCAACACATTTTTTAACGTTTCCTTCGACGTTATGTTGTGTTGCCGAATCCTGCGTTCCAGTAAATCCCAGAGGTGTTCGATGCGATTCAAGTCCGGCGATTGTGGAGGTGTTTTAAGTTGCTTTGGGGTATTGTATAGTAGCCAAAGCTTAGTGTTGTGGGCGCAATGTTTGGGGTCATTATCTTGTTGAAAAAAGTATTCGGGCCCCAAGCCCAAGTTTTCGATGCTAGGCTTCAAATTTTCTTTTAAAATGTCTATATACATTTTATGGTCCATTGTCGATGTTATGAAAACCAACCTTCCCACCCCTTTGGTGCACATACACCCCCAAACCATAACTCCACCACCTCCGTGTTTTACAGTCGCTTTCAAATTTTGGGGATTAAGGGCAGTATTAGGTTTTCTCCATACAAGTTGTTTACCCTTAATGCCGAAAATGCAAAATTTGCTCTCATCTGTAAGGAGAACTTTCTCCCAGAATTCAATGGGCTTGTCTAAGAGTTTTTTTGCAAAGGCCGCAAGATCCGCTTCTGACGATTGACCTCTGACACAAATGGCTTTTTTCGTGCAACGCGACTGTGATAGTTAGCTTTTTTTAACGTCCTTCTCACCGTATCTCTGCTGATAGTTTTATGAAATTCTTCTTGTACATTTTCTACTATTTTTTTTGCCGTCAGCGTAGGTTCTTTTCTAACTTGCTGTACAATTTTGGCTTCTCTCGGTTTGTTAAAAGGCGTGGTCTACCAGATCGCGGACGTGAGAGGTAATCTTCAGTGTCTTTATAATTATTAATTACTTTTTGAATGGAAGAGTGTGACCTGCCGACAGTTTCTCCTATTTTTCGAAAAGATTTTCCCTCTTTCCATAACTTTACAATAATTTTTCTCTATCCCAATTCAATTTCCTTTCCTTTCGTGTCCATTCTAACTTTTAGCTTCTAAGCCTCTGCTAATATAATTGACACCGATTATCTTTTATTTAAATCGGAAAGCGTACATCGCCAACTACGTATTTAAGTAAATAAGTATATTTTGGAGAAGGCGTCTTTATTTGTACGCAGATTTTTGCATACGCATTATTTGGAGAATTTTTAATTTTAATTTTTTTTCTAACTAATATTTCTGTTTTATTGATGCATATTTTGTTAATAGAATTATATGTAGTTAATACACAAAATAAAAAAAAATGAAGTTTATCACATTAGGTCATGACCCTTATTTTTTCAGTTAAAGTGTTAGAAGTTTTTTGTACGCAGACTTCTGCTGCTAAGTGTATAAAACAACGAAATTCATAAAATTTTTACTTTTTCGAATTTTTCTCATTTTTGCATTCGAGAGCAAAAGTATAAGAGAGCATTATTGTTTAAAATGAACTTTTCTACAACTTTTCTTCTAAAGGTTTTTTTTTCTAGCATTACTAGATACAAAAATTTTCACATTTTCCCATTCTTCTCAAAATTTGCGTAGCTGAAAGCAAAAGTATATTTAGTATTGTAAGTACGAAGGCATTTGCAACCGGTGTTCATCAACACTAGCACTAACACTAGAACTATCACTAGGGCTAATATATACCAGATCTAAAACAAGTCGAAACTGGTTCGAAGTGACTTCGAACCTGTCTCTGAAGAGGGCTGCAACATAGCATCCGAAACGTTAAACATTTTCTCAAAAGACGCACGGTAAAAGTTTCTAGTTTTAGATTTAGTATTAGTCCTAGTGATAGTTCTACGATAATAAAGCATTTTATTGTTTATTTAATATCTACAATTTTCTCTCTACATTCTAATATATAGTACATATATATCTCCAAGTCGTCTACCCTCTTTCCCCCTTCCCACATCTCCGCCTCCTCGCCCCCATTACCTCCCTCATCCATCTGTTACCCTCGCCCCCTCTCCCAAAACCTGCTCCTGTCCATTGCCTCCTCCCTCAGCTCACTCCACCCTTTCAGCATGTGTTCCAGCGTCTCCCAATCTTCACCACACAGTCTACACCACCTCTCAACATCGTTCGCCCAGTATCTAATTCCCCTCTCCTCATTGCCACAGCGAAATCTGGGCACCAATCTCTTCCCTTCATCATCCCCCACCATCAACAAATACTTTGGCCGCTCTTCTGTCACTATCTCCCCATACCTTTCATTGTATCTCCCTTCTCGTATCTGTGACCTTCTTTCCTGCCTCTGTATATCCCTGTCCCTATCTCCCAGTTCCCTCCACATTTCGCCTCTTTCCGCTCTTCTGTTTTCGATGCCATTTAGTGAGTATCCCACCCTTCATACTTCACCGCTCACCCCCTTACAGAACTTCATAATCTTTGTCTTCTCGACGTTTACCTTCAACCCCTTCGCCTTAAAATATCTTTCCAAGAACCACATCATCTAGTTCATCCGTATACTCCAAGGCGCGCACCTTTGATCCTCTTGTCACCACACCACCCATTTACCCCTTCGCAAGTCTCTTTTCCAAGTCCGCCGTATATATTGCAAATCGTGTGGGACTAAGCGGGCATCCCTGTCTCAATCCTTTTGTCGTCCAGAATATCTCACTTAACTCTTCCCCAACTTTAATCTTGACCATCGTCTCCCTGTACATCTCCTTCACCCTCACTATCAGTTGTTCTGTGATACCTCCCCTCCTTATTTCCTTCCAGAGCTTCTCTCTATCCACGTTATCTTCCCCAGCAATATCTTTGCATAAATTTTGAAAGTTGTGTCCAACATAATAATCCCTCTATTATTGCTCACCACCATTTTATTCCCTTTTTTATACAGTGGGCATATTATCCCCATCCTCCACCTGTCGGGAAACCTCTTCCCCATCCATACGTTTTTTACTACCTTCCATAGCTTCTTCTTCACTGTCTCCGTTGCTTCCAACCACGCTTCATTCTGAATCTCATCTTCTCCTGGCGCCCTTCCCCTCTTCAGTCCCCTCAACACTGCCTCTATTTCTTCCAGTGTTATCTCTTCTCCTCCTTGCACACCTCGCTCTCCCTCTCCCATTGTTCTCTTTTTCACTCCTCTCAACAATTCCATGAAGTAGGTTCTCCATTCACTCATTTGTATATTTCTGCTGACTTCCTTTCTTCCCTTCCTCATCCTCGTTAAGTATCTCCATACCTCATTATTCTGTTTCAACTCCTTAATCTTCTCTACCTGTCCTCTCTGCCACTGTCTCAGTTTCCTTCTAGCTTCTCTCTTAGTCTCTCTGCATTTCCTATCCCACTATTCGTTTCTTCCCAGTCTGATCCCCCGTCGCCCACTCTCTTTTTTAAGGGAGGCAACGTGCCTCCCTAACCACCTCAATTAGTTCATTCAACCCGTCGGCCCCCTCCACCCTCTGACCCCAGCTTGCCAACTTTTCCCTATAATGTCCTATCCCCTCTTTCGACCAATCTACGCTAATGTGTTTTCTGCCATCCTCCATTATCTTTCTGTTCCTTCTTCCCCTCGTTCCCTTTTGCACACTTCTAGCGGCTGATGATCCGACTCTACCATCGCCCCAACCCTAAAATTTTCTATCCTCTCCCACATTCCTTGGTCCACTACCACATAATCTATCACGGATGCCCCTTTTGTGTTTTTGACTTCTAATTTTAGTTAAGCTTTAGTAATAATTTTTTAGTTTTATACGATTCCCCGAACAATATTGATTTCTAACATAAACAGGTTTGCGGTTACTGGTCTAAAACAAACTTTACTTGTTTAGAGCACAATCCTTAAACTAGTACACAAAAATATTTTAAAATAAAAAAAAACAATTTAAAACAATAAAAAATATGCATTTTGTTTAAAATGAAAAACAAAACATGTTTTTTCCAACCTTGATTTCAATGGAATCAATACCAGATAGAATTAATTCAAAATTAATGGAATTGGTACAAGAGTACCAATATCTTTAAAGTACAGGACACAAAGATCATAGAAATAAATTAATTTTTATTTTTTATTCTTCTATATTTGTGTAATTAAACCCCACAAATGGGGTTTCAAACTTTATGTCATGTGTGCTACTACTGGATACGGGTTTTCTTTCGAAATTGAAGGGGAAAACACTGTGTTCCAACTGAAGTTGATCTTGATGCAAGTGCAAATCTTGATGTCAGGTTGACCAGGGGAGTTCCTTTGTTCCAGAATTATTATGTCTATTTTGATAATTATTACACCTCTATTCCCCTATTAGAGTATTTCAAACAAGAAAGAGGAATTCTTGCAGTGGGTACAGTCCGCAGGGATCGGCTCCATGGTACAAATTGGCAAATTGCCTTCCAAGCGAATCTTTGAAAAACATTACACCAGAGGACAGGCTGAAGAGTTCATTCTGATTTTAAATGGTTGTCAAATTTGTTTAGTCATTTGGAAGGACAATCGAACTGTAACTCTTGTTTCTACTATCTGCGGTATAGAACCAAAACAAGAAATAAAGAGATATAAAAAGTTAAATAAGAGATACATAGACTTTGAATGCTCGAACATAATCAACATATATAATAAACACATGGGAGGCGTCGATCTCATGGATTCACATCTTGGACGTTTTCGCATTCGTATCAAATCAACCAAGTGGTAAAAAAAGAAAAAAAAATTTGAAAAGAAAACAGAATTAATTGCTATTCTTCTATGGTGAATCCTTTCGGAACCTTCTGTATAAGATATACAGGGTGTTCCCGTGACTCGGGGCATAAAATTAACCACATATACTAGAGCAAAAATGATGATGATTCGTGAAAAAAAATTATTATAAAAGTCTTCAAATGGCCAAGATATGGGCCATCAAAGTTCAGAAATTTTAACACATTTTTCTAAATATTTTCAAAACCATTAATGGTAGAGGGTTGAAATTTGGTACAGAGTAAACAAACATCATGCAAAATCATTGAACCAATTTTGACTTTGGCCGGATGACGGCAACCATGTTATACAGGGTGTTCCTAAAATTTGTTTGCTCAGAACTTTTTTGTTTGTTCGTAACCCTACATTTATTTTTGTAGTTTTTAATAGAAAATTTATTTTCGAAACTTTTTTCACTCTTTGAAAATTTTGATAACATTGACTGTTTTCGAGTTATACGCGAAACTGTTAAGCTTTGATTTCAATCGTAACAAATAAAACATATTCCGCAAGATCTGAGAAGGCGATGACAATTGAAAAACGAACTGATCTAATAACCATTATTTGCATAAATTTCTCAGTGTAGATTTAGTTAAATCCAGTGTTAATTTATTTTAATTGAATAAAAGAATGTAATTTCCAAAACAATAAATTTAATTTTCGCGGTAACAACAAACAAGAACATAATAAAAATTCTAACAAAAATATGAACAAGAACAATAAAATTATAAACAAATGGTAATAAATAAAACAGAACAAAAAAAAAAATACTAAAGCAGATGTTCAAAAACACTCCCGCCGGCTTCAATGCACGCCTGATATCGCCGTCTTAAATTAAAGCGCACTCTGCTGAGGACGTTGATTTCAGTTCGAAGTTGATCAAATGAATCAACAATTCGTAACCTCAGTTGATCAACTGAAGTTATTTCAACGCAGTACACAAGCGATTTAATGCGTCCCCATAAATAAAAATCTAGAGGTGTAAGATCCGGCGATCGGGGGGGCCAACTTATCGGTGCATCCACTCCTCGTCCAATCCACCGTTCCGGAAACCGTTCACATAGAAATTCTTGGACAGCATGTGTACTATGCGCAGGAGCACCATCATGCATATACCACATTTCTTGTCTTGTGTTTAAAGGAACGTCATCTAAAAAATCATTTAATTGCTCTAAATGTCCCCTGTATGTATGGCCATCCAGCCTTGACGGCAAGAAAACGGGTCCTATAATGACATCGCCCACAATGCCAGCCCAAACGTTAAGAGAAAACCTCCATTGCGATTTCCAAGCTTTCTTAAATCTTGGATTTTCGTCCGCCCAACTATGTGAATTTCTCAAATTGATGATTCCATCTTTAGAAAATGTCGATTCATCTGCAAAAAGTATTTTTTCTAAAAATTGATCATCAATTTGGATTTTGTGCTGCATTATTTGACAATATTGCAGTCGTAGTGGGTAATCAGCCTGTCGAACTTCCTGAACTTTATAACTATGATATGGATAAAGCTGTTGCTCGTGAAGAACACGCCAGATAGTTGTTTTTGACGTTAAAAAATGCCTCGCCATATCCAAAGTACTAGCTGTAGGATTTTCTTGTACGTAGTCTAGAATATCTTCTTCTAGTTCGGTTGTTCGGACTGATCTGACTTTACCGTTGTTACTAAAATTCGGCTTAAACGTCCCATTTTCCCTTAAACGGGTTTCAATTCTTAAAAATGTTTTTCGATTGGGCGCTCTGCGGTTCGGAAATTTCTCCCGATAACGGTTAGCGGCTGCTACGGCGTTTCCATGACATTCTCCCAATGTCAAAATCATGTCAGTTTGTTCACTAAATGTGTAATTGTCCATTTTGAACACGCAAAATTAATAAAAACTTCATTAACAAACAACTTTATGTTTAAACTACATAAGCAAGTTGACGGCTCAATTTGTTTTTTTTTTAATTGCCATGGCCAACTTTTTCGAAAATTATTGTGTTTAGTGTTACCATTGAAATCGAAGCTTAATATTTTCGCGTTTAACTCGCAAACGGTTAATGTTATCAAAATTTTCATAGAGTGAAAAAAGTTTCGAAAATAAATTTTCTATTAAAAACTACAAAAATAAATGTAGGGTTACGAACAAACAAAAAAGTTCTGAGCAAACAAATTTTAGGAACACCCTGTATAACATGGTTGCCGTCATCCGGCCAAAGTCAAAATTGGTTCAATGATTTTACATGATGTTTGTTTACTCTGTACCAAATTTCAACCTTCTACCATAAATGGTTTTGAAAATATTTAGAAAAATGTGTTAAAATTTCTGAACTTTGATGGCCCATATCTTGGCCATTTAAAGACTTTTATAATAATTTTTTTCGCGAATCGTCATCATTTTTGTTCTAGTATATGTGGTTAATTTTATGCCCCGAGTCACGGGAACACCCTGTATACAGGTGTCTCACGTAACTAGTTCATTAGAACTCTTTTAGGTTCCACTATTCGTAGAGGCTTGAAATTTTGGTAACATGGGTTGTTCATTCCGATCTATTAATCTAAAATATTTTCAAGATGGTCGCCACTTCCGGTCTACCGGAAGTAGACTTCAACTTCGTTATTTTAAATGGAATGCTATAGTTTTTATTACACCATTCAATTATACATAAGAAAATATGTTGACTTTGATAACAGTTGTTGGTGCCTACCGTTTTTTGTTTTCGAGTTATTTTGATTTTAAGTGTTTTTTGGCAAATATCACCATGCTCTTTACAAGCCCATATCTCAGCCAACGTTAACTCAAAAACGTTTTGCATTGGTGCGATAACTCTTCATATGCTGCTAAATAGATTGTCATTTGTTATATCAGTATATCTTATACAGGCTGGTCAAAAATTGAGTTACCGTTTCTCTGTATTCAATTGCGTGAAAGTCGAAAATTTTAAATGGAACGCCCCATATTTTCATACCCTATCAGAAAGGAAATTTAATCCTCTACAAATTATCTATAAATATTCCTATACCTATTTATTATAGATTTCTTGCTATTGAGGAATTTATCATTATGTCACTTGTTATATCAATGTACCTTATACAGCGTGGTCAAAAATTGAATTACCATTTCGCTGTATTCAATTGCGAGAAAGTCGAAAATTTTAAATGGAACGCACCATATCCTTTTAGCCTATCTAAACGGGAATTTAACTCTCTACAAATTATCTATAAATATTCCTATACCTATTTATTATAGTTTTCTTGCTATTGAGGAATTTATCAAAATCATAGGTAAAATGCTAGAAATCGTCTGTGTTCTTGTTAGAAGGCAATGACATTTAGACAGTTTTTTGTTTAATTTATTTAAATTATTATTAGTATTATTTCTACAATGAACTGTGATTGAATAAACTTTAGATTGCTAGCTGTAATTGACCAAAAATAACCAAAAGAAAACCGAATAAATGAAACAATGAAAAACAACAATTTAATGATAAAAATTAAAATCAATAACATAAAAGAATGAAAAACTGAAAATTACAAAAATAAATTATGGGAATTTAATTCTCTACAAACTATTTAGATATTTTCCTGCGTCTATTTGTTGTAGTTGCCCTCCTATTTGGAAATTAATGGACGCATGCAATGCTGGAAACTTCTTGTTTTTATGTTAGAAAGCCATGGAGTTTTGATAGCTTTTCAACCATATTTATGTTATTGTTGTCATTACTTAGTTGTGTCATCACTTACTGCTGTTAATGTCTTTGAATATCATGGCGAATTATTCCCACGCCAACATTTTAAATTCGTCTTATATTCATGGCGGGTGTAATAAAGTTTTGGATAGGATAAGATACGTATCTCTTAGTTTTGGAAAGATCAAAATAACAAGAAAACATAAATTTCTATCACCAGCAGTTTAAGATAACAGAACAAATGTTTTGTCATATTTTATTGCTTTACCAAATTCTTCGGTAAGAGGTGCTTTGGTCGATTTAAATGAATAATATTTTACAAAAAAGCACCGTAAATAAATAAACTGAATTCTCTAGGAACATCTCGCGCATCATTACGTCGAATATTACGCCATATCATTGTTTTTCATTGTTTCATTTATGCGTTCTTCTGCTGGTTATTTTTGGCAAATAAAAGCTAACAAACTCAAGTTTATTCAATCGCAGATCATTCTAGAAATAATACCAATGATAATTTAAATAAATTAAACAATAAACTGTCAAAATATCATAGCCTTCTACTAAAAACACGACCGGCTTCCAGCATTTTGTGTAGGATTTTGATAAAATACTCAATATGAAGAAAACAATAATAAATAGGTATAGCAATATTTATAGATAATTTATAGAGAGTTAAATTCCCGTTTAGATAGGCTAAAAGGATATGGTGCGTTCCATTTAAAATTTTCGACTTTCTCGCAATTGAATACAGCAAAATGGTAGTTTTTTTTTGACCACGCTGTATAAGGTACATTGATATAACAAGTGACAATCTATTTAACAGCCTATGACGAGTTATTGTACCAAACGTTTTTGAATTAACGTTGGTTAAGATATGGGCTTATAAAGACCATGGTGATATTTGCCAAAAAACAATTAAAATCAAAATAACTCGAAAACAAAAAACGATAGGTACCAACAACTGTTATCAAAGTCAATATATTTTCTTACGTGTAATTGAATGGTGTAATAAAAACTATAGCATTCCATTTAAAATAACGAAGTTGAGGTCTACTTCCGGTAGACCGGAAGTAGTGGCCATTTTGAAAATATTTTAGATTAATAGATTGGAATGAACAACCCATGATACCAAAATTTCAAGCCTCTACGAATAGTGTAACCCAAAAAAGTTCTAATGAACCAGTTACGTGAGACATCCTGTATATTAGTATATCTATATTAGTATAGTAGGCATAGTACTAGATAACATTTTTACTAAAATATAAAACTGTAATGTTTAATATAAGAAATAAAATTTTCAGCAATTTGTAAATACTTGTGCTAATTTTTCCAAAGAGCCTTTTCATGATCTTTGATACATAATGTTGCTCACAAGTAACACAAAGATTTTTTGGATTCTCCGGAAAACTATGAACATAGGAATTATTTCCTTATTTTGTCCATCAAATAGAGGTCAGAAACTATAACTGACTTTTCTTTGGTAAAGAAAAGAAAATTCATACAGCAAAGGGTTAATCTTGTAAGTTCTTGTGTGAAGTTGGTACGCATGCGCAAAAAATTCCGAATATTAATTTAACAAATCTATATTTAATTATTAAATAAATTAACAACTATTCAATCCAATCAACTTAAACATTCAATAACCCCAAAACAATTAATAAATTAATTTGAAAAATCAAATAAATTAATTCAAAATAATTACCCCTTCCACATAAACTCCTTTTTGACATTCACTTCCCGTTTTGACATTCAACTGTCACCTAACTGTCACCCGCACCTAGAATGTTCTAGGTTATTACCTATTTTTCGAGATTTATTTAAAAAAAACTGTAAAAAACGCAATTATAAGTAAACAACTTTTATAAGTACATATTTTTTTACTATTTGTAGAACAAATGGAAACGCTGAATATCGAACAAGACGTACAAGAAGAGGGACAGTTCGTTGTTGACGATGTAAGTAAAATTATAAAAGATGCCATCGAAACGGTTATTGGAGGTAACGCGTACCAGCAAACCAAAGTAAACAATTGGACCACCGCCGTAGTTGAAGCATGCACATCGGCGTTAACCAAACTAATGAAACCTTACAAATACATTGTCACTTGCACTATAATGCAGAAAAATGGGGCCGGTTTGCATACAGCGAGTTCTTGTTATTGGGACAACAACACAGATGGAAGTTGCACTGTACGTTGGGAGAATAAAACCATGTTTTGCATTGTATCCGTGTACGGTTTAGCTATCTAAATGTTATGTCGCTATTATTAATATTAATAGGCAAAAGTATTTTTTTTAATTTCCACATTCTAAGTCTATCTTAATTTAATTTGATAATTTAACAAAAAAAATTTTTTTTTCGATATTTAAGTATTAAAATTACACGTTTCTCTATCTCATTTAATCAAAATGTGACAGAAGTTATATTTAAACAAAGTAAAAACGATGTTGGATGATTTATGTGTTATATTTCCGAGTTGTAAGTATTGATAATTGAATTTTTTTTATTAAAAAGTGATATGCTAATAGGGTATTTGGGTTGTATTATTTATTAATTTAAAATTTTTATATTGGTTTATTACCTCAGCCCAATATCCTTTAGTAAAAGAATCCTTTTGTAGCTGAAAAAACATATGGCTTGTATATTTAATTCTATTATTAGAGGTGTGACTTAATATAACAACCATTTCAATGAAATGTTTTTAAATTGGTCTTGGCTATCTCAGTTATCTCAATGAGGGGTTATATATAGAGCAGGTACTATAATTTAAGCAAATTGTCTCTACATAACTTGTCATTAAAGCATAATAAAGGATCTCCAAACCCAGAATAATGAAGGGACTATTTAAATTGGGAAGGTTATGAGACATTACAGAAATAAGGCAAGATAAGATACTAGCATGGAAGTGATGGGGATATAAATAACTAATAAACCTAAATTATTAGCTTTATATTTATTATTAGATCAATTAGTTTACGATTTAAGGTTGTCAAATAAAATCGTTCATATCATTAAACAAGGATTTCAACATTAAAGGCTATAACAATTTAAAGACAAAGACCTGTTTCCTGCCCATTATATTAATTGTTGGTAGATATTAAATTATTGTTTATTGCATACTTGGTAGACCACAATATACTTCAAACAATTAGCAAATGATGAAAGATTCTGTTTGAAATATAATGAAGAAAACTAAATACTGTTGGGTGAAGTCTAAATGGTGATGCTAAAAGACAATGTTAACAGAAGTCTGCATACAGATGACAGAACGCCAAGTATTGAGGACTAGACAATAATTGGATACTGCTAGCACAAAATATATCTGCAAGGAGTAATGTGGTTGTGAATCGAAGAATAGATCAATTTTGTAAGTAACAAGACACTGTTGGCAGAAGATTAAATACTGTTGGGGGACGAAATATATATGCCAGAAGTAATATTAGTACTTATGGAAGGTTAGATCATCTTTGTTGATCATGAAACAATGCTGGTAGAGGACTAGATACTGATGCCAGGCAAAATACCAGAACTAAAATTACTGTCGATGGAAGGCTATATCATCTTTGTGGATCATGAAACACTACTAGCAGAAGACTAGATACTGATTCCAAACAAAATGTATCTACCAGAAGTAAAATTACTGTCAATGAAAGGCTAGATAATCTTTGTTGACAATGAAACACTGTTGGCAGAAGACTAGATACTGATTCCAGAAGAAATATATATACCAGGAGTAAAATTACCCTCAATGGAAGGCAAGATCATCTTTGTGGATCACGAAACAGTACTAGCAGAAGACTAGATACTGATTTCAGATAAAATATATCCACCAGAAGTAAAATTACTCTCAATGGAAGGCTAGATCAGCTTTGTGGATTACGAAACACTACTAGCAGAAGACTAGATACTGATTTCAGATAAAATGTATCCACCAGAAGTAAAATTACTCTTAATGGAAGGCTAGATCATCTTTGTGGATCACGAAACACTACTAGCAGAAGACTAGATACTGATTTCAGATAAAATATATCCACCAGAAGTAAAATTACTCTCAATGGAAGGCTAGATCATCTTTGTTGATCACGAAACACTACTAGCAGAAGACTAGATACTGATTTCAGATAAAATGTATCCACCAGAAGTAAAATTACTCTTAATGGAAGGCTAGATCATCTTTGTGGATCACGAAACACTACTAGCAGAAGACTAGAAACTGATTTCGGATAAAATATATTCACCAGAAGTAAAATTAGTCTCAATGGAAGGCTAGATCATCTTTGTGGATCACGAAACACTACAGCAGAAGACTAGATACTGATTTCAGATAAAATGTATCCACCAGAAGTAAAATTACTCTTAATGGAAGGCTAGATCATCTTTGTGGATCACGAAACACTACTAGCAGAAGACTAGAAACTGATTTCGGATAAAATATATTCACCAGAAGTAAAATTAGTCTCAATGGAAGGCTAGATCATCTTTGTGGATCACGAAACCCTACAGCAGAAGACTAGATACTGATTTCAGATAAAATATATCCACCAGAAGTAAAATTACTCTCAATAGAAGGCTAGATCATCTTTGTTGATCACGAAACACTGCTGGCAGAATACGAGATACTGATTTCAGATAAAATATATCTACCAGAAGAAAATTTACTTCAGCGGAAGGCTAGAACATCTTGGTTAATCACAAAACACTGCTGGCAGAATACTAGATACTGATTCCAGACGAAATATGTCTACCAGAAGTAAAATTACTGACAATGGAAGGTTTTATCATCTTTGTTGATCACGAACACTGCTCACAGAAGACTAGTAACTGATTCCAGACAAAATATATCTATCAAAAGTAAAATTACTCTTAGTGGAAGGTTAAATCGTCCCTGTAGATAACGAGGTATTGTTGTTAGATCACTACACACTGCTGCCAGACAAAATATATCTATCAGATGTAAAATTACTGCCAATGGAAAGCTAGCTCATTTTTTGTAGATAACGAGGCGTTACTTTCAAAAGTGTTGACTAATTTATTGGAAATATTAACTCCATCTATATTTAAATAAGCTAGAAAGTTTTTTTAAAAATAATACGATCTCAATTTGCTACTAATTAACACTCTTGTTACATTTATAACGTACGCCAAATTTTACTTTTGCAGCTTAATGTACAACTTAGTATCGAGATAAGTAGCATTAAATCACCTTAATTTATTGCTGTCTACACGCATTACGTTGATTCTCATGTGAATCAAGCACATTTATATATAATTTTTATAACATTGTAAATCATCAATAATTTTCATTTATTTTCAAATAGCTTAACTAATAACAATAAAATTGTACACTAAGATATAAAATATCCTGCGCAGCCGCCAATTTGTCCTCGACGTCGGCGTCGATATTATTTCGGGACGCAGGACTGGGCGTCCTGCCACGTCGCCAACAGAAACATTTATTACAGTCCGAACCGATGTAGTAGCAAGAAGTAGTAGTCGCGTGCGTGTGTGTGTTTACGTTTTAATTTTTCAAAAATTTCGAAAATAAAAAAAAATTATACAACGATTAAATAAGCTATATAACAATGGATGGACCTACGACCGCCGAAGCTCCGAGAGCTTCTCACCCCCGAAGAGCTTACCAGACGGTAACCGACGATATCACCCCGAAAAAATCCATGCTCGTGGTCGTTATCGTTGTGGGATGTTTCGCCGTTTTATGGCCGAAAGTTTTTTACCCGATGCTGGTAGGAAATGCTAATCAAGCGATTAAGCCCAACGCAAGAGATAAAGCTGAAGGTATGTTTTAGATTCTTTTGAATATTAAGGCAGAGTTGAATTGGGAGGAGGGGATATTTTGAGCAGTTTTCAATTTTATAAATACTTATACGGGTTGGCAAAGAGTTAAGTTTGTGTTCTCAAAATCCATCCTCTTTCCACACGCAAAGAATTTTATCACCGCTATTAACACATATCAAGTTAGTACCTTTCCATTTTCCTGTATCAATTTACGTTTAGGTTGCTGTTACGTCTTCTCCGAAACAGATGTAAATACTATAGAATTGATGTCGGAGTTATGCAGCAGCATAATCGATCAATCAAAAGGGCCACTATCCGGCAAAGAAATCGTGAATCGGTGTCGAAAAGAGGTCCTGGAGACCTGCGGCATTGACATCTCCGCGGTCCTGCAGGAACAGATCCGTTTCGGCAGGACCATCAAGCAGATTTTAAACGAAGTCCGCTCATTAAACGGATCTTTATGTCTGAAGTATCATTTTGGAGTGTCCCCTTGGCGACTTGGTGTCGGCCATAAAGTTAACGCCAATTACACAGATAGTAAGCAAAAAAAAAGTGTTTGGCAAAAAATTTGATTCTAATTGTACTAACGCAAAAATGTTTCAAAAAAATTGTGAATAACAAAAATAACAAAAAAAAATAATAAAAATTAATAAAAAATATTTTTTATTAACTCCATTTTCTTGTAGATATAAAACAAGAAAGACCGCCAAATATGCGACCGGAAATAATTCACCCAGCTTTTAGAGAACGGGGTAGCGCGATTCCGAAGCCGCAGGGAAGCGCACAAACGCAGAGGAAACATATCAGGACCGTGGAAGGAAGGGTGAGTGTGACCGTTTGCAGTCAGTCGTCTAATAATCCCGACGTCCTTTTCCTCGTCATTCCTTTTTGTGTGTTACGTAACGCGTCGACTAGAAAGGAAAACTTTTCCGACCCGTCACTCAAGAACATCAGAGACTTTCGAGAACGCAAACTAAAAAAAAAGGGTGCAACTAGAAACGTTCAAACAATATGTGAAAGGAAGTAAAGAGGTCCTTATGTAAATGTATGACGAAACGGCCTTTGATCTTAAATAACTTTAATTAAAATAAAATCAAATTTTAATCAACAAAATAAATTTATTGATTGAGGTTTAAATGGTAATGTAAAAATATCGTAACTAAAGAGTTATTCAAAAAATCTAAGAATAACGCAATTTTGCAAAATGTACCTTGTAATGTAGCTTGCATTGATGGGCACCCACCATCAATGCATTATCAATTCATTAACTCTATAGCAAGTATACGAAAGTGTAGCTTAATCATAAAATGATCAATTGAAAACGTCAGTTGCTAAAAATATCAATCTATCTTCAAAGCATCTCCCATAACGTAACTCATCTTAATTTCAAAGCAAACCAATCTTTAATATAACTTTGTACACCATTTTTTTCTTATTTCGGAGGGGTCTGTTCAAATTTAATAATAATAATAGTTTATTGGCAAAATAAATAACACAATATAATATAAATAATAAACTAATTATAAATTTTTTGCCAAAGGGTATTTCCATCAGTTAGCCAATTTATGGCGTCCTGGTCTTCCTGGAAATCCCATATGCAAAAGAAAATTATATATAAAAATAAACAAAATAAAGTAAAAAACAAATTAAATTCTAGTTAAAACAATTATCGTGGCCGATAGGAAAAAACAATAAACAATAAATCTGTAAATGAACTAAACAAGCAAAAAAGAAAAATTAAAGAGAAAAAAAATAAATAAATTGATACATATATTTCATGGAGTTGACGAAGCGCTAGTTATTGAGTAACTTAAAATACATAGATCTTTTAAAAGTGCGAAACGATTGCTGAGCAAAAAGCAGACCGTACTTATTCAAAACATATGCCGCGTTATACCTAAAAGATCTCTTGAATAGTTGTGTACGGTGACGACGAATATCTATGAGAGAGAGATTATTGAGAAATGAAATTTAAACACTAAAAGATAGGGTTAAGTTGATTTGGGTTAGATTGAGTTGTACAAAGTAATGCAACATCTAACTAACTTGATCATGAAGTAATCTAATTCCAAAAGAAATAGTAGCTTAACCATAAAATGATCCACTACAAACGTCGGTTGGCAAAAAAGTCAATCTAATTTCAAAGCATCTTCCATAAAGTAACCCATCTTAATTTCAAAGCAACCCAATCTTAATATAACTCTGTACACCATTTTTTTTTTAATTTCGGAGAGGTGTTTTCAAATTTAAACGCTAAAAGATAGGGTTGTGTTGGTTTGGGTTTGATTGAGTTGCACAAAGTAATGCAACATCTAACTGACTTGACCATGAAGTAATCTAATTCCAAAAGAAATAGTAGCTTAATCATAAAATGATCAATTACAAACGTCGGTTGGCAAAAAAGTCAATTTAATTTCAAAGCATCTTCCATAAAGTAACCCATCTTAATTTCAAAGCAACCCAATCTTAATATAACTCTGTACACCACATTTTTATTCCGGAGGGGTGTCATGAAGTAATCTAATTCCATAAGAAATTCCAATTCAATGCAAAAGGAAATTAATTGTAAAGTAACACAGGTACATGGTAATCCACTATCAATGCAAACTCCTTTAAATCTATAGGAATTATACTAAACAGCAGCTCAACCGTAAAATGTTTCAATTGCAAAGTATTTTATTGCCAAAACTGGTCAATCCAATCTCAAAGCATTCTTCATACATTAAGCCATCTTAATTTCAAAGCAACCCAATCCCGAAATAACTTTATCACAAAGTAATGTGGCATCTAAGTGAAGTAATCTAATTCCAAAACAAGCCGATTCAACCAAAAAGCGAGTTAAGTCGCAATATGGTGACCCAGCTGCAAAGCAAGCTGCTCTATGTCTGTAGGAATTGTACAAAAAGGCAGTTTAGCTAGTAGTAAATGATTTAGTTTTTTTTTGTTCCTTGCCAAAACAAGCTAATTTTAATTCAAAACATTTTGATGTGCTATTACGCTAATATTAAAAGATAAAACCCTATCTTTTAATATTAGCGTTATTGGGTTGGGTTGAGTTAAGTTAGGTTGGCTAGGATCGGGTTGAGAAGAAAACTTAAGTAACCACTTAAATATACTCTTCAATATTGAAATGAATAAAGAAAAGACAAGCAAATGCATGTTGGAAAAAAGATGGAAGAGAAGGAAAAAACTGGTAGAAAGCTGCAATCAAAGCTTTCTTACATACGTCAGAAACGATGATAGAGCTAACTCAATTAACTTGTGACGAGACGACTTTTTCACCATAGTTGACAAAAAAGGAAGGGTGGTACCATAATCTAGGCCGGAGGACCCAGAGGTTTCTTCCAGTTTCTGTCCCTAGGAGCACAGAAACTGGAAGAAAGTTTTGATGAACGAAGTAGGAAAACAAAAGACATCAAATGCATATTGAAAAAAATATGGAAGAGAAGGGAAAAGCTGGTCGAAAGCTACAAAAAGCTACAAAGCTTTCCACACGCCAGAAACGATGACAGAGTTAACTGAATTAACTTGTGACGAAATCTATGGCAAAAAAAGAAAAGGATTGTACCAAGACAGGATAATCTATACTGGTGAATTGTCGAAGATAGCCGAAAGAAAAAGCTAATAGGCATAGAAGGACCATGCCAAAAATCAGCGCAACATCAAATGACGAAATGGAAAAAAAATAAGTAGCGTGGACATTATCAGGTGACAAGGAAACTGTTGAAGAAGAGATAAGAAGCAAAAAGAAAGCATGAAAATAAACTTTGCAATGAGGTAATATATGCAATAAATAAATGGGTCCATCTTGGTGTTCATATTCTGAAAGGTCGTTTTCGTCCAAATATTGCAATAAGAGCGCGATAACAAAGACGTGAAATTGATCACTTAGACCGACGACCTCGAAATCATTTTTAATTGCTGGGAAATTATGAATATTGAAAGAACTGCACAACTGGCGTTAGACAGCATAGTGGGTAAGATGAAGGATATCGCTCTTGAAGAAACTCGTTAAAATATTTTAGGTGTAATGATTACAAAACATTTATGTATAATCGAAGTCTCAGATAGAAAATAAGACGCACTAAATTATCAATGCCTTAAACAAAATCATGCGTCCAATACACAGACTAAAGGGAGAGAAAAGAAGATGATTGTTACAGTGATATATTCTCAGATTTTAATACTTTTAACATCAAAATGTAATTTCATTAATTTGAACATGAGGTAATCTAATTCTAAAACATGCTGACTCAGCCCAAACAAAAGCAATACCTTTACATAGTGACTTACCATCGACACAAGTTACTCTAACTCTATAAACTTTATAGCTCTTGCAAAGTAGTTCATTGCCAAAACAAATTAATCCAACTTCAAAGCATTTCCCATAAAGTAATCAATCTTAATTTAAACGCATTAAGTAATTCGATTACGAAGCAAGTAAACTACAAAGTCATCATTCTTCTATTACATTTTTTCCATCTAACATTATACTTACAATTATTTCGAAAATTTATTTTGAAACAAAATCTTTCAAATTATTCGTTGAAATTGTTCCAAAAGTTTCAAAATTTATCAAAAATTTCAAAATCGTCTCAATACTCGAAAATTTTTTTACTAAAAATATTCAAATTTTTTTCTTTAGTGAAATCTTAACGATCATTGATCAAAGAAACAAAACTGTAAAGTTAGACCTTCGAATCGGGAGTAACTGCAATAACATTAACAATAACAACATTATCGAGTCACCCTAAATAGGTCAGCGTGCGTTATATGTCCGCTAAATATTTGCTTTGGATGTTCGCACGTTTAAACTTCGATAACTTTGCCTGAATTCATCTATTTTAACCCGTAACAGTCGCACCGATGAACTTGGCAAAGGTAGAGATTTACTCTGTTAGATCCGTTAAGGTCGGATGAAAATAAGGTTTTGTGCCAAAAAATCGCTCGATGTGTGAGTCAAACTTTTTTTATAAGTTAAAATGTTTTAAATATGTATTACATATTCTTCCACAAATTTATAATTGGATCAATGGGGAATTAATTTGCCATAGACGTAATATACATTTATCTATTGGGAAATCATCTCTTGTCACGTTTTGATTAACCATGTTGCTGTTTGATAATTTAATTTATTCAAATTCCCAATTCGATTTTATTTCGAATTATTTTTAGATTAATTTCCGCCTAAATCCCGAAATTATCGAACAAACTGTTTTGCGTTTACAAAAATAGTTTTTAGCCGAATGTAATTCTATTTTCAGTTGTCGCCGTCTGGTTAACTACGAAAAATATTTAATTATTTGCCAAAATCATGTTTTCGACGTAACAATTTTAACCATTACAACATTTAATTAACTAATGTTCGTGGGACGTAAAACTTTGTTATAATAAGTATTCTGTTTTCGTAAACATCCTTTTTTTTAGAAACTTTTATACACAAATCTTCAGATCAAACATTTTACAATCTTTACTACTTGAAAAAGATTTAAAGCGATCTTGCGTAAATCCTAAATTCTAAAATCCTGAATGAACCTATTTTTAACTCGAACGTTTATATTGGAAATATTTCCCCCAAAACGAAATTGGTTCAAGTAAAAAACAGATATTTTTAGAAAATTTAATAACATCTTAATCGTCAAGATATTATTAACCCGTTATATCATTTTAGGAGAAAAAAATCGTTGTTAATATATTTTTCTTAATTTCTTTTTTAGCCGGGTCCTATACCAGGCATGCGCCCCACGATGGGTGGTCCAGGACACGTTGTTCCACCGTCTCAGAAAGGTGGAAGCACAATGGGAGTTTTGATGCCCATTTATACCATTGGTATCGTTATTTTCTTCACTTACACGTTAATGAAGGTAATTTAATTTCGAATTGATCGGAATTGTTTGATGATTTCGATTTTTAGTTGATATTTAAACGTGAAAATACCGGCGTTCGTGGAAATCTTTATCCACCGGTTGATCCCGATCCGAGATTTAGAAGGGAAGTTTTTGAGAATGAAAGGTGCAAATTTAAGCCGAGATTATCGCGGGATCCAACAGGAAGAATTGGTAAGTTTAATTTTTTTTAAATTGGGGATTATTAAATTTTAAAAAAATGATTTTTTTGTCACATCAAAACACTTTGATATATTAAGAAACATACAATATAGCTATTATACTCTTTTCTTTTTGGTGCTTATTAAGGATGGAAAGAACGTGACGCAAGTAAGTTGCATTTGAACCCAACTAACTCTCTTTCTTTCTATCTGTTATTACTTTTGATACTTTACATCCTTTTCTACTTTTTTTATTAAATACTTCAAAACGAAAATTTTTTGTTAACTCATTTACACAGTGTCATTAAAATTACATGTGGTTTTTTCTTTTACTTATTCTTTTTTGGTTTTAACATTTTATGAAGAAGTTTAAGAACTGATTCATTTTACGTCTTATACAGGACGTTTCATGTAATTGTTTCATTAGAAATATTATGTTCTACTATTCGTACAGTTTTGAAATTTTGGTTGTTGGGAATTTCAAAATGACCGCCAATATCGGTCTCTTAGAAATCAACCACGACTTCTTTATTTCAAATGGAATGATTGGGTTGGGTTGGTTTATCTGTTGGGAATATTGTTTTGTGGGTTAGTACTAAAAGATTGGAACGTAGCCGGTTGGGGCGTGCCAGTTATAGTAATAGAAAAGGAAAAATGTATAAGAAGCAATCGTTGTACGCAGTTGTATGTTTGTAATAATTCAAAATAAAAGGTCGTTTAACTAACTACATAAGTGTCACTAAAACCACGCTCTGTTACCGAACAACATTATCGACCAGAAATAGAACAAATGACGACTGAATCGGGTAGACCCAAAAGCCCAAAGAAACTCAATTTCAATCAATTCACAAGAGGAAGATTCAGTTCCAAAGGAAGAAGATGAACCTACGAAAACTGTCAAAAAAGGCTGGAACAACAACAAAAGATGGATGCCCACATAGATCTTTAATTAGGATGCTTCATGTCTCCTAATTAAAGACTTGAAAGAAGAACCTACCTCGCCGAAATAATGTTGCTAATTGTTATTATGCGTCTCCATGATAACGACCTCAAGGTGCATTTTCAAAAATAATAATAATATAGTTTATTGCTCCACCTATAACAACTACAAAAGAAAGTTTAATTGTAAGAAAAGAAACTGGAAATAACAAAATTAGAAACAAAATTGAAATTGACCTTATAATATTGCAATCGTATGGTGCGTGTTCAGCAGAAAAAATAGCTGATCTTCCATACGCCCATAGTCGACCCAGTAATGATCGCACAAGGATAGAGCACCAGAAATCAAATTTTATCACGGAAATATAGCTGAAATTTCATATTCTTAGCCAAGACAGAAATTTGCTTGAGCCTGAAGCAGTTTTTTAACCATGGCTAACTTAAGTGATCCCACCGAAACTGCCGATGGATAGTAACACGCGCCGAAAATGTACCAATTTAAAAATTTGGATTTTATCAGTTAAGTAAGGAGGCACACCCGTGATAATTATTTTATAAAACAAAACGGTAGTATGCATAGTTCTTCGGTTATGCATGTTAAGCCAATTGAGTTCCTCCAGTTTATAACTCACATGATCTCTCCCAATGATCTCTCTCAAGTCAAAAATCAAGCGTATATGAATTCTGTATTCGTTGCACTCTCGCTCGCAGCTGAGAAGTTAAGAACGGAGAGTAGAGTGCATCAGCATAATTGTACATACTATATACTATACTATACTCTCGAAGATATACATCGGAACAAGAGTACATATTTTGAATTGAGACTCGATATTGCTTCCAGAAGAGTTAATACTACTGCTAGAAGGCTTTTTTGAATTGAGACTTGATACTACTTCTAAATGTCTTGATACTGCTTCCAAAAATCTTGAAACGTTTCGAATAGACTTGAAATGCTTCCAGAAATTTGATACTTCTTCTAGAAATCTTCAAATCTTTCCACAAGACTTGATACCACTTCTAGAAGAGTCCTCTGGAAGCATTTCTTGACTATTACTACTACATACTTGATGTTGCTTCTAGAAGAGTTCAAATCCTTCCACCAGACTTGATACCGTTTCTACAAAACTTGAAAGGCTTCAAGGAGAGTTGGTATTGCTTCTGGAAGACTTGATATTTCTTGCAAAAAACTTGAAATGCTTCCAGAAGACTTGCTATTGCTTCTGGAGGACTTCGAATTCTTCCACAAGACTTGATACCGCTTCTATAAGACATGAAATGCTTCCATAAAAACTGATAATGCCTCTCGTAAGATAGACACCGGTACAAGAGTACATATTTTGAATTGAGACTTGATACTGCTTCCAGAAGACTTGATCCTACTGCTAGAAAGCTTGATATTGCTTCTAGAAGATTTGATCTGCATCCAGAAGATATGATATTGCTTCTAAATGTCTTGATACTGCTTCCAAAAAAAAATTGAATCGTTTCGAAAAGAATTGAAATGCTTCCAGAATTTGGATACTTCTTCTAGAAAACTTCAAATCTTTCCACAAAACTTGATACCGCTTCTGGAAAAGTTGAAATGCTTCCTCTGGAAGCATTTCTTGACTATTACTACTACATGCTTGATATTGCTTCTAGAAGAGTTCAAATCCTTTCACAAGACTTGATACTGTTTCTATAAGACTTGAAATGCTTCCAGGAGAATTGGTATTGTGTCTGAAAGACTTGATATTGCTTGCAGAAAACTTAAAATGCTTCCAGAAGACTTGATACCGCTTCTATAAGATTTGAAATGCTTCCATAAAAATTAAAAATATCTCTGGAAGACTTGAAATGCATCTAGACGACTTGATACTGCATCTAAAAGATTTTATATTGCTTGAAGAAAATTTGAAGTAAACTTCTACATTATTGTTGGTTTTATCTGGATTTAAATTACTATTTTCAATTATTTCTTTAATTTCAATGTATTGAGAGCACGTATTTTCATTTTTTTCAGACGTTTTCAAACTCAATTCGTCGCCTGAGTCTTTTGCCATTTCAGATTTTTTCAACACCCACACGTATTTCCAAAAATCTGCCTATGTTCATGAATGAGTTTGTCCAAGACTCCTGGTTTGTCATATAACAAACCAAATAATAAACAATTAAAACCAAATATAAACAATTATTGTTTTCGGGTCATTATTGACCCAGTTTTGTTAAAGCTTTCCACGGATTTTTCATATTTTTGTTAAAGTGATGCTGGAAATATGCTTTTTTTTCCTACGAATTGACTGGTTTACTTAATTACGGAGATCTTTATAGTACTCATAATGCCATTTCATTCTTGTGTTTAGGAAACGCTTGTGTGCTTTATCACGTAAATCTTGCATTACTCTAATAGTGTCAGTAATCCAGGAATTTTGTTTACTTATAAGCTTTTTCGTGACCATCGGAGCATGACACTGTAATACATGCAAAATACTATTTGTCAAAAATGATACCTTCTCATTAACGTTAGGTAAGTAAAATGTCAAAAAAAGGAGTTCTTCATTCTAATAAAATGAAGGCGCTACTAATCAAAATTCTTTCCAAAATTCTGGCACGTCTAAATTGCCAACACTTTGGGCGTTGTCTACAACGAGGTGTTCGTAGACACCTTCCTCCGTAAGAAGAGTCACCAAGCAGAGGCTATAAAGATGCTCAGCTCACTATTTCTTCAAATAACCACATTTTCCGCATCCACTCTTATAACACCTGTCAAAAAGGTAGTTCGTGCATGTTTTGGTTAGTTTCTAATATCAGGGGAACTACCATAAATAGGTTGTTGTATTATGTATTGTTAATAAAATATACATAGTGAATTGCCTTATGAGCAGGTTGAGTAAGAGACGTGAAGAGAGGTGCAATAGCGTACATGTGTGCTTAAGATTATTCTTAGAATAAGCATGTTTATAGATAAATTGTAGAGAATTAAATTTCTCTCTCTATTAAGTTAAGAAGATATGGATTGTGGCGTGCAAAATTTTCGACTTTTTCGCTAAATATGAAGAAAGAGCAATTCTATTTACAATCATTAAACATAATTTACATACATATGATAATCTATTTGATACCTATGTAGAGCATTTTTAAATGATTATTGGGTTCAGAAATGAGATTTTTAAAGAGCTTGAACATGAAAAAGACCAATAACTTTTATAAAGTCAAAATATTTGTTTGCACATAATTAAGCCGGAAGTGGCGGCCATTTTGAGAATATTTTAGATTGAAATCTTAGGATGACTAACTTCTACAACCAACATTGCAAAGCTGTACGAATAATAAAGAAAATTCAATTCATTCTTTTAGTTGTATTATAAGTTCTTAATCTTCGAAATAATAAAATCACTGGTAGTGTTTAGCAGGAGGGATACCCGCAACGCTCCACAAATATTAATTAACACTTTTTCGTTTCTTTCTGTCCATTCCATCCACACCTAAGCTGAATGTAATGGTGGATGTCGCCGGCCGATAACCGATTTGGACCAGCTAAGGAATCGCCTTCAGGAAACGGAAAGAGCGATGGAACGCGTCGTCCATCAAATGTCCCGCGTCCCTTTGGTCCTCCAGGTGTGGCCAGGTTTTCATCCCTCCTGCACAGCACTGCAAACTCCACCCCCCAAAAAAACAAGCTTAGCTTCTGCATGTTTTTTTTTCTCTTCCCCTCTTTTTTATTGGATTTTTTTGATTTTACAACGACTACAAAAAGTCTAATAGCTATTTTGTTAGAATTCCCTTAAGTTAAAGTTGAAGGGTTGGAAAATGCGATTTGATGGTTTTTTATTTTTTGATTTTTTTGATTGCGAGGCGCGTTATATGCATTTTTAGTAGAATCTACTTCTTTTGTGTGTAGTTGTAAATGCGATGTCAGCACTGCTCGACGAGGTTAACGAGGAGATCGAAGCACGAAGAAAAGCAAACGAGGTTAAAAATCAGGTAACAAGATGTTACCAATACATAAATAAATAATGAGTTTATCGTTGTTTTGATCGAAGAAGATACCCATTTTAATTCATACGCCTTTATCTAATTTAATTAAAAAAAAATTTAATCAAGAATAAAATGCGTATCTTCCAAATACAATATTAACCAAGAAATTAAATCACACCTACAAACAAAAAAGATTAATCTAATGTTTCCAAACCCCATTAAACATTTTTTTTGTTTGGCTTAATTCTTATAACTTATTTTTAAATACTTTGCATCTTTGCCTATCTTTCCTAAAATTCACTTTTCTTTGAGCCTTCGTAACTCCCAAGAAATTTTTTTTTTCTTTAAAACCGTTCCGTTATCAGGCGAAAACCGATCGGAACGTTGCTAACGGTAACCTGATGAATGGAACCGTGCACAAGGACCAAGAACAGGCGTCCGTAAAAGTCCTTGGCATGGAAACGACGGCAAGCTGCGAAGGAGGCGAGAAATGGACGAAACCAGGCGAACCGGTCATGTCACATCCGGTTCCAAAAATCGAAGTAGCGCCCCCTCAAGTACGAAAACGCTCTGTGCATGTACTGTCGTCGCCCATTTGTTCTCAGTCTATAAGTTTATTCTTCGTTATTACCATCTAACCATTAATCAAAAGAGATCCTATGAACGATTTTCTTTTATATCATTAAAAAATAATATTACCAAAAAAATATATGTTCAAAGATTCTCCTTAATATTTATTTCATTTTCTTTCATAATCTTAATTGTTAATTTTCTTTTTAGTTCTTCACCTAGAGAACGGCCTGTATATATCTTGCTGTAGAATCATTATAAGCTTATTTAGCATACTTGAGTTATTTGATGACCTTTTTAAATTAATCTTTTTTAGGAAATTTATCTGCAAGGAGCCTTACCTGCCCAATCACAAATTTTGGTCACCGATTACGCCACGGTTACTCAATCAACAACAAGCGATACAACTTCAGATCCAGCTGTTGTTCTGGCAGGAAAAATGACTCTTTCTGTTATCAGTATGGATAATATTCAAGATCAAGGTAAAATTAATAAATTAAAAATTTTTTTAAATTGACTATATACTTTAATTATTTATATATCTTTTTAAATTTGCCGTATCTATTTCGCTCTTTGAATTCTTAAGTGCTGCAATAGAGTGAATTGATTCTCCAAACAAGAATTAATGAATTTTGGCGATTATATAATCTCAATAATTTTAGTGTTAACCTCAGTAGCTGCATTTCTGGTTATTATTGACCATTTGATAGTTTATACATCTCTATGAAATTGAGAAAAAAGAATAAATAACCTAGGAATTTTTCTGTGATTGAATCTAATTATAAATGAATAGTTAAATATAGTTTCTTCTTCTTCCTTCTCATTCTAACTCATTCAAACAGAGTACATTTCGTCTTCACCTGCACCAACACAATTCATCTCAACTCAATCAATCCCAACTTATCTCAACCCAAATTCACCCAATCCATCTCAACCCAACCCATTATGTCCTTAATACTTTGAATATTTTATCCCCTTCGTTCTTCAGGATTACATTATTCAAGAAAATTGTGATTAATATATCTCCATGAAATTGAATTGAAATTGAGAGAAAAATATAAATAATCTAGGAATCTTTCTATGATTGAATCTACAACTTAAAACTGTAGCGTTAAAGACAGTTTCCTCTTCTCTCTTCTCAACTCAACATGGGGATTAGGAAATCTGCTTGCAGACACCCGCCCTAAGATATCAAGCGGCCAGATAGTGATGGGTTGAGGTGTAAGAGCCCCGATCGTCTAAAACCCTTCCCCTCTTCCGGAACCGCCCATCTGGGCATATCTTCGGGAAAAATACTTCTCACATCTCTTCCGGCTCCATTGCTACTAGTATCGCTGCCCAATTCGCATCTATGGGATGAAGATGACACTTCCATGACATCACCTTTTTTTTGTTTGTTCTCAATACGCTGCTGGCAGATGGTTGTAATGACATTCTCGTAACTTCTCCTAAGGGTTACACCTTTCTCCGGAAAGAAGATGCTGCTGTCCAACGTTTCCAGAGATATTCTCGCAACAAATTTTCATATTACCTTTAGAAATACTTTTATTTTGTTACATACCTGGATGAGGGAGAGGCTGCCTCATCCTCCACTTCCCTGGTCTCTTCTCAATAAAAACAGAACCTAACTCATCTCAACCTACTCCAACCCAAACCTTCTCAACTCAAGGAAGAACAACCTCGAATCCACCTAATTCATCTTCACCTAAACCAACATAATTCATCTCAACTTAATCAAACCCAACTTTAACGAGGTCGAGCAAAATCTGCGAACAAACATCTGGCCTGGGATGATGGACGGTCAGATACTGTGGGGTTGGGGTTAAAATCTTAACCCCGGCCCACTAAAAACCCCTTTCCTCGTCTTCTTTCCGGAATCCACTGGAGTTGCGTTTCTTCGGAGTGTCTCTCTCGCGCCGGGACTGTTGGGGGATAGGGTTGACCCCCCATCTTCCTCACTCTTGTTCCTGTTCTTTCCGGTAGTGGTCCCGCAGTCCAAAAATATATCAAAGAAACATATTAATTTTTATATAAGCCTTTATTTTGTACGTACCCGATTGGGTACGTCCTCCACCAAATTGACTGCGGTTGTTCTCTGTTTTTCGTCCATCTCCTTCGTCACTATTACCCCTCGTAAAAACTCTGCGACCGCATTCCAGTTCTCCTCTGTCTTCAACATTGTATCGACGATCGTGTCTTTCTCCAACTTGCAACGGCATTCTATTTCTGTTCTTGTCCTCTCGTTTTCGAACTCTTTACAAGCAAAAATAGTGTCTTCCGGACAATACCAGCATAGGTCTGTTTCGCTTTTTCGAATGGTTTTTAGATATGAGCCAAAAACACCGTGACCAACGCAGCCCAACCCAACCCCCCCAATCCATGTCAACCTGGCCCCTTTTGTCCTTAATACTTTGAATATTTTACCCCCTTCATTCTTCAGGATTTCATAATTCAATAAAATTCTGATTTATACATCTCCATGAAATTGAGAGAAAAATATAATGAATAATAATGAATATGAAATATAATGAATATGAATCTTTCTATGATTTTTATCTACAACTTAAAACTGAAGAGTTAAATATTGTTTCCTTTTCTCTCTTCTCATCTCAACCCAATGAAACAGAACCCAACTCATCTCAACCTACAACAACCCAACCCTTCTCAACTCAAACCAACCCAATCCATCTTAACACAATCAAACCTAAACCAACGGATCTCGACTCAAAAAAGAACAAACCTCAAATCAACCTAATTCATCTCAACTTAAACCAACTCAGTTCATCCCAACTCAATCAAACCCAACCTAAACCTCCTTTGTACCCCTAGCTTCTTATTGTCTTCCAACTCCTCACACAGTTCTTTCAATTTTTGTCATTTACTTTTATCGATTATGGTTCTCAAATTTTTTCTGCTTTCGTCGTACTGTTCTTTAGATAATCTTTTAGCTTCTTCATTTGTAGTTCTCTTTCTTTCTCTTTGCATACGCCTTCTGTTTTGAGTACATAACTTGCTTGTTTGTTTAATCGTTCATCTCATCGTTCCACTAATAAACGTTTCTTTTCTGACTTGAAAATCTTATCTTCAACGTTTTATTACATGCCTCCGTTGTCACTGTCGCCTTTGCATTTTCTTCCGTTTCGAGAACGAGATGATATATTACTAAGCTGTGGTCACTAAGTACTTCCACGTCTTCCGTTACCTTCCAATTCTTTGTCTTAGAGACTAAGTCTTCGCTAACCAGACAGTTGGGGTATTATGAGTTTATTCTTTATTACCCACTCCTCCAAATTCTACCTCTTTGGTTATTTATTCAGTCACCCGCCATCTACGTTCTTGCGTTAAAATCGCCCCCTCTTACAATTGGATTCTTTGTCTCAATTAGGATATTTCTAGATCATCCAGTATATTCTCAAACTGTTCTGTTGGTTTATTTGGTGAAAGGTATACCGACACAGCTCTGTACTTGTTCATTTCAATCCCAACGTAGAACTCTTCTCTATACCATCTAATTGGTCTGCAAATCTTTTTGTCTATTTCTATAAAATAATCACCATTCAGATCTGTCTGGAGATTTTTTGCTCTTCTCACATTCAGCTCCTGACCCAATATTATCCCGGCGTCGCGTTTTTAGCTTTATACTACACCATATCGTGGGTGTCCCACCTTCTATTGCAGTTCAACTGCAACTATCCGATTTTTTTTTATTCTTACAATCATTTTGATGGCATTTTTGTATGCCTCTGAGTATCTTCAGCCCCTTTATTTCTATGTTTGTTTTTTTCTTTCCTTTTGGTGTTACTTTTTTGGTGTAGTTCAATCCGAGGTCTTCGTCTGTGTTCCTTGTTCTGATGTTTTAGTGTCCGTTTGATCTTCTTTCTTTTGATTAATATTTTCAATTTTATTTTCATCTTATCGATGTTCTTTCTGCGGTCTTTTGTCTCATTAATTCGCTGATTGCTTAAATCCTTTCTTTCTAGTCTTATTAATTTTTCCCCTAGTTTAAGTTTTTCTACATATTTAGGCTCTGTGTCCGCCAACTTGGCAATCCGGACTTCTTGTTAGGTTGTTACATTTATCTGTATGATGTCCTTCATGGCCGCAGTTATAGCACCACTTTCTCCTATCATGGCCTTCACTGTCTTTGGCAAAGTGATGCGGTGACCAACACTTCAGGCATCTTTAGAACGCACTCATCTTCAAATCTTCTATTAGACCTATTTTATTTTGTATCGCCTTCTTTACCTCCTCAGGTTCTGATGCCACAATAATTTCTTTAATATTCAACCCTAGTCTGTCTTTCACCTTTCGTCCCTCTGTTACCCACAATTTGTTCCTCCTCATTTCCAAGTATTTTTTGTATTTCACTTGCTGCAATTTTGTCTTTTTAAGTATTAACACTTTTCCTACCCTTGTCCTTCTTATCCTTTCACTTTCGCCTTGTTATTTGCTCAATCTCCTCGTATTCATCGTTAAGCTTTATGAGCACCGGATACATCTTCTTAAATTGCTGCTGAATGCTGCGATTCATCTCCACGTTATCTGGTTCTACCATTTCCGGATTTCCTTCTTTTATCTTTGTGTTCTTAAAATATTTCTGTTCCCACTTCTTGTTCATTATTTTTCTCCAATCATCATAAGTGCGTATGTTCTTTATTAGACACCTCTTAGAAATCTTTATAGAAACCTCTTCCTCTTCTATTGTCCCCAATCTTTCCAGCCTTGTAATTGCGTCTTTTATCTCCCTCTTCGTATTTTGTTCCACATTTGCTCTAAGTACTGCAATCAACTTTAACATCTTGGCTATTGTCTGCCCCAGCCTCTCTGCTTGTTTGTTTCCTCCTCTAAACCATTTCTTTTCGTCTTTCTAATCTTCCTGCCTTCTTTCTCCGATGAACCATCATCCTTTCTTGAAGGATTTCTCTTCACGCTATCAATGGACCAACTTCTCATTCTCGTAGGGGTTAGTGAATCTAAACTTCCTTGTCTTAAAAAATCCCAATTGGCACTACACTTTCTGTTCCTTTATCGCTGTACCTATTTTTTCTTCCATCTCGATCACCGTACTGTCCAAATCCTCGTCACCCTCTTCTTCCTCTCTCCTGCATCTCTCTATCTCTTCCGATTTCTTCCTCCTTATGGCTCCTTGTGGTTTCATCCTTTCCATTTCTTTTTCATCTTCGCATGAGGGTTGGCTTGGCACCGACTTCGTTTCGAGAATCGTTTCAGGTGGAGAACGTCCCAACAGACTACTCCTCCTAAAAGCGAAGTCCTCTTCATTGCTTCGGCTAGCAGAGCCCTGTATTAATTGATCTTCATAGTCACGCGAAACCGACCGTTTTCGCATGCAGTCTGCAGCTCTTTTTGACTTGCAGATCCATTCGAGTTTCTGTGTATTAAATCCATACAACCATTTTTGGAGGTGTTAAGCGGCTTCCTTACGCACCATCTTAACCTACTGGAAGGTATACACTTACAAAAACAACACACTATATATTGAAACATTTAACTCTTATTCCCGAGTCCCCGGTGACTCCAGTTAAGGGCGTTCCATGGGTTATCTCCGTCCGGGATCACACAGCCTCAGCTTTTTTAGGAGGTTTGCTCCTCCAGCTAGGGTACCTCGGGATTGCTACACCCGTACCTAGATACATCCGGCCTAAGCCCCTCAGATGAATCAGAACCAACCCAAACCCACCCAATCCATCTCAACCCATTCCCTTTTGTACTTAATACTTTGCATATTTTATTTCCTTCGTTCTTTAGGATTTCATCATTCAATAAAATTTTAGTTTTTATTCCCATTTTTTTGTATCTTTCCACCAAATTTTTCCACTTTTCATTTTTTTTGTTGCAGTTATCATTACCTTTGTCTTCTCAAAATTCCTCAAACTCCAACTCCAGCTCAATTTCCTTCCCATTAATTTCCTCCCCATCAAGACTCCTAACATTCCATGTAGCCATCTTTCAAATACCAGACCCCTTTCTACCTGCAGTTTCATTTACCTAAACCATTGTGTCATTGTCCTTTCTTATTTTTATGTATACATCTCCATAATTTTTGCAGATATCGAAACCAACAACGGTGAATTACCAGAATCAACCGGAGAAGAAGCCGTCGAAGATGCAGAAGAATCCAAGTATACAACGGCGAGCAGTGCCACAGTTGCCGAACACGAAGTTTCAGACGTAAGATTTTGACTATCTATCTTCTTAATCCTTGACTAATTCTTCTTAATCGTTATGTTTTTAGGAACAAGGAACCGACGATGAAGATGCTAACGACGAAGTAGAAAGGATACACGAATTAGATTTAGACGTAAATCACATATCAACTTTAGAAGAACCCGAAGACATTGGCCGAAACGACGAGAATCGAATCGACGATGTTATTGAAAATAATTTCGTCGTTGTTAATGAAAATAACATGAATAAGGATGAGATCGATGTTGAAGTGGAAGAAGAAGAGGAATTAGAAGAAGAAAAAGAGATTGAGGAGGAGGTTGAAGAAGAAATTGAGGAAGAGGAAATTTTAGAAGAAGAAGTTGGAGATGAAGAAATTGAAGAAGAAGAAATTGAAGAGGAGGAAATTGAAGAAGAAGATGGTAGAGAGAAGTTTGAAGAAGAAAAATTAGAAAAAGATAAATATGAAAAAGAAATTGTTGGAGTTGTTGATGAAATCGGGGGTAGTGAAGTTGTGGAAGATGTTTCTTTGAAAAAAAACATAGAAAGTGAAAACACCGATAAAGACAATAGTGGCCAACAAAAAGAACAATCTTCGTAATAGTGTTCTGAATAGTTTACCCATAGAGTAAATTAATTTTAGAACATAACGACTCCAGTTTATACCGTGTGATATTAAAATTTGAGCGTGTGCTATTTACCCGAGAATTAATTTTGTCTTAGGTGAAGAGTGGTCGTAATCTGTTGTTATATTTTACCATATGTGATCATATCCTCTAGTCAGTCAGTACCTACCGATTTTATTAGAAAACAATAAATATAACCACCGTTGATTCCGCAGGGTTTTATTATACGACTTTTTTGAGTATAGTGACCTTGTAGCTGTTTTAAAACTAAAATATACGATGAATGTTTAATATTCTGGTGGTTTTTATCGCGCAAGTTACTCGCCGTGGACGACCTCGTCGGCTTTTAATGCTTACCATTTCTGACTAATTTCCTTTTAGGCACGTTCTACTTATGCGAGTACGTGTCTTTTTTGCCGATACGTTCCTTTTTTATTTTTTTATTATAAATTAATTGCTGCAATTGAAATTTTATATCGATATATTACACAACTAAAATACTCTTGGTACAATATTTATTTCAATACGACACCTGTATAAAAATTTTAATCATAATTTTTAATCAAATACTGATAATTTGTGTTAACAAAACACTTTTTTACAACTTGCACAACAAATAATAAAGTTCTATTTTCGATTAATTTAATTTGCACAAGACATGTTAATCCAACGAATTAAAAAAAATATGAATTACTTTTTAAACGATTTTTTTTGCTGAAAAATAATCACCGGGATTATTTAGATCGATTGATGTCAATTAAATAAAAGAATCTCAACGTCGAAACTGGGTCGCGATAAAAAAGATCTAATTGATTTACGGAACGAGCACGTTTAATAATTTACTTTTAACGTCGTTTTACCCCATTTCTTATTTGAAATCGCAGCGCGTCTAAAAATAATGCAAAAATCGATTTCCGTTCGTTCTATTATTATTGTTACATAACACGTATATTTAAAAAAGATTTTTATTCTTTTATAGGTTCTAAATAAAATCGATTTTAAGCTAGCATTACTTGGCTGATGATTTAACGCGTCTATAAACAGAATAAATAAACGCGAATTGTAACTGTTTTAGCTCGAGATGTCTTTATAACGTCCGGTAGGGACGCTTTATATTAAAATTGATTGGGTCGACGTCATAAATGCGTTTCCGAACGAACGGTAATTGAATTTGATCAAGGTTCGCCAGCTCAATCGGTTAGAGTGCTCGATAAACGGGGATTTGTTGGAGTTGGAACGATTTCAAAATTATTTTAAATTATATTTAAAAACAATCTATAATCTTTTGCATTATAACTCTTACTTGTAAATGAAATGTAAATTGTGGAGATGTACAAGGAGGAAGCCTAAGTGATGTGACAAAATCCCCCCCATATGAAGCTGTGTATCTTTCGTGTGTAATCTTTTTGACTTTGGGAGAAAAGTTAAAAAAATCCCTTCTCTCTTCCCATCTTAACCTAATCAAATCCACCCACCTCGAAAGAGTTGATTCTGATCACACGATTGAGGAAGCTTGGCAAGCCCAGATTACCATCTTTTGCTAATACTCCATTAGTTTTATCAAAAGAAGTCAAATCACCTAAAATTGAGCTCATCTAGAAAGATCACCTCTAATAGAGTAAAAAATTGTACGTTGCATTCAGCGAGTACCAAAGAACTATAGGTAAGACATGGGGGTTGTCACCTAAATCTGCATTCTGGATCTACACAGATATGATTACATATGGTGCAGTAGTATGGTGGTCAAAGATCAGTACCGCAGCCATGGAACACATGTTGAAATTAACGCCATTTAATTTGTTCGTTCAAGAAGTGACACTGGTGACCATGTTTCGACTGCAAACAGCAGGAATTCTAATGAGTGAGAGAAACGGACTTCATACCCCTACAATATCTACATATTTACCAAAAGTTATTTCACCCACCCAAGTTCCACAGAAGTAAAAGTAAAAAACAGTCAAAAAAAATACACTGATGATTCAGCTAGATGGTCTTTCCATCAGTTGGAGCTGAAGTAGTAGACCCCATTAGGTCTACCCCAACCCACCTTGGAAGATTAGATTATCACAATTTGTATTGTCAGTAGAGAACCCATTTTAGCACTCAGTAGTTAGTCGTGATTTAAAAAGTCAAGTTACGTAATATTGATCGTGTATAATGATGATAAATTGACGGCCTATTGTCACATCCCATTAACATCATATTTTGACGTTAATTCATCTCACCCAAGCAATTATGCACACAATCAGTTGCAAATGTTGATATTAAATTGAATGGTAGATCAACTAAAGGTGATTTTCAAACATGATACTTCTCATCTCATTGCAAACGGAATCTGTTCGATTTGGAGACAAAGTTCTTATCAAAATCATTCTGTATTCGCCAGGTTAATGATGTCTCTCACAACAAGAGTATCCAGTATGAGTTTTTATACATTTGATGCAAGTCTTGACAGGTACATCATACAGAATACATAATGTTTTTATAACAAATTAGATAAATCAAAAATAAAATCGCGCATATAAAGTTCTAGCGATGACGGTTTTGAATCACTAAAGAAAACCTCTACAACAAACTGTTCAGTATGCGAATTTGAAACAACTTTTCCTAAGATAAGCCACAGTTGCAAATTTTTAGGCGTTGATTTTGTTTTTCTATGATTGGCTTGGGTTGAGTTCCAACTTCATATCATACCTCATATTGAATGGTATGAAGTTGGTACTCAACCTAACCCAACCATAGAAGAACAACTTCATATTATCCCTCATATTGAATGGTATGCAGTTGAAGCTCAACTCAAATCAAGTTAATACCGTCTCTCATATTGAATTGAGCTTAGAAGATGTTGTTTTGTGGTTGATTTTGTTTTACAATGTTTGGGTTGGGTAGAGCTTAAACTGCACATCATGCCGAATATTGAGTTGTATAAAGTTAGTGGTCAATTCAACCCAATCATAGAAGCAAAACTTCATACCATCATGTTGAATTGATATGAATTAGATGTTGGTTTGGGGTTGATTTTGTTTTTCTATGGTTGGGTTGGGTTGAGCTTCAGCTTCATATCATGCGTCATATTGAATGGTATGAAATGAGTACTCATCCCCAAGGTTTATATATTAAAGGTTGTCTAGGTTTGTACGCAACCATACTGCGCATTACGTCACAAGAAGAAAATTGCGGGGATTAATCAAAATATTTAAAATAAAATAATTGAATGTAGAAATTATATTTTGAAACATCTAAATTAACATTTAAACTAGTTCCAATTCTCCAAATGCCGTGTTTTGGACACTAATACACTTGAATACACTTCAATTCTCATAAAATATAAAAACGGTATCCACGAATTCATAGTTGCGCAGGCTCAATCTAGCTCGATCTTCTTGTTACGTCACGAAATACGCCCGTTCTTGCCTCTCGCCCACATAAAAACATCAAACTATTGCAACATAGGAAGTTGGACAACCTTTAATATATAAACCTTGACTCAACCCAACCCAAACATAGAAGAAAAACTTCATACCATCACTCATATTGAATGGTATAAATTTGAAACCCAACCCAACTCAAGCATAGAAAAACAAAATCAACCCCAAAACAACAAATCTTCTAAGCTCCATACAAACTTCAAAATGATTTCTTATATTGAATGGTATGCATTTGGAACTCAACCCAATCCAATTTGATACCATCTGTCATGTTGTGTTGCGCTTAGAAAATTTATTTTTTTAAGGTTGATTTTGTTTTTCGATGATTAGGTTGGGTTGATTGGGTTGGGTTGAGCTTCAATTTCATACCATCCCTCATAATGAAAGGTATGGAGTTAGAGCTCAACCCAACCCAATCATCGAAAAACAAAATCAACCTTAAAAAAATAAATCTACCATAGAAACACATAGAAAAACAACTCTACCATAGAAAAACTCAATCCAATCCAACCGTAAAAGAAAAAAATCAAACCCAAAATTATTGATGATTGGGTTGGGATGATTGGGTTGGGTTGAGCTTCAACTTCATACCATGCCTCATAATGAAAGGTATGGAGTTGGAGCTCAACCCTACCCAATCATCGAAAAACAAAATCAACCTTAAAAAAATAAATGTACCATAGAAACACATAGAAAAACAACTCTACCATAGAAAACCTCAATCCAATCCAACTGTAAAAGAAAAAAATCAAACCCAACATTATTAATTAAATTGATATTCAATCCAACTCAACCAAAACATAGAAGAAAAACTTAATACCATCATTCATATTAAATGGTATGAATTTGCAGCTCAAGCATAGAAAAACAAAATCAACCCCATAACAACAAATCTTCTAAGTACAATCCAATTTGATACTATCTGTATTAAACTTTAACTTTGGAGACTCAACAATACCTGAGTTGACAAAACCATCGAAGTCGTTGGATAATTCAAATTTAAGCAAAGAAACCGACGAAGAAGGTGAACGAAAATAGATTTGGCTATCGTTAAGAAACTTGGCGACTCTTTAACCACTGCAGCTCCATGAAAAACGTATAGATGATGTCGCGTGGTATTTCATATTCTTTTCTGATTACTATCTTCTAATGCCCGTGCAAAAAGTCAAGACGTCTTTAGAGATCGACATCATCGTAACCGATTAATAAAAAAAATATGGTAAGGTTTGTTATAATCAGTGAACATTTCTGTATATCATATGTTAATTTGGAAATTTTGGGGTTTCAAGCTCTAATTTTGACAAATTGATAACAGAATCCGATAAACTAAATTGCATGTAGGATCCACATTATTTGACATATTTTAGTAAAAACAAACAATACATTGGTTTACAATCAACTCAAATATGAATTTTTTTCGTGAAATAGCTTTTAAGAAAAAATCGCAAAGTAGACAATGTTGTCTCAAAAACGTAATACTTTTCTCACTTAACTCGCGATAAAAGAAAACCCAAGAACCCGAAATTTCCAATTAGGTTTTTTGCTAAAATATATCAAATAATGTTGTTTTTGAACTAACTGCGTTGCATTTGTAACGCAGAATAGTTCACTGATTATAACAAACCTTACTACAATTTTTTTTGATTGTGTGGTTACAGTTAAGATATCGATCTATAAAGAGGGGCTTGACTTTTTGCACGAACTATAGCCGTAATGGAAGTAATGACGGCAAAAATAGGGAGTCATCCCTTTTCTCAGGATTATTTTGAAAATCATAATAAGAATAAATTCTTTCGGCGCACTTTGGCGTAAGATTTCTCTTTTATGCTATGTACACTATGTAAACCCCCATTTACAATGTAACATTAAATTTCATTCCATTTCTGACTACGCATTTCAATATTTCTCTACAAGTGTTATTCAAGAAACTCTGCAAGTCAATTTCCAAACTGTTTCAGTGATTTCTATTCTTTCTGAGGAGAAAATACAAATATAAAAGCCAAACACAGCGCCAAAATATCGAAAATCATAATAAGAATAAATTCTTTCGGCGCACTTTGGCGTAAGATTTCTTTTTTATGCTATGTACACTATGCCTCCTGGAATAAATAAATGTTAGCTAAAGTTGTTCTTATTCGTTCTTTGAGAAGATATTGAGAAGAGTTTAAATGGTCGAAATATTTATGTATTTATTGACGTTGATAGAAACGATTGTAATTTTCAATTCAGCTAGTAAGTTCAATCAACTCAAATTGAGCTTATTAAATTTTCACCCACAAAAATGTAGCCAGACAGAGTGCAGGAGGATGTACAAGGAGCCCTGCTGAAGCATACTCTCCCCTTTCCTACATACGTACATACATCTCTTACATCTCTCATCATTTTCTCCTTCTCTTCATTATTCAATCAAATTTGCTTTTATTCTCAATTTTTGTTACATCCTCCCTCCATATCTTTCCACTTTTCATTTTTTAATGTAGTAAAATTTCTCAAACTTCATCTCCAGCTCGATTTCATCCCCATCAATTTCATACTCTAGGAATTCTATGATTTAATACAATCTACAACTTTTTGCATTCTTTTCTAGTTATCCTCAGCATTTTTTAACTCTTTAATTACTGTTTGTAAATCATTCGTAAATTGTGGAGATGTACAAAAGTTTCGCTGAAGCCTAAGTGTTATGAAGAAATTTACCCCCACATGAAGCTACATACAGTTGCTGATTGTAATTTTTCTTTGGGTTTTGGAAGAAGAGTTAAATGATGTTTCCTCTTCTCCTTTCCCATTTCAACCCAATCTAACTCATCTCAATCCAAATCATCTCAACCCAAACCGGAATTTGAAAGTAGTAATTGAATTTAATCAAGGTTTACCACCTTATTCGGTTAGATTACAAAATTAATCAAAATCAAACTTTTTAAATATTATATTTCTGGTCTGCCAAAATACATACAATCGATCAAAAAGCAAACCCCAAGCATAACCGCTTTTAAATTAACATCTAAACTTAAAGGAAAAGTCACACCTAAAGTATCAACATCGGAGAAAACATCGCTAACAAGTCCTCTTCTAATTTCACCAATTTCAAATTTGCCATCGCCCGAAAATATTTTAAATACAGTGTGTCCACAGCAATTTGTCGTGTAAAACGGACCTTTAATCCGTAAAACAACATCTTCGTAATTATCAACAACTATAAACGATGGGTACCCATATTTCCATCGTTGATAAATGTGCCCCACGAAGTTTGTAGGAAGCACGTTAACTTCCATTTGTTGCAAACAACAGGGGAAACAGCAGCTTTTACATTTTAATGGTCTGTAAAGGTGAATAATTTCATTTCCAGAAATGTCGCTGATTACCATGGTGTAAGGTCTTCGTTTTACGCAACAATGTCGAGCGCAAAAGTTGCTATTTTCCACGGCGTAGAAAAGCTTTACACCAGCACCGTCTCTAACACTGTATTGATTTCGATCGGCATTACCGTACGCGATTTCAATCATATCGGTTTTTTGATTAATAATTAATTTGCTGGTATTCGATAAAGCTTGCAAAGTTAATTCGGTCATAATTAAATTTGTATTGAAGAATGACACCGATTTTGTGTCATTGAAAAAATTTATTACAAAGTTAGATCAAATATTAATAAAATGATGCAGATTTTAACAAATATATGTACGAATAAGGGAATTTTTGTATGTACAACATTTTACAAATTGGTTTCAAGTTTTACATTCATTTAAATACATTATCATTTGAAATATATACCTAACGAAAGATGGCGTTAATGCGAAATTTGGAATAGAAATTGAAAGGTTAATTTAAAAAACTTATCTGTTGTAAATGTAAATGAAGTTCTAAAACAAATTTACTCTAGAACTAGTTATAATATAAATATAGCTGTATTAAAACATCTAAAAATGCAAAACTTAAAAACATTACTATCAATAGTTGATCCAGTGTGACACATGGGGCTATGTTTGGACCGATATTTTCTAGTTTATAAAAGAACAAAGGATGTAGCAGACCTTTTAGTTAGATTTTATCGTCCTGAAAATTTTATGCGGGCGTTGATGAGGAGAAAATTTGAGGCCCCGAATGTACATATGTTTATCTGGACTGTCAGTTCATAGTTGTACTGTCAAATTATAGAGGACGTAATTACTCAAAAACTAAAAATCTATTCAAACATAATTAATTAATGAATATTAAAAATTATATGTTAAATAATAATAATAATGTTATTACTAGAGATGTGACGAATAGTAATTTAGCCGAATACCGAATATTCGGCCAAATTGCAACCAACTATTCGGCCAAACCGAATATTTCTCGAACTTGGTGCTTCCCCGAGTTCTATCTTGGTTACATTCGCCTTACATGTCTGAACTTGTTCGTGTACGAAAAATTTGTCTACTGCTTATTCGGTAAGCGACAAGTGAGGTGAGAAGTGTTAAGTTAAATTACTGAAATATGAGTAATCCAAACAAATCGAAAGTTTGACTGTTTCTGACGAGGGGAATAAAGCTTTATGTACAATTTGTAACTCTCTTATTTCAAGAGGTGGAAAAGGAAAATTGGCTACTACTAGTTCCCTTATAAAGCACATAAAAGGTAACTATATTATACAGGTGTCTCACGTAACTGGTTCATTAGAACTTTTCTAGGTTCCACTAATCGTAAAGACTTGAAATTTTGGTAACATGGGTGGTTCATTCCGATCTATTAATCTAAAATATTTTCAAGATGGCCACCACATCCGGTCTACCGGAAGTAGACATCAACTTCGTTATTTTAAATGGAATGCTATAGTTTTTATTACACCATTCAATTATACGTGTGAAAATGTGTTGACTTTGATAATAGTTATTGGTACCTAGCGTTTTTTGTTTTCGAGTTATTTTGATTTTAAGTGTTTTTTGGCAAATATCACCATGCTCTTTAAAAGCACATATCTCAGCCAACGTTAATCCAAAAACGTTTTGCATTGGTACGATAACTCTTTATATGCTGTTAAATAGATTGTCACTTATTGTATCAGTATATCTTATACGGACTGGTCAAAAATTGTGTTACCATTTCTCTGTACTCAATTGCGTGAAAGTCGAAAATTTTAAATGGAACGCCCCATAGTTTCATACCCTATCAGAAAAGAAATTAAATTATCTATAAACAATCCTATACCTATTTATTATAGTTTTCTTGCTATTGAGATATTTATCCAAATCATACGTAAAATGCTAAAAATCGTTTGTGCTTTTGTTAGAAGGCCATGACATTTTGACAGTTTTTTGTTTAATTTATTTCAATTATTATTAATATTATTTTTACAATGAACTGCGATTGAATAAACTAGATTAAACTGCGATTGAATAAATTGGTAAATAACAGCTAGATTGCTAGCTGTTATTTACCAAAAATAACCAAAAGAAAACAAAATAAATGAAACAATGAAAAACAACAATTTAATGACAAAAATTAAAAGCAATAACACAAAAGAATCAAAAACTTAAAATTATAAATATAAATTAAGGGAATTTAATTCTCTACAAACTATCTAGAAACATTCCTGTGCCTATTTGTTGTAGTTCCCCTCATATCTGGAAATTAATGGACGCATGCAATACTGGAAAGCTGCTAGTATTATGTTAGAAAGTCATGGAGTTCTATCAGCTTTTCATCCATATTTATATTATTGTTGTCATTACTTGGTTGTGTCATCACTTACTTCTTGTTAATGCCTTTGAATATCATGGCGAATTATTCCAACGCCAACATTTTTAATACGTTTTGTATTCATGGCGGATATAATTTACAGTTTTCATTAACAAGTGTTGGATAGGATCTGTTTCTTAGTTTTGGAAAGATCAAAATAACAAGAAACCATAAATCTCTATCACTAGCAAATTGAGATAATGGAATACATGTTTTATCATATTTTGTGCCTTTACAAATTCTTCGGTAAGAGGTGCTTCGATCGATTTAGATGAATAATATTTTCCTTGAAAACACCGTTAATAAATAAACTATCTAGGAATATTTCGCCCATCATTTTGTCGAATATTATGCCATATTATTGTTTTTCATTGTTTCATTTATGCGTTCTTCTGCTGGTTATTTTTGGTCAATAAAAGCTAACAAACTAAAGTTGAATAAACTTTAGTCGCAGATCATTTTATAAATAATACTAATGATAATTTAAATAAATTAAACGATAAACTGTCAAAATGTCATAGCCTTCTAATAAAAACCGAACGGCTACCAGCATTTTGTGTAGGATTTTGATAAAATGCTTATTATGAAGAAAACTATAATAAATAAGTATAGCAATGTTTATAAATAATTTATAGAGAATTAAATTCCCGTTTTGATAGGCGAAAAAGATATGGGGCGTTCCATTTAAAATTTTGGACTTTCTCGCAATTGAATACAGCGAAACGGTAATTCAATTTTTGACGACGCTGTATAAGGTACTCTAATATAACAAGTGACAATCTATTTGAGAGCATATGAAGATTTTTCGCACCAATGCAAAACGTTTTTGCAAGACACTCTGTATAAATAATATCACGTATCTTTTATAACTGTGCAACATTAACAGTAATGAAAATAATAAAATTTCGATTTATATTATTTTCTGATATAATATAGTAGTATAGTTTAGTATCTAATGCTTTAACGATGAATTTGGAGAAAAATCTTGCATTAATGAAAAAAAAAATATTTTTATCGCCAACTGGCAGCAAAATTATATTTTATTGTATCAAATAATGCAAATGAGTCAGACAAAGTAATTTACCTGCCGCTAATTGCTGTCAATTTGAAAAAATTTTAGCAAACAACTGGATTCGTTACTTTTGACACAACAGCTGAATGTCTTGTCACTGAACTACCGACCTTCTATATTTAATCAAACTTTGCCGATTTATATTAATGAAACAACCGTTTGTTATATATTTTGACATCTGTCAAAATATGTGTCTTAAATACTGCAAGTTATAGAATCATTATATCTTAAATTTTGCGGTTGGCGATAAAATGTTGTATGCACCACGCCAGCAAAGTGTTTTTATCGAACGAGCCTGAGTTTACGAGTCGAGCGAGCGAAGCGAGCGAGGCGAGTAAAAGGCGAGTTGACAAAAATTCACTTTGCTGACTTGGTACATACACTCAGCAGCAGAAGTCTGCGTACAAAAAACTTGTAATACTTTAATTGAAAAAATAAGAGTCATAATCTAATGCGATAAACTTGATTTTTTTTTATTTTGTATATTAACTATATATAATTCTATTAACAAAATATGCTTCAATAAAACAGAAACAGTAGTTACAGAAAAAAATCAAAACTAAAAATTCTACAAATAACGGGTATGCAAAAATCTGCGTACAAGTCAGGACAGTATTTATAAAAAAATCATAAATGAGATCATTGTTTCTATATTAATATGAGGTCGGATAACCTTTACGTTCAATGACCTCCCTTAAACGTTTATGCACTAATTTCTTCGTTTCGTCCGAACTGATTTTGGCCCATTCCTCAATCATAACATTTTTTAACGTTTCCTTCGACGTTATGTTGTGTTGCCGAATCCTGCGTTCCAGTAAATCCCAGAGGTGTTCGATGGGGTTCAAGTCCGGCGATTATGGAGGTGTTTTAAGTTGCTTTGGGGTATTGTATAGTAGCCAAAGCTTAGTGTTGTGGGCGCAATGTTTGGGGTCATTATCTTGTTGAAAAAAGTATTCGGGCCCCAAGCCCAAGTTTTCGATGCTAGGCTTCAAATTTTCTTTTAAAATGTCTATATACATTTTATGGTCCATTGTCGATGTTATGAAAACCAACCTTCCCACCCCTTTGGTGCACATACACCCCCAAACCATAACTCCACCACCTCTGTGTTTTACAGTCGCTTTCAAATTTTCGGGATTAAGGGCAGTATTAGGTTTTCTCCATACAAGTTGTTTACCCTTAATGCCGAAAATACAAAATTTGCTCTCATCTGTAAAGAGAACTTTCTCCCAGAATTCAATGGGCTTGTCTAAGAGTTTTTTTGCAAAGGCGATCCGCTTCTGACGATTGACCTCTGACACAAATGGCTTTTTTCGTGCAACGCGACTGTGATAGTTAGCTTTTTTTTAACGTCCTTCTCACCGTATCTTTGCTGATAGTTTTATGAAATTTTCTTGTACAGGTTCTTTTCTAACCTGCTGTACAATTTTTCGCTTCTCTCGGTCAGATCGCGGACGTGAGAGGTAATCTTCAGTGTCTTTATAATTATTAATTACTCTTTGAATGGAAGAGTGTGACCTGCCGACAGTTTCTCCTATTTTTCGAAAAGATTTTCCCTCTTTCCATAACTTTACAATAATTTTTCTCTCTCCCAATTCAATTTCCTTTCCTTTCGTGTCCATTCTAACTTTTAGCTTCTAAGCCTCTGCTAATATAATTGACACCGATTATCTTTTATTTAAATCGGAAAGCGTACATCGCCAACTACGTATTTAAGTAAATAAGTATATTTTGGAGAAGGCGTCTTTATTTGTACGCAGATTTTTGCATACGCATTATTTGGAGAATTTTTAATTTTAATTTTTTTTGTAACTAATATTTCTGTTTTATTGATGCATATTTGTTAATAGAATTATATATAGTTAATACACAAAATAAAAAAAAATTGAAGTTTATCACATTAGATCATGACCCTTATTTTTTCAGTTAAAGTGTTAGAAGTTTTTTGTACGCAGACTTCTGCTACTAAGTGTACATACAATTAGTACAAAATGAAACATAAAAAGTTAAATTAGAATAAAAACAACAAATAATAATTCAATTTAGCAATTCAGCAACGAAACACTAGTTTGATATCTTCTTAATAAAGACTAAACAGAGAAGCTAATGACAGTAATAAACTAAATTAAATTATATCAAATTAAATCAAATTAAATTAAATCAAATTAGCTCCGAGTACTGCACTGTTACTGCGTCAAATCTGAAGCACGCATAATCCTATTAACAGGAGAGTACATGCTCCAATAAGTACATGCTGCATGTGGCAAGAAAGCATCAGAGTTCCTAGATTCAAGTTTTAGAATACGTATGTTTAAACGATAAAGCAAGTCGGGTGCGACAATACGTCCTTCAAAAAGATCATTGCAGGAAGATGAGCAAAGGTTGTCTTCTTTGTTCTAGAGAAGCTAGAGCGTAACGTTGAAGCAACATGGGATAACACCATTGCAATCTCGGTGGATACTGACCAAATTGCAGGAAGTGTACATATTTAATGAACTTTCTTTCGACTCTCACCACGGCTAATATACTGCGGTAAGTAAAAGGACACCGAACAACTGCGTAGTACTCCAATTTACTTTTTACAAATGTTGTAACAAGTACAATTGTCTTAGTTGAATGCGGCTGATTAAACTCGCAGATATTTCGCGTGATAAAACCAAGTATTTTTAAAGCATCGGCTGACAAATTATTTACCTGAATATTAAAAGACAGCTTTTCATCGAATCAAAAACCTAGGTGATTCTTTTCAGATACCCATGCAGGTGTTGAACTGTTGTAGACCATAGTCATAAGTTATCATATCTCTCATATTTGTATAAGACATGACTTCACATTTTCCTACATTCAACATCAATCTACTAGATTGGCATCATGACCACTATTGATTCAAGTCTTCCTGCAAGCCAGAGCAGTCATGAGATTCTTCTGAACAGTTTCATTAATGTTGAACTAATGTTAAAAACTGACCAGGCAAGTTATTAACAAACATCACGAACAATAAAGGGCCAAGATATGAATCTTGAGGAACACCACTAGTGACGTCTATTAACCTTCATCTAATGCCACACATCTCAACATATTGCGTCCGATTCGATATATATGAATGAGTTGGTATAATACAGTATGGTCAAGCTGATCAAAAGCACGAGAAAAATCTGTATAGATCACGTTCGTTTGTAAGCGACGGTCTAAAGCATCACAGATACTTAGGTTAAAAATTGTTAAATTAGTTGTTGTGGAACGACCTTTGCAAAAACCATGCCACGCCGGCGAAACAGAAAATTTTACATTAAATTCCATCTTTCCAACGATAATCTGTTCAAATAGCTTAGCAAAACTATTGATTATAGCAATAAGTCGTTTTGAAATGCTTACCACAATTTTTGAATACAGTACAGATTCTGCTCAGTTTCTAGCAAGTAGGGAATAATAAGGTTGTATACATACCGAAGAGGCATCTGGAGAACAATCGCAAAGTCTTTAACCAAGAAAGCCGGAATACCATCAGGTCCAGTTGTGGACTTTGATTTAATTTTTTTGAAAATTTTCCACATCTCCTCTTCGGTTTTTCAGAGATTCTAAAAGCAATGCCATCACGAATACCATCAGAAATAATTGCTGTATTGCCCGACATCGCATAGTCATTACCAAAGTGAGAGACGAAGAGGTCTACAATTTCTCGAGTAGTGGTAGCAGTTCAATCACCATCAGTCAATATTGTGGGAATACATTCAGGGCTACGGGATCTGTTAACAAGAGTCAAAAATTTTTTTGGATCCGTGTTCACCTCTCTCTAAACTGAAGCAATGTGCATTTTTCGATCGAATCGGATCCTCAATTTGCATTCCTGCTTATAGTGAGAGTGCATGTGACTGTAAACTGTGATCTGTACTTTTTATGGATTGATGGTTCGGTTTGATATATCTGCCACGCACTTGTGGAACACGTGCGTCCAATACATTATAAAGCATGTGATAAAGATAATCGCAGCATTGGTCAACAAACTCCATTGTCAATAGTCCACTCCAGTCCAATTCAGAAATTACAACAATACAATACAACAAAACCTGCTCTTCGAAATACATACATTAAGTCCTAATATATATGAAATGTCAGATAATCTTGTCAGATAACATAATTTCCATTGTAAGTATGGGGTGGTAATTACTAATAGATACCAGTTCAAAGTCCGATTGAGAAACAGATATATCGACATTTAGCGCTTCAAATACTAAATCAAGAGTACAAAGCGCATAAAGGTAGCAACGTTATTCCTTTGTACCAGATTATTGTAACTGGCAAAATTGATGAGTAGGATACTAACCTCACAACTTGAGTCTGGAAATGTGGTCTCTCATCCAAGCCTCCGTCAAGGCAATAATACTGAAGACGGAAGCATGAACAAAGTTTGCAAGATTGGACAGTTTGGTATTAAGACCACGAATATTCTGATAATACAGTTGATATAGGTGCTGCTGGGTAATATTTAGTTTTTCTGACTGTGTGTTGATTTGCTTATGACCGGAAGACTATTTTCAAATTTTTTGTACAGATCACTCTCCTCAACTTCAAGGCGTCTTTTAAGATCCGTACGAATATTGCGCTCATAAGTTTCTTTTTTAGCTTGTGTGATAGTATAAATAAAAATGTATAGTAATATCTTCAAATGAAATTTTTCTGAATTATCAGCAATAGAGGAATAGTTTGTAATTCATTCAAGTAAGTTTATTTCGTAAAAGATGGAAAAGTATGGATCTATGTACACACAATAGTATTAAGAAAACAACTTTTCAAATACTCTATTTGCCTCGAAGAGCATTCCATTTAAAATAACAAAGTTATGGTCCCCCAAAAATATTCCGTAAATTAACCAGTTCTGGTAACCAGCCTGTGTAATAATATCCAACAGTATTAATGGTGTTCGAAAGACCCAAGGTTTATTTATCGGTATGCCAAATTTCAATCTAATGTTAATTCAGTTTGCGTAAAGTTTTACTAACTTATATATTATTATTGCCGGACTGATGGGACGGTCACTCTTTTCACCGCGAGCTATAAGGTTTATTGTAAATTTAGACCTTCAAAAGTTTTGCTCTAAAGTTTTGTTTCTTTATGCTGGTAGGTATTAAAAGGCTTTGCCGAAATTTTTGCTGTTTCTGACTCATTGTTACAAAGTCAACAAGTTTGATTGTCAGCTTGTCCAATATTGAAGAGGTGGTATTTAAAGATTTTAATTTTAAGGTAAAAATGGTAAGTAACACAGTAACATATCTATAATAAGTATATATAGCTATGTTCTTAACAATTTTCCTCGATTATCGTATTCGTCGTATAAAACCAAGAAAATACGTAAAGTTTCACTGATTCGTACTTTTAATCCTATTAGATTTTGAAATAATGAGGAATAACTACATAATGAATGTCATCTTCAAAGCATTTGCCCTTGAAGCATTTTAGAGTATCCTAAAATGCTCTGTTTGAATTTTTCATAATATTTTTTTATGAAGGATCACTCCTTTGAATATACTGTAAACGCAATTTTCTGTATAAAAAAAAATTTTGATACTTCGACACATTCCATAACTTTGATACTTTCGATACTTCGATACCTTCAATACTTTCGATACCGATATTTTGCTGGTATCAAGTATCGACATCGAGGTAGGTATCGATACCATCGGCAAATCAATACTTTGCACAACATTAGTACAGACTACAAATACACTCAAGAAGTAAAATGTGGTTGTCGCAAAAACCTCCCATTTAGTACATGAAGACATTTTCGATAAAACAGTAATAGGCTAGGTAACAATTTATGAAAAAATAAACTTGTGAAAATGTTGTCTTGAAATATTGTTTTCAATTAAGAAAACAAATTCGAAAATATTTCTACTAATAAAAAATAAAATAGACTTGTAATAAATAGACTAATATTGACTAGCGTCATGACCCCATAACAATATCTTGTCCTATTTTCAGTTTATACAACGTCTGGAAGCGATTACTCAAGTTATCATTAATCAAGTGTCATATAAATCCAACATGTCTAACTTAGCATGTCTTAATATAATGGGTGCTATGAGATCTTATCTGACGGCTGCTCTTGATGCCTTACTCGACCTTATCTCTATACTATGCAAAAGGAGGTAGCTTTAAAGTATTTTATCACAGTGCACTGGGGGCAATGTAATTGCATAGAATAATGGGGGGTTCCCGATCACAAAGATCTTAAAGTGAACTACATAAAAGCTTGAAATGTAGTCTGGTGTTGGAAAGAACTTCCAGCCATAGACTGGCGAAAGTTAACTCTACCCCATAGGAAACCAAAGAGGTTTCATGTCTCAGCAAAGGTGACCCTATAATATACAGCTATATATACTACCTCTTCCACATTGGATAAGCTTAGGATCAAATTAGATTGCGACCAGAGGCCATCTAAGACACAAAATTTTCGGAAATGGTGGCCTGACACTTGACTTGATGGAATACTAAGCGTTAATCGAGGACTTCAATTTGCTATAAATCATGGAAGAGTTTAAGTTATAATTTAGATATTACATTTTTTATTTCGAGTTTGTAGAAGCCTTAGGTTTCAAATAAAATTACTTGCACAGTTACTCTGTATCACCTAAATATTAGTTTAATTGCATTTGCAATTGATTTTTACTTTACACCAGGGTTGTTAGTTTTAAACGATTTGTTAAAAACTATTTGTTGTAAACATGTTTAAAACACTAACATATAAAACTTAACATGTTTTAAACTAAATTTGTTTTAAACACTTTAAAATCTGTTTAAAATCATAGGACTTTGTGTAAGGATTATTTCTAAAAGACACAATAAATAATATCAAAATATTATTAATTATTAATATTAAAGTATTTACTTGTAATTTCTAAACCATTTAATAACACTTTAAACTAAAATTTCTAAAACTTGAGCATTATTTTATTTTTTTAATTGTTATTTAATTCCTTAAATATGTAAACTAACTTTGCTGCTTTGTCGTTTCCTAATCTATTTTTGATATGGGAATGTACTAAACCAAAAGACGAAAAAATCCTTTCTATATCTGCTGACGATGCTACTGCAGTATGCAATTGTTGAACCAAATTTAAAGTAACTGGATCTAAACCAGGCTAAGGGATTGACGTTATCTATTAGTTGTTTAGAAAACATATATTTTTTAAACGGTGTACTATTTGCTCGAAAATTTATTTTCCGGATAGCACATTTGCGAGAATGTTTCTTTTTTACATTTTTTGCATTTAGATCTTATTCTATTGCTTCACACAAGAAACGACGGGAATCCCCGAATATTATTGATTACTAGTAGTGGTCGCCTATATAATCGATTGAAGCTGTTGCAGTATTCAAATTCAAACGATGTCTGTTAAAAGACTATTGACTTTTTCTATTTACAGCTCTTAAAAACTAAAAATTAGGCGTGAGAATAAAGTTCTCAAGTCTCAAGTACTCAATGACAAGAGAGGTAGGATTTAAAGAATTTTATCTTTTTAATTTATGGAATCGAAGAAATTATAATTGGCGTATTAAAACTAGATTAAATTTGCTTCAAAATGATTTTTATTTCATAATAATACCTCAATTCGTCTTTGAAATATGATGATGTAAATTAGATTATTCAATTTAACCCCAATAATAAGAAATGTGATTTAAAAAAATTTTATCTTTTTAATTTATGGAATCGAAGAAATTATAATTGGTGTGTTAAAACTAGATTAAATTTGCTTCAAAAAGATTTTTATTTCATAATAATATCTCAATTCGTTTTTAAGATATGATGATGTAAATTAGATTATTCAAATTACCCTCAATAACAAGAAACGTGACTTAAAAAAATTTTATCTTTTTAGTTTATGGAATCAAAGAAATTATAATTGGTGTGCTAAAATTAGATTAAATTTGCTTCAAAATGATTTTTATTTCATAATAATATCTCAATTCGTCTTTGAGATATGATCATGTAAATTAAATTATTCAATTTAACTCCAATAATAAGAGAGGTGACTAAAAAAAATTTTATCTTTTTAATTTATGAAATCGAAGAAATTATAATTGTTGTGTTGAAACTGGATAAAATTTGCTTCAAAATGATTTTTAATTCATAATAATATCACAACTCGTTTTTGAAATATGATGTAAATTAGATTATTCAATTTAACCTCAATAATAAGAGAGGTGATTTAAAAAGTTTTTATCTTTTTAATTTATGGAATCAAAAAAATTATAATTGGTGTGTTAAAATTAGATTAAATTTGCTTCAAAATGATTTTTATTTCATAATAATATCTCAATTCGTTTTTGAGATATGATGATGTAAATTAGATTATTCAATTTAACCTCAATAGCAAGAAAGGTGACTTAAAAAATTTTATCTTTTTAATTTATGGAATCGAAGAAATTATAATTGGTATGTTAAAACTGGATTAAATTTGCTTCAAAATGATTTTTATTTCATAATAATATCTCAATTCGTTTTTGAAATATGATGATATAATTAGATTATTCAATTTAACCTCAATAATAAGAGAGATGATTTAAAAAAATTTTATCTTTTTAATTTATGGAATCGAAGAAATTATAATTGGTGTGTTAAAACTGGATTCAATTTGCTTCAAAATGATTTTTATTTCATAATAATATCTCAATTCGTCTTTGAGATATGATCATGTAAATTAGATTATTCAATTTAAATCCAATAATAAGAGAGGTGATTAAAAAAAATTTTATCTTTTTAATTTATGGAATCGAAGAAATTATAATTGGTGTATTAAAACTAGATTAAATTTGCTTCAAAAAGATTTTTATTTCATAATAATATCTCAATTCGTTTTTGAGATATGATGATGTAAATTAGATTATTCAATTTAACCTCAATAACAAGAAAGGTGACTTAAAAAATTTTATCTTTTTAATTTATCGAATCAAAGAAATTATAATTGGTGTGTTAAAATTAGATTAAATTTGCTTCAAAGTGATTTTTATTTCATAATAATATCTCAATTCGTTTTTGAGATTTGATGATGTAAATTAGATTATTCAATTTAACCTCAATAATAAGAGAGGTGATTTAAAAAATTTTTATCTTTTTAATTTATAGAATCAAAAAAATTATAATTGGTGTGTTAAAATTAGATTAAATTTGCTTCAAAATGATTTTTATTTCATAATAATATCTCAATTCGTCTTTGAGATATGATCATGTAAATTAGATTATTCAATTTAACCTCAACAACAAGAAAGGTGACTTAAATAATTTTATCTTTTTAATTTATGGAATCAAAGAAATTATAATTAGGGTGTTAAAATTAGTTTAAATTTGCTTCAAAGTGATTGTTATTTCATAACAATATCTAAATTCGTTTTTGAGATATGATGATGTAAATTAGATTATTCAATTTAACCTCAATAATAAGAGAGGTGATTTAAAAAAATTTTATCTTTTTAATTTATGGAATCAAAGAAATTATAATTGGCGTGTTAAAACTGGATTAAATTTGCTTCAAAATGATTTTTATTTCATAATAATATCTCAATTCGTCTTTGAGATATGATCATGTAAATTAGATTATTCAATTTAACTCCAATAATAAGAAAGGTGATTAAAAAAAATTTATCTTTTTAATTTATGGAATCGAAGAAATTATAATTGGTGTGTTAAAATTAGACTAAATTTGCTTCAAAGTGATTTTTATTTCATAATAATATATCAATTCGTGTTTGAGATATGATGATGTAAATTAGGTTATTCAATTTAACTCAATAATAAGAGAGGTGATTTAAAAAAATTTTATCTTTTTAATTTATGGAATCAAAGAAATTATAATTGGTGTATTAAAACTGGATTAAATTTGCTTCAAAATGATTTTTATTTCATAATAATATCTCAATTCGTTGACGAGATATGATGATGTAACTTAGATTATTCAATTTAACATCAATAACAAGAAAGGTGACTTAAAAAATTTTATCTTTTTAATTTATCGAATCAAAGAAATTATAATTGGTGTGTTAAAACTGGATTAAATTTGCTTCAAAATGGTTTTTATTTCATAATAATATCTCAATTCGTGTTTGAGATATGATGATGTAAATTAGATTATTCAATTTAACCTCAATAAGAGAGGTGATTTAAAAATTTTTTATCTTTTTAATTTATGGAATCAAAAAAATTATAATTGGTGTGTTAAAATTAGATTAAATTTGCTTCAAAATGATTTTTATTTCATAATAATATCTCAATTCGTCTTTGAGATATGATCATGTAAATTAGATTATTCAATTTAACTACAATAATAAGAGAGGTGATTAAAAAAAATTTTATCTTTTTAATTTATGGAATCAAAGAAATTATAAATGGTGTGTTAAAATTACATTAAATTTGCTTCAAAGTGATTTTTATTTCATAATAATATCTCAATTCGTCTTTGAGATATGATCATGTAAATTAGATTATTCAATTTAACCCCAATAATAAGAGAGGTGATTTAAAAATTTATTTTTTTAATTTATGGAATCAAAGAAATTATAATTGGTGTGTTAAAACTGGATTAAATTTGCTTCAAAATGATTTTTATTTCATAATAATATCCCAATTCGTTTTTGAAATATGATGATGTAAATTAGATTATTCAATTTAACTTCAATAATAAGAGAGGTGATTTAAAAAAATTTTATCTTTTTAATTTATGGAATCGAAGAAATTATAATTGCTGTATTAAAACTAGATTAAATTTGCTTCAAAAAGATTTTTATTTCATAATAATATCTCAATTCGTTTATGAGATATGGTGATGTAAATTAGATTATTCAATTTAACATCAATAACTAGAAAGGTGACTTAAAAAATTTTATCTTTTTAATTTATCGAATCAAAGAAATTATAATTGGTGTGTTAAAACTGGATTAAATTTGCTTCAAAATGATTTTTATTTCATAATAATATCTCAATTCGTTTTTGAGATATGATGATGTAAATTAGATTATTCAATTTAACCTCAATAATAAGAGAGGTGATTTAAAAAATTTTTATCTTTTTAATTTATGGAATCAAAAAAATTATAATTGGTGTGTTAAAATTAGATTAAATTTGCTTCAAAATGATTTTTATTTCATAATAATATCTCAATTCGTCTTTGAGATATGATCATGTAAATTAGATTATTCAATTTAACTCCAATAATAAGAGAAGTGATTAAAAAAAATTTTATCTTTTTAATTTATGGAATCGAAGAAATTATAAATGGTGTGTTAAAACTGGATTAAATTTGCTTCAAAGTGATTTTTATTTCATAATAATATCTGAAATCGTTTTTGAAATATGATGATGTAAATTAGATTATTCAATTTAACCTCAATAAAAAGAGAGGTAATTTACAAAAAAATTATTTTTTTAATTTATGGAATCAAAGAAATTATAAATGGTGTGTTAAAATTAGATTAAATTTGCTTCAAAATGATTTTTATTTCATAATAATATTTCAATTCGTCTTTGAGATATAATGATGTAAATTAGATTATTCAATTAACCTCAATAACAAGAAATGTTATTTAAAAAAATTTTATCGCCAACCGGCAGCAAAAGTATACTTTATTGTATTCATTTGCGGCAGTAAAGTGACACTTTATCTTACTGTCAAATTGACAGCATTTAGCAGCAGACAAAGTACTTTACCTGTCGCTAATGAGCCAGACAAAGTTTTTTTCCTGCCGCTAATTGCTGTCAATTTGAAAAAATTTTAGCAAACAACTGGATTCGAATCTGGTACCTTTGACACGCCAGCTGAATGATTTGTCACTGGACTACTGACTTTCTATATTTAATCAAACTTTGCCGATTTATATTAATGAAACAACCGTTTATCATATATTTTGACATCTGTCAAAATATGTGTCTTAAATACTGCAAGTTATAGAATCATTATACACTTAGCAGCAGAAGTCTGCGTACAAAAAACTTCTAACACTTTAACTGAAAAAATAAGGGTCATGATCTAATGTGATAAACTTCAATTTTTTTTTTATTTTGTGTATTAACTACATATAATTCTATTAACAAAATATGCATCAATAAAACAGAAATATTAGTTACAAAAAAATTAAAATTAAAAATTCTCCATATAATGCGTATGCAAAAATCTGCGTACAAATAAAGACGCCTTCTCCAAAATATACTTATTTACTTAAATACGTAGTTGGCGATGTACGCTTTCCGATTTAAATAAAAGATAATCGGTGTCAATTATATTAGCAGAGGCTTAAAAGCTAAAAGTTAGAATGGACACGAAAGGAAAGGAAATTGAATTGGGAGAGAGAAAAATTATTGTAAAGTTATGGAAAGAGGGAAAATCTTTTCGAAAAATAGGAGAAACTGTCGGCAGGTCACACTCTTCCATTCAAAGAGTAATTAATAATTATAAAGACACTGAAAATTACCTCTCACGTCCGCGATCTGGTAGACCACCCCTTTTAACAAACCGAGAGAAGCGAAAAATTGTACAGCAGGTTAGAAAAGAACCTAGGCTGACGGCAAAAAAAATAGTAGAAAATGTACAAGAAGAATTTCATGAAACTATCAGCAAGGATACGGTGAGAAGGACGTTAAAAAAGGCTAACTATCACAGTCGCGTTGCACGAAAAAAGCCATTTGTGTCAGAGGTCAATCGTCAGAAGCGGATCGCCTTTGCAAAAAAACTCTTAGACAAGCCCATTGAATTCTGGGAGAAAGTTCTCTTTATAGATGAGAGCAAATTTTGCATTTTCGGCATTAAGGGTAAACAACTTGTATGGAAAAAACCTAATACAGCCCTTAATCCCGAAAATTTGAAAGCGACTGTAAAACACGGAGGTGGTGGAGTTATGGTTTGGGGGTGTATGTGCACCAAAGGGGTGGGAAGGTTGGTTTTCATAACATCGACAATGGACCATAAAATGTATATAGACATTTTAAAAGAAAATTTGAAGCCTAGCATCGAAAACTTGGGCTTGGGGCCCGAATACTTTTTTCAACAAGATAATGACCCCAAACATTGCGCCCACAACACTAAGCTTTGGCTACTATACAATACCCCAAAGCAACTTAAAGCACCTCCACAATCGCCAGACTTGAATCCCATCGAACACCTCTGGGATTTACTGGAACGCAGGATTCGGCAACACAACATAACGTCGAAGGAAGCGTTAAAAAATGTTATGATTGAGGAATGGGCCAAAATCAGTTCGGACGAAACGAAGAAATTAGTGCACTCCATGCCTAAACGTTTAAGGGAGGTCATTAAACGTAAAGGTTATCCGACCTCATATTAATATAGAAACAATGATCTCATTTATGAATTTTTTATAAATACTGTCCTGACTTGTACGCAGATTTTTGCATACCCGTTATTTGTAGAATTTTTAGTTTTGATTTTTTTCTGTAACTACTGTTTCTGTTTTGTTGAAGCATATTTTGTTAATAGAATTATATGTAGTTAATATACAAAATAAAAAAAAATCAAGTTTATCACATTAGATTATGACTCTTATTTTTTCAATTAAAGTATTAAAAGTTTTTTGTACGCAGACTTCTGCTGCTGAGTGTATCTTAAATTTTGCGGTTGGCGATAAAATGTATGCACCACGCCAGCAAAGTGTTTTTATCGAACTCGCCTTTTACTCGACTGGCTCGCATTGCTCGCTCGACTCGTAAACTCAGACTTGTTCGATAAAAATTCACTTTGCTGACTTGGTACATAAATAACTATTACCTGCCGCTAATTGCTGTCAATTTGAAAAAATTTTAGCAAACAACTGGATTCAAACCTGGTACCTTTGACACGCCAGCTGAATGACTTGTCACTGGATTACCGACCTTCTATATTTAATCAAATTTTGCCGATTTATATTAATGAAACAACCGTTTATCATATATTTTGACATCTGTCAAAATATTGATATACACTTAGCAGCAGAAGTCTGCGTACAATAAACTTCTAACACTTTAACTGAAAAAATAAGGGTCATGATCTAATGTGATAAACTTCAATTTTTTTTTATTTTGTGTATTAACTACATATAATTCTATTAACAAAATATGCATCAATAAAACAGAAATATTAGTTACAAAAAAAATTAAAATTAAAAATTCTCCAAATAATACGTATGCAAAAATCTGTGTACAAATAAAGACGCCTTCTCCAAAATATACTTATTTACTTAAATACGTAGTTGGCGATGTACGCTTTCCGATTTAAATAAAAGATAATCGGTGTCAATTATATTAGCAGAGGCTTAGAAGCTAAAAGTTAGAATGGACACGAAAGGAAAGGAAAATGAATTGGGAGAGAGAAAAATTATTGTAAAGTTATGGAAAGAGGGAAAATCTTTTCGAAAAATAGGAGAAATTGTCGGCAGGACACACTCTTCCATTCAAAGAGTAATTAATAATTATAAAGACACTGAAAATTACCTCTCACGTCCGCGATCTGGTAGACCACCCCTTTTAACAAACCGAGAGAAGCGAAAAATTGTACAGCAGGTTAGAAAGAACCTAGGCTGACGGCAAAAAAAATAGTAGAAAATGTACAAGAAGAATTTCATAAAACTATCAGCAAAGATACGGTGAGAAGGACGTTAAAAAAAGCTTACTATCACAGTCGCGTTGCACGAAAAAAGCCATTTGTGTCAGAGGTCAATCGTCAGAAGCGGATCGCCTTTGCAAAAAAACTCTTAGACAAGCCCATTGAATTCTGGAAGAAAGTTCTCCTTACAGATGAGAGCAAATTTTGCATTTTCGGCATTAAGGGTAAACAACTTGTATGGAGAAAACCTAATACTGCCCTTAATCCCGAAAATTTGAAAGCGACTGTAAAACATGGAGGTGGTGGAGTTATGGTTTGGGGGTGTATGTGCACCAAAGGGGTGGGAAGGTTGGTTTTCATAACATCGACAATGGACCATAAAATGTAAAAACTTGGGCTTGGGGCCCGAATACTTTTTTCAACAAGATAATGACCCCAAACATTGCGCCCACAACACTAAGCTTTGGCTACTATACAATACCCCAAAGCAACTTAAAACACCTCCACAATCGCCGGACTTGAATCCCATCGAACACCTCTGGGATTTACTGGAACGCAGGATTCGGCAACACAACATAACGTCGAAGGAAACGTTAAAAAATGTTATGATTGAGGAATGGGCCAAAATCAGTTCGGACGAAACGAAGAAATTAGTGCACTCCATGCCTAAACGTTTAAGGGAGGTCATTAAACGCAAAAGGTTATCCGACCTCATATTAATATAGAAACAATGATCTCATTTATGAATTTTTTATAAATACTGTCCTGACTTGTACGCAGATTTTTGCATACCCGTTATTTGTAGAATTTTTAGTTTTGATTTTTTTCTGTAACTACTGTTTCTGTTTTGTTGAAGCATATTTTGTTAATAGAATTATATGTAGTTAATATACAAAATAAAAAAAAAAATCAAGTTTATCACATTAGATTATGACTCTTATTTTTTCAATTAAAGTATTACAAGTTTTTTGTACGCAGACTTCTGCTGCTGAGTGTATTTTGACATCTGTCAAAATATGTGTCTTAAATATTGCAAGTTATAGAATCATTATATCTTAAATTTTGCGGTTGGCGATAAAATGTTGTATGCACCACGCCAGCAAAGTGTTTTTATCGAACTCGCCTTTTACTCGCCTCGCTCGCTCGACTCGTAAACTCAGGCTCATTCGATAAGAATTCACTTTGCTGACTTGGTACATAAATAACTATTATCTTTTTGATTTATAGAATCAAAGAAATTATAATTGATGTGTTAAAACTAGATTAAATTTGCTTCAAAATAATTTTTAATTCATAATAATATCTCAATTTGTCTTTGATATGATGATGTAAATTAGATTATTCAATTTAACCTCAATAACAGGAGTTTACACTTTATCTCACTTGAGTTAGAGTTTATATAAGGCATAATTTGGACGTAGAGTTTGATTTTTGGTTTAAAAATATTTTTAAATACTTGTTTCATTACCAACAGCTTGTTTAAAACAGTTTAAAACAGGTTTAAAATACAATTTTTTGGTAGCAACGTTAAATATGTTTAAAACAAAAAACAGTTTAAGGGTCGGTTTATTCACCTTTGGTTAAATTTAGCTACTGGATATTTTCCACGGTTAATTTGTAATTTCACTTGAAATGATTGGCTATATTAACAGTAACTATGGTAAATATCTGATAGTTAAATTTAACTAAAGCTGAATAAACTGGGCCTAAAACAATTAAAAACAGGTGTTTTGTTCAAAAACTGTTTTTTTTTCAACCCTGCTTTGCACTGAATTAAAAAAAACAATATTAAAAAATATTATTATTTCCCTGTGCGGGTTGCGAAGGCAAGTTTACAAGTCTAAAAATCTTTTTGATACCAACTGGAATTGGTATAATATTTTTAAAAATTGTTTGAACTGCATCTGTGATCTTAATGTTAATTAAATATTTAAAATTTATTAAAATAATCGCATAGCATCTTTAATGTTGTAATAAATCGTCTTCGTTTTCTTGTATAACCTAAATCAATTAACATTGCCGCTAGATGGCGCTAGTTTAGCAAGATTTTTTTTTGTCAACGAAAATAATTTGTTGGTTATAAATAATATTATGGTTTTAAGAATGTAATCGATTCAAAGAAAAATAGGGTGATGCTTCAAAAACGTTTGATATGGATATTTTGGTTTTATTTTGCAAAAGTTTGGCAAAATCCGATCAAAAAATATCAAAAATACTAATATAACGGTACCGCTAGATGGGGTGAGTTTAACAAGGTTTTTTAAATATCAAATAAAGTAATTTTAAGGTTATCTTCATAAATTTTATGAATATTATTATTTGAATTAATATTTTATTGATTAAATTTGATAATATTTGTTGAGTAATCAATAATAAAAAAAAATTTTTTATATAATTTTTAGGTTAACCCAAAAACCGTATAAACTGTCAATATGACAAGAAAAACGTAAAACTAGGTTATGTAATTATTGAAATAATAAAATAATGATACGAAATATAAATATTTTTTGATAAAATGATGTGAGTTGGTATTAACGCGTGAGTCCGCAGTGGGCCCCTGCGCAGGTCGAGAATTGTTCGCGTACGCCACTGCACACAGTCGGCCAGCGAAGGCAGGTGCCCGTCGAAGTTATATGGGTTAGTTTTTTTTGCTAAGACCGAGAGTGCACACCTGCCGCGCATCGCGGTTCGCCTCTGCCATCGATTAATCAAAAACCTCGTCACTAAAATCGTTCGCGAAACGCCCCGGAACACTTATGCGGGAAAATGTCGCGAAAACTGTGTTACTAATTCGGTGCGGGGTTTCATTAAAAAACCCGGTCCCTTTTGACGTAGCAGTGTCCCTCCGGACCACCATTTTTATTTATTAAGGGCTCGTTTAGTAAAAAAAATTGTGTTAAAATTAAAGGAATCAAGTGATCGCGGCTAAGTGATCGATCTGTCAAGAATCTCTCCAGCGATGGTCACGTTTTGGACCTCGATTTATTAAATGTTTGACTAAATTCTTAAAGTATTCCATGAGATCGGCTGTGAATCTTTGATTTTAATCTCGAAACGTACGCGACGAAAAATTTAGGTGTCCTCGTTAATCCCACGATAGTGTTTTGGTAAATCTTCGCACAATCACCATAGAAAATGAACCGCAACCAGGGACAGAGAATTTTGGTGCCCGACGACCTTCGCGAGGTTCTTCTCGAATTCACCATAAGCTACCTTTTGGAACAACCTGGCGATGTGGTTTCGTACGCGGCCGACTACTTCCAAAGGTTAAGGGAGAGTAGAACTACTGCTATTGTGTTTGGGGAGGGAAGCGAAATTACGGGGGCTACTCCTTCTTCAGCCGATGAATCTACTTTATCTAGAGAAGAAGGTAATTTTAATTCCCCTTTTTCACTCCTTCCAAGGATAATAATGTAGTAATCGTTAAAAATTTGATTATGTAAATACTGGATTATGTACGGTTTTAGTGGAGGTGTTAAAAAATGGAAACGACTTATTTTAGTGGACGTAAAATTTTTGCTTCGTAAACCATATAATCTTTATTATTACCACAACTTCTTGGAATTTTAAATTGTGTCTAGGCAAACCTTTTTTTAAAGGTCTGAAGGATTGGTTATACTCAACGTAGTTAAAAAAATCTGTTTAAAAATTTTAAATTTATCCAGTGATGGATAAGTTCCGCGTTGTTTGATCTTGAACAGAAAAATTTTATTTTCCCCGTCTATTTATTTATGTAAATCCATCCATAGTTATTCATTTGTATAATCAACTTATCAATTAAGTAATCATAAGTAATATCTTAATGATAGGCTATGCTTGGTAAGTATATTTAAGTATCATTAAATATAATCCATGATAGACGTCAGACTACAAATCACAGAAAAACATTGCTGGTTGTAATTGAATTATAGGTATCTCAGACTCACTTTTACTAATCTCCAATTAAACTATCTGGAGGATATTTACCATGGTTACAACGAATTTAAACGCTATAACAACGGTGGTTACAGCGCTTAAATTAGGTGGTAGAAGTTGGCCACTATAATCAAAGTAAAGTCACGTTTTATTATAAAAACTCTCTGTACACATATAGGTCAGTTGTAATGAGTACAAACTATTGATTAAATCATAATTGCGCATAGGATGTACCTTAATAAAGCTAAATAAAGCAAGACAATATTTGAACAATATTCTAACACATGTGCCTTCATAACATTTAAGATATCATTCTGAGACAAATAGCAGGCGACATTTCAGTGTTTCTATAAAGGTACAATTCTTTGATAGATGGCAGATTATAAACTACAGAGAAACATTACTGATTATGATGGAGATACATGTATGTTCGTGACATTTTAGCTACAAATTCGAGATAGGTGAAAGACTGAAAATTCATTTTAGTACATGTATAAAAGTATAATTCCTTGACAGATCGCAGAAATGAAACTTTAGAGTGACACAACTGGGTATCACGGAAATATATGTAACACTTAAGATAAAATTCCGACACAAATAGGAGATTGCAACCTGCTGTTGATGCTTTGGTATTCGTATAAAGCTATACAAAATTTCTTGATATATAGCAGTTTACAAACCGCAGAGGTATTACTCGTATACATGTATTTCCATTACATTTTAAGTACAATTTCGAGATAACTGGAAGACTAAATAGCAGGCGACTCTTTGACATATGTACAACAGTACAATTCTTTTTCAGCCGCCAGATATCAAGCTTTAAAGCGACACAATTGTTTGTCATAAAGATACATGCATTTTCATAACATTGAATGTATTATTCGGATATAAGCAGCAGACTGCAAACTGCAGGTGACACTATGGTGTTCGTATAAAGCTACAATTGTTTGATTTACAGCAGATTAGTCTTAATATATATTACAAACCGCAGACAGACGTTACTTATATATATATATATATATATATATATATATGTATCTCCACAACGTTTTAGGTACAATTTCGAGATAGTCGGTAAAATGCAAACTGCAGGCGAGACTTTGACGTATATACAAAGGTAGAAGTCCTTTCCAAACATCAAGTGTTAGAACGGTACTGCTGGTTGTTCATGATATTTTAAGTACAATTTTTAGATAACTGGAAGACTGTAAATCGCAGGCGACTCTGTGACGTATGTACAAAAGTACAATTCCTTTACAGGCGGCATATATCAAGCTTTAGAGGGACATTATGGGTTGTCCTTGGAGATATATATATTTCCATAACAATTAAGGTATGATTCAGAGACAAGCAGCAGACTGCGAAATGAAGATGACACTTTGGTTTTCGTATAAAGGTACAATTCCTTGATTTTCGGCAGATTATTACTTTGATATACATTATGTTATAAACTGCAGAGAGACATTACTGGTATATAGCTATCTCCACGACATTTTAAGTACAATTTCGAGACAATCGATAAAATGCAAACCATAGGCGAAACTTTGACATATATTTGTATATATGTTGTATATATATTGAACCTTTGTAGGTACAATTACTTGACAGGTGGCAAACATCAAACATTAGAACGATATTGCTGGTTATCATGGAAATCTTTAGCATTTGTATAAAGGTTCAATGAATGTACAGACGATAGATTACAAACTGCAGAATGACATATCATAGAAGTATGTGTATCTTTCAGACATTTAAGGTATAATTCTAAGGCAGGAAACACATTGCAAACCACAACCAACATTATTGAATGTTATGGAGATAAATGTGTCTGATAAAGAACATGCGACACTTTGCTATATATAGGCTCTCCGGAAATTGCGTCTATATACTGAAAGGAGTAATTCTACATCTAAAATCATGAAGAAAAGTTTATACAAAGCCCGGTCCGAAAATGCTTCCTAAGTGCGTTAGAGCCTGCTAAAGATGGCACTCAAAAAGTACTTTTTTAACGATTTCTCAAAGACGGGAAGGTTTAGAACGGTGAAATTTTGTATGCAGGGATATTTTTACGTGACAAATAAGATAATAAAAAGGATAAAAATAAATCATTTTTATGTTCAAAGGTAACAGGTAGAAGGCGTGTTTAAAGCACCATATCTTTTTTATCTATGGGTTTTCTTCTATTTTAATTACGTCAATCATTTCTGCGAAAAAAATATACATAAAAAAGGTTAAAGAATTACCTAAAACCAGTTTTGAAGTAGTACTTTTTTTATGTAGTTTTTTTCGCTGAATAGCTAGATGTAATTAAAACTACAGAAAATATAAAGATAAAAAGTTATGGTACTTTAAACACGCCCCCTACCCGTAATCTTGGAACCTATAAATTATTTATTCTTTTTCATTTGATTATCTTATTTGTCACATAAAAATATGTCTGCACACCAAATTTGAGCATTCTAATCCTTCCCGTTTTGGAAATATCCCTAAAAAAATACTGTCTACTATCTTTAAAGGGCTCTAGCGTCCTAGCGCGGTCCGGGTTTGTATAAACTTTTCTTCATGATTTTAGATGTAAAATCACCCGTTTCAGTATATAGACGCAATTTTCGGACAGTCTGTATATAAAGCTACAACTCCTTGAGCGTCCATATACATCAAGCTTTAGAGCAACACTTTGTCATCATACCTGTATTTTCTTAACAATTAAGGTACGATTTTGAGAAGAGCAACAAACTGCAAACGCAGGTAACGGTTTGGTATTTGTTTAAATGTAGAATTCTTTGACAGACGCAGATTATAAACCACAGACCGACACTATTCGTTGTCATAAAGGTTTATGTATCTCCATAACAATTGAAGTAAAACTTCGAGATAGGCGACAGACTTGAAGTTGTCCTTGTCATGAAGATGCATGTCTCTATGATATTAATTCCAAGCGCGGCGATATTTTACATACAAATTACACAGAGTCGCTAATGTATATGGAAACACCTAATGTAAGATAGCTAACAAAAATTGTTAAGATATGGAAGTTTTATTGAACTAAAATTAGAACTAACTCTAGCACTAACACTAGAACTATAACTAGAAAAACTAGCGTATTTTGAAAAAAAATGTTGACGTTTCGGATACCATCTTGCAACCTTCTTCAGAAACTGGTTCGAAGTGACAAAATCAGGAATCGTAAAACAATATATCGGTCGAAAACTGATTAATAATTAATTTATACTAATTACAAGCTAATTACCAACTAATTTTTGCGTCGCGACTGAAGCCAGTGGAAACCAAAGCTATAGCTCCGATATGTGGACGACACGGCAACATGGTAGAGAACGCCTCTATGAATGTTTAGATCACTTAAACACTCAACAAGATTACCTAGGAAACGGAATCTGCAAATCATTTGCGCTTCTTAGATGTATTGGTCACTAGGACGACAAATGGTGACATGAAACTTGGGGTGTATCAGAAGAAGATCCATACCAACAGGTACTTAGAGGCAACATCATACCATCATCCCCAACAGAAGAGGTCCGTGATCCGCAGTTGCAGCAATGTGAAGATAACCTAAAGAAGGTTGACGGTTTCTACGAGATGTACTGTAGAAGAATGGATGTAATTTGAGGGATATCAGCTGAGCAGAGAAGGTTGAGAAAACAGAGAATTATAGGAGACCTCAAGAAATACGACATCGTGGTGCGATACGGAACGTTTACCAAAATTCGGAATACACTCCCAATAGCCAAAGACACGCTACCTCTATTAAAATGAACGGGTGTTTATCGGCTATCATGCACTTGTGGGAAGTTTTACCAAACCGGGCGTAACATCGAATGCCGTATCAAAGAGCACTAGAGGGATGTGATGCTGAGGAAGAGCCAACAGTCGACGGTTGCGGAACATTACCATTCAGAGGGACACCAAATAGACTTCGACAAAACAAAGGTTCTGACAAGAACTAATAAATATCACCAATGGCTGACAAGGGAAGAAATAGAAATGCACCGTCATAAAAATAGCGTCAACAGAGAACATGGCTGGAAACTGGACTCTCAAACCGGACGTGACGTAGTAATTGATTCCCGATTTTGTCATTTCGAATCAATTTCTGAAGAAGGTTACAACATTGCATCCGAGACGTCAAACATTCTTTCAAAAAATGCACGACAAAACCCGGAAGTCTTTGTTATAGATCTAGTATTAATCCTAGTGATACTTCTAATGATAGTTCTAGTGTTAGTGCTAATATTAGTTCTAATTTTAATTCAAGTAACACCGGCCGTGAAAGCCTTCGTACTTATATGAAAGTTTTAGTTTGTTTAAGATCTATTAAGAGTATACAGGATCAAAAAGTTGTGGTTAAACAAAGTTACGTTTGTCTAACTGACCACCTATATATTACTTCGTTTTTCGATTCGATTATTAGATTTTAATTTAATAATTTAAAAATTTTAATTTTGAAGAGAAGTTGAACTTTGAAAATGAACTTTATATATTGCACAAATATGTTCAGCTAATTATATTTATAGTTCATCAAGTTGTCTTCGAAAGTTTTCCATCGTCATAGAATTTGAGGTGCTTTTTGAGTGTGCTTCCCTGCTCTTCTAACTTCTACTCTTTTCCATTCACCGTAATCTCTTACCTCGCTATATATCCTTGTGACTTTCTCGCCAGCCCAAGAAAGCATCTCCAGTTCTTTGTACATTTTACGCCAATCCATGTTCTTTCCATCATTTCTATTCCTCTCCAAGCTCATATACATAACCCACCCCAACTCTCAATAATTGGTGTTCCAAATACGTGTGCTCTTTCAATTCATATTTCTCTTTCCTGTCACATCCATTCTTTTCTCATATTTTCTTTAATTTACTGCTCTCATCTTTACAAAACTCCATAAATTTTTCGACCTTTACCTCCAACTTAAAAGATCTTTCTAGAGGCTTTATCATCTCCTTCATATACACCCTTTCTCTCTTCACGTCGACCAAGTCATCATCATGACACAACCCAACTTTCTCATGCAATTCCGCCGTACACATAATCCCAAAAAGAATAAGAACAACTGGACTTCCTTGTCTAAATTTCTTCATCGTCCAGAATATCCCGCTTAATAGCGATTCACTTCTGTCTTTCAATTTGTATGAATTAAATTGAATCAGAGCAAGACTTCTAGGAGCAGTATTAAATTTTAATATTGAGTCTTCTGGAAGCATTTCAAGTTTTCCAGAAACAGTATCAAGTTTTCTGTAAGTATTTTAATTCTTCCAGAGGCAATATCAAGTTTTCTGAAAGAATTCGTATAGAATTTCAACAATAAGATGTTTTAGGATTGAGTTTTGATCCAGAAATTATTGATTATCAAATGGAGTTCTCATTTTTCTGAATTGTTCTCATAGCTGCTTCATCTAAACCAAAAGTTTTGCCAACAGATGTGGGACTTGTGTTTTAAACAGACATTAATCTAAACCTGGTCATCATATTGTTGCATCTCATATGCGGCTATATCAGATGAAGATACATTGAATTTTAACAAAAGTGAGTCAATTTGGTTGAATTGTGTAACATCACCTTAACTATTCCCTTCAATCTCGACCTTTAACCTTGGCCATCGTCTCCTTCACTCATATTCTGCAATTATTGTATTTCTCTTATGGTAAATTTGGTTTTATTTTATCAATTTTATTCTTCGTATAAACTGAAGATTAACAAATGAATATATTAGTTCTAATTAAGTTGTGCACTTTTGAAAATAAAACATAATTAAGTAAGTTTTAAATAATTAATATTAGCTTAGGATTATTAGATAGTTAAAATTTATTTATTTTATCAAACAATTTCCAAGTTTAACATTGTAGATAACAATTTGTAGTTTTACGCTATCCACAATCTATGTAAAACATAAAAATAGCTGTGGAAAGGCAAAACAACGATACATTTTAGCGTTTAAAACCATTAAATGGAAACGTAACCCAAACATATTTTTTACAACAACGCTTTTATTGCGCATAACTGCAATTTCCATTTTACGGGTTCCGTTTATTATCGACTAAACAAAACCATTCTTTTTTTTTGGTTAAAATTTTATTTGAACATGTCCAATTTTGCTTCGAAATATTTCGCTTTATTAAATTACGATAACTTTATAACTTGCCGTTCACGTTTTCTTTGGTGACACTTTTCAATTTGCAAATCGATTACAAGGATATTTTTGTAAATACATATTTGCTTGATCCACTTAGAAAAAAAATCTTTTTAAAGGTATCTTAAAATCGGGCTTTTTAACGCAATGACACGAGCCGGTCGGTTTAAAGACTTTCTCTTGGGACGAACTTTCTAATCTAGATCGACGACAAAAAAATCTTGTCTTGCTTTAAGCCATTGTACGGTAGAGTTAAATGATCGTGGGTAGTAGATAAATACTCCGATTGAATAAATTTATTATAAAAGTGGGTCAATGTAATGAAAATGTTTATTTTTTCAGATTCACTTCAATCATACCTTGAATATGACGGATAATCAAAAAAAATCTTCAAGTTTATTTAATTTAAAATTGTTTTGTGTAATTGAAATTTGATGTTTTATGTTGAATAAAATTTGTTGTTCCATTGAAAAGTTTATTACTTCATTTGTCAAAAATTAATCAAAATTGACTTTTATTTAAATTATTTTTTTTTTGAAAATGCCAAAACGAAGATTTAAAAAAAGTTGTTGTCTTAATCGACAATAATAAATCGATTTTAAATTATATTTTTTTATTTTCTAGAACCGCCAATAACTCGGTTCTCGACTAGGCGTAAATCTGTTTTTGCGGAAGCTTACGATCCGGAAGAAGACGACGAAGATGATGGCGCAAAATCGATATTCCCCAAGTCGGATGAACAGCGACAGCAGCTTGCAGAGGCCGTCAAGAATATCTTGTTGTTCCGGGCCCTGGATCCGGAGCAAATGCAGGAAGTCCTCGATGCTATGTTTGAGAGGAAGGTCGAGGAAGGAGAGCTTGTCATCAAACAGGGCGATGATGGAGATAATTTCTACGTTATTCAACAGTAAGTATTTATTAATTTTATTTTTAGTTTTGACTCTTACAACGATTTTATTGAATATATCTAAAGTTAAAGGAGACCTTGCTTCGGCTAAAACAATTTAGTTAATTGCGTTCTCGAGTATCCCACTCTCCTCCCCATATCGTATCAAATACATCGGAAAAATATCGATTGTTTGTTCCCGTGGCAAATATTTTAGTGCATCATGTGCAATGTCGATAAGAAAAAGCATACATAAAATAAAAAGGAGTCGAGTGGTTTAATTTTAGAAGTATAACTGGTATTTATTGTTTTTATTGTTAATTGTATTAACAATGATGGCAATTAACTAATGAAAATCCCATCGAAGTAACAAGATAATTACTAAATTCACTTCATAAAACTTTAAATCAACAAGTTTAAATAAGTTAGAAGGTTGGAATGGCTCCGTGGGTAATAAACTTTTTCCTTTTATTTTTGCTTTAAATTGGTGTGCTACACGGTTTTTCACTTATTCGTTTAAAATGTTTGCTTTTAAAGAGATATTTTCGCAATGTTAAAAAACGGTCGTTTGTAATATTGTTAAAGGTTTTATCTAATACGCAACCAGATGAATTATTTGTATGAAAAGTTAATAGTTGTGTTTATCAGTATGGAGATAAGAGAGCGAGGGCTTTGGCTCGCTCGGCTTGGGCGGTTTCAGTTGCGCAATAAATTTGCTTTACGGACACCAGCCTACATTGTATTTTCGCTTGGCTTATTATAGGCAGCGACATTATTAGGATACACCTCGCCGGGCGTTTGGAATTATTCCAAATCGACTACGGTTATTGTCTTCGCATAGTTTTCTTGCCAGAAAAATATTGAAAAATAATAAAATTTCGTTCGGACAAGTTGAAATCAACGATTTATACATTTAATTTGGCTGGAATCTTGGACGATTTTTTTTTATTTGAATTATTATTGTTAAACGAAACCTTAAAATGTAAAATTCTATTTATTAAAATGAAATTGCTTAAACAAGTATTTGGAGTTTAACAGTTACGTGTTATACAGGTGTTTATGTACATCGTAGCTAGGGCAGTTCGTATTCAGTATACAAAATTTTTAAACCGGGATACCGGTATTACTTTAATCTATTTTATTAGTCAACAGTCAAAAAAGGTGATAAATAATAAGTCATCGTAAGTTGTCATGCGCGAATGTGTGAGTTTGTTACAGTACTTTGTATATGTGCATTATGTTTATCATTCACACATGGGTCATATTTGTCATCTCATGAGTCTATATGTTTCATGTTAGGAATACGGCCCTGAATCATTCTTAAATATATATAAAGACCAGTAATAGAATCATGCTGCATTTTCTGTGCGATTATAGGGATTATCTGTGGGATTTTTTATCCATGATGTTTACTTTATCTAATGATCTGACAGATCAGTCCCATGTCGTGTCATTGAGTTGGATTGGGCTAAGTTGAGTTGGGTTGTGTTATATTGGAGAAGCTCACTACTAATGGAGCTAATTAGAGGTAGAGTATCCGCGGGAGCAGCAAAGGAAGATCGAACCTCCCTAGAGGAGAAGAAAACAGTTTCAGATTGGAACGACGGATGAAAAGGCCAGATGGACTAAACGGGTAATACTTGCATTGGAAACATAGCTATCCCATCGAAGGGAGAAGCAAACCACTTTATCAGTCAACTGTCAGATGTGGAGCACACTTTTTTTGAGTATGGAACCTTGTAAAATGAAATACAGGAAACCTGGAAGAAATTTTGAACAGTATTAACCCAAAAAATTGCATCAAAGTTATGGTGGAATGTGGGGAAAGGTGGAATACAGTAGAGATGAAGCATAGTGGATGATGAAGCGAGAAGCCTCTTGCAGCACCTTAGGAAGGAAGGGGATGAGGAAAAAAAGATGTTGGTGGCCAAATTCTGTTGTGGCAATGATCTCTACTCATCGCGAAAAGGTACTGAGTTGGTATTTCCGGTTTTCGGAATCCCGGTATTACAAGCTCTAGTCATAGCATAATTTTGCAAATTGTAAATTAATTTTAATTTTATTAAAAGTTATAATCTTATAAATTACTAAGATATGGCCTTTTAAATAGTCCAATGTTATTATGAGGAATCGTTTAAATATTACTTATGGAAAAATGTAACCTCGGGTCAATGCTATAAAGGGTTAGGTTGGGTTGGGTATGGTACGGTATGATAGGGTAGCTTAGGGTACAATAGGCTGGGTTGGGTAAGGTATAGAGATGTGCGCGTGAATAACATACATGAATCACGTGACTCACGCGTGGGTCACGTCAATTCACGTGACTCACACTTAATCAGGTGATCAAATGTATGAATCATGTTTCGATTACTTGTTAATTTGATTTCACTGTAGAATATTTTCGGAGTGGTTTGAGGAAGATATTCGAAGTTAGGGTGAAAGTACTAGGCCCGTGTAGTAAAACATCCGGTTTAGCATTGTCAGACCAGACTTTTTTTTAATGACCTTTTAATTTATATATCATATAATTTAATTATAATAATATTTTGCTATTTATTTGCTTAGATTTTCAGTCAAAAACTCAAAAACCGTTGATTTCGTATGATTCGTATGATTTCATATTTCACTCTTCAGCAAAATTGCAGCTTATTCTTAAATATATCTATATAAAAAATTAGCTTGGACAATTTTTATTGAAGCAAGTCTTCAAAAAATTGTCAAATTATTTACACCAATTAGTCTATTCGTAAAACTACGTCTCACTCGAGTTTTACACATTGTAACTACAGGCTAAAATGAAAAAGTGAAATTATTTAGATAAGTAAGCTCTCTTCGACGTAGTATTAACACAACTACTTCTTCTAGAAGTAGTATCGAGTCTTTTCTAAGTATTTCAAGCCTTCTAGAAGCAGCATCAAGTTTTTGGAAGCACTTCAAGTCTTTTGGATGCAATATCAGCTGTTCTGGAGCTTTAAAACCAGTAACAAGTTTTCCAGAGGCAGCATCGAGTTTCCTGGAAGCAGTTTAAGTCTGCTGAAAGCATTCCCACTCTTCTGGACACAGCATTAGGTCTCCTAGAAACAATCAGGACAGTATCAAACAGTATCAAGACTTACGGAAGCATTATCAAAACAAAAAATTTGTACACCTCTAGCTTCAACCTCAACAATGTGGGCATCAATTCAAATCACCGTGACCCGTCGGGACTCACGTAATTTGCACCACTCTAGTAGGGTATGGTAGGGTAGGATAGGACAGGGTAGGGTAGGGTAGGATAGGATAGGATAGCTGGATTGGGATGAGATTACATTTGTCTTAAACTCTTCTAACGTTAATCACATGTCTGTTTGCTGTTAAGTTAATACCTAACAACCATTAGTGGGCAATAGTTGTTTAAAATAGCAAATGATTGCAGTTTTAGATAGCAAAACGACATACTTTTAACATTATAATAGAGATAGTGTGAGGTTGAAACCCATGCTTGAATCACTAACCCACTATCACTTCACTCTTATCATCCTTTCCGATAGTCCTGTAATCAGATCTCTCTTAATCCAAACTCAGTCATCGCTATCTGTACCTTTCATGTATCTATACTTTATTGTATGTTAACTGTCACTTCATCTTTTTCATCCTTTTCATGTCTTGCCATTCTCCCGTAAGTCAGCTGATCAAAACGCTTTCACTCCTTACTCGGTCATCTCATACAATAATACACATATACATTTTTTCATCAATAACGTTTTAACTTACCATTATCTGTGCGAGCTGACCGCCTTCGTTTCTCGTCTACGAGTCGTGTTTTTTACAATTAGACTTCTCTTAACATTTTTTTTACATGAATGTCTATACTTTCAACTACTTTTCTACATAATTCCCATATACGTTCCCAATATTTAGCCACTTATCACATCGCATAAAACGCGTGCCGTCCTCTTAGAAATATGCTGCCTGATTAGACAGCGACTACATCTCGGTCATTTTGGTGTCGTCATCATTGTCAAACTGCTGACAACCCATGTGCCTCTTCAAATGCATGAAGACGTAGTAATCACTGGGCGCTTGATCAGTAACTGTAGAACTGTACAGGGTGGTCAAGTTGTTCCCAACCTTTAAGTGATCTAATCAGATCTTCTTCAGTTGGATTGGTCGTGTATCATGATCTGATTATAAATTTCATAATGCCTATAGCATTAAGAAAATGACTTATAACGCGTATTTCACAGTCGGTGGGATTATTAACCATAGGAATCATTCCAAATACTCAAAAACAAACGTAAACATGGTCGAATCATTTTTGAGTGGTGTCTGTGACTTACGAACATATGGCGGTACAGAGTACGCATGACTGCAGCCGCATTGTGACAGAATTTTAAAACGGTCCTTACTGTAGAAAAATTAAATTATTTCTTCTATATTTTAGGATGTGTTTACTCCACCCCTCTTTCCTATTCCGATCCCTATTCATCCTCATGCAGGCTGCTCCTTTCTCTTACAAGCTCCTCTTATTTTTTTCGTCGTGAAGATTGCTTTCATAGAGTTGTATTGGTACTAAGGTTTTCTGCTGCTTTCCGCACTTTGGGCCTTTGCCCACGGCAACTTTTTGTAGTGACGCTGTCGCGCGTTTACGAAACGCGCGTCAGTCGCATCAAATTTGATGCGATTAACGCGCTACAGAATAATTTATGTCCGTTATTATACATTGTCTGTTACGTAGAATGGAGTCTTTCGATACAGAACCAGTTATTATAGGAATTCAAAACCGTTCTGTAATTTGGGACTAGCGCCTTCCTGAATTTTCAAATAAGTTGCAAAAAGGCATGGGAAGAAATTAATGAAATATTTGATTCTGTTTGGTTCTATTTGATTCTGCGACTGAATCGCGGTGTGGTGCTAGCGATTGCATCGCGACTGTATCGATACGAGCATGCGACAATATAGCATCGCTACAAAAAGTCGCCGTGGGCGAGGGCCCTTTAACCCTCCTGGCCACAAAACTAGCACTAATCTGTCTCAGTCTTTTTGAATGTAGGAGATAGGTGCATATAAAGCAATATCAGCTCTAGAGACCTTAGCTCAGCCATCACAAACTTTCAACCTTTCCTACAATTTAAGTATTTAGGTCCTCTCAGCCTTCCTTTTTTATGCACACCTTCGTTCTTTCTTCAACTACCCACCTGTTAGTTAGATTCTAGATATAGCCCTTCTATTTTTATATTTTTCTCCAGAAAACTTTTTAAACTATGATTTTTTTTAAACGTACCTAGGAGAGGGGCTACACAAGCGCCCCATATTTCTCTTCTCTCCTTGTATTAATGGAACGCCCTTTTTTCTTCCTTCTCCTTGATTAGAACAACCTCCTTGGTGTAACCCTCTATCACATATCACTTGATCTAGCTTTCCAGCATTACGTTAATACAGTTTTCAGGTGTCAATATTGTATACGCCTTTGTATTAGTTTCTGTTCTGATTCTATGCCATCTGTTGCATTCGGACCTAACCTAATGCTGGATTCACACGTGACGATTTTTCGTAGCGATTAAACTGTACAGTCCAATTCCACAGTTTTATAGAATATCCCTTGTGCATCCACTCATCTATGATATCTGCGTCGATTGCCAATTCTCTCCAGAAACTCGGACGAGAACATGTCCCCCGCGATGGAAGACGATGATGTACTTGCGATCTAGATTTATTTTGTGCAAAAAGAAAAGAAAATCACATAGTGTACGGTGTAAGGGCTAGCTTCAAAAAAGAAAGTCATACTCTCAAAAAAATTTGTTCAATGAATTGGAATTTGCCTTAGGAGACAAGCATAACTTTGGGCATACCGCAGCCCAAAGTTAACCCGCTCGTCTTCTACCAGCGGGTTTTAATGAAGAAGACTTTGCAAGCAGTCTTTAGAATTCTGTCAGCAATATCTATATGATCTAGTTGATCCGAGGTATCATCCGTTCATCTTCTTGGTTGTTCCCTGTGGACAGGTGGACACGTTTCGCCAAGATCTCACTTGGCATCTTCAGTGCTTTGTCGTAGTCTCCTGTTGACAGACTGATATCTATATTTATATATATATATCAGCAATATCCTACAAACAATATTTAGTCGTCTACTAGCATTACACAGTCTTTAGTAAGCAACATCGACTCGTTTACAAACAGTATCAAGTTTCCACAAGCAATATCCGATCTTTTCCCAACAGTAACTCCTTCAACTATTAAGAATACAGTGTTTAGTCTTCAACCAACTATGTATAGTCTTTAGTACCTCCACACATCTACGATATTTGCGTCGATTGCTAGCTCTCCCCGGAATCTCGGACGAGAACATGTTGTTCATGATGAAAGATTTATTTGGTGCAAATAGAAAAGATAATCACGCAGTGCATGATGTGGACTTGTTTCTAAACAGACACGCATACCCTCACATACTGGTGTGTCTCAAAATAGGCCGATTTAAGTTAATTTATCTATATCCAAATGTAGATAAAATAGGGAATTTTTTCTTCGTAATTTTTATTTATAATAAACTGTAAAACAACGACTGGTGATTTCAATGCCCCCCAGAGAAATCAGTACCAATTACGATAAGATTTTGTAATTGCAGTGACGTAGAAAAGCTTGCAGATCTTAAAAAAATCCAATTTTCTGGTTTAACCACTAATGTAATCAAAATCTTATAAAAGACAAAAAAGTTCCAGAAGTAAATGGGCTATTCAGAAACTTTAATTATGTAGTCACCGCCTACTCAAAAAATAAATTAGTGCTGAAGATATGGCTTGCTTTTCGTTCATTTCTGTATTTTTAAAATCTCACCTAAACCCACAAAAAGATGTTAATTGAACCTGGGAAGTCACATCTCAAAAATGGTTTAGATTGATTATCGCGTTTTCAAGTTATAAAGAATAAACTAATTTTTTTTTGATAACTTCGAGGTTCTCTAATAGCCAAACGAAGCAACTTTCGATGTAGATAAGTTAACTTAAATCCACCTATTTTGTACTAAGGAATCTCTGGTCTTCCGTTGTACACTTTCCAGAAACATCCTGTACATTAAATGAATTGAATTCGACTCAAAAATTGGCATAACTATTTAAGATGACCACATTATTAGAAGACAAGAACGTCGCTAAATTGAGCAGGTCGAACTCACTGCTCACAGCGATGGACATTGGAAGAGAATTATGGTATGCTGAATAAGTTAGAAAGGATGAACAAGACGGGGCTGATGAGTGTAAAACTTTTAGACGTCCAGTAAAGAAAGCACTCGTTTCAGCTAAGACTGGATAATGCAACTGGATATGCACCACAACTGGACCCGATGCCAATGAGATAAGATCCTGTGGAAGGACGAGGGCATGTTTCTACTGTTGGCAACTGGGTGGATATTGTAGATACATCGTGCTACGAGCACCCGTTTCAATCTCAAAGATCTGTTTTCCACGATGAAGCACGGCGGTAGTTCCTCCATACAGTCGGTATGCTTCACTACTACAGGCAGCATCCCCTTGATCCTCACACCACAAGTACATGGACATTCTTTCTTTTTTAATTTCATTTTTGTAGCACTTGTACTGATACATACTGACTCACATCTATAATCTATAGTATTATCTTTTTTGGACGAACTGAAGGATTCGTCCGACTGCCATCTACAAACTACGATAAAAGTACGCAAATGAAAAAAAATCGACAACGATTTTTCGAATAGAAATTGCAACTGTCTTACGAAACCTAACCATTTCAAGCAAATAAATTCAAATGAACCCTGTATTATATTGATCCCGTGGTTACATATTTTTAAAAATTAATAAATTTTTTATAACATTCTTTTGTTTCAAAAAAAACCTCAGATTTGTGCACATTTTTAATGCTGTGTTGCTGCTTTATTGTTAATATTAAAAGTAAACTGAAAATCCTACCCATTTTTTCATTTTCGTCGATTTTCGACAAAAATGCACCAAAAATCATGAATATTTTCAAACTCACTGTTTTGTGTAACATATACAGTGAAAAAATGGTTATAACGTAATCCTCTATTTTTTCCGCAATTTGCTTAGTCGTTTCGATTTGAAACATCGATATCCAAGAGATGAAGCAAAAATAATCATCTCCAGTCGAGTATAATGATTGAACTTTTCCTGTCAGATTACATGAACTGATTTTTCAGATTTCTATTTTTCGATTCTATTTCCACCATCCACGATAAATTTTCGCTATCTTGGTATACAACAGCAATGAATAAATACCAAGCTAACAAATAGGTTAATTAAAGAAACACAAAAATATGCAAATTACACAATTACATTTGTATTTAAACTTTAAATCATTCCAAAATTATTTTGAATCATACCGTTTAAAATAATAGTTGGCACAAACATATACAAACGAAACAAAATAAGCCCAAAAAATAATTATAAAAAAAATACATGACACAATGTAAAATTATTTTTAAAAAATACAATTTTACCTTGAAGGTTTCGTGTTATTACTAAATTATAGGCCAATATTTATTTTGAAGCAGCACGAATTAAAATGGCGCGGTGCATTTTCGTTGCGACAATCAACGACATGGCATTGGAATTAATAATGGTCGTTTGGAATATTGCAATCATACTACATACAACGTCCCGTTTGTATTTACCGTCTTAACGAGTTAATTGGGTTTTACATCCATTCAAACGTTTATCAAACCAATGACTTTGCTGAGAGGAAAAATAAACACGATGTCATTCAAGGGAAATCGTGAGATCGTTGTAAATTTACTTGTTAAAGTTGAGATATAAATCTACAAACACTTCACTTTTAATCAATTTCGATTTATGTATTTACTTACAAATCAGGAAACGTTCTTATCTATATATTATGTTTATTTAAAAAAATTAATTTTGTTCCATTCTCTTTTTTATAGAGGTACCTTCCACGTTTTCGTACAAGAACCTGAGAAACAACCCGTAAAAATTTGTACTTATGAAGACGAAGGTAGTTTTGGAGAATTAGCTCTTTTGTACAATATGCCGCGAGCGGCAACGGTGAAAGCGGTGACGGAAGGTTCGTTATGGGCAATGGATCGGCAAACGTTTAGACGTATTCTGCTGAAATCCGCTTTCAAAAAGCGAAAGATGTACGAGGCATTGATCGAGAGCGTACCAATGCTCAAGACCCTTCAACCGTACGAACGAATGAACCTCGCGGATGCTCTTGTACCGAAAACGTTTGAACCTAACGATAAGATCATCAAGCAGGGTGATGCCGCAGACGGGATGTACTTTGTCGAATCCGGAACTGTTTTAATCATGGTCATGGATGATAATGGTAAAGAGGTTGAAGTGAATCGTATTGAAAAGGGTGGATACTTTGGCGAATTGGCTCTTGTTACACACCGACCGAGAGCTGCTTCTGCTTACGCCTTGGAAGTGGTGAAATGTGCTTGTAAGTATTCATTCAATTTTTTAAATAAAACTTTAAAATAATAGACAGTAATTTGGCTGAAAAAGAAAGATTTAAATTTATATCACTATCCATTTATTTTCAGTTTAGATTCCTTAGTTATTTTTGACCCGGCTATTTGTGGCTCCATCATCATATTTTTGCCTTGAGAATTATCTTAGGACGTGTTACATAACATTTCACGTCCGGAGACAAGCGACCCAATTAATTAAAGTAAACGGGCGGCCACGTTTCGGCCTATTACGGGCAATTGAACTCCATTACATTTAGCTGTAAGCAACAACAAGACACTTCGAATCGACACCTATATCTATATTATTTTCTTGTTTTCCTTCACCGAAATGGCACGAAAATTATTCGCGCGATATATCATGAGAATCTAATTGAATGTCATTAATTTATTGGTTCATAATCCAATTCTGGTTTTATCAGAGTCATTTTTATTGCCTCAATATTAATTCGTTTTATAGAAAAAGATATCTGTGATGGGTTGGAAAAATATAATAATTTTGGATAAAAATGATAGGATTTAACATTATCTTAAATTTAAAAATAATTATTTTGCTTAATTAATACGTAAATCTTTTTTAGTATTCAACATAAATGCCCTAATTTTTATTTAAAGCTGTTACTTTGAAATTGTTGAAAAAGTTTTAGTTGAATTTTTAAGATTATTAAACTTTTTTGTATTTTACAGTTGCTATTGTCTTTATCGACATTATAATATTTTGACAGTTACAAAATCTTAAATAATTATTTTTTTTAAACAAAAAAAAAAGCTGAGTCAAAATACAAAATAATCTAGAAAAGTTTCAGACTGTATAAGTTCGCCTGTAAAAGTAATTTTAATGTTTGAGCATCATTAAAGGAAATGGAGCTCTTGATAGTACGGTAAAATATAACGGCAAATTTGATTGCGGTTACATAACGTTGATAATACTCAAAATTACTCAGTAACACCCCCAAAAGCTGGAAATAAAACAGCTTAGTCCGGGCGTCAACAGTTTTATAATATTTTATTAAATAAGGAAACGAGAAAACATTCATTTAAAACATTCATTTCTGGGGTATTGACGAATAAAAATTTGCTACCTCAGGTCCACAAAACTGGGCTACATGCTGTAAATCTTGGCATTTCTCTTTGGAAATCAGTATTAAATCTGAAATTTTTCGTAAATATAGAGTAATATTTAGCGTAACATTATACTAAACATACCTCTATAGCAACACTCCGGAAGCTCAAATTCGTTATTATTTAGCTTTGTTTTTCGAGACTTGCAGCTGGTAATAACAAAATTTTCCCATACATCGTTATATGAAGTGCGGTAATATAGTAGATGTGGATGCTCATATCTTTTTGTATATTATATCGAAATGCTTCGTCCACCCTCGAAAATAATCCTGTGTAACATCCAAAATGATAAATGGGTTTGGTTTAGATCTAGCATTTTCAAAAGCTTCCCAGGGACTGGATCCCTGGGATGTTCTACTTTGGTTTTTTGATTTACCAAGCCGAAGTTCTTGTCGCATTCCAAATATGAATGTCCCCGAATTGGAAATATAACTTTAATAAAGTCTAGACGTTTTTCTATGTTAACCAGATGGTGTAGGAAACGAATAATTGTAAAATTTTTATTCTGACCCAGACACGAATCGCAGAATAAGTATAAGGATTCGTCGAGGAAGTTGTACACAAAGTAGTGAATTAACGAGGCGACATCGTCACTACTTTTTTTTCCCACAAACTCAGGATAAACATAAAACACGCTTTGAGAATTTCTGAAATGTGTATGTTGAAGGCATAAATTGATAGTTGTCTCTTATAGTAAACATCGTTGGTTGATAAGTTTGGGACAGGTAAATTTTTGTAAAATCAAAACATATCGCTTCAATTTCTTTTGACTTTTTGGATTCTAATTTAGAAGCTTTTTTCCGAATATAAAACTGTTTTGCTTGGCTTTTGTGAACAGTATTTTCCAGCTCAATCTTCTCAATTAATCTTTCTATCTTTTCCGTTTCATTGTCTCGTTTATTTAGTTTCTTAGCGAGGCGTACCCTTTTCTTCGCCATAAATTGATCGCAAGTACTGCATGTATCTATTCTTCGATATCCAAACGAGATGTTAAAATCCCTTTCTACAACTGTTCTGTAAGTTTCATACGATATCTTTACTTGTGGATACACTTCCTCAAATAATTTATACATTTTTTTGATATTCAAATCTTCAGATAGGTAAATTTTTGAAGAATCTCATAAGCCATAGGGAGATGATCTATTCGAAAAGCTTTTTATGTGATCGTGAATGATATTTAGAACTTCCGGACTTAATTTTCTTGGACGTATGTTATGCTTTCCTCTTTTATTCTTTGGAGCTATGACAGTCATTTTTAAACTACGAACGAGATGTTCGATTTTTGACTTAGTAATTCCGTGAATTGACATAAAAACCGTCCTACAAACAAATACTTCTTCAATACGATCATCTATTTTTGCACGAATTCTGCAGAAATATGTAGCATCACGAAGTTTCGCGGATTCTTCAGGTTGACGTGGTCGTCGCGTTGCTACCGGTACGAGGGAAATTAAACCGCACTAAAATAAATTCTGTTCATCTTCTGTTAGTAGTAAGTTAAATTGGCGTAGAATTTCTTTAAGTACTGCTTCCTTCAAGGTTTCGAAACACTTTTCACGACATTTACAGTCCGGATCCATTTCGTGGCTTTGTAGCCTAAGTTTCTTTATAGTTTCGTCTTGCATTATTTGCACAACACTTTACTGACAGAAACAAACTGCAACTCACACTAGGAATTCGAAGCGAAATAATTCTTTGATATTATTGTTAGCGCAAAAAAAAACAATTTTCACCAACTCCCCTGAGTTAGCAAAAACAGGTCTGGTAGTTGACGCTGCGACTTAGCCGGTTTATTCCTTGTTTTAAGGACTTAGCCTGTATATTCCCTCTTCACCAAATTTAAGTTCTGTGTTTTCTCTTGACCTAACCGTCTTTTCCCCTTTTTATGAACATTGACGAAAAGATTCTCTTTAATTTTACCAGACTGTGTTGTTAACACGATTTCAACAAAAATTGACTTAGCCTGTTTATTCCCTGTACCCTTCAAAAATATATCTTTTTAACCAGCAAATCTTATGTATATTATCGATCTTTGATAAAGCTGAAGACCTGGATGTTGCCGTTAATGTTTAATAATAATAATAAATTTATTACCAACTCAAAATACAATATCGAATTACTTGTTTGTTCATCGTAATGTTGCATTCTTTGTTTTATCAGAATAATTTTTATTTGCTCAATATTAATTTGTTTTATAAAAAGAGATATCTGTGATGGATTTGAAAAAAACAACAATTTAGGATTAACACGATCCCATTTAATATTATCTTAAATTTGGACTTAAAAATAATTATTTTCCTTTAATCAATGTAGATAATGTAGTAAAAGTAATCCATGCTTATTTTTTAATCTTCTTAATGATATTAATTAATACATAAATGAGATTTTTTATAGTATTCAACATAAACGTCAAATTAAAATGAGGTTGTGATGAAGATCTATTGAATTTTCTTTAAATTTTTTATTTTGAAAATGTTATGAAGTTATAATTAAATTTAATGAACACAAATAACTTAAAAAAATTAAAATTAATTTAATGAAAATTAATTAATAAAAGGTTTAGATGCTTTATACTATATTATTTTAAACTATTTTAAGAGATTATATAAAGGAAATTTCAATTAACACAATCATCCTCCAAAAATCTTTATTAATTAGATCAACGACGTATCAGGATACTGCCTCCCATCATCAAGTTATTAAACACAAGTTAATAATTCATTAAAAATCATCTCCTGATAATAATTGCAGCTCCAACTTCATGTCCCTGTATATGTTTTAATTAACTGATGATGGGAGGCAGTATCCTGAAACGTCGTTGATCTAATTAATAAAGTTTTTTGGAGGATAATTGTGTTAATCGAAGTTTCCTTTAGATAATTAGAAGAACAATAACCCTCCAACACAACATTACCGTTTATTTTAAGAGATTATAATATTATTTTAAATTTAACTTCAAAAAGAACACATTTATGAGTTATTTCTATGAATTTTTAACTGTAGTAAGTTGTTTAAGAATGTTAAATTAAAACAACCTACAGTTGCTCATAAAATTGAAAATACAGGGGAAAGGAAGATGAATTATTGTGAAAATTTCAAATAATTATTAATTTATTCGAATGCATTCGGCGTGGCATTGAGTTCACAAAATTTTTAGTTTACTTTGAATTTCATTTCTGAATTCGGTTTTGTTTTGACACTTTGTATTTTTTAACTGAAACCTAACATCACTCCATAAATATTCAATAGGATTCATATCTGGAAACTGTGGTGGTGACTTTAGTTGTATTGAAGCATTGTATTATAACAATTCCTTCATAACGTATAATGTATCTCTGGGATCATCGTCTTGTTGGAACCAGGACTCAGTCGGAAGGTTGACATCTTAAGAACTTAATTACGATTTAAAATATCCAAATAATAGCAAAACTTTGTCATCTCTCTATCAACTCCAGTTCCAACGCCGCTGGTTGCCACAGACCCCCAGAGTCCTGCGAATTGATAATTTCGCAATGCTTATTAAAAGAAATTAAATGGTCCCAATATGAATGTTGGGAGTAACGTTTCAAAAGAAGAAAGACGATCTTTATAGGCCACAGCAGTTTTTGAAAACAAATAAATTCTTAAATGCGTGGGAACAAGATCCTTCAATAACAACAGCTCAACATTTCCTAGCGCTTGGAAAAACCGCCCTTCGGTTAGCCACAAGTTCTCTGATGGGACACTGTAAGGTAAATAAGCACCTTCATAATTTGCACCTTCTAACTTCGCTCTCTTGCGACGTCACAGTCAGGACGACGAGACTGATGTGATGAGATATGTAAAATTGTTTCGAAAAACATTTTTTCGTTTTATTGTTTCAAACTGAAAGAGAGAAGAAGAATACTAGAAAAGAAAGAACGTGAATTAAAGAAACAACGAAAACTTTTTCCCCTGATCCAGCTATGAAATGTAATAGTGAACAAACAAAAAGTTAGTGTCTTCTTATGTTATCCGGAATTGTGGAGTTGCATGAAAAGAGTGTCATGGAACAGTTATCACAGCATATCCAAGTATTAAAGTGGAGTATTTAAAAGTGTAAAAAAAATCACCCAATGAGAGATGTAACGTTTAAACGGAAAGAAATTGAAAACAAAATGTCCAAACCAAGAAGATGTGAGATGTGATAATTTAGGATAAGGTTGATGCGTGCGCTGAAACCCTGAAAATATGCTCTGAAGAATGATTCCAGGAAGAGAGTGGGTTGAGTTGGGTTGAATTGTGTTGGTTTGAGTTGGTCCTATCATGATATGAGAGAAAAACTCTCGACAGACTGCGAAGACGTCTGATGATATTAGACGTAGTTATGATGATCGGCGTTTGACTTTATTGGTCTTGCTCGATTTCAACAAAGCATTTGATTCTGTTGATCATAGCTTGTTGGTGGCAATTCTATCTTCTGTGGGTTTTTCGTCGAGCTGTGTCGCTTGGTTTCAATCGTACCTTTCTAATCGTTTTTTTGTGTGTACGTGTCTTCAGGCCACACCTCTTTCAGTCTTTATAAATTCCATTTCTAAAATAATTAAGTGCAACTTTCGCCTATATGCAGACGACCTCCAAATATATACAACTTCCAGCAGTGGTAATGCGGCTTAATAGGGATCTTGCTAGTGTTCTGGACTGGTCTAGATGCCATGGCTTGAGTTTAAATGTAGCAAAGACTCAGGCTATTGCTTTTGGATCAAGCCCTTTGGTAACAAAATTTTACTCCCTTAATAATACTGTTGGGAACTTAGGTTTAAGCTCCGAATTTGGGTTTTTGATTGACTTTTTAATAAATATTAACTATATTAAGTAAGGATTTACAATTACTCCTTTTCACAACTTCTTCTTTTTACGACTACCTTATTACTATCTTTCATTAATTTTTACTTCTTCAACTTGCATTTCTCAACTAGTGGTCTTATTATTTTTAACCAATGAAATTTAGATCACCTGACGAATTGAACCAATGAAACTACATTTAGTAACAAGCTCAAAAATGCTTGTACATGATAAAAAGAACATGCAACTAACAATTGTTATACATTGCGAAATACAAGTTCTTGGTAACGCAACCCGATTCCTTTCTTGACATTTTTGTCTTTATCTGAATTTACTTTACCAATAAAATATAACAATATTTATGAACTTTACAACAATATCCATTTGTCACTTGATGATAATATCATACAATTCCCTCGAACTGTTAAAAACTTGGGGGTGATGATGGATTCTGCATTGTCCTGGCAGCCCCAGATTCAGTCTATCTGTAAGAAAGTCTATTTCTGTTTCTACTCCCTACGCAAACTTAGTTGTTTCCTTCCACCATTTGGACCCTATTTGGACAATGCCGATGCCGTGTACCCGGACCTTTCACTTGGTCTTCATAATAAATTGGAGAGGTTACAAAGTAATTGTGTGAGCTTTATCTTCGACCTAAGAAAATATTACCATGTTACACCTTATCGTAATCACTTCGAAATGCTTACCGTTGAGAACCGTAGATCCTTCCGCATGCTAAGGTAGTTAGCACAAGTTACAAGATTCTTTCCTCTCAATCTCTAATCTACCTGTTCACTGCATTTCAGTTCATGGCCACTCGCGGTCTTCCTACTACAGCACAATCTGGTATTTTACTCATGTTTCCCGTGCATTGTACCAAAATATATCATGGGTCAAACGGTGCAAGCTATAACTCTGTGAAATAACTTACCCACCGAGTTGTGTGAAGCCCGCAGTTTTTCTGTATTCAGAGCTTCGCTTAGAGGTCGCCTGTTGTCTCAACAGTTATCTCAGATTGTTTCCTGATACAATCTGCTTCTTCTCTTTCCGTTTTCAGCTGACAGCTTTATTTCTTCTTCTCTAATCAATTTTCTTTCGTTTAATTCGACTTTTTTTCCTTGTTGTTCTCTCGTATTCTTTTTCAATTAATTGACTTTATTTTTTTTAGAATATATATATATATATATATATATATATATATATCTCCATGTCAATTTATTTATTTTTTTACATACATTGCTGGTTGGGTCGTTTTGAAAACATCGCCTCTGACGATAAATCGACCTTTTGTTAACCTAGTATTAATATTAAAGAATAATGTATATATATATTTTTCTCTCTTATTGTATATCCTGGTGGCAATAATCAATTGCTATTAAATTGCAATTGTAATTATAATTGTAAGACGTCGGCCGTTCAAAGTATTTGTTGATTTTTCTTGGGGCGGCCGATATCTTCAAAGTCGGGAGAGAGTATTCTTTCAATAAAGCTGTTAATGGTATGGAAGACATAATCTCATTCATTCGTTGTTCATTTTACTTGCAAATTATTGCTTCGTTAGAATTATTAATGATATAGAAGATGTAATCCCAGCTACTATTTAGCACAAAATATTGTTGTTATGTATTGTTGGGTTGGGTTGCGCCATCAATGGTAACGCAGCTCAAATAAACCAACCAAAGTAGTTATTGTTTAAGGAAGAAGTATAAAAGTATTGTTCATTTTACTTGGGCCTGAGGTGCGAACCTTTTTTCCATCACCCACCTTCCATACATTTTCATACAATCTCTGACCTACCTTAGATTGAGGACCCTCGAGGAGGTATGATCGACAACAGATGATATTAGGATCACACCTTTATATCGAGAATTCTTGTTTGACAATGGCTAGATAACGAGAAAAAAGAACTCTAAAAATTATAAAACTTTTGGTGAAGCTATATTCCTGAAGGTAAATCTTTTACGAGATATTGGGAAAATTATTAGAAGACCTCATTCTACGATACAAAAAAATCGAAAATAAGTGAATTTTAGAAGCGCTTAGCAAAACGGAACAAAGCGCCATTCTCTAAATTTTGAAATAAAGGACACTATGCTAATAAAAGACACTGATACTGTTGAAGAGATTCTTAAAGAGTCCAGAAAATTTATTGTTTTCAACTGGTATTGCCCCCATGAAATACAATGCAAAGCTATTGGCTGCTAAAAAAGAATCAGGTTTTGAACATTTTTGGGGCTTTCATGATTATGCTGTGCAAACTGGTTTCATTAGTTTTTCGCCACTGTTAGCGAAAAGAGATTAATAAGGGGACGCAATAAAGAGCTATTTTACTCGTGAAAATCACTTGAACAAGGAACAAGATTGCCGGCAAATGTATATCAAAACATACCAAATATCTTCTAAAAGTGTGAATATAGGATATAAGGATAGATATAAGAGTGAACGCGGAAAGAAATACGGAGGGAAGAATAAAATTCCTGAAAACACGATTAATAAAGTGATTTGTCAAATTAAGAAGTTTCCTACATCATTTTGTTTTAAGTGCGTAGTTAAAACAGTTCAAAATTCTTGGCCAGTGATTTAACATTGGATAAAATGTTCAAATTTTATTTAGATGAAAAAAATCCTAAATTTAGCTTGAACTTCATACCAGAAAATATTGAATACTACAATTAACAACAGTGTCGATTTAAATACGAAAAATGGGTTCTATCTAACGTATAATGAAGGCATCCATTCCGGTTTTACAAAAACCTCATATTGTTACGTTCGGAAAGAATAGCGGGAAGGGAAATGCAGCTGGATCATGTATGATCATGTATAAGAAGACACGTTGAGGAGTACTTACCTCTTGGCACCGAAAAAGTTATACTTTGGAATGACTCCAGTGGAGAACAAAACCGGAACATAAAAACTAAAACTCTCACCCATCGTTGAGGACAATTTATTTTATTACAAATATCTTCTCCCAGATCACTAATGAAACCGACTTTGAAATATAGAAGAAAGTTTCAAATTTCAAATTAGATTGTACACTTTAGAACACTTCAAACATGTTGTTTCATAATGCAAGAAATTGTTTACGGAGCATGAAATGGAAACACATCAGGAAACTAACTTCAACAGGTAGTTAACTAGTCATCAAAATAGAAAAATCCCAACCACTTAAAATCATTCTGAAGGATTCCCATCAACGTTATAATTACCGCGAAATTGACATCGCTAAGAGGGCACGAGGATTTCCACGAGTAATCCCTGGGCAAACTTGAGTGTTTTGTATCGTGAAGGGAAAAAATTTCTGACAAAAAACTTGCCGATATAAGGAGCATTGTTCCCCAAGTGCCCAAAGACACTAAAATATTTTATCAAAACTTAAAATTTTAAAGATGATGGGTTGGGTTACATAATAAAAATTAAAAACCTTTTTGAAATATTAAGTTTTATAATTAATCATAAAAGAAACCCAACGCCAAAAAGGGGCTTCTTCAGCCCCTAAAGACAATACTTTACTTTCATTTTTATCAGAATAGAATCAAAATAAGAATACGTTTATTGAAATCACCACTTCTCATAGATTAAAAATTGCAAATTTTTTCCATATTACTAAATCTTGCTTGATTCCATTTTGATAAGCGCTATCCAAGTGGAATTATGGAGGAGCATTGAAAAAATCCACTGACAGATGCAGAAATAAACTGCTGACAGAATGCAGTGAATTTATGGAAGATATGTTAAATTTTATTAAAGAAATAGCAACTAGCGAAACAAAAGCAAATGGCAAAGTGAAATTTGTAAAATTTGTAAAAGAATCTCGCCAAACTACAATGGCCAAACACTTTCCTTTCTTGTAGACTCAATTTTATGACGCGAATTTCGTATCATTTGTAATTATTATCAATATTGTGATTATTTTATTTAAAAAACTGGACTATTTTGCATTCAAATAAGTTATAAGATTGTTGTTAATACACATATATCACAAACTTTATAATAAATTAATAATTATTTAAAATATTCACAATAATCTATCTTCTATTCCCCTTTATACTCAATTTTGTGAGCTGCTGTATATTAAATTTTACCCTGCTTTTGAAGATATTCCAACATTAAATGTTAATAACAGGGATATTTTTTAACAAATCCTTTTAATAAATTAATCCACGCTTCTTTATAACATCTCATGATTAATTAATATCATCTTTGTGATATTAATTAATACATAAATGAGAATTTTTTAGCATTCAACAAACGCCAAGTTAAAGTGAAGTTATGATCAAGGTTTATTTAAAGTTTTTAATTTGAAATTACCATGAAGTTTTAGTTAAATTTAATGAATAAAGAGTAACAACTTTAAACAAAGTAACAAAGTAAAGTTTTAATGAAAATTAATTGAATATGACTTAATTATTTAGAGTAATAAAAGATTGTACTTTTGAATTTTAGGTTGGTATTATCTTAGTTGGTATACAAAAATTGTGACAGCTAACAATTTTAATTTATTTTTATAAACTACAGTGAGTGTCAGCTTATTTGATGCAGGCAACAAAATTATGTTTCAAATCACTTAGCTTCTGAACCAAATGAGATATCGAAAAACCTGATATGGTATTTTAGAGGGCGAACATTTTCTATAAAATAGACATTTCAAATGGTTCATATTTTATTCGTAATTTTTATAATATAAAAAGAAATAAAGAAAACAGAATTTTTACAATGAGCAGCTTATTTGATGCAACATTATTAAATTGAAAAACGAAACGAATATTTTGATTTTTGCAGTACCTTCAGTACTTTGTATGGTACCCTTTTTGTGAGATTACTGCCTTTAGCCTTTTTTCCATAGAATTGATGAGTTTTTTTGTTACTTCCGGCAAAATTTTAGCCCATTCTTCAACTAATGCTTTTTTCAAAGTTTCTTTGCTAGAAATGTGATGTTTTCTAATATTGGTTTCTAGCAATGCCCATAAATTCTCAATAACATTTAAGTCCGGAGATTGCGCCGGTGGTGCCATGAGCTGAGGGCAATTCCATATTAGCCAGGTCAGTACAATTCCCGGCTTATGTTTAGGGTTGTTGTCTTGGTAAAATCTGAAGTTGCTACACAGACCCAATTTTTCTGCACTTTGTAACAAATTCTCTTTTAATATGCTTAAATACATGGTTTTGTCTATGTTCCCGTCTACAAAAACAAGGTTTCCAACGCCTGATGTTGTCATGCAGGCCCAAACCATCACTTCCTCCACCATGTTTTACACTCACGCATAAATTTTTTAAATCGAACTGTTTATTGGGCTTCCGACATACAAACGACCTTCCATCAGAACCAAATATATTAAATTTGGACTCATCAGCAAAAATTACGGTGTTCCAAAATTTTAAATCCTTCGAAACATAGTAGTATAAAGGGCTTCTTGAGTGGTACTCGACCATGAAAATCACGTGATCGCAAGATACAGCGAATTGTAGAAGCACTACACTTCTTACCAAGAAAATTGTGTACCTGATCAGCTAATTTTTGAGCCGATAACTTGGGACTTTCACAAATTTTTCGGATGATCCAAAAATTTTATTTGGCGCGTTTCTGCCTTTATCTTTCACTCGGTTGTCCTTCAAGAATCGTTCTATTATATGTTGGACTGTGGATGACGTTGGCTTTTTTCATGTTTAAAGTGGTGAATTACTGATTCCCGTTGCTCTACGCTTGTACGTCGACCCATGTTTAAAAAATTAATCTGTCTTCACTATGTAATTTAACATACACACTGACAACTAGTTACTCAATGTGAGTTAGTCAAATTTCATATTCTACCGTCTGAAGTTGGCTGCATCAAATAAGCTGCTCAATGTAAAAATACTACACTCAGCAGCAGAAGTCTGCGTACAAAAAACTTGTAATACTTTAATTGAAAAAATAAGAGTCATAATCTAATGTGATAAACTTGATTTTTTTTTTTATTTTGTATATTAACTACATATAATTCTATTAACAAAATATGCTTCAACAAAACAGAAACAGTAGTTACAGAAAAAAATCAAAACTAAAAATTCTACAAATAACGGGTATGCAAAAATCTGCGTACAAGTCAGGACAGTATTTATAAAAAATTCATAAATGAGATCATTGTTTCTATATTAATATGAGGTCGGATAACCTTTACGTTTAATGACCTCCCTTAAACGTTTAGGCATGGAGTGCACTAATTTCTTCGTTTCGTCCGAACTGATTTTGGCCCATTCCTCAATCATAACATTTTTTAACGTTTCCTTCGACGTTATCTTGTGTTGCCGAATCCTGCGTTCCAGTAAATCCCAGAGGTGTTCGATGGGATTCAAGTCCGGCGATTGTGGAGGTGCTTTAAGTTGCTTTGGGGTATTGTATAGTAGCCAAAGCTTAGTGTTGTGGGCGCAATGTTTGGGGTCATTATCTTGTTGAAAAAAGTATTCGTGCCCCAAGCCCAAGTTTTCGATGCTAGGCTTCAAATTTTCTTTTAAAATGTCTATATACATTTTATGGTCCATTGTCGATGTTATGAAAACCAACCTTCCCACCCCTTTGGTGCACGTACACCCCCAAACCATAACTCCACCACCTCCGTGTTTTACAGTCGCTTTCAAATTTTCGGGATTAAGGGCAGTATTAGGTTTTCTCCATACAAGTTGTTTACCCTTAATGCCGAAAATGCAAAATTTGCTCTCATCTGTAAAGAGAACTTTCTTCCAGAATTCAATGAGCTTGTCTAAGAGTTTTTTTGCAAAGGCGATCCGCTTCTGACGATTGACCTCTGACACAAATGGCTTTTTTCGTGCAACACGACTGTGATAGTTAGCTTTTTTTAACGTCCTTCTCACCGTATCTTTGCTGATAGTTTTATGAAATTCTTCTTGTACATTTTCTACTATTTTTTTTTGCCGTCAGCCTAGGTTCTTTTCTAACCTGCTGTACAATTTTTCGCTTCTCTCGGTTTGTTAAAAGGGGTGGTCTACCAGATCGCGGACGTGAGAGGTAATCTTCAGTGTCTTTATAATTATTAATTACTCTTTGAATGGAAGAGTGTGACCTGCCGACAGTTTCTCCTATTTTTCGAAAAGATTTTCCCTCTTTCCATAACTTTACAATAATTCTTCTCCCTCCCAATTCAATTTCCTTTCCTTTCGTGTCCATTCTAACTTTTAGCTTCTAAGCCTCTGCTAATATAATTGACACCGATTATCTTTTATTTAAATCGGAAAGCGTACATCGCCAACTACGTATTTAAGTAAATAAGTATATTTTGGAGAAGGAGTCTTTATTGGTACGCAGATTTTTGCATACGCATTATTTGGAGAATTTTTGATTTTAATTTTTTTTGTAACTAATATTTCTGTTTTATTGATGCATATTTTGTTAATAGAATTATATGTAGTTAATACACAAAATAAAAAAAAATGAAGTTGATCACATTAGATCATGACCCTTATTTTTTCAGTTAAAGTGTTAAAAGTTTTTTGTACGCAGACTTCTGCTGCTAAGTGTATTTTCTTTATTTCTTTTTATTGTATAAAAATTACGAATAAAATATGAACCATTTGAAATGTTTATTTTACAGAAAATGTTCCCACTAAAATACCGTATCAGGTTTTTGGATATCTCATTTGGTTCTGAAGCTAAGTGATTTGAAACATAGTTTTGTTGCCTGCATCAAATAAGCTGACACTCACTGTATATATTTTTATAAACTTTAATTTATTTTTTTTATTAACTGGTTTATTATTATTATATTGTGTTAAATTTAACTGATATTAATAGTATTTATTGTTATATTTTAATTAATAATTTTGCTTAATTTTTCTAGTTCTGGATGTAGAAGCATTTGAACGTCTTTTGGGTCCATGCATGCAATTGATGAAGAGGAGCATAAACGATTACGAAGAACAGATGCTCAAGATATTCGGCACAAAGCCGAATATGAAGGAAATTCGATGAACTATCCGAGAAAATTGTCGTCGAGCCACGACCGCGCCGACATTACCCACATTATCCTTCAATATCATCTTGTTTTACAGCTAAAATTGATTTCAAAAAAACCCATTTTAATCACTAAATGTTATGTACCGGATAAAATAGGCCATCATAGGAGAGAAAACCAGTAAAAAAAACTTTGAGAGAACGTACAGAATTTACTAGTCACGTGTACATAATTACGAGATATTTTTTCTTTATTTTTTTTTCTTTGTGAACTTTGCAAAGATTTATCGCGCTTTTAGATCGCTGCTGGACAGCGATTTTAGTGCGAAGATGCCGTACTATAAAAAAAGATTGGTAAAGAGGAGGTTTTTTAGATTATTTTATTGATTTTATGGAAAGATTATTTTATTGCAATGTTCATGAGAGATATATATACAAGTTTTTTTAGGGTAATATTATTTTAATGATTATTTTTATTTATTATACTTAGGCATGTAACACTCGTGCTTAAATAATTTTTTTCGTTTAGTGCAAGGGAATAAAGGAGTGTTACAAGTGTACTTGTAGTATTACAAGAGAACGACTTTTTTTTAGAGATAAAGCATAAAATTAAGCGTAGTATTATTTTTTTTTGATTGTTAAAAATGGTATTCATATTGTTTATTGATCTGATTTTATTTTAGTACAAATGCGTTTAGGTAGCGGCCGTTTATTTAAATTTAAATTAATTTTATTTCGTTTTAAGAGGAAAATTTATGTAGATCTGATACGACTGTTAAAATGTTATTCTTATAAGATGCCATTTATTAAATATAGAGTATAACCGTGACTGCCAGGCGGCGATTATACAGAGTTCAAAGTGTACATTTAAGTCGGAGCTAAAAAAGGTTAAACTGAGGAATACGCAAAAATCAATCAAAAAGTGCTGGCGAAGTTTTTTATCGACTATCAAAAAAGAATAAATAAATAAAATAATAAATAAAAAGAAACGTTGAGAATCAAGCGAACTTCTAATCTGAACTACTTATTTCATACGAATTTAATGTAATTTATATATAAATAATAATATATATTTACTATGTGGATTTTTCCCCGAAATCTCTTGTAATAAATGTGAATCGAGTTTGCACATTCGAAGGTAAATAATCGATTTGGCCCCAATAGTGGTGATTTGTCGCAATAAAATTGTGTTACATATCAAGGAGACTAAAAAATAATCATTTAAAAGCAAATAATAAGAAGAAAATGAAATTAAAGCGGTTTATGTTTTAATACTTAGATTATCACTATTGGATTCAAAAAAGGAACGAAAGAATTGAAGCTTAGATTTATGAATGTGCAATTGACTGTTTTAATACGAATTTGTGACGTGTTTGAGTGTTTCAGGTCCATATCAAGACTTAAAATGCATAAAGTGCAATGTCAGGTTGACTGAAAAGATTTATTTTGATTTCAATGATTTGATGGAGTCTGTTAGATTTTTTTGATAGAACAGATAAAAATAACGTAGATTAAGGCGCTTAAATGATCTATAAGAAGACATTTCCAAAAAAACTAAGGAAAACTATATGTATAATAAATATAAAAATGGTTGTATGTATTAGTCGTAATCTAGTCCCCTTCTTATCGTAGTATTTGCACATAACGTAAAAAATCTCCCTTAAAAATAGTAAGCAGTATTAAATTCACGTGTCTGGGCACAATAGCGAATCTAACAAACTCCATTCACGCATTTACACAACAACCTCTTGGCACAACTTCCGACATTACATAAAAAAAAAGTTAAAACAAAATCTTTAAATGTGTAGAATTAGATTTGTGTATAATTATTAAAAAATGCAATTTAATAAAATGGTGAAATGAACAAAAACACACCAAAAATATGATCAGATTATAAATACGTATGTGTTATTCGTCACCTGAATGTTGTTTGTTTACTGTGGTATATGTTTCCTCTGAACTATTATAAAATTGTAATGATCCAAAACAAAAACGATATCTTTGTTACGGCGGTTATTAAAAAAAAAACGATTAAAAACTGCGTTAAGTAGCAATAAAGGTTGCGATCTGTCGTTAAAAGCCGAAATGAGAAAGAATTGGTGGTAGAAACAAAGTGTTATAAACCGAGCACGATCAAATTAATGCCTTTTTGAAGCCTAGTTGAACGTACATATTTATAAATAAAATAATTCAAGAAAGAAAGCCGATTAAAAAAAATCGAAACAATAAATTTTAGTGTTCCAATCAAAAAGAAATTAATAAAAATAAATCGCGTACACGATCTGTCACGAAACGTATTCTAAAATACACACTGTGAGTCTTTGTCCCTCCTATCTTCTTCAAGATTCCTTACTTAGTCATGTGTACTGCTTCTACATACATACAATGATGACTAAATGAGCTTATTCAATTTTTGTGTGTTTTATTTATCTAAAAACCTTTCCCAAAAGTGAAAATAAAATTAAGTTCAATTTATATATTTTTTATTTATTAAAACATTTTTTCTCCTTGTGAACTGCTTTTGTATTTAAATTAATCTAACAAAAAAAATTGTGATTTGTACTAATTATTGTTTAATTATTGATTTCTTCATTGAAATAGCATGGTAGTTTACAGTGTTTTGATGTTTTGTAGATTGTTATGTACCTGATGATGGGCAAATACGCTCGAAACGTCGTACTATCTGTATAGACATGTAACAATTTAAATACGAAAAAACTTCACAAGGAAAAAACCTTTAAATTTAATGTTAATTTAGTTGTCTATTTAAGTAAAGCGAAACACGTAGGTTGAGAATTTTGATCATTAACCCTGCGTTAGGCGCGCGTGTATCCAGCAGATACATGCATAAAACTCCTTCCCGTCTGTTTAGAAGTCGATATCTTTAAAACGGATGAACAAAAAAATTGCAGTAAACTTTGTTATAATTATTGGACATTTGTGCTATACTACACCCGATTTTCGAGATTTCCGTACATACCGTCACTTTATGAACTTTTTTCTCAAAAACTATAACACGAAAAAATTTTATATTTCAACAGTTGATAGCTTAATATGTTCTGCACATTTTATTTTTTTCATATTCTGCATAGTTTCGCGGATTAAGAGGATGCTGTTATTTCGAAAACTGCTGGACGGATTACAATGTATTTTGCACTGAACTGTGCGTAATAAATCTGTATGTCGAATTTCGATAATAGTTTTTCAAAATAAATTTTTTCCGATTTTTTAACGCGAGTAAAGTAATTGAAAGAAATGTGAAATCGACACACGCGATGCCGGTGCAGGGTAACGGGCGAGCGATAGCCGTCCTGGGAAAACCCGAGAAACCAGAATCTCCTCGACGACCGATTAATTTTGTTTTATATTATATAAAACATATATACAGTAAATTTACTTATTTTGTCAATTAAAGTCTGTTTGTTATTTTATACTTTCTATTGGTTTTTTGTTCAAATAAAAACTGCTTGATTAATACATAATAAATATATAAAAATTACAAAATATATATTAATTCATATATATTTATTACGATTAATTATGAGTCTGCTTCGTTGAAACAATCTTCGTATATAATTTTGAATGTTTTTTAGTCACAAGATAACCCCGCATTTTTCGCAACAATAAATGCTTAATAAGGTTCTTCTATCACTGAAACATGATTGCTAGCGTCGTTTCTTTACTGTTGTAGATGTACCCGGAACTTCTGCTTCTTCCGCGGCAGGATCTTTATATATTTTTTAGCAAATTTCGGATTGCTAATGGGAGATTTAAAATTTGTGTCCTAATTTTTAATTGTTCTTCTAAAAGACCTTTTGATAATGTTTGTAGGTAGTCTTTTCTTGATATGCATTCATTATTGTTGTTGCACAGAAATATCAGGTGGTAAAATATTACCATTGGCCACCTTCTCGTTGACCTACTAACGTTGTAGTTGGTGCAAAGTTTATCCACGACATCTACGCCAGATTTGGTTTTATTATAGAATGAAATTATTTCTGGTTTCGCTTGTTCTTTATCACAAATTTCATTTGATCCTACGTGCGGACTAGATAGCAGAAGAACAGATTTGTCTTTTTTTGGAATATACGAAACAAGTGTCACATCACTTGTATAGCCAAACATATTGCTAAAGCAATTTCTGTTCTTTGCCGATACAAAACTTGGCGGAAGTTCACGCTTGTTCTTTCGAATTGTACCTACAAAAAAAATGTTATTTTGTTTTAATTGTTTTACTAATTTAAGACTGGTGAACCAATAGTCTGCAGTGATGTTTCTATCAGATCCAAGAATTGGTGTAGACAATCGCATAACAATGCAATCTGCAGAATTTGGGGTTCTAAAAGGTCCTTCCGATTGTTGTCCACAATATATTTCCATATTGCTCGTATAATATAATTTTGCATCACTTAGACAAAATATTTTTATACCATATTTGGCGGGTTTCGATGGTATATATTGTCTAAACGAACATCTGCCTCGAAATCCGGGTAGCATTTCATCTACAGTGACATTTTTTCCTAATTCAAAATGCTTTTGAAAGTTCTCAATAAGCAGTGTATAAACTTCTCTCACTGCAGACAATTTATTAACTTTTCGTCGAGTATCCCTGGTTTTTCTATCGTCGAGGCGTAAGTATCTTAACAAAAACCTAAAACGTTTTTCTGACATCGCCATACGAAAAAGATCTATTCCTAAACCATCAGTAGTCCAAAAATCGGACAATCGCTGATGTCCTCCTCTAAATACTCCCGCTAAATAAAGTAAGCCTAAAAATGCCTTCATTTCTGCTGCATTAGTAGGTCGGCAATTTCTTTCTCTCTCAAACCTTTCTTTAACTTTTGCTATATGCTTATTCGTACAGTCTACTAATAGGTTAATAACAATTTCTGTGAAAAATAAATTCCATGTCTCCACAACACTTTTTGCCTTGGCTTCTTCTCCTTTTACCCCAAGCTGTTTCTCGAAATTGTCTGAACGTGTTCCCGAAATTTTTGATGCTTTTTTCTCCATTGTGTGCCGTCTTTTCCTATATATTAAAATTAGCATTTAGATAATGTTTGAATTTACCCAAAAAAAAGTTATCTTCGATTTTAGATTCACTATATTGCTCTTCATCACTCAAATCATGATCGGTGTCTGAATCTAGCGATCTAGTTTCTACATCATGAAAGAGTTTCATATATGATCATCAGAATTCATTCATCAGTTTCATCAAAATCTTCATTCTGAGTATCGACATTAAGTTGATCCTCTTCGAAAATCCCGCGTTGAACATTTTCAATATTTTCCATTCTTAAAAATTAAAAAGCACTGAATAACTAGTTTTATGAATATTATTCGAATGTCTTTTGCAGATAAAGTTCTGAGCAATACTAAGTAAGACCATTTATCTCTGCCTAATTTATATATTTCTAACTAATTGCAAAAAGGTGGGAACCTCTGTTTAAATTTTATGAATACAAATATTAATGACCTGAGTACAATACTCATAAGTATAACCATCGCCTTCTTAGCATTCGACGCAAAAGTGGGCTGTCGGGGGTAGTTAGAGATATATTTGTGATTTACATAAAAAAATAAGAATTCTTGGTACATATAATAAAAAGTTTATAAATATAAAGGATTGGAATTGACCTGTTTTGTAAGGTCCTTCGACCGAACAAGAGCAGGCAATTTTTTTTGAGGCAAATTTATGACTAAAAACATTCTAAAAACAGGCAGGTAAGGTAAGGGTAACAATGATATTATTATTGCAATTGTAAAGAAAAATACTAAAGTTATTACTTATACAAATTAGTTAGATATTATAATGACATTTGTTAGTCAAAATATTTAAAAATAAATATTATTTTATATGCGAAAATTGTTTCAACGAAGCAGACTCGTAATTAATCGTAATATATACATATGAATTAACATATATTTTTGTATATTTTGAAATTTTTATATATTTATTTTGTATTAATCAAGCAGTTCTTATTTGAACAAAAAACCAATAGAAAGTATAGAATAACAAACATACTTTAATTGACAAAATAAGTAAATTTACTGTATATATGTTTTATATAATATAAAATAAAATTAAAAATGGCTTCTTCAGGTCTGAAGCAGACCTGAAGAAACGAGTCGTCGAGACTAAAAACTAAAAAGTCGTCACAGATTCTGGTTTGTCGGGTTCTCCCAGGACCCTGCAACGGCGTCGCGTAACCTGTCGATTTCACATTTCTTTCAATTACTTTACTCGCGTTAAAAAATCGGAAAAATTTTATTTTGAAAAACTATTATCGAAATTCGACATACAGATTTATTACGCACAGTTCAGTGCAAAATACATTGTAATCCGTCCAGCAGTTTTCGAAATAACAGCATCCTCTTAAACCGCAAATATCCGCGAAACTATGCAGAATAAGAAAAAAATAAATGTGCCCCATATGCAGAACATATTAAGCTATCAACTGTTGAAATATCAATTTTTTTCCTATTATAGTTTTCGAGAAAAAAATTCATAAAGTGACGGTATGTACGGAAATCTCGAAAATCGTGTGTTTTTTTATGTTTAACTCGCTATAAAAAATAACTGAGGGGCCAAAAATTTTCAAATTTACGGTAGTATAGCACAAATGTCCAATAATTATAACAAAATTTACTGCAATTTTTTTTGTTCATCCGTTCTAAAGATATCGACCTCTAAACAGACCGGAAGGAGTCTTATTTATGCATGTATCTGCTGGATACATGCGCGCCTAACGGAGGGTTGAGATCTTCTTTTGTGTTATTAGGAGCGCATAAAATTAAGGAAGTATTCGGCGGGGAAGTCACAAATTTTTGGCGGGAAAATTGCCGTTGGTATCAGGAGCATATGATGTCGAGGAAGTGTTAAATTATCAAGAGGTGGCGACGATTTCAATTGGATTCGTTCTTGAATTAATTTTATAAGTAACGATATATAATAAAAAGGATATTTAAATTATTTAAAAGTAAGAAATTAAATGAGATTGCTAAAAATGGAAATAACTTTACTGTTTAGAACAACGATTATAAATTAATTATAGCTGTAAAACTATATTAATATTCGGAGGGAAATTTTGAGTTTCCTGCTCAATTTTATGTAGTCCTGATAAAAGTATATCTATTGCTTTGCATTTACCTTCGAAATAAAATTTATTCACTTTTACCATCTTTTGATAAGTTTATTTGATTGAAACTAGCTTGTTAATTAAGAAGGAGGTATTTAAAATCGTTGTATTAATCAAAAATTAATTAAAATTAAGCCGTTAATTCAAGAAAAATAATTATGATGTGACGACGACCTAGATTGAAAATAACCTCACTGCTTTTATACAGTGATGGGCGACAAGGTGGGTAGGTATTTATGAATTGGGTATTTATTTATCACAGCCTAAATAACTGTACCCAAATAGTGGATATTTACTCATTTCAAAATGTGTAGTGAAACATAACTATATTTTTTTATTCGGATGTATTAATTTCTTCATAAAAAAAGAATCGGATGTATCTCGAACGAGATTTGTAGTCATCTATGTTTGCAGTACTCTTTAAGCGTTGTATATTGGTGCACCTTTGGGGTTTTGACATTTTAATTTTTGACGGAAGAGCATACTAATTTCCTTTATTTCAGATTATTATTCTATTTTTCTATGTTACTTTTTAGTTTAAATTGAGTTTAGTTCCTTAATATCTTTAGTTTTAACATTTTTAGTTCTTACAACGTTTCTTTTTATTTTTTACACTTTTGCAATGGGTTTACCGATGCAAAATTTAGAGAAATTGATACATTGTTGTCATGTGTTGTCTGTTTTACGCGAAAATAAAATATTTTGAGAGGATTGTTCCATTACCGTAACGTGCCCGTAAAAGAAACAAGATTTTAAGGACATGAAATTTGCAAAACATGCGAAAAATAGTGACCCATTAAAAGTGCGTAAGATCTTTCTTAGAAAAATATACTCAACAAAAAGTACCATATTCTTAGCTGATGGGATCTATCAAAAAGAAATTGCTAGACAACTACATTTGGATAAATGCCGATGAGACTACGGATATTGTTGGTAAATGCGTTGTTAAAGTGCTAGCAGAAGTTATGCATACTACTTAGGTGGCTCAACCAGGGTTAAAGAAAACAGTTTTTTTTTATTTTTGAACAAAACACATGTTTTTAATTGTTTTAAACAGATTTTTTTGTTTTAAACTTATTTTACGTTGCAACCAAAAAATTGTATTTTAAACCTGTTTTAAACTGTGTTTTAAACAAGCTGTTAGAAATAAATGAAATATTTAAGAATATTTTTAAACCAAACATCGAACCCTTACGTCCAAATGATGCCTTATATAAACTCTAACTCAAGTGAGATAAAGTATAAACTCTTGTTATTGAGGTTAAATTGAATAATCTAATTTACATCATCATATCTCAAAAACGAATTGAGATATTATTATGAAATAAAAATCATTTTGAAGCAAATTTAATCTAGTTTAAACACACTAATTTTAATTATTTCGATTCCATAAATTAAAAAGATATTTTTTTTTAATTCTCCTCTTGTTATTGAGGTTAAATTGAATAATCTAATACATCATCATATCTCAAAGACGAATTGAGATATCGCCATGAAAAAAAATCTTTTTGAAGCAAATTTAATCTAGTTTAAACACACCAATTTTAATTATTTCGATTCCATAAATTAAAAAGATAATTTTTTTTAAATCACCTCTCTTGTTATTGAGGTTAAATTGAATAATCTAATTTACATTATATCTCAAAAACGAATTGAGATATTATTATGAAATAAAAATCATTTTGAAGCAAATTTAATCTAGTTTTAACACACCAAATATAATTTCTCCGATTCCATAAATTAAAAAGATACAATTTTTTTAAATCACCTCTCTTGTTATTGAAGTTAAATTGAATAATATGATTTACATTATATCTCAAAAACGAATTGAGATATTATTATGAAATAAAAATCATTTTGAAGCAAATTTAATCTAGTTTTAACACACCAAATATAATTTCTCCGATTCCATAAATTAAAAAGATACAATTTTTTTAAATCACCTCTCTTGTTATTGAAGTTAAATTGAATAATATGATTTACATTATATCTCAAAAACGAATTGAGATATTATTATGAAATAAAAATCATTTTGAAGCAAATTTAATCTAGTTTTAACACACCAAATATAATTTCTCCGATTCCATAAATTAAAAAGATACAATTTTTTTAAATCGCCTCTCTTGTTTTTGAGGTTAAATTGAATAATCTAATTTACATCATCATATCTCAAAAACGAATTGAGATATTATTATGAAATAAAAATCATTTTGAAGCGAATTTAATCTAGTTTTAACAAACCAATTATAATTATTTCGTTTCCATAAATTAAGAAGATAATTTTTTTTTAAATCACCTCTCTGTTATTGGGGTTAAATTGAATAATCTAATTTACATCATCAAATCTCAAAAACGAATGGAGATATTATTATGAAATAAAAATCATTTTGAAGCAAATTTAATCTAATTTTAACACACCAATTATATTTTCTTCGATTCCATAAATTAAAAAGATACAAGTTTTTAAAATCGCCTCTCTTGTTATTGAGTACTTGAGACTTGAGAACTTTATTCTCACGCTTAATTTTTAGTTTTTAAGAGCTGTAAATAGAAAAAACCAAGTCTTTCAACAGGCATCGTTTGAATTTGAATACTGCAACAGCTTCAAGCGATTGCATAGGAAACCACTACCAGTAATCAATAATATTCGGGGATTCCCATGGTTTCTTGTGTGAACTGGGTTTCATTTTCGTTGGTGTTAGTGCAAGAAAACATGTCTGCTACGGGACGTAAGAAGGACCCAGTTTGGTCTTTTTTCGAAAAAATTAAAGGACTTAACAATAAAATAAGAGCTAAATGCAAAAAATGTAAAAAAAAAACATTCTCGCAAATGTGTTATACGGAAAATAAATTTTCGAGCAATTGTGAGCACTAATGTACACTGTATGTGACCACTAATGTACACTGTTTAAAAAATATATATGTTTTCAACTAATAGACAACGTCAAGCCCATAGCACAAAATAACTATTCTTTGCTCATAGCCTGGTTGAGATCCTGTTACTTTAAATTTGGTTCGGCATTTGCATACTGAAGTAGATATAGAAAGGATTTTTTCATCTTTTGGTTTAGTACATTCCCATATCAGAAATAGATTAGGGAAGGACATAGCAGCAAAATTAGTTTCCATATTCAAGGAATTAAATAACAAATAAAATAAAAAAATGCTCAAGTTTTAGAAATTTTGGTTTAAAGTGTAATTAAATGTATTAGAAATTACAAGTAAATACTTTATATTATTTATTGTCTTTTAGAAATAATCCTTCACACAAAGTCCTATGAACAAACAGCTTTTAAACTGTTTAAAACATGTTAGGTTTTGTATGTTAGTGTTTTAAACATATTTAAAACAAATAGTTTTTAACAAATCGTTTAAAACTAACAACCCTGTTATTTAGGCAACCGCAAACCAAAAAAGTTTAGGATTTCTGATTTAGAGATTATTACTTTATTTTTGAGTTTATATGTAAATAATTATTGTTAATGCTTCTTATTAACAAAGAACTCACATTTTTGGATTAAACATGGTTACGTTTTTAGTCGTCTTTGTCTTTTTTGACATTTTTTGAAATTTTATAAATATCTCAATATACCCATCTTAGGTAAATACCTAGAATATATTCCCTTGAAAATAAATACCCGAGTATTTAACAACACTGCTTTTTTTTAGTAAAGTTTTTATTAATTTTATTGCAATTCTAAAAGTAAAAAAAATTATCAAAGATAGTTCTATTTTTAGTATTAACTAGCAAGGTTAATGTGTTTATCAAGTTTTATGGTGATAATGTATTGTTTTTTGAAAAATCCACGTTTTTCCTAAAATAAAGTTTAATAACGGCTAATTTATTTAATTTCTATTAATATTTATAATTAAAATTTTTAATGAATTATGTTCAAAAACTAACATAAAAGCTTGTTTTGCCATTGTAATACATTTGTGACGCTAGGATAGACTTAAATGCTTTTAGTTTTAGTTCACCATTAGTTTAATACATGAGCTAATAACGCAAATATGTAAATGTAACTAAAATACATACCGTGCATTCTTTCAGGTTATTTTTAAATATAACACTCACTAAAACTCACAAAATGTAAGAGACATCTGTGCTCTAGAAGACGAGAAAAAATAAATGTCTTAAATGATTTTTAATTTCAAGTTCTTTAAACGAATTTATAAAGGTTTAAAATAAATTAAAGAAAAATGATTCAACAAAAAGAAGCTACATAAATAATAATAGGAAAAATAAATAATTTCAAAAAACAAATAAACCTTTAGGATCATAATTATTTTACTAAAAAGTACAAAACCAAATCAATTTAATTCACAAAGAAAAAAAAGATAAAGAAAAAAAAAATATTGAGTATACTTTCTGGCTATTCTCAATATTATTTATTAATGTACAAGTAATTTACAAATAAAATGAAAACTGTATCATTATTATAACTTTAATCCTTTTCAGTAATACTTAAAACATCCGTCTTATAAACGAGCGGCTTCCACTAATTACTACTCATTTTTTATTTATTATTATTATTAACACTCGTTTATTAGACGCCCCGTTTTATTGTTTCTTCTTTTTGCTTTTTTTACTCTTATCCTAGAACAACGCATTCGTTACATGCTGTATACACTTTTCATTTATTTATAATTGGGGGAGAGGGGGGTGGGGGCGAACGGCGGCGCCGTTTCACGCCGGATGGATGTTGGGTCTACCCTCTAATTTACTGTAATCCAGCCGGAACTCTTTCGCCACTTTCCGCCAATTTTGCGCGTCGAAAAAGTAATACGTCCCTCTTTCGTACGTTGATGTTTTCTCAACCAAACTCATACCCGGCACTTGCGTTATCCACACTTTTTCTTCCATGTGATAACGCCACTCTCGACTATAACTAAAACAAAGATAATAATAATAAATTTGATCGATTTAATTAATTTATACGTACAGTTCTCCTGCAGCAGCCACTTGAAGTACATCCCCGATATTATTGTAGAACATAAAAAATAACAAATCGTCTTTATACCGGTTTAATTTTACAGATGCCAATTTATCCCTAAAATTTATTTATTTTTTTAGTTTATAATTAAAAATAAGGTAATTGTGCCAAATAAGACCACTTTATAAAGTCAATATGATCAATTCTGCATTTCAAGAAAAATATGTCGACCATTAAGATAGCCCTATTTGGTACATGTACCTTATAAAATGATTTTTGAGTTTACCTAATTGCACTGTTGACTAAGTATTCAGGAGGAACGTGAAAGTCGATGTCCTGCGGTCGACACGGTTGCTCCGACCACGGACCTCCAAACGTCGGGTAGAGATTATCCGGCGCGTTGAGATTCAGTCCTAATGCGGTGAGATCTTGGCCGAGCGCTAGGGACACTAAATTCGGGTCCGTTTCCGCCGCCCTTATAAACGTTAACAAACCGACGATTCCGAATTGGTCGTTTACCATACTCGCCGGTATATTCGTCACTTTGCCATCGGGGAAAGTTTGAATTCCTAATAAATAATTCAAAACACTTAATCAATAATTTTTATGTATAACACAATTCGCAAAGTAATGTTATATTGACAATTCAAAAACAAATTAAACGTCTCCAACGTTTTATCTTTTACTCGTTTTGAGCGAACGTTTTGTAAGAAACATCGAGTAAAAATTAAAAATTGCTCGATCAAAGTTAAATCTCACCTTTTTTTATTTGATCTTTTTGAATCGTTGGTTCACTTTTTTTAGAGAAAGGTGAGAAAAACTAATGACATTGGTTCAAAGTCACGATACGTCAGTTTTGTTTTCAATAAGAAATTGGAGATAAATAATGATAAGGCATTATTATTGTTTGAAAACGCTCGAATCTAAACGATTAAATAAGTAAATCCTATACTGATTTTAGCATATTTGTTTAAACATGTTTAAAAAATAAACATCAAAACTTGTTTATGATTTAGTTTTAAAATTACACGACTAATAGCGCTATCTATAGAGGAAAATTGTTGTTAAAAAATAACTATAAAGTTTATTAACGTTAAAAAAGTAAAAATCTTTATTAAAAATATCTTCTTTGATTAAATAATCAAGTAAGTTCCACAATATTTGAATAATAAGTTATATAGGTCGTGTCTTTTCTATAATACCTGCAAAAGTATTATGTATTGTATTGTGTTAATGATTTCCTGTAACTGGGTGGTGTAAACCTGTAGGAAATAAAGGATTATTATTATTATTATTCAAAGTTAAGCATGCAACGAAGCTAGACGTGCGCGTGACTCTCCGGGTGTTGTCGGCGAAAATTATCGAAGTAATTTGAGTTACCGATTAGTTTAACTTGACTTTGTCTTTTTAAGTTTGTTGTTTGAGTGTGTTACTTAGTTAAAAAAAATGGTGGTCACCAAGAAACAACTGAGTGATTTTGAGGAGGTATTAAATGAGTGTTTAAGAAGGAATCGTTCATTACCAATATTGCAAAATCAAAATCGTCCATCCTAAGGGATGAACTTAGAGAATACAAAGAAAAGGTTAAAATTCTCGAAGAAAAGGTCGTACTTTTGGAGGCGGAAGTTGCTCGTTCGAAGTACGAAAATACCATATGTAGAGCAGACCGTGCAGAAAAACTAGATCGACTTGAGTAATATACTCGTCGGAATAGCCTTCGAATTTTTGGGGTGAGCGAGACAGATAATGAGAACACCGAACAAGTTGTATTAGATATTGTTAATAAGAAAATGAACCTCGCATTGATACCGGATTCTATTGATCGTTGTCATCGAATTGGACCGAAGCGAAATGGGAAGACCCGACCAATTATAATAAAGTTTATAAATCACAAGACTAAAGATACCGTATTTTATCATAAGAAACTGTTAAGAGGAACCCAAGTTATAATTAGAGAAGACCTTACGCACCACCGGATTTGTGAATTTAAAAAACTGGAGGAAGAATATGGTAAAAGAAGGGTGTGGAGCCGATATGGGACTGTATGCAGAGGTTGACGGACAGAAGAAAAAATGTTGATATAACTATTTCGATCTGTTGTTATTTTTCTTTCTCTTTTTTGTTTTCGATTCATTTTTTTTCTCTCAACTTGGTTTAATTGACATTTCTAGTTGATTTATTACCTGGAGGGAAAGCACTCTAGAATTTGGTTTATATATATATATACATATTTTTCTTTTCTCAGTAGTTAAATTTGATTTAATTGCTAATAGTCATTTGTTTATTTATATTTTTTGTTTTTATTTTCCTTTTGGTTTTGTTTGTTTTTTATTTTTGTTTATAACATGAATATAGCATCCATTAACATCAGGTCGTTGCTGCCTAGTATGGCTGAATTTCGTGAGTTCGTTACTGATAACAATTTTGATCTGGTATTGGTTACGGAAACCTGGTTGATGGATGAGCATACGGAAGCTGTGTGTTCTATCGAAAATTATACCTTCCTACATCAACGAAGGACTGGTAAGCGAGGTGGTGGTGTAGGCATTTATATTAGAAACTTATATAAACCCAACAAGGTTGATATTAAATCATATGATGATTTAGAACAGCTATGGATCTCTGTACCTATTAAAAAAGTTAAATACATTTTTGGTGTAGTATACAGGCCTCCGAATGGAAGTCTGCCTTTATTTTTTGAGTCCATTGAGGAATCTATAAGTTTAGCTGTTCCACAATGTGATGAACTATTTATTGCCGGTGATATAAATATTGATCTGTTGCACCCTGAAAGTACATATTCACGCATGTTCCTTGATTTGTTGGAGTCGTTTGGTCTGGTTCAACTTGTTAATCAACCAACCCGTATTACACTTAATTCAGAAACTTTAATAGATTTTGCTGCATCTTCATGTGAAGAATTTACACTGGTTGGTTTACATTCACTACCCGATCTTACAGATCACGAACTAGTGCACCTTCATCTGAAAATCACCAATGTAACCGTTGTTCCTACATATAGGACCTATAGAAACTTTAAAAGGTTTAATCTCGATTTGTTTAGTAAAGATCTTAAATCATTACCTTTAAAATTAATCTATGAAATTAATGACATCGATGAAAAAGTAAATTATTTTAACTCTTTAATATTAAATCTCTTTGATTTACATGGGCCATTACAAACGAAAAGATTTTCAAAAAAACCTGTTTATATTATTATTTTATTTATATAAAAACCTGTTCGTGGCTAACTCCGCAAGTCAAGGAAATGATTGCAGCTAGAAATAGAGCGTGTGCTAAATATAAGCGTACAAAGAATGTATTAGACCTAGAGCAGTATAAAATGTTAAAAAGACACGTAACCAATGCTGTAAAAACTGAAAAAAGGGTGCGGTTTGGTAGGGCAGCGGGTCAAACTGGAACATCTGCGATGTGGCGGGCTGCTCGCGATTTCGGAGTGATTAAAAATAGAGTAAACACTTTGTCCATGCATTTGAGAAATGTGAATGACATTAATAACTATTTTCTCCAGACAAGTTGTTCATTGGGGGCACATTCAAATGATACTATGCACTTCTATAACAGCAACAAAAAATGTGAATTTCAGAAGTATTTTGATTTTGAACCTGTACATGAAAACGTTGTCACAAGTTATTTACTTAAAATGAAATCTAATTCTGTCGGAGATGATGGTATTTCGTTGTCAATGCTCTTATACTGCTGTCCTTTTATACTCCCACATTTAACACATATAGTTAATTACTGTTTAGAGAAATGTGTTTTCCCTTCCTGTTGGAAAACCGCTCTGATAACGCCATTACCAAAAATTTCTAATCCAAGAATACAAAGATTTACGACCTATTAGCATCCTCCCGGCTCTTGCTAAAGTTGTGGAAAAAGTTATGGACTGGCAGATTAGAAGTTTTATTGACAGCTATAATATCCTACCTCAGAATCAGTATGGATTTCGTAAACATTATGGTTGCGAAACAGCGGTAATGCATATTACCGACGACATTCTCCGAGCTATTGATGAAAACGACATGACTGCGTTAGTTCTGTTAGATTGCTCAAAAGCTTTTGATACTGTAAACCATTCCTTGTTAAGTTCTGTATTAAATTTTGTTGGGTTTACCGGTAATGCTATATTATTAATTTCGAATTATTTGTGCAATCGATACCAAAAGGTTAAGATAAATAATTCCATATCTGAGCTTCGGAGGGTGTCGGCGGGTGTGCCGCAGGGATCTATATTGGGGTCACTTCTGTTTTCTTTATATACATCCAACTTTTCGAACAGATTAGAACGCTGTAGCTGCCATTTTTACGCAGATGACACCCAATTATACCTAAGATTTGCTCCCAGTGATATGTCATTGGCTGAATCTATTTTAACTCGAGAAATTAGGAACTTAGTGGAAGTTTCGTCTGGACATAATTTGAAAGTAAATGGTGCCAAGTCGGCATTGATGCTTTTCGGTAGGCGGAATTTGCGAGAGCAACATTCTCCTCATTTCGGAGTAGAAGTTGATGGTCAGCGAATCAGTGTTGGTTGCTGTTTTCGTAATTTAGGATTGTATCAGGACTCGGATATTAGATTTAAAAGACATATCGCTCAAAAAACCAACAAATCATATGCAACGTTGAAATTAATGTATGGAATTAAGCATGCAGTACCTAGAAATATAATTTTGAAACTTTGCGATTCCCTTGTACTTAGTCACTTTACTTTTTGTGATAAGGTTTTTGGTACTTGTCTGGATAGCGCTTCAGCATGTCGTATACAACGGGTACAGAATGCTTACCTCAGACTTGTATATGGTTTAAAACGTTATGATCATGTTTCTCATAAATTGATAGATGCTGGTTGGTTGAGTATGTCCAACAGGAGAAAATTGCATTTGTTATCGTTCTACCATAAGCTTCTCCTACTGAAGAAGCCCCCGTATCTGTATAACAAAATATCATTCAGGACGGACGTTCATAATATCAATATTAGAAATAGAGGTATTATTACACCGCCTAAACACGCGACCTCATTATTTGAACGATCTTTCTCATATTGCCTTCCTAAATATTATAATCCGCTACCAGGTTCTCGAGGAAACTCGAGGAAACTGCGACAGATGTTGATGGATGAACAATCGTGCGTATAGCTGATTTTGCAATGTATCGCAATTAATATTTATTGCTTTTACTTTTATTTTATTTGTTTAATATGATTAATTTCGTAAACAGTGTTTTTTTTTTCATTTTCATTTTTATTTTGTACTATTTTAATTTATTATTATTTTTATTTGTAGGGTTGAGTGGTAGAGAGGAACTTGATTCCTAACTTCGCCCTACATATTGCTTTTGTATAATTTTGTCATTATTTTTTTTTTTTTTGATTAATAAAGCCATTTATTATTATTATTATAAAAGTGTTGTAAAGTTGGCAAAACTAACAGCGAACTTTGTTTTATTATGTTTTGAAATAAATATGACACTGACGTTTCTTTGAGCTTTCATTTTTGAAAAAGACAAAAGTAATAAAATTCAAATAAATGACAAAAACTGGCATGTTCATATTCGTAATGCTTCTTTTAACCCTTTAAAGATCTTCCTCCATTCATCATAAACCTCGAAAAATTAGAAAATTGATAGATTCGGAATTATTACAATTTTAACTTCAATTATTTAGTTTATTTACCACAAATTTTAGAGGAGTCCTAAATAAAACTAACAACAACTCTAAAAAATTTACATTCACAGGTATTATGAAAAAAAAAGAACTGTAGTTAATTTTTGTTCCATAATTCCTCTCAAATTGTTGTAAAGTTGTCAAAATTGACAAACAGTTTTGTTTTAGCATGTCTTGAAATAAATGTCACACTGACACTTGTTTGACTCTTAAGTATTTAAAAAGTTAAAACTAATAAAATGATAATAAATAATAAAAATGACGTATGTATATGAATGGGTAATATTTCTTTAAGTTCTTCCATAGATCATAAACCTCGAAGACTCTTATTAAACATGAATTCAGATGAAGACAAGAGATAAAAAAAATGTGGAATACACTTAGCAGCAGAAGTCTGCGTACAAAAAACTTCTAACACTTTAACTGAAAAAATAAGGGTCATGATCTAATGTGATAAACTTCAATTTTGTTTTATTTTGTGTATTAACTACATATAATTCTATTAACAAAATATGCATCAATAAAACAGAAATATTAGTTACAAAAAAAATTAAAATTAAAAATTCTCCAAATAATGCGTATGCAAAAATCTGCGTACCAATAAAGACTCCTTCTCCAAAATATACTTATTTACTTAAATACGTAGTTGGCGATGTACGCTTTCCGATTTAAATAAAAGATAATCAGTGTCAATTATATTAGCAGAGGCTTAGAAGCTAAAAGTTAGAATGGACACGAAAGGAAAGGAAATTGAATTGGGAGAGAGAAAAATTATTGTAAAGTTATGGAAAGAGGGAAAATCTTTTCGAAAAATAGGAGAAACTGTCCGCAGGTGACACTTTTCCATTCAAAGAGTAATTAATAATTATAAAGACACTGAAGATTACCTCTCACGTCCGCGATCTGGTAGACCACCCCTTTTAACAAACCGAGAGAAGCGAAAAATTGTACAGCAGGTTAGAAAAGAACCTAGGCTGACGGCAAAAAAATAGTAGAAAATGTACAAGAAGAATTTCATAAAACTATCAGCAAAGATACGGTGAGAAGGACGTTAAAAAAAGCTAACTATCACAATCGCCGGACTTGAATCCCATCGAACACCTCTGGGATTTACTGGAACGCAGGATTCGGCAACACAACATAACGTCGAAGGAAACGTTAAAAAATGTTATGATTGAGGAATGGGCCAAAATCAGTTCGGACGAAACGAAGAAATTAGTGCACTCCATGCCTAAACGTTTAAGGGAGGTGATTAAACGTAAAGGTTATCCGACCTCATATTAATATAGAAACAATGATCTCATTTATGAATTTTTTATAAATACTGTCCTGACTTGTACGCAGATTTTTGCATACCCGTTATTTGTAGAATTTTTAGTTTTGATTTTTTTCTGTAACTACTGTTTCTGTTTTGTTGAAGCATATTTTGTTAATAGAATTATATGTAGTTAATATACAAAATAAAAAAAAAACAAGTTTATCACATTAGATTATGACTCTTATTTTTTCAATTAAAGTATTACAAGTTTTTTGTACGCAGACTTCTGCTGCTGAGTGTATGTTACTGACTGCTTTAAGACAGATATTGCGATACATTTTTATCTGATGTAAAATAACCTAAAATATACGTTAAAATAAAAAAAGTACAGTTTAACTGCGGTGAACCTCAGTTAAATTGTATTCTTCGCAAGAACACACGAGAAACTAATAACATAAGTAAGTAAATATTAAATAATTTCTTTAAACAAAATACAAGATTTATTAATTTACTCCTATTACACTTTTTTTTTAAATCTGAGTCACCTCACCAAACCAAACCCGCAAGTTGGAACCTACCACCTGCTACAAAATCCAAAACAATTAACAAGTCCTTAATTTTCTTGAGTGAAATACCCTTCTCTCTTACCTACTTGTTCTTGTCGATCTGACTCTTATGCCCGGTTTCTCGTACGTTATATTATTGAGTAGATATCGGAGTGACAGTTATTGGATCGATATCTTTTATCGAGTCGATATCGCCTATCGGAGTTCTGGTAGGAACTGATCGATAGATATTGCACACAATAGTTATCGAACGGTTTTTGACAGTTTTGTCAAAAAATCGATTACTTGTTTATTCCCGTTGATAGGTGGCGGTAAAAAATTTAAATAACAATTCGTAAAATCATTTATTTATTTATTATATTTGAGATGAAAACTGGAAAACCCAGCGAAGCATCCAGTTATAAATCACAATAAATAACATAAACAAATAATTTCTTAACAAAAATAACAAATTGCCGAACAAGAAATTAATAATAATGAAAATTATTAGTAAAAGAACATAATTAACAAATAAGAAAACTTTTTAAAGGCTCGATTACACAGAGAACAGTTGTAAATAAATAATATTTATTATTAATTTCAAAAAATCATAAAAACTCAGGTCAATTTAAATAATCTTTATCTCAAAAACGAAAAAAGATTTTCTAATTTGGTTCTCACCATGACAAAATAGACACTTACCTCTATAAATTTTGCATGTTTCATTAAAATATCTCAAGAATTCGATTTTTGGTGATTTTTAATTATCTTGAGATAGTCATAAATGTTCCCGTTGCATTTAATGGTTTATATCTCAAAAACGAATAAATATTTTCGAATTCCGCTTTCATCACCAGAAAGTAGTCACTTTCCTCTATAAATCAGGAATAATTCATTAAGATATCTTAAGAATTCGATTTTTCGTGATTTTTTAAAACAAGATTATTAATTTCAAAAAATCATAAAAAAATTGGGTTAACTTAAATAATCTTTATCTCAAAAACGAAAAAAAAATTCTAATTTGGTTCTCACCATGACAAAATAGACAGTTACCTCTACAAATTATGAATGTTTCATTAAAATATCTCAAGAATTCGATTTTTGGTGATTTTTAATTAACTTGAGATAGCCATAAATGTTCAAGTTGAATTTAATGATTTATATCTCAAAAACGAATAAATATTTTCAAATTCCGCATTCATCACCAGAAAGTAGATACTTTCCTCTATAAATCAGGAATAATTCATTGAGATATCTTAAGAATTCGATTTTTTGTGATTTTTAAAACAAGATTATTAATTTCAAAAAATCATAAAAAATTAGGTCAACTTAAATAATCTTTATCTCAAAAACGAAAAGATTTTCTAATTTGGTTCTCACCATGACAAAATAGACACTTACCTCTACAAATTATGAATGTTTCATTAAAATATCTCAAGAATTCGATTTTTGGTGATTTTTAAATAACTTGAGATAGCCCTAATGTTCACGTTAAATTTAATGATTTATATCTCAAGAACGAATAAATATTTTCAATATACGGTTTCATCACGAGAAATTAGACACTTTCCTCTATAAATCATGAATAATTCATTAAGATATCTTAAGAATTCGATTTTTCGTGATTTTTTAAAACAAGATTATTAATTTCAAAAAATCATAAAAGATTAGGTTAACTTAAATAATCTTTATCTCAAAAACGAATAAAGATTTTCTAATTCAGTTTTCAACATGATAAAATAGACAAAATAGCTATTATTATAATGAATCATCATAGGTGAGTTTAGTTAATGTCTAGAATTTTTAGAATATGAGTGTTTGAACTTGAAATTGATAAAATCGACCTGAATTCTTTTGAGATACAATTCTGTGAGAAGAATATAATACATGTAGTTATATTTTTGCCAAATTTTATCTTCCTTCCAGGATTTTTTGTTTCTTCCCGTGTTAGAAAGCAATCAAAACGCAGAAGTCCTAAAATGCCCGTGAATTTATCAAGAAACATTTCGTCCAACAGATAGTTTTCGAGTAATACTCGGAAACGTCCAGTAATTAGTAAAGTCTCAAAAAATTCCTTCAATTTTAAAAGATTCAAATAGATTTAATAAGGGATTCATTAATATTTTCCCCGATTTCTTACACATGCTACTGATACACATCATCGATAGGCAAGGAAATCTCCTTTTTAAAAGTTCAAAATACTGCACAATGTTTAATTAAGTAAATATTTATGTAAATATAAATTAGAAAATGGAAACTATCACTTTTGACATATACGTCACTGTCGTTTATCACACTTATCGAGTCGATACAGGTACTTGTTGCTTGCGAGATAGTTAGCGATTCGATATCGGTCCTATATCTCCTATTGGACCTTTCAGAAATCCAATGGACGGATATCGCTCGAGTTATCGATCAACAGCACAATATCGACATTTGAATACGTACGAGAAACCGGCCATTAACCTTTTTTCTTCAATGGAGCCAAACCTAACGTAACCCAACCTGGAAAACCCACCTTCTTCTAATGAGTCCATAGCAGTTTCAATATGTCCGTTTTACAGACCCAACCCAGAAAGTGAATCCCATCCGCTGCTCCATACCCATAAAGTTAATATATGTACATTCGAGTCTTCTGGCCGGTTTCTCGTACGTATTTACATGTCGATATCGAACCGATATTGTGCTGTTGATCAATAACTCGAGCGAAATCCGTCAATTGGCTTTCTGAAGGGGCCAATAGGAGATATCGGACCGATATCGAACCGATAACTATATTGCATGCAACAAGTACTTATATCGACTCGATAAGATGATTAACGACAGTGACGTATGTATGTCAAAAGTGATAGTTTCTATTCTCTAAACTATATTTATATAAATATTTACGTAATTAAACATTGTGTATTATTTTGAAATTTTAAAAAGGAGATTTCCTTGCCTATCGATGAGAATGCGATTAAAACGTAGGCCCATTAACTTTTACATCTATTTCTGCATGTGTAGTCGGCGTTTTGATTGCTTTCTAACACAGGAAGAAACAAAAATCCTGGAACGAAGATAAAATTTGGCAAAAATATAATTATATTAGGTAAAGTTAAAATTAAGTTATATTAAGTAAAATTCGAACATCTTCTCAATGAATTGTATATCAAAAGAGTTCAGGTCGATTTTATCAATTTCAAGTTCATCCAAACACCCATATTCTAAAAATTCTAGACATTAACCAAATTCATAATGGATCATCATCCATTATGATAATAGTTATTTTGTTTATTTTATCATGGTGAGAACCGAATTAGAAATCTTTATTCGTTTTGAGCTAAAAATTATTTAAGTTAACCTATTTTTTTGATATTTTGAAATTAATAATCTTGTTTTAAAAAATCACAAAAAATCGAACTCTTAAGATATCTTAATGAATTATTCATTAGAGGAAAGTGTCTACTTTCTCGTGATGAAGCTGGATCTTGAAAATATTTATTCGTTTTTGAGATATAAATCATTAAATTCAACGTGAACATTTATCTCAACTTAATTAAAAAACACCAAAAATCGAATTCTTGAGATATTTTAATGATACATTCAAAATTTATAGAAGTAAGTGTTTATTTTGTCATGGTAAAAACCAAATTAGAAAATCTTTATTCATTTTTGAGATAAAGATTATTGAAGTTGACCCAATTTTTTATGATTTTTTTAAATTAATAATAATATAATTTACATACAATAGTTCTCTGTGTAATTGAGCCTTTAAAATGTTTTCTTATTTGTTAATTATGTTCTTTTACTAATAATTTTCGTTTTTATTTGATTTTCTTTTGTTAATTTTTATTATTCTTAATTTCTTGTTCACCAATTTTTTATTTTTGTTAAGAAATTATTTGTTTATGTTATTTATTGTGTTTTATTACTGTATACTTCGCTGGACTTGTCCAGTTTTCATCTCAAATATAATAAATAAATAATTTTACGAATTGTTATTCAAAATTTTTACCACCACCTATCGACCGGAATAAACAAGTAATCGATTTTTTGACAAAACTGTCAAAAACCGTTCGATAACTATTGTGTGCAATATCTGTCGATCAATTCCTACCAGAACACCAACAGGCGATATCGACTCGATTAAAGATGTCGAACCAATAACTGTCGCGCCGATATCTACTCAATACTATCACGTACGAGAAACCGGGCATTAATCTTTTTATTCAACTGAGCATATTAAAACATAAGCAAATGTCCAATGAGAAAGTGGTTTATACAGTGTTACTTACCAGTAACACTGTATAAACTAGGTCTCGACGTATTTCCTGCAGGAGGTTAAAGGACAACCAAAATGCATCAATTTAAACCCCTTACTGTGACCGTCACAAAAAACTAAACAGCTGTTGTTTTTCTACTAATAGGTTAATAAAAATGCAGTTAATAACGAAAATCAAAAAGATTTATTGCAGTTTTCATAACTAGTATATACTATATTTGAATCAATAAAAACATGAAGAAAAACAAATCATTTCACGTAATAATTCATTTAATTGTAAAGGTCTACCGAATTTACGCGTCAAAAGAAAGTAAACAGAATACGTAAATCATAGATATTGACTAAAAAATAAATATAACATCAACTATTAATATTTGATTTGAGATCCTGTGGCTTTCAGTACTTTGCTTAACCTCCTCGGCATGGATTCCACCAAGATTTTTGTAACATCTGGAGGGATTTTCATCCATTCTTCGGTTAACGCTTTTCTAAGGTCGTTTTATTTGAAATGGTCCTTTCTCTGATCTTCCTGTCAAGGTGATCCCACAGATCCTCTATAGAATTAAGGTCTGGGGACTGCAGTGGGTGATCTAGGGTTTTAGGGATTCTGTATAGCAACCATTCCTTCACAATTTTGAAAGTATACTGTGAATCGTTGTCCTGTTGGAAGATCCAGTTCTCTGATAAGCCCAATTTATCAACACTTGGGGAAACATTGCTTTTTAAAATGGTTAAACAGTCCATTTTGTTCATAGTTGATTCTATGAAAACTAGATTACCAACCCCCGATGCCGCCATGCAGTCCCAGACCATAACCATGTTTGATAGTATTGGTTACAAATTTCTCTTTGAAGCCTCATTTTTCGGCCGCTATATCTTTGATAGTTTTTTCTTATAAAAAATTTCATATTTACTTTCGTTGCTGAACCATATATTTTTTCAAAAATCTGGAGCTTCGTTTCTTGATTTCTTTTTTGCGAAATCAAAACGTTTCTGTTTATTTATCTTAAAGCTTTTTACGGGGTGTTCTTCCATGTAGGCCACTCCTATGGAGTATTCCTCGTGTGGTATTCGCACTTACGGATATGCTCGCTATCTGCGATATGTCGTTTACTATTTTAACCGCACTTGAACATGGATTATTCTCAACTTCTTTTACCACTGCTCTCGCCTGCGCTTCTGTAAGGCGCCTTGGTCTTCCAACGCGTTGCAAATCCGCTACAGTATGATGTCTTGCGTACTTATCCAAAATTTTCTTTACTATGCAGTGAAGTTTTCTTCCAACTGTTTTTGCTATTTTGCGTAAGGATTTACCATTTTTATTTAAGATTAATATTATTTTACGCGTTTCAATAATTGTTGTGTTCCATGATGATTTTTGATATTTATAATTAACTTTGACGTTCAACCACTTGCTGTATCTTGTACAAAGTTCTGAAGTTATTATGATAACGGATAACATCGGTATGATAGCTAAATATAAGATGAATTTACAACAACCGGACAAATTGGACCGGCTGTTTACTTTCTCTTGACGCGTAAAAATCGGGTTATTTTTACATTAAAGGGAATTTACCATATTTGTGGGGGTTTTTGCTTAACTGTTTTCTACAAAGGGAGAGCTCACAAATAAAGTTGTAAATTATAGAATAAAATGTTTTATTGTAAATTAAGAGAATCGTAGTAAAAAGGGTTTTTAGAAGTAAAAAATTACGGTTTACTTTCTTTTGAGGCTCACAGTATATGCATATCCGAAAATGAATAGTTTTCATAGGAGTTGGAGTAAGTAGCCATGATATCAATGCCAAGAAAAACAGCAGTGAACAACAGCGAAATAATGCAAAGGATAGCAGGCAGATGACAAAATTTGTGATTGAGTGTAAAGTAAAAAAAACAAACAAAGCAAGTAAAAAAGAACAGCCCCCAAATCATGCCATTTTTGCTACACTAGGTGAAAACCAGTTACTGATTGACATTCATAACCTTTTTTTGAACATTCATATCTATTTAGAAAGCTAACAAAACAAGGTCTGATTTCAAGAATAACTAATTTTTCTACAAAAAATATCTTGAAGATTGGGTAATCTTTGCCCATTCTAAGCACTGTAGCATACTCTTTAATTATCTTCAGGTACATCTCTGAGTTAGTTATGGTGGCACATTTTTTAATCTTCCTCTTGATTTGGCCAAAGAGTCGATCTGGGGGGAGGAAAGAATGACCGACTACTGGATAAACGAATTCTATGAGTTGCATCTGAGGTGGAGAATAACATTTCAGCCAGTATTGGACCATACCGATCATCGAACTATTTTTATTTTCTCCTCCACACCCATCGCACACCAAACGCACCTTCTGTACCTCTTCATCAAAATCAAAGTTCTGCAATGAGTAAAAAACTGCAGAAACTATTTCATTTGAGCTTCTTTTGCGGTCCTTTTCTGTCCAAATAAATGATTTTATGTTTTCAGGAGTGAGTTTCGACTTTGAATACCCACTTACTACCGTAAAATTATAAAAATTGATCTGCATACTAAAACAAGAGGCTTGATCTGGAATTTTTGGCAGTATTGTCGTACAAAAATGTTTCTGAAAAAACACTGTTTAACTTTTAGGGTTTTATCCATTCGGTCATTGTACATCTTCCATAATTTGAGAATATTCAGCTATCATGGTAAGTATCGCCTAATAATTGTTTTATTACGCATAATGCATAATGGCATGCATAATGGATCTCGCAGCAATTTAATCCCTCAATGAAATTCTTTATAGCTTCTGTTTTAGCAGCCGTTTTGTGTGATATTTGCTCCTCTGTTTTCTGCTAGTAAACCTCCGGTTTGGTGATATCTGCTAAGTATTCTTCCAAGTCGGTTTTTTCCAATACCTAGTATAATCACAAATGCTTTTTTTTGCACACAGGAATTGCCCTTTTGTAAGTTTTAATATTGTACACTGATCGCCTTTGGTTTATTACGAACATTTTCTTTAATTTTGATACCCGGCCTTTTCGGCTTACTTGTGACGCAATGCTTCATTCAATACAAACATATCTTGAAACAATTTGTTTTTCTTCTGGTAAAAATCCTCATTGAATTTCCTTATTTCAGTCATAGTTAATAAACAACATTGCATTGTTTTTGTTCTAAGTGGGGAATTTAGGTAGATGTTGCTGAGAATACCTACAAAAGTAATAGAACTACTTTTAGAGGTTGCTAATCCCGAATTTGCAAAACAAACATACCTCTTTGTCTTGGCGTTTTCACGCTTCGCATCCTTGCTTATTTGCTATTCTCTTTCGCCCTTTGCCACGAGGACTTGGCTCAATGGTAACGTTGTTATCCATTTATTTTGTCACAGATAGTCAAAACTCCGTAACACGTTCGTTACCACGCTCTCGTTTAAACTAATCATGCAGAAGTGAGCAAAACTAACAGCTGCTTCAGTGTCACGGCGATCACGTGACGTAATGCGAGAACTGGATACATTCAAACACAAACGTCTGCTTTTGCATCTAACTACTTGACGCAAATGTCTGCTTTTGCATTTAAAGTGGAATTTAATGCCGCAATAACTCGCATAAATGTATTGTTACGCTTCTGGGGCCACAAAAATCGATTCCTTGCTAAATTTACAATACAGATCCGTGTCTAACTCATTTTTGAAGATAATGTCGAATGTCTGCTTTCGCATTTATACGCCTCATTTGGTTTGAAGACCACATACAAAAAAATCACGATCAATACCGCCCTCATTGAAGAACTGGACAACTACATTGAAGGGAATGTTATCAATGTTACATTGTTATTATTATTATGTGGAGACCATGTTCGGACAAATAAAATAGATGAGGGATCGATACATTAATCCCACCTGCTAAGGATTTAGAGACGCTTTTAAATCATTTCTTGTGAGAAAAATGTTGTCTCTTCATTTAGCAGGTGGAAATTGCGAAGAGGATCAGTCCAAAAATTTATTAAAATCCACAGTTTTTTTAATAAATGCAGGGGTGCAGTGATGTTTTTGAGGAAGAGGACTTTCAAATACCTCTCCTGACTACAAAATTAAATAATTTAATAATTTGATATTCCTCTGATAATTTGCATCAGAGGAATATATCTTTATATGTTGCAGGTTTTGTGATACTCAGAACCATAAAGACAGTACCAATGCAAATTCTGTATTACCCATGTTATTAATAGAAACCCTAATAGAAACTATACAGAAAATAAATTTTTAATAACCTAAGAATACTGTTCAGCGAAGTTGGTGTTTTGTTCACCAACACTTTTAAATATTTTAAAAATGTTTCGATATAATATACTCTATTCTACAACAGAATTTTGAAAAAAATCCTAACACATTATAAAATTGTTCACAATTTTTATCACTCTCGATACTATCAATTCGTTAAGAAATTTTAAATTCGTCTTATTGACTGGAGTTTTTAAGACGAGCTAATAGATTTCTTAACGAATTGAAAATATGACTATTGATAAACATTTTGAGCAATTTTGGCGCTGAAATCAACATAATAGAAAAATAGCGGGGAGTAATACTTCTATTATATATATTATATTTTTCTATGAACTACCATAGTAACCAAGTGGCATTCAACGTTTTCTTCACCAACAATTTTGAACATTAATTTTTAATGTTTTAAAATTGAAAAAGGGTTTTATTTAATTTTACACGAAAATGTGTCTTATTCTATACTAATTTCGAAATAAATTAAATACTTTTGAGTTAAAAAACAACTATTTGTTAAAATTAAAATTGACATTTCTAGAACTAATTTATTATAACCAAATTAGACTTTTATTTTTTTATTGTTAATTGATTTTTACCATTCATTAAGCTATTAAGTTGATTAAACTCAATTAAGTTTAATTTGCATTTTCTTTTTTGATAAATCGTTTCTAATTAAATAAAATTTTCCACAATCTTTATCAAAAACGGTTATCACCAACTTGCGCTGACATTTCTATCAGATAAAGAGCGATTTAAGCGTTGTTTAAAATCTCAAAAACAACATAATAAATCCCCAACAACTAATTAAGCAATAAAAACGATAAAAACATAACTTACCACCTGTTTTAGGATTTTTACTCTCGGACGATCTGTTCTCGTTACTACCATCTCCGGCGCCTCCGTTTCCCTTATCCCCCGAAACATTACTGCCTGGCGACGCTCCCTCCCGATTCTGAGTACCAGGCAGCGCGGGAAAATCCTCTGAAGACATGGTGAATTCGCTGGACTCCAGCGTGGGCTGTTTTACCATCCCCACGTACGGTTTGGTACCGGGCATGGGACTCGGCTGGGGTACGTTATCGCCGGCGTTTCGGTTCGTCAGCGATGGGAATTCGTTGAGATCGAGCAGCGGGGGCGTGTTGGTGTCCCCCGATCCGAAAACGGTGTGTATCGTGCCGTAGCCGCCCAAGGCGCTCATGTTGCCCATTTGGCTGTTGTTTCTGAAGCAAGTTTCAAGTAAAACGTCAACGTCAGACATTTATTTTAGAAGTTTTTTTTAAGAAAATGACGTGCTGTTTTTGCGGGTTAATCAATTCACTTTTTGGAAGAAATAAAGATGTTGACAAAAACATCAACAAAATAGATTACGACGGAATGAGAAATACTGCATTATACCAACAAGTTAAAAGTGAGAATGAAATGGAATGTATTAAGCACTACAAAATATGTTATTGACAAACAATTCAGTTTTATAAATGTACTCTTTTAGTCGATATGTAATTAGGAAGTGACATAAAATTGTTTTGGAAATCTTTTAGCTACTAAAACAACAAAAATTATTTGTGTTCTATCAGTAACTTTCTTCGTTGTTGATGAAATAATATTTGCTGTATAACGTTATAGGCTAAGGCGAAAGGAAGGACTTTCAAAGAAAGGAAAGGGAAGACATTCACAGAACACGTTAAGAAACAACGACTGAATATTATACATGATAATGGAGGAAGAATTGTATTAGGAGAATTGTATTGGCTTTAAAATCTCTCCATCACGATCAATATGTAATCTGTCCTAGAATGAGGACAGACACGCTGCGGCTCTTTGCTGATATTCAACTTGAATGTTGTTATGTAATCTATAGCTAACTCGTTTTGATAAACAGACTGTTTAATGCGCACCTAATAATACTCCAAAGTGTATCCCATCTCTGAAGCTTACTATATGAGATAAGGTGAGTTAATAGTATCCCAGCGGACGATAGTCACTAAACCGTTTGACAAGGAAAGAAAAGTTTTATATAAAAGTTGTTTAATTTACCACTTTCTATTACCTAAAATTATTTCCCCTTATACAGGCTGTTGTATTTAGATGTAACAGAGAATATGTCAAACTTTTTAAATGGAACACCTGTATAATAACAATAATAAGCTTTATTGAGAAAATAAAGAGATAAACAAAATATCAGAAAAAGTAAACATCTCATTACTACTCTACTAGCGTCAAAAGGAAAAACAGAAAATTTAAACGTTATTATAAAATTCATCAAGACAATAAGGTTCTAAATTACAAAATAAATGTCGCATACTTTTCTTAAATGAGTTTAATCTACTTATTGATTTAATTACTGTAGGGATGTAATTCCAGATTTTCACGCATGCATACAAGGAACCCCTTTCATATAGGCTTAACCTGTTTAGGCAGCATCAGGATATGATTATATTTGGTATCATATTGGTTTGTATTAACCAGTTGTTGAAAATAGTTCTTATGTTTAAAAACAAATATTGAGCATTCGAAAATGTAAATCGTTTTAAGAAATTCTCTTCACGGAATCGTTGATATTGCTATGATATATTGCTATTTTCTGAAGTTTAAAGACATTATCGAACTGAACAGATGCTCCCCAAGTAATTATTAAATATCTTAAGTGTGATTCGATGTTACTTGAATAAAATATCTTGGCAATTTTTTTGTTGGTAGTGTTTATAATCACTCTAAGACCAAATATGGTTTAGATAACTTACAACAGAGTTTTTCGATGTGACTCTTAAATTTCATGGAATTATCGAGATGATCGCCCAAAATCTTAATCTCCTGTCGTACCTCAATATCGCGGATTAAAAGTTTGCTAACCAATTTATTGTCAAAAATTACCACACCACTTTTATCTTCGTTCATAATAAGCTTGTTACTGTCAAACCACTTTCCAAGCACATTCAACGTATTATCAGCTTTATCCATCATTTCATTTAAAAATGATGAACCGGTAACTAAAGCGATAATGTCGTCTGCAAACTTGACAGATAACAAGTCATGTCCTGCAATAACAGGTCGTTTATAAAAATGACGAAAAGTAAAGGGCCCAGTATGCTACCCTGTGGTACACCATGCCTTGTATACTTCGTAGTTGATATTACTGGAGTACCTTCATAGCTTATTACTTTAATCGTATGTGATCCATTATTTAAATACGAAGTAATTATGTTTTTGGCAGGACTTCTAAAACCGAACCGCTCAAGTTTGGTTACCAACAATTGTTTATCTATACAATCAAATGCCTTAGAGAGATCCAAGCTTATCACACATACATGTTCGTTTTTTTCGTAGGCATCTAGAATATTTGTAAAGAGTTCGAAAAAAGCCGAATCAGTACCACGGCCAGGTATGTACCCATTCTACCGTTCACTGAGTAAAGACTTATCTTTTATATAACCCAAGAAACGTACATAAATAACTCTCTCGATAATCTTCGATAACGAAGAGAGTATGTTAATTGGTCTATAGCTACTAGGTTCCAATATATCACCTTTTTTGTAAATAGGCGTTATAATTGAGTGTTTCAGTGAGTTTGGAAATACTCCATGTGCAAGGCAATTGTTTACAATAGAACATAAAGGGGCTAAAATATATGAAAACTTTCTTTAATTATTTTTATCAGGATTTCATCAAGCTATGGTTAAGCTTCGATTGTTTTTAAAACTGTGTACAATATTAAAAAGTTCACTCTCTGTTACAGGCGCCATAAAAAGTGATTTTGACCTTGCATAGGTACATTGCCCAGATCAGCTAGTGAATTATTATTTATTTTGGATACAAGATTACTTGCAATAGAGGCAAAGAAGTTGTTGAAAGATTCCGCCATTATGTTAGGATGTTCAAAACGTGAAAGGTTTTTGTGTTTATAGTTTATAGAGTTCTGGATTATGGTCCTAATTTTTTTTTATATTATTATATATTTATTATATTTTATATTATTATATATTTTACATAATTATAATATTTTTATTTATATTAGCTCTTTTCAAAAGTTGCTCTTCCATGTGTTTGTTTTTATAATGTATTAGAAATTTGTTGTATTCCCTCTGTTTTTGTTGATAATCTGGTTTAAATTTTTTGTCGATCTGGGAAAGCTCCTGTAGCGTACACAAGGTATCTCTGCAATTCTTAAGTTCACTACATTCCATATTTTGGCTCTTTTTTGTAGACTTTCGGATCGTTTTCTTAGGAAAATGCCGATTAAAATAACTCAGAAAAATATTTGCAAAATTTTTCTACTGATCATTAGCATCATTTGTTTCCAACACAGTTTGAAAAGTCTCAATTGATAGGGACTGATTAAAGCATTTGATGTTGTTATCGCAAAAATCACGTTTGACAATATAATAATATTGTTGGCTGATAGAGCTAACATTCCAACACATTGTTTGAGCTTTGTGATCTGAAAAACTGGTGTTAAAAACATTTGTAGTATGCTTATTAGAACTTATGTTACTTAAAATGTTATCAATGTTATTGATCTCTGTTAAATTATCAACAGAGATCAAATGTGATACACAGAATTTATTTAACACATGTTTAAAATCTATGTTTTTTAACATTATCATCTAAAATATATATATTAAAATCACACAATATGAAAAATAGGGTATATATTCTTTTTATATACATAAAAAGAAGTTGGTAGTAAAAATAATTTGCCAAAAAGCACATCTACATCACGTAAATGACGTCTATATAAAGCAACAAAATAGTAAGGCACATTCATAATTTCAGTTTTAAAAGCTGTAATCTCGAAAACATAATTTTCACTCAAGTTATTAATTTCCATAACTGGGTATGTAAGGAGTTGTTAGCGCCAGTACAGAACTAGCGTATAAAACAACTCCACCATGTTGCCGGGAATATCTACATGCTGATAACACTAGTTTTAGATCTTTAAGCTTGAAAATATCGAGCTGTTGAACTATTTGCTAATGTTCAGTAAAACCGCATACCAGATGCTCATATCTTTTCAATATATCCTGGAGTTCCTTATAACAGTTTCCCATACTTTGTATGTTTTGATGGTAGATGGTGAACTGTTGTACTTGAAGTTTATGTACGTCATTTTTCATTGTAAATGTTAGTAATCTATTTATTAAATTGAAATTCTATTCCGATATAACAGAATCATTGACTATCCTACAACCTACTTCTGAGGAGTCTTGAAAACAAAAAAGATTTATTCTTGTTCCTAAAGGCCACAAGTTTGATGATTTGACTTTATCCAAATCAGAAAGACTAAAGTTCAACTTAAAGGATGCATAATCATCTGGTCTTTTTGCTTGCAATTTTTCGCATTTTACATTTTTTACGTTATTAGTGCACAAGTAACTGATAACCTTTTTCTGTTGTTTCAACATCTAGACGACTGATATGTAGATGAGCAAGCCTCTCTACAGCTTTTAGTGTTGATGTATTTGTTGCTGAACCATAAATAATCTTTTTATTTTTATTGCGTTGAACTGTTTGAAAAATATCAGTTGTATCTTGCATCTCATTTTTTTTATCGTTACTGGTTTTAAAAAAATCAGGGAACCTCATGGACAATTCAACAAGCACACAATATACAGGCTGTTCCATTTAAAAAACTTAAGAAACAGCCATTTGAAAAACATCAAAAGTAGGTGAACTTTATGAATACGCTATATAGCGTATCTATTATCTTTCGATAGTGTCATTTACCTATTGGCTTTAACTATTATTTGGCCTATATTCAAAGAAATATCTGGAAAAATGTCGTGTTTATATCATTTTTAAAAAGATACTGCAATGGGCACATTTTGAAGAAATAATTGAATATCTCAGACACGCTAAACTCGAAGTATTAGCAGCATACACGGTTGTATTAACAAATTTAGTAGTAACCATAATATAATAAAATATATTGGGTGTTAGATTTAAAAAAATTGACATACTGTCCGTTACGACTAAAAAGAACATCCTCTGTATAAGCGAAAATAATTTTAAATAGTAGAAAGTGGTGAGTCAAATAACCTTTGTATAACTTTTCTTTCCTTGTCAAATGGTTTAGTGACTATCGTCCGTCAGGATACTAATAACTCACCCGGTTTGTCTAAGACTTAGTTACTAAACGTTATCCCTTAATTAAGGCTATTTCAAATCCTTAGCATTCCTACAGGACTGCAGAAAAGCAGTTTGATTCAAAACTTTAAGATTGCATCAAGGCTGAGTATAAGTTTTATAAAGACTCCATTAAAATCTTAAAACCAAATTTCTACTTTAACCATAACATAAAATTTCCATTACGATAAATTTGGCAAGCCTCCATCAAGCAAGTTTAAATTTTTATCGTGTTTTCATCAATTTTTAACCGAAATAACTTCTTAAATCAACATTTGGGTTAGTACTGAATTATACAGGAAACGAAAGATTGCAGAAAAAAAATGGACAAATTTTGAATCAAAGGACATACAGAAAATTGCGTCAATATATTTAGAAAGGTGATTCTACCTAAAAAAATCATGAAGAAAAGTTTATATAAAACGTATTAAAACTTAAAAAATTGTCTAAAATCAGGCGTGTCCAAAAAAAAATGGCATTAAAAGATTTAAATCTCTGTTGGGATAAATTTGGCAAGCCTCCATCAGTCTATTTGGAATTTCTATAATGCCTTCATCAATTCTGTAACAAGATAACACGTCCTTAATGCATTTGGATTAGCCGTGAATTAAACAGAAAGTGAAAGGATAAAGTTAATTAAAGATGAGCAAATTTAGAATAAAAGGATTTGAATCACATTATGTCTATAAATTTAAAGAAGTGATTCTACATCAAAAAATAATCATGAAATGGCTCCTGAAATGGCTTCAGAGGTAATCTATTTAGATTACCTCTGAATTAAACAGAAAATGAAAGAATGAAGCTAATTAAAGATAGGCAAGTTGAATCAAAGCATATATACGAAATTGCATCTATATAATTAAAGAGTTGATTCTTACAAAAAGATCATGAAAATAAAATGCTTCCTAAGGGCGATTGAACTCTTTATCAACATACAAAAAGTACTTTTTTAGCATAACTTCAAAAATAGCATGATTTAGAATGAAAAACTTGGTGTATGAAGATATGGTAGGGTTCAGCATAACAGGTACTTTAAAGAATTTTCCAAAATCATGCATTTCCAAAATATTTTGCTGAATATCTTAATAATCTTTTCGCAAATTACAACTTTACTATCAAACAATCAATCAACTACTTTTAAACCATTTTTTAATTAAACTTTGTATTAAAGTACTCAACAAGGTTGGATATTCATTAAATATATAGACGCAATTTCCGGACACCTGTATGTATAAAATGTAAATTCTTCTTCATAATGATTCCGTTTGAGAAAAGATCTTTGCTGCTTCATTTCATAACCTTAAAATAGCGCAATAACAAAAGTAAGTCTCCTTTCATTCCAATATTATGATCCAAAAATTTCACTTCCTTTTGATCAATCCTACATTTAGCTTAAAAATTACTTAATGAAGATTATAACATAAACACATTTTTAACAGTTCAAAGTCTAAAAGTGATAACTTAACAATATGTATCTAGTTAATTATGACTAATTAACCAAAAGAAAACGTAAACATTACCTTAATCACCTAAAAAGTTCATAAAGTTGTTAATTAATAACAAATAGAGGAAAAAATTGGTTATGTACGTATACATATATGCTTACCCTATACTGGGTATTCCTCTTCTATCGGAGGGCCCTCGTTGTCCGAACACGGGTGTAACGTGCCCGGACATGGAATTACCTCCAAAACTCATACTCGTCCGGCCGAGGCTGTTGCCTCCGATGTTTCTCGAAAAGTTCAAATTCGCCATTAGCTATCTTGTGTGTGGGGCACCACTCTCTAGCATAACGAGACCTCGGGGTGGCTCGTGTTGGAAATGCTCGCTTAGTACTATTTTTAACGGTCTCTTTTAACGTACGTATTAACTTAACAGCACAAAAAATACAAATAACATCATAGACACTGTGTTGGCTTAAATGCACTTTTATCTCCGTTCTTGCAGTTGAATATTCGCTCGAATTATCCGTTTTGCGAATTTGATTTTATCGTTTGCACACGAAAAAATGTACCTGCTATAGAAAATAAAGAGTTAATTCTATACAGAAAGATGTTATTGTCCCATATATTTCCGCCATTACAGATTGTAAGCTGTCAAATTTTACAGGTTTCTGTAACGACATTTTACTAATTTACCGATATCTTTTTAACTAATTAATTAGTAATTTTCATTCTTTGTCTTATACAATTTTAATCGACGTAAAATCAATCTAAACCTATTACAGCTAAATTTAATAACTTAGTTATTAGCGCTATTTTACTTAATTTTTTATTATCACCTTAGATGTCGCATATGTCTTAATAATATCCTAACCTAAAAATTCATCTGTCAAAATCATTTAGCATTTTACGTAATAACAAACAGTTGTACTTTTTTCAAGAAATTCCTAATAAAATCGTATCACGATGTCCGCAATAGTAAAGCGGCAGGATATGCCTCCTCCGGGAGGCTATAAACCAATTAATTTCAAACGAATTCCTGCGAAAACTTACTTCAGCGGCTTCACGATGATTGCAGGTTATCTTGGTATGACCGCAGGAGCAGCTTACGTCTATTACTTAACTTGCAAAAAAGTTCAACGAGAAGAAATCGAAGAACGATCCGCTAGATTCGCATTAACTCCGTTGTTAACGGCTGAACGTGACCGTGAGTATTTAAAACAGCTTAGACGAAACCGAGATGAAGAAAGGGAGTTGATGAAAAATGTTGACGGATGGGTAGTTGGCACTTTATATGGGGAGACTATGTATAAAGATAACAGTAAAGATGAACTTATTGAACCAAGGTTGCAAGATTATTATGTGCATGCAAATCATAAAGATTTCTTTAGAAGAGCTGATCTACGTAAAATGTGTTAATTTGAATTGGGGAAATGATGTAGTTTGCATTATTGCTATATTTATTTATATTATTCCCCTACTTTATTAAATAAACGTTATAGTTAACATTTTGTTTAATTAATTTATTGTATACACTTTTATAATACTTTATAATTTCCCATTAAAGCAAAAAAGTCCCACATGAAATTACAAGTTTATTCATTAATTCATTAGCTGCTAAGAAATAATGAAATTGTTTATTCCAATTGTTACTAATTGGTGTAAAATAAAAAAGAGCAAAAACATCACATGGTAAATAGTACGATACAAAAAGAAAAAAACTAGTTCTCAAAAATGCAAAAAAGCGATCACAGTCCTCGAGATGATTCCCTTATTATTTCACCCTTAAGTGTTTTACACCATTTCAATAACATTCGAAATCTAAAATACTTGTTATCATTAAAAAAAAAGCTAAAAAGCTACCGTATATCTAACAGAAATAATTTAATATAAGTTAATTAAGTGCGGTAGAAGCTAATAAAGCAACACCTCGTTCATAAAAACTATGAATATCTTGACCAGGTGCTATATTCAAATCGATTGTAAACAACAATTCGGTGCGCGTCGAGTTCAAATAAACCGGCAACGATAATCTTCCATTTGTCTGTTTCGAATCTCCAGTTACATGAACCCAACGCAACAAAGTTAATGGGAGTTCCAACATTATACTGGAAGTCAACAATAATTGGTTATTTCGACTTTTAGCTCCTTGCAATTTTAATCCCGTTATTGCGAAAGAATCGTTTGCCGTCGATTCGACGTTATCGCAAATCGTCACTTCTAATTGAAGTTCCTCTAAGGACCAGCTATTAACTTGTGCTACACATTGTCTCGTTGCTGTTATATAAGCCTCAGGGTTGAAAAGACCGCCCAACCAAACGTTGAACCACTAAAAATAAATTATTAATTAAAATTATTATTATTATTTTAATAATTAATTAATACGCTACTCTCTAAAATTATCGCACCACCTAAGTTATGTATTAAGATTAAAACTATTTTTTTATTTTTTTTTAATCAACGGATGGATTTTGATGATTCCTTTTTCACGGTATAGGTTGATTTTTAAGGAAGAAATGTGTTGATGGTTTCTGACAATTATCAACGTTTTGCCCATATGTGGGGTATAAAAAGAAATTTATGTTTTTCTACTAATTTTGTAGCACCCTATGGAATTTATCAGAAAGAACCGCATCATTCCATTTACATTACGTTAGAATGGCAACCCTCCTCTGCATTTTTGTTCCAGAATCATCTCGATGAACTGATCACCCGTAGCCCTGATTTCAATCCAATAGAGAATTTATGGGATAATATTGATCGTCAGGTTAAGGGGCCGACATCCACCACCTATCGTTTTGGACGACGTTAAGTTGTTGACTTTAAGTATGCCTCGTCGCTGTCAAGTGATTCGTAATAGAGGCGGAAATACACGTTATTAGCTGATTTTGAGAGAATTAATTGAGGATTATGTAGTGTTTTTTAGTTTTTACCTACTTGTCTAAAATGTTAATAAAGATTCGTTATATTTAAACTTGTGTATCTTCCTTGATAAAAGAGATGATACTTGAACGAAAATGTAGAGAAGGGTTGCCATTCTAACGTAATGTAAATGGAATGCTGCGGTTCTTTCTGATAAATTCCACAGGATGTTGCAAAATTAGAAGAAAAAACATAAATTTCGTTTTACATCCCGAATATGGATAAAACGTTGACAATTGTCAGAAACCATTAACACATTTCTTCCTTAAAAATCAGCCTATACTGTGAAAAGAATCATCAAAATCCATCCGTTGATTCAAAAACAAAATACCTTTAAATTTAATGCATAATGTAGGTGGTGCGATAATTTTGGAGAGTAGTGTATATTACAATGTGTCAAAAATGCGTGTACAAGACTACATATTCCGTGGTTCGAAATAGGTCGATTTAAATTATCTATAGTCTGTTCCACAATCATTGAGTCGCACGTCATCAATACATCACAGCATTGTTTTATTGACCAATATTTTATGAATTTTAATTGTAATAAATGCGGATAGTTAATTTCCAATTTTTTAATGTAGGGTTTAGTTTGTTTCGTAATGATCAAATATGATAATTTATACAAATTAAAAAAAGGAAAATAAAACGTACTATAAATTAGTTAAATAAAGCAAAATACCATGTTGCTGTTCACTTTACGAACACCTGCAATCTGTTTTGAACATTAAATTTCAAAACAACACTTTTAAGGATAATTTGGATTCTAAGTACATCGTTATAAATGTATAACGAATAAGACCTTAATATTTTGGTTTAACGATGTATAATATATAAATAAATGTAGGTGCTACACAGTGCTACACTACTACAGGTTTTGTTGCTCAATGTGCGAAAGAGTTGGCAGCTCGTCTATTCATTACCTTCAGCCGCTCAATTGAAAATTCAATCTTTCCTTCAGAATGGAGAAAAGCCTTCATAATTCCAGTCTTTAAATCGGGTAACAGACATTTTGTGTCCAACTATCGTTCAATTTCCCTATTATCTATTGTTTCGAAGGTCTTTGAAAAATTAATTTATGAGAACCTATATAGCTATCTTCGACCTGCTAAAATCCCTCAACAACACGGTTTTTTACGTGGGCGCTCACTGGTAACAAATCTGATTGAATATGTTCAGTATATTCAAAATGTTATGAATAATAACTGTCAGGTGGATGCTATCTACACTGATCTGACGAAAGCTTTTGACAAACTTCACCATAACGTTCTTATGGCAAAGCTAAACAAATTCAACTTATCTAACCGATTGTTTCTTTGGATTTCGTCCTATATATCTGGGAGGCTTCAAGCAGTGAACGATGTTTCTAAATGCTTTCATTATTCTTATTTTTCTCTTTTTGCTGATGACTGTAAAATTTATGCTAGTATTAAGTCTGCTTCTGACTGTATTCGGTTGCAAGAAGACATTGACAGATTCGATTCTTATTGTTCCCAAAATTGCTTATTTCTAAATTCTGATAAGTGCTGTCAGATCACGTTGAGCAGAGAGAGATATAATGTTAACTTCAAATATAAGTTAGGTCCCTATTATCTTACTCAATCCTCTACAATTAAGGATCTTGGTGTTATATTGGATTCTAGACTACTCTTTCGCGATCATATTACGTATATTGTTTCTGAAGCTACAAAGCGCCTCCGATTTATTATTAGGATTTCTCGTCCATTTTCTAACGTGCGCTTCATTACTTCCTTATATATGGCATACCTTGTTACCGGTTTAAATTTCGCTTCAATTGTGTGGAGTCCTGCCTATAATGTTCACTTTTCTGTAGGCATCTTATTGAAGGCCTACAGAAAAGATTTGTTCGTTATTTGGCTCACAAATTTTATATTCCGTACTGCTTTTATTCCCAAAAATGCCAAGTGTTTGGTTTAAGATCTCTTTGTGACCGTCGACACAGTACTGACCTATTATTTCTGTACAAATTGGTTAATGGAATTCTCGACGCTCCGATTCTTTTAAACGAGATTCACTTTAATGTTTCTTCTTATGTTACTGGTTCCCCATTTATGTTCAGACTACCTGCTTCTGGATCCAACGCGCAAGGCGGTTCGCCTCTGTTGAGATTAATGCACACTTACAATGTTTATTGTTCCAATGTTAATCTTTTTTGTGATTCAATGAGGTCGTTTAAAAAATCTGTTTTTACTTTAAGTATTTATCATTAGTTTTATTTTGTAAATTTAATTTACTCAATCGAGATGTATTACATATTTTCTGATGCACATTCGTTTAGCATATTTATTTGATTTTTTGCAGCTAGTGGAACAGAGGTGAGAAACAATAATAATAGTCCGTTTTATAGATCTTATACTGTTTTTTTAGTTCGCTTAACATCAAGATTATATGAACTAATGTAGTGACTATGTTTTTTTCTCTTCTGCTTCGTGCTCACTGATTTGACATTTTATTTTTGTTATTGTTTCATGCTTTCAATACTTTTTTTTGTTTTCTTATTTAGTTTGCTGTTTCTTTTGTATCATTGTAGTGGATACTTTTTTGGGATTTCTCCTGTATGTGTCCCGAATATAAATAAATAAACACACGTGTTTCGGTTTATACAAAAACCGTCATCAGGCACGACGTCAATTATAGAACCACAAAATCTTCAACGAAGCGTCAAAAAGTTACATAAATAAAAGTATTTTTCATTGTATTTTTGCTTGAAAAACACAATTGCATTAACAATGGAGAAACGTATTCTTAAAAACTACAGGTTACAAACCAAGAAAACGGGATGGTTTGTTGAAGAAGGACGTAGACATACCAATATTTTTCGAGACAGCTTGTCTACGTCCTTCTTCAACAAACCAACCCGTTTTCTTGGTCTGTAACCTGTAGTTTTTAAGAATACGTTTCTCCATTGTTCATGTAATTGTGTTTTTCAAGCAAAAATACAATAAAAAATACTTTTATTTATGTAGAAAACTTTTTGACGCTTCGTTTTGAAGGTGTTGTACTTCTATAATTGACGTCGTGCCTGATGACGGTTTTTGTATAAACCGAAACACGTGTAGCACCTATATTTATAAATATACTATACATTGATAAACCAAAATATTAAGGTCTTATTTATTAAACACTTTTAAGGCTATGTTATTGACAATAACCGTAAACTTCAGATAAAAAAGCTGTTTAAAGATATTAACGAATTGCGAATTGAGTACGTTATCCATTCATCCATGGGGGTGCTAACAAAACGCTTGGCAACGCCGCTACTCAGTGGGCGTGTTTTCGGTATGACCATAGAAAATATTTAATACTTATATGATATAGAAGCATTTCTCCCCTCTATTTTAACGACCAAGTTGAAAGTAGCGCCGCCAAGGGGATTGTTATAAAAGTAATTTCAATAAACCCCGAAATTTGAATGCTATATAGCTTACATATTTATGTATATTTAGATCTCTACTTCTAACTTTAATTAATAGAAACCAACAATGGTTTATTAAATAAGTTTTATTTTATTTCTCTTCAATGATTAACAACAATTACTAGAAGAATCGTTGTCATATTCTTGGACACGCTGTCTTTATCATATGCCTCCATAGTATGTAACAAAATTTTTGCAAGCAATTCACCTCATCGCAAATACTCATTGATCGTTGATTGTTTATATGCACCTCCAGTTATATAATTTCTTTGATATTACCTTTCCACACTTCTATCAATTACTGTAGACATAAACGAAATAAAATAAAAGTCAATTATGACAACTAATTATTAACGGTTGCTAACGTAGATTGCAAATTGCTGGTGAATTGTGTAGGCAGCACCATCTAATGGATTGTAATAATAAATAAAATTCCGTCGTTATTTTATACCTATCAAGAAAGCATACCCTGGGTATGACGTGCGACTCAATGGTCTTGCAACAGACTATATATGCAAAATTGCGTCGTTTTGAAAGACTTTTAAGGAAGCCTTTCATTAAACAAAGAAACTTTGGAAATATGTAGTTCAGGGTGTACCATCGGTTGTGGTATTGGCTTTTTTGACGTTTAAATTTCAAGATAGAAACTCCAAATTCGGTATGTAGTAAGTCACCCTACTTGAGCAGGTGGTGATCATGTCAAGTAAATTTTTTATTGCACCGTTTGCGAATAATCTCCAAAAATGTCAAAAATGACAAAATTTATGATATTATTTTTTAACAGTTCATATACCATATTGTGTGGTAGTGATAGTAAAGTAAATTCACAGAAAAAAATTTGAGATTCGTTCATTATTTTGGATAAAAATGAAGAAAAATGAAATGACAGTTAAATTTATAGTACCGTGGTTCGAGACTGCTACCCTTACCAGGAGCCGCCCGTTTATTGCTGGTAAGGTAATAAACCAAGCGACCAATTCAATGATGATTCTTTCCCTTAACCTGGTGAGGTTAATAATAAATTTGATATTATAAATTTATTTTTAAATAAACATATTTTTTTAATTTCATATTAAGAAATCTAAATGTATTTAAGTGCAACAAAACCTTCTTTTTAGAAAGGTTAAACAATTAACGATTAAAGGTTAAATTCGTCCGGTTTTACCTGGATGAATTTTTTACCTAATTAAAAAAATTTATGGAAAAAATTTTTTGGAAATTTAAAGATTGTTTTGTAAACTGTAGCAAATGCCTGAAGAAGATAATTAGATTTCGCAGTTTCAAAAATTACGTTTCGCAGAATTATTATTTTCTTTATACCTACGAAGGTTTAATTTTGAGGTGCTTTTATTTTTGTGGTTCAGTTTACATGTAACTTTCTAAGAGTTGACGTTAAAGTTGTGCAAACCACTCACTGTTCAAAATGTCAATAACGTTATCGAATAACAAAAATACGGAATGGCATTCGGACCTGATCCGAAAACATTTTAAAGGCTTGTGGATGGTCTTAGGGAAACTGACTCCTTTAAACCTAAGAAGAGAACTGGGGTAGAAAAGCGCGCTTCACACGAAATTAATCTGGCCCTAGTACTAAATCCTGTGCATAAAGATCCACAGGTATGTCCAAGAGATAAGTCCTCAATGTGGAGTTACGAAGACGTCAATTCAAAGAGTGCTCACCTTTATTTATAGATATCACCCATAACATATCAATCTGCACCAGGAGTAACATGGTGATGATTTTGATATTCATTTTGAACAAATGAATATTAATGAGAACCTCTTTCAAAGTGTATTGTTTACCGATGAAACAAGTTTTAAATCGTCTGGAAATGTCAATACACATAACTTACACTATTAGGCGCTTACCAATCCACATTGGATGCGAGAAAAATCAAAATCTATGTGTGGGGAGCCACTATCAATAATCATGTAATGTACACAAACTTTATTCAAAATGAATTGGATAATTACTTAGAGGACATTCCATTATTATATATGGCAGGTAATAATTTGCGGATGCAACAAGATGGGGCTCCTGCTCATTACTCCAGAAATGCAACAGATGCTATCTTTTTTGGCTAAAAATGAAATGACACTTAAATTTATGGTACCGTGATTCGAGACTAGTACTCTTACTAGGAGCCGCTTGTTTATTGCGGGTAGGGTAATATTATATACAATTAATATATAATTAATGGTGAAGCTTAATATTAAACTTATTTTTAAATGAACATAATTTTTTATTTTAATATTAAGGTATCTAAATGAATTTAATCAATCTAGTAAAATTTTATTGTTAAAAAGTTTCCATTGCCGTTTTTACCTGGACAAAGTTGTCACCTAATTTGTAAAAAATTAAACAATATCATTAGTAATAAAAAGTTCCTTTATTTTAAATAATATTTTCGAAATGATGTAAGTTAAAATCGTGTCCGTTTTTCTCATTATTCTAAAACGTAAATGGCATTTTGAACAATGAGTGGCTTGCACAACTTTTAAGTCAACTCTAAGAAAGTCACATGTAAACTGAACCAAAAAAATAAAAGCACCTCAAAATTATACCTGCGAAGGTATAAAAAGAAAAGAAAATAATAATTCTGTGAAACGTAATTTTTGTCATAATTATTTTCTTCAGGTACAATCTCTAGGAAATTCCAAAAAATTATGTATTGAACTGACAAACTCATGTCATAGTTTTTGTTATTAACATTATTGTTGTTCATTTAATTAGGTAAAAAATTCGTCCGGTAAAACCAAACGACCGGACGAACTTAACCTTTAACTGTTGATTTTTAACCTTTCTAACAAGGTTCTGTTACATTTAAATACATTTAGATTCCTCAATATTAAATTAAAAAATTATGTTCATTTAAAAATAAAATTTAAATTAAGCCTCACTAGGTTAAGACCAAAAATCAAAATTGAATTGGTCGGTTGGTTTATTACCCTACTGGCAATAAACGAGCGGCTCCTGGTAAGGGTAGTAGTTTCGAACCACAGTACCATAAATTTAACTGTCACTTCATTTTCTCCGTTTTTATCCAAAATAATAAAAGAAATTTAAATTTTTTTGTGTGAATTTACTTTAATATGACTCCCAAACAATATGGTATATGAACTGTTAAAAAATAAAACCATAAATTTTATAATTTTTGACATTTTTGCAGATTTTTCGCAAACTGTGCAATAAAAAAAATATTTGACATGATCAACACCTGCTCAAGTAGGGTGGTTTAATACATACTGTATTTGGAGTTTCTATTTTGAAATTTAGACGTCAAAAAAGCCAATACCACAACCAATGTACCTGTGTATTAACTTTGGAAATAAAATGAACTTTGGTCTTTCATTGTACACGCAGTTTAAAGAAAAACATGACATACCTGTAATTCTTTTGCTCCAGAGGAAGAGACAAGTTGAGAAACTTGTTGAAGTTGTTTAACTCGGTTGCTAAAATCTGTTATCCATTGGATTACAGTGCACCCACGGGGAACTGTATATCTTCTCCAATTTGCGGGGATTATCCCCCTTACGAGTTCTCCAAGCATAGTTCTATGATAATTAGTTTGTTTCTTTTCCCCCTATAAAAATTTAAAAAATATATGTTTTGAGGTTAATTTAAAACAAATCTTTTTTACCTGACAAATTAAAATCACGTCATTAAGATCGTGATTAACATCAACTAAAAGTTTCGATCCACAATTAACCTCTCTTTCAAAGTATCGATATAAAGGATCTTTAATATTTTCCACGGTCCTTCTTAACGTTTGTAAAGATTTCGGGAGTAATTGTAACCAAGTTAAAGCGGAATTATGTAACGTTTTCATCCATGATGGTCGTCCATCGATTTGTGCCGGTCCTGTTGGTGATGCATCATCACCGGTATACGCCAATTCATCATCATCTTCTAACTGTTGCATCTTCAGTAACTTGCTGACTAAATCTGTACCTCTCGTCGTTAATAACACTTTTTCCGCGTTGTTCGGTAATCCCAACCAAGACGGTGTTTGGCGATCTGATAACGATTCGATCCATTTTAAGAAATGGTCTCTCCTCGTCCCATCTGGCATCGTTATATTTCCGTCGCCGCCTTCAACGTGAGCCACGAGAGGGAAATCGCCCTCAAAACTCTTTGGGGTGAACATTTTTAATAAGAACGATTGAAGCAAACGTTGGTCGAAGTCATTATCGATTTTACCACCGTAAATCGATTGCGATAATAACGTAACGAGAGCGTCCCATGGCACTTTCTCCGGTGGTAAATTAGTACGTCCCATTGCGGTCGCTTCTATCCAAGTATCCAAAGTATCGCAAGCCACCCTCAAATCGGATTCGTTAAACTCGTAATATTTCGCCCAACCCAATGGGGCGTATCGTAAACGTTCTTGTACGATCGCGTGGAACCATGCGAGAAGGAAATAGAGGCGGGCTCTTTCATTGGGAGCTTTCATCATTCTGCTTGCGGGAACCGTGCTGAAGGTTCTTAATAGATTCGCTCTGATACCTGGTGGTGGCTCATAAACGAAGATTCTTCCTGCGCGGAGGAGATTTACGGGAAGTTTTGGATTAATTTCCATTGTTAAGAATAATCGGAAGTTGGAGTGAGGTTGGAGGGAATGAAGTTTCTTTTCTAATTGGACTAACCATTGGGGTGCTAAATGGACGTTTTTAAGTAGTACCCATCTGAAATTTAAAAAAATCGCAAATTAAAAAATATAATAAATTTAAAAAGAAATTGTACGAATTAATTTCGTTGTACAAAATATTAAGAGTATATTAAAAGAAATTGTATATATAGGAGCAGTTGTAAACATTAAAAGTTGATGTTAACACCCGGTTTATATATATTAACATTCTTACTGTAAGGTTGTACTGATTAATCGGCGATTAAAGAATAATTAGTCGGCATTTAGTATAATACTGCAAATAATATCCCAAAGAAAAATAAAATAAAAATAATTTTAAGTATTTATTTATTACAAAGTGACAAATTAATAATTCGCGAAGGTCCTGGAGTCACGTCATCGCCATCAGCCAATCCGAACGAAATACCCGATACACAAATACCCAATTTTTCCTCGCACTAAAGGTAGCTTTAAGCGACTTGATGAAAGAGAATCAGGTGTTTTGTTCGACAATGATTCTGAGGGAAGCCTTTGGAAAACTGAAGACCATAAGCCTCAAAATTTAAGTTTGATGCAATATTAATGTAGGAATACGAGGATGATCAAAAGTTACATCCTGTTTACTACACGTGTCGTAAGACTACACACACTCGTCAAAAGTATTCTAGTTACGAGTTAGAGGTGCTGGCTATCATTGAAGGCGTTAAAAGGTTTAGGGTTTATCTATTGGGCATTGACTCTAAAATTATTACAAATTATTCAACATTTACTAAAACATTACAGAAAAAGAGCTGTGTACAAGAATTGTAAAATGGGCACTTATGTTGGAGGAATTTCGGTGTATCATTCGTCATCGACCAGGACAACGTATGAAGCATGTCGAGCTATCAGTCGTTACCCAGTGATGTTAACTTCCATCAAAGGTACAAGAGATCGAATTGAGAATGTTCAAAAATCAGATGATAAGGTAAAGCTAATTTTTGATTTTCTTGAAAATAATCCATATGAGAACTACGCTATTGAAGATAAAGTGTTGCACAAGTATGAAAATGGTCAACAATTACTGATGGTAGCAAAAAACTTAAAGTCAAGAGACATCATCAAGAAATGTCACAATGAGAATGGATACTTAGATTTAAAGAAAATTATTGACACCAAAAAAAATTGACATTAAAAAAAAAACGAAATTAAAAAAACGACATTACATGCATTAAGCATTAATTACTATTCTTTTAATTTTAAATTTTAAGTTTTATAATTTAATTGATCTCAAATTAATGTATGTGTGTATGGAATGAGGAGCGCGTATAGAATAACGCACCACCTAAGCCACAACGGGCCCCTTGTACATCTAGCTCCCTCTAAGAGGTTTGAGATGTTAAATGCGATTTTTGGCTGATTCCGCTTCCTGACCGATCCCTCACCAAGCCGGGCGTGCTATGGCACAGGCCCAGTGTGGGTTCGCCCCTGTCAGGTGCCGCTCCAGGATACTACCACATCCTCCTGGACCCCTACGAGGTGTAGGCCTCTAGGGCGCTAACACGCATTCAGCCATTTTTATTCAAACCCCTTACACACATGAATAATAACGACAGCCAGAGATGAACGACTAGTTGCCGGTGGGCGGCTTGGTGAAAATTTTTTACACCGAGATTCGAACCCAGTTTAACTGCTAAACTACCGCCCAACCTACGTCAAATATACGCAATCCACTTTTGTATGTTTTGGTATGATATATTTATGTAATTGTAATTTGTTTATTCAATTTTGTAGTTACCCTGAGTAAGGAAAATCCTCAGAAAAATAAAATTTCCGAAAGCTTGGTAGAGATAAAAGGAAGCCATTTAATAACGTAACCTTTGTTGTTTCTCGCGTATTCCCGATATTACGTTACCTTTGATTATTGACATCCTTAAACAAGAATGTTGGATATCAAAACTTAGAAAGAAAATAGAAAATTCTCTTACAAATTGTATCATGGTGAAAAAAGTCGGGAATCCTGAAGGTATTCTATAATTAATCGAAAAAGGATCTACGCCGTTGGATACTTATCATATTGGCCACGTTGGTCATTTACTTTCTACCAACAAGAAGTATGAATGTATTTTTGCCGTCATAGATGCTTTTAGTAAATTCACTTGGTTATATCCAACAAAAACGGTGAACAGTAGAGAAGTAAGAGGCAAATTAGAAAATCAACAGAACACTTTTGGTAATCCGAAAGGAGCATTTGAGAGAAGATCCTAGTTGTACTACTGCATCATCAGATCATTTGAAGCCATATAACACATGACATTAATTTAATAACCTAATCCTACATATAAGCGCTTCCAAAAGTATCCGAAGAAAGTGTTGAACTTTGGTCGGAATGATCGGCGATTGTCGATCAAACGGTCGAATAGTCAGTAGTCGGGCAAAATCATAGTCGGTCCAACCTTAATTCTTAGTGAATCCGAGAGCGCACAGTTCGGCCGATTATCACTGAGCATTTCAATAATCGGCCGAATCGATAGTCCGATCTGAGCACGTTCTCGGTTTTGCTAACGAAGTTAGTAAACAAATCGGATCTTGCATTAGTTTCTAACTAGTATAGTGATGAATATAGGCGATACAGCTTCTATATACACAATTTCTTTGAGCAGGACCATTTTTTTCAACAAAATTAGATTATAAGTGGATTTGAATTCGTCTTTTAGGAAAACGATTTTGTAAAACCACATGTTTTCATTAGCAACTTGAAATTGAACGATGGTGTTAGATTACACCATAAAATAATATTTAAGTATCATCGATTTCAATTTAACATTTTTGAAAATAAGATTAAATTTTTTTCCAAAATGAATTAAAATCATAAAAATTTTAAGCAATAAGAGATTGTTTAAGTATCCAAATAAGAAAACAATACTTACTTTCCAGTTTTACACGCCATATTAATAGCTCTATCAGCTTGATTAAATCCTTCAGCTGAACCAATAGCAATGCTCGAAATTTGTTTATTTAATTCCGCAGCGAGATCGTCCACGCGACCTGATGCATCGTACCCAGGAACGGAGCACAACAAAGCGGGAATTCCAGCTTGCAACTCTTTCTCAACAACCGCAGCAAAGTCCAATTCTTTCTCTGCCGTTGACATGAATGTATCACCCAAAACCGCAGCGACAAACAACTGCGCAGCCGCGATAATCCTATCGGGTCTAAACGCCTGTATTAAAAGTAATTGATACATCGCGGTTCCAATGGGGCTTAAAGGTTTCTCTTCCGACCACAATCTCGGTACGTTTTGTTCCGGAGTGCCTTGTTGTAGCCAAGCTCCGAATTCGGGCATTTCGCGGATTTTTTCGAATAATTTTCTAAATGGTGGGAGTCTGTTTGCTAATCGAGTCATTGCTTCTTGTTGTTCACTATCGATTCCGTCGATTTCGACTTGGTTCATCGAGTTAAAAACTCCTTCTTTACCACGTAAAAAGAAGTTAAACTCTTGATCTAAATTAGGTTCATTTGGAACGCCTTTAAGATGAATTCTGCATAGTAATAATGAGAATGTAAGTCGATCCGTGTGAAGCATCCCTCGTGCTACGCGATCATAAACGACGGCAAATAAATCTTTAGTTACTACGTTAAGTCTGGCTTGATAATCAGAAATCCCGTTAAGATTTGGATTGCTGAATAAAACGGTATTAAACATATCCAAAAACATTCTTAGTGAGTATTGATATAAGAAATGGACTTGATTTAAACTATCCATGGTGAAATAAGTATTGCTACAAGCTTGAGAAAGCGGCAAATATTGTTGTGAAACAGTTTCAATTTCTGAAATAACTTTATCAGTTTCTTCCACTTTTTGCCCAATTTCCGCAGCTTCTTGTTTTAAAGTTTCGAGAGTAGTTATTACGCTATCATCGTCTAAAATCTTTCCTTTAGCATCATTTAACGCTTGTAACAAAGATTTTTCTAATTGTCTCAATCTTAAATGGAATTCTCCTTGCAATTTCAATAAATCTGAGCGCTTCTCATCGATATCCGGCCGTTCGGCTTTAAGAACTTGATTTAAACATTGACTCTGCAACGAACTTCGCGTTACTGTGAAATTAACGAAGGTTACTCTCGAGCAAATATCTGGTGGAAATTCGACCGTTGGATCTCTTGTTGATAAGAAAATAACGAACGATGGAGATAAATCGATGTCTTGGTCGCCCAAAGTAATTAAAACGCGTCCTCCGGTTCGGCGTAGTTCACGATTTAAAACCGGATTCAAGATTGGATCGTAATTTTCGACGTCTTGTACTAAAAGGGGGTTGCCAAAACGTAATGCGGACTCGAGATTTTTCCTGAATGAATCGTCGAGGAAACTTGTTTTCGTTATTTTTCTGTCTTTGTATTCATTCATTATGTATTCTGTTGCTTGGCCGGATGGATCGATTATTAAGGGGTAACGATTAAATCTCTGCAAAAAAAGATGATTAAAAATTTTTTTGAGGTAAATAATTAATTTTTACCTTAATCATTATTGCGTTTTCAGTGCATAAATCATCCGTTGGTAAAGCGTTTGCTTGCCAGCGCAATCTTTCATCTGGATTTGATAAATATTCCGTTCTTGCGATATCCGCTCGATATTGAATCGCAGCTTGAGATAAATGAGTGCTCCAAGCCATAAACAAATTTTGACGATACTGAAATAGATTATTTTTTATTAATTAATTAATAAAAAATAATAAAAATTTAGATAATTACATGTTGGTCAAAGTAACCTCCATAAGCGATAAAAGCTGATGATAAAAGAACGTCCCCTATAATAGTAGACATTTGAGACCTAAAAGTTTCGCTCGTTGTTTCCCATCTAGTTCTTTCAATAACTAATGATTTTATTAACGCGATTGATCGGTCGACTTTAGCTTGGACGTTTTCTAAATCGCTCTTAATAGCCTGGGCTTGCGCGATGAGTTGGGCATATTCTTCTTTGTAAGAGGCGATGCTCTGTTCTAATTGGCTAATTAACGTTTTAACTTCGTCGCCTTTGCTTTTGTTGGTTTCCGCTCGCGTTTCCAATGAGTTTAATTCTTCGCGGAGAGGTTCAACTTTCTTTAACATATCCGCATATTGGATTTGAGCCGTGGCCCATTTCACCAAAGGACCACAAGCGTTACTGGCGTGATTGATTTTCTCGAAATTGTAATCAGGATTACTTAAATATCTGTTCTTCATTTTTTCACGAACATCATCGCTGTTAAAATTAAATAATTAATTTTAATTATTAAGTGAGAAGAAATGTAACATAAAAATTAATAAAAAATAGAGGCAAAACAAGCAAAAACTAAACTAAACAAAAAAATGCAGCTACACTAAAAGCTTTCCTTTTCTTCTTTTTTTTCAACATGCATACCTAATGTCTTCCGTGTTAAAGTTAGATACGACGCTATTTATGAAGTTGTCGCGCATGATGACGGTGCGAATAGATTTCCAGTCGCTTGCGTTCTCCCCGAGCAGCAAGCAAATGGACTCTAGGGCCAATTTCACGAGGGCGGGCGGATTTGCCATCGATCGAATTTCGACCAGTTGCGACTTTTTGATCGACTTTACAGCTGTGCAAAACAAACGAAAACAAAAACTTAATAGTCGAACAATAATTTTTTTACAGCTTAAAGAATAGTAAAACGTTTCATATTAATTTAACTTATTATTAGTACAAGAAATCAAGTTTTATATGTCAAATACTTTAAATTATATGAGGCGTTGAATTTCAAAACTTGGTTTATATCATTGTCCTAATTTTACGACACTTTGTAATATGCTTTGACGACAATCCTAAGAAGAAACCAAGTAGATTAAGTTGCATTGCGCTGAGTTGGAATGGTTTAATTAGATGGTTGGATTAGAGTGGTTGAAATGGTATGGATAGGTGAGGATGAAGGGGTTTACTTGGATGGTTGGGTTGGGTTGGAATGATTGGCTTGGGAATAGTATTATCTACATACTCTTCTGATGATAAAACTATGGTAATTTGCTCACCAAAAACAGTAATTATTTCCTATTTAAAATAACTATTAGCCACTAAGATATGTTGGATTGGGTTAGGTTGAGATGGAATGGTTCGCCAAATCGACCGCTGAATGACTTTATTTCTATATTTATGAACAGCTGTATAATATACAGCTCATCCTGATGCAGTATCATAAAGAAATACTGTTGGGTGGAGATCTAAACGCAAAAATTATGCAGATGGAGTCAAGGGATACGAACTAGAGAGGAAAGATCTTGGAAGATTGGATTACAACAAGAAATCTCGTGATACTAAATAAGGGGCAGCTTCCTACTTTCGTGGGACATTCAGGGACATCAATTATAGATTTTATGGTGGCTACATGTTGTAGAAAATGTGGAAAATTTTAACGACCATCGCATGATAAGATTTAAGGTTGAATAAATGTCTAAACCGGCGCCTCCACCAGACGCTCAAAAAGGATGGGTAGTTTCAAATAAGGAGATCTGTATAAATCTATTACCTGCTGAGCAAAACAAAAGTCCGGAACAGCTGATCGCCAATGTGACTGCTGCGGGTAACAAACATTTTAAAAAAAGGGGAAAGGGGGTCTATTGGTGGAACAGGGATGATGGCTAAGCAGGGAGCGCAGAAGAGCGAAACAAATGAAGTAACCAGATTACACAAAGTAACAAAACGTGAGTTGAAGCTCCTAATAATAAAAAGCAAAGAGGATCAATGGAAAGAGCTATGTGCAGATCTGGATAACGACATTTGGGGTAAAGCTTATCTAATAGTAATGAAGGAACTGAAATTACTAAACAGGTGCTCTGTAACCATTGAGGATGCACGGAAACAGATTAATAAGCAGTTGAAGTCACAAAGATTCGTAAAAAGAGGGCACCTGGACCAGATGGTATCACGCCAGAAATTCTAATACCCACGGTGGAAGGAAACAAAGATGCATTTGTTAAAATATACAATGACTGCCTCACATGAGGATATTTTCCAAAACAATGGAGGGTCACTAACTTAACATTGGTCGAGAAACCAAGCAAAGGCATGGACGGTGAGGTCTCTTACAGGCAGATTTGCCTAGAAGACACCATGGGTAAGCTGCTAGAACTGCTCTTAAGAGCAGGGCTAAAAGTAGAAATCGAGAAAAACAACATGCTGCATAAAGATCAGTATGAGTTCCGGGAGGGAAGATAAACCGTGGACGTCATTAGTACAGTCCAGAAAATTATCGATGATATTAAAGAAAAAGATTTTCAACATCAGGAGCTGTACGACATGGTAACCCTTGATATTCAGAATGCATTCAACACCGCCCCATGGCTGGAAATTGCCCTAGAGGAAGTGAGTGTTAGCGAATATCCCATTCGAATCGTAAAATTCTCCCTCTCTGATAGAGAGATAGTGATATCAAATGGGGATAGACGAGAGATGAAAATGGACATCACCGCTTTGCGTAATGAATCGGAAGAATACACCGTTCCCAAAGAGTATCTTAAGAACACAGATCGAAGAAAAAGACAGAAGAAATCCAGAGGGTATTTGAAATTAAACGAAGCGGCGAAGAGAAACATTATAAACCGTTCATAAAACTACATAATCGCAAATTGCTTTGGCACGGTTCTCGCCGTACTAATTTTGTTGGGATTTTATCGCAAGGATTGAGAATTGCACCCCCGAAGGCTCCCGTTACTGGTTATATGTTTGGAAAGGGTATTTATTTTGTTGATATGGTGTTGAAATCGACTAATTATTGTTGTACTGATAACATGAATATTACTTTGCGAAGTTGCTCTTGGAGATGTAAGTATAGAGTAATGATAAAAAGTATTATACTAATTAGGTTTTTCTTACATAACTTTTCCAATGTTGCACGAATCTGCACACATTTTTTCCTTTTTTTTTGGCGGCGAATTTTATTTGAAATTAATGTCTTGTCTAAAAAGTTTTGTTTTGTTTTGATATGATATTTCTTGATATAATAATCTGTTGGAATCGACGCAGAAGATCATCGTCATCACAGGTGGTCGATTAGAACGCAGTTTTTGCCTACATAGTCAATGATTTTGTTGGAGATGAAGCCGTAGAACATACTCGATGGTTTCGTGAAGAAGAAACAGACCACGACTGGAGGACAAAAATGCTACTATGCTGTGGTGGTCATGGAGATGGTCATTTTGAGATAATTGTGTCCAATTTCCGGGACTAAAAATGTTTTCGGGATTTTTGATATTACGATTACGGACATCTAAATATCGGTACTTGGACTAAAGGTACCAAAATTCCAGAAAAATTGTAATGCTTTCAGATGACATGATACTGTATCTAGAAGACTTGAAATGCCTCCAGAAGACTTGATCCTAGTTGTACAAGATTTGAAACGCTTCCAGAAGATTTGGTATTGTCTCTGGCAGACTTAATGCTGCATCTAGAAGACTGGAAATGTGTAGCGTGCCTCAGGTCTCTATACTCGGTCCGATATTGTGGAATATCTTCTATAACAAAATTCTGAGAACTCAGCTGGAAGAAAGTGTTGAGTTGATGGTGTACGCCGATGATGTCGCAGTAGTCATCACTGGAAAAACTAAGATAGCTGTGGAAGACAAAGCTAGCTACGCAGTAAGGAGGGTAACATAAGACTGAGGTAGTCGTGTTACAAGAAAGAAGGAAAGCGCGAAAAATGATCATAACGATAGAGGACCAATATCAGAAAAGCAGTGGAAAAGGCACAAGGATGACCAATATGATGCGTAGAATAATGCCGAAGATCGGAGGTCAAAGAAGCAGTGCGAGGAGGCTTTTGGCATACACGGTTATATTAGCAATACTCTATGCCGCACCAACGTGGGGACTGTGATGAAGTACACACACTACAAGAATCTGCTGCAAACTATAAACAAAAGACTGGCAGTAAGGGTTACCTTGGCCTACTGCACGGTATCGATCACCAGTGTAGAAGTGATCACGGACCTATCTCCGCTGGATCTGCTGGTAGAACGGACTACGGTGTATGAGAAGGGAGCAGAATGGTAAATAGAAGTAAAACTTATTCGGTGGTATAAATGGCAGGAAAGAAGGAAAGGGTATGATAAATGGGCCAAGGTCTTCATTAAAAATGTGGAGGAGTGGACGAATAGGAAGTGGGGGGAAGTAGACCATTACATGACCCAGACAATTACTGGACATGACATTTTTGGCACCTACCTGCAAAAAATAAAGAAGGCGGAGTGCAACCTGTTGGTTCTGTGATCAGGAGGACTCTCCCGAGCACACTGTTTTCGTATGCGAAAACTTTGGCAGAAAGAGGGAAATGTGCAATTATTATTGAAACAGAAGAAAATCGGGCGGCAATTAAAACACTTTGTAAAAAAATTTTCATGATTAAACAAAGGGAAGCGTTTGAAAGGGAGAGGGGAAGTCAACACGACTGCGAGACGACGATGAGCTGAGCAAAAGAGGAAAGAGAGGAGGACCTTCCCATCTCCCAGATAAAATGTAATGAAGTAACTGAAAGAATAAAAATTTAGGGTTATGTATCTTATCTTGTTTCGGATGGCACACCTGCTCAATAGACGAACGAGGGTGAAGAAAGAGGGTCGTGGATTCAGGGAAAAGTGTAGTAAGAGGAGCCGCTAATGAAGTAACCGACGGGAGGACAGGTAAAAAGTAAGGTGGTGTTGGTAAAAAGTTAGAGGAATGACTTGATGCTGTACTCCGAAGAAATACTAGCTGATGGTTCCGGACAATATAAGGTAAGAGGGTTTTTAGTGGGTCGACAACCCCATACTATCTGGCCGCCCATCAGTACATATCAGGTGTCTGTTCGCAAATTTTTCCCCAACCTCAATAAAAAAAAATGATAGAATGGTTGAGTTGAAATGGTTGGCTTATGTATAGTATTAGCTACACAATCTTCTGATTTTAAAAATATGGCAGTTTGCTCACTAAAACCGTTACTATTTACTATTTTCAATAACTATCAGCCAATAAGGTATGTTATTAATTATAAGGTTTGGGTATTTGACAGCAACATGAGATACTTCTAATGTTAGAAGACTGTTTAGGTAAAACTAAATCCAACCCAATCTAATCCAAAACCCAACCCAGTATACCATTCATCCCAGAGCTATAGATTTTCAAACATAATCAAATTGCACTATTTGCCAAACATATTTTTATATTCTTCACCTTTACAGCTCTTCTTCAACAGATTTTAATGAAACAAAAATCTCCTCATAACTCACTTAATTATTGCATCAACATTTCATAACTTTAGATCCTTTTTAAAGAGTTTACAAATTTGAAAAACTATTTGAATCCAATAAGTAAGCTTTGTAATTCAACGTCTAACATATAAAAATTCAGCATAAAGAAAATGAAACGTATCATTACGCGTTTACAGAATATTACGTTTTGTTATTCTTTATTAAAATCAAAAAAATAATAAGCAGGGTAAAATCTAATATTACAATCAATTATCGTTCAAATTTCAAATAGTATACAGAATAACCATTCCCTATATACAAAAAAAGAACGGTTTAGAGACAAATGCAGCCCAAAAAATATTTACAACACATCAAAATTTTTGATGTGACCTTACGTTAAATTATCGCTGTTGAAGTTAACAATTGTAGCAATGAAATTATCCCTCATAATCACCGATCTTATAGCGCGCCATTCGTTGGCGTTTTCATGAAGCAGTAAACAAACCGACTCTAACGCCATTTTTACGCTTTGCGGGGGATTACTCATAGATCTTACTTCGACGAGGTGTTGTTTCTTGATTAATTTAACCGCTAAACAGTTTTTAGTTATTTTATAATTTTGTTTCTTTATTCTATTTAAATCTTTGTTTTTAGAATCAAATAAATTAGACAAAACTCACCTGTTTGGGCGTCGATAACGGCCGGTTCCACTTGAGCCAAATCAGCCATTACTTCAGTTCTTTTTTGTTCTATATGAATCGTTTGTTGCGCTAATTGTTGTTGAATCTCTTGGCTTTGAACTTTTTTCTTTTCAGCTTCCTGTTGATCTTTCACCATCTGTTTTAATTTAGCGTTGGCGGCTTCATTCTTCGCTTGTAATTCTTGCGATTTAACTGCAAGACTTTTTTGCATCTCTTCAACCTGCTCGACAGTTTCGGCTATTTTACTCAAACCAACGTTTAAATGTAATTGTTGTTCCTCCAAATCGGATCGTTTCTCATTGTACAATTTAACAAAATGATTTATGAAATCTAAGTAATGCCTTGGTGTAATCGCCATTGTTCGGCTTCCTCTTTTAGCTAATCGCGCGTTTGCTTTGTGTAATGTTTGATGTACGTAAACGCAAGCGTTTATTACAGCTTCTCTATAACCTGGAGTGGCTGATATTGAAGAACACGCTGCGGGGAAAAAGTCCGGCGTTTTCCAGTTGGCGCGATCGAGATCTAAACGATTCGTAAATTCCCAACCGACTTGGAATAGAGCGGTATCGGACCAATCCCCAAACCAATTCAAAACGCATCTATTAAACAAAGCGGGTGATGTAGCAGCGCGATCTTTTAACCCATCCGTAGAAGGATTCATCGTAAAAACCACGTGCAAATTCCGCATAACCTGACCGGTAAACCATTTATATAACTCATCATTTGAATCGAGCATAAGACCCTCTCTTTGAGCTCCTTCTTTACATTGAGTCATCAACGTGGCGTATTCATCGCCTTCGAATAAACCAGGAACTTCACCGTTAGCTAACAAAGTGTTCATTCTTTCTAAAAAGCTCGAATCTAACATGTTTGATTCGTCTAATATGAATGTAATTTTTTCATCTTTGCAACCGCTCCTTCTCAAAACGGAGCGTAAATCTTCGTCGAAATCGAATGCGGTGTATTTATTGTGTACTTTTATTTGGAAAATTGATAAGCCGTTCATCCAAGCCACAAATCTTGATAAAGTCGTCTTTCCCGCTCCTGATACGCCGATTAATAAAAGGTGACCTTGAGGTTGTCTAAAAATTCTGTCGATACGTAAAACGTGATCTAATACTTCATCGAACAAAACTAGGGGTACATCAAGTTCCTCTTCATAGAATACTTTTAAACGTGCTTTTACATATTCACGTAAATGTTCTCTATCAACCGGAACATAATCTTTTGATAACCAATTGCTGTAAAGAATTGGCCTAGTCAAAGCTTTTTCGCAATTCGCCAATGGGAAATGTTTTAAAGCCACGGCATCAACATTTTCATTCGTCCATTGACGTTCAGAGTCTTCAACTAATCTGTCTTGGAAAAGTCTTAAAGCTTCGTGTGCCCACAATCTTACTAAATCTTCAACTGTTAAGTTATCTAACGGCCGGATTGCTTCGCAAATTCCTCGCACCCATCTTGTCATTTCTCTGGGCGAATACACATAATGAGGTTGCATGTCTTGAGTAAATCTGTCTTGGGATGCTAAGTAGAACTCGACCATAGCATTTGTAAGGGGTTCTGCATAACCTTTTAGATTTGGGGCTAATCTTAACATAGCGCGAATAAATGTTCCGTAAATCTACAAAAAAAAATATATTAATAAGAGTATGATTTTAATTAATAATTAATTATATCGTTACCTGTCTTAAAGAAATTTCGCCTGGATAATCAACATAAACAACAGGAACATGTCGTAAAAATCGATGTGATAACGGTTTTCTTCCTGGATCTGTTGGTGGATTGCAAGCTCCAACAAATTGGATTCTTTCCAGCGCAACCCAAGTTTGATCTGATGCTCTATAAAAGCCTTTTTGCTCAACTAGTTGACGTAAGAACATGATGACTCTTTGTGTTCCATAATTATCCATATCAGGCAAATTAATTTCATCGCAAAATAGAACTAACCATTTACCAAGCTAATAATAAGATTCAAACAAATTTAGTCTTTATATTTTTATTAACATATACCGGTATAAGTACTTCAAAATAAACAGGAGGGAAAAACGACGAAGTGGGATAGAATAAGAAATGAGGAAATAAATGTGATTAAATCACGACTGAAATAAAGGTTATAATGAAATATATGGCGCAAAAAAAACAACAACTTGTTGGGACAGGACTGAGATTTCTTTTTTAAATTTTAAAATTTAACTGGTTTATCATTAAATAAATAAAAAAAAATAAATAAAAAAATAAAAAAGTTATAACCAAAACTACATTATTAAAAAAAAATCGATTTGAAAAAAATGTAAACAAAAATTAGTTTATGTTATATGCCATTTCAAAGAAGCTTTGAGCTTTAATTTGCTGTGTATTATGCATTAAAATGTACTATGCAATAAAAATCAAATTTCTATCTTCACGTGTAATCCTAGGATTTGTATTCCTAGGATTGAATTTAGGTTATAGTGAAAAGTACACTATGCTAGAAAAACGTATTTTTCAAAATGTTTTGTAAATACTACTTTTTCTTCACAGGATGTAATAGTATATTACAGTACAAGTGAGGAAACTAAGGTTTGTTGTGTATGTCAGATGGAAAGACATACAAGTTAGTGGAAAATATTGGTTTCTCACGTGTGTTGTATAGCGTTTTGTTCAATCCTACTATGTAGAGAAAATTCGGTGTTAATATGCGTGAGTTCTTGGGTAATGTCATGTCAGTACTGTTTAGTTTTTATAATTGTTAGAGTTTAAAAAATAGGGCGTCGAACAACTGTTGAACAGCAAGAACCGTTTTTAAACCATTTCAAAAATGCGGAGTCTACTAAAAAATCGCGAAAATGGTATTTTTAAGTGCATCCACAATACAGCACATTATAGGAAGAGTTGTGCACGAGAATCGTATTGTAAATAAGGGGAGAACTGCACCAAATAAGATTTTTAACGCAACTGACGAGCGATTAATTATTCGGAAAATCAAAGCAATCCAAAGTTATCCGCTCCAAAATTGGCTGTCGAGCTCTAAGAAGAGTTCGGAAAATCTTACAGTGCTGAAACTGTTTGACGAGTACTTCGCCAACATAACTTTCACGGGCGAGTAGCACGTAAGAAGTGAAGAAAAATCAGGTAAATCGACTTAACTTTGCAAAAGAACATATTTCGAAGAGCCTAGAGTTTTGGAATGATGCTTTTGCTGACGAGTCAAAATTTAACATTTTTGGGTCGGATGGTTTGTTCTATGTATGTCGCAAACCAAATACGGTATTTAAAAAGGCAAATTTAAAAGCTACAGTTAAACATGATGGTGGAAGCGTCATGGTTTGGACCTGCATGTCCGCTGCCAGCGTAGGAAACTTAGTTTTTATTGACGGAATTATGGATAAAAACATGTACCTTCAAATTCTACAGCGATATTTGGTTCAAAGTGCTGAACATCTAGGCATACGACGCAATTTTCGTTTTTATCAGGATAATGATCCAAAACACAAATCGGGAATTGTACAGTCGTGGCTTATTTGGAATTGCCCTCACTTAATGGCACCATCAACACAATCGCCAAATATAAACCGCATTGAAAATCTATGGCAATTTTGGGTCAAAATGTACGCAAGTGTAAAATATCCAACAAAGAAGACTAAAAAAAGCGTTACATGAAGAATGGCAGAATATTAGGCCACAAGTAACCAAAAAACTGGTCGACTTAATACCAACAAACATTAAATTACCAAAAAAATCAATAGCAATTTCTAAGTTCAATCTCTAAATTCAACTGTATCAAATAAGTTGTCATCATAAAGTTGAATAAAACTGTTGTTTTCTAGTTTGTACATTATTAGAGGCCAATTTGTTTAATAAAGATTTTTACTTAATTTTAAACTATTATTCTTTACAATTTCGTTCAAATTTTGTTTAATAAATCCTCCGTTTTAAATTAACTTCTCTTTAAATTTTGAACTATGGACTGTATCAAATAAGCTGTGAGCCACTGTACTATTATTCAATCCTACCTTTGAAATTGTCAGTTTCTAACGTAGATACGAGTATTGAAAGTTGTTATTTAAACTCACTCTGCTAACATTCGTAGTAACGAGAGTGAAAATTTTTTCACTCACTCTAATTTTCTTCATCCACTATCAGCGAAATATAAAACCTTTAAAGGTACAGCTCTTTGTTTAAACGTAACGGATGTGAACTAATAAACGGTACACATGGAAAATTAAATTAAGTATTTCACTTGTATAAATTATTAATTGTATGCGTGTTGTTTATCAATCAATTAAGAGCATGACAATGTCAAGAAGTGTCGTCTCCTACATATCGACATGACATTAGCCAGGAATTAACGAATTTTTAGACCAAGTTTTCTTTAAATAGTAGGATTGAACAAAACGCTATACAGCGCACGTGGGAAACCAATATTTTCCACTAACTTGTATGTCTTTTCATCTGACATACACACAAGTGAGAAACCTTAGTTTCCTCACTTGTACTGTAATATACTATTACATACCGGATGTCAAAGACTTTTATGTCCAGCTACGAAAATCAAAGAATTTGGTACTATTAGTGGATAATTTCTTATTATGAACAAATTGCAAGCACAACTTAACTAAGAATTAAATGTATTATCACTTTATTTCATGTTATAATGCCATTTCTAACATTTGTAAATATGTGATATTCAAAAATAAATGGTGGATTGACAAAACATTAACCAAATTCTAAATATTATTATTTAATTTGGATGTTTTATTAATTTGTAAAGTTTAAAACACGTGTTTTCGAAATAATCTTGTTTGATACACGATAGTGAAATTGTCAAAAAAGTGTCATTTCCCTATCTAGAATCAAAAATAGCTACTTAGAAAACCCAAAAAAATTGTTAGTAGATTAAGAAGAGATAACCAGCGTAATAGAAAAAGTAATTACACTGGCACATCCACTTAATTAGAAGAGAATATGATACCATGATCAGAAAGTCATTTGCAGCAAAAAGTGCAAGAATAGAATGGGAAGACTCTAGCATAAATAAAAGAATTAGGCAGGAAGTGGAGTGAGTGGAAGAAGTGGATGGAGGAAGAATAGAAGAAAGTTTGTCCTAAGCCATGAAAATGATCAAGACAAGATCAAGATATTTTTTATTAAAAAAGATACTTACTTGAACTGGAGCTAAAACAACTCCATTTGGTGTTTTTCTATATTCGCAATAATGATCGAAAGTTTTTAAAAGTAATTCAGGTGATGTAGCTGAAGAAAAGTTTAGGCCAACCACTTCCATGTCTGGCAGAGCTCGCAATGCAGAGAAAAGTGTCATCGTTTTTCCAGAACCGGGCGGACCGCAAAGAACTAAAAAAAAAAAATTTAAAATTTGTTTTCATCATTACTAATTTTTCATTTACCAATTGGTTTATGTTCGGCCAACCATGTATAAAGCAACGATTCATGTCTAACCGTATCCAAAGTTGGAACGACAATGTCTGGTGAGGCAACCTTATGGGTTTCAACCTCAATTTGTGGAACTTTATTAGACCAAGGGACCCATTCCCCACTACAAAATAATCACATAAATCATAAATATTAAGAAGTAAAAATAAAACGTACTGAATGCTGACTTCGTAATCGATTATTGGCATTTGATTTTCAGGTGGTAATGGAATCGTGGTAATAGATCTAATGAAATCTCCCAAATCTGAACGGACCTTTAATTTAGCATCTCCAGCGAAACTCCAAAGTAAAGCATAAACTAGACATTTTGGGACATATCGCTCGATGTCGTCGTTTGGTAGAGGAAAATCGGAATGCGAATGATTATATTGGAGAATATTTCTGACCGATTGATTTAACATAGAGAACAAAGAACTTAAAGCTCTCAATCGCGTAAAATCCATAATGTGCTCTTGTTCCATTGCATACTCCAAACAACGAATCACCAAGCCATCAGGAGTTAAATATTGCTGTAGTATATTAACCACGTCTCTTTGAACCTGCATGTTAGGCGAAAGAGTGTCTTCTTTGACATCGATCGATTTTTTCCCGAACCCTTCATCATCGCCTTCATCTAACGAGATGTATTTAAGTTTCATCAAGAAATTTTCAAAGATCATTTCGGTGGAGAGCACGTCTTCAGAGAACCAAACCATCCCGCAGCGGGAAACAGTCGCTAAAGTTGCGTATTTTAAATCTTGCACTTCAAACATGATTCTTACGTTTGGTGGGAGAGATAAACGTTCACCGTTTGGTAATGTTAAAAGTTTGTTGTCGTCAAGTACAGAGTTAAGATTTTCTACCCATTCAGGGTCTACATCGCCATCGAATATAATCCATTGTCGTTTATTAATTTCACCACGAACGTTATCAATAATTTTTCTAAGTAATCAAAAAAAATATAATAAGTAAGGGTGCAACAACTCGAAACAACCCAACCCACCTTAAAACGTGCGTAAACAACCCATCGGTCCATTCCCTTGTATTTGGATCTAAAACACCGTATAAAGCTTCTTTGCTAATCGCTTTTGGATCAATGACGTGTGCGACTCCCTCGATTCCTTCAAACCTCTCCAAAGCTTTAAGAAGTACTCTCCACGCAGTACTCTTTCCAGAACCGCTTGGGCCAACCATCATTAAGCCATGGTTTAGATTGGATATTTGATAAAGTTGTAGTACCTAAAGATATAATTTAAAAAACGGAGTTAATTACATAATATTAAACATTTTTATTGATGATAAAACACACAAAATGATGGGGAAAAACCGATTTTTTTTACCTTCTCAATCCAATTTTCTCCTACGATTCTTTTAGGCTAGTCATGAAAATGCACAAATCAAACGTTTTACACCCAAAACGAAAACAATCCTTCCTTCCACTTTCTTTATCCACTTACCTTTTCCATCCACGACGCTCCCTGTTCGTCGCCTTCCCCGCAAACGAAAAATTCCTCTTCGCAAACTTTTCGGATTTCGTCTTTTAATCCTTTCATTTCTGCCCGGGTATATTGGACATTTGGGAAAACGTCGCTTAATAAGCTAAAGAGTAATGGGATATCTTCGGCTACCAATTTCGGAACCATCGTCTCACAAACCGATTGGATTAGAATTTCTTGCTCGGGTAAACTTTCCGCGATACTCGCTTCATCAATGTTGGTTTCACCGCGCTGTTTTTTATTCTCTTTGATGCGTTGGATCCGATCTCGTTTGACATTTCCGGCGGATACTAAAACGGATTTGAGCGCGCGAAGCCCAAAATCGTAATGGGATTGATTCGAAAGTTGTTCACCACATAATCTGGAATAAAATAAAATTAATACCTTTATTAATTCGATTTATTGTATCAAATTTACTTGAAGAATGGGACTATTTTGCAAGCTAATTTTTCAGCTGATCTGAATCCTTGGGAGAATAACATCACTTCCGCAATGAGTTGTCGATCTGGGGTTGTCATGGCGAGAGATCTAAATAATTTCTTTAAGTTGTCGGGAAGATTTGATCTTCCCGCATATCCAGGATTCATGGTGATGAAAATTGCCATATCGGGAGATACTTTAACTTGTTTTCCAACCAACTCTACAGAAATACCTAAAAAGATATATTTTTAATAATTTTTATGTCACTAATAAATTATTTTATACACTAACTTGCTTTAGATGGTGTTGAATCAAGATTAGATTCTTTTTGCGACTTCAAAGCTTCTTGGATCGTTTGAACTTGTTGGGAAACGGCGGATAACATTCTTTCTTCGAGTCGATTAAATTCATCGAAACAACCCCAAGCACCAACTTGACACAGCCCCACAAATATTCTTCCCATCGCTTGGAAATCGAACGTTTCATCGCAATTAAACACCAAAACGAAGCGACCCAATTGGTTTCCTAACGCCTTTACGGATTCAGTTTTACCAGTACCAGCAGGGCCTATTAATTATTAATGAAATACTCAATGCTATTTATACAAAACAAATAATTTACCGAAAGGAGATCCTCCTAACCGAGCTTCCAAAGCTTGCGTCATCGTCAAATAACAACGATCTGTTAAAGGTGTTTGTACCAAGCGATCTTGAACTCCAAGATACTCAAACCCATAGTAAAAGTGAGCGTTCGCCATGTGAATTGTAAGTTGTTTAAGAACTTCGCTTTGTCGCGGATCGAAATAAAACCTCATTTCGCAAAGCCATTCAAAGGCTTTGTTACTACAAACTCCATTAGAAATTAAACGTCTCGTTACGGTCCGTTTATGAACGAATTCGTTGATTAAATGTTCGAGTTTTTTCCGTCTCAATTGAGGTTGTTCTTGAAGAACCGAATCAGCTAACACATTCAAAGTGTTTTCGACTTGTTGGAGAACCGTCTCTAAAGGACCCTTTTGCGGCTCACTGTTCATTTTAACTAACGCGGCCTCGACGTCTTCGCTCCAAATTATTTGGACAGCTAAAACGACGATTTGCGCTTGATACTTATCGACCCACTCCATAAAGATTTTCGTGTCGATGTTATCTTTGAATTGTTTGATGTCTTGGACGGCGGCCGCTAAGTTTGAAGCTAACGTCACGCGCATTTCTTTTTCGACTAATGTTAACCATTCGTTGATCTTTGGGTGTTCGACGGTTGAGACGGCGTTTTTGAACTCGACTTCTTCGCCTTCGCGGGACGCGATTCCTAAGATGACGGTGTTATCTTCGTTTAATAAAATTGAAGCGACCCCCGCGAACATTTTTTTGAAATGTTTTTGTAGACGAGCGACGTTTTTGCTGTTTCCTATAATTTCTAATAAGTCTTCATCGCCGACGAAATAAAATCTCGGGAAAGAGTTACGCTCTCTTTCGAGGTATTCACCCAATGCCTTTTGGATCTTTCCGAGTAAATCGGCTAAGCGTTCTAAGGATCGTTGAACTCCTTGGATGTTTAGTACGTCCATGACCATGGGGGATTTACTGACTTTTTTCATTAACCCTAAAAATTCTGAGCTAATACTTTGGAATTTCGATGTTTCAACGGGCAATAATGTTTTGATATCGGCACTTCCTGAGAAGATCCCTTCTAAGTAAACCCATCTTCTTTGTACATCAATCCAAACGTCGAATAAAGCGTTGATTCTGTTTAATTTTTCTTCCCAAGTTAAGGCTTCTTCTTCGAAAACTTTGTAATAAGGGGAGAGTTTCATTGCAGCGACTGAATTAATATGTTCTTTGACTTTGTTGAAAAGATCATCCCAACCTCTTATTAATTTACATTTATTTTGATAATTAATTAAATCGAGTTCGTAGGTTTGCCAAGATTCTCTAACTTGCTTCAAGAACTCTTCAAGTGCCATTTCACCTTGAGCTATGAGAATTATATCTTTGACTATAGCTTCATTCTTTTGTAAATTAACATCCCAAACTTGTCCTAGCGTTAAATCGGATAACACCCAATTAACTCTTAACTGTTTTGTTAATTGTTTCCAATGGCGCTCTTTTAACGCATCAGATTTTAATTCGACTATAATCATATTTACTTTAGTGTAATTTTGTAAAGTTTTCTTGACGTATTCGTATGAAGCGTATTGTCTTAAACGGGCTGGTAATTCTTTAAGTTGCGCTGATAGAACGTCTAATTGTTGACGTAATTTTCTTGGTTGGATGGATAACCATGGTTTTTCTCTCGTTTCATCAATTTGGGCCCAAATTCTCGATAATTCAGACCAAACTCCTCGTAAATCTTGTAACTCTTCAAACACAACTTGCATGCGATCTTCACTTGTGCTCGTTCCGCCCGGTTCTTGTAATTCCAAAGCTTCTTTAGCTTTAGCGACGTTATCCCTTTCTTCTTTTAACCTTGCAAATTTACCTTCAAACAATTGTAATTGTGTAAGAGCTTCATCTGGTCTTAAATGACCCTCAACTGGTTTACTTCTTTCCCAATCAGTTAAGAAATCGTTAGTGCGATTCTCAACGGCTTTGTCCTCGGAAACAATTTTTTGTTGCAAAGAAGCCACTTGCGTTTGTATCGAAGAATCTTTACGCTTAATTATTTCGTTGAATGCTCCCCATTCGCCTTCGAGATTTTCAACGTGAAGCCAACTGTTTGGAAATTGGAATCGTTGCCGTTCCAAAATCCTTTGTCCCTCTCTGTAAACTTCGACTTGTTTCTCCCATTTTTTCATGTTACGTTTTAAAGATTGAACGTAAGTAATAAAGCAAACAGCATCCGAAGTGCTCGCCGCCTCAATACTTTGCAATTCAAGATCGGATCGGGATTTAGAAATTTGAGTATGGAACGAAGTCATCTCGTTGCTGAGTAATGATCCGAATTTGCTTAAAGTTTCTTTGTGCCAAGAGTCGTATTTTAACGAGACTTTACTTTGGACTTTTGTGAAATCTATGATAACGGGGCCGAATTCTCTTCTAGTATCTGATGTGTCAAACGTAGCACGGGCTTTTTTAATATTGTTTAAGCAATTCATCCATTTATTAACATCCTCGCCTAATTGACCATAAAGTTTATCGGATTGTAAATCCCATAACGTTTGATAAGCCAACCATTCATCCATATATTTTTGTAATTCTTTAATCTTGTCTGCAATCGCTGTGTATCCCGCGTCTAAAGGAGTTGATCCACCAGGTAATTGGGTTAAAATATTTCTATAAGTTTCAGTGACAGGTTTATCCACCCCAACTTGATATCGACTGCTCTGCAATCTTTGCTGCGATGTAACAATCGCTTCCCAAGCAAATAATTGCTGCATAATTTGAAACCGCGCTTCTTCAATGCTCGGGTGCAAAAACATCGTTTGATTCGTAATCCGAACTTCGTGGATAACAACTTTTATTTGCGGATCCCCGCCGGGTTTATGTGTAGGTTGCGTCGGTTCATCCGTATCCATACTATGATCGATTCCCTTTTTCTGTCCATTTAAAGCATCGGTCCATGCATGAATTCCCGATTGCAAACGGTGCGCCAAATTCTTCTCGACTTGTTCGTCTAGTCGACTAACCCAAATATGAAGGTTAGAGAATTGTTTTAGAGATAAATCGTCGACGGCATGTTGTATTTTTGCTAAAATATCGGCGAATGTATGCGCGGAGTATGGGCAAGTTTCCAAAGAACGCACATCGACCTCTAATTGTTCTCCAATAATGACAAGTTCTTCGACACGTTCTTGGAAACTAACCACAGTCTCGGAAAGTCTTTGGACGTAAGGGTCTAATTTGAAGCTTTCCCATGTTAATTGGATTCCTTCCGCGATTAATTGTTGAACTTCTTTTCGTGTACCAGCGACTAGAGGGATTATACTTGCTTTGTCTTCAAGCTGTTGAAAGATAAAAAAATAAATTATTACAAATATGGTGTTAATTTATAAACGGGTTTTTAAGGATTAAATGCATGCATGTAGAAACTGCATAACAATAATAGAGTCGAAAATATCAAGAGAAGAAAATAAGTTGGTTGGAAAACACTTTATAGATGTAATATCTACAGCTACTAAGAACGAGAGCAGGTTACCCTTTCTGCATTGATGTTTATTCATTGGTCAAATGATTAAACCTTTTAGATTTATCTAATTAACCCAAATGATATTTACATAAGTTTTGTTTTGTTATTATTATACAAAATTGTTATTAGTTAGTTTATTCTGTTAATAAATCGAGTGCATATAATTAGTCTCTGCTTTTATTTAAATTTAAAACTTTTTCATTCTGGAAGTTTTAGATGAATTTTCAAAAATCTCCGATTTTGGCGATAAATTCCTTATATGACCAAAAGGAAAATGCGAAACGATATCAATGTTATTAAAAATGTTCTGCTTTCTAGTGATATATTCCACTAAAATTACTGAATAGCTATCGACTAAATTCAACCAACCAAACCTAACCCACATTATAGATTAGGATACATTTTGGATACTAGATTTGTTTTAAATGAATATAATGACAGATATGCAAGTATAGAAATGCATGACGTTGCTAATTTCTGACTGAAAGGTTGAGAGTAGAGATGTGCGCGTGAATGACTTTCTGCCCGCTCACGATCTAGACCCACGTGGATCACGCACGCCACTTTCGTGAACACAATACATGAATCACGTGTCTCATGCGTGGGTCACGTTAATTCACCTGACTTACACTCGATCAGGTAATCAAATGTATCAATCATGTTTGATTATTATTAAACGTGTTTGACAGAATATCAGAACTAACAAACTGTTTAGTTTTATTTATCATGTTCTGAAACAAATGAGATTATTATAAATAATAACAGCTAGCATATTCTTATTAGTGATGTTACGCATGTGGGTTTCACGGATGCGTATGCAGAACCGGATTTGTTAAGTCTAATGTCGCGGATGCGGATTTAACGGACATGGAGTTATAAAACACCTTCCTACTAACATTTTAATGAAAATAATATTTCTATGCAATTTTCCAATATTATATCTGTATGTTACCTCCAGTATTCTATCCAATACCTAAGAAATTTACAGAATAATAGGCCAAAATTTCAGAAAAATCATTAATGAAATGTATTTCAATTAACTTGACCATTTTAATGATTATTAAATTGAATGAAATTAAGAAATTTTAGAAGAAATTGCAACATGATACTCTCTCTCATATTGAATTGAACTTGACTCTACAGTTGGGAAGAAAAAAATCAAACCTAAAATATGGAAATCACGGAATGCTTCCAAAAATTAAATTTTATCCCAAATTTTGGGTATGGGCTAATTTTGGGCTATTGGGTTAGTTGCGTTCGGTTTGGTTAAATTGATTGAACTTGACTCTATATTTGAAGTTGAATTGCAGTTGAACTTGGGTTGGGTTGGTTGCGTTCAGTTTGGTTAAGTTATAACGAACTAACGGTTAGTTATTAGTTAACCGGTTATAACAAATACTTTCCTGTTTTCGAGTGAATCCCTGAGCAATATACATTAGTTCTGTCTAATCTATCGATTCTATGTTAACAACGAAGCAGAAATGTTTAATGAAGAAATAGATATGACACTTACAGAGTTTATTTTCAAAAGTTGTATTGGTCTATGATTTTTGAAGAATGTTATTACTGGGTTGGGTTAGGTGTGCTCCAACTTCATACTATTATTTATATTGAATGGTATGATGTTGGAGCTCAACCCAACCCAATCCAGATCAAAATCATAGTCCAATACAACTTTTGGAACTTGCATTGAAGAATGTTATGGACTGGGTTGGGTAATTTTGAGATTTTTGAAAAAGCTTCTAACATGACTTATGTCTTCTAACATAAAATGACATAAAAATATATAAAATACTGTATAAAGTAAATAAATAAAAAATATTAAAGAGATGTTTTCCAGAAGATACAAAAAGTTTTAATTCTGAAGTATTTTGATAGGTCTTAACCAAAATGGTTCTAATGCGCTAAAAATATCTGTGTGATACTTAATCAATGTCGAAAAATAATTGAAAATAATAGATCTTTTTGTTTTTGAGAGCGATATCAAAGATCATATCAAAAGCTAGAAAAAGATTGCTAGGTTGTGTCAAAATAGTACTAATTGGTTAAAAAAATCTTCGTTTAATGTACTCAAAATATACATACTGCGGATAACTAGTTCTATATTATCCGCAGTTGCGGATGCGGATATCCGTTATACCACTAATTGTTATGGATGCATTCATCATAAATATGCACTACGCCAAAATAACATTTACTTACAAATTGATTACGATATTGACATCAACATTTAGTTACTAAAACTGTTACTAATAATCCGGAAAACATCAGAAAATTGTAGAAAAATTACAAAATCGATTCAATCGGGTCACGCCGTTTCCCGTTGAAAACAAAGTTGCTCACGATCACGCACGTTCACGTAAGTGGTACAAAAATTTATGCCCGCTCCGGGTGGGTCACCCATGGCCCATCGTGACCCGGCGGGACTCACATAATTTGCATCTCTAGTTGAGTGTTGCTGACTTAAGGTACACATCGTGAACGTATTAATGACAAATCTTTAAAAAATCTACTAAATGAGGCTGTGATTCAATACATTTTTTCACATTATTAGAATGTGGCGTATCATGGTTATCATAGGTTCACATATGGTTATCATAGGCATGTTCACAACTATTCCTAACTCTTGAAAGTCATATAAAAACCACGAACTGAAATATTTATCATTAAAAATCTACAACAGACAAGCCATCAAATAATATTGCTGAAAAAATTTAATCTGGAAAAGACTCTCACACCAGATGATATTTTGATAGAATCAAAACTAATACTAGATAGAGGTGAACCCAACCCAACCGAAATATTTCTAGTTTTAGTTTGAATGTTTATTCTAGTTCAAACGCACAAATTAACCCAATTTTTTCTACTTCTAGTATTAGTATTAAGTTGAATTCAATAACAATTCACAACATAACGTTATCTAATGTTTACTAGCGCTATCTAACACTGTTGCCAAACCTAACACACGACCTAGAACAGCAATTATTTTATTTTACTCGTATGTCTCTTAAGATGGCTAAACCCAAATGATTCTACTTCTAGGTTCAGCATTCGAACTAGTTTTAACTTTTGATACTTAGAACTAGAAATATTCAGGTTTAGTTGCGAGTTTTCAGAGCAACTGAATCCGATGTCAGTTCTAATTTTAATTAAACTATTTACTTTAACTTTTAAAACTATAATACTTTTAGATCTAGGTCTAGTATTATCTGACGTCACAAAAGAGTCTTTTAACTGTGTATCGTTTCCCAATTTAAAGTCACATAAATTGAGCTCAACTATGTAAATAACTGTCCAAATTAATTACCACGACACCTTTTTTTAAATAATTCTTATTACACAACAATTGCATAATAGGAGGATACATGACGAAATTTATAAATAAATTACAAAAATAATTTTTGTACAAAAAAATAAATTCCGTGATACAATTCTAACCCATCGAATTTATTAATCAAACATTCCCAGTTTAATCTTTATTAGACATCATGCATCATCATCTTTATCATCTTTTTCAGTTAACAACAAAATATTTTCATATCTACGACTCTCATGCGTAATTTTTAAAACACATCGACCATGCCAGTATACCTTCACAAACGAACTGCTCCTTGCGTGTAGCTATTATTAATTAAATTTTTTAATACATTTAATAAAACCCATAAAACAAAATGAAACGAAAAGTTCAAAAAACCCAACCTTACCTTTTCCAAAGTCATATCGTAAGTTCTGATGCTTTCAATCAAAGATATCGCAAATGGATACAATTGATTCGCCTGATGCGCTTTGTTGACGATCGCTAGAGGAACTCTAAATCCGAGACATTTTAAATTTCGAACTTCCTTTGCAAGGGTGATGATTTCCGGAAGGAAATTTACTTTCAATTTGAGCACATTTCCTCGCCCGCTTCTAGCACGGACCGCATCGATTGTAAATATACGACTTGGTACGCCCAAGTTTCGTTGTTGAACGTTTCTGGCCCAATCGTCGAAAATTTCTTGAGTATTCAACTTTGCGCGGAAACTATCTCCGTCTTCTTTTAATTTTTGCCCTTCAATATGATTTTCCCAACCTTTACCTAAAATTTATTTTAATGTTAGTTTGTGTTTAACAGGTTTAAATAAAAAGAAATTTAATACCAAGAACGTCTTCGACTCTTCTTAAATACGTCGTTAATTGGTGATCAATTTGTCTCGCCCAAATTATAGAGCCAGCAATTGGAGGTAAATCTCTATATTTACTGATCCTGTAACTGTTACTTTGAGGATATTGCACCTTAAACTTTTCGTGTAACGCATCAATATCGTCTTTAACCCTCTGAATTAAATGCGTTTGATATTCTCTAATAGCCCCTCGAATATGCGGTCGGACAAATAACGCGTTAAACCTCGAAAAAATTCTAAACATCTCATTGGCGTTTTTAGCCGTTCCAAGTTGATCCCTAAGATGTACGGTAATCCTTGTTTCAACTCGATCGATGCGCTCTTCATATCGTTGAACGGCGGCATCCCAAGCGTCTTGACCCTCTTTGGTTATATCCAAACAGTCTACTTCTTTAACGTTTTCGTATGCCAAGTTAACTTCGACTATGGCGTTAGCGTCCGCGGCATCCATCGTGAAAGCATCGGGTTCGTTTTGTTTTACCTCATCACCTTCCACAGCATTGGCTAATTCGCGAACGCTGGGTCTTAAAACGCGAACTATAACAGTTCGGAGTTGTTCGTGTTGGCGACGGAATTTCCGCATGTGTTCCATACGAGATTGAAGTTTTTTATGGTGAGCGGAAACTCTCCAAACCATTTTTAAATGTTCCTCACGTTTCTTTTTTACTATATCTCTGATTAAAAAAACACAAATTAAAAAAATTGTTACGATTTTCATCCAACAAGCGGTCCAACTCGTCAACATGCATTTGACGACGATTCGGACACCTTGGGATTGGGACAAAATTTACCTTAATAAACTCTGTAATTTTTCATATTCATCTTCCCATGTTGAAAAGACCTCAAAGCATTGTATCATAACCTTATCAAAGTCATCATAAGGGATGTGCATTAAGCGACGCGTCCCCAACACTTTCAACAATTGCGAACTTAAATCTCTTGAGATGGCTTCGACAAGGCGAAGACATCTTTGCACTGGGTACTTGGTGGTGCGAATTTTGCGCATATGAGCGAAAATTAATTGGACCGCCGCTCTGATCCTTTCTAACTCGGTGGCGGCAAGTAGATCGTTTATTGGGAAATCTTTCATTAACGGGTTATAATCATCAACGGTGGCCAAAGCCTGTTTTAATCCTGTATCGGTATCGAAAGAAACGGTAGCGTGAAAACGTTTTCCAACCCTTAAGATGTCCAACGTTAACGTCACTTCCATGCTTTGTCGTTTCTCTTGAATCCTATGAAGAGCACGATCCAAATTTAACCAGAAACTTATTTCTTGAAGTGCAGTACCAGAAGAAGGATCGCGAACTAGTTTTGTTACTTTTTGTATCTCTTTAATCCAACGATTAACACCGTTGTGTAATTGATTTAAGAATGATGAATCGGTTACGTATTCTGAGAAATCTTCCACTTTCGGTTTAACACCGTCATCAGCGCACCTTTTTATTACTGATGCGACAACACCGTGAATTGGTAATGTTATTTCTGGGATATCTATATTTTGTTGCAGATGTAATAAACCCATTTCTAAAGCGGCTATTGTTTTTTCCACCGATGGTGCCATTTTATCACCTTCTCTATAAAATTAATATAAAAAGAATTTAAAATATTAAAACTGATTTATATAATTCTTAATAATTAATAAGAGCAGTTTTTTAATAACAAGCTGCCAAACAACGTGTTGCTAATGTTTCCTAAAGAGCGTTCATGTACTATAAGAGTTTAACAAAATATTGAGGGATACTTTATAGCAGGGGTTCCCACAGTTTTTCTTAGGCGGTCTAATTTAATATTACCGTTTTGACATTTTGGGTGGGCAAAAAAAATCTAAATACCGTATTCGTTAGAATGTGAGACGCAGACGATTTTAATACAGAAGGAAAAAGTCTTAAAATTGGGTTAAAAAATAAATAAATTAAAATATTACGCAATAATGTTTAAAACACAATCTATTTTATTTATAAATATTATACCGAGTGTCCCATTTGGCTGACAAAACAAAATATCTTAAAAACTACACATCGAACTACAAAAAGTTCCGGATAAAATATATTCGGTTTGAAGAGAGATGTGTATTTAAAATTTATAAGTAGTTTCCCATCACCATCTCTCCCGGGATGATCAACATTTTTGCTACCACTGAACGTTCGTTCCCCTACAAACCGAACAAAGTTTATCCAGAACTTTTTTAGTCCAATGCCTAGTTTTTGAGATATTCCGTTTTGTCAGGTTAAATGGAACACCCGGTATACAGTGTCTCCAAAATGTCTGTACCACTGAATATCACAGATTCCTTGGCTTAAAATAGGTCGATTTAAGTTATCTACACGTATTTACTGTCTTGTGATTTTATTTTGAAAGGGAACTAAAACAGCTCAAAAGGAGATAACTAACGCAAAAATGCTTTAACAAAAGTGGTATAATAACAAAAATAACTGTTAAAAAGTTTTTTGAAGTCTTCATCTATTTTTGTTGAAGCCTATTAACTGCAACGATGTTTGTACCGATTTATTTTTATTCTTTTTTTACACCGATTCGAAAACCGAAATATCGGTTCATAATGCAGAGTTGCTCAATATCTTTATGAAATGGCATAAACTATTAAACATTGATTTTCCCCTTGTATTTTTTCCGCGGTTGCCTCAACCAGTGAGGAATTATTCGAAAAATTGGACATGATAACAATGGTTTATGTTTATTGAATCAAATTAATTATTTAAACTAACAAACTTTAACAGTAATATCTTATTATGCAACTTTCGTTAAGACAACTTTATGTTAAGTTAATAAAGAAAACTCTTTTATTCTTTAAAACTCGAAAACATGTTAATCAATTTATATATTTTTTGAGAAGGCAAATACAATATCACTGACACATAAACCACTAAATTCTTCTGATAATTTTATTTGTTATAACTCGTAACTGATACATAGGCGCCCCATGTGTTGGTGCTTTGGGTGTACAAGCAGCCAGACATATAACATTTTTAATATCCATACAAATGCTTCCACAAAACTTAATACTGCTTCTAGATGACATGATAAAAATATATAATAGAAAATTTGGAATGCTTTCAGAAGACTTGATATTGCTTTGAAAGGTCTTGAAATAGTTTTAGAAGACTTGGTACACAACACTAGATATTGATTCCAGAAGACTTAAAATGTTTCCAGAAAACTTGTAATGCTTCAGAAGACTTGATATTGCTTCTAGAAGACTTGATACTGCTTCTAGAAGACTTGATACTGCTTTTAGAAGACTTCAAATGCTTCCAAAAAACTTAAAATATTTCCTACAGACTTGATATTGCTTCTAGAAGACTTGATACTGCTTGTAAAACTGTAAACACTGCTAACAGAAGACATTTCCATTAAAAACGAATCATTGATACCAGATACTTGGGCATTTTCACTCTTCATTTTTAGGAACCGTCATTTGTCGTTTGAATCTTTTCCCAACTTAGGTTTTTCACCATCCGTACGTATTTTCAAAAACCAGCGGCTACGAACTGATTTAACTATTATAATTTGTTTCTTTATCATACTTTGTATTTTTGAGTTATATGTAGTCAAAATAGGTGGGAATCTAACAAGGGTACTGTCACAACTGTGTCTCACCGATTTCAATGTAATTTGGTACAGTCATAGAATGGACTAAAATAAGGTTTACGTAGTTTTTTTATACGTACGGTAAAAGCCCACAAGCCGAGTTATGGGGGTTGAAAGTTTGGGGAAACTACACTTTTGCTTATATTTCGAAAACGGGAAGTGCTATGGAAATTTTGTAAATTGAAACTCGTATTCATTTTTAATAAGCTTTCATTTGATGTATCGCACATATACCAAAGAATTCGAAAGGGGAAACTACCCCTTTTCTTTTTTATTTGAATTAATAAAAAACCACCGCATCGATTTTGGAGACATTAAGTACGTTCACGTAAATTCTAGTACGTTCAAAAATATTAGTTAAGGGTTTTTTTTCCCATTCGCCCTAGATCAACCCCAGCGAAATTACGGGAGATAACATGTAACCACTTTTCGTAACAATGATGTGATTAAATTGTCAGGTATTTTGAAAATACTTGAAACAAAACCGTAACTTAGACGCACAATAAAATGTTTAATATAAAATAAGTCATAATTTGTTGGGGTTAACTACCTCCTTAAAAATTAATTCTATCCTGGGCACTGTTTTATATTTGTAGCAAAAATTTTAAGATATTTTATTTATTTATGAATTAAAAAGCAATTGACAAAAAATGGTTGATTATATCAAAGAAGTTCAATTTATTTTTATGCTACATAGTATTGGCAAAAATGAAAGTCATGGAAAACACGGATATCACACATTGGGTTTTCACTCGAAAAGCAAATTTTCACGTTACTTTCAAAATGGTCTGGTCTCTCCTCTTTATAGCGACAGGCATACCATGCGTATTTAAAAACATATATAAACCAAGGGGAGGACAACTGGTTATGCGTTAGCGATTGCAATTTTAATATATTATCCCTCTGATGTAAATTGACATCATACTGGTAAAGAATACTTTGATCAGAGAATCGTCTAATATTTTTTTTTCCATATTCTAAAACCAAATACATCAACAGGTTGTATTTGACCTGTTGTCCCTGCAGGTATACATAAATGTTTAAAATCGGTATCTGATGGAGTTATTTCACTAATAACTCTAGAATAATGGCCACTTCAAGAATCTAATAATAATAATGATTTAGAACTAGTATTTGGAAAATATACATTTTTTGGTTACAAAATTTTAAATTTGTGTTGTATATATTTTCTGCCTAAACATTAAGCTGTCAGATATTTCTTTAAAAACAATAAAAAGTGGAGAAAAAAGTTCAGCAGATATTACTAGTTGAATTGTGTAACTTTGCGTTGTAGATGACATCGTTTAATGTTCAAACCCTGGTCTTGAATAATTTGCTGACCATCATTGATGCCATTGGATAAATCGAAAAGTAATAGTTTCTTCTTCAATTTGCATATTACAGTATTCCATACATTCCAGTAAAATATACTGTATATTTTTTGTTAAACTAACTTCTGCTTCATGTACAGGAGTCTGGGGAATATGCATAACAGTAAAAACTGTCATTAGAAAATTTAAAACGTTGTTTGGGTTTATTACAACCATTACTTCTCTCTTTTCTAAAACTAAAATTTGCCCACTGGGCACACGTTCTTTTATACTAGAAAAAAAAAACTATTTTGAAAAACGTTGGTTACCAAACGGCGCTAAAAAACAAACAGAGTGCCAACATTTTTTTGGTACATTTTTGGTAACATTTTGTAGAATAAAAACAAACTTAACTGTGTTAATGATGTGATAGGGATGTGTTATTATTCTTTCATTAATTTAACGCTTTTTTCCCCATCTTCTATAAAATTCCTTTATTAATAAAATATTTATCTAGTGGTTTTATAAAACAATTAATTTTTAAAATACTATACTACATTTAACATATTACGATGCTAATTTTTATATTCGAGATATAAACAAAAAAACTACCCCTAATTTGTAACTTTTATAACCATTTTAAAAAATTTTTACTTCAAATATAAAACGGTGTTGGCATTTCATCATAATCGACAAGTAACGCCCGGGATAGATTTAATTTTTAAGGCGAAGGTTAACCCCAACCAACCCTAAGCGGTATATTATGCCTTATTTTACATTAAACATTTTATTGTGCGATTAACTTATGGTTTTGTTTGAAGTATTTTCAAAATACCTGACAATTTAATAATATCATGATTACAAAAAGTGGTTACATTTTAACCCCCGTATCTTCGCTGGGGTTGAGCTTGGGCGAATGGCAAAAAAACCTCAACTAATATTTTTGAACGTACTGTAAGTATACTTAATGCAGCCAAAATCAATAGGTTGGTTTTTTAATAATTTCTATAAAGTAGTGGTAGTTCGCCCCCTTTTAACCAACTGGTATATATGTGATACATCAAATGAAAGCTTATTAAAAATAAATATGAGTTTCAATTTACCAAATTTCCATAGCACTTTCTGTTTTCGAAATATAAGCAAAAGTGTAGTATTTCTCCAAACTTTAAAACACCCACCAAATTCCAAAGTCCTTTCTATGACTGTACCAAATTACATCGAAATTGGTGAGACACAGTTGTGATACTTCCCTTGTAAGACGCACCCCATTATTAAAAACATCTGTGTGCTAAAAAGTGCATCTAAATTCGAACGAATACGGTAAGTACCTTATTTATAAAATTTATTATTTATTTTAAAATTTACTTATTTATAAATATTAATAAAAATACAATATATCGTAACGATATCGCGGCCCGAATTCATAGGCTCTGTGGGCCGCATTTGGCCCATAGGCTGCACTTTGAGAACCCCTGCTATATACTTTAATCAAAGGCTGGATTGAACAGCTTGACGTAAGAACAAGGAGCGACAACTTTTCAACTGCTCGAAGAAAGTATTTGTACTTGGAATCATTACTAATATCAAACAAAAGGTATTAGAATACCTCTAATTTAAACTCTCTGTTCACATCTGTCCCTGCAATAAATACTTTAGAATAAAAACTATTTTATGAGAATATTCCTCACAAACAAAATACCAAAAGTAAGAAATGTACAAAGTCACATCACCAAAAACTGGAGGAGTTTGGATCTGGGAGTGTTTTTATTATATATAGTATTTTTATTTATTCAAAAATACGAAATTTTGGTAATATTTGATAGGAAAAAGTTTTAACAGTTTGCTTTTTTCGTTTTTGTAACAATAAATGTTTAATAAGTAAATAAGACCTTATAAATTAACTAGGTACCTGGTTAAAATATAAATTGAGCTGTCAATACCACAACTGAATAACTCATTGCAACTTAATAAACAAACACAATAAGCGCAAATTATTCAAACTCAAACAAAAATTAACTTCCTCATAAATATTGATTTTTTTCATCAGGATTTTCCAACAAATTGATTTTTCTTGATATTTAATTGTTGCACTAAACTCACGATATAACAGAATCACGTTAAAGAGGAATTTGAATGTTAACCAGCATGAAGTTATCCGTAATAGATCTGTGGAAACAGAATAAGTCTTGGACTCTATTAATTTTGAGAGGTGTTAGTTTGTATGTTCCTGCATATTCCAGGCGCCCTAAAGCTTTGTTTAATGTAAAGCGTTTCTCAAAGGAACTGAGAAGAAACTCTCCATTAAATAAAATGGTAACATTATATAAGAAAGTGTCAGCAGGAAACTCACTATCAATATTCTCTGTATTGTACAAGAAGTTCAGAACTTAATGTATTATGCTGCTCACCTGATTAAGTGTTTGTTGTTAATTACTACTTTATATTTTGATCTGATTTTAGTAGATATTATTCTAAAGATTTTATTTGTTCTATTAAGCTAGTTGAAATTTGTACTTAGGGTAACCTTTTTGATTCAATACTTTACACTTCTTTTATTAACATAAATTTGAACCTTTCTTAATTAAAATTGCTTTTTTAATTCATAAAAAAATATTATTTTTTATATCAACCTTTCGTAACCTGTCAAGTTACGAAATAAACCTAACCTAAAATATTTCAATATTAATGTTTTTAACAGATTAAGAAAAAAAACTCTAATAAAAAACATTATTGATAACTAATTATCAAATTGGAACCTTTTTTAATTAAAATTGCTTTTTGAATTTGTAAAAAAATATTTTTTTTATATTAACCTTTTTGACAGGTACAAGAGAAAACCTAACCTAAAAAATTTTAATGTTACCCTTTTTGGCAGGTTAAAAAAACATAATTTTTTTAAAATTAATTACTTATTAAAAAAAATAATTAAAATTTACCTATCTGCTCTACCAGACTCCTTGACATAACTTTTAAAGTATGGTGCCACAGATTTACTAACATAAGAATGTAATGTTTCATAAGGAGACCCATCATTTAAACTAATAATCCGGATTTGTGACCAAATGCTTTTATCAGCTTCGACGACCGTGCCGCGTTTGATAAAAGCCAAACTGGATATTTTTGAATTGGTGTAATAAACTTCATTGCTGATATAATAACTAACAGGTTCCTTTTCCTCTTCGCCCTCCGGTGGTTGATCACTGTCATCATCTATAAAAAATCAATATGACATTGTCAACCTAACCCAACTAAAAAAACTTGACAGGTCCACTTTACCTTTGGATGAATTTCTCTGTACGTACAACGTGGAAACTTGGGAATCCGAAATGAATTTTCTTATGCATTCTTGGGTGTTCTTATCTTCCAATGCGGCTTCGAGGGCCGGCGCTCTTAACCCATCATCTTCCGGCAAATGTACCGTTGTGGCTTTACGTATGTAATTAACGAAAGTTGTGTAGTCGATTAGACCGACGTTTTGGGTGTCCGAGGGAGCGTCGCCCCCTTCGAGCGAATCCCCCATACTTTAAAACCGCTATCAATTATATTTTACGCAATAACCGATCTTTAAACACCTAAGAAACACACCCCCGGAAAGGTGACAGCACACTGACTGGGTGCTTCATCCAACAATGACTTTATACACTTTATAATGCTATGGTTTGAGATTTTGTGTGAGGTTATCCTTTTTTACTACATATAAATATGATGGTGTTATCTTTTTCTATTAGAAGCGTCTATCTTTATTAAACCAAAATAAGAATTGATTTGACACTTAACTTATTAAATCGAAAGTTACTAATTTGGTATGGATGATTCATTAAGATGAACTCAACATTTTAATTATCTAAAATTAAACGAAATGTGATTAGAATAATAAAAAGTTTATTATTTATTGTATTACGTTTATTTTTGTAAAATCACAGATTTTAACAAGAACATGATTTTTTTAAAATTAAGATTAAGATATAATTTACAAAAATTAATTTAAAATTTAAGTTAGTTAAGTTAATAAACAGATAAATGTTTCTTGTATTTATATTTTTTTAGAATTTCAATTAAATACTGGTTATTTTATTTTTGTGTGATTGTCAATCCTAATTTTTGTGGACCAATAAAATCGCTTGTTTTATAACCGTTAAATTTTAAACCGAAATGTCATCAACGGCTGTTTCAAAGAACGTTTTAAAGAAGTAAGATCGAGAATCATTTCGTGTTTTTAATTTATTTTTATAAGGTACGACTATAACATTAAGAATGGCTTATGAAAACTGGGACGATGTAATTATCCAATGTGTAAGTAAATTGTTTTAATTGTACCTTAATGGTTATGATAATTATTATTTTTAAAGGTAAATTGCTTAGATATATTAGTACCCATCCAAGATATAGAGGAATGTAAGAACGGACAATTCTTTCAAAAGTTTTTTTCAACATTGTAAGTTATCACCATATTTCTCCTTTATTAAATAATAAAATGTTTTGATTCGTTTAAGATCGCCAAGAGAAAATCAAACATACACTTTAGAAATTATCCATAACATTTTAGGGGACGTTTATAAACACTTTAAATTCGATTTAACCAAAACTGAGTTTTCCGAGCTTTCCCGAGAAGAAACTATCGAAATATGTTTGCTCTTATTATATTATGCATGCGTAATTAAGGAAAATGCGACCTTAATTTCGTCATTATGCGCTAAATTGCCACAAAAATTCCAAGTTTGCATTGAACAAGTCTTTAAGAACATGTCAAATAAAATAAATTCGGAAATATTACATACAATTGCAACAGAAAGTTTAAATTCAAGTTATTTTCGAACTTTTGATGTTACCCCCTCAGTTACTGATAGTCCACTACGGTCCTATTTAACAATACAAGATGGGAAAGTTAAAAAATTAATTGATAAAGAAGTAAAGGTGTTGCGAATTGAGTTGGAATCTGAAAGGTATGAGAAAGAAGTTTTGCAAGAAGAACTGAAAACATATAAAGATAAGATTATAATGCTTGAAGGGAAGCTTAGAAGAAGTAGTGAGGCAATGAATAAATTAAGGTTGGAATTAAGTAATAAGGATGATGTGGGAGAAACAATTATGATTAATGGAGGTGAAATTGAGAAAAGGTACAAATTAGAAGTTGAGAGTTTAGAGAAATATGTGGGACAATTAGAAAAGGAGCAAATTGAGCTTAAAGAACGAAACGAGAAATTAGTTGAGTCATTAAAAGTTTCTGAACAGGAGTTAAAAATTTGTCAAGAGAAAATCGTGGGGTTAGAAACGGAGAATAAAGATATACGTGAAAAATATAAACAACAAGAGGAAATCGTTGAGAATTTAAAAGCTGATTGTGTGGAATTAAAAGTTTGTTTGGATGAGCTTCGCCCTGCAAGCAATAATTTTGAAACTTCAGTCATTTTAACCCCTCAATCAAAGTTGAAGAGGAGGAGTTTGAATTATTCCGTAATGGAGAATTTAGCTGGGAGTGTTGTTGAGGTCCAATTGGAGGATTTTCGCAAAGAAAATGCACAGCTTCAAGATTTACTATTGGAGATGAAACAAGAATCAAAATTGTTAGAGGAACAAATTGTAACGGTTAAGGATAAATATGAAAAAGCAGCTCAAGATTGTTTCAAGTTAAAGAGAAAGAATGAGGAGTCGACTCAAAAAATCGAAAATTTAATTAAAAGTAATCTAAATTTGGACGAGTTATTGAAGAAGTCTCGTGAAGAAATCCTGAATTTTGAAGGAATTATTTGTGATAAAGATTCGGTTATTTTCGATTTGAGGGGGAATTTGGAAAAAATTAATAATTTAAATAAAAATTTAAAAGATAACGAATTAGATTTAGTTGAGAAATTGAGAAAAACATCTTGCGAGTTTTCCAATTACAAAATTGAGGCGGAAAATATTTATAAAAATTTAAATTTGGCAGCTTCGCAAACCCAAAGAGAATTTGAGAAGAAAATTTCTGATTATAACAGCTTAAACGCCTCTTTTATCTCGTTACAAAAATCTTATGACGTCACAATGAATAAATTTTCAAGTAATTTAAAAAAATTATCAGATGTGACGAATGCTCAAATTGATGTAAGCTTGGAGGATAAATTTGAATTTTTCGATGCTTTAATTTTAAGCATTAAGGAGGAGAAGGCTCAAAATAAAAACGTTGTTAAAGATCTTAGTGACTCTTTACATAAAGGGGAAGAAATCATTGATAATTTAAAAGCAACCCAATTAATATTGAACGAGAAATTGGTTTTAACCAAAACTGAGAGAGATCAATTTGAGAAAATGTTAAAGAACTCTGAGATGCATGTTAATGAGTTAGAAAACGATCTTAAATTACAAAGGGAGGAGAAAAATAAAGTTGTGGCTAAAATATCCGAGTTACACAACACCATAAAAGAGTTGGAGTTAATTAAATCTAATTCGAAAGAGGAAATTGAGACATTAAAGAATGAGATTGTTAAAGTGAACGAGATTAACGAAAATTTATTCGAAAAGGAGCGGATGTTTTTGGAGAAAATGTTTTTGTTGGAATCGGAAATAAAAGATTATAAGGATACGATAGAACAACTTGAGACAAGTATTGAGACATCAAAAGAGGACCTAAAAATCAAACAAATTGAGTTAGCTGAAATCGAGAATGGGAAGATTACCATGGAGGAGAATTACGAAAAGATTAAACACGATTTATTAAAGAAAATTGATATTATGAGAGACACTCAAAAAAAATTAGAATTAGAAATCCAAATAATATCCAAAGAAAAAACAAATTTAGAAAATAATTTGGGCAAATTCAAAAATGATCTTGATAATTTACAGTTAGAAAAAGATGATTTAATTAAACAAAACGACGAATTAAAAGAGAAATACTCTGAGTGTTTTGAAACTCTCTCAAAACGAGACAGAGAATTAGACGAGCGCGATAATATCATCTCTGAATCAAACACTGAGTTATTAACGATAAAATTGGAGTTGGAGAGGTGCAAACAAAAGCATAAAGAGCTCCAAATCGACATGGATAAAATCCGTCAAGAAGAGAGCAAATACAAATTTTGCATTACAACCTTAGAGGAGCAAAATGTCGCGTTTGAAACGAAATTGAGCCAATTATCACACGAACGAGAGGCCCTTATTAATCTTAAAGACACCCTCGAGAAAAAATCGCAAGATTTAGAAAGAAATCTCGAAATAATCATAACCCAACTAAAAGAGAAAAACGAGAATTTAAATGAGTATTGTGCTCAGTTGACTTTAGCCAAAGAAGAAGGCGAAAATGAAATGAGAAAATTTAAACGGGATTTACAAGATGCTGAATTAAAATTAGAGCGGGTTATAAATGATCGAAATGACGAAATAAAGAAGAAAGATGATGAAATAAAATCTTTAAAAGCGAATTTAAGCGAGAATAATAATCGTATTTTCGAGTTAACTTCAAAAGAGGTTAATTTTGTCCAAGAAATCGAAATACTTAAATCTGAATTGAATAATTCTTTCCAAAAATACGCAGAGAATTTCAACGCGCTTCAAGAATTAAAATTGATTCATGAAGCGGAGCAACAAAATCTCACGGAGACTTTACGCGACTTAGGGGTTGAGTGTAATCGATTAAAAGAGGAAAATGAAATTAAAACGGAAAAATTATCCGAAATAATCAAAGAAGGGGATGTTTTGAAGTCGGAGAAAATTGGGTTAGAAGTCAAATTGGTCGCGCAACGTAATAAATATGAACAAGAATTGGAGAGTACGCGCGAACAATTTTTATCCGACATAAACAACTTGATAAATAAAGAGAAAAAATTGGAGGCGGCCCTATCGAAAGCGCTGAGCGATTTGGAGAGCGGAAGGGGGATCCAATTCCGGTTGGAAAATGAGGTGAAAAAGGTTTCTTCGAAAATCAACGATGTCCAACAAGAAAAAATTAATTTGGGGGAGAAACTTTCAATGCTTGAGGTGACGAAGAAAGACGTCGATTTGGAGTATTCCCAATTAAAGCTCACCCATGAGAAATTGATTAATGAGAGTGAGAGTAATTTAAGAGATTCCCAAAAAAAATTGGAACATGAAATCGAAATGTTAAGAAAAGAGAATCAAAAAATTGTTGATGAATATGTTGAGTTGCAAAAATCGGCGGAAATAATTAAGGAGAATAATAAAGATGTCGTGGTGAAACATGAAAAGATAATAAATGAATTGAATGATGAAATTAGGGGTTTACGGGATAAAATAAATAATTTAGAGTTATTGAATGGGAAGATTGTGGGGGAGCAGGATAATTTATTGAGGAATACGCGGAAATTAAAACTGGAAATTGGCGAATACGCTGAGAAAGAGGCCCATCAAAACGATGTCATCTCAAAGTTGCAATGTGCGTTTGATATTTTGCAAACAGGAAAAGATCGGGTTGAGTTAGATTTGCAAAATGCGATAGAAACTAAGAATAAATTAGAAGAAGAAAAAGTTAGGCTTAATGCTTTAATTGAGGAAAAATCAAAATCGTTCGAAATTGAGTTGAATAAGATAAACGACGATTTAAAGAAGAAAAGTGATGTTATTAATGAGAAGGATTATAAACTTGGGGAGAAAGTTAAGGAATTAAACGAGTTACAAAAAATTTTTGAGACTGTATTATTGGAAAAAGCAAATTTGCAGCTCGAACTACAAAAATCTCAAAATTTGCACAAACAGTTTTTGGCGGAAATCGATGAGGAGAATCTCAAAACGTTAGAAAACATGACTTTAGACTTTTTCGACTTAAAAGGTGCTTATGAGAACGTCCATTTAACCTTAAAAAAATTAAAAAATGAAAAAAAGAAATTGGAGAGATCTTTGGAGGAGGTGAATAACTCCAAAAAAGAATTAGAAATTAAGTACAAGGAGAAACAAAAACTCTTTGAGGAGATTAACAATAAGTCGGCGAATTTCGAAGAAATTATCGAAAAAGAACGCAAATATATGTATGGTGTTTTATGCGAATTAAACCGCGCAATTTCGGATTTAGAATTAGTTAAGAACGAAAAATTAGATATTGATGAACAAAGTGGGTTAATTAACTCCGAAATAAAGGAGTTAAAAAGTGATCGGGATGAATTAATTAAAATTAAAACCGATTTTTATAATAAGAAAGAAATCGAAATCGACGAGTTTCATTTAAAAGCAGAAACGATTAAAAACGAGATTTTAAAAGCGATAAATAAAGTTAATGTTACATCGATCGAAACAGAACGATTAAACGAGATTATTGGAAAAGAAAAAGAAGCAAAAACGATTTTAGAGGTGAAATTGCTAAATTTAATGGGGGAAAAAATTAAATTTGAAGAAATAATAACCGCGTTTTACACGAATATTAATAAGATCGGGATGACTTTGGCGAATAAACCGATTTTGAATGTGCCATCGTTCGAGGATATCTCCCAAGATGAAATAAAACTTATCTCTGGGGAGATTGAAAGGGGTATTGGGGACGTTTTTGGTAAGATTCATCAAATAAACGAGGCCGTTGCGAAATTAGAGGGGGAAAAGTCTTCAATAACGAATTCAATTGAGTTATTAAGAAGTGAAAAAGAATTATGTGAGAAAGAAAAATCGAAATTACTCGGCGATTATGAGGCTCTTAATAAAGAAAGAAATGATTTTGATGAAAAAATGATTAATTTAAAAAGTGAGAATGACGTTTTACACCAAACTGTGCAATCATTACGGGAAAATAATATTCGTGCTTATAATGATTACCAAAAATTCATAGAGTTATCAAAAAACCACAAAAATCAAATCGATCAATTACTAAAAAATCGCAATTCGACCGAGACGATTTTAAACGATTTAAAGCAAAAATTATTAACTTTACAAATGAAATTCGTCGAATTTCACTCGGAGACTTTTTACAAACAATATTTCGACCAAAAAGAATCGTTACAAATCATCTCCGATGATATACAAAAACAATTTAACCGATACTCGAGAATTTCGTTTAACATCATAACCAATTTCGCTGCATTATCGGAAAAAATCGTTAATGCGTTATTTTCGGAGAAAACCGTCGAAGTCGAAGCGATCTTAAAAGATTTAGACGTCGAGGAAACCCTGTTTAAAATCGACGCGTTAAAAGACCGCGCTGTCGACGCGATCGAGCAAATTAATGCGTTAGAAAAAGTTTTCGATAACGTCCAAGTTAAAACGGTCCTCAAAGAGAATAAAAATAACCAGTTAGAAACGAAAAGCGACGAGGAGTATCGCAAAAAATATCTTGCGGTTAAACAAAAATTAACTCTGGTGGAAAACGTTAAAAATAATTACGAGAAGAAATTGAAACAACTCCGGGAGGAGAACAAAAAGATTCTCGCGATTAATAAAACGACGAACGATGATGCGCATTATAAAACGTTAATTCAACAACATATTGATACTAAAGAGAATTATGAGATGCAAATTAACGCATTAAAATCGAAACTGAGCCATCTCGAAGGCGAAAACTTAAAAATTAAAGCACTCCGCGAAAAACACTCAAAATTAGAAAAAGATATCGTCGATTTACAAACCGAAAAGTTACTTCAACACAAAACCAACAAACAAGAATTAGAATCATTACGCGACGCTTACAGCAAATTAATGAAAGACAAAAATAAATTAGAATCCGATTTGGAATCGTTAAAACGTTCCTACGACGACCGATTGTACCAAATAAACGAAGACGCCCTCATAAAAGAGGCTTATCAAAAAATTTTGGAAGAAAATAACCAACTAAACAACGAATTGGATACTTTGAAATTCAAACGGAACAAAGACAAAGAAGAATTCGTGCGGTTATTACAAAAACAACGGGAAGATTTTGTTACCCAACAAGACTCAACGATTGCGGAAATCCGGAATCAATACGAAGTAAAATTGGAGGCGATTAAAAAAAAAATGTTGTCGATGTTTAAAGAGGAGGTTGATAAAGAGACGAGGAAGGTTTTGGAGAAGGAGGCGGATAATGCGGTGCTTTTGTCTACGTTGGAGAAGTACAAAACGGAATGTGAGGATGTTAAGAGGACTAACAATGAATTGCGGAAGCGAATTGGAGAAGCGACTCGGCAGAATGAGTTGATGCTTTCGAGGGAGTCTATTGCGGCTAGATCGGTGAGAAGCGAGTGCGATGTTCGTGAGTTAAGAACGAGGGAGGTTATTGATTGTCCGAGAAATGGGAAGAGATCTAGCGTTCATCTTATGAGAACTGTCGTTGAAGCAAGGAAGTGTATGACGTTGCCGAAAAATGTCGATCAGAATAGAGTTGTTAGTCCTGCCAATATTGGTAAGTATTAATTCTTTAAAACTAAGTAATATTATATGAAAAATAATCGAATTTTGAGGACATAAATCGTTTTCTACTATTTCTTCCTGGGAGAGATTTTTACATATACATATTTCTTCTATATGTTCTCTAGATCTTCTCCTGATTTTTCAAATTTATCTCAGCATAAATAATGCATCGGATATGTTCAAATGACTAAATTTTATACTATAACTATAAAAGTTAATTAATTATTCCGACTTTTATGCAAAAATTGAACTTTTTTCAAGTTCAGTTATGATATGAAACAATAGAAGCCCTAACACTAAGTTTTTCCGTACATTAGACTTGGAACTAGAAATATTTGCGTTGAACCTACCTAAGAGACGTAGTCGCACGTTTAATGTTTTTAGTTTTTACTGTTAGTTTAGTTTAGAAACTTATGGTAAACATGCTACAAAGATTGTATAGTGTGTGTGAAATGTAATCTCTGGGTCTATGAAAACTGTTCCAACAATGAAATAAGTAGAGATGTGACGAATAGTAATTTAGCCGAATAGGCGAATACCGAATATTCGGCCAAATTGCAACCAAATATTCGGCCAAACCGAATATTTCTCGAACTTGGTGTTTCCCCGAGTTCTATCTTGGTTACATTCGCCTTACATGTCTGAACTTGTTCTTGTACGAAAAATTTTTCTACTGCTTATTCGGAAAGCGACAAGTGAAGTGAGAAGTGTTAAGTTAAATTACTGAAATATGAGTAATCCAAAACGATCAAAAGTTTGGCTGTTTTTCAAAGTTTCTGAGGAGGGGAATAAAGCTTTATGTACAATTTGTAACGCTCTTATTTCAAGCGGTGGAAAAGGAAAATTGGCTACTACTAGTTCCCTTATAAACCACATAAAAGGTAAGTATATTATATAAATAAAATTATCACGTATCTTTTATAACTGTGCAACATTAACAGTAACGAAAATAATAAAATTTCAATTTATATTATTTTCTGATATAATATAGTAGTATACTTTAGTATCTAATACTTTAACGATGAATTTGGAGAAAAATCTTGCATTAATGAAAAAAAAGTATTTTTATTATTATTGCCAACCAGCAGCAAAATTATACTTTATTGTATCCATTTGCGGCAGTAAAGTGACGCTTTATGTTACTGTCAAATTTGACAGCATTTAGCGGCGGACAAAGTACTTTACCTGCCGCAAATGAGTCAGACAAAGTATTTTACCTGCCCCTAATTGCTGATTTGAAAGAATTTTAGCAAACAACTGGATTTGAACCCGGTACTTTTGACACGACAGCTGAATGACTTGTCACTGGACTACTGACCTTCTATATTTAATCAAACTTTGCCGATTTATATTAATGAAACAACCGTTAGTTAAATACTGCAAGTTATAGAATCATTATATCTTAAATTTTGCGGTTAGCGATAAAATGTTGTATGCACCACGCCAGCAAAGTGTTTTTATCGCCTTTTACTCGTCTTGCTCGACTCGTAAACTCAGGCTCGTTCGATAAAAATTCACTTTGCTGACTTGGTACATAAATAACTATTATACTTTAGTAATGAAAGCTGCATTGACATAATATAAAATATTTTTAACATATGTAAAAAATCGTGTTACAACAATAACTTTAACTCAATTTTAGGGAAGCATCCAGTAGCTTTTAAAGAATTAAGTGTTCAAAAGTCATAAGAAAACCCACGACAAATAGAAGATTTTCTACAAAATTCAGAGACAAAATTTAAAATACAAGAAAGTATTAAAGAAGCTTTTAGTAACCAGTGGGATGACAATGATAATAGAACAAAAGAAGTTCACTACGCAATTGCAGAAATGATTACCGTAGATAATCAACCAATATCCATAGTAGAAAACATTGGTTTTATAAAATTATTAAAAAACTGAAACCAAAATATAAAAGTCCTAGCTGAAAACATATAACCGACGTAATAATTCCCGATATATATAATAGAACAAGAAATGTCATAAAAAAAGACATAACCCAAGCTGTAGCAGTTTCTCTATCGACAGATATGTGGTCTAATGATAACAATATGCAGAATTTTATTAGCTTAACAATTCATTGGCTAACAGACGATTTTAGACAAAAGCATTGTGTTCTAGATATGAAACATTTTCCTGGCCAACATACAGCTGACAATATTCACAGTGCAATATCTGAAATTTTAACACTTTGGGACATACCACACGAAAAAGTACATGTTATTTTACGTGACAATGGTGCTAATATGGTCAAAGCTATTAATGACTCCACGTACAATTCGATCTCTTGCTTCATTCATACTTTGCAATTGGTGGTAAACGAAGCCATACATGTTCAGGAAAATATAACTCAGATGATAATCGCGTCAAGACGTATTGTGACCCATTTTCACCACTCTGAATCCGCCCAACAAAAGTTAAAAGAACATCAACGGGAACTAGGTTTACCTTTTTATCAACTCGTCCAAGATGTCCGTACGAGATGGAATAGTACATTCTACATGCTAGCTCTATTGGGAGAACAAAAGAGGGCGATTACATTATATATTTCTGAAAATGATGTAAAGTTTCAGAACCTGTCTGTAACGGAATGGCAACTGCTAGAAGATTGTTTGTTGCTTCTTAAGCCGCTGGAAAAGATTACTAAGTTGGCAAGTTCCTCCACTGCTAGCATTTCATCCGTCATTCCGAACGTAGAAACATTGATAAAATATTTATCTAAGGACGATCTCGTCTCTGAAAATTTAAGTGAAATGAGACTTGCTTTATTGGATGGGGTAAAAACAAGATTTGAAAAAATAGAAAAGGAAAAGAATTATTATATGGCAACGTTACTTGATCCTCGATATCGTTTTCAATTTTTTTCGTCCGAAAACATACCTCTTATAAGACGCACCTTTTTTTTGGAGGCGCTTCAAAGAGAATTAAATTCCGAGAGCAGCAGTAGCGATGATGGAGAAGACAATAAAAAATTACCCTCAACAAGTGGGATCAATCGAAGCCATCATGTTATCTGGGACTGCTATAAAGACATAGCTTCATCTAGTAAAGTCGTCGAAGATTTCAATCCAAAAAATAGGATAGCAATTGAATTTGACAGCTATTTATCCGGAGAACTATTAAAACGAGACGAAGATCCATTTGTTTGGTGGAAAGCAAATAGTTTGAAATACTCTAAGATGAGTTATCTTGCAAAATTGTATTTATCCGCTCCATCAAGCACAATTTTCAGTGAGTGATTGTTCTCAAAAGCAGGAAATTTATATGAAACAAAAAGAAATCGTTTATTGCCAAATAGAGCTGCTCAATTAGTATTTTTGCATTAAAATTTACCTTTAATTAATTTTTATTATTAATTTTTTATCAAATAAAGTAGTTATGAGTTATCACGTGTTTTTTTGTTCGTAAACCTTGTTAATTTGTGATCTCCAATACAAAATTTATTAAAATATAAACGCGTATATATAAAACCGAATATTCGGTAATTGAGTCGAATATTCGGCCCAATACCGAATACTAAAAATGAGGCCGAATATGCCGAATACCGAATAATTATTCGGCTTCGGTCCCAACTCTAGAAATAAGTAATAACAACGATCAGAAAATTATATTTGCAACAAATCCTTTATACACTGTTGGAAATAATTCACGAGTACACCCTGTATAGTCTGAATGTGTGTATTTCAAAGTAATTCGATTGATTACTTTAATTGATTGGTTTGAAGCTTGTTTGTAATAAGTTTTGTATGGCTAGGGACCAAATACTGCCAAGTCAAGTGGCTGTAACTTACGAGACACGTGTGGTGACATAATACAATTCCATTATACTTAGCCAAATTTATTACTGGCACGGATATATGTGACTCATAGTTGTCGTAAATTAACAAAACTTTATCATCGAGAGTAGGTTTTACATGAGATATAAAATATTTTAGATAATCAACAAATAAACTTTCATTTATCCATCCACTAGGATTTCCACCTCCTATGGAGCCTATTGGCGCTCCTTTAAGCATATGATTTTTTACTACGTAATTACCAACCGCATTTATTCTTGCTACCATGGTAATATTCAGTCCTCGTTCGCTTGAAGTCAAGTCTACCTATCTGTTTTTTACCCTTTTTTGATAAAATTCTCTTTTATTCTTTTAAATTAAAAAAAATCGGAGAAATTTTTTTTGTTGAAAGCTGTAACACGTGAAAGACAAATAGGCTCAAGCTTTCTAAGAATTATAGTTGGATGTCGAGTGAGAAACCCGCTTATACATTCCCGATCAGCTTTTCTTTCTGTGATCCATGTACTTTGTATAACCTTTTTACTTGCAACGCCGAATTCATACCATAATTTTAGCAATTCTTGCTGTTGTTACATAATTTAATAATAGATCTTCCACTGTACCAAAGAAAATTTGATTATTTGTTATATTTGACCGATATGTAAAAATGTCGTTACCTATTAATTGATGACTTTTCAAGTGAAGTAGTGTTGTTTTAGCTATTTGATGATTTATAACGGCATGACCAACAGACAATTTCTGCACAAGAACATCTACTGCCGATGATAATTTTTTTTATTGACTTGTTGTCGCTTATTGTCCAATTTACTTCGTAAAATTTTCTAGAAACTGAAAGATACACATTTACTGATCTAAGGTACAAACATGCTATTGGTCCAAGGTACATATTTAGTAACGTTTATGAAAATTCGTTTCTGTTAAGCATCACCGTTCTTTTTTTAAATTAAAGAGAAGTGAGTGTAGAACTTACCTGACCAAAAATTTTTAACTCAGCGCGTAGTGTAAAGGAAAAATACTTAGTTTAATCACACTCAAAAATTTACTTGATGATAGTAAAATCGCGAAAATTAACGGCAACTCCAAACCAGTCTGATATTTCTACTATAACTACGATGTAACCTCATCTATCGTTTATACCTTCAAGAAAAGTAAATATAAAGTTTTAAGATTCTTGTTTTATACGTAAAACCACTACCGGTCCAAGGAACAACACAATCCCCTATTTAATATTTTCGAAACAAACTCAAATGGTTTATTTTGTTTTTTGTGATAAAAATGTTTTCTGCCAGCAGTTTTATAAGTAGAGTCCGGATTTATATGCGATTGCATATTTTGCATATAACTTGATATTTAGCAGTTTTGCCGCAATAAATTTAGTTGCCCATATACGTCGGAGTAATTGCATATAGTTGCATATAACCACATATTTCTACATTTATCGTGCAAAATATACACTATATTATACACCAACAATCTAGTTAAGAAATCTTTAAATATTATCAAAAATTTTATTATTTTTGACCTGTCAGTCATCCCCCAAAAAAATGTTGAGTAGATCAGTGTTGTTCATATACAACACTTTTTTAAACTTCGCGCTTTAATTGAGGTATAATTGGGGTAAATAATAATATAAATATTTACTATAATAGTATAAATATACAGGGTCCTTCAGCTCAGCTTCCGTCTTTTGTAGCTCAGTTATTAAGTAAGTTAAGAGTTTGATATTTTGCAGGCTTGTACTGTATCTCAGACCGCATTACAGGAACCCCATAGTGATATTTTTTAAATTGCATGATATATATTTTCTCACATTTTTGAGTGTCTTTTATGGGTGCCTACAACCCTCGATAATTTTATTGAAATCGGTTGAATGACAACAGCACATAAAATAAAATCTCGTATTTGCATCGCTGGTTTTAAAAATTAATTAAAATTACAGAGTCTTATGAATAAAATTGTATGACAAACTTATTAAGTAAGGTCTAGTGATTTTGTTAACCAAGTTTTATTGGATCAAATTTATACAGGCTGTTCATAATCTAGTGTCAAAACGAAATATGCATATTTTACTGCATATTTCGACCAATTTTAACCGCATATTAACAACTTATATTGCTTCTTTTTATCGCATATATATCCGGACCTTATTTAGCAGTATCAAGTCTTTAGGAAGCATTTTATAAAATCTTGTAGGAGTAATATCCAGTGTTGTGGAAGTATTTCAAGACTTTTAGAACCAATATCAAATTTTCCGAAAGTATTGTAAGTCTTATGGAAGCATTTTAAGTCTTCTAGAAGTAGTTCAAGTCTTCCAGAGGCAGTATTAAGCCTTATGGAAGCATGTTAAGTTTTTTGGAAGCACTTTCAAGTCTTCCAGAGGCAGTATTGAGACTTCTGCAAGCATTTCAAGTCTTCCAGAGGCAAGTCAAACATCAATGAAAAACTTTAAATCATCTTAAAGAAAAATAAAAACATGTACATATTGCAGAGAGTAGTTCTTAGCAAGAAATGGAGATTCCTATTTTAGAATACCAACTTAGGAATGGTATCTCAATTTTGAGTTACTTGTACATTTCAATTTTTTCTAGAATGTCTAGTCCCAGGAACAAATGATAGATCTTAGACCACCATCCAGAATGATTTACCTCCTCTTGATTTGCAATGAAAATACGGTCGGTATCAAAGAAATGAATCTTTTGGAAACATATCAAATGTTCTAGAAGATTATTATCTATAAGACTAATATCAAGTCTTATGAAAGTATTTGAAGTCTTCTGGAAGCAATTTCAAGTCTTCCAGAGGCAAGTCAAACATCAATGAAAAACTTTAAATCATCTTAAAGAAAAATAAAAACATGTACATATTGCAGAGAGTAGTTCTTAGCAAGAAATGGGGATTCCTATTTTAGAATACCAACTTAGGAATGGTATCTCAATTTTGAGTTACTTGTACATTTCAATTTTTTCTAGAATGTCTAGTCCCAGGAAGAAATGATAGATCTTAGACCACCATCCAGAATGATTTACCTCCTCTTGATTTGCAATGAAAATACGGTCGGTATCAAAGAAATGAATCTTTTGGAAACATATCAAATGTTCTAGAAGATTAGTATCTATAAGACTAATATCAAGTCTTATGAAAGTATTTCAAGTCTTCTGGAAGCAATTTCAAGTCTTCCAGAAGCAGTAGCAAATCTTCCAGGGCAGTATTAATTCTTCTGGAGGCATTTCAAGTCTTGTAGTGGCAGTACCAGTCTTCTAGAAGCATTCCAAATCTCCAGAAGCAATACCGAGTATTTTGGAAGCATTTCAAGACTTCTGAATGAATTGAAAGTCTTCTGAAAACCTTTTAAGTCTTCTAGAAACAGTATCAAGTCTTCCAAAGAGAGTATTAAGTGTTCTAGTAGCATTTCGAATGTTTTAGAAGTAATTTGAGGCTTCCAGAAACAAAGTCAAGTCTTTTAGTATTGTAACAAACAGTATCAAGTTTCCCACGGGAAGTATTCAAGCATTTCTAGTCTTCTATAACCAGTATCCAATTTTCTGGAAGTATTGCAAGTCTTCTGGAAACATTCCAATTTTTCTGAAAGCAGTATCAAATCTCCTAGAAGCAGTATTAAGTCTCAATTCAAATCTCAACCCAAATACGTGTTCTTAGAAAAACATTCGTAACAGATGCTAAGACTGAATTCGGTAGAAAAAGCCCCATGGTACATTCAAATTTAAAAAATAATGTAAGATGATGTCTTCAATTCAGATAATACCATCAACAATTTCAACAAGTTAGGGTGCGTAATTTATTTCTTTTTACTGTTATTCTTTTCACAAAATTAAAATCTACGAAGAAAAATACATAAAAAATTGCTTATTATGTTCTTACTATATTTTTAAAACATTATTTCTAATAATTCGTTACTTTTGAACTTCGATACTTTGTATGGATGAGCATCGATATCTTAAGCTATCGCCCAGCTATGGATGGTATTAGCTCTAATATAGCTGTTATTCGGTTTTAGATTATTGTATACTTACAACGAACTAAAACTAGAACTAACACTAGACCTAGAACAATAAACCAATAAAAAGTAAGAAAACCAAATGACTTAAATTAGAGAGACTGATAAAGGATAAGTTAATTAAATCCCATAATATTAAAAATAAACATGACAATCATAAACCATATAATATATATAATAATAAACATAACTTTTCAGAATGTAAAACTTTTGAAGGGTATGGGGAAATCAAGGGAAATGTACTTGTATGAGGAATTTTACATCTACAATAATAGAATAAGAGACGTAAATTTGATCATGAACGAGAACAACGATCTCGTTAATTACAGACATTTCATTAAATTCGTCTAAATTTTTGTTATAAACAATTTTTCGCTTCTCGTTTCACTTATTTTCATTTATTTGAATTCTTGTTTTACCCCTCCATTTTTGATTTACGTTCTCGCTTTAAATTTTAGTCATTCTCAGCGCTTCACGCTAAAATAACCTGTTTTTTGGATTTTTGGAATACATTTTATGTTGAATTTCTCTCTTTTTGGTTTTATTTTGTGTTTTTCGATCTTAATTGGTAGGTTTCTCTTGTTTTCCCTCATACATTTTAATTTAACACCCGTTTATCCATTTTTCAGTTCATATTATCTTAAAAATTAAGAACATGCTTTTCACGTTTTTATTTTCTTCCGAACCAGACATTTATATGAAAATCCATTACAGTTCTCTCTTTAGTCGATGTACTTTCAATGACGGTTGTTTGTAAATTTATAGTTAACCCTCGCAGTACTGACGTTTCGCCAACCGTTGCGGACGGTGCCTGGGTCAACCGAGACCCGAACAGTTTTTGTTTACGTAGAATATAAAAAATGAAGCTTTTGCCATTATGATTTTGACTTATTTTATTTTAAAGGTGAACTATTATTAGGGATATAAAATAATACATAAAAATAAAATTTTAAAAAAATTACATAAAAAATATTTATTCTAAATCATTACAATTTGTACACAAAATATTTTTTGTACATGTTGAATGTATATTACATACATATTTATGACAAACATCACATTTTGATTTATATTTATTGTCATTTCCAATACACAAGCTACATCTTGAGCGTTTTTCTAATGTTGTACTCATTTGTTTATTTATTTTTCGGCCTGTACTTTCGATGGCGTCCACAATGTGTCTCGAAAATACTACTGCATTGGTTTCAAATGCTCTAGCTCTAGAATCTATGTTTGCAGCAACTAACTGTTCAGAGAAATTTTCTATAAATTGTTTTCTTCTTGATTTTATGTTACCAGTTGCCCAATCCGGATTTTTGAGTTGCCATAGTACAAATGCATTATAGGCTGCAATATCTATATAATGTAAAAAAAGCGACAGAGGCCAACGTCGTGTACATCTCCGGCAAGTGTATTCTCTTAGAATTTTATCTAAAACATCCACTCAAAATAGCATGTTCTCGATGAACGCTCGAAAGTAAAACTACGCATTTTCTTGGTTTTGGGATATACGACACAAGTGTTAGATTTTCAGAAAATATAAAATCAGAAGAGAATTGAGCTCTTCCGGATATTGTTATCAAAGATTTTGGTAAATCCTTTCTATTTTTCCGCATTGTTCCCACTATAAATATGTTATCTTTGAGTAAATCCTCTGCAAGTGAGATATCCGTAAAAAATTGTCGGTTGTGATAGTTCGATTAGATCCCTTCCAAAACTCTGAAAGAACTCTAACTACTCGTTGTCCTTGTCCTTTCTCCGGTGTGTTTCCGCATTTTCCTAAATACACTTCAAAATTATAACAATAATATGTAGTAGCGTCACATAGGGCCCATAATTTCAGCCCATATTTCCCCGGCTTGCTCGGCATATACACCTTGAATGGACATCTTCCTCGAAATGTTACTAATTGTTCATCAATAGTGCCTACATTAGACGCTCGGTAATTATCTCTGCAATTTCTTGTTAAAATATTTGTAATGGTTCTCAAAGCTGCCAACTTATCGGTCATTTTTCTCTCTTCTCGTGTCTGAAAGTCGTCAAAACGCAAAAATCGTAAAATGTTTGTAAATCTATCACGAAACATAGATGCTCGATAAATTTGTCGACTATAAGCAATCTTTTTCTTCCATAGATCTTTTTTACTTTCACGTGATTCCCGAAAACGGCCAGTAATTAGTAAAATCCCAAAAAATGCCTTCAATTCAACACAGTCTACCGGCTTCCATATATTATTTGAAAACATTTCATAATATTTAACCGCTTTTTCATTTGTATAAGTAATTATAATGTCCATGATTTCATCATTTATAAATAAATCAAAACATTGTTCCATGGTTTCTACACCCTCAGAATTTGCTGTGAGTGTAGCATCATATTTACCAAATTCTGCATCTCTGTTTGTGGGGGAAATATATCTCCATGTTCGTCCACAAACATTTTGGTCTTTACAGTGTGACATATTATTACTATTTTCACCACTAAACTCATCACTTTCATAATCCTCTTCTTCTGGTACTGCATCACTAAAAGTCAATGACGCACATTCATCATCAGAAGACACTTCATTGTTATAATCATCATTATTATTTACAAAATTAGCAAACATTTTATTTTTCGATGTAGATCGTTGCTCTAAAATACACCTTCTGTGAACTAAATCAAGAATTTAATGGCAATTGTATTGTCGCTATAGCCTCTTACACAGACAGACGCCTGGCGCTGTAAAGAAACGGTCGAGACATATTTTTTCGTCGTTTTTTCGTCGGGACGTCCGTTTGACGCCGATCTAACTTAACGCACTCCTTGAGTAACGACAAATCTATTTATTACAATTTCTCGCAAAAATGTATTTGGGTCCAAATAGACCCAGGCACCGGAATACGAGGGTTAACTTAATTACTAATATTATTTTCTATTTTTAGTTTTTTATGTTACTTCCATAGTCGTGCTTGATAAAGACTGATTCAACAGTTGAAACATTGTTACACCAAATCACTTGTTTTAATAAAAATTAAACAATTATCATCGCAGGCTCTGGCTTTTATTTAATTAACTTTTGCGATGAACATCGAATCACAAATTTCCAAATTAGAAAGTTTCGGTCTGAAGACGCACGGAAACTTTCTAGGTCTAGTGTTAGTTCTAGTTTTAATTTCCATTTAGTGCTTGGTTGTTCTAAATTCTTCTGGAACTAAAAGTGTAATTAAAACTAGACCTAATACTAGAAACATTAGGCTTTAGCGGTACGTAAGTTTGAAAATTCGGTAGTAATTTTTTCCGCTTTGTAACTCGATCTGGGGACGTACAGTATATCTTCTCAATAATGTCTCGTTAGCTGCTACAGTGTCCAGCATTTCATTGCTGATGGGGTTATTGGGGTTACTTAATTGCAAACCGAATCATGGTGAAACCTCATGTGGTTAATAGCGGTCAATAGAACGAGTTTTCTGATAATTAGGAGTATGCACGAACTTGTATACTTTATGTGGATTATAATAGTGACTGTATATCCCCCAATTGGCTCGACATATTGTATCAGGGGTGATCTATCAAGAAATTTGCTTGTTAATACAGAGTTCGCATTAGATTGATTAGGATTTTTCATTGTGTGAAAATCTACGTAGTTTTTTTAATACTTATTATTAAAAATATCTATTAAATTAATAAATTTTAACTAGCAGATAAATTTGAAATGGAAGATGAAGCCGAATGTTTCCACAACAAATACTTAGCTGATTTGAAAAACGGTAGATGTGTGCTCCCAACCGAAGAATCACCATCCACCCGTATGTCAGAATTAGCATGGAGAAACTCTCAGGTTCCACCCCATCTCAAATCATCTTACCCAGCAGAACTTCAAATGATCAATCCGTCCAGATTTAAAGAAGAAGATATCAAAGTAATTTCGTAAATTTAATTTTTAACAAAAAATCTTGAACCGATTTGTTTTAGGCGGGCAACATTGATTTAGACGACAGCATGAACACCAAACTATTACCAGCCGATAAAGCGCAGCGTAAAAAAGAACAAGGCACGACGTCGTATAAAAAACCTGGCCCGCCAACTCCGAGCAAAAACGGCGGCAGAATTTCGTTGCAAGGCGGCGAACTTCCCAAAGACGGCGCGCTTCAGGATTACAACGATTTGAAAACGCCGAAACGGACGACACCGAACAAGTTCAAAGCTTTCTTCTTGGGCAGGACTTCGCTTGGCGGTCGATCCAGCACTTCTGCAAATCAAAACGTTGAGGTACGCCTTGTAGACGACAATTGGCAGTTTTGTAGTAAATGTATTGGGGAGGACGTTGACGCAATTAAAATTTGTGTGTGTACTTGTCACGCGCAATGCGTTCATTCCCTTCATAAAAATAAAGAAAAAAATAAGGAACTAAATAATGAACAAAATAACGAAAAAAATTACGAAAAAATTAAGAAAAAACGTTCTTGGAAGGACTTTGTTTTAGATTTCTGGAGAGGTTATTACATACAAGTTATCTATTTGATAACTGTCTTTTTTACCATGTTTTATATTAATAGATATATTGATGAATAGTTTTATTTTTTTCTTTGGGATATATTTTTATTTGTATATTATATTTTAATTAAATAAATGTTTATTTTATTTGTTTTTATGTAGTTTTGTTTGAAATGCGATATTCTCTTACATTAATTTTTAACAAATTATGATTTTATTTTCAGAATCAACCACCCAGTCCAAAAAATAGGCAGATCAACAAATTGTTTAGAAAACCACGATGATTAACTTAATTTTAATAATATTAACAAATTATTTATAATTGTTTAAACGGCTTTTATGTACTTATTTAAACGCAGTATAATTATTTTAAATAAAATTTATGTATTTTTATTACATTTTAAACGATTTCGTTTAAATCATCCCAAATTATAAATGATAAGCTTAATCAAAGTTATTTAAAAAAAATGAACTTTAAACTCTTAAAACTGTGTCAATAAGATAACTTTTGAATCGCATGCAAAAATTGAAACTTCAAAAAATAAAAGGCACTAAATTTTAGTGATTGAAACGTAAAAGTTACTAAAAATTCGCAACTTTTAATTTCGTAAAAACTTCAAATGTCAAGGATTTGATTAAAAATCATCAACAAATCGTTATCCTTAAATAATTAACTTTTAAAATATGTAAATAATCATTATAAATAAATTTATTAATTCACATGGCATCCTGCCATAGCATAATTTCTTCGGACGTTGACGAAGGAAGTTGTGCCGCAATTGCCGCAAATTCCGGTTCAGCAATGAAAGAAACCGAAATTGCCGAACATATTCAGTTAATAGCCAAACACATAAAAGCGTATCCAGATTTTCCAAAACAAGGAGTACTATTTAGGTAAATGACAATGACTTTTCTTTTCAAGTCCATTCATTTCATTTTGTCACTATGTCTTATGGATAAATTGTTTGTTGCATTAAACCTTCTCACGTTAATAATCACAATATTTTATTTTTCCATTGTTTACATGTATTTTAATGAGGATAACAACGTTTGAATCCATTCTAGGGATGTATTTAGCATTTTACGAGAGCCAAAAGTCTTTCCAGTACTTAGAGATGTCCTGGTAGCACTTTCCAAGACGCTGAATCCCATTCCGGAATGTATTGCAGCTCTAGACGCAAGAGGGTTTTTATTCGGACCGTTAATTGCTTTAGAATTGAACATCCCATTTATCCCTATACGTAAAAAAGGAAAATTACCTGGAGAAGTTATTTCCCAAACTTACACTCTTGAATATGGAACAGTAAGAAAATTAAAATGAAGTGTTGATAAGTTTTAATTAATTGCTTTTTTAGGATTGTTTAGAGATCCAAAAAGAAAGTATTACTAAGGGCTTAAATGTTTTAGTTGTAGATGATTTATTAGCAACGGGAGGAAGTATGAAGGCAGCTATTGATTTGCTTGAAAAAGCTGGAGCTGAAGTTATTGGTTGTTTAATTATTGTTGAAATTATGGAACTAAATGGTAGAGGGAAATTAACTAAGCCCGTCATTCCTATTGTACAATATTAATAATTATTATCCATATTTTATAAATGTCTAATAATGGTCATATTTTAAAACATTCCTATATAAAATCTATATATTTTTTAATAATGATTTATTAGCACATTTACTAACAATAAATAAAAATAAACATTACAAACAATATTTTTTATTGCTTTAATAGTGATAAATAAGCATCCAGATTAATGTTATACTTAAGAGGCTACTTAACCAGGTGAGTTAGTTTCTGACGGGCGCAGCGCCGGACCCCACATACATAGAAAACATCCAATATTTCGTCTTCTAGACGTGTTTGTTTACATTTCACAGAAGAAATACGAATACATGTATTTTATTCTTCGATATGAATAGAATATTAATTTTTTGTAACAAAGAAATTAGATAAAGACGGAGAGATTTTAAATTTGGGATATTGAGTTTTCCTAAGTTCAGTGTAAGGCAAAAATCAATTGCAAATGCAATTAATATTTAGATCACATAATATTTAGGTGATTCACAAATTACCGTGCAAGTAATTTTATTTGAAACCATAGGTGCAAATATTCTAAATGCTCGAGTTAAAACATGTAATAATTAAAACTTTTTTCCGTGCTCGGTTGACAATAATTTAGATCCTATTGTGGACGAAGATCGTCACCATCCAGCACTTCGTGTTGCATTTTCATGTATGGAATCTTCTTCTCCTAACTTCCGGGCATCGTCTGGTGTAGCTGCTTACAATTTCAAGCGAGCAGATTTTCCGTTGCTCTATGGCTTATTAACTGCCACTGATTGGTCGTTGGTGGACAATGCAACGGACGTCGAGGCCGGATACGCAACATTTTATGAACTAATTTATAAAGCTCTTGATATCGCCGTGCCTAAAATGAAATTTTTGAATAAAGCCGGGAAGAAGTATCCTGCGTGGTTCACTTATGAAATAAGAGAAGCTATTCGGCTCAAGGAAAGTGCGCTTAGGAAATACAGAATGTATCGAACTGCTTACTATTTGGATAGTTTCAAGTACAACAGATCCCTCAGTAAAGACATGATAAGTGCCGCGTACAAACTGCACTTAAATAATTGTGAAACTGCAATCCGCAATGACCCGAAAAGTTTTTAGGGGTACGTACAGTCGAGGAAGGGTACATCTCGCATACCTGGCGCTATGAAGTACCGGGATCTCGAGTTTCTGACCCTTGTAATGTACCTTTTTCCGGTTTGTCAGTGGAACGGACACTCCGAATCGATGGCTTTACGCAGGATGATGTTCGCTCAGCATTAAAGCTTTCAAAAAATAAACTTACTGCAGGTATAGACGGCATACCTAGCTTCCTTTTGAGAGACTGCGCTGCTATTTTTGATGTACCTTTGCTCCATATTTACAACATGATTCTTAAGTACTCTGTAATGCCTGTGCAATGGAAGAAGGCTTATGTTTGTCCCGTTCATAAGAAAGATGATGCCACCAATATCGAAAACTATCGACCCATTTCCTTATTATGCAATTTCTCGAAGATGTTTGAATCAATCTTATACAGATATATCTATACCTACGTGAAGCCTTATATAGTACCCTTTCAACATGGTTTCGTGAGAAACCGTTCTACGGTATCGAACTTGGCGTGCTTTACGCAGTATCTATGCGATGTTCTTGACGATAGAGGTCAAGTTGATGTTATCTACTTAGATTTCCAAAAGGCATTTGACCAACTTGACCATTACGCACTGTTATCCAAACTGAGTTTAATTGACCGCTCTTATGGAGTCTTATCTTCGCGGAAGAGAGCAGCGCGTTAGATACGCCAACTGCACATCACAGTCTATTCGCCCGACGTCGGGAGTGCCTCAGGGATCGAACCTCGGACCGCTTCTCTTTCTCATTTTCATTAATGACATCACGGACGCCATTCATTGTGGGAAGCTGCTGTTTGCAGATGACATGAAGATTTTCACTTCGGTTCGGTCACCGGCGGATGTTGCGGTTCTTCAGAGTGGTTTGGACAGTGTCGTTGAGTGGTGTGTGAGTAACCGTTTGAGCCTAAATGTGTCTAAGTGCGCCGTCATGTCTTACACTAGAAGTTCTTTGATATCCTGCGAATACTATATCGGCGATGTTCACTTGCGTAGAACGAGTACTATCAGAGACTTAGGAGTAACCTTTGATTCTAAGCTAACATTTGTAAATCATATTTCTGATCTTTGCACGAAATGCTACCGAACGTACGGATTTATTTATCGCAATTGTAAAGAATTTTCGACCGTAGGGCTTCTTACTGTTTTTAATGCCTTAATTCGTTCGCGTCTTGAGTATGCCGCATTGATTTGGCAACCTTACTTTAATACTCATATTAATTCCGTAGAGCGCATACAAAGATTATATTTAAAATTTTTGTCATATCGTATTGATGCAACTTACCCGCCTAGAGGTATTGATTACCGCTCATTAATGAACGGATTTGCTATAGTGTCTCTATCTACACGTAGAGTAGTGATCGCTGTCAAATTTTTATATGGATTGTTGCATGGTACTATTGATTGCTCGCAGATTCTGTGTAACATTAATTTTAACGTGCCCAGATTAAATAATAGGTCTACGCGTGTGTTCTATTGTAATTCTAACAGAACAACGGTGGGTCAGCGTGCGCCTGTGACACTGATGTGTAACTTTTTTAATCAAATTTCTGATGAATGCGATATTTTTTTTGATTCTTGGTCGTTTCTGGATGATCGACTTGTCAACCAATTTGAGACTTGACAGACCAGTTTGTGGACTATATCCATTTTTATTATTTTTTTTTGTTTCATTTGATACCGTTCAACCTTAATTTAAGTTATTAATTTTGTTTTCCTGTAATTGGGTGTGGAACCTGTTGGAAATAAATATACATTATTATTATTATTAAAACTTAAAAAATGGACCCTCCCATCAATCACTACCTATAAGATCTATTATAATTTCAACTCTTCAAGGGTTCATGTGAAGTTAAGGTTCTTGATGAACGCTTAGTATTATATCAAAGTTTTGTTTCTTTATACTAAAAAGTGTCAGGAAACCCTTTCTAAAAATTTCGTGTCTTAGACAATTTCTGGTCGCATTCCCCCAAAGTATGTTCTGTGAGCTCTGATCCGTCGCTGCAAAGTCGATCAGTTTGATCCTAAGCTTACCCAATGAGAAGTACTTTAAAGGGGTATATATTTTAGGGTCACCTTTGCTGAGACACGAAACCTCTTTAGTTTCTTCTGGAATAGAGTTCATTTTCGCCTGTCAATGTCTGAAACTTCTTGCTAGCACAAGACTACCTTTGAGGCTTTTTCGTAGTTCACATTAAGGTTTTTGTGATCTGAAACCCACCATAGAGTAACTTCTTGGTGTACTGGGATAAGGCACATAAAGGTACCTTCCTTTTTCATAGTATAGAGATGGTGTGATGTATGGTCAATTAAGGCTCCAAAATCAGACACTTGATTAATAATAAATAAAATAACTCTGAACAGCAAAATCATAAGAAAATTTTAATTTGTTTTCAATTGGATAATATACATAAGAAACTCCAGACTTTGTAAACATTGAAAACGGTGCCAGATATCGTCATGAGCCCAAACAATTCACTTGTAGTTTTTATTAGCACAAATATTTTCGAATTTATTTTCTTAATTGAAAGCAATACTCCAAGAAAACATTTTCACAAGTTTAATTTTCACAAATCTTTCGTGGTAGATTTTAGATTTTATAAAAATATGTATCACAAATTACCTAGTCTATTACTGCTTTTTCGAAAGTGTTTTCCAGTACTAAACGGAAGGTTTTTGTCTCAACTAGATTTCACATCTTGATTAGTGTAATTATTACTTAACTCGGACACAACCATTTTTCACGTGGAAGTTCTTGCTGTAAATTACTGTACTCCTTTGAATCTACGAAAGAGACAGAAAGATGCATCCGTAAACATTTCCACAGATAGTCTTGCTGCCCTGAAGACATTCCAGTTCTTTATGTGTAAATCAGCACAGATCAGAGAACGTATCAGAAATAGATGCCGGATTTTGAATATACGTATGGGTTCTGGGTGCTGAAACAGAAACTGAATTGGGAAAAGGCTCAAAACAACGAAGTCGTTCGTCTCTTCACAAAATCGTTCTCTGAAACAAATCTTACTCGTCTAAAAAAAATCATTTGCAGCAGATGTTGAGACTCAATTGGGACGAAAAGGATCAATAGTACATTAAAATTAAGAAAATACAATTACGAATAATTAAAAACGTCTTCTGCATAGTGTATTAAGTCTTTAATTAACAGTTTTTGGACTACTTATGTCAAAATTTTGTATTTTGTCCAATAGTATTCAATATTATCGAAAAAAACTCAAGTGGTTTATTAATAAAATGTTATATGCCCGCAGTTTTACAAGCAGTATTCGCTATTGGAGAAATTTCATGTCTTCCAGAGGCAATATCAAGTTTTCTTGAAGCAGTTTAAGTCGTCTGGAATTATTCCAAGTCTGCTAGGAGCACTTTAAGTATTCTAGAAGCATTTCAAGACTTCTGAAAGCAGTATCAAGTGCTCTAGAGACAGTATCAAGTTTCAATTCAAAATGCATGCTCTCCAAAAAAAAACATTTGCAGCCGATGCTGGGACCAAATTTTGAACAATAAGCTAGTTCATAAATAAATAAATAGTTCATTAAAATTAAACAATTAATTGAAGATGCTAACTTTAATCCAGATAAAAACATCAACAATTTTGTATGAGTGCCTATACACCCAGAGAAGCCAAGTATTCGATATGGGTGCTCTACACTCATTAAAAATTTTGTATGGGTGCTTGTTCACCAGAGCACCAACGCATCCGGTGCCTATGGTACCATCAACCTGAAAGGTGATACTATTACTCTCTAGTGTTGTTCCAGCCCACAATGAGATTCAGGGCAAAGAGAAGGTGGACCAAACAAAAGCTGGCCAAAGAGGCAACAAAAACGCAAAAAACTCAAACCTGGTGCACAGTGGCCAATTTCACAAATTTAGTAGGACAATATTTAAACTCGAAAACAGCAAGCTATAACAATGAAATTTTGCAATTTGCTATTAGTAACAAAATCTAAGATTTATACCAAAATTGAGTCCTTTTCGTCAACCTTTAAGTTATAAGTAACCTTTTAAGTAATAATTTCAAAAGATAGCTATTACATTGAAATTTTAAATTTCATTTCATTTCATTGAGTTTTGAAAGTAGGGTGTGAATTCACTCTACGTGAGATATGAAAATGCCATAGTGATCTTACTGATACTTTCAAAACAATTAAATATAGAAAATTTTAATGTTGAACTTATGCCACTGTTTTTATTTCACAGTCAATATTTCCTAAAGTCAGTGAAAGCAAGTGAATTCTTACATATTATCTAAAAGGTAATACGTCAGGTTGCAAAAGTAAAAAAGAATTGGAATGATTCATGATGAACCCTGCTAGATAAATCAAATAGAAGTGAAATTATGTGATGTTAATTTTTTAATTTTAAAAAACAAGAGCTTAATGAAGTAAATAGGAATTACCTAAAGTAGTGGTCACACTAGGCTGGTGGCAGCCGCTGCTGGTAGCCGCTGCTAATCAGCGGCAGGCAGTAGCACCAGCAAGCAGCGGCAACCTAGTCACACTGCATGCTACTATTCGCATTCGCTTATCTCTATAAGCGGTTGTTAAGGGTAACGACGTAGCATGTGCAGGTTTACTCGCCGCTGACGTTCCATTGAATTGTCACACTGCCTGTTACTATTCCCCATTTTACTTTTTTGTAAAACGTTTTCTGCAAGTATGTTGTCTGTGAGTCGACGCAAACAATTATTTAAACGGTTATTAAGGGTGGGTGTGAGTGTGATTGGTTTACAATTACTTCACGAGCATCACTGCCAACTGAACCGTAATCAAAGACGATGGTGGGTTAGGCCATGGATACAAAGAAGAGAAGAATTAGGAGCGTCAAGACTTCTTCAAGAGCTGAAAGAAGAGGATCCGCGAACATACCGATATATTTTAAGAATGACGGTATTACAGTTTCAAGAATGATTGCTATTAATTGAACCTTTTATCAAAAAGATATCGTATTTAGACCGGCTATTCCGAGTAGAACGAAGTTGGAAATTACTTTAAGATACCTCGCAAGTGGAGAAAGTTTTAGAACTCTAGCGTTTAGAGTACCTCATTATTCAATTTCCTTATTTTTAAATATTGGCTGCTATTTACGAAGTTCTTAAACTTTAAGATTCCACTGTACAAAAAATTCCTTCCAATGCTAAATCTTGCAATAAATTTTTATATGCCGCGTCTTTCACATTTCTATTTAAGTAATCTTTGGATGAAGTGTCCCACAAACACGTATAATTTTAAAATTTATTTAAAAAAAAATTACTTCTTTTCAGTCATCTTTAACTCAGTCATTGTTAATAATAATTACCACGTGTGCAACATGCAAGTTTACTCGCCGTTGACGCGCTCCTTGAGTTGTCAGATTTGGCTACTCGCTCATGATAGCAGTTGCAAGTAGCCGTTACCTGGTTACTAAAATTGAACATATTCATGCGCTAGCCGCTGACAAACAGTCGCTGGCTGGCGTTGCTGGCGTCTGACGTCAGCGAGCGAGTGCCAGCCGCTGCTAATCAGCGGCTGGAAGCAGCCTAGTGTGACCCGTGCTTAAATTATTAGAAAATGACCACTGTGCGGCCTGAGCTACAAAACAGCCACATAAAACAATTAACAACAGTGGGAAGACTTGTTTGAAAACAGATAAGTGAAAAGTGTTATAGGTTTTATGCCTGAGCAAAGGGGATCTAAGGACGTTCTCGGGCTTTCTGACCAACCATACAGCCTTCTGATATCACCTCTTCCATATGGGCAACCTGCAGATCACATTTTCTGATGATTTTGTAACGACGAGTTAGAAACAGTAAAAATTATCACCAATACAGGATTGCCAGATTGACGTGATTGCAATTGCAAAGCGCTTTTGTATTTGACAGGTGATTAAACAAAAGAATAAACATAAAAATTAATGATTAGTATTAAATACTGTTCGTGTAAATAAGTAACCTGTTTTACTATTTCTGCACATTTTCGTATGAACTAATAAGAAGACTTCCATTTTGTACATCATGGGAGACATCACAAATTTATTCATTTTTGAAGAACAAACAGACATAGATTTAATTTATGGCGAGGTACATAAAAATGGCGTTGCTGCTGTTCGAAAATATCATGAAACATTTCCCACTAGGAGGATACCAAATCGGAAAACGTTTGAAGCCATTGAAAGACGTCTTAAGGAAACTGGCACGCTAAAACCATAACGATAAAACGCTAGTCGACAAAGATTTCGACGATCTGCTAACGTTGAAGAAGGGGTACTCAATGCTGTTCAGCTTTCTCCTATTATTAGCACCAGAAAATTGTCACATCGTCTCAATGTTTCATCTGCAAGCGCATGGAGAACATTGCGCGAGCAATAATTGTATCCATATCAGGTTACGTGTGTGTCACATTTGTTACCAGAGGATTATAACTAGCGCATAAATTTCTGCCAGTGGTTTATTCGACAATGCATCCGAGATCCTAACTTCCTGAGCTGCTTGCTAGTTACCGATGAATCTTGCTTTGCCAGAAATGGAATTACTAATTTTCGAAACACTCATATTTAAAGCGACGAAAACCCACATAGGAATGCTATTACGCATTTCCAATATACCTTTTCATTAAATGTTTAGTGTGGTCTTCTTGGTCATAATCTCATCGGCCCTTTCTTTTTGCCAACAAGGCTTAATTGAATAATTTAATTGAATGCTACGTGGGAATCTTGACGGCAAATATTTAGTTTTACTAAAAATATTATATTTATATTACTAAAAATTCCGAAAAATAAGTATACCATCACACAAGCTAAAAATGAAACGACAAAATTGTGTAATATAGAAGGAAAAAAGCTTTTCTTTGGAAAATTAAAAAACTTTCCACCATGCGTTATGTAAAATTGTTAGAAGAAGCTATTTACAAAATTTTATTCAATTATTTTAATAAATAATGTATGTTTTTTGTAATTTGCCGAATTGCACGGTAAAGTAGCCTCTTAATATTGTTTCATTTCATGTACAGTACACTCCGCTTAATTGGTACACCGGTTAATAGGGACAACCGCTTAATCGGGACAAAATTTAAAAGACCGAAACTTTTCATATGTAATTTTACTTCGGGTATTGGGGACAATCTTCCGGTTAATCGGTCCAGTTCGTCGCGTCTTTGAGGCGCTACCCCTGGCGTTATATACAGAACGTCAGCTTTGTCGGAACCTTTGCTGTTTTTCATCGGCGCTTCAGTAACCATAACAGTAAATTTGAGTTGAGAGAATATAAACGCTTTCAGAAATTTATAATAAAAAACGTAAATAAACTCCAATTTAAAGGGACAATCCGCACATGAACGCCTAGCCTGATTACGTCTAGGCACCTAATGGACGCTTCTGTTTTCGCCGCAGTTCAACGTTACACTTCTTATCTTGTGAACACGTAGTGACTTAAGCACTAAAATGCCACACAAAGACTTAACATTAAAAGAAAAAATCAATGTGCTCCGACAAATTGAAAAGCAGCCACCCAATACGCCTCTACGCCAATTAAAGAAAACAGTGGGTCTTCCAAAGTCAAAGATCAGCCGATTAATAAAACAAAAAGATGAACTTGGAAAGCAATGGATTAATGCTGCAAACCAGACGGAATCGCGTAAAAGGAAGCGAGAGGGAAAAGAACCAAAAGTTGATGATGCTCTCAATCGTTGGTTTTCTGCGATAACCCAAAAAGGGGTTAGTGTTAGTGGCCCAACGCTGAAATTAAAAGCAGAAGAATTGGCGAAATAATTAGGTCATCAAGATTTTACAGGAACGGAAGGTTGGTTTTCACGGTGGAAGGCAAGGTGCAACATAAAATTTAAAAAATCACATGTTGAGAAGGGTTGCGTAAATGTGATCGCCGTTGATAAATGAAAAAAGGAAAAACTTCCAGAACTGCAAGTTGTTCAGTTCAGATAACATCTTCAATACCGATGAAACTGGTTCTACCGTGCAACACCAGATGGATCACTGTGTTACAGGAATGAGACATTAGTCGGTTTTAAATGAGCTATGGACCGCATAACTGTTCTATGTTGCGCCAATATGTCCGGCACTGAAAAGAGAAAACTTTTGGTTATCTGTAAAACGGCAAAGCGTCGATGTTTCAAGGGGATATCAATAAATAGTCTGCCAGTACAATATCATTCAAATAAAAATGCCTGAATGACAGCAAATATTTTTAAACAATGGTTGACGAAATGGGACCAACAACTGGAAACAAAAAACTCGAAAAATTGTATAGTTGCTCGATAACTGCCCTATTCATCCTCATATAAACAATTTGAAAAATATACAACTAGAATTGCTGCCTTCTAATACAACTTCATTAATACAACCTATGGACATGGGTGTTATCAAAAATTTAAAATTCCACTATCGTAAAGCTTTAGTGCATCACATCATTGAAAAAATAGAAGAATTTTCCTTGATATCATCATCTAGCTCCAAAGAGATTAGCTTGAAAGTGAACATACTAAACTCTATACAATTTGTAGCAGACAGTTGGAAAATGTTAGTAGTGAATGTATACGCAATTGTTTTAATCATTGTGGTTTTAAAGTTTCCAGTGACATGCAACTTTCTGAACAAATGGTCACTTCAAGTGAAATCATAAATGACGCTGTACTTCGGCAAATCAACAACGTTAATGATTTTCTAGAAATAGACGCAAATTTGGAGTGTTGCAATAATACCGAAGACTACGAGAGTGATATTGTTGATGAAATTGTATCTACAAAACTGATCTGTAATAATGAAGTTCAAGAAAGTAACGACGAATAAATCTATAATCCTATACGTATTCTAGAAGCTAAGAAAAGTATAGAACTTTTAAGACGTTTTTTTATGCAAACAGACAATGAAGATTCTCCAATTGAATCTTTAGATGAATATGCAGAGTATATAAATAAAAAAAAAAATATGAACCGTGAAAACCAAAGTACTTTGGACAAGTATTTTTTGCCTAAGTAAACAATGTGGTTTTCTTTATCACTATTTTTGTTGTTTATTTATTTAATATAAATAACTTTTGTGATCCTAATTCTTTAAAAATTGAATTATAACCAAATAATTACGTTTCTACTGAAGAAGAGCGAGGCTCAAAACTAGTTTGGAACAAATAAATATAACTAATATCACCAAAAGTAAATTTTTTAAACCTCTAATATTTATACTTTTTATTTTCAACAATAATTACTTTTTTAACGTGTTGTTCAAAATACATAGTATATTCTATATTGTTTTCTATAACCGTATTTTACTATCGGATAATTGAGACAACCGCTTAATTGGGACAGATTGAATGAGACCCGATGTGTCCCAATTAAGCGGAGTGCACTGTATAAGCGTTGTTTATAGATATACATCTAGCGGAGACAATCTTTCTGAAAGAGCTCAAGCTAACGAAGATAACACCTACATACAAAAAAGGTGATAAGGGCATATACAACAATCATACACCAATATCTATTTTGCCAACCTTATCAAAACCACAATTGTCAATATAAAAGAATAGTCTATCAAACTATAACAAACTGCCTACAATCTGTCAATATGGGTACCAAAAACATGGATACCAAAGATAATAATCTACGTTTAATCATACATAGGCGCCGATTTTTGAAAATACATATGGGTGTTAGGTGATGAAAAAAGTGGATTCCAAAAAAAAGGTTCGAACCTTAGACCCAAGCACAATGAACAGTACATTGATACTTCATCCTCAAACAATAACTAGTGTTAACTAGTTGGATATGGTTTGCTTAGTTGGGTTAAGATGGATCAACCCAAACCAACTAGTTAACAATGTACCAACAATATTTTATGCTAACTAGCTAGTTGTGATTACATCTTCTATATTATTAACAATTTTAAGAAAAAAATAGTTCGGTCACTTCGAAAACGTCAGCCGCCTCAAATAAATTGAACAATACTTTGATACTTCTTCCTTAAACAATAAGTAATCTTGACTGACTAGTTGGGTTGGGTTGAGTGAACCGGGTTAACATTGATGGCTCAACTCAACACAAGCCCTTTTTTGCACTTAGGAGGAGAAATCATCATTTACCTCTAAAAAACTCCCCCTTTTTCTTTGCCTATTGGATATTGGCAGTCCGGACTAGCTTACGCATTACAGCAGATTGCCTTGTCGATTTTATTGTTGTTATTTGCTTCTATTTATTTAACTTCTTCCACCTTTTACTATTCGTTAGGTTCTTGTTGCCACTTTGCACAGAACCTATCAAATCCTCTTCCTCTATCCTCATTATTCCTTCCTCCGGATTAGTTATAACAAATCATGAAACGTTTCGTCAATTTTTTAACTGTTATTAATTATCTGTATACCTAGACAAAGGGAGGGGTAAAAACACTTCCCCTTCCTTGTCTTGTTATACAGACTTTCTTCCTCGAATATATATCATCCTGGTAATTCTCCTGTTTTTGATGGTTTCCACACGCGGACGAATTTATAAAACACAACACAAAAGCGACCTATTATTTTTTCAATAATATATGTTCCTTTATCATACCTGGATCGGGGGAGGCAAAACTACCTCACTCGCTTCTCTTCTGAATTCTTTTTCTTTTCCTCTCTCCTTTTCTCTTCTATCTCCTTAATCTTCATCACCTCTCTTAGCTATCTGATTATGCTGTCACGCTTTTCTTCGTTGGTCACAAGAAGGTCGGCTACATTTTCTTCTATAACAGATTGTCCCACTTCCGTGTTCATTTTCATCGTCTTTTTTTCGAAGCAACAAAATTCAAAAATTGTGCGCAAAATTGTATCTTCGCGAAGTGTGCTGCGTACGCACCATATGCTGTAATTGCCTAGGTTGTATAAAGGTCTACGAGAGACCCTATGCTATTCTCTTACATCTTTTATATACGTTTTTACCCATCCCTCATAATGGTTCCACCTCTCTTGCCACTTCGTATACATGTCTTCTCTGTCCTGTTCTGTTTTCTCTCCCTTTGTCTTAAAATGTCTACTTCTTTCTCATGCGATCAAATCTATAGATGCGTGTTCAGCCAGTGTACCTACAGCTTTCATCGCTACCATTCGATATACATTTTAGAATATTTCTTATACTCAAGTGAAATTATTACTGTCGCCAATAGACCTCTCTTTCCTCCTTTTCTAGGCATCAACCACGTATTATACATTTCTTCGACTTTCTAATAAGACTTTTTTAATAAGCGCCGTCATACGTAGATCGTTGTCTAAATGGATTCCTAAGTACTTTATCGATTCTGAGCTTTTAATGATCTGTTGGCCTACTCTAAGCTCTATTTTCTGTAGCTTTCTTCTTCTTTCTAAAATCACTATCTCAGTTTTCTCTTCCGTTAGTGGTATGCTTAGCTCTCTCATTCTGTGCCACTTAACCTATATAATATTTAACTCTATCTCTCATCGTCTCTTCAGTCTCTGCTCTCACCACCACCGCCAAATGATTCGCGTAGGCCATCATCGAGACTCCTTCTTCCATCTTCTCTTCATTAATTATGCCATCCTCTCCTGCTGCTTTTTTTCTCTTAAGCTGATTCAAACTGTTATTAAGTTCTTTTATGGTAATCATTTTTGGTTGTTGATCTCCACTTTGATAGTTATCTTTCTCCTTGTAATTCCCTTGCAATACTGGACATAACTTTTTGAATTGGTTCACCACTGTTTCCTCATCTAACTTCTCTTTCGCTCTCATACGCCGTTCTCCATATGTTGTTTTCTAATTAATCACACAAACTTTTCCAATTGCTCTCCTTATTATTCTTTATCACTCTTGTCAATTCTTTTCTTGCGAGTCTATATTCCTCCCTTATTTTCACTTCCTCCTACACACTGATATGATTTCATCTGATTCTCTGCATCTTTCTTCTTTTGGCTATGCAGTTCGCTCTTGCTTGGGGTATTATTATTATGATTTTGTTTTTGAAATTAATAAAATTGTCTATACTTGCGAATTAATCTTGATTTTCTCCAATTCTAAGTCTCTCGGTAAGGCTTGCAAGAGAGTTTATAACAAGAGAGTTTATTTTTCGACGGACAAAGTTTTACACAAAACGACAAAATGGGTTTTAAAAACATGAAAATATACATACAAGAAAAGGCATGAAATACACATTTAGCAATAATTATTTACAATATACAGGCAACCCTCCTATAACACGGTAGTTAGGTTCCTAGAAAATGCCGTGTTGTGTGAAACCGTGTTGCATGAGACCCAGAGCTAGTGCAAAAAGGGGGGTTACGTTCCAAAAACTTATTAAAAACAAATATTTTTCTTAATTCGACATAAACAACGTAATTTTTATTAAAAATATAAATGTATGTACAACACAAAGTATAAAAAAAATATTTTAATCTAATGCAACCATAATTTAATGAATTTACTCGTCGTCACTACTCAGTATAATCAACCGAGAACGTTTTTTCGGTGGAACGACATCGCCTTCACTTTCTGAACTTTTTCGTTATTTAAAGTTTTTGTATGTTTTCCCCTCTTAAAAAAATCTGTAATGGAACTTTGCTTGCTGGTTCTTATTAGATCATTGTAAATTTCCCGGTATGGAGCTAAACAGTTTTGCAGCTCCCTTTTGAATTTTCGACTTCTTTCCGTCGAAGGGTCTTCATTCAAGAAAAATGATTCCAGATTTTCCACTAAGCATAGGCCTTCTTGTAATTTTTTTAATGTTAAATTCTTGACTGCACAATCTTCGTCAGAGCTAGCGTCCTCAAAATCGATTTGATTTGCATCTAGGGATGCCATTTCGATTAATTCCGCTTCGTCAACTTCTTCTTCCACTAATAAATCTTCAATGTCTTTGGAAGCCATATCCACAAAACCTTCGCCTCCGATTGATTTAGCGACTTCTAATATCGCACCAATTTCATTTTCTAATGTTTCACGTATGTTTTCCGTTTCAATTGCAGAGGGCCATATCTTCTTCCAACACGCATTTAATGTTGATGTTTTTATTTCATTCAGTGACAAAGATATGATATCGATGCAGTGCTTGATGGAAAATTTCTTCCATGCTTCCATTACGCTAATTGATTACGAATCGGTTGCGTCTAAAATCCACTGTAACGATCTTCTTATGTAATATGTTTTAAAGGTGTAAATAATACCTTGATCCAGTGGTTGGAGCAACGATGTATTGTTCGGTGGTAAGAACATTATTTTGATGTTGGGATGTGTTAAATCTTGTGGGTGGCATGGAGCATTATCTAATAGCAACAGCGCCTTGCAGCTCAAATTTTTTCGCTTTAAATACCGCTCAACGCTTGGCACAAAACAATTCAAAAACCAATCTCTAAATAAATGTCCTGTTACCAAAGCTCTCGAATTTGCTGTCCAGTATACCGGCAAGGTGTTTTTATTCAAGTTTTTTAGTGCACGAGGATTCAAAGATCTGTACACTAGCATCGGTTTTGTCATGAAGTATCCCGATGCATTATTGCACAAAAGGAGCGTTAAACGATCTTTGGACACCTTAAATCCGGGTGCAGTTTTCTTATGCTATGAATCGCAAAACGCTTTTTGAATTTCTCGAACCAACCTTTACTCGCCACAAAATCTGGATTGACAGAGGATTCTCCTTGTTGTTTGAGATGGTTGTAAATTTTTAATCCTTTTTGTTTTATAATATTGCCATCTAATGGATTTTTTTTTTGACAGCAATCGTCAATCCAAATGCTGAGGGCCTTTTCCATTTTCTCAATTATTGCTGGTCTGGGGCGGGCTGAACGTTTTGCGGATGTCGAAGATCCTGCGGCAACTGCACTTCTGATTTCTTTTTCATTTTTCTTGATTGTTCTAATTGTTGCTTCGTTCAAATTAAGGTGTTTCCCAATGTGGGATGCTTTTTCTCCTTTCGATAGACGATCCAAGATTTGAATCTTTACTTCCAAAGAAATGAATTTTCTCTTGAACGTTGTTTTATCTTTACCTGACATTGCTTGGGGCTGAAGCTTAATGTCTTAAAGATAAAAAAATTGTTCTTTAACACACCGTGGCGCGACGTAGACTACCGAGTAGCAGCGTGAGACACTTTTGTTTTCAGGCCACGGAGATGAAAGTAAAGAACGTACGAAAACCACACGGAAAACTGACTGACTGACTCTTCGAGGAAAAAACACACGCATTTTAAACCAGAACTATCGTAGGCGTTGCCTAATTATTAAGCAGCAATCGTGTGTTCCCACCCTAACTGGGCGTACCCCAATGTCCTACGGGGGACATAGGGCCCGATAAGAGGAACAACCGTCTCGCTCTTCCAGCAATTTGGAAGTGACATCGTGCACGTCGCATACAGTGTTGTATGTACAAAGGATTTGCAGTTTTCTCATCGCGTTATAGCGAAAACGTGTTGTAGGAGGTTTCCCGCAATTTACGAATCGTGTTATAGCGAAACCGTGTTATAAGATACCGTGTTAGAGGAGGGCTACCTGTATACACAGAAGAAAAAAAAAATTAGCGGTGTGTGACCTTAACAATTACAATGAAATTTAGTAATAATAATTTCGAGCATGTGAGCACGTTAAAAAATCATTTAAAATACAAATTTAAATTTCAGATTTATTATTAACTAACAGCCTTTTCTCTAAAAATTTAACATTTAATAAAATATGTATCCACTTGAATGCCTTGCACAATATTTTTAATATACTCTTTCAAACAAATTTTTTAAAAAGATTTAACACGGTTTCCTCTTACAAAATCCGGTCATGCACCTACGTAAAAAAATTTATCTACAAATCGATATTTTACCGACGAAAAGTCTCCAACGATTCGGTACAGTTCTTGAAGGACACATTATTGATTTTTGTATACAAGAGGTATTGAAATATATGCAACTTATTTTACAATTTCGTAGTAACGCGTACAAGGCGCGAATAGTAAAATTTAAATTTTTATGAATGGCGACACATAAATCACCCTGCCATCTAGGCATCGCGACCACTAACTAAATTCTTTGGATAACTATGTACACTTAGCAGCAGAAGTCTGCGTACAAAAAACTTCTAACACTCTAACTGAAAAAATAAGGGTCATGATCTAATGTGATAAACTTCAATTTTTTTTTATTTTGTGTATTAACTACATATAATTCTATTAACAAAATATGCATCAATAAAACAGAAATATTAGTTACAACAAAAATTAAAATTAAAAATTCTCCAAATAATGCGTATGCAAAAATCTGCGTACAAATAAAGACGCCTTCTCCAAAATATACTTATTTACTTAAATACGTAGTTGGCGATGTACGCTTTCCGATTTAAATAAAAGATAATCGGTGTCAATTATATTAGCAGAGGCTTAGAAGCTAAAAGTTAGAATGGACACGAAAGGAAAGGAAATTGAATTGGGAGAGAGAAAAATTATTGTAGAGTTATGGAAAGAGGGAAAATCTTTTCGAAAAATAGGAGAAACTGTCGGCAGGTCACACTCTTCCATTCAAAGAGTAATTAATAATTATAAAGACACTGAAGATTACCTCTCACGTCCGCGATCTGGTAGACCACCCCTTTTAACAAACCGAGAGAAGCGAAAAATTGTACAGCAGGTTAGAAAAGAACCTAGGCTGACGGCAAAAAAAAATAGTAGAAAATGTACAAGAAGAATTTCATAAAACTATCAGCAAAGATATGGTGAGAAGGACGTTAAAAAAAGCTAACTATCACAGTCGCGTTGCACGAAAAAAGCCATTTGTGTCAGAGGTCAATCGTCAGAAGCGGATCGCCTTTGCAAAAAAACTCTTAGACAAGCCCATTGAATTCTGGGAGAACGTTCTCTTTACAGATGAGAGCAAATTTTGCATTTTCGGCATTAAGGGTAAACAACTTGTATGGAGAAAACCTAATACTGCCCTTAATCCCGAAAATTTGAAAGCAACTGTAAAACACGGAGGTGGTGGAGTTATGGTTTGGGGGTGTATGTGCACCAAAGGGGTGGGAAGGTTGGTTTTCATAACATCGACAATGGACCATAAAATGTATACAGACATTTTAAAAGAAAATTTGAAGCCTAGCATCAAAAACTTGGGCTTGGGGCCCGAATACTTTTTTCAACAAGATAATGACCCCAAACATTGCGCCCACAACACTAAGCTTTGGCTACTATACAATACCCCAAAGCAACTTAAAACACCTCCACAATCGCCGGACTTGAATCCCATCGAACACCTCTGGGATTTACTGGAACGCAGGATTCGGCAACACAACATAACGTCGAAGGAAACGTTAAAAAATGTTATGATTGAGGAATGGGCCAAAATCAGTTCGGACGAAACGAAGAAATTAGTGCACTCCATGCCTAAACGTTTAAGGGAGGTCATTAAACGTAAAGGTTATCCGACCTCATATTAATATAGAAACAATGATCTCATTTATGAATTTTTTATAAATACTGTCCTGACTTGTACGCAGATTTTTGCATACCCGTTATTTGTAGAATTTTTAGTTTTGATTTTTTTCTGTAACTACTGTATCTGTTTTGTTGAAGCATATTTTGTTAATAGAATTATATGTAGTTAATATACAAAATAAAAAAAATCAAGTTTATCACATTAGATTATGACTCTTATTTTTTCAATTAAAGTATTACAAGTTTTTTGTACGCAGACTTCTGCTGCTGAGTGTATATCTATAATCAAGGGTATAAGTATAGGTACAAGAAGACTTCTTTGAATAAAGCTGAAATTTATTATAAACCATATTTTTTAAATTTATGGTAATTAAAATATATTTTTTAATAATTTAATTAAATAATAAAATTTGCTAACAATAAATATAATTTAAAAAAAATTTATTTCTTCAAAATAATATTATTTTTAAAAAGTTAGGTTAAAAGTAGCATAACTGTCAAGTGTAATGTCATACACATTATACAGGAATTTAAACATTAATCAAAGTTCTTTACAGCATAAAAAACATTATTTTAATATTAAAGAAGGAAGAAAAGATGGCAAAATCTTACAAATTCAATGTCCCAAACCGAAATACGGATGCTTTTGTGGAAAACCCCAATTACGATTTACCAAAGTAGCATTTAACAAAACCGGCCAAATACTCATTATGGCCACATCAAAAGGAGACGTTTACAACTTTAATTTTACTCAATGCCGGTTTTGGCACCTAACCAACACGAATTCATGCACTTTTCTTACATTTAATTCGATAAATGATACTGAAATATTTATTGGAAAGAACAATGGAACTATTGATATCATTCATGCAGAAAGTGGGGAATTACTTTGTGTTTTAAACGGTCATAAACATCCGGTTAAAAGTTTTTCGTTTGCTAAAGATAACTTTTTGGGGGTTTCTTCATCGGAGAGTGAAGCAATCGTATGGGATTTGAGAAATTTCACAAAGTTGCAAGCTTTAAATCTTACAAAATCGTCTGGATTAAAATTAGTCATGTTTATGCCAATTTCTGATAATGTGTTGACATGTTTTAATGACGATACGATACATATTTGGCAATATGCCACATTTGATCATATTAAACAGATTGAACCAGCTCTTTGGAATAAGTTTATTATTAAATGTTTAGCTTTTACAAGGTGCTCAATAATTTTATTTGAATTTAATTGTTTAATTCATTTTTTGTTTGTAGAAACGGTCTAATCCTGGTTTTAGCAGGATACTCACAAAACTTAGTTGTTTTTAAAACTGATACATGGAGCCTTGAAAAAAATATAGTTTTACCACCTAAAATTAGGGCCATCAAAAAATTAGATTTCATCTCAAATCCTTTTGATGGCGGTTCAAATCGAGTTCTCTCAATTTTAACAGTAAATGGATTCATTTATTTCTATGATATGCTCCAAGATATCATTTTGAGTCAATTAAGTTTCCAAATTGAGATTATTCAATATGATTTTTCTTACGATGGGCGTTTCATCGCTTGTATTACCTCGGATGGGAAAGCTCATGTTTATTTGTTGGCTAATTATGTTGCCACAGATGAAAAAAACAAGAAAAAAATCAATATTGTTAAAAAGAAATCAAATAAAAAGTCTTTGTGTGCGTTATATTCAGTTAAGGAGAAGGTTTTTTTATTTGACTCACTTTTGTTAAATCAATTTGAATTAATTAATTTTTTAGATTGATGATGTATTGGATTTGGGAAAGCTTATTCCCATTTTAAAAGAATTTGGCCGATATCCAGAAATGCACAGAGTCAAAATTTGGACTCAACTTCTCCAATTACCTTACAATGTTAAACAATATCAAATGTTAAACAATAAATTTTCCGAAATTAAAATAGATAATGAGTTGGAAAAAAAATATCCCATTCAAAACCCGATTTTGATGAAAAACTTAAAAAAATTATTGATCGCTTTAAATCTTTGGTGCCCATTTTTCTCTGAAGTAACTTACTTGCCTTTATTCGTCTTTCCATTCGTAAAAGTATTCCAAAACGATCCTTTGGTGTGCTTTGAAGCGGTGGTGACGCTTTTAATGAATTGGTGCCAATATTGGTTTGAATACTACCCACTCCCCCCAGTGAACGTTTTGGCGATGGTCGAAAACGTTTTGCTTCACCACGACCCCACCTTAATGCAACACTTAACTTATTACGAAGTTACATCGAAGATTTACGCTTGGTCGTTAATGCAAACTTCATTTTCTGAGGTGTTGTGTTCGAACGATTGGTTAATTTTATGGGATCACATCTTATCAAATGAACCATCATTTTTAATAATGGTTACAGTGGCTTATACCATCACCCAAAAACAGCGCTTAATGCAGTTATGCGAATTAGAGGATTTCCACTCGATTTACTCCAAACAAAATTGCATCGACATAAAAAAATTGATTTCAAAATCGTATCAACTCTTAGAATCGACCGAAAACATTTTCCACCCAAGGAGATATTTAAATAACTTTGAGAAATTAAACGATGAAGTTTATCCGATTTTTACCGCCTACCCCAAAGCCGTTTTGGATTATCAAGCCAATATTAACGAAATGAAACGTTTAAAAAAAAATAAGGAAAAAACTGATTTAGAATGTAGCGAATTAGAAGAAACTAAACGAAATATTGAGGAGTATATCCGGTTGAAAGAGGTGGATCATTTTTATCGGAAAAAATTAGAACAAGAAAGGATGAATTTTAAAAATGATGAAATCGTAATTTCGGATGAATTTGAAAATGAAAAGGCGGATTCATCGAATCAAAAATTGTTTCAGTATTTGAGTTCTTACAAAAAAATTATAAAAACTAATTCTGATGTTAAAGCTTATTCTTTGGAGAATTCTTACAAAGTTTCTTTACCTGAAAGTTGTCGAAATAAAATCGAAAAAACTGTAAATGAAGCTTATATTAAGGTATAATTAATTATTAATTAATTTATATGATTATTATTATTATTAATTATTTTTTAGGCTCAAACTGTAGCAAATAGTGAGCGATATTTAGCTCAATTAACCATAACGACAGGATTAGGAGTTGTTGATACGATAATAACGGAGATTAAACAAAAAATGAGGGAGTGTTCGAGGGAAAATACAAATTTAGATCAAAAATATGTAAGTAATTTGTATCATTTGATTAAGAAATTGTTTTTAAAAATGATTACTTAGCTTGATTTTATGATGGGACAAATCGAATCGACTGAACGATTGGTTGAGGATGTTTTGAATGATTTAACAACGAATGATGGAGAAGATAAATGCCAATTACGTAAATTAAGAGATAAATCACCGCGGGTTAGAAGAAGAAAACAATTTAGAGCATCAACGGGAACTGTTTAAAATATTAAGACATTTTTTAATCATAGAAAAATAATTTATTTTTTATATTAATTTTTTTAAATTATTATTTCAACAATTAGAAAAACTTACGATAAATCATAACTTGTTTAAATATAAAAAAATAGTTGCTGGTATTTACAGATTTCCGTTCTTCCTTTCTGGGTCTTCCAACCTAATAATAAAAACGTAATTATTTATTAAACGCAACAACATTTTATTATAAAAAATGGTCAAAATTTGAGATTACATTGATACGTCATTTTATGGAACAAATTTATTAGATGTAGAGAGCACATAACATAGCACAGTAAATAACCCATTGGATGTTAAATCAATGGTTATTTATAACCATATAAAACGAACCTATTGACTTCTAAATTTCAATAATTTAGAATAGATTTTTGTAAAATAATTTTATAATTTTTTAAAAAATTATATATATACTACCTCTGTTTCATAATAAGTGAGCCATTAGCGATTTTTATTTTTTCCAAAATAAGTGAGCCATTTTAATATTTTAGAAATACTAATATTTATTCTTAAAAATATGTTACAAAATGTTAATACAAACGAATAGTAGGCAAACGATTCTCTCTACGTAGCTTTGCCTTGCTAATATGTTTAAGCTTATAATTATTGTTTCCATTGCAATCTATAATAGATTTCATAACTAGTAGTAAACTTATAAAAACGTTATCTAATGTATGTCTCGTTTCTTCTTCGAAAGATTCTTCAACAACCTTTATTAAATCGTCTATATTTCGCGGTGAACGCTGATGTTGTAAGGATTGAATAGACGCAAAGAAGCCAAGATCGAAAACATTCAAATCGGGACTATTTGCCGGTTGAAAAGTGAAGGAAATGTTCCAACCGTCCCTCCTACACTCTGCTTGTAGTTGCTCATCTTCAATATTGCAATGTGGCCGTGCATTATCCTGCTGTATGATTTATATTTTTTGAGGAACTCCTTGGCCACTTTTTTTTAATTACCGGAATCAGTTTATCCATTAACATACGTTTGTAAACATTTTTACAGATATCCTCAGGTTTGGTAACAAATGGCCATATGCCTATTTTGCCGTGAAAATGTTGGTTACGGTAACGATCGTACCGCGGTCGAGCAACAGCTGCTAAAAACATTACTTTGGTCATGTTGGATTTACTTGCCACTTGACGACATGGTTCAATTTCTTCTGGCAGGAGATAAATTTTTTGATTTACTTTAGTGATATAAAACCACTTTTCATCTATATGGATGTAATTCATCAAATCCTCAAACTCCCCATTCTCTTGCACAAATGATAGACAATAATCCAGGCGTGCTAATTTATTGTTCTCTTTTAGAAGGGGGTTCAAAGAATTGGAGTGCCTTTTAATTTCGCCATTTTTTAGCAACCATAACGAGGTAGGCGGAATACCAACTCCAAATGATAATGACCGCAGTGTGCCTCTTCTTTTATAAGCAAGTGATGGTATTTTGGCAATTAATTCTGTCCTATCAATTGTTTTTCGACCAGAATTGCCTTGTTTTTTATTCTTAACATTCATAGGCTCATTCGCATCAAGACTACAACTACTACTACTACTATTAACAGAATCTTTACCTTGTTTCCAAATTCTTTTTATAGTGGCCCTTGATGTTCTGAATTTTTGAATTGCGGATATAACCGTTCCCTTTGTCAGCCGTCCATTTTTCTGACGTTGCAATAAAAACTGAACTATAGCCATTCGCTTTTCGTTAGTTAAATTCGGTTTTCTCATCGTTCTAAATTTTTCGCTGTTAAAAAAACTTTCACGTAATTGTTTGATGTTTAATTGTTGTTTAGTGAGAAGTTAAACTGTCAAATACTTTGAAATCATGGCATATGTTATTAAGAATATTATGTATATTACCAACATAAAAAATAAAATTTAAAAAAAATTTTATTGGCAATAAGTTTAACAGAAAACGCAAATGGCTCACTTATTATGAAACAGAGGTAGTACATATTATTAGAATAATATATATTCTGTTGCTTGTTACTGACTTAGCAAAAAGGCATAACCAGTCAAAATAGTCAGAAGGTCAGGCAGTTACAACATACATCATTTATTATAAATCTTTTTTAATAAAGAAACAGGAATAATACTTTTTAAAAAGACATAAGAACAGAGGTCACCCCAATTGAGCTCAAATGTTTATGTTTAATAAGACTATTAAATGATGCCTGTTCTTTATAATTGACTAACTTTGTGACTATGTTGGCTGATGATAACATTTTAATATATCAAAACTAGTCCAAGTAAGAGAATATATTAATTATTAAAATTTGGAGATCAAGAGATTCGCTTTATTTTATACAATATACTCAACAAATTTTTTTAAGCCCTCGTTCACAATGAACGTAAACGTAATACACCCAACTCTTTTTTTACACGGTAGATATAGTCTGTACCATGAGAAGTGAATGTGACTCATCGATTTCCCTAAAAATTTTGCGCATACGTTACAAATATTATGTTCGCGCGTTGTCGTGTGTTAGCGTGAAATGATTTCTAGCGCGTGCGTCTGTTCCGTACACGGTTAGGCGATGAGTCACATTCACTTCTCGTGGTACAGACTATAGGTTCCTTAGAAAACCGTGCAAAAGAAAATGGTGTAAAAAAAGTTATAATAAAATGTATATGACATATTTATAAAAAAAGCTATTTATTACTTAAAAAAAATAGTGTAGTCAAAACTCCAACATAACAATAAAAATGTAAACTAAAATTAGAAATAAAAAACAATTTCGCAAGTCTGAAGACTTCGCTACTTGATAACAAACGTGCACTTTTATTACGGACTTGACCAAAAGCGCTATCATCAGCATCATCAGTAGATATGTCGGATATGTCTAGCACAACTGTCGGATTTAATTGAAATGAAGAATTTCGTTCGTTATTAACGGTCTGTGCTGTTTTGTTTGTAGTTATATGCTGTTGTTATGGCTGGCTCCAAGACTGGTGTTCATCAAAGACTCAAGGAGAAAAACAACATGGCAATATTTGTAAACTGTGATAATTATTCACTCAATTTAGTGGGTGTCTATGCAGCGAAAGAAGAAGTAATGACGGTAACGTTTTTCGGAACTACCAATTCACTTTATGTTTTCTTCTCTCGGTCAACCCAGCGCTGGGAAAAGCTCAAAGCTGTTGTACCTGTGGCTTTAAAGTCCGACTCCGACACCAGGTGGAGCGCAAAAGTAGAATCTATAAAACCTGTTTGTAAATACCTCGAGCAAATAGTGAAAGTTCTTCAAAATATAATGGACGACGAAAGCGCGACTAGTGAAACTAAAAGCGATGCAAGACAACTCTATAATAGAATGTTAACATATGACTTTTTAACATTGCTAGGGTTTCGGAACAAGATTTTAATTCTTATTGACTGCGTTCAAAAGAGGTTGCAAGATCCTAAAATTTTCACGATGTAGCAGCTTTGGATTTAAAAGCGTTCCAAAATTATTTTAATGGTGAAAGATAAGTGTTAGTTAATGACTCATTAAACGAAGGAATTCGAATTTGCAATGAATGGGACATTCCGTTTGAAAGACGTGAAAGAAGAAGGAAAAGAATGGATGGCGAAAAATCGAGAGATGCTGGTTTGTTAGCCAAAGAAGGAATAGAAAGGGTTATGAAAGGGACTGTTGATCGTTTGTTCAATGAACTAAAAAGTAGGAGTGTTCGCTTACAAGAAATTGGTGAAAATTTTGGATTTCTTCTGGATATGGAAGGGTTATGTTTTAAAGCTGAAAGAAGATTCTTGAAAGAACATTGTGAATATTTTGGAACAACCTACAGTTGTGACGTGGATGGGCAAGAATTATACAGAGAAATTATGAACTTTCGAACACTGCTGACAAGCCGCGACGAAAAAATATTTAGCCCCGAAGAACTGCTTAATTTTATAGTACAATATGAAGATGAAACCGTTTTTCCCAATTTGCGTGTAGCATTGCAAATATTACTAACAATTGCTAGTTGTGAAAGATCGTTTAGCAAATTAAAACTGATTTTATCATATTTGAGAGCATCTATGGGTCAAACGCGATTGTGTGATCTTGCTCTATTAACCCAGATTTAGTATCAGTATCAGTAACACGATTTAGGTATTAGTAATTTTTCCTCACCACTCGCGTGTATACCTTCAGTAAGAACTACACCGTCGCATGCCATCATCGTGGGTTCATAAATTGGTAAAAACGTCGTCACAGTGAAGTGTAAAGATACCATATACATCGACTATGGCTGCGAATGTGATTCAATTTGCAAAGTAAGTAGTTTTTTTATTATTGAGCAAAAATTAAAAATAACTTTTAGTATATTATTATTAAAAGTATGTTCAACGTTCGTTGTGCAGTTGTTTGAATCGAAATGCTTTCCATAAACCTTAGTAAATCAAAATTGTTTTTTGATGTCCTATATGTAGTACGCGAGGAACATATCATACAATTTATTTCAGAAATGTTTCACTCAATGAAGCGCTTGCAATGCTTGAAGAGGACGAAGAAATGGTTGGACGTGTTGAGAATATTACTATGTTACCACCAATAAATGCGTGTGGTAATCTCACTGACGAAGATTCAGGTGAAGAAGATCAAATGTCAATAAATGATTTACCAGGTTCTCAATTGCAAGCAACTGTAGAATTGTTTGGTGATCATGTTAGTAGTTCGTATGATACTGATGATAATATCCCATCATCAGAGTTGGCCAGAAAATTTCAAAGCAAGAAAAAAGTGTACAAAAAAAGGAACCTTATCATTGGATAAAAAATGATTTACCTCCAAGTTTTTGTGATGAATCGCAAGAAAACTTTTCTTCTGAAAACAAAACACCTCTTGAGTGGTTCCTAGATTTTTTTGATGAAGATCTTATAAAGCTAATAACAACTGAAACAAATAGATACGTTAAACAAAAGAATCGTTTTCAAGAAGTTCTGGAATCCGAAATAAAAGCTTTTCTTGGAGTTCTTATTATTAGTGGATACGTAATTACTCCACGGCGAAGAATGTTTTGGGAACGTAATAGAGACGCTAACAATAGTATGGTAACAGAATGTATCAGTAGAGATAAGTTTGAATTTATTTTATCAAACTTTCATTTAGCTGATAATTCCACGCTAGATCAACAAGACAAATTTACAAAGGTTAGACCTCTTTTCGAGCATTTGAATAAAAAATGTATGGAAAAAGGAATTCGTACAAAAAATCATTCAATAGATGAAGCCATGGTTCCATATTTCGGTCGTCACTCCTGTAAGCAGTTCATTTATGGCAAGCCAATAAGATATGGCTATAAACTCTGGGTTGGCGCATCTAAGGAAGCGTATGTTTATTGGTTTGAGCCCTATCAAGGTTCAAAAACAAATATTAGCAAAGTATACTGTGACCTTGGAGTTGGCCCTAGCGTTGTACTAGAATATGCGGATGCCCTGAAGAAGAAATGGCCTAATTTTGAGTTTCACCTAGTATTTGATAATTTTTTTACGAACATACCACTTATTGAGAAGCTGAATACAAACTAATGGGAACCGGAAAAGTTAGAGAAAATCGACTGCGAGGAATTGACTTACGAGATTCTAAACTTTTGAAGAAGGAAAATAGAGGGAGCTATGATTACAGGAAAATTAGTGATCAAAATATAATAGCAGTTAAATGGAATGATAATAGTTTAGTTACTCTTTGTTCCAACGCAATAGGAGTTCAGCCAATTCGCTTTGCTAAACAGTATTCAAAACAGGAGAAGAGAAACATTCAGGCATGTAGTCACTGTTATAAAAATGTACCAATAATCATGTTTCTTTTTAAATTGAACAACCTGCGATCGTAAAGAGTTATAATGAAAATATGGGCGGTGTTGATCGGTGTGATCAAAATATTGGTATGTATCGTATTTCTATAAGAGGAAAAAAATGGTACTTTTGCCTTGTTTGTCATTGTATTGACATGTCAATTCAAAATGCTTGGCAACTGTATCGAAATAATGGAGGAGAAATGAATCGGCTACAATTTAGACGACGAATCGCTAATGTTTTATTGTTGAAAAATAAAAACCGTACCCGTCTTCACGTAGAGGTCGTCCATCTCAACAAGAAAATATAGATATTCGATATGACCGTTTAGATCACTTGGTTACGCTACAAGAAAAGCAGACGCGATGCGGCTTTTGTCTACGATTTTGCGATACTAAGACGACAACAAGATGTATAAAATGAAATATTGGATTACATGTAAAGTGTTTCGTTGATTACCACAAAAAATAAATAATATTATAATATTGTCTTGTATCTCTATTCGCCATTAATATGCCTAGCGTACTATATATAGGACAGTGCCCTTTAGACCTGTGTAGTATATAAAAAATTATAATGGTCAGATATCATGATTAAATACTGTTTTCTTAGATAAAATATCAATTCAACAATAAATTATATTTAATGTTAGGTGTTTAGGCATATCTGGGTTAAGCATAGAACGCGAAATGACCGAAGATATTAATTATTTGATTATGTAATAAAACAATTTGTGTCAGCTAGAATAAGAAGAATAAATCTGTAATAAAGCATTAAAGATTTAATTTGTGTGTTTTTTATCCAATTCTATAGTAATTCTTTTAGAATATACAGGTGTCTCACGTGACTGGTTCATTAGAACTTTTTTAGGTTCCACTACTTGTAGAGGCTTGAAATTTTGGGAACACCGGCTGTTCATTCCGATCTATTAATCTAAAATATTTTCCAGATGGCCACCACTTCCGGTCTACCGGAAGTAGACCTCAACTTCGTTATTTTAAATGGAATGCTATAGTTTTTATTACTCAATTCAATTATACGTAAGAAAATATGTTGACTTTGATGACAGTTGTTGGTACTTAGCGCTCATTGTTTTCGTGTTATTTTGGTTTTAAGTATTTTTTGGCAAATATCACCATGCTCTTTAAAAGCACATATCTCAACCAACGTTAATTCAAAACCGTCCTGTATTGGCGCGATAACTCTTCGTATGCTGTCAAATAGATTGTCACTTGTTATATCAGTGTACCTTACACAGCGTGGTCAAAAATGGAGTTACGGTTTCGCTGTATTCAATTGAGAGAAAGTCGAAAATTTTAAATGGAACGCCCCATAGCTTTTTAGCCTATCCGAAAGGGAATTTAATTCTCTACAAATTATCCATAAACATTCCTATCCCTAGTTATTATAGTTTTCCTGCTATTGGGGATTTATCAAAATCAAACGTAAAATGTTAGAAACCGTTTGTTTTTTTGTTAGAAGACTATGACATTTTGACAGTTTATCGTTTAATTTATATAAATTATTATTGGTATTATTTCTACAATGATCTGCGATTGAATAAACTTTAGTTTGTTTTCTTTTATTTATCAAAAATAAGCAGCAGAAGAACGCATAAATGAAACAATGAAAAACAATAATATGGCGTAATATTCGACGTAATGATGGGCGAGATATTCCTAAATCCTATTATTCATCTAAATCGATCGAAGCACCTCTAAATGAAGAATTTGGTAAAGCAATAAAATAAAAATATGACAAAACATTTATACCATTATCTTAATCTGCTGGTGATAGAAATTTATAGTTTCTTGTTGTTCTGATCTTTCCAAAACTAAGAAATAGACCCTGCATAAATGTAGATGAATAGCTGTCAAAACTCCATGGCTTTCTAACATAAAAATCAGAGTCCAGTATTACATGCTTACACTAATTTCCAAATACACTCAGCAGCAGAAGTCTCTGAAGTCATTATCTTGTTGAAAAAAGTATTCGGGCCCCAAGCCCAAGTTTTCGATGCTAGGCTTCAAATTTTCTTTTAAAATGTCTATATACATTTTATGGTCCATTGTCGATGTTATGAAAACCAACCTTCCCACCCCTTTGGTGCACATACACCCCCAAACCATAACTCCACCACCTCCGTGTTTTACAGTCCTTTCAAATTTTCAGGATTAAGGGCAGTATTAGGTTTTCTCCATACAAGTTGTTTACCCTTAATGCCGAAAATGCAAAATTTGCTCTCATCTGTAAAGAGAACTTTCTCCCAGAATTCAATGGGCTTGTCTAAGAGTTTTTTTGCAAAGGCGATCCGCTTCTGACGATTGACCTCTGACACAAATGGCTTTTTTCGTGCAACGCGACTGTGATAGTTAACTTTTTTTATCGTCCTTCTCACCGTATCTTTGCTGATAGTTTTATGCAATTCTTCTTGTACATTTTCTACTATTTTTTTTGCCGTCAGCCTAGGTTCTTTTCTAACCTGCTGTACAATTTTTCACTTCTCTCGGTTTGTTAAAAGGGGTGGTCTACCAGATCGCGGACGTGAGAGGTAATCTTCAGTGTCTTTATAATTATTAATTACTCTTTGAATGGAAGAGTGTGACTTGCCGACAGTTTCTCCTATTTTTCGAAAAGATTTTCCCTCTTTCCATAACTTTACAATAATTCTTCTCTCTCCCAATTCAATTTCCTTTCCTTTCGTGTCCATTCTAACTTTTAGCTTCTAAGCCTCTGCTAATATAATTGACACCGATTATCTTTTATTTAAATCGGAAAGCGTACATCGCCAACTACGTATTTAAGTAAATAAGTATGTTTTGGAGAAGGCATCTTTATTTGTACGCAGATTTTTGCATACGCATTATTTGGAGAATTTTTAATTTTAATTTTTTTTGTAACTAATATTTCTGTTTTATTGATGCATATTTTGTTAATAGAATTATATGTAGTTAATACACAAAATAAAAAAAATTGAAGTTTATCACATTAGATCATGACCCTTATTTTTTCAGTTAAAGTGTTAGAAGTTTTTTGTACGCAGACTTCTGCTGCTAAGTGTATGAGAGCAACTAGAACAAATAGGCACAGGAATATAAAAATTGTTATATATATTGTTATATATATTATATAAATTGTTGTTTTTCATTGTTTCATTTATTCGGTTTTCTTTTGGTTATTTTTGGTGAATTACAGCTAGCAATCTAAAGTTTATTCAATCACAGTTCATTGTAGAAATAATACTAATAACAATTTAAATAAATTAAGCAAAAAACTGTCAAAATGTCATAGCCTTCTAACAAAAACACAAACTGTTTCTAGCATTTTACTTATGATATTGATAAATTCCTCAATAGCAAGAGAACTATAATCAATAGGTATAGTAATATTTATAAATAATTTGTAGAGAATTAAATTCCCTTTCTGATAGGGTATGAAAATATGAGGCGTTCCATTTAAAATTTTCGACTTTCAGGCAATTGAATATAGAGAAACGGTAAGTCAATTTTTGACCAGCCAGTATAAGATATGCTGATATAACAAGTGACGATCTATTTAACAGCATATGAAGAGTTATCGTACCAATGCAAAACGTTTTTGAATTAACGTTGGCTGAGATATTGGCTTGTAAAGAGCACGGTGATATTTGATAAAAAAACACTTAAAATCAAAATAACTCGAAAACAAAAAACGCTAGGTACCAACAACTGTTATTAAAGTCAACATATTTTTTTACGTATAATTGAATGGCGTAATAAAAACTATAGCATTCCATTTAAAATAACGAAGTTGAGGTCTACTTCCGGTAGACCGGAAATGGTGGCCATCTTGAAAATATTTTGAATTAAAAGATCACAGTTACGTGAGACATCCTGTATAATGTAGCAAGTTATCGACTTAGAGGGGCGCAAGATAGATGTTTGTCATAGGCGCCATTTACTCTAGGTACGCCTCTGGTGCCAAGCCACACGTAAAGGACTGGATTGCCTTCAGGGCATCCAAATTGTCTATTAAAAGGTTTATGGATACACTTTTTTGTTCCATTTGGAGCTTCGAAGTAGTGCAGTATATTTTAAGGCTTGTAGGAGGTCCATCCTACAGTTTCAGACCCCATTCTATTTGTGCAGCGCCTCTTAACTCATTTAGACGTCACGATTGCTTTGATTAATTTAACCACTCTTTCTGGTACTCAAAAATTCGTTAGAACGAGACCTACACCTTTTCTAGAATTTGTGTTGTGACATAAATTTATATGAACTACGCTTGTTTTAAATGACGCAATAAAGTAAAATCTATCTTAAAACATAAATATTAAAATTATAGTTAATTAACTGCACTCAAATTTTGACCATATTCCCTACAATATTCTCTTATATAAGATTACATTATTGTCATTAATCACCAAGAATATTAAAAAAATAAATTACCTATGTAAAGAAACGTCATCCTCTTGTATAAACGATGTATCTTGTGGCGTTAAAAAAACGAATTGGGTATCGCTTTTTCCGCGGGCGTGTTGAATTAAAATTTCTATTACTTTCGATCTGTTTAGTTTATCCTAAAATAATAATTACATATTTTCGAATATAAATGTTTTTCAATTAATTTTAAAATACTACCATAAACACATCAAATTCGTCTAAAAAATAAAATGGACAAGAAAGAACTTTCCACATCGAATACAAAAAGGCGACGGTGGAAAACGATCTTTCCCCGCCGGACAAATTCGATGTTGCTGTGGCTCCTTGAGAGTTATGTTGTGGGCGTACAATTAATTCTAAAGTTTCTTCCTTGAAATTTATCACCACACCACCCTGTAATAATTACAAAAACTAATTATAATAATTTTGTTTTTATAATTAAGTGATGAAACAACCTTAAATTGTCTATATTCCAATACTTGTTGAAAATTGTAATCAATAAAATGGGCGAAATAGTCCCGCGTATTTTCGTAGTGTTTAGAACGTTGCCGCAGTGACAATGAAACTTTATTTTTACCATTTTCTATGGACGCTAAAGATTCCATCGCTTGGTCATACTTTTCCCTAATTAATTTGTATCTCGCATTTATTTCCTTAATATCTACTGATAAAGAGTTTAATTGTTGTAGTTTTTTATCAACATCTTTTAGTTCATTTTCAATTTCTTTGACTTTTCTACAATTTAAATTTAATATGAAATCAAATTGATTAAATTAATCATTAAAATAAATTACTTTTTAGTTAATACGCGTTTATCTTCCCCGCCTGCGGATTCGATTTGTTTCAAAACGGCCGATCTCATTTTATCAAGGTTCGTTTTTGCGAGCGATACATTATTTATCGCTTCTTGTTTTCGACGATTTTCCACGTTTTTCGACATATTAAATTCTTTTTGTTGATCGCTCAATCGATTTATTTCAGTCTAAAATGAAATTTGATTACAAAACATTTTATTTTTTTTGCATCAAGTTACCAATAAAGGTGGTAATCTCTCCTCTAAGCTTCGTATATTTGTTAATAAACTTGTCTTTTTATCTTGGAGATTTCCCATATCCTGTTTAAGAGAATTTTCTTTTGTATCCGCCGTTTCTATCCTTACATTTTTCTCTTGCATCTTTTCTTTTAATACTTTCAATTCGTCTTCCTATAATAATTAATTGAATAAAATTTTCTTTTTATAATTAATATTTACCAAAGACTCATTATTAGTTAACTCTGGTTCCTCGGCTAATTGAAGCCTATCTAAGTTAGCCCTCAATGCATCACGTTTTCTTTTTAATTGCTCCTGTCTTGGTTGGACCTCACGAACCAAAGCTTGTTGTTGTTTCTTATTAACAGTAACCATGTTAATTTGATTTAAAACTGAAGCAATTTTACCTTTAACTTGATGAAATCTTTCTTCGTTATTTTTTATTACTTCCGCTTTGTCAACCTCTAAATATCTAGATTGATGATATGTGGAACAATAACTCCTGTAATCAGGATCGGGGTAAAATCGATCTCCCTTAATAGTAATGCCTTGTTTACAATTAACGGGAACATTTTGTCTTTCCGATAGCAACTCTATCGCCCGATTACTCGAAGGGATCAATAAAATATTTTCGATTCCTAATTGATCGATTAAACAGTTCATTACAACGGGATCCTTGACTTCGATTATATCGTATAGTGAAACGCAATCAGGCGGGGCCCTAACCAGGTTGGGTTTTACGTTGTGGACCGCATCAAAGTATTTTGATGTTATTATTGTGGGGGGACGTGATGATTGACAGTACTGTTTAAATATTTGAGATAAATAGCGGTTATCGGCGGTGTTATCGACGGTGAAAGATTGTAAGAGGTTTGCTAAAAATCCTTCTACAGCAACGGACCATTTTTTATCCTTTATTTTGATGTAAACTCCTAAAACAAAAAAAAAATAATAAGAGAATTTAATAATAATTTTGATAATATAATTATTATTATAAATATAATATAATTACGAGAAAATTTTTTGGAGGTTTCATATATACAATTAATTAGGTTGATCGATAACACGATTTTCCTCCTTAAATTCGTTTATTGATTAAAAAAATCGTCATCATTGACGTTTCGGGAATTTCCCCCTCTACAGAATATAAACTAAAAAGGAATTTTAGAACATAATCTTCATGATAAAATGACTTAAATCTAACAATTAAAACATAAAAATAATTACAACAATGAGAAAAACTAAAATGTGTGAGATGTGATTCATACGTTATTATTTTCTTCAAAAACCATCAACAACTCAAAACGTAAAAATTTTTATGTTGCCATTTTTAATCTGAATGTGAAAAGGTTACCTGTCCACTATCGAAATATTTCTGTCAAAACAGGTTTTATTTAAGGAATGTTTTGAATATTATTACAACTATTTAAAAAATATTATACATTATCCACTATGAATTTACAACTTTATAATCAACTATTTTTTAATAATTATTCCTAAGTATTTTATATTTTTAATTTTTCCAAAATATTGGCATAATGTGCCTCTTTATATTTTTTGTTATGTATATCGATTCTAAGTTTTTTCTGGTTATGTTATTGCTATGGGTTATAACGGAGCCTACGATATTACGTAATATCGTAATTGTAATATCGTAGGCTCCGGTTGTAAGTATTTTAAGTTCATCAAAATTGAATTTATGATTGCGAGTACAGCGAACTCTCCCATAGCGGACACCTCTAATAAGCTAATAAATTTCTCTCATAAGTGGACAGTTTGTTGCATAAACTCATGCATTAGAATAGTTCGTAACACGTGTCCATGGTAGAGCATTCGGGCAAGCGGACAACCCTGTTAACCGGACATTTTTCATAACACCGTCCGAAAAATACGTATTTTGTATAGAATGCCACCTCTGTTAAACCGACACTCTATTAAACGCACACGGACAGCAGCATTAGACAAATTTGACGCAAATTTCTCTCGTAAATGGACAGTTTGCTGCATAAACTCTTAGAATAGTTCATAACACGTGTCCATAGTAGAGCATTCGGGGAAGCACATAACTCTAACCTAGTGATTGTATGACCTGTACGTAGCTTGTGTTTGTGCTAATAAATTCTAGAGATATATCGGTCCAATTGCATTTTAATATTAAGTTATATCTGTGGTAAGTTTTTTTTATTTATACACCTAAATGAACTATATTTATATCATAATATGAGTTATGTTTCATGTAGCGATATCATGGAGTCGTCTAAAAGCAAGAAGCGTGTGTTATCACTTAAAGAAAAAATTCATGTTCTTGAATGGTATGATAATTACAAATGCAGTGCCCGAAATTTGGCCACCAAGTTTCAAATAGGGAAACGCAAGCAGCAAATATAATCAAAAATAAGGCGGAAATATTGAAAAAATGGGTATCTAACGAAAACGTTGATGAAAAGAAATCAAAGGCACGAAACAAAAATATTCCCCTGTCCGGAACAGTTGTTAAAGGTAAAGCCAAAGAAATTGTGGACTCTTTAGGTATTACAACTTTTATAGCATCAAAAGGATGGCTAGAAATATTCAGAATTCGTCATAACAATTGTATTTCTGGAGAATCTGCCAATGTTAATGAAGAAAGTGTTTTTGCTTTAAAAAGAGAGAAATGTTCAGGAGGAAAATTAAGCAAAGAACGGGTAACAGTTTTGCTGTGTACTAGTATGGCAGGAATCAAAGAACCACTAGGTTATAGGGAAATCTGCTAGGACTCGCGCATTTAACACAGTTAGTATGAATTCGCTTCCTGTGGAATGGAAATCTAACAAAAATGCATGGATGACCTGTCAAATTATGACTGAATGACTCCAGCACGGAAAAATAATTCTTTTTTTTGGACAATGCTGCATCACATCCCCGAGTCTGACTCTAACATTAAAATATTATTTCTTTCACCTAATACAACAACATTTAGTTTAGTTATTTAGTTTGTTAGCTTTTAGACCAGGGAATAATCAAGAACTTTAAAACGTTTTACACATTAATTATTTTGAAGCACATTCTGGCGCACATGGACGAAGCAGACAACGCACAAGATTTAAGTAAATCTATAGACTAGTTGGATGCAATTTATTTTATGAAAAGAGCTTGGGACCAAGTGAACGATCAAACTGTTAAAAACTGCTTTCAGAAATGTAAATTCAGTCATGCAGAAGATCTTGATAATTATGATCCAGAGGATGATATTTCGTTAGTTGTATATGCTCAAATGAAAAGATTTTAGACATTAGGCGCAACTGGCAATAGCAATATTAATGTAGACGATTTTATGGATTTAGATAACAAATTGGACGTTGAAGATGATGATATTGATTCTACAATTAGTGATATTATTAAAATCTCAGAGGAACCAGAAGAAAATGAAGAAGTGGACACTCAATGTATAATAAAAAATCTAACTGATGCTCTAATGGCAATGAAAAATTTTAAATTATACGCAAAAAATGAGAAAGACTTCAACGCTTTCAACCTCGCTGCACATCTGGAAGCTCAGTATACAAATTATTGAAAAATAGAAGACAAGTTTGTACATCTCAAGTTATAGTCATAAGCGGAGGAAAAATATATTAAAACTATATAAATAGGTATAATATAAGTATGTAGTAAACATAAGTACATATGTATGGACAAGTGTCTAACTGAAACACATTTGCTCACTTTTCTTCTCTATTATTTATCAATAAAACTTTGAAAAATAAATGCCTTTTCTATTAAGCGGACACCTCCTATAAACGGACAAAAGAGTTGACACCGTTGGTGTCCGCTTATGAGAGTATTGTACTGTATATTATCCACTATGAATTTACAACTTTATAATCAACAATTTTTTAATAATTATTCCTAAGTATTTTATATTTTTTTTAAAATATTGGCATAATGTGCGCCAATTTTACCTACGTCAGTTTTGAAATTTACTCTACTATTTATATTTTTTGTTATATATATATATATATATATATAGATTGTAAGTTTTTTCTGGTTATGTTATTGCTATGGGTTGTAAGTATTTTAGGTTTATCAAAATTGAATTTATAATTGAGAGTATTAGCATGTTGAAATAGGGCAGTTTTGTTCTGTATTTTGATCTGCTGCTTCGTATTGTACTGATGTTGTATGCGCTTTTTCAAATATTGTTTAGTTTCACCTATATATCTTTTTACAATCTTCGCAGTCCAGTCTGCATACTGTGTTAATCTTATCTGTTAACTTAATTTTATCTTTCATATTATTTATGAAGTTCTCTAGTTCATTGTAATAAATAAATGAACGTTATGGAAAACTTCTTTCTCGCTAATTAATAAATTTTATTTACTCAAAGAACCGGTTTTTGGCCATAATCAGGCCATCATCAGTTTTAAAACGTTATTTATAAATAGAATAGAATAATAAAAAACTTACAGTCAAATATTAAAAGAACGACGAACCATGACAAACATATCTTTCAAAGATCTTTAAATAACTAACAGTATGCTAAAACAACTGATAAAAAATTTATCAATACGTTTTACAGATATAAAAGAGCGAAAACTCACATATCTTATATAGTAAAAAACAATCAAACACAAAAAATAACACTTAGGTAAAAATATTATAAGGCAACATATGTCGAAGACAAAATAAAGAAACAATAAAAACATGGACAAGGATGGGACGAGCAAGTTAAAGAACGGATCAAGTTCTCAAGCTCTCAAGTTCTCAAAATTTTCAGGTTTTATATAAGTGAACAATGGTCTGTAAAATAATTTAACTTTCTGTAATAATGTAACTTGTTCATTAATTAAAGTGACAGTAGGGTTTTTCATATAGGAAGATATTTCTAGATATTCAAGCAAATCATGTTTCATACCTTTACCACAGGACTGAATAAGCTTAATATTGTCGTAATCTATTTTATGCCCTGTCTCTATGTGATGTTGGTATACATTAGAATTAGGTTTTTGTTTATGTTCCTTTATTCTACAAGCGAGCTTTCTTCCCGTTTGACCGATATATATGGAGAGAATTATAACATTTAATCGAATAGACGCCACTTTTGTCTAGTTTTTCAAATTTGCGATTATGGGTAGATAAGAGATTAAGTATTGTGTTCCTATTTGAAAAAGTCAGACATGTCATACTAGGAGAATATAGGTTTTATTTGGTTAAGGCAATGGTTGAATGGTATGGATTTATAGGTATTTGTGGTAGGATCTTTTTTATATAGAGGATCAAGTTGACGCTTTTGTTGGCGGATGATTCGAAATATCAAATGATCTGGAAAACCAATATCAAAAGCCAGTTTTAAAATGAATTTAAGTTTGCTGTTGAAATTGTATTCATTAAGTAGATATTTATAGATCCTATTTATAAGAAAACGAAAATTGGCCAATTTTTGGTTCATGGGATGGGAGGAATCATATGGGATGGTTGTAGAAATTGGGACAGGTTTTCAATAAATTTTAAATTTTGGAATGCCATCGTTATTAGTGATGGTGAGATCAAGAAAATTAAGGCTATTTTCTTTTTCTACTTCAATAGTAAATTTTAGTGGACTGTGGATGTTATTTATGTAATGATGAAAAAGGCTTAGGAGATGATGGTCACCGTTCCAGACACAAAATATAGTGGAGTAAAATCAATTTCTTTGAAAATATTGAGCATAAGCTTTGACAATTTTATAGTAGGAGAATTAATAAAAGATGTAATAGAGCGTATAGGCATATCTCCCTTATGGAGTTTTGGGAGTGTAGAGATGAGGAATGGAAGGATTCATAAGAACAAGAAAACTAGACAGATAGATGGCATTGGAACATTTAGGAACAAGTTTGACCAAAGTATGTCTACAAACTGTAATTATCTCTTTTGTTTTCTTAATTACATTATCCAAAGGATTCTTATTTAATTTTATATTTCAAAATAATTTGGAAATATTATTTCCATTCATGAAATCATGTGTCCTTGAAATATATGAACATTTATCAATGATAACAAGACCAGCATTTTTGTCCGTTTTGACACAAATTGCATTATTGTCATTAATTTTAGTTTTAAAAGGTCTTTAGTTCCAAAGATCTTTTGAACGGCAATTAATATTACGTTTCTCCAACTTTTTAATAAAAGCTAATAAATCATTTTTGATTTCATTATTTTGAGGGTGTTTGTGTATAACAAGATCTAAATTAATAGTCAGATCACACAGATCATATTTATGAGACAAAGCATATTTATGACCTGAAGTTTCATTTATTGCCACAAATAAAAATACAAAACTACATAAAATACACAAGAAGAGAAAAAAAAAATAATAATAAGAACAAAATATATGTATACATAATCCCATTGTCGATTGTTAGTCGAGCAATGAATAAACTTAAACAGTATAAGCAAATGGATCATTTTATCGCACAAGCGATATCTGCCAAATGACCCAACAGAACAAACAAAAATAGTATTTACTAAAGCAAAATTATCCTAGGATTAATATGGCAAGTAGTGATAATTAGATATCAATAACATTTATCACCAAATAAGATTAATCAAGAAGAAAAGTAAAGAAAAAGATACGACAAGAGAGACAGAAGCTAAAAAAAACCAAAAGAATTTGCCGGACAAGTGAGAGCAGTTGAAGAGAGGAAAAAGAGAAAGACAAAGAACAAAGAATCAGGAAACACACAATTGAAGGGCAAGCAAGTGGCTCTTTAAAACACGTCTAAAATTAGCAATATTAGAAATATTACGAATTTCAGAAGGCAGTCCATTCCACAGCGCAATCGACCGTACTGTAAATGATCTGTGATAAATTTCAGTGCTATGAACGGGAAATGTAAGAATAGCATCAGAACACGAACGAGTAGCAAGCTCATGAGATGATAATTGCTGGAACCTATCTGATAAGTACTTTGGGGTGCAGTTATGAAGAATTTTAAATAAAATCACAAGTTAACATCTGAATGTAATTGCGATACGGCGTTACATGCTCAAATCTATTTATGTCAAATATGAACCGGATGCAATTATTTTGTAGCCGCTGCAATTTATCCAGGAGAGTTACCGAGAGATCGGGATAAACCGCGTCCGCATAGTCGAAGTGAGGAAATATAAGTGAATAGCAAAGATTACGACGGACCAAAGGAGGAAGAGAGCAACGAAGTCTCTTTAAAGAGTGGAAGCAAGCATAAACTTTTCTGCAAACATGTTGAATTTGCGGTCTCCAAGACAGTGAAGAATCCATAAAGACTCCGAGATTCTTAACTGTGTCAGAAAACCGTATGACAGTACCATCCAGCATCAGATCACTGCAGCTAGATGGATTGATCTTACCAAGTAATTGACGAGTACCAAACACAATAGCTTGCGTTTTAACTGCGTTCAACTTAAGTCCGTATCTCCGAGACCAGTTCAAGACGTTAGACAGATCATTATAAGTCGCACAATAGCTTCCGGAAATTCAACAACAGTTGTAGTAGTGTATATTTGGAGGTCGTCAGCATACAAATGATAATTACACGAGATATGATCAGTAACACTATTAACGAACAAAGAAAAAAGTAACGGTCCCAATACACTGCCCTGAGGAACACCACATTTGATTGCACAAGCAGAAGAAACTGAAGAATTAGCGCATACGCACAAGGATCGATGGGAAAGATAGGAATGAAACCAAGAAACACAGGAAGGAGTGAATCCGTAGGCAGAAAGAGATGCCAAAAGTAGGTTGTGGCCGACAGAATCAAAAGCCTTGCTGAAATCGAGTAGAACTAGCACAGTAACACATCTGTTGTCACAGGCATACCTAATATCATCAGTAACTTTAATGAGGGCAGTAGTTGTACTATGTATTTATTTATAATCTATTTATGACCTTTATTTAAAAAACTTATTTCATTTTCCGTAAAAGGAATATTGGTTAGATTAGTCACAAATTTGAGTTTTGTGGAATGAACAGGGTCGTTATGATTGATTTCCTTTTCTATGGTTACGTTTTTATGTCTTACTGTTTTTTTATTTATGTTCTTATTCCTCCTGTTACATGCAGCATTAGCACGAAGATTAATGATTTTGTTTAATTTCTTACGCTTATCCTCGTCTCTGATAACATGAGCTTGATTTCTTGATTGTGTGATGATTTCTTCTAGTTCTATGTAGTGATATGTATCTCTGAGGATTCGATGTAAAAATGCCAACTGCTCCATTAAATGGTTAAGTTTCTTAAAATGTTTTCCTTTCTCGCATTTCAGAATTCTATTGTTGATCTTCATTCGTGCAATACTGTTCAAGGAATTACATTTGAACTTACAAAATTATTTTTTTTTATAAATAGGATCTATAAATATCCACTTAATATAACACATAATTGTAACTCCATATATATCGGTCAAACGGGAAGCAAGCTCGCTTGTTAAGAATAAAGTAACATACACAAAATAGATTACGACAATGTTAAGCTTATTCATTCCTGTGCTAAAGTTATGAAATTTGATTTGCTTGAATATCTAGAAATATCTTCCTATAAGAAAAACCCTTCTGTCACTTTAATTAATGAACAAGTTCAATTATTTTACAGACCATTGTTTAGTTATATAAAACAATGATCAATGATCTTTGCAAGATATGTTTGTCATGGTTCGTCGTTCTTTTAATATTTGACTGTAAGTTTTTACTATTTTATTCTATTTATAAAGAACATTTTAAATTGTAAATTAATTCGATTATTTGGTATTTTGCTGTTTTTTTTTTGTAGATTCCAGCTGACGATGGCCTGATTATGACCGAAAACCGGTTCTTTGAGTAAATAAAATATTATTAACTAATTAAATTCCTCGCAATATGGATACACAAATATTGTTATCATTGTATTTAGCAAATCTTACTTCAGATAACTCGTATTTTTTAAAGACTGCGGTTACTTTATTGGTTAAACCTGGTATGTATTTGATTTTAAAATGTGATTTTGGCGTATTATTTATCTTGGGTACCACTCATACCACCTTTCCAATTTGTCATGTATTGTGTTATTAAAATTTCTTCTTTATCTGTATTATTAAAGGAATCTCTGTTGTCATCGTTATAATTGTCTTTATGTTTTAATTGTTAGATTTAAGTCATTTTATCTTGAAAATTATATTCGAAATTCCTTTTTAGTTTATATTCTGAGGAGTGGAAAATTCCCAAAACGTCAATGATGACAATGTTTTAATCAATAAACGAATTTAAGGAGGAAAATCGTGTTATTGATCAACCTAATTAATTTTGTTAATAATATTTACCAAGCGGTCCCTTCGGCATCTTTTTAAACTTATGTTTACTACTATTTAAAGCATCCATGATTTGTGGGATATTCCTTCCGTAAAGATGCAAAGAATTGCTCGATTTCATCTTTAAACTTTCAATATCATCCTTTATAATGTCTAAATAACAAAGAAATTTGTATTAATTTTTTGTAACTTTTTAGTTTTTCTTTTTAAACTATTTACCTAACTGTCTTTGAAGTTCCCTCCTTTCTTGTATAAGATCATTTTCCTCTTGCTCAATTTTACCCAAACTACTTTTTAATTGATACAATTCGTTTTGACTCGTTTCTAAAGTATCCTGAATTAATCTAATTTGCTCCTTATGAGTTTCAATCTCCTTTTTTCGCATTTGTTTTTCTTGTTCTTTCTGAGACAGGCTAAAATTAAATTATTAAAAATTTACAAAAACAAAAAAATTTAATTCACTTTTTTGCATAATTTTTAATGTTTTCTTGCAGTTGTCGGACGTTTTCTTCATCTCTACTAATCATATTTAATAACCGAGTTTTTTCGAGGTTTATCTCTTTAATCATTACTCGAAATTTCGTTAATTGTTGATCAATCTCTTTTATTGGATCCATTTGCTTACTTATCGTTTCTTTTATTTCGTTTATTTTTTGTTCAAATTCACTAAAAAAAATAAAAATTAAGAAATTTATAAACCAAAATTAAATTTTTATTTACGTAAGTTTCTCTCGGTTCTCTTCAGTTAATTTTGCTCGATTATTAATGATATTTTCATAATTTTGTACAACTTTTTGAAACTCTTCAACAACGTCTTCTTGTTTTTGTACATCCAACTCTTTCTCTTGAATCTAGAAATAAAAACATGCAATCAATCATAAATTTTAAATCGTAAATAAATTAATTACACCAGCCCATGTAATCTCAGCTGCCAATTTCCTGTAATTGTCCTCCAGCTGCAGCATATTCTTGTGATTTTCAATTTTTTGTTTGCAATCTTTCATTTCAGCGTTCATCTCTTTGGATAACTAAAATTAAAATTTATAAATGAACATAATTAAATTAAAATCAAATTAATTACTTTGATTTTCTCCTCAAAAATATCATTTAGATTATGATAAGCTGATTTTAATTTAACACACTCCTCAATTAACTCTTCCAAACGACTTGCTTTAATAAAAAATTTAAATTTTTGTTTGGGTTCATTACTTAACAAAAAATTCCTGGCTGTATCTTGGTTTAAAACACAAACTGGGTTGCTTATTTGTATGTTTAAAAATGAGATGATTTGATGTACGACTTTGGCTGATTGTGAAATAACATGCCCCGTGGAATCTTTAATTTTATATCCCCCTCCTCCATTTGCATTAATAGTTCTTATAACAGTTATTTCATCCCCGTAAATGGATGGTTTAAATGCGTGGGGACCACTGTTTAAAATTGTGATTTCAATCGAAGCCAATGTTTTTCCTGCTTTAACTAAACACTTTATGTTGTTTCCTCTTTGTGTGGTTGATGCTTTCCCACCTAATCCAATAACTAAGGCTGTTAATATCGCGCTTTTACCAGCTCCATTATTCCCAGCGATAAAATTAATATTATTTTTAAAAGTCACCTCTAAATGAGAATGACACATAAAGTTTTTTAGAATTATTCTTATAATAGTTCCAACTTTCCTCTAAAAAAATATATAAATTAAAAATTAAATTGTACCAAAAATTTATTGCTTAAATACTTACATTATTCTCAAAATTGTTGTTGTTGGGTTGAGAATGAAATTGTTTAACCCGCTTCTTATCTATCACATTTTCTTGCACTGACAGCGTCCGTTTTCGCCCCATTTTGATCTTAAACAAAGCACTTTAATGTTAATTAAAACTTTCATTTGGATAACAATTAAAGAATTACATTAATAAATTTAGATAAATTGTTTACTTACATTAAGTGAGGTTATGTTTAATAACTAACTGATAAATAAAGAGCATTTGGATGCGGTGATTTATTCGGGCGATTCCGCCACTAAATAATAAATTAAAAATCGTACTTATCCGAAATTAAATATTATAGAACATGGAAAAAACCGAATTTTCCAAGTCTCCGTATTTCAAAGTTAACCCCTCGTTTTGAAAACATTTGTTGGGCGCATGCGTCATCCCGCCTTAACGTTATGTGGCAAAATCGGTTTTGTTTATAATTATAATTAAACGAAGTGCATGTTAAAATGATTTATGACATTATTCATGATATTAATTATTGTTGAAAATGAAAATTATGATTTAAAATTGTTTGTTTTGATGGAGTTGATATTGACAACTTTGATACTGCCAACTTAAAAAGAAAATTGTAGAAGTATATTTAGAAAAACGTTGAGTTTTGAGAATATGTTGAAAGTTAATTCAGATAGAAATGAAAAAATAACAAATAAAAATGAGAAATTATCTGAGTAATTTAATTAAATTAAATTAAAAAGTCTTTTAAAAAATTATTTAAACTTAGTGATATTTAATTTTCTCCATTACCAACCGCACGATTGCAAAGTAGTCTTCAGCTCATTTTCTCAAAATCTTTTTTTTTACATTTTCGTGTTAAAGAATCGGTAATTTTGTTTAAAAGGCAAATTGATACATCTTGAACGATACAAAATAAGTAATTTTGATTTGTTCTGAATCAAATAAACCAAATTCCTTTCTTTGCAGCGAAGAGAAAAGTTTTGGCGATCATTTGAAAATATGATTGCGTTCGCAATGACAAATTTTCAATTGCAAAGTAATTTAAACTAATTTGAGAATTAAGATTCGTAGTAATGACGGTAAATTCCCTGCTAAATTAGTTGTCAAAAGAAGGGTCAAAGAAGAAGAGTCAAAAGAAGAGGCCATTGCAAGCCTTTTGGAAGCAATGTAAGGTGTTTTAAAAAGAGTATCAAGTCTTCTAAGGGCAGCATCAACCCTTCTAGAAGCATTTCATGTCTTCTAGAAGCGACATCAAATCATCTAAAAGCATTTCATATCGTGTGAGAGCAACAACAAGTCTTCCAAACGTAGTATCAAGTCTTCTGGAAGCATTTCAAGTCGTCCAGGGGCAGTATTAGTTGTTTGGAGGCAATGTCAAGTCTTCTTTGCAGCGAAGAGAAAAGTTTTGGCGATCATTTGAAAATATGATTGCGTTCAGAATAACAAATTTTCAATTGCAAAGTAATTTAAACTAATTTGAGAATTAATATTCGTAGCAATGACGGTAAATTCCCTGCTAAATTAGTTGTCAAAAGAAGGGTCAAAGAAGAAGAGTCAAAAGAAGAGGCCATTGCAAGCCTTTTGGAAGCAATGTAAGGTGTTTTAAAAAGAGTATCATGTCTTCTAAAGGCAGCATCAAGCCTTCTAGAAGCATTTCATGTCTTCTAGAAGCGACATCAAATCCTCTAAAAGCATTTCATATCGTTTGAGAGCAACAACAAGTCTTCCAAACGTAGTATCAAGTCTTCTGGAAGCATTTCAAGTCGTCCAGGGGCAGTATTAGTTGTTTGGAGGCAATATCAAGTCTTCTTTGCAGCGAAGAGAAAAGTTTTGGCGATCATTTGAAAATATGATTGCGTTCGTAATGACAAATTTTCAATTGCAAAGTAATTTAAACTAATTTGAAAATTAAGATTCGTAGTAATGACGGTAAATTCCCTGCTAAATTAGTTGTCAAAAGAAGGGTCAAAAAAGAAGAGTCAAAAGAAGAGGCCATTGCAAGCCTTTTGGAAGCAATGTAAGGTGTTTTAAAAAGAGTATCATGTCTTCTAAGGGCAGCATCAAGCCTTCTAGAAGCATTTAATGTCTTCTAGAAGCGACATCAAATCATCTAAAAGCATTTCATATCGTTTGAGAGCAACAACAAGTCTTCCAAACGTAGTATCAAGTCTTCTGGAAGCATTTCAAGTCGTCCAGGGGCAGTATTAGTTGTTTGGAGGCAATATCAAGTCTTCTGAAAACACTACTGTCTTCGAAAACCAGTATGAAATCTGCTGGAAGCATTTCTAATCTTCCAAAGGTGATATCAAATTTTCCTTAAGCCTTGTGAGGCATTACAAGTATTCTGGAAACATTTCCAATCTTCTAGAAGCAGTATCAGGTCCTCTAGAACCACTATTTTTTTTCTTCTATAGACAGTATCAAGTCTTTTGGAAGCATTTCAAGTCTTCTGAGAGAACCCACAAAGTCTATGCTTCTGGATAATTCATTTCGACATATTCCATTGCATTATCTAATTGACCCCGATTAATATTTGCTCCTCAGAATCTATGTTTTAGTATATTGGTCAAGTAATGACCGGGAGTTAACGTCATTTCTAAACGGTCTTGAACTTTCTACACATCCATTTCGTTAAAATCATCATTAATATCTTCTTCTTTCAATGATTTTAATAGTTTTAGTAATGTAAGTACGAACGCTTTCATAATCGGTGTTCATCACTAGAATAATCGCTAGTACTAATACCAGATCTAGAACAAGTCGAAACTGGTTCGAAGTCACTTCGAAGCAGTTTCTGTCATCTTCGTTCCTGAAGAAGGCTGCAACATGGCATCGGAAACGTGAAACATTTTTTCAAAATTGTATTGGTTTATGCGCTTTCAAGGGTTTCTTGAAAGTTTCTTGAAAGACTTCGATTTCTCCTTGTAAAATATCTTCTCAATTTGTATACCTAATTATCTTTTTACACAAATTTGGTTTAAAATTAGTTAAAAAAGAAAAAAATCTCTATTTATAGTTTCCGTAAGTTTTGATAAAATTCCTATCATAGAATTTCAACACTACAATAAAAATGAAAATGATATGTGCATAAATTAGATATTTCAAATCCAGAAATTTTAACATTTTCTTAATTATTTTCAGTATGGTTTGTCTTAGGACGATAAAATTTGGTACACTTTTCAAAGTATGTGACCATAGGAATATTGTAAAAATATATTCCCAAACGTTATTTTAATTTTTTTATTACATACACCATAATTCCTTAAATTTTCCAACTGATTCTAAAAGTCCATTTCTTTTTAAGACTAATTCGGATTAGGCGCTTTTGACAAGTCTAGATCCTATATCCTTGTTTATAGATATACATAGTTATCTCTAGAAAACTTGATATTGCTTTCAGAGGACTTGAAATGTTACCAGAAAACTTACAATCCTTCCAGATGATTTACAATGCTTCCAGAAAACTTGCAATGCTCCCAGATGACTTGACATTGCATCTGGAAGACCAAAAAAGCTTTCAAATGCTTCCAGAATTTTTCATGGTACTGTTGCACGACTTGAAATGCTTTATATTGCATATAAAAGGCTTTATTTGCTGCCATAAGACTGAGTACTGCCTCTAGATGCTTTATACTGTCTTTAGAAAACTTGATATTTTTCCAGATGACTTACAATGTTTCCAGAAAACTGATATTGTTTCTTGAACTCTTAAAGTGTTTCCAGAAAACTTCCAGCGCTTCCAGAAAATTTGAAATGCTTCTAGAAGACTTGATATTTCATCTAGAAGACGTGATTTGCTGCCAGGAGACTGAATACTGCCTCTAGATGATTTGATACTGTTTCTAGAAAACTTGATATTCCTTGAAGGACATTTTTGAAAAGTAAAAATGTTTCCAAACAATTTACAATGTTTCCAGAAGATTTGCACTGCTTCCAAATGACTTGACATTGCATTTAGAAGACTTGAAATGCTTCCAGACCACTTTCAATGCTCCCAGAAAATTTGAAATGTTTCCAGAAGACTTGATAATGCACCTAGAGGACTTGATATTCCATCTAGAAGACTTGATTTGCTGCTAGGAGACTGGCTGTAGATAATTTGGTACTGTTTGTAGAAAACTTGATATTGCTTTCAGAAGACTTGAAATGTTTCCACAAAATGGATACTGCTTCTAAAAGAGTAAACATTTTCCAGACGTTTTTCAATGTTTCCAGACTACCTGTAATGCTTCTTATAACTTGATATTGCATCTAGAAGACTTGATTTGCTAAGAGTTACAATGCTTTAGAATGACTTGACATTGCATTTGGAAGACTTGCAATGTTTTCACACAACTTACAATGCTTCTAGAAGGCTTGAAATGTTTCCAGATCACACATAATGCTTCCAGAAAATTTGATGTTACTGTTAAAAGGACTTAAAGTGCTTCCAAAAGACTTGATATTGCATCTAGTTGACTTAATATTCCATCTAGAAGACTTAATTTGTTGCCAGGAGACTGAATACTGCCTCTAGATGATTTGATACAGTTTCTAGAAAATTTGATATTATTTCCAGAAGACTTCAAATGTTTTCAGGCGACTTAAAATGCTTTCGGACGATTTACAATGCTTCCAGAAGACTTGCAATCCTTCCAAATAACTTGACATTGCATCTAAAAGATTTGAAATGCTTTCAAATGAGTTGAAACTGTTTTCAGAAGACTCGATACTGCCCCTGTAAGAATTACCACTGCTTCTACAACATTTGAAATGCTTCCAAATAATTTGATACTGCTTCTGCCAGACTTGATATTGCTTCCAGAAGACTTAAATTGTTTCCAGAAGACTTACAATACTTCCAGATGACGTACAATGCTTCCAGAAGACTTGCAATGCTTCCAGATGACTTGACATTGCATCTAGAAGACTTAAAATGCTTTCAAATGACTTACAATGCTTCCAGAATTTTTCATGTTACTGTTACAAGACTTGAAATGCTTTATATTGCATCTAAAAGGCTATATTTGCTGTTAAAAGACTGAGTACTGCCTCTAGATAATTTCATACAATCTTTAGAAAACTTGATATTGTTTCCAGAAACACTTACAATGCTTTCAGAAGACTTGCAATACTGCCAGATGACTTGACATTGTATTTAGAAAACTTGAAATACTTCCAGACCACTTTCAATGTTCCCAGAAAATTTTAAATGCTTCCAGAAGACTTGATGTTACTGTTAGAAAACTTAGAGTGCTTCAAGAAGACTTGATATTGCACCTAGAAGACTTTATATTCCATCTAGAAGACTTGATTTGCTGCCAGGCGACTTGAAATGTTTCCACAAAACTGATACTGCTTCTAAAAGAATAAAAATTCTTCCAAACAATTTACAATGCTTCCAGAGTAGTTGCAAAGACTTGATTTGCTAAGACTTGTATTGCTTTAAAATGACTTGACATTGCATTTAGAAGACTTAAAATGTTTTCACATAACTTACAATGCTTTTAGAAGATTCGAAATGTTTCCAGACCATAGTCAATCACTTGAAACGCTTCCAAAAAACTTGATGTTACTGTTATAAGGCTGAAAGTGCTTCCAGAAGACTTGATATTCCATCTAGTTGACTTGAGACCGGATACTGCCTCTAGATGATTTGATACTGTTTCTAGAAAACATAATATTGCTTCCAGAATACTTGAAATGTTTCCATAAAACTGATACTGCTTCTAAAGAAGAAAAATTGTTTCCAGACGATTTACACTGCTTCCAGAAGACTTGCAATGATTACAAATAACTTGACATTGCATCTAGAAGATTCGAAATGTTTCTAAAAACCTTAAAATGCTTTCAAATGACTTGAAACTCTTTCCAGAAGACTCGATACTACCCCTGCATGAATTACCACTGCTTCTACAACATTTGAAATGCTTCCAAAAGATTTGATACTGCTTCTGAAAGACTTGATATTGCTTAAAAAGACTTTAAAAGTTTCCAAATGACTTGATACTGCTTTTAGAAGATTTAAAATGGTTGCAAAAGTCTTGACATTGCCAGAAAACTTGATACTGCCTCTAGGAGATTTTAATTATTTCCAAAAGATCTGAAATGCTAACAGAAGTCTTGATATTGCCTCCGTGATGCCGAGTGTATTTTTATTACAAATCAATAGGTGGTAGAGAAATCGTTTCGTATATTTTATTTTTTTCTTAATTGTGGGACTTAACGTTCCCAGACTTATTTCTTCTATGAAATCCTAGGATGAACCCCGGACCAAATATGGGAATGATGTACAGGTATCTCAAAATTGAGATAGCACTACTAAGTTGACAATCATTCACATGTTATTAAGTCAGGTAATCGAGGTGTCCTAGCAACTTGTCCTCCTCTACCAATCCATCGATTTGCGAAGGTTACGTTAACATGGTCTCTGACTTGATTTAATGGGGGTAACACGTACTCCGAAATTTGGGATCCGCCATCAATATTTGATGGCAGACCTTCAGGGTTATTGCTCATTTGCGAACCGAAATACCTGGATCTATGTCTAAATCTACCAGTGCTTTCTTAATTAAATTAACTAACCTTAAAATCTATTCCTATCTCTTTCCGCGGGGGCCTAAAGAACCTTTTTTTAAATATTTAAACGAACTAACTCAGCGGCGTGTTCTCAACCAACCTCAAAAAAACAAAAAATTCCATGTAGATATCTTAAGAATTCGATTTTTCAAAAATTATTAAGGAAATTTTTAGTCTAATGAAGTGCTATAAGTTTAGGTTTAGTTCAAAAATTGATATCGTAAAAACAATCTTAACAATTTATAGGTTTATTTGATTCTGAAAGTGTCACAAACAACACAATGAATATAAAATTGTATGAATCAACCATCCCACCATCTTATTTTTAGTTAAAAAATAGAAACATAAAGGATGTAATAAAATAGTTTAAAGCAGTTTTATTAAAATAAATAGTATTGAAAAAAGTACAATAAATAAAACGTTTCTTCTTTAAATTTAAGCAGGATGTTCAATTTTAGGTTGCGGGCTTTCAACGACAGGTGTAACTGTAGGTTTAGCAGGGCCAGTTTGCGTTATAGGCACAATCCTTTCTCCACCAACCACCTTAACCCCCTTTTTAGGCGCAGTAACAGTTAAAATTCCATCGGAACTCAAACTGGACACGACGTCGTTTATTTCAAATTCTCCGGGCAAAATATAACGCCTGACGAAATGCCTAGAAATATAACCGTGCTCGTCTTGTTTTTCTTCGTGTTTTCCTTCGACGACGATGCTGTTGTTGCTGGTTTTAACAGTAATCTCGCCGGGGGCGAATTGTTGGACGTCTAAGATGACTTGGAATTTATCTTTTTCGTTGGCGATTGTCGATCCGGAATCTTGACGGGTTAGGGTGGTGGTTGTGGTCCACGGGCGAAGATATCTTGAAGTTCTTAAACTTAATGAGTTTAAAAGGTCGTCTCGTCTTAAGCCCAAACCGAATTGTTGGTCCAATAAACGAGATGGACGGTTGATTTCGAAATCATCCCACCAGTCGCGGAAAAGCATCGGGACTAAAGACATCTAAATACAAAAATTTTATTTATTACAAACCAAATAATAATTTAGATTTTTTTATTACCTTGTTCGATTTATCTAAATGAAAAAAAAAAATAAAATTTGTTTGAATTTGTTTCGTTTTCGTGTTGAAACTGAAACCGCTTCGGAGCTTTTTGGTTTTATATACGTTGGAGCGTTGATTCGCGATTCGTCTAGAACGCATGAATATGCGATGATGTCAGTATTTGAATCGAAGTTCCAAAAATATCTTTTCTCGTTGGGAAGAGAAAGAAAATGCGGGAAAGCCGGCCGGATTGTTGGGCTGTCCTTTTTCAATTTTTGGGTAAAAATAGAAACTCGATCGAATTGAGATACAAATAAGTTTGAGTAATTTCACCTTTTATAGATATTTTTCTTTCTAAGATTAAGGACGAATTATAAAAATAAAAAGCCAATATCAAATCATGTAGATTCTATTTCGCAATATAGACGATAACAAATTTTTTCTAACTAAACAATTAACAAATTACAAATTTATACATTCAAAGAGTATTATTACACGTTCAATCTAAAGTTAATCTATCTTACAGCTCCTATTAATCATTAATAGTAGCGATAATCATTGGAACTACACCTACAATTAGTATTTAACAGTATTGTTTTGTAAAAAATTGACGAATTTCACCTTGACGTTTCGTTTATTTATTGCAGATAAAAACCTGTATTTCTCTTTGTTAAAAGAAGGTATAAAAGAGTATTTTACTTAATCTTTAACAATTAATATCCGCAAAATGCAAAAATATTTTCATCGAAACAATCGAATATGGAGAAATTAGTTTTTTAGCAGTAAACAGAAAAAGAAATATATAAACATTTTGGTTCTATTGTTTTATATAGGAATGTGGTCGACAGTTTCTTTTTCCTTTATTAATTGGCACAGTTGATTATCAGAATTACAATAAATTAAAGAAAAGAATTAATAAAAATACGTATACATGTAAATAGGGATACATTTTGCTTCTTCTTTCTTCAAAAATTTCATTTTGAGCAAGAGAGGAACATAAAAAGCTTTGAAGGCACTTTTTTCAACCCAGAAGCCAAATCGAATCAATTAGTTTTAATTAATTAAAGCCGCAAAAACGTGATATGTTATTTTTAATTTGAAAATAATTTAAATAAGTAAAAAAAGTAATAACAGATCCATATAAACCATATTATAACTATTATTGCATCTGTTGCTTATTTCTTTCATTTTTTTTTAACGATTGCCTTAATGATACAAAATACTATTTAAAAAAATGTCTTGTATACTTATAAAATAAATTATTTAAAATATATTTATGAATTCTTCATATCATTTCTTTTCATTATCATTTATGAGATAACACAGGTGGAACTTGCGGAATTATCACTATTCGCAACGATTTTATCAACACTCTGCTTTACATTTAGCCCACCTGAACTCGAAACTTCGCTTAATCGCTCTTTCGTAGCTAAACTACTACTTACGCTGGACCTTTTGTCTTTGTTCGAAGTTTGACTAGACGTTTCGATGGTCGAGCTGACCTTACGAGTACGTTTTCCACCCTCACTGGCCGCCGACACCTTACTTAACGTAACAGAAACGGCCTGTTGGTGTTCTAAAATTTGTTGATGTTGGATTTTTGTGGCCAGAATTGTTGAGAGGACGGAAAGTTGATTGTGAATTGCTAACATGAACGTTTGATAACCTAGGCTAAAAAATATACATTAACATTACTTTTTTAAATCATTACATTTAATTTACCATTCTTTGTTTGTCCAAAAATAAAGGATTTGTAAACCTTGTTTTAAACGAGCCACAGATTCGATTGTTTGATCGGGTGATTTTGCTGCATTTACTGTTCGTACAACTGCCATTGCATCTCGGAGTAAGACAGAGATCAATAAGGACCACTCTAAACATCCCGCTTCCAAGAATAATTGTAATAAATATCTAGAAAAAAATGATTTTATTAATAAATCTTTAATTTTTTGAGGGATAAAATAAGCACAATCTAGTTTTACTTTAAGGAACCTTTTTATGAAATGACCTTGTTCCTGATTGGTTGAATTTAACATATTTTGACAACACTTCCGATTTTATCAATTTCAGATCAGAAATTTAGAAATCAGTTTTTCTTATAATTAAAAATTTTGGATACATTGTCGTCGTTAATCCATTCCTTGAAAATTAGAGAAAGTGGCCAAATTCGGCAACAAATTTATAAAGAAATAAGTGGAAATACGAACACTTGAATGTTTAAAGTGTCGAATTCGAAGATGTTACTTTATACACTGGGTCAAAAAAATCTCTGTACACGTCAGATCTTTTTCAATTTCCGACTCTAGTTCACTTATTATTATTATTATAAATATGTCATTGTATTCGGTATTGTAACATTCAAATAAACATTTGCCATCTTAAATATAATATTTTATTTCATACGAATAAATTTATAACTATAACTCTCCATACGTGCAGAAAGCGAAATAAAATATATATAAGTAAAATAAAAAGCAAAATAAGTCTCTGTACAGCACAGAGAGGGACCAGGGAATTACCTATTTCGCCAAAAATAACTAGCTACAAACAAATACATGTATCGGTAGCTTGCTTAGGCCCGTTACTACCACTCATAGTTAAAGTTGTAGTTAGCGCTATCTAAAAGATAACGTAAAAATCGATTAGTACCACTGCATTTATCTCACAGTTAACGTTACCTGAAAGATAACTTTTGTGTTAACCATAACCAGTGAATTCGGTTTGGGTTAAGTCGGTATCTCATAGATAAAAGAAGAAATAGTGAAAAACTACAGTGAAATATTACAAAAATGGATAATTTTATGGATGCTGGCGATGAAGAAAATATTTTCGAGGACATAAAAGAATTATTTCTAGGGCTGGGTTAAAGTATCGATGTATAATAATAATAATAAATATAACACATTTATTGCCTAAAAAAAAAAAGAAATTACAAAAAGAAAAGTATACATTAGCAACATATAAACATCAAGACAAAAGGATCAATTTATCGCTGTAAGCGATACCTTCCAAGAGACCCAACTACTACTGTGTATAAATTTAAACTCAAAGATTATGGCTAGCTGCTGTAATATGATATCCTTTGCAGGATTAGAAATGGAGCAAACATCAATTATCATCATACAGGATAGACAACAAACACAAAGAAGTCAAGAAGACAGTTGGAGAGTAAGAAGATGGCATTGCAATAAATTTTTAAAAGACACAAAACTTGTTGCATTGCGAATAGCGACAGGTAGATCAGTCCATAACGCAGTCGATTGTACTGTAAAAGATCTGTGAAAAATCTCAGTAGCATGAACCGGAAACATTAAGCTGGTATCAGAACTGGATCGGGTGGACAAACCATGCGACGACAAAAACTTAAATGAGTCAGATAAATATGCAGGAGTGCAGCTCTGCAGAACCTTGTACAAAGTAGAGAGTATCCGAAAAGACCTGCGATTCTGCAAAGTAAGCATCTGCAAATAATTACGATACGGCCTTATGTGCTGAAACCTCCCCAGATCAAAGATGTAACGAATACAATTATTCTGAAGTCTCTCCAATTTATTCTGGAGAGTTAAAGAAAGATTAGGATATACCACATCACCATAATCAATATGAGGCAAGATAAGAGAGTAACAAAGGTTGCGACGAACAACAGGCAAACAAAGTGTGGAAGCAATAGTAAACCCTTTTACAAACACTCTGTACCTGAGGTCTCCAGGACAGTGTCGAATCCATAATCAAACCAAGATTCTTAACAGTGTCCGAAAACTGAATAACGTTGCCATCAAGCATCACTTGAAGGGAAGAGTGAAAGTTCATCTTTGTTAGTAGAGGGTGAGTGCCAAAAGCAATGGCTTGCGTTTTCGACGGATTTAATTTAAGCCCATAACGATTAGACCATTCAAGAATACTGGCAAGATCATTATTAAGACGAAGAACAGCATCTTCAAGGTTATCAATAGGTGTTGAAGTGTAAATTTGAAAGTCATCAGCATACAAATGATAATTACATGAAATATTATCCGTAATACCATTTATAAAAATCGAAAAGAGTAAGGGTCCTAAAACACTGCCCTGGGGAACCCCACATTTAATTCCATAACTGGAAGAGAGCTCAGAACTAACACGCACATATAAAGATCGAAAGGAAAGATATGATTGGAACCAGGATAAACAAGAAGAGGAACATCTAATAGAAGTAAGTAAGGATAATAAAATAGTATGGTCAACAGAGTCAGAGGCCTTACTAAAATCCAGAAGAACCAGTAAAGAAACACAACGTTCGTCGCAAGCAGATCTAATGTCATCGGTAATTTTAATAAGAGCTGTAGTTGTGCTATGTCCTTTACGGAATCCAGATTGCATGTTATTGATTAATTTAAATTCCTCTAGATATCTGGTAATTTGTAAATAAGCTAAACGTTCAATTGCCTTTGACAATGTAGATAAAATGGAAATGGGATGATAGTCACTAATATGAGAGGGATATCTAGTTTTAGGGATAGGAATCACATTAGCAATCCTCCAGTTTGAGGGAAATATAGACCGTTCAAAAGAAAAATTGAAAATATGGGTTAATGGTGTAATAATAACATCTAATATTGGTAACAGCATTTTAAGGTCAATTCCATCCGCTCCCACATTAGTAGATTTAGTGTATAACAAGGCGTCACATACTTCAGAAGCTGTGATTAAGTTAAAAGAAAACGAACAGGAGTTGGATGATGCAGAAATATCAGCAATAGTGCTAGCTCTTGCTGTATTATCAATAACCAAGGGAGGCTCAGCAAAACTTTTAGCCAACGTTTCACAATCAAAAGTAGTCTTATCGGCGGGAGGTTCGATCACTCCAAGAGATCGCATGGTTTTCCAAAAAGTTTTAGGGGTGGTACTAGATAATATATCGATGTGTATCGAGACAGCAGTGCATGTCGAATGGCCGATACGCACATCACTGTAATATCTGTATATTGCCACATTAGTACATTGATACAAAGAAAATATCGATATCGATATGAAGAAAACATCGATATATCGATACAAAAACAATTATGCAATTTAGACTTAAATTAAACTAAAGTATAAATAATTTTTTTAACGTTTATGTTCTTCATAGTTTCTTTTTATTAACTGTCGATCTAAATATCGATACGAGATCGATATGAGTATCGATACAATATCGATATATGTATATTTCCGATATATCGATACAATGTGTGTATAAAATATCGATGCGCTTCATGCCGTATCGCACACCCCTAATTATTTCCTATACGAAGTGAAACAATAATACGAAGACGATTAAATCATTTAAATAAACATTCAGATGGGGAATTGATGAAAAGATTTCGTATTTCCAATGGAACTTTTCATTTTCTTCTCCATGAAATAGAGCTATTAAACCGCCATCCATGACGCGTCAATTCTTTTATTTTCTATAACATTTTTTTATTATTAAATCGATCAATATTTCCATTTCCTTTTTGGAATAATTCGCAGTTCTTTTTTCTTATCGTTTTCCGTTTTCTATGTTCGAACGGTACACAAAATAAGAAGAATAACAGAAATTATAAACGCTCGATTTATGATGATCGAGATTAGAATATTAGGCCTTTTGACTGTATGGTCACCAACTTAAAAAATCACCCCAAATAAAATCACTAGATTCTTTAGATATCTTAAGGATATCCTACCTATGATGAGATAACTTGAAGTGGTACTATGGCCGAGTCCGTAATCTATTAGTTTAGCGTTATCTTATAATCAGCTTATCTAATAGATGTCAACGATTTGGTAGGAACGGGCCTTACACGGTCATTGTAACTTCGTGCAAAGACATAAACGCATATTTTATTCTACAGTTTTGCTTTAAAAATGGAAGTTCCAGTAACCATTCGTAAGTTAATTATCAATTTGCGAAAGGAAGTAAAATCATTAAGAGAAATAGGTAAAATAGTTAACAAATCCCATTCAACCATGCAGTATATAGAAACGAAATATCAAGAACAACAAACTTGTGAAAATAAACCACGTACGGGCGGGCAGACCTAATAATTTAAGCGCTATTCGCAAGGTATTTAATGAAAATCCGTGAATCAGTGCACCTACACTGGCCAAAACAAGTAAGAAATGTACTACATGAATCAAAATTTAATATTTTCGGGTCCGATGGAAGAAATATTGTGTGGCGTAAGAAGAATGGGCACTTAAAAACAAAAAATTTATGTGCTACTGTGAAACATGGAGGCGGAAGTGTTCTTGTCTGGGGGTGTATGAGCGCTGCAGGTGTTGGAAACCTGGTATTCATAGATGGTATTATGGATCAACATGTATACCTCAACATTTTGCAAGAAAATTTACATGTAAGTGCCCAAAAATTTAACTTAAACGAGTCTTTTATCATTCAACAAGATAATGACCCTAACCACACAGCAAAACGGGTAAAAAATAACTAATATATAGAGTGGGAAAACAACTCAATACACTCCCACAATCGCCCGATATGAATCCTATTGAGCACTTATGGGATGAAATTGGACGGAGGATTCGTAAGCACGAAATTAAAAATAAACAACAGCTTAAGATGGCAATTACTGATGAGTGGAATAAAATAGCCGACATAGTAACACAAAAATTGGTACATGGATTGCCAACGCTGCTATTGGACGTTTTATGTGCTAAAGGAGAATCTACAAGCTATTAAAGGAATAAAAATAGCAACATATTGATGTTATATTTTGTTATAAAGTTTCTATACGGAGACTTTTTTGACGTCGTCTTTATACCTCTACGCTTATAACCACGTTTATTTATATTTTGTAAAATAAACTTTTTGTTTTTATGACACTGATTTGCTTTCTTACTTATTACAACATATTCTGGAATAATATTTCTGTCCTATAAACATCATATTAAATAAATTAGAGGGGGTAGCTTGAAAATGTTGTAAAGTGTACGGAGACTTTTTTGACCCAGTGTATTAAATTTAATGAATAAGCCCAATCTATCATTTTTTTAAAGCAAGAATAAACGCACTCTAGTTTTGAAAGAACCTTTCTAGTACTTTCTCGAAAATTACCTTGTTTCTGATTAGTTGAATACTATAACATAATATCAGAATAATTATTTTTATTTTTATCCATTTTTTATCGATGTATTAAATAAATTGGAATTTAAAATGAATTTCTTCGTTTTTTAACTTTTAATGTATTTATTATTTATGTATTTATTATTTATTTTTCGTCCGTTACATGTTTCGGCTATTTTTAGCCATCATCAGAAGGTTTCTATAAACAAAATTTATTTGTCAAAACAAGACAACACACAATAAAATTAAAGGAACTTAAAATTATTAGTTGGAAATTTTAGATTATGTAGCACTTCTTAACAAAACAGAAATTTTTTATCGAAACTTACATTGTCAAATGTTGGAGAATCTTCAGGTTATTATTTATCATAAATTGATGTTTGTTAATTTTTATAAAAAACAGCACTATTATTTAATTGAACTTTTAGAGTTCTAGTATAATATAAGAGTTCGATTTTACGTACCTTAATTAACGAGTGTAATGTGATATAATAAACAAGAGATATTATAGAGTGCGTTCACGATGAAAGGAATATCTCACAAAAATTTTAGCAATTGCTCATAAAAATCACAAAATACTCGAACTAATCAATTTAAAATTATAAGTGCTGACTTTCCAGTTGGCTTGGAATGGGTTAAGGTTGATGGTTTAACTCAACTCAACCAATATCTAGTACTAACTAGACAGTTTTTGTGAACACTTTGATTCCAATTTTTGTTGGACTTTGTGGGCATGCGAAGAACAGGTCTATGCTGATTATGTTAAAGGGCGGGAAAACAAGGTTACAAACAAATTATAAGTTTCCAAACGATTGTATAGACATATTAAGTATGTCAACTAGTTGTTCTTCATTGATGGATTTTTCTTCAGTAAAAAATGGTTTGGATGTATCCTCGTGGGGACATTGCTTTTATTTTCACTTAATGTAGAATATCGTAAACATAAACGTAAGTTATAGAGGTGTCCGGTATCTTTCGGATCAGAGGTATATAGCGTTGTAGAGCACATTATTTTGAGACGATTTTACTAATAAAGTTCTTTCATATTGTGTATATTAACCGCACAGGAACTGTTTAAAATTTAAATAGCGATTCCTGGGGAAACGACTGAGGACGTCGTAAATCAATCTCAGGTAATCGGCCCCAGCCCCGCTTTATCACTCGTCTCTTACTTCTTTTTTTTGCTCTTACATATTTATAACACATAACTTATTTATTATTGTAATTAAAAAATTGTAACTGTTCATTTTATTCCCTTAACCTTTAATGATATGTAGTTTATCACAACAATTAAATTGAGAACATTAAAAGAGAAAAATCAATAAACAAATTCTTATGCGAAATAAACGCCTAAGAAACCGATGATAGACGGGGGGTTGGACCGATTACCTGACACTGATTTACGATCTCTTCAGTCGTTTCCGGATAGTCTGTATAGACTGGTCGTAAATGATGTGTAAAAAAATAAAAGGGATGATATATGGTTGCAAATAGCAAATCATTTTAATAATATTATACAGCCTTTATCACTGTATTTCAATGTAAGTAAAGACGAGCAAAATTTACATACTTATAGAAAAATGAAAGGAATCGAATATCAACTTATAAATCAAGATAAAATTCCAACAAGTTCAGATAAAGCTAGTTATGATGATAATGATAAAGAAATTGACTACCATATTCATAGGCGCTTATTAGATATGTGAGTGCATATAAATTTTTTAATGGGTGTAGAATACCCATACATAGAATAGATACTTCCAGAAACAGTATCAACGTTTCTATATTTCTTCGATATTTCTTCTCCCTCTTTTTTTCAAATCCATAATTCGTCATTTGAGTCTTTTCCCAATTTAATTTAAAAAAAAACAACACGAGGGAAACTCGAATGATAATGACAGCGAACCAGCTTTAAGATATAGTTTACCTGTTTTGCACAAAGCTAAGCAGAATAGAGAAATGGAAATTCGCAAAGGTCAAACGGTTTAATAACCGTTTGATTCTTTAACTAATTTAAAAAATGATCCACATCATTGAAAAGCAATACGTCGAGATTCGGGTATTTTCGATTGTAGAGTTGTATACGGGTAGACTATTTCATGAATAAAAAATTAATTTTTAGAATTGTATATGGAAAAATTTGCACTGTTTATTAATAAATTGCTTTGATTGTTATGGAAACTCATGGATATCCTGAAATTATTTAAATGTCATACGAGCGATTATACGAACCTTGGTATTACAGCGATTATACAAAGGTTCGTACAATCGTTCACCATGGTGACGGCTAAATAACCGCTGAAATACTCGCAATTAACTGCAATTAACGGAAAATCAATAATTCTTATTGGTTGTTCGCGTTATGAATGGAATAGTCTGTGGAATAGTTATTCCCAGAATAATTTATTCTCGGCATTATTCTGAGTACAATTGTTAACGTCATTGTACGTTTGACGACTGTCAAATTGATCAGCAGTGTTTAACACTGTTTAACATTATTCTGTTTTTATTTCCATATTCCTTACGAATATGAATGTGAATGTAGATATGTTTGACTCCAACAATGATAACGAGATTAAATATAAGAGACGACAGATTAGACTATGTTATGCAATAATCAATGTACCGCAACTTTCTGGAAGAAATTTGAACACCTGTACTTATAGTAATACATCATTCATCAAGTATAATGATTTATGTTTGTTAATTTTGTTAGCACAGCAAATAGATACATTTGCCGATGCAGATAAGAACTGACTTGGCACATTTAATTCATTCTGTTGTCAAGTAGATATTTTAAAATCTATTCATAAAATACAAATTTATGTTATTGACTGCAACACGAACATAACGTTGAACGCAACTGATGGTGGCTTGTAGATGTATTGAAGAACTAATTTCATGCTTGAAATGTCAAGTATATCAAGTATTTCATAAAAAAGTCCTATTCTAATTTTAAATATGTTAAAAAATTACAACCATTCAAATTTTGATGAATCAATCAACAGCTAGTTACAAACACAAATATAGTCGTGTCTTAAACGGAGAAATAATTCAATTAGAAATTACCAAATCTGTGGATTGATACTGAGGATGCATATAAATGGGTATATCAAAATTTTGTATAAGAATAGAAGACATTTCAGTATACATCAAAGTAAATGAAAAGAATTTTGATTTAAATGGCATCATCAAATATGAGCTGTCAATTGAAAGTGGAATAAACAATTACATTACATTAAAATGATTTAGTTGGAACCTCTAAACTATCACTAGAACAGAAAATCAGTGATTTATTTATGAAATGTATATTATTCATTCACTATCATACCTGTGTTTATTATTTCTTCTCCTTTATCTTATTTAATTTACTCTTTATCTACAGTTAAAGTTCACACAAAATTTTGTGACAAAATGAAAGCATTGATGTATAGGAATCTTATAATTGGTTTATAACTTTTCTTTTCTCATTTCTTCCACTGTTTATAATAACATGCGCAGACAATTTTGTGTTAATTAAGAAAAATTATTCTCAATTCGAGTAAGACAATCTGCAAAAATTTTCATAAACGCTGTATTGTTCTCGGATCTGCGAATTTGACCATTCCTTTATCGGAATCAGTGAAGTTCAAATTGAATTCCGGTTACTATGCAATCTTAAGACTAAAGTCGTGTTTGGCTGAAGGATCGATATTATAAGCCTATTATGCATTGTTTTTCTCACTTTGTATGTAATATCTTAATATGGGGCCTGGCTACTGATTGGCAATGTGCTTTTTTGTAACAGAAGAGAGAGTTGAGAACGATTTTTGGGCTCGGAGTCGGTGAATCATGCAGGATTGTTTTTAGGGAATATAAATTGTTTACCTTTCTGTGTATCTATATACTGAATCATTATTGGACAACATTTAACACTTCTCGTGCAGTTATTATGAACAATATGAAAAAACTTTATTAGAAAAACCGTCTCAAAATACTGTGCTCTATAGCGCTATATACCTCTGATCCGGAAGATACCAGACAGCCTGTATAGCCTAAAACTATATGAAACCATCGAAACCGTGTATCTCAACTTACCGGCATAATATTTGTTCATGTTATAGACTATAACAAATTAAATGTGATGTTTTTACCTTAATTGCACTTCCGCTCTAGGTGACCCTTTATTCCCTCCAGACGATAATTGTTCTAAAAGTTGCGACGAAGGCATTTCCCAATTTTCCGCTGAACACTGTCCCAACTCCTTTTCATCTCCCCAAACGCTCGAAGCGATACTCATCGCGGACTCGTCCAACATGTTCGCGCTTATTTGCGTTTCTAACAACTTAAAACTACCGATTACGGACGGCTTTCTGGTTTGCACCTTATCATCGTACAAAACCATTTTTTTCTCAAATATGTCATTAAATTTTTGGTCCTTATAAAACGTATCAGCTTGACTTTCGATATCGGTCTCGCCGATTTCCGTTTCCGCTATTTGACTCGATAATTCTAAAGTACTCAACGGGTTTATTATCCCCGAGGGTGGTACGCCTGGAAAACTTGTGTAACCACTATCGCCGATGTGACTTTTTGTTCCATTATCTGCGTGGATTTCTTTTATTTTCTCGTCGATGCTTGTTATGGGGCTTAATGGGGGTGAGTGGTATTTGAAGGGGTCGTTATCTAATAAAACGGCGGGGTATGGCCAGTTGAAATCATCGTGGAGTTGTTTTAAAGCCGTTACTGAGTCGTTTACTTGAGCGGCACGATCGCGCTCTTTTCCCAACCAAGCTACAAGATGGAAATCTAAATGAGCAGCGAAATAACCGAGGTCGGCGAGACGATGCGCGCTAAGAAGTCTTCTGGCGTGACGTTGAAGTATTACGTCGATAAAGAATTCTTCTGCTGTTGTTGTGTTAGATTCTCTAAAAAAAATGTTGAAGTTATTTAATTATTTATTATACTCATATTTAATATTATTACCGATTTTCATTTTTTGCTGTTGTATTTAAAGGAACCGATTTCTTCCTAGCAATAATAGGCGATTCCAAGATGGAATTAGCAGGTGCACTAGTTCCTAATTTAGCGTCAGGCGTTTTTGGACTAATTGTTGTGCTGTAACTCCTCATTCTCTGCACGTTTCCCAGTACCAAAGAAATATCTTCCGCGTTTGGGGTAACTGGCGGGGATTGTGGGGCCATTCCCAATTTATTCGTTAGAATGAACGATGTTCTTGGGGATTCAACATCATTTGGATCTTTAATCACAAAAAATGATTACATATTATTTTAGTTATGAATTAAAAATTTATTAACTTTACCTATCGCACGTAAAAATCTAACCAAATCCTTGGCCAGTTCCCATTTCGATTGTACTAAAGCGGTATCTAAGAGCAGCGTCGCGTGCTGTCTACTAACAGAAGACGTCTCTAAGTTCTGCAACAAGCGAAAGGCGTTCATACAGATTGCGGTTTTTACTAAAGCACTACTAAATCGATTCAAACCACTTTACCTGGAGAATTATGAGGTATGAAGCGGCTGTGTCTAATTGTCCTTTCGCCATGCAGTCTTGGAAGAGATCTTTTGGTTTACCAGCAACGGAAAACAAATACGGCCAAAGGGCTATTTCGGTTTTTCGCGCGCATTGCACCACAGTTTGAAGGTACACCGGAAATTCCATTATGAATTCGATTACGCTGGGAAGTTGAGCGTCAGGTATCGGTTCTTTACTAGTTGCTTCTTCTTCTAAAACCTATACAAAATAAAAGAACATTAAATAGTTATCAACAAAATGGGTTTTTATCAAAAGAATCTGGGATTATAAGTCAAGCTATTTTAATTCCACAAGAGAGGCCGCCGAAATTATTTGTTTATCAAGTGATTTTAATAAATTTAGAATGTTTTATACTCATTAATCTTGCTCCCATCATTTATAATTAGAAAGATAATAAGAATTTGTATGTAAAAAATGTCAAATATGAGACATTTTATTTTATCACGTTGGTAATAATCACCGTAGAATTAAAATAACTAGTAATTATGTTTTTTAGGTCAATTTAGAAACTTTTTCAATAACAACACTTTCCCTTACCACTTCTTGTTTCGAAGATATAAACTCATATAAAACTCAAATTATCGATTTTAACTTCTTAGGTTGGTAATTATCAATGGTGGACCGAAATTATTTTTGTATTAAGTAATTTTAATCAATTTAGAATATTTTTACTCATTAATCTTTCCCCCATCGTTTATAATTAGAAAGATAATAAGAATTTTAGTTATAAATGTCAAATTACAGACATTATATTTTATCACGTTGCTAATAATCACAGTAGAATTAAAATAACTAATAATTATGTTTTTCTAGGTCAATTTAGAAACTTTTTCATTAACAACACTTTCCCCTACCACCTCTTGTTTCGAAGATATAAACCAAAATGATACTAAAACTCAAATTATCGATTTTAACTTCTTAGGTTGGTAATTATCAATGGTGGAACGAAATTATTTTTGTATTAAGTAATTTTAATCAATTTAGAATATTTTTTACTCATTAATCTTTCCTCCATCGTTTATAATTAGAAGAATAATAAGAATCTTTTGTTATAAATGTCAAATTTGAGACAATTTATTTTATCATGTTGGTAACAATAATCGTCGAATTAAAATAATTAATAATTATGTCTTTTGAGTTAATTTAGAAACATTTTCGTTAACAACACTTTCCCCCACCACTTCTTGTCTTGAAGATATAACTCAAATTGATACTAAAACTCAATTTAATGATTTTAACTCCTTAGGTTGGTAATTATTAATGGTGCAATGTAATTATTTTTGTATTAAGTAATTTTAATCAATTTAGAATATATTTTACACATTAATCTTTCTCCTATCGTTTATAATTAGAAAGATAATAAGAATTTTTATGTTAAAAATTTCAAATTTGAGACATTTTATTTTATCACGTTGGTAATAATCACCGTAGAATTAATATAACTAATAATTATATTTTTTTAGGTCAATTCAGAAACTTTTTCATTAATAACACTTTTGCCTACCACTTCTTGTTTCGAAGATATAACCCAAAATGATACTAAAAGTTAAATTATCGGTTTTAACTTCTTAGGTTGGTAATTATTAATGGTGGAACGAAATTATTTTTGTATTTTTGTGTTGTGTTAAAATTACTTATTTTAATCAATTTAGAATATTTTTTACTCATTAATCTTTCTTCCATCGTTTATAATTAAAAGAATAATAATAATCTTTTGTTATAAATGTCAAATTTGAAACATTTTATTTTATCACGTTAGTAACAACCACCATAGAATTAAAATAACTAATAATTATATTTTTTAGGTCAATTTAGAAACTTTTTCGTTAACAACACTTTCCCCACCACTTCTTGTCTCGAAGATATAACTTAAAATGATACTAAAACTCAATTGAACGATTCTAACTCCTTTGGTTGGTAATTATGAATGGTGCAATGTAATTATTTTTGTATTAAGTATTTTTAATCCATTTAGAATGTTTTTTTACTTATTAATCTTTCCCCCATCTTTTATAATTAGAAAGATAATAAGAATTTTTATGTTATAAATGTCAAATTTGAGACATTTTATTTTATCACGTTGGTAACAATGATCGTAGAATTAAAATAATTAATAATTGTGTTCTTTGAGTTAATTTAGAAATTTTTTCATTAACAACACTTTCCCCCACTACTTCTTATCTCGAAGATATAACTCAAAATTATACTAAAACTCAATTTAACGATTTTACTTCCTGAGGTTGGTAATTATCAATGGTGGAACGAAATTTTTTTGTATTAAATAATTTTAATCAATTTAAAATGTTTTTTACTCATCAATCTTGCCCCCATCATTTATAATTAACTAAATATTAATAATTAAATAACTTAGGTAAATTACTTACTTCATGTAATAATAACTCTAATGAATGTGGAAAATATGGTAAATTTGTACAACTCCTTGCAATTTCCCATGCATGATAACCCAAATTCCTCCTAATTAATTGCCTTAATATCTGATGTAAATAAACTTGACTCTATAACAAATTAATAACAATAGAAAGTTATTATTAATAACTAATCAAACTCACCGTTCGTTGTAAAACACTAAAAGGTAACGAAAATGGGGAATTATCCGTGGCGTACAAAACGGTATCATTTTCCGCACCCAAAATAATAACGTCCTCAAATAAAATCGCTAAAGGATAAATCTTTAATTGAAACGGTAACATAATCCGTTTAGACATAAAGGTATGTGATTTATCACCATCTCTCGGACAAATTGGTAACCAAACGCGCATTCCATACACCCCACAAAATAACCATAAAGCTTCGGTTAGATGGGCTTTATCCAATTTCTTTTTCCCAGGAACCCAAACGCTCTCAACATACCCAGCTAACACCGTCGGCATCGAACACGTAAATCTATCACCGTTACTAGCTTCCAATTGAACCATAAGCAATTTCCCGCTTATATTAAACACGATACTCTCAGAGTTCGAATTTTGATTGCGCCCTGTTTCGGTGCGGAACGTTGTTAACGTCACGGAGACTATACAAGCTGGGTATACACACAACGAAGAAATATCGACAATTTGGGATTTTGTAACGTCAATATTTCCGGAAGAATTGGTGTAGTTCAAGTCCCAAATAGTAACTAAAGCGTCCCCATCGAACGTGATTAGTTGATCTTGAAGATTGTTTATTATAAGAATGGGCGAATTCACTTTTACGATTTTCGCAAATTTATTATCCAATTTGCAGTCTTTCGAATAAAATCGGAGCTCCTCGCTGTTATCTAAAATGCTATAACAGCCCATAACGAGATAATCGCGCCACCAAAGTAACCCTCCGGACACGATAAAATCTTTTTCTTGAGTTTCGTTTCCAAACAATTTCCAACGGCGAGTTTGCATTGAATAATGAGCTATTCCAGCTCGGCCTGCTATACCTAAATTTTGGCCGGAATTATCAATCGCTGAATACTAAAAATAAATTGATAAGTTATAAATATTGATAATTTTGGAATTTATTTACTCTAATAGGCCAATTTGTTGCAGAATACGTGGACGGAACAGGAACCACCAGCCATTGTCTACCTTCGGACAAACTACTCGAATTTAAACTGGGTGATTCCCCAAAGACACTTTCCTCTTTGCAAGATCGGTCAGAAAATATCTTAATTAAAGTATCAGCGGAATTAACGTACAATTTATCTTCCCCTTGGAGATACAAATTACTTTGTTGACTCTAATAAATAAAAAGAAATAATTTTTGAATGCTTAATTTGAATTAATTCACACACCATACAAGGATTTATCGTTAAAGCACTTTTAACAAAATCCAATTGAATCATACTACTTCCGTAAGAGTTATCTTCACCTTGATCGCTATTACCGTTGTCATCACAACTTAAATTATTTTCTTTATGAACCATCCATAATTGGTACCCTTCGGTTGCGAATTCCATTGAAATAACATGAAGCGGATTTCCATTTTTTAAGTCAACGTTTAAACCGTAATCCCAACCTAAAGAACACGTTAACAAAGCTCCAAACGTCGACCACATCGCGATTCCGCCGTGACCCCACGCCGCAACCAAAGCGCAACCATCCGGCGTCCATTTAATGGTTTTTACCGCGCCTGGACAACCTGGGTAATCTTTGCTTCCTAATACACATTGATGCGAAACCCCTAATCCACCAGTTGTTTCATCAACGTAATAAACGATACATTCAGAACTAAAATTAAATAATAAATTAATTTATTTTTTTTTAGGATTTAAATAATTACTTTGCTCGGCCGAAAGTTATTAATCGATATTTATGGTTAACAGTGGCGCAGGTTGCGTCTTCAATACCTTGAGCCCAAATTCCTTGAACTTGCTGAAAAATAAGAATATAATTAATTAATAAATAATAATTAAATTGAGTCTATTCGTACGTTGGGGTCAAATTTTAAAGACGACGCTGTTAAGAATGCTGCTCGGCCATCGTTTAAAACGATTGCAAATCCGCCGATTAATGGGGAGTATTCAATATCTACGATGAAGGTATTTTCTTCTACAATTGGCACAGCTGGAAATAATCGTAATGAAATAAATTAGTGGTATGTGGAAAAAGGTTTTTTGAAATGAGAAAGACGATTATGGACCTAATTTTAATATATTCCTTTAAAACGAACTATTACTTATTTTTGAGTGAATTCCCTACTGAAGTAGGGATCGTCTATACAACTTGAAAGTTGTATAGACGATTAACTTATATATTTTGTATCTACTTGGAAATCATAACAAATACTCGATTTTTGAGACACGCAACCTAGCATTGTTGGACACTATTTCGAAACAATTCTGTTGTCATTGTGTTATCAGTTTATCAGTGTATTAACTGTTTAGTAAAATAGAAAAAGTTTTTTCATAGAAAACAAATGTAAAGTTTGAGAAATCTACAGTAGCAACGATTTGGAAAAATAAAAAGAATCTTGTAAAAGCGTGTGAAACTAACGTACGTGTTAAAAAAAACGAAAATATTATTACGACGATATACAGGGTGACATAGAAAAAAGTACATTGCATAGTGCCACACAATAGAGGACACTAAAATAAGAAAAAAGTTCCTATAAACATGGGTCCGCAAGGCCTTCGGTTAAAAAATACGGGGTGTTGAATTTTATTTTTTTTTTTGAAGTTTTTCTTTTAATATCTTTAGCCAGAGATGCAAAAAATTGATAAAATGTGGTATACAGAGTTTTTTTTATCATGCTAAATTCAAATATGATCTTAGTTTTGTGATTACTACTGGAAAGCGCTACATACTAATGACACTTGTTAAACTAATGTAATAATTGTTTGAGGTGTTTTGTGTTCGTGATTAAGTTTTTCATTGGCTTTCTCATTGATTATTCAAACATGCTTTCAAAAATGGTTCGCTACACTTTTGAAGAATACAGGGACATGATTATGTCCCTGTATTTCTCTGATTATCGAGAAATATATCTTTTAAGACAAGTTCCTAATGTTCGAACATTTATTGATGTGTATAGGCGTTTGGGAGAAGATGGCTGTTTTAAAAAACCATTTGGAAATACCTGGATTGGTCGAGGAGGACCTGTACCCTGGCGACCTGTACAGCTCGTAGTCAAGACTAGTGGTGTAACGGATATTCGCATCCGCATCCGCAACTGCGGATAATCCGCATTGTTTTGAAGATCCGCATCTGCATCCGCATCCGCATATATTTTAACGGAGCTCCGGTAAAATAGTGACAGTTTTTTGTTTCGATTTTTTAGATAAAAAAAATTTTTAGATATTGTAACATGCACGAACACGTGAGGTAATCGCGATGTGGCGACGGACGATACGACTCCTATATTGTCGCGCCGCAACGCCTCAAATCGGGGGCGCCAATGCATAGCGCTCTAAAAGATCTTAATTCCTAAAGACGATCAGTTGTTGAACGGATGGCAACTTGTATGTATGCTTTTGCGCATTTATCGTCATTCGTTTTATTGTTTGCTATCCATCGAAATTAAATTAATTAAAATGAAACCAAAAACAAGCTTTATTTGGGAATATTTCTCGGAAATTAACAGTTTGATTGCTCGTTGTAAGATTTGTGAAAAGGAATATTCACGAAAAGGACGTACCACATCTTTAAAAAATCATTTGAAATCTAAGCATACAAAAATATTTGAAGAGTTAGAAAAACGTATAGCTGAAAATGCAGAACAGAACCAGCCAAGTTGTAGTACATCTACAGATACAGGTCCAAATACAACAAAACAACTTACTTTACAAGAATGTTTAACGAAGAATGTATGTTGGGATTTCTCATATACAAAATCCAAAGATACGGATCGATTAATAGGCGAAATGATTGCTTTGGAAGACTTACCATTCAACTTCGTCGAAGGTGTTGGTTTTCGGCGATTAATCAATACAATACTTCCACTATATAAATTAAGGGGACGTCAGTTTTTTACGTCGCTTGTATGTGACGATTTATATAACGGTGTGGCAAATAAAATTAAAGCACTATTAAAAGATCTTAAGAAAATATCCTTTACAACTGATGTTTGGTCAGATACAAGTTATGGGACTTCATTAGTTAGTTTGACTGCTCATGGTATAAATGAAGGTTTTGAAAGAGTAAGAATTATTTTGAAATGTGAAATAATGGAAGGCCGTCACACTGGTCAAACTATTTCGACAAAACTTGAAACCATTCTTGAAGAATGGGGTATAAAACAGGACAATGTTCACTGTGTGGTACGCGATCGTGGTAGTAACATGATTAAAGCAATGCAGATATCTGGATTTACTGATTTTGATTGTGTGATTCATCAAATACAGTGTTGCATTAAAAATGTTATATTATCGGAAGAATGGGTTCAAGAAGTAATTGAAAAAGTGAAAAAAGTGTCAACACATTTTAATCATTCCCTAGTAGCACAAGATGAATTAAAAGCTATACAGGTAATAAGATTGAAGCAACCTCCAATGTCAACAATACAAGATTGTCCCACTAGGTAAGCCAACGATTGTCTATAAATTAAAAAGTATAACTAATTTTCATTTCAGGTGGAACAGCACATTTTACATGTTGGAACGTTTTGTTAAAATAAAAGATTCTTTACTTCTATACTTAACTACAAAACAACTTGTGTCATTTTCTCCGGATGATTTGTCAACAATTGAACTGTTGTTAAAATTGTTGGCACCTTTTGAAGACCTTACTAAAGAATTAAGTAACTCGAAGAACAGCATTTCTATGGTTATACCACTTCTGCACGTTACTTTGACAATATTAAAAGCTGAGAAAGATAGCTCAAATACGCCAGAAAATATCAAAGCACTTTTTGTTAAAGTTATACGAGTAATAAGTGAAAGATTTGGCGATTTAAACAGAAATTTACTGTGTTCGATTTCCACGTACTTAAATCCCAGATATAAAACCAAATTTTTTAATAGTTTTGAAATAGAAGAAGTCGAAGCCACAATAGCTAATTTGTGCCAAATTCAAACGATTCATCAAGATAAAGATTGTAGTGCGATACATAAGAAAAAAAAAATTGATAAACAAATTATTACTAATTCTAGCTGTTGTTCTTCCAAACTACTGCAGTCAGTACAATCCGTTCTAAGTTCAAGTGAAAGCGAGGCAGAAGATGACCAATTAATAACACTGAAAATTGTGCTCCAAAATTATATTAAAGAAAGAAGACTACCTTTAGAAGAAGATCCATTAATGTGGTGGCGACAAAATGGGTACAAATATACCGTTTTATTGCCGGTTGTTCGACAATATTTATCAACACCACCAAGCAGCTTTACCAGTGAACAGCTATTCAGTGGAGCATCGTTAATATACACAGATAAAAGAAAAAGTCTGAAAGGAGAGAAGGCATCAAAATTGCTGTTTTTAAAATATAATTTGCCTATAATAAATTATGAATATTAATTACTTTATTTGTGCATTAGATATTTTCAAGAAAATTTTAGCATGTAACTTTTTTCAACAACTCTGCATCCGTTAAATCCGCATCCAAAAATCTGCTTACGCATCCGCATCCGCAAAATTAGAATTAAAAAATCCGGTTCCGCATCCGCATCCGTTAAACCCACATCCGTAACACCACTAGTCAAGACCTTAATCCCCTCGATTTTTCATTTTGGGGATTTATGAAAAATGAAGTTTATGTTGTAGAAATACATAATGAAGAACAATTGTGGATAAGAATTATGGAATCGGCACATAGATTTAGTAATAACCCAGGAATATTTCAAGGATGCGTCAATCATTAAGAAGAAGAATGGAAAAATGTATTGTAGTACAAGGGCAACAATTTGAACATCTTCTAAAATCTTAATGTTTTGTTTTAATTAATCATATTTTTTATTATACCATTAAAATTCAATTGTTGAAGTAATTATCATTGTTTTTGCAAATAAATAAAAAAAAATAAAATTCAACACCCCATATCTTTTAAGCGAAGGCCTTGTGGATCCATGTTCATAGGAACTATGCAATGTTCTTTTTTCTATGTCACTTTTCTATAACTTCGAATATACTGAAAGTTGGACAGAACAACTTATAAAAGTTAGAAAACGTTATATCATTTGTAGTGGTACAATAGTTAGAGAAACAACAATAGATCCCAAAATCGTCGATAATGGATGTCCGCAATTCTACCAACAATTAGGAACAAATTTAAAGATGATGATCAGAGAAGTTTATCATATAAACTTGTTAAACGTTTAAAGTTTAACTAAATTAACGTTTAAGTTACTTTGTTAACGTTAAAGTTTAAAGGAGAAAATGTAAAGAGGGGAAAATGGTTTATGCTAAGATGTCTGGCACTGAGAAAGGTAAATTAGTATTTTGACATTATACGTAAATAGAATAAATCAAGAAAAAACTTAAAATAGTTGTGTTGGTTGATAATTGACCTGCTCAAGAGCACATTTTTAATTTAAATTCAATTTTCGTTTTTTTTTATATAGAAATAATCATTGACTTTATTTAAATTTATATATTTTAATTATTACGTTATTTTTTTTGTGATTTCAAAAACATAAGGTTCGATAAATCTATTTCTAAGATAAAAACTAAATTTTTTTGTAAAATTTTCAAACACCGCCATCTAGTGTTATCTAACGTAAATATTATATTAATGCAAAAATTGTAATTTAAAAACAAAAAATAATAATATTATTTCTTAAATACTATTAAAACAAAGCTACAAAGAATGTACAAATTGAACAACACAAAATTAATAATTTTGGTTGTTAAATTGCTATTTTCTACGTTAATAAAATAATTCCATTAGGCAAAAGTAGGTGGCGGTGCTTGGAAATTTTATAAAAAGCTTTATTTTTACCTTTATTCTAAAACAATAAGGAATAAATCTGTAGAACCTTATATTTATGAAATCAAATAAAATAGCAAATTTAATAAGCCAAAAATCAACTATGTTTCCAATAAGAAAAAATTAAATTGTTATAATCTCTCAAAATCTAACACTGATAATTTTTTTGCTACATCAAATTCTCTCTAAAAAAGTGCCCATAACTTAGATATAGGATATTAACTTAGTTATAATACTCCATCTATAGCAATAACTAAGATAATTACTCTTGTTGGTTTTACAATATTTTCAATTTTGTTCCCTGGGCGAAAAACCAAAGATATAACTTTGAGGTAAAAAATGTAGTACTGTATAGGTTAACGATAAAAAAATGTATTTAATTTTCTTTACAAGTGGTACAGCTAAAAACATTAATTGTGTCGTAAGTGAAACATGTAAACTTAGAAAGATTCATATCGTCAATTATGTAAAAAAACGTTGAAGAAATGGGTGCGGGACATTTTCATAATACATAGAGTTGTATTATTATTGTAATAACATTTTATAAGAAATACTATCAGACATATACGTGAACCATTTCGAGAATAAACTTCTTTTTGATTCATTCATATTGTTGCATTTGTCCGCTACCATTTCATACCATTCTAAAGCTTATTCTTCTAAAGTTAATTGAAGCAAATTCAAAATTAATTTAGAAATGTCAATATCTATGTATCTTGTCCTTGATACCCTTAAATTTGGGCCACATTTCCGGTCTGATAAATGGTGAATTGGTGATATTTTTTCTATTTATTATATTAATTCCCTTTTTTATAACCTTGATCTCGTCCTTACCTTCAATTCGATAATTTTCCATGATGTTTCTAATTTCTTCTTTACTACAGTTCATTTTTTTCTTCAAGGGGCATTCAAAAATTTTTTATTTTCTTAATTTTATCAAAGTTAGTTTCAATTTGTTTTTCTATTACTTTTTGTTTATCATTATTCTCCAAAAGATGTATATTTATAATTTGAATTTTCTTTTGTTGTTCTTCTAATATAATATTACATGTTTCTTCCACTCTTTTCTCCACATATAACAGTAACGTTTGGTTAACGTTTTCAATCAGTGTATTATATTTTTCATCAAAAATTGTATATTGTTCTTTAATATTATTGATTTCACGATGTAGGACGTCGTTGTATAATGATTTCTTTCCTTAATCCTTAAATTGTTTCATCAAATTTCTGATTTTCAAACAGATTGTTTACCAATTTTTTTTTCTAAATTTTGATTCATTTCCATTTCATTTTGTTCAAATTTCTTATTCATATTTACTATCAATTGTTTCATGATATTCATTATCGATATTTCTTCCTTTTTTGTCCTGTTTTCATCCTCAAAACTAGTTGTAACACTTATTCTAGATTCCATCTCTCCACTTCCTTCTTCAGTCGAAACTTTGGATCTGGTTCTACATTCCGCTATATAATTTTCCTTTTGGGAAATTTGTTTGCTTCCAAACATTTTAAAAATACTTTTTTTTCATTTTACGGTTTCTTTGTTTTGATATTGAAATATGAAGAATTCTTCGTATAAGCCTAATTCTTTTGACTATCTTAAGCTTTTTAATAATATTGAAATGTTTATTTATTTATTATTAAAATACACAAGAGCAAGCAGGTTTTAACGAATGAACCGAATATATACAAATTCAAATTCCTTTCTTTTATTACTTCTTCTTTATTAATACCTTTATTATTAATAATTCGATTTCTTTGTTCTGCTTATTTTTTATAATTAAATTCTTCCGTTTTCAGACCACGCACCACCTCTTAATTATTTTTATTTATTATCATTATTATTATTAATATTCATTCTTTCTTTTCGTTTCTATGACTTTGTCAATTTGTTTTTTAGGAAACTAATTTATTTTTTTTATTAACTATTTTTTTAACATTAAAAAATCTAAAAGAGTGAATATTATTACAATATTAAAAGTGTTTCTTTTGACATTGTTTAGATTTATATTGTGTTTAAATTCATTTATATGTTTGAAAATTGCAATTCAAAAAACAATTCCTCTAACTTCCCTAATAAAATGTGATTTATTTAGTGGAATATGTTCTCTCTATTAAACAAGTTATAGGAATTATTGGGGATAATAGTATCCAGCTGTTTTGAAATATATTGTAATCTAGCCCATTATAATAAATATTCCTTTTTATGGTCAGATCTAAAAAATTAAGACTTATTATCGGATTCAAAAGATTTTACCCCTCACTTTGAACGCGAATAACAGAAAACTTACTCCATAGAAAAAATCTAGACCGGTTTCATGGGACGCGAAATTTAATTCTTTATAATATGGAGAAATTTTGAATTTTCCCACTCGTATACTAATTATCACAGGTGTAATGAAAAAAAGTACCCGATTTAGGCCGATCTACGAAGAAGCTCGTCTTTGCGATTTTTTTACTCGGAATCGGTTCGTCGAAAACATTCTATATTTTGACCACACATTGCACAAAATGTGCTAAACATGACAATATATTTATTTTTGGATTTTTGATACCCATTTTCAAATTAAAATACATTATATGAAGTAATGATATCTCAATAATGCGGTATCGTATGGGATTGTCGCAAACATCATTCTAACCGTCTAATGAAACTGAATAAAAACCTAATCTGCATTGTACATCAAGTGTTCAATACGATTTTATAATTGGAGTTAAATTAATCTGCGCAAAATTATATCAGCGGGTGTGAACAATCGAGGGAAGGCTTTGCCGAGCGTCTTCGGTATTATATTGCGGGGAGGAATGATGGTCACGAACAGGCCCGATGGAACCTTCTCTTGACTCCTCACACCGCGGAAATAATTTCGCGCGGATTGATTTAACTCTGATTACAAAATCGCATTGAACACTTACTGTATAATACTGATTCGGTTTTTATTCGGTTTCATCAGGCGGTTAGAATGATGTTTGCGACAATCCCATAAAATAACGCGTTATGAGATATTACTACTTCACATAATGTAATTTTATTTGAAAATGGGTAGCAAAAATCAAAAAATAACTATACTGTCATATTTAGCACAGTTTCGATAATGTGTAGTTTAAATTAGAATTTTTTCGACGAACCGTTTCCCATTAAAAAAATCGCAAAGTCGAGGTTCTTTGAAGACCGGCCCAAATCGGGTACATTATTTCATTACACCTGTGCTAATTATTATACGAGTGGGAGGAAAAATTTGAAATTTCTCCACTTTATGAAGAACTAATTTTTGGCTCCAACGAAACCAGTGTCGATTTTTTCTATGGGGTAGTTTTTCTGTTATTCGCGTTCAAAATGAGGGGTAAAATCTTTTGAATCCGATAATAGATTATTTTCGAATTCTTCTCTCTCTTGACTCTTGTGTAGTCAAGTTTTGAAATATTATTCGTTTAATGCTTTAAATTTAGCTTGGTTCCTCTCATAAACAATGAAAATAGCATCAATATAACGACTGTAGAAGGTTAAACCAGAGACAAAGAGTCTGTAGGCTTCAGAAAAAAGTTGATTCTCGAAATGGTTCACGTATGTGTCTGATAGTATTTCTTATAAAATGTTATTACAATAATAATACAACTCTAAGTAAATGTCCCGCACTCATTTTTTCAAGATTTTTTCGCATAATTGAGTTTGAATTTTTGTAAGCTTAAAATTAATGTTTCATTAAGAAGACAGCTTATTAAATATTTTTTTTATTGTTAACCTATAACCATGATGTTATATATTCATTGTTATCATGCTTCATATGGTTCAGGAAGCACTTAAAAGAAATTTAAATATGTAGCAACATTGCATTTGAATGTATTGAATTGCATTTGAATGAATTTCAATTCACGAAAACACGTTACTTTTCAGTTTCTTGTATTGCATTATCACCTAAATGATTATTTCATAATGATTATTGTTAAAATAATAACTAATAAAAGTAACACATAATGTATGTTTGTATGTACCCAACACAATTAATATTTTCTTATATTTGGAAACAAAATGGTTTGAATTGAAACTGAACTTAGTATGAGTCTAAACATAAATGTAATTTATGCGATATCATTTGTGATAATTAACATATTAATTAGTTTCGAATGAAAAAGATAGAAGATAGAATTACAAACTGGTTCTACTATGTTATCAAATGTATTTTTCATGAAAATATGACATTAAAAAATGTTAAAAATGAACTTTAAAGCTAAAGAAACTAGTTTTAACAAAAAAACTAATTTTTATACTAAATTATACCTTATTTATCAAAAGATATTGAATACTGGTAATTATTTATGGACAAATTATTTGAACTTCGAGAATCTGCTGAAGACGTATAAAGCATGGTATTATACAACATTTTCACTTTAGAATCGAACGAAGAACGTCGCTACATATAATCTGCCAATTTCCGAACACCCGTACATATTTTACCTTAAATCTGTTATGATGAGCATGGACGTTATTATTACCGAAAAAAACTTTGAGGTTTTCGACATTGGAATTTATTTAAAAAAGAGATAGCTTATTCGGAGATCGAATTTGAACCATTCTGTAACGCAAATTTATTGGAAAAACTTCTGCAAACTAATGAAATGAAACAAACCCAATCCACCCCCAAAACATTTTTAACTTCTGGCATCATCACTGAATTCATATTCATCTTGCAAATTAGAGTCTTTGAGGTTTATGATGAATGGAGGAAGATCTTTGAAGGAACTACTGAGATGTCTTTGAAAATTAGGTTTTTATATTCGTTTTAATGTTTAAATATGAAGAATTCTTGGTGACTTACACCAAACTCTTTGTGAGTGACATTGTTTAAATTTACTTTGCGTTTCAATTCATTTATATCCTTGAAAATTGCTGATGTGTTTTTGGTTTAATGTTCGTTAAAAGGCGCTTTTAAATTCCTGCCAGTTTGGCCTATATAGAATTTGTAACAACTTTCTGCAACCTAACGAAATAAAACAAACACAATCCAACCCCAAAACATTTTTTATCTTCTGGCTGCATCACTGAATTCATGTTTATTATCTTTCATATCAGAGTCTTTGAGTTTTATGATGAATGGAGGAAGATCTTATAAAGAACTACATCGAAATCTGCATTTACGCGATTGATTTGTGTCCAGTAAATTCGCTTAAAAGAAAGGCTCCAATATTTGAAGAATTGGTCAAAATGTGTTGATTAATTTAAGCTAGCTTTTATTTAAACTTACTTAAAAATAATAAATAATTCATAAGCTAAGGTTGTTTTCTGTCCATTCTGGCCATAGAGATCTTCAACATCCGTTCAAAGTTAATGACCTCAATTCGGATAGTGTTGATCCAAAACTTTTGAAGACATCATGTATTGAAAATTTTTTCAACGCATACATGTCCGATAAACTTTTTTGAATAAGGTTTACACCTTTATTTATCTTTGCAGCGCTCTTACATACTTACACATATGCGAAATTTTAGTACAAACATTATTTTAGATTCATTTCTTTTTGCATTTCGTTAAATCAATTTAAATCGCGTGAATTGAAATATATTCCTTTAATCATGTTAAATCAAATTCGCGTAAAAACAGAATTAGGTGTACTATCTGTATGTATTAACCAATACCCCGTGTACAAGAAAGTGGCCCGTGTACAAGAAAGTGTTGAGCACCACTGCCTTAGATAATTTAATCAGAAGATGGTAGTATGGAGCCTTATTAGTGCACGATCCATTCCTATTAGTTAACACTAGGTTTACAGGCGTTTCTTATATATCTATCTCTACGAGCATCCGTCAAATTGACGGGTGGATGAAAATACGTATTTACTTTAAAAAAATCAATTTATTCAAACTAAATCTGAGTTTAACAATATAAAGCTTCACATAAAAATAAAATATTATAATTCAACATCTTTTATTGAAGTTATTATGAAAATGATAACAATAATATAACCGCCATATGTATTGAATTTCTTTTGTGTATTTTCCGCATACGATTTTTTTACAATACATGCAGCAATTAGTGCTTCTATTTTTATTACAATAGCCCACTTGGCAACTTTTTCGCACTCCTGATGTTGAAGGTGACTGATCTGAAACGTCTGAACTGTGACGAATGTTCTCCTTGTTTTCTCCAGCTAATTCATCGGCTAAAGAAAATATGAACTCCTTTCTGGATATTTTCGATCCGGTACACTCTTTGTACAATATCCACGCGTTTATCGCTGCTAAATCTAAAATATTATAAAAAACTTGAAAAGACCATCGAAAACACCCTGCTTTTACACTATATTTGCGTGCCATCTGGTTCGCGACATCGACACCAAACTTTGTTTTATTATAATAACGTAATAGTTTCTGGAATACGTTTTCTATCGTCCTCTATCTGTATATTTCTATGCTTGGTGCTTAGAAGAAGGACTTTTATTTTCGGTTTACTTTTATACACAGTAAGCGTGCAGTCTTCTGATTTATATAAATTTGATGAAAATAACGGCATCTTGTCCTTTGTTTCTTTCGCTGGTTTTGGCAGTTCTCTCTTGTTCGAGTGTATTGTCCCAATCAAGGTTGTCTTTAGTTCAAGCAATTTTTTGGCCAGCGGGATGCTTGTAAAAAAATTGTCGGTCGTGATATTTCTTCCTCGATGTAAATATGGTTCGATTAATTTCAACACAACAAACTGGCCCAACGAATTTGAGCATCGAGTGTCATCTTTTCTCAAGTAAGGGGAAACCATTCAAAATATATTTTGATTCAACGTCAGCCGCTAACCAAAACTTAATACCAAATTTATGTGGCTTATTTGGCATATATTGTGTAAATCTGCAACGGGCTTTTGTTGGAATCAGTTGTTCATCCACTGTGATATTTTGATGTGGTTTATAACAAGCCTGGCTGTTATTTATAAATCTGTTCCATACTTCAGAAATTTATCGGTTTGTAATCTTTCGGATCGTTCGGTTCTTTTATCAAAGCGTATAAATCTCAGAATTTGCATAAATCTATCTCTGGTCATTGTGTCTCGGAAAAAAGAAAGTCCCCATTTTTTTTACCATAGATAAGATGCTTTCAATGCTCTTACTTCGTACGCGCCCCGGGTATATAGTATTGCTAGAAAACTACGTAATTCGGAAACTGTAATTCTCCAGTCGTTCTTCAAAACTCGACGTGCCTTGGTTTCGGTGCAGTCTTTTATATGTTTCATAATCTGAGCGTCAATTATCAAATCAAAAGCACTGGTTACACAACCCGACATAATATTTCTTTTTGCGTAACCAGTAGGCCCTGCGATATCATTGAATATAGTATGAACGGACGGCCGACCCCTAGAGTTCCCTGCTTTCAGTTTCACCCACCGTGTCCCGTCAGCGGCAATTTCAATTTCTTCTATTACGTCTCGCGATGTACTTGGAATACTCGTCCTCTCATCCTCGGTGTCAGAACTAGAAATAATCCGCGCCCCCTAATAATCCCTTTTCTTGTTACGATACAAATTAAAGTTTTCCTCTTCACTAATCGAAGATCCTTCTATTTCTCCAGTTTCAGTGGATTCAGAATATTCACTGTAATCATCACTTTCGCCTAATTCATATTGATCTTCTTTGGAGGACACCTCAGAACAATCCTCATTGATGTTGGTAATTTTGGACAATTTCTTATTATATCTCGTATTTCTACTCATGATTGCTAGAAAAGGGTGATCGTTGAAAGTAAAAAATACTGTACCCAAATTCAATTACCCTATTGTAAATACTTACAATAAGCGGATACTCTCTGCAATGTGATTTTTGGCTGATATAGGCTGTCTAAAATAACTGAAACCTTTGCACACTGTTTTTGAAAAATGTTCTTACAACTGGCACTGCAGCAACCGTACTGAAGATGGTCTCTTGTTTTAGAGGCTTTTTTCGGCGATAGGTATAAGCGATTTCATTGAATGCTAAATACGATAGCACTCAGACCATGTAATCCGCTTTACTTCACATTATCGAAGCGGTATTGACACAACGAATTGAGGGTATCGCAATAAAAACTTTTCTTTCATTCTTATATTTATTATTCGAAGAATGATTTTACGAACGAAGCAAATATATAAGGATTGTTTATGAAATCAGCTAACCCGTCAATTTGACGGGTTTCGTACAGATAGGTATACTACATAAAAATTTCAAAATTTCGGGCGCTTGGGAACATAATAAATGTATATATAAATTCTTTTGATGAAATTATTAATTTACGATGCAAAATTGTTAAAATTAATGCTATGGTGTTTTGTGTGTTTCATTACAAAGTTTGAAATCCGTCAAATTGACGGGTCCCGTAAACCTGGTGTTAATAACTATGGATAATTTAAGTTTAATAAAATAACAGTCGCTTATCAAAAGAAAACTAACATAACCTAATGTTCTTAATTGGGACGATTGAAATTAAAAAAGAAAATTAACATAACATTACATAACATTCCATACCAAAAACGTAATGTTCTATACATAAAGTTGATTCCATTAATAAACAAAATTAGATAATGAAGAATATCATTCCAACTTTTTATCAACAAGCACCAATTTAGATAACCACTTCATCGCAATCTGTGATTTCTATATTGAACTATGTCACTGAAGTGTAATTATTATAGTTACACACAATTGGTATTAATGATTACATACCATAATTAAATGATAAGCAAGGTACTCTATATTAACAAAAATGAGATTGAGACGAAAATCTTATTTGGTTAATTAATTCATACCTACCTTTAGAAACTTGTTGATTAATACAAAACGGAATTCGTCTTAAGTCTAAATTGTAATCCCTATTTTGGGTTCCATCCCATTTATACCGCAAAACATGTCCTTTTGTTGTTGCCACCATTAATTCAGTCAAGGTTATACAAACCATACTTGTTATTCTTCCATCCCAGACAAACACACTTTCCGCCTATTAAAAAAGAAAGAGAAAATTAAATTTATACACATATTTATAAAGTAAGCTAAAATATTCATACCAATGATAATTTTAGAGGTGGTATTGTTTCTTTTATAAATAACTCTGCACTATCTCTCCGAAAATTTGCATGGGGTGAATCCGTTTGAATGTAAAGCCCTTTTTGATCTTGTGTAATAGTTAAGTTATAAAACAATAAATGTCCTTCCGATGTCTACAAAAAAATGATTTTTAAACATTATAAAATGGTGAAATTAAATTGTTTTTTATACCGCAATGACCAACATAGACGAATCTGGTTTCCATTCGATAATTTCATTGCTACCATATTTTTCTAATGATTCTAATGAGCGCTTATGATAAATAATTGGCACACAAGGCTGAAAATAAAACAAAATAAATCATTATGAATTAAAAAAAAAAAACAAAAAATCTCCATTTAAATTATTTTTAAACGGATTATAAGGAAGCAACACATAACATGCTTAAAGAATTCAGGTGAACGGTTATTAAATTAGATCATTTCACTTCCTCAATAGTTCAACCGAGAATTTTCGCCTTATCACTGCATTTTAATGCAATTAGATTGAATTAAAAACTTTCTAAACACCGCCCAATTTAAATAATAACCGTATTAATCCCGTTTTTAAACCGTCAAAACAACTTAGCATTTAATTTTTAAATCACCAACCTTGCAAAACCAAACGGCAACAGAATCATCCGTTAAAATAGCGAATAAAACCCGATCCCTGTTGCAAGTGACCTGCTTAATTCGCGCCGTACCCAATTCGGGTATCTTGAGCACCTTCGGCCAACCGATCGGAAAATACATCTTCTTTGATTTATCACGCACGTGAAAATTCCGAGGATTGTTGGCGCATTTTCAAAATAAAAACAGATTGCACTCCGTTTGACAGCTACGCGTCGCTCATCTTGACTGTCACTGTGACGGATCGAAATTGGGATAAGCTAGGAAACTGTAATTTCGGTTCAAAATGACGCTTATTTAATTAAATTGATTAGATTTAGAAAGGAGAAATATTGATAGATTATAAAACGCTTACCGGGTGATCTTGACCTTTTACGATTAAATCGGACGTTGTATAAATTAGATAAAATCACGACGAGTTTTGTACCGTTAGAAAGTTGTTTATTGAAAACCTCCAACGGAATAAGTTTGCGTTTTCTACGATATTTGAGTATAGAATGAGGAAATGAGGCGATGTGATAGTTGGGTTGAGTAAAGTGGAGCGTGAGAGTAATTGTAGGATAATTTATAGTGGTATTATGTTGGAGATTACTACGTTAAAAATTTACCACATATTTTAATTATATAGAAACTATTAAATGTATGTAGTAATAAGTTGATAATAATATGAAACCTTATTTTGAAATTTTTCGAAATTCCAATTTAGTTTATAGAATTAAGTTTTTTAACGCCATCTATCAATAAAAGGAGTAAATTATGTTTGAATTAAATAATAATTTAATGAATTAAGTTATTATCTAAAAATTCTATTATTGTATTGGTTATTAAATAAAATATCATTATATTTATATTTTATTTATTTTAACTTTCTACTATATAAAAGTGCATGATACAAAAAATAACTCTACTCACCATTACGTTTGGTAACGGTAATTTTCAATAAATCCTTATTATATTGTCGACATAAAAAGTGTGTGTTCCCTTAAGAAGTTTTTTCCCAACTGTAGATATGGCAGTCGACGCGTAAATATCTCGTCTTTTCATTTTATTGCTTATGATTAATACAATATTGATTTATTTATCGGAATTAGAATAGAACTCATCATGATTGTCATCTATTACTAATTGGTCTTAAGCCATTTCAAATTTTAATCACGCCCGAAACATTTACTGTTCCATTCCGTTCTTTTGATTTTCATATTTTTCTAACATAGCTCTAACTAAAATACATTTTGTCATATGACATGAACAGTATTCTGGGTGCTCAACATCTTCAGGATCCAACATAACCACTTCAATTGTATAATGTCTTTCGTTGGTACTTGATCTAACTAACAATAATTCATAAGCGATTGGGGCGGATTTTTCGACCAAAGTTTCAAAGGGAAGAACAACGGTTGTTTGTTTCCAATGGGTTGGTATTTCGTCTGGATCAGTGGATAAAATAACCGGTTCAGTTGATGAAGATGGAAACATACATGTAAACCAAATACAAATTCCTTGGTATCGTCCTTCTTTATTCGCAACGGCGATATGTTGAGCTTTAATACAATCTAAATCCTCGATCGTTACTTCTCTTAAATCGATCCAAAGCACGACTTCGGGGTCGCCGAGGATTTGGTCGGGTTTTACAATTGACGTGTCGGGTTTTTGGCAGGCTTGTGCGCGGAGTTTAGTTGAAAAACTTTTCATTGAAACTCCTTCGACGTCTTCCCAGGCATCGTACATATTGGGGACGCTGCAGGGGGCGGAATAAATCGTCGCCGATTCGGGAAATAATAACCCGTTAGGTTTTAAGAAATTATCTCTCGCGTATATCACGGAATCTAACATTCCTTCGTGAAGTAAATAAAATCCCATCCACTCTGAGATTATTACATCTACTTTTTCATTTTCTGGTAGTTGTAAATTTTCAATACGAGTGTGAATCACCTAAAATTAACAATAATAACACAAAATAAACAAACAAAAAAATAATTTACCTCAATCACATTCTGGAAATTATTCTCTTTAACGACCTCTTCCGCTATTTTATAAACGTCGCTAGCTTCAACGGCATAAACTTTTGCAGCTCCAGCTTGGGCGACAAACACCGACAAAATTCCTGTTCCCGCTCCAACATCTAACACAGTTTTTCCTCGAAATTCTTCACGGTTATCTTCAATCGCTTGTTTGTAAGCTCGATTTCTGGCTGAGTCAGTCAACATTAATTTATGTATCTGAAAAAATTGAAAAGTCACAACATTTAATCATCGATTTTTTTTTAGAAACGGATTGTTAGATAAAACCCGAACGTGTTGCAAATAATCAGTTAGTTGGGCGGGCACCGGAGTGCGTTTAACACGGTTAATAAAATGGTTGTTGCGAAAAAATTTATTTATGTAAAACCGTTCGTGGGGATGCCTACAGCGGATAATGTTCAAATCGTTGAGGAGAATTTACCCGAAATTAAAGAAGGAGGTAATCAATTTTTTATTTCAACAATATATTATTAACGCCGTTTAAATAGAATTTTTAGCGGAAGCTGTGTATCTTAGTGTTGATCCTTACATGAGAGCGTATGCTAAAACTTACACTATTGGGCAGCAATTAGAAGGGGGACAAGTTGCCAAGTAAATTCAATCAACAAAATTAATTCAATTAATTTTTTTTATTTCTTTATTGCTAGAATAATTGAATCTAAAAATCCTCAATACCCTGTCGGAAAACACGTTATGGCATATTTCGGCTGGAGGACTCATTCAATTTACGACGGAACCCAAAGAATCTTTTTAATCCCAGACGAATCAATTCCTTTATCTTATTACTTAGGAATCGTTGGAATGCCAGGAGTAACAGCTTATTTTGGAATTTTCGATATTTTAAAACCGCAACCAGGCGAAACTATCGTAGTTACTTGTGCTGGAGGAGCCGTTGGAAGTCAAGTACGTAATTAAAATCGTTAAATTAATTCATTAATTTAATTAATTCATTTTATACTTAAAGGTGGGCCAATTGGGTAAAATAAAAGGTTGTCACGTAGTTGGAATTGCCGGTTCTGATGAAAAACTCGATTGGTTAAAAAAAATTGGTTTCGACCAAGTTATTAATTATAAAAAAACAGAAAATTTAGCCGATGCCTTAAAAAAGGCGGCTCCAAATGGGGTTGATTGTTACTTTGATAATGTTGGGGGAGAAATGGCTTCAACCATTATTGCACAAATGAACCCCGACGGTCGTATCGCTGTTTGCGGTGCAATTTCGGCTTATAATGATATTGGGGAACCCGTAAAAGGTAAGTTCAAAGTTTATACGTTTTATTTATTTATGTTTATTACGCAACATTCCCAAATATTACTAAATCCTCAACGTTTTTTATCGCACAGTTTGAAGGTCACTATCTGGTTATTTATATCTTATTTATCGTTAAATGGGTTCTTAAAACATTACAATAATAAATAATTCAAAAAATGATTACCAAAAAATAAAATAATGATAAGAAAAATTGATATATTTTATCATTTCTTTCAGCAACGCCGATTCAAAGATACATGATTTTTGGGCGATTAAAAATGGAGGGTTTTCATGTTTCGACCCTTTTGCCTAGATGGCCCAATGCGATCAAAGAGTTATTGGGTTATTATAAAACTGGGAAACTCCAAACGAGAGAAACGGTTACTGAAGGTTTTGAAAATATGTTAAATGGATTAATTGGTATACTCAAAGGGGATAATATTGGAAAAGCAATTATTAAAGTTTAATCGTTAAATAATTATAAACGTTGATGAAAATAAAGATGTTATTTTGAAACTAAAAGTGAAGTATTGGAATAGTACTAAAGTGTATTTATCAAATAAATTCATTAAATTTATTTTCAATAATAACCAAAAAGATAAACAAAATTCTTGTGTGTATTATAAATATGTTTTTTTTTCTATTTTTGACATCAAAATATTTTTTTGATAAAGCTTGTTATCGACGATTTGCATAGAAATCAATGTCTTCTGAAAGGGAAAAATTTGAAAAAGGTTTGAATATCTTATAATGGATCTATTTTTGCCTTTTTCATTTTTTCTCTTTTACTTGCAATATTGACCAAATTTGCAGAACGTTCTTCTCGTTTTGTGATGTTTTGCCTCAAAAGTTCAATTTGGCTTGAAGTTCACTAATCTCGACTACTATAACAATGCATAAATGACAGAAAAGCGGAATCTTGCTTTTACTGTGCTAAGTCACAGTGTGACAAAATAATAACACACCAGCAGGACTTTCTAATGATTTAGAGTACTGCATTAAGAATATTTTCATGACCTCAAAAGAAATTCTAGATTTTCGCAATTTTAAATATAAAGACTTTATTGGTCCTGCATCTTTGGGTCTCTTTATGCCATCTCCTGGTAGAGTCTAATGAGTTGAGAAAGGAGGTGATGCATTTAAGGCTGGTACTATGGGGAAAAGACGGAGAGAAGAAGGAGTTATTATAAACTATAAGTATTGTGGTATTATTATTGTAATTTTTTGGGGGGGCATAAATTATTTTCAAGTCTATTTTCATATATTGAGCAGAAGTATAAGTTTTCTAATACAATTACATATAGAAGGCATTTATGATTTATAACCAAGTTAAGTACCACCTCGTATCTATCTATCTATCTATCCTCGTATCGTCTAAGTCAGAATAAATAAGGTTGATCATGATAACTTTCATCCAAGAACCTCTCCTTTCCCTGTACAAACAATTTTAAAATATGTATCATGCATATGATCCAGAATTGACACTTGCAGAAGCAGAAAATAAGCTGATAATAAACTCGTCTTCCTAAGAAACTGATATGATGCCCTTGATGTGATGTGGAAGATAACTTTGTGTCATGTCAATGTCCACAGTCTAACTGCCCAGTTTAATGACTTTTTCATGACATTTGAATCTGACATTTTTGACATCATCTTGGTGAGTGAAACCTGGCTCAAGCTTTCCCTACATTCTCCTATATTTGTTCTTCCGGGCTATCGTCTGCTGAGAAATGATCGTTAAAGAAAAATGTTAGAGATCACCTACAGGTTGACTCGATTAAGATGTCCGATGGATCTTCGCGAGTAATGGAATTCCTTTTGATTGAGGTAAAGCGTGTTAATGCTAAATCACTATTGGTCGGTTTTTATTATCACCCAATGACGAATTACTTCGAGCAATTTGAGGATCTTCTTGAAAGACACAGTATGTGTTATGACATCATTGTATTAATAGGTTATATCAATACGTGTACATTGAGAGATGACCTTCAATTTATTACTCCTTATTTAAATCTATCTATCATTCCTTTTCAGCCAACCCATCACCTTCCTTCGTCTGACTCTCTGCTTGACTTGATCATCTCGTCTTGCACCGATAATTCTGTGCAAGACGAGATGATCAAGTCAAGCAAATTGACGTCTAATTTTCTCACCATTATGTTATTTATTGCTCTGTCGAAGTCCGAAATGTAGTTTGCCCTCAACGTAATCTATCTTACCGGGATATCAAACATGTTAACCATCAAGAACTCAACTCTGATACGCTGAGGATCGACTGGAAACCGTTATTTCTTATGACGGATATTGATGCGAAAGTTTCCAAAAGAGTCAGATTTTCCCGCCCCCTGGTTAACTAATGATATTAGGGGTGTCATGAGCGAACGTAATAGAGCAAAAACCGCTATCGTTCTCTGCGTAATAAGTGCAATCACAATTGCAAAAATGCTAAAAAAAATATTTTTATTGGAAATTATCTTTGTCGATACCAACTACTTTTTGGAAGATTTTGCAATCTCATCGACGCAATCCACGCCGGATCCTAACTTGTTGGCCTGCTATTTCGCCGAATCGCCGGTAACGCTTGACACTACTTAGAAAGCTACCTTAACTCAAATCATTCGTGCATCAGGAAATGTGAGCATGCATGATACTCGTGGTTTTTCATTGGCTATGGTTGACCTGGAGGTTATTCGTGAGGCTCTCACTCAAACCCGCTCTACTTGCTGTGGTGCTGACCTTATTTGTCTAAAACAAATTATGCCAATACTAACGTCTGTTGCGCCCCCGCTGACCCATATTTTTAACTTCTCTTTTGAATAATCTTCCTTCCTATCTATATGAGAACTGAAAAGAAATGCTCAGGTTGTTCCCATTCCCAAATTAAAGACTCCAATTTTGGCTGGCGACTATCGTCCTATTTCAATCCTTTCTATTTTGTCAAAGGTTCTTAAGCTTATTTATACACCCAGGTTTATGATTTTCTTGAGAAGCATCAGTTGATCAATGACAAGCAGTCTGGTTTCCGATAGGGTCATAGTACTATTACTTCTTTGATCAAGATCATGGATAATATAAGACTTGCCTGTGATAATTGTCGTCTCACTATTTTGGTTCTACTTGATTTCAGCAAAGCCATTGACTCTGTTGATTAGGATCTTCTTCTTTCATCTATTGGTTTTTCTTCCTCAAGTCTTTCGAATCGCACGCTGTGTGTCCGTGCCAATTCAACCTTTTCCAATTGCTTTGAGCTTTCTTGTGGTGTGCCCCAGGGCAGTGTTCTCAGTCCGTTGTTGTTTTCTATCTTCATTGATAATGTCACCAAGGTTATTTCTTCAAATTTTCATCTTGACGCGGATGATCTGTAGATTTATACCGATACAGTTGATGTCTTTCCTAAAGCTATTGAGCGAATTAATAATGATCTTGCTAAAGTGTTTGAGTGGTCTAAACTATACGGTTTGAAGCTCAATGCTAATAAGACCCCAGTCATAATATTTGCTAGCTCATAACTTCTACTTGTTGATACCGTCATTAAATTTTCGGATGTAGTTAAGAATTTTGGAGCTATGATGGACTCTGCACCGTCTTGGCGCCCCCAGGTTAAAGTTATTTGTAAGAGTATTTACTCCTGTTTACATTTCCTCCGCAGATTTAAGTGTTTTCTTCCTTCTTACGTTCGACGTAACCTCTGTTATTCGCAAATTTTTCCACATCTTGATTATGCGAATACGGTTTGTACTGACCTGTCGATATCCTTGTGTAATAAACCCCAGAGATTACAAAATAATTGCTTACGTTTTATATTCGATCTTGCGAAATATTGTCTTATTACTTGTTACCGCAATAACTTACGTTTGGTTACGTATGTAAACCGTCGGTCCTTCCGTGTGTTAACAAGTCTCTATAAGATTATTAATACTCAAAGTCCACAATGCTTATTTAATAATTTTAAATTCCTATCGTTACACGAGCGTCCCACTCGTTCGCAATCAGACTTCATACTTCTATTCCCAATACATCATACGAATATGTACCATGGGTCGTTTACGTTGTGAACCATATCCCTCTGGAATAGTCTCTCCATGGATATTAGAAACGCTCCAACCCTGTCATCTTTCAATGCTTGTCTTACACATTTTCTCTTCTTCCGACAAATTGCGATGCTATAATAATTTACTTACTTTTCTTCTAAGCTTCTTCTTTTGTATTTTCTTTCCCTATATTTCTCATTCACCTACTTTCTCTTCTGCTTTGTTACTCTGTGCACTTGTTATACTTATCTTTTTTCTGTTAGTGTAGACTGAGTCGACTGGAAAATATCGTCTGTGACGAGTCAATTAATTTATAATTGAATTGATTTGATTTGCTTTCCACTGATAATTATAATAATGTACATTTTTTCTCTTCGTATTAACTTACAAATGATATAAGACTTCAAGACATGATCCAGTTAGATCCAATGTATTAATAACATTGAGTGTAATAGGTAGATTGATATAAAACTTAAAATAAAACAACACTTTGTGCACTAATATTGTTTCTTGAATTCGTGCATTGACATATCTCAATGCTTTTTTTGATATCTCAACGGTATATTTACCAATCCTTTATCCCAAGATATTGTTTCAAAATTGTTAAAAATCCTCATTTTTTATTTTGTGATTATTTCAATAAAACTTTTCACATTTTCGCACATTTTAGAATCATAATCTTAGTTCATAAAAGATTTGAATGCCATTTTCACCTCAAAACTCGTTTTTTCATGTCGATTTCAAAATCTATTTAATAAGTATATTATTAAGCTTAATAATGATAGCTGAAAAAAAAACTTTGGCTTTATCTCTATTCTTGTTGGCAACAACTAAGTTAAATCAAATTTCCAGCATCAACTTTTATATGCTGAGACTTCAAAATAAGTAGTAAACATTACTGTAAGTATTTAACATTTACTGGTTACAAAGTTTAAAATAAAACAACACTTTTGATGTCCACTAATGATGTCCTATCAATTCATATAATGAAATGACCCCAATGTCTTTTTTGGCCTCTCACGAATTTGTGATTCCAATGAAATTTTAACATTTTTACACATTCTCAATCATAATCTATAAAATATTACCAATCGTTTGTTATAAAATTAATTAATTCTAAGACATTAAAAATGTTGAATTATAGCTTTTATTCAGAATTATCGTAAATAAATTTGCATTAAATTACAATAAAATAAATCAATCTATTTTAAGAACATTAACTCGGCAACAACATCCTTGTTATGAATGCGTTTGACTTGCGCAATATTCCGATTATCTATACGCTAAATTTTTTGCTACAATTTGATAGTATTAATATTAATTCGCAAATTTCTTGTTTGTTTCGTTTAATAATTCAATCGAGTACAACTCGAAAATGGTTATATCAAAGAAATTCATTTATTCGAAAGCCTTTTTAGGCGTCCCAAAGAATAGCAACTTTTCCATTGTTGAAGAAGAGTTACCACCGTTACAAGAAGGGGGTAAGAAATTATTATATCATATTATTTCAATTAATAAAAACTCTTTTTAGAATTTCTCCTCGAAACTAAATACATCAGCATCGATCTTTTTGTAAGATACAAACCCCTTAGCAAGTTAAATATTGGCGACACCATTTGGGCGTTACAAATTGCAAAGTAAATTTAATCAAATCATCACTTAATTCGATTTATACAATTTTTTATCATATTTTTAGAATTACTGAGTCAAAAAACGCTAATTATCCAGCCGGAAGATATCTTAGAGGATATTATCCTTGCAGTACTTATAGCATATCGGACGGGACAAGTTACAGTAACGTTCCATTTTGTTTAATCGACGAAAAATATCCTCTACATAAATATCTCGCTGTTTTTGGATACTCTTTGTAGGTTATCACAAAAAATAATCAGACATTTCTTTATTAATTGAGATCATTTGTAGTGCAACCGCTTATTACGGCTTAACCCAACATTGCCAACCAAAAGAAAATGAAATCATAGTAATCACATCAGCCGCTGGAGGAATAGGGCATTTAGTCGGACAAATCGGTAAAATCTTAGGATGTAAAGTAATCGGCTTAACCAGCAAATCAGAGAAGTGTCTTTGGTTAAAAGGACTCGGATTCGATCACGTTCTTAATTATGTCACCGACGATGTTAGCAAAGAATTAGCGAAATTAGCACCGAAAGGAATCGATTGCTTCTTTGATAATGTAAATATTAATTACTTTAATTGCAACAATTTATTTTGATTTTATTTTGTAGGTTGGAGGTGAATTAAGTTACAAAATAATGGAAAATATGCGTAAACTTGGTAGAATAGCAATTTGTGGGTCAACAAGTTGTCATAACAGCGATTTCGTTCCAAAACTACCCTCAATACATCCAATGATTTCAACGAAACTCTTATCTATAACCGGGTTCTCAACTCCAATGGAACTCGAAAAACTAGAACACTCGACAAAAACCGCGATGAAGTGGTTTGAAGATGGAAAACTGCGCACGAGGGAGACAATAATCGATAGATTCGAAAATTATCCGGCAGCATTAACCTCAGTTTATAACGGAGAAAATTTAGGAAAAACAATCATAAAAATATGATAAATCAAATTGTATCGTTTATTTGCTTCTAATTAAATTTTAATTAAACTATCAAATAAATATAACAAACAAACACGAATAATGCGTATTGGTTTAATTTTTATTATCTCATTTATACTTGGCATATTCGAAGTTATCACGTGTTATCTACATCAAAAAATACACTTTGCCCGAGACAACCTATTTGTTGAGACTCTGCGGTGATAGAGAGAGCGACAGTTTCGAAAGTCGCAGAGTTTTTATAGTTGTCACTTAACCATGAAGCCTGTACGGACGATTATTAACAAAGTGAAAATATCTAAAGCGCAAAAATTCATATATGCAAGAGTTTTCGATGGGATGCCAAAAGAGGATAATTTTGAACTCGTAGAGGAAGACGTTCCACCTTTAAAAGACGGAGGTAATTATTTGTATGTTCTTAAGTCTATGAAGTAAGTAATTATGTTTTTATAAAAAAAATAAATAAAAATTTTATTGTATAATATTTATTTATATTCTTGGAAAATTTTATCGGAAAATTCCAAAATGTTTATATCTAAAAATATTTATTTTTTGTTTATCAGTCATGAACCTAAAAATATATAAAAATATATTTTTTTATGAATACCAAACAACATAATACGGGTATAACGCAGTATCATCTATTGATACTTCAAATTTTATCTATACATGCTTGTATGAATATAGGATGGGAAGAAAGTTTGCAAAGCTTACAACAGCTAAACCCCTTGCATATCTTACTTACAAGTTAAGTTATTCACGTTACTTCGAGACAAGAGTTGAGCACTAGTTAACTACGCAGTCACCGACTTTTTGTATCAAAATAGTTGTATTCTAACTACTTTTCTTCTATGAATAGTTATGCTCGATTATTTTATGGTGGCATAAAATATTCGCGAAAAGTAGTTACTCCAATTGTTAACTACTGTAGGTATTCTAACTATTTTTGTTTATTTTAATTCCATTTAAGTAATTTAACTACTTTTAAAACATTTCAAATTTATAAAATTATGATAAATACAAAAAACATTCGAGTCAGAAAAAGATTTAGTAAAAAATAAATTGGAGTTAGTAGTAATAAAGAAATGCTCAATAATAATAAGTTAACTATAATAATAAGTTAGACATATTTATAAATTATAACACAACTAAATTCTGCTAGTTCAACTTCATAAACTTAAATAATCAAGAAGACGATCTCTCACAATCCATTTTTTTGATCAGATGGTTTTTTAAAGCAAACCTAACTTAAATTAAAAGTTGCTTTCAACATTACAAGATTTCACGATCATTTATTATATTTTTTGTTTTAAATTAAAATTAATTAAAAACAACTTTAAATTTCTAAATAATTTTAATTTAATCTGACTTTTAAGCATAATTTGTATACAGGGTGTTTCGGAGACTCGGGGCACAAATTAAACCGCGGAGTTATAGGTCAGTATTGAAAATATTCAGAAAAATCAGTAAAAATTTGTAAACTTTGATGACCTATAACTCCGCCATTTATTGGTTTAGATCAAAATTGTTACACGAATCGTCATCATTTTCGTTCTAGTTGGTTTTTCTTTTATAAATATCTAAATTTGAAATGTTTTCGTCAAATAGTTTTTGAGAAAAAAATCGCAAAGGAGACAAAGTTGCCATTTGGACTCACTTAACTCGCGATAAAAAAAAATTAAAGACGATTTGCAAATCAATATATGATACGCAGCAATGTTCATTGATTATAACAAACTTTACCGCATTTTTTTACTCAGCGGTTACGAACATGTTTCTTAAGTGAGGGGCCTTTACTTTTTGCACGGATTTTAGTTACCTTTAATATAGTTTATATGGGATGTTTACGGTCTTGTGATTTTATTTTTAAAGGGTATTTAAACATCTCATAAGAAGGTTATTAGAGTAAAAGAGTTTTAACAAAAGCTTCATAATAACATCATAATAATATTATTGTTACAAAATCCTTTTGTAAACTTTATTTCTAAGCATATTAATTGATACAGGGGTAAGGTCAGGTGACCGAGGAGTAACACATTATGTAAATGTTGGCGAACTAAACGATTAAATTGCGGTGGTGCATCATCTTGAAGAAACTACATTTGTAGACGCACATTCAAAGTATTTTCTTTCCAATAGTTCTGTCAAGTTATTTTGCATAAAAAAAGATAACCATTTCCAATCAATTGATTTGGCAACACACAGGGGCTATAATTAGTTGTGAATTGATCAATGAGGTCCTAACGTTAATCGCAAATCTGTGGTGAAAATTACGACGAACACAGCATGTAGATTTTTGGACAGCCAAGATGTGAGTATTATAACAGTTATTTATGTCAGTCGCCAATACAAGTGATGAAAGCTTTGGAATTGCAGCGTATTTTTGCAGAAATTAGCAAAATTGCAGACGAAACGGATGATCCTCAATAAAAACCATAAAAAACTTCTAACCTACTTTTTTATTCACTGTCGTACTAGTTTCGAGTTAACCCATCATATATGCGTTGTAGAATCATAATTGCGAAAAAATAACGTTTGTTGAGAATGATGGATATTTAAAAGAACGGTAAACAATAGGAACGATGAAACCTGAAACGTGTAGTAAAATATGTTATTTGATAAATTAATAAATCGAAAACTTATACGAAGTGGTGGTGAGATGAGAATAGGCGAGACTCTCGAGGATGATCTTCAGACTGTAAAATCCGTACTTTTTGTACGTAGAAAGGGTACATTCCTGATTGTGCAGCGTTCGCCCGAAAATTCGCCTTGAAACATTTGATTAGTGTGATACTTGTCGAGTACTACTAGAAGGGGCTTCTTCTAGTATCTATCTTCTATTTAAGTTATAGCACCGAATAGCAAGTTTTCAAAATCAATCCATGGTTCAACCAAAAAACTGGTAATAACAAAGGTTGTTAAGATTCTGTTAACAACCTTTTTTAAGATGTTTAAACATCGTTTGAAAATAAAATCACAAGACCGTAAACGCCCTGTATAATAAATAGATGGTTATTTTATTTTCCACTCATTTATTTGTTATTCCAGACTTTTCTATACATATTCCAGTTATAGGTACGGCGTTGAGATTTTAGGCTCTAAAAGTGCATTTTATTATATAGTTAAAAAAGTAGTTAGATATTTAACCAATCAAAGTACCATATTTGCCCATATATAGCCCAGCTCTGTTCGAAACTATTTCCGTTGTCTAAACATCATACCTTGTGTTAGTATTTATCTTTGCATTAAATTAATATTTCACGTGTAGTGTAATCACTGAATGTCTCAGATTCTTTTCCGAGATAAATCCAATTCTAAAAAGACAGAAGTGAACCCTTAGGTTATCCTTAGGTTCTTAGGCAGGTTGCAGACAAATTACAAAATTTTTCAAGATAGAACTAACACTAGAACTATCACTGGGACTAAAACTAGAAACTTTCAGGTATTGCCGTGCGTTTTGTGAAAAAATGTTTGACGTTTCGCATGCCATGTTGCAACCTTCTTCAACAACTGGTTCGAAGGAAAAAACGCACGGCAAAATACGTGAGTTTCTAGTTTTAGATCTAGTATTAGTCCTAGTTATAGTTCTAATGTTAGTTCTAATTTTAGTTCAATTAATACTGATCTAAGATATATCCTTCTAATGTGGTAGGATTCTAATGATAATGAGTTTTCATTAAAGAATTGTGGATTTAGTTCAGAGTATTTCCTTCTGGTTTTAATTTTTCAAAACGCTCTTATGTTACTTTAAGCTAGATATCAGAAACAGCACCAAATAATTTTGGAAAAAGGTTTTTAAAAAAGTACATGGAATGCTATTCATTCCAAACAAGCAAGGAATGACCACATTGTAATCAAATATGGTTTTGATTGAGTTGGGATGGGTTGGTTTGGATTGAGTTGGACGGAGTTGAATTAAGTTTGGTTAATATGATAATTAACAAATTTAGACTACATGGCCTATAGCAGAAGATAAATTTCTTCCGTTAAATACATAAAAAGTCTTTTCTGTAATGGTTTTGAAACATTACTAAAGAAAGCGATCTTCTTTAATTTAAAAAAATAAGCGAAATTTGGCTTTTTTCCCGTAAATCAAAAATAATAGAAGATAGAGGTTGAACATGCGGTTAACGACAAAGAATAATCCCCAAATTGGTCCACCCTGTACATGGACGTCCCAAAGTTTTTCATGTCTAAAAGTTGTGTTTGAAAATCCTTGAGATTGTACTTAATTTGAAAGAAAGTGAAAACTAGAATCTTCCGTTTACGCAAGTTTTATGGAAATCTTATGATAGCAATATTTTACTCACTTCTCTATAGACCTCTTATGCACTAAATGGAAGAAATAACTCTACTCAAAGTAACTCAACCCAATTCACTAAAATCTCCAATAACTTATAGTGCTGCTTTCAGTTAGCTTTTTTACAACTGCTACAACCTATTCAAGAACCTGAGTAACCTAAGGATAATCTGTGGGTTCACCATTTCGTCACCCGCCTTCGCTCTAAGAAACTTGAAAGCTTTTTGAAAAATTGAAACCCAATAGGATGCAGAAGAAAACTTTCTAGACTAATACCGCAACTCTTTACAATTACTACAACCTACCCAAGAACCTCAATATCCTGAGGATGATCTGAAAGTTTCCCGAAAATCACCAAAACATAATGAGACATTTCTGAATTATTTTTATCCAAACCAATCCACATTTCATTACATTATTTTTATTAACGCGACATAACCCATACTTCATTACAATGTCGTCCTTCGTTACTCACAGCTTCAACAAACTTATGAGCCTTTTGAAAAAATGTTAACCCGATAACAAGTTGGAGGAAACATTCTGGATTAATTCCTCAACTCTTTACAATTACTACAAGCTACACAGAAACCTAAATACTCTGGGGATAATCTGAAAGTTTGCCGAATATCACCAAGACCCAACCTAACCTATATTTCACTACAATCTCGTGCTTCGTCACCAACAGGTGCAACAAACTTGAAAGCTTTTTAAGAAAATAAAACCCACAAACAAGTAGAAGCATACAAGTCTGAACTAACTCCACAATTCTTTACAATTACTATAACCCACCCAAGAACCCGAGTATCCCGAAGGTAATCTGAAGGTTCGCCGAAAATCACCAAGACAATAACATTTCTATGTTCATCTAACCAAACGCAACCCACATTTATTACATTATTTTTACTAATCAAACACAACTCAACCCATATTTCATTACAATATCTTTCGTTATTCGCACTACTGACAGATTGAAAGCTAAGATTTGTCTCCAACCGGTCTAGTTCTAAAAACCTGAGTAACCTAAGAGCAATTTGAGTTTACTTAAATTTGTCAAAAACCACAAAAACGCAGAAATGCTTCTAATTCATTTCTTTTTTATTGTTCTAGAATATTTAGCTCAGGCCCAATTTCTAAGCATCGATCCCTACATGAGAGCTTACACCTACAAATTACCAATAGGTTCAACAATGATGGGTTCGCAAGTTGCTAAGTAAAAAATTACTGCGTCTTTTTAACTCAACCTTAAACTGTTTTATTTAATTTTTTTAGGATTATAGATTCGAAAAATTCTGACTTTCCAGTTGGAAAACACGTAGTTGGTGAATTCGGCTGGAGAACTTTAACCGTCGCCGATAGTACACCGGGTGCATTAATGAGAAGGCCACCTTATTTAGTACCAGAATCGGAAGGAATGCCTTTATCGTTATTTTTAGGAATTTTAGGGATGACAGGGTAAATCAAAATTAAATTATAAATAAAAAACAAAACAAATCAATTAATTTTACAGAAATAGTGCATATTTTGGATTTATGGAAATTTGTAAACCAACCGCTGGAGATACCGTTGTAATAAGTGGGGCAGCTGGAGGTGTTGGAAGTCACGTTGGACAAATTGCAAAGATAAAAGGCTGCAAAGTAATCGGATTAACGGGTTCGGATGAAAAAGCCCAATGGCTTCGAAGCATAGGATTTAACGAAGTGATTAATTACAAGACGGAAAATGTAATGACAAGTTTAAAAGAATTAGCCCCGGAAAGAATAGATTCGTATTTTGATAACGTTGGTGGTGAAATAAGCAGCATGGTCATTCAAAATATGAAAAAATACGGAAGAGTTTCGGTTTGTGGTTGTATTTCGTCGTATAATGTACCTTACGGAAGTTTACCGAAAGCGACCATCATTCAGCCCTCGATAATAATGAACGAATTAAAGGTGAAAGGATTCTTGGTAAGTTCATGGAAAAATCGTTGGATGGAAGGAATTAATAAGAACCTAGAATGGTTAAGAGACGGCAAATTGGTTTATAAGGAAACGGTTACCAAGGGATTTGAAAATATGCCTAAGGCTTTGATCGGAATTTTAAATGGCGATAATATCGGCAAAGCTATTGTTAAAGTTTAAGCTATTTTAATTAATTAATAAAAAATTATAATTTTTTTTTAGTTTTGTTTAATTTTAAGAAAATTAAAATTTGTTCTGGTTCAATCTTTGTTTTCAATCCTTAAAAAAATACATATCTTATGTAAACTACGTTTAAAAATAACACATCCTTATCGATAGACCACTTTTATCGGCTTGTGGTAATCAACAAATATTTACTACGACAGTAATCCAATTCGCGAAGTGGCGGCCTCGCGAGATGACCTCAAACAAAATGAAAAGCAAAAAGTTTATTTTCGTTAGAAATTTTGATGGAATTCCGAAAGAAGAAGATTTTAAATTGGTGGAAGAAACAATTCCAGATCTTCAACAAGGGGGTAACTAATTAAATTAGAATATAACATTTTTTTTTTTGAATTTTGGAAATTTTATAGAATTTTTAGCCGAAGCGGTTTATTTGAGTGTTGACCCCTATATGAGAGCTTATAGCAGTAGGATACGTTTAGGTGAAACCATGATTGGAAGTCAAGTGGCAATGTGTGTATAATACATTAACTTAAATTATAAAAAATTATTGTTACGTTACAGAATAATCGAATCTAAAAATGAAAATTTCCCCACCGGAACTTACGTATTAGGACAATTTGGTTGGACAACTCACTTCATATCCAACGGAACAGCTCAAGACGTTACTCTTTACCCGCCTTATTTAATCGAAAAAGACGAACAGATCCCTTTATCTTTATATTTAGGCGCGTTAGGTCGCACAGGGTAAATTGTAACTAAAAAGTTATGTTATATCTTAACTCATCACCGAAATTATTGTTATGATTAAAATTTCTAGAAATTCTGCTTATTTCGGTTTCTTAGAGCTGTGCAAACCAAGATCTGGCGAAACGGTGGTGGTAAGTGGAGCTGCGGGGGCCGTTGGAAACCATGTGGGACAAATCGCTAAAATGAAAGGATGTTATGTTATTGGGATAGCGGGAAATCAAGAGAAATTAGATTGGTTAAAAACGTTGGGATTTGATTATGTTATTAATTATAAGCTGGATAATATTCGGAGTGAACTGACGAAAGCGGCGCCACGGGGGATCGATTGTTATTTTGATAATGTAATTGAAAAATTTATCTTTACAATTAACTAGCACCACAAACACTTTAGCTTTAATATTTCTTATTCTGTGCATAAAAGCACAACTCAGAATTCTGATAACTCAGAATCTTCTGTAAAGTTGCGTTTGAGGAGATTTGGGTACAGATAGTACTCGAATTACGACGGGATTACGTTCCAATGTCTTCGTCGTAAGTCGAATTTGTCGTAACCCGAGAATTTAGTTAAATTAGGTTCTACATATTTCAACATAACGAAATACTTCAAAAAATCTTAAAGAACAATAAAAACATATATTGCAGACAGTTGTTCTTAACAAAATATGGAGGTTCCAATTTAAGAATGTCAACTTAGGAATAGTATCTCAATTTTGAAATATTTGTACATTTCACTTTTGTTTAGGATGTCCAGTCTCAGAACGAAGTGATAGATCTGCGACCACTAAGTAGTCCCGCAATTTTATGTCTTGAAATTAAGAAAAAATTAAAATATTCCGAATGGTTTACCTCCTCTTGATTCGTAATGGAATTACGCTCGGTATCAAAGAAATGAGTATTTTCGAAAGATTTCAAACATTCTAGAAGATCATTATCTAGAAGACTATTAGACTATTTATTATGAAGTCTTATGAAAGTATTTCAAGTCTTCAGGATGCATTTTTTTTGTTTCAAATCTTCTGTAACCATTGCAAATCTTCTGGCAGTAGTAATAATAATTTATTGTTTTCCAAAAGCACAATAAATTAAACATTTCTCCCATTCTGGGAGATCTGTTGGAAGCATTTTAAAACTTTTAGAAGCAGTATCAAGTTTTCCGGAAACATTTCAGGTCTTCTGGAAGAAATATTAAGTCTTCCAGAGGTAATATCGAGTCTTTTGGAAGTATTTTAAATCCTTCAAAAGCAGTATCAAGTCTTCTGGCAGTGTTTCAAATATTGTAGAAGCTTCAGTTTCTAGGGGCAGTATCTTTTGGGAGTATTTTAAAACTTCTAGAAAGAGAATCGAGTCTTCTGGAAACAGTATCAAGTCTTCTGCTTTCAGAACTTCAAGCCTTTTGGAAGCATTTCAAGTCTTCTAAATATTTCTAATACTTCTAGTATGAAGTATTTTGGAAGCAGTATTAAGTCTTACAGAGGCAGTATCGAGTTTTTTGAAAGCATTTTAAAACTTCTAAAAGTAATAGCGACTCATTTGGTAATAATATCAAGTCTTCTGGAAACATTTCAAGTCATTTCAGTATCCAGTTTTTTCGATGCAGTGTTAAGTTTTACAGGAGCAATGTCGACTTTTTAGGAAGCATTTTAAAACTTCTAGAAGTAGTAGCGAGTCTTCTAGAAGCATTTAAGTCTTCTAAAAGCAGTATCCAGTTTTTTGGAAGTAGTGTTAAGTCTCACAGAGGCAGTATCGAGTCTTTAGGAAGCACTTTAAAACTTTTAGAAGCAGTATCAAGTCTTCTGGTAGAATTTAATATCTTCTGTAACAATTACAAATCTTCCTCTGACAATAATAAATCCTCTGGAAGCAGTTCAAGTCTTGTAGAGGCAGTATAGAATCCATTTGAAGCATTTTAAAACTTTTAGAAGCAGTATCAAGTTATCCGGTAACATTTCAGCTCTTCTGGAAGAAATATTAATCTTCCACAGGTAATACCGAGTCTATCGGAAGCATTTTAAATCTGTCAGAAGCAGTATCAAGGCTTCTGGTAGTGTTTTATATATTCTAGAAGCTTAAGTTTTCTATAAGTAGTATCAAGTCTTCTGAAAGCAGTATTAAGTCTTACAGGGGCAGTATCGAATTTGTTTGGAAGCATTTTAAAACTTCTCGAAGTAATAGCGAGTCATTTGGTAATAGTATCAAGTCTTCCGGAAGCATTTCAAGTCATTTCAGTATCAAGTTTTTTAGATGCAGTGGTAAGCCTTACAGGGGCAGTGACGAGTTTTTTGGAAGCATTTTAAAACTTCTAGAAGTAGTATCGAGTCTTCTGGAAACAGTATCAAGTCTTCTGGAAGCATTTCAAGTATTTTGGAAGCATTTGAGGTCTTCTGAAAGCAGTAAGCCTTAATTTCAAATGCGTGCTCTCCAATTAGAACGATCTCTGAAGTATCTGGGACTGTATTGAAAAAAAAGCTCAATAGTAGATTCAAAAATTAATTTAAAATGGTAATGTCAATCCAGATAAAATCATTAAAAACTTTACATGGGTGTTTGGACAACTATGTATTTTGCGACTATGAAGTTCTCTAATAAAAAAATAGCAAATTGAATTGATTATTATATCTAAAACCTTTCCAAAACAGAATTCTTTTTGCTATGTTATCAAATTCGGTGTAAAAAGTGCCCACACAATGTCTAAAGAACAATAGACAATAGGACATTGAGGTTTTCGACAGTGGAATTTATTTAAAAAAGAACTCATGATATGTAAACTACTTCTTTTTTTAACACTTATAGTTTCCAAGATAGCCTATTCGGACATCGAATTTGAATCACCTGTACGTCTGTATGCAACATGATATTGTTGATCGTCGAGGTCTACCTGTTTTTGGATATTGGTTCGGATTACCTGATGGCGAACATATTGGCGTCACGTGATGTCATCAGCCAATACAAACGAATCACCAAACTGTCCAAGCAATATATATATCTCGATTTCCAGAAGTAGTACGTAGTCTATTATAAACAGTATTACTACTATTGGAGACCACTGCTTGCAGTAACTACTTTTCAGTAATCAGTACTTGGTATTCAAGAGTAGAGGTGTCTTATCTTTTAGAAGCAGTATCTAGTATTCTGCAAGCATTAAGTAGTCTATTTCAATATACTAATATTGGAGTCTTCTGTAAGGTAGCCTACAAATAGTATCTACACAAGCAATGGAACGGCTGTCTTAGTTTTTGGAAGCAGTATCATGTTTTTGTACACGTAGTATTTGGTGTTGTATAGGTTGTTTCAATAAGAATTTTTAAGAAGATTTAATTAAATCGGACAATACAACGCACCGTTTTTGAGCGAGTAGTGATATTTTAGTGTTAAGTATGAAATGAAACATCCCTAAAATGATGTCCGTTGCTCTGAAGACCATTCTGTTCTTTTCATGAAATTTTCGATGCAGTTTCTGCAAAGTTACGACTCTAACTTATCGAGTTCGGATTATGGATTTCGTCCTTGAGCTCGGGAATATCCCGTGGCACATTGGCATAAACGTTATATTTTACAAAATTCTAGAGGAAGAAGTTGCACAGCGTTAAATCACATAATCTTGGTAACCAATTGAGATCAAATTTCGTGATATGATTGGCACGAAAAGTGTTTTCTCAATAAATGTATAGTTTCACGAGCGGTGTGGTTTACTAGTATTTGAAAATTCGTTCGGATTAGCTGATGGCGAACATATTGGCATCACGTTATTGTTATCAGCCAATACAAACGAATCTCAAAACGTCTTCAGTTGGTAACACGTTCCCGTATATGTACAGCATGACGTTGTAACATTCTCTAGTTGATTGTAACCAATATGTGTCTAGACTTCCAGATGTAGTATGTAGTCTATTATAAACAGTATTGCTACTATAGGACTTCTATAAGATAGTGTACAAGTGGTATCTACATAAGCAATAGAGATATTACTAACGGATTCTACTACCTGCTTTATTTAGTCTTCTGTATGTAATAAGCATTATGTTACAAGCATTATCGATTCATCCAATAGGGATACTCGTATCGAAGTCTTCTATCTATAGAATCTAAGTAGTCTTCTGCAAGCAATATTTGGTCTTCTATTAGCAGTGTCTTAGTTTTTGGAAGTGGTATCATGTTCTTTGCAAGTAGGATTTGGTGTTGTACAGGTTGTTTCAATAAGAATTTTTAAGATTTAATTAAATCTTAAAAGATTTAGTTAAATATGAAATAAAGCATCCCTAAAATGATCTCCGTTGCTGAAGACAGACCTATACTGTTTTTTTCGTAAAATTTTCAATGGCTTTTCCGCAAAGTTGCGATTCTAACTTATCGATGACGCTTTGAATTTCGTTTTTAAGTTCAGGAATATTCCGTGGCACATTGGTATAAACGTTAAATTTCACAAAATCTTACAGGAAGAAGTCGCACAGCGTAAAATCGCACGATCTTGGTAACCAGTTGAGCTCAAATTTCGCGATATGATTCGACACGAAAAGCGTTTCCCCAATAAATGTATAATTTCACGAGCGGTGGGGTAGGTAGTCACGTCCTGCATGTATATTTATACTGTCCGGATGAAATCACAAGAACTCAGTTATCTGGATATCGGTAATAGGGATACACTTATAGAGGCACCATTATTAGCAGTATCTTAGGGTTTGGAAGCAGTATTTTGGCTTTTATTGGCAGTGTCTTATATTTTTGGAAACAGTATTTCGAAATGTAAGAACTGCAAAATGCAGCCAACATTTTGGTACAAATACTATAATTTGTATGTGAAGTACTGCCGCACATAGAGCTAAGATACAATTGCATGACTGACGATAGACTGCAAACCACAGATGATACTCTACACTGTGAATCCATGACCTCTTCATCTTTGCAAATGTTGGATATAAGCTTTGTTCGAACAAGGGGCCCAACGTGTCGGATACTCGTCAAATGCAATCACATGACATTACTTAACATGTGTTCTTGCATTTCACCAATACACGACGAATCGGTCCCTATGTTATGTTTAATATTTTATATAATCTACAAATATTTCATATTTTTCTTGTAGTTTTAATAACTTTAAAAGGTTGACACATTTTACTTTTAAGGTTGGAGGTGAAATAAGTAGCGTTATAATGCAACACATGAACAGGTACGGGCGCATTGCAGTCTGCGGATCAATATCCTCCTACAATTCCAACGCAACTGATATGCCAAAGGGTAAATAATCACTAAATTAACACTAATTAATTGATAACAACAAAAAACTCAAAAATTAATTAACAATGAAAAGTTATAAACTATTAACACACCAGATTACAATGTACATCGCCTTAATTTTTCTTAATTAACTTTTTAGCAACAATTTTACAACCAACGATTGTATTTAACGAATTAACCGTTACCGGATTTATTGTGAAGACTTGGTTGAATCGTTGGAACGAAGGCACCGAACAAAACGCGAAATGGATCAAAGAAGGGAAATTAAAGTGTAGAGAAACGATAATTGAGGGTTTTGAAAATATGCCCAAGGCGTTCATAAACATGTTACGTGGTGGCAATTTCGGAAAATCAATAGTTAAAGTTTAAGAAAGAAAAATCGTGTTTTTTTATTAAAAATAAATTCATTTAAGCAATTTTTAATTTGAATTTTTAAAACACTTCTACAACGACATAACCTCAAATATATTTTTGAAATAAGAAACGACTCACCTCTAAATCTTCGTAACTTTGGAAATAATCGTAATCCATTGTGTCCATGTTTTCGGTTTAATTCAATTCGGCGCTTTTATTATTTATTGTAAAACACTTTTCAAAAATATTTAAACGGATTTCTTCAACATTTCCATGCGACACCAAAACTGCAACCACTGCAACCAACTACAACTGATTGATAATTGTTTACATTTAGATTTGTTAATAATCCTAGTGAAAATTATTTATGTTTATTAAAACTTCAATTAAATTTAATGTTAAGTTATTATTTTATGAGTATTTTTAATATAAATATAGATAAATAAATGTAAATACGTTAAATTTAATAAATAAAACTTCATAAAGAAATCATCATTACCAACAATTGATGTGCCATCTATTAACGAAATTTCAATATTTGTAATCGTATTGAATAATTCGGGTGAGGTTATGTATTATTTTATCATAATATTTACATTTTTTTTTGAAAATTCTTGGAAAGGTGTATATTTTAAGTTGGGATTAAACTACCTACGAAGAATAATATGAAGTATCCATTGAATTATCGTGTTATTATTACCAAATATGACTTGGTTCTGGAAACGGCTTGTTCAATTTTATATGATCTGTTATTAGCACCGAACTGATTCAATTGTAAGTTTAACAGTTTATCTTGGAAAAGGCGACACTTATAAAACCATACAAATAATAATTAAAGGAGGTATATAAAAAGGGATGGTGTGCATTCATGTCTATGTAAAAGAGACGAGGAAAATGAAGGTGCAACAAGCTAGTTATGTTTTAACTAATTCTGTACATACAGAATGCATATCTGTTGTAGCCTTGATGCTTTTTAAAAATTGCAAAGCATTTAGTCAACAAAATGCAATTTAAAGGAGATTAAGGTTTATCAAAATTCTTCGTTTCAGAAAGTTTTAAGAACAAGACTGAAGTATTTGTATATCTAATATTTTCAATAGAGATTGTAAAGGAGGTAAACAAAGTCAAATTTTAAAATATATAATAATATTATATATAATATTGATTTACACTAATGAAAACAATAACATCTTAATAACATAAAAAAAAATAAACAGTTTAAGAATTTAATTTAGTAATTTAGTTTAAAAATAATTAAATCAGATGCCTCTTAAACCAACTATCTAATACTTCTTAACTTGCTAATAAATCTATTTAATCGGTATCAGTTTCAAGTGACACTCATCATCAGCCGAATCTGTATAAAATTGAAATCGTATTATATTAACAAAGTAAAAAGTATAAAATAAATTTAAACTTAAGTTAAAATATTAAGTTTGCCAAAAAAATAGTATTAATGAAGAAAAGTCTAACTTTCTGAACAAATGTCATAATTTTGCTGTAACTTCGAAATTTGACCTATCTCTAATCGCCATAGATTTAGATGTTTCTATAAAAAAACCTACCAGAGCGGAAATCCATAAGAAATGAGTTAATAACTTTTCTAAAAAAAAGGTGAAAAGGGTAATCAAATTAAACATATCGGCATTAAACATATCATATGTTATATATTGCACGACTTGGAACTTGCACAAATTGGAAGCAATTGCACGACTCAATCTTAATCTTTCTAATATTTTGGATTGGTCTAAACATTACGGCCTTAAATTAAATACTGCTAAAACTCAAGCAATTGCATTTGGCAGTCGACCTTTACTTGCGAAGCTTAATGATTTTTCATCCATTCACTTAATGCTCGACGGTAACGTTATTCAGCTATCTGATACGGTTAGAAACCTTCGGGTGGTGATGGACTCCACAATGTCTTGGAAACCTCAAATTCAATCTGTTTGCAAAAAAGTCTACTATTGTTTCCATTCGTTGAAAAAACTCCGTTGTTTCCTTCCTCCCGTGGTCCGTCGTAATTCTGTTTTTCTGTTATTTTCCCTCATATAGATTACGCTGACACCGCATATCCTGATCTTTCGGTAACACTTCGAAATAAACTGCAAAGACTTCAGAATAACTGCATACGGCATATTTTTCATCTCGATAGATCTCAACACATAACCCCGTACCGTAACTACTTACAGATATTAACCTGCCAAAACCGTAGATCATTTCGTATATTGACTATGTTACATAATGTTCTTCATAACCAAACACCAAGATACCTGTACTGTATATTTCAGCGCTTGTCGTCGCATGGCCTACCCACAAGATCTCAGCTTGATTCTCTGCTTATGTTCCCGACCCATAATACCGAATTTTTTAATCTGCCTACTGATATTCATAATATTCCTCACATTACGACATTTAAAAATCATCTAAAGCGCCATTTATTTGCTTCCCAATTGTCTGCCTGAAAACTTCTAACTTTTCATCTCTTCTTCTTTGCTTTTCTTCTTCTTCTCTTGCTTCTCTTCTTCTATTATTCTAGCAACTAACATAACGCATCAGTATAGTTACCATAAATTTAACGTTGAAGCTTGCCATTTAATTTATTTTTTTGTAACACAGTATACAGTTCATTGATTGGGTCCTTTGGAAGATATCGTTTATGCGATAAATTGATCCTTTTGCTCATATCTCTGTATATTAAGTTGTGGTATGTATACATTAAGTTGTATTTTCTTTTTTTTTATTATGGCAATAAATTATTATTATTATTATTATATATAACAAAAACAATACAAATACAAAGCAATGGAAAATAATAAAAACCATAAAAAAGAAACTAACTGATAATAATGCAATTTTTGTGAAAGCGGATGAAGGGGCCGGAACTGTGTTTATTGATAAAGATATGTATATTAGTAAAATTTTAGATTTTATAATAAATAATTACTATACCAGATTAAATAGAAACCCAATTGGCACTATTATCAAAAAAACAAAAGAAGTCATCTGTTCATGTAAGGAGTCTCTTGTATTTTATACTCCCAAATTGAAGAATACCAAAGATATATTCTTTAATAGTCATTTTATAGATATGAAACCCATTATCCCGAAATTATATGCTTTACCTAAAATTCACAAACAAGACATACCTATCCGTCCAATAACTTCATTTAACAATGCACCAACATCCAAATTAGCAAATTTCATATTTAACATTTTCAAGCAAATAAATTTTGTTCCTAAATTTTCTGTATGTAATTCATTAGAATTCATTGAAAGAACTAAAAACATCGATCTAAACAACAAGATGCTTATATCATTTGATATTACGAATCTATACTCGAACATGCCAATAGATTTCACTCTTCAATTGACTTCAGGTGTAATTAAAAAATTCTGTGGCAACGATAAGATCAGTAATCAATTGAATACTATATTGAGGCATGTCGTTACATAAAATTATTGCTCTTTCGCTGGAAATGTTTACAAGATCACTGAGGGTCTCCCAATGGGCATGCCATTATCAGGCCTACTATCTGATATATTTATTGATCGTATTGAAAACACTTTTATCATCAATGATAATAATCCCTTTAAAAAACACATAATCACTTGAATTAGGTACGTTGATAATATTTTTTGAGTGTGGGAAGGAGATGGTTTGTCACTGGAAATGTTTTATAACTTCATTCCAACTTAAACTTCACAATTGAGATAGAAAAACAAAAATCTTTAAATTTTCTCGATATGCATTTAACAAACTTAAACAACAAAATGGTTTTTGATATTTTTAGAAGAGACTAATGTTTCCACCACCATAGCATATGATTCTGCTCACCCTCTGACACAAAAATTAGCAAATTTTCGATTTTTAATCAATAGAGCCTAAAATCATAGATAAACTTCTTCATAAAATTACTCTTAGTAAAGATCCTTTCTATTCTAAAGAAAAACTCGCAACTACCTATAAATTTCTGCCTTATAACATAGTTTCCGCTCAAGCTACCAAGATTTTATCAAAATACAATGTTACCTTAGGTTTCTCAAATCATAACACCATATTGAGAATATTTTCCAACTATCACATTGAACATAGAGACATTCTCGAAAAATCTGGAGTGTATTCCATTGAATGTTGTAACTGTGATAGTATTTACATTTGCCACATTGGGAGGAAGTTAAGTACGAGAATAAATGAACATAAAAATAGAGCCACTTCAAATGTCCATAAACATCATATAGAAACTGGACATGCCATACATTTCAAAAACACGAAACTTATTCATGAATGTAAAAAAAGGTTATAAACTTGATCTACTTGAACAATTAGAAATTAATAAATACAACAGAAATGGTAAATACACACTTCTCAATGATCAGATTGATGTTGATTATAAACCTTTATTTACATATTTACATTCTAAAAACATATAAAGAAGTGAGAAGTATGAACTTGTTCTCGTAACCGTGTCTCTTTTCCTGTTTTTACGCTCAATTTCAAGTTTGTTATTTTCAATCTGTGTGGTAATGTCGTCCTCTACAAATTTTAAAATAATCCTCCTTAAATATTTTAAAGAACAGTTTTGTTATTGTGTATAAATAGTTTTATTATGATATTTTAATTTTATTCACAGTTCTATGTATGTTTATCGTATAATTTAATATGTTAACTTTGACAATAAGTTTAAATTTATTTTATGCTTTTTACTTTGTTAATGTCATATGATTTCAATTTTATACAGATTCGGCTGATTATGAATGCTTATGTCACTTGACACCGGTAATAAATAGATTTATTAGCAAGTTAAGAAATTTTTATTATCCATTTTTCAATATTATTAAAGAACTTGCAACATGAATCCTTCACATATTACCAATTTGGCTGTTATTTCTTGGGAAATTTTCTTCCTTTCTGACTTCAGGTGTATTTTTAAATCGTTTCGATTGTGTGTTTGATGTTTTCTAATATTAATAATAATGTTAAAAATGTTTAAGATGTTTGTTTTTACAATGTTTAAAATATGCCACAAATTTTCAATTGGGTTAAGGTCTGGACTTTGGGGTGGGTGTGGAAGCGTTTTAAGCCCTGTATATAAAAACCATTCCTTAAGGATCCTTGCTGTATGCTTAGGGTCGATGTCTTGCTGGAACATAAAGCTGTCCTCTAGATCCATTTTACATGCACTACTCAATAAATTATCTTGCAAAATCTTAAGGTAAGTTTTAGCATCCATAATGTCATCAATAAAGTGTAAATTTCCCACCCCATGGTACGACATGCAACCCCAAACGAGAACGTGCCCTCCCCCATGTAGTCGCTTAAATCGATTTCGCTCACTTATGAACGGCTTTTTCGTGCTACTCTTCCATGGTAGCCGGCTTTACGAAGAACTCTTCTTACGGTTTCAGGATGAACAGTTGTTGCTTTCCTCTCTGCGATATGTACAGCCAAACTTTGAGCGCTAGTTTTGGGATTTTCTTGGACTTCTTTCAGAATAGCCCGTTGTTCACGATCGCTTTGTATTTTCGGACGTCCAGAGCGATGCATGTTTTCTAAACATTTGCTGGTGTAAAACTTGGTAATTATATAGCGAACAGTAGAGTGTGGCCGTTTAATAATTTTAGCAATTTCTCGCAAACTTTTCTTCTCTTTAAACAAGTCTATATTTTGTACTTTTTCCGAAATAGACAATTCTTTAGTTTTCGGCATTTTGACTCAAACACTGATACGATATGAAAGATTATTTATCAGCACGTGTCTGTAGGGATGTTATCTTAACAACAACTGATGTACAACTAACGCTTTCATCTCTGTGCATGTCTAGACTTGTCTGAAATACTAGTGTACAAATACTTTTGTGACATCGTATTTCAGATTTTACTCAATATTTGATTTGGAAAATACCTATTAATTATTTCAAATGTATACTATTTCTCAGAACATGTATCCGATTAGAGAAAATGTAAAAAAAAATAATGATTCATGTATTGTTTAGCTTTTTTTTAAGTAAATTGGTTCTGTGCAAATACTTAAGTGACCCATTGTAAATGAGATTGAAAAAATATGTTTATGTTATAATAAATAACATGAAGTAAAACAAAAAATCAAGTAATTCATTGATAAATGACAAATAATAAATTGCAATTTGTCATTATCGCTAAAACCAAGAGAAGATAAGTTCTACCACTTACATTCAAAATGATTACCGATTTTGATGATAAACGTCTCGATCTAGATGCGGACAATGTATCTGGAATCGATATGGATCATGAATTTATTAAAGCAAAAACTTTCCTCCAAAAAAGTAGTGTTTTTACAGGAGATAATCTGTATGTGAACGATCGAAATCAAATTTCAATCTTCCTTAAATTTTGATTTCTCATCTCTAGGTATGATCACCTAACAGAAGTCTTAAATCAAATCTTAGCAGAACGTCCAGAAAATGTTATTGATTTCTTCGAAGAATATAGTAGAAAGGTGAAAGAAAAAAGATTTCAACCCCAAACAGACCATTTAGAAGACATTTACGTGTCACCTCTAAGATATTGCCTCGCAAGAAAGATTTTACCGTTTTTAAGACCAGCACCACCAGATGAAGCGAGTACCGTTGATCCGGAAGATGTTGAAACAGCTGATATGTCCACGAATGATATGTTACAGCTTTTGTATTATTTTGAACAATGTGGGGTGGGATTGCCAAAGGAGGAAATGTTTCCGATAATGTTATCGATGAGGGTTTTGGCTAAAAAGGCACAACTCGCTGCAATCAGATTTTGGGGTAAAATTTACGGGACTTACAAAAATTATATTATCGTCGAAACTGAGTTGAAGGAGGAAGAGATTATGAAAAAGATCGAGGAAATCGAACGTGAAAAAGAAGCTGAAGAACAACGGGTTATGGACGAAAAAGAAGCGTTGGAAGCACAGCAGAAATTAGACGAAATGGCAAATCAAGAAGTTGGGGGAGAAGATGCCCCAGTTTCAAAGATTCCGAGACAATTACCTCCAATTCCGCCGAATTTATTTGAGGAAGTTCCTGAGTGTCCACCGGAACTACCCGGGACTGGGGTTAATAAAAAAACTTATTTCGTTTGTAATGAAGTTGGAGATGAGTGGATCCCGTTGCCAGATCTAATTCCAAAACAGATAAGAGTTGCTAGATTGATATGTAAATCATTCACTGGCAATTTAGAACAGGAGATTATAACTTATCCTGAATTTCCTGGAACCGAAAAAAATCTTCTTCGCGCTCAAATTGCAAGGATTTCAGCAGGGACTCAAATATCACCGTTGGGTTTTTACAGTTTCGGTGAAGGAGGTGGGGAAGAAGAAGAAGGCGAAGATGAAGAAGCCCCAACAGGCGGCGAACAAAAAACTAGTTATACCGAAAATAAACGTTATGAACCTCCCCCAATTAGAGATTTAACTGATGGTTCAATGTCATTTTGGGTTCACCACACTCTGTATATTTTACCGCAAGGTAGAACTTCCTGGTGGAACCCTTATCCATCGGCTGGAGGTAGTGGAGGAGAAGAAGAAGAAGGCGGTGAAGAAGAGGAAGCAGAAAAAGGTCCTCAAGGACCCCATTTAGAACCAGAAACCGGCCCTCCCCTTTTAACTCCCCTATCCGAAGATGCTTCAGTAGAAGCCGTCCCACCTTGGTCGGTTAGAATTTCATCCAGTTTACTTCAAGATTACGCAATCGCCGTTGTAAGATCTAATATATGGCCGGGGGCGTACTGTTTTTCAACGCAAGGGAAATTGTTTCAAAACGTTTATTTGGGAAATGGCTTGAAATATATTGCTTACAATTTTTCTCCTCGCCCATTACCACCGGTTGAACAAGAATATCCTTTGGGACCTGAAATTATGGAAATGTTGGATCCTACCGGTGCAGAAGAGGAAGCTTGGAGAATAGCTCATCTCCCCCCTGAGAAGCCTGTTAAAGTAGCCGGTGAAGGAGAGGAAGGTGAAGAAGAACAACCGGAAGAAGAAGAGGAAGAGGAGGATGATGAATAAAGATTAATTTAAGTTTTTAAATGTTAATATTTTAGACGTAATTATTACCACAGATTAAATAAGTTTTTTTAAATCCCTTTTTCCTTATTCAATAAATTCGGCATTTTTGCAATATTTACCAGGAAACTTCGTCATTACTCAAAAATTATATTATCCTCGAAACGTAGTTGAAACAGGAAGTGATTATGAAAAAGATCGAAAAAATCGAATTGAAGAAGAAAAGGTTATGTACGAAAAAGAAGCGTTGAAAACAGCAAAAATTAGACGAGATTGCAAATTAAAAAGTTGGAGGAGAAGATGCTCCAGTTTCGAAGATACCAAGACAATTATCTCCAATTCCGCCGAATTTATTTGAGGAAGTTCTCGAGTGTCCACCGGAACTACCTGATACTGGGGTTGATAACAGAACTTACTTCGTTTGTTATATAAATCATTCACTGGGAATTTAGAACAGGAGATTATAATTTATCTTGAATTTCCTAGAACCGAAAAAAAAACTTCTTCGTGCTCAAATTGTAAGGATTTCAGCCGAGACTCGAATATCGCCGTTGGGTTTTACCGGAGCACAGTATGGCCTGTAATATCATAAGCTTTCACCGTTTCGGCGAAGGAGGTGGGGAAGAAGAAGATGGCGAAGGTGAAGAAGCCCCCACAGACGGCGACCAAAAGCCTTAATATTTATTGGTCCCAAGTATATCGCAAATTCATTGAATGAGCTTAGGCGCCTTGTGTCAAATTGCATTACATCATCCAAAACGGTTACGTGGGATTGTTATTAAAATAATAACGAATTATTAATCTTCCTTAATTTTTTTTTATTTATTGTAAAAACTTTTAATATGTTTAATTCATGATGTTTTATTATTATTATATATAACGTTTACGTCTCTGTCCCTACCAAAGTTTTTTTTAAGTACCTACCAAAACTTTGTTGAAATAAAGTTAGTAATAGTCAACTAATCTTTACAAAATATGTAAGTTACCATATACGTGCGATCCGAACGATCCCCTTAACTGGTGGTTCAATGTCATTTTGGGTTCACCATACTTTGTATATTTTACCTCAAGGTAGAACTTCCTGCTGGAATACCTATCTATCGGCTGGAGGTGGCGGAGGAGAAGAAGAAGAAGAGGGCGGCGAAGAAGAGGAAGCAGAAAAAGGTCCTTATTTAAAACCAGAAACCGGCTCTCCCCTTTTAACTCCGTTATCTGTTTGCAATCACCGTTGTAAGATCTAATATATGGCCGGGGGCGATTTTTCAAAACGTTTATTTGGCAAATGGCTTAAAATATATTTCTTACAATTTTTCGCCTCGCCCATTACCACCGGTTGAACAAGAATATCCTTTGGAGCCTGAAATTATGGAAATGATAGATTCTACCGGTGCAAAAGAGGAACCTTGGAGAATAGCTCATCTCCCCCCTGAGAAACCTGTTAAGGTAGCCGGTGAAGGAGAGGAAGAGGATTATGATGAATAAAGATTAATTTAAGTTTTTAAACGTTAATATTTTAGACGTGTTTATAACAACAGATTAAATAAGCTTTTTTAAAAAATCTTTTTTCCTTATTCAATAAACGCAGCATTTTCGCAATACTTAGCAGCCGTTTCGATCCATATTTCTAAAACTTCGTCATTACTCATTGAAGTTAATTTTTCGAGCAAATTCCACCCCGGTTTAGCCGTTGTTAAAATATAATCATTATCAGGATCTTGCAAACTTGAGTAAGCCCCTAACACCAAAGATTGGCACAATCTCGCCTCTATACAAAGCTTTTAAAAAAATAAAAATAATTTAAAATTTCTACCAAATATTATTAAATATTTGCCTTTAAAAATTCAATTTCATTCATCGGAATTTTTCTAACACTATAATAACCAGCGATGCAAATTCCTCCAATTTCCATTCGTTTACCTAATATTAACATGTAAGTCATTAAAATGGCAAGTTCAAAGAGATAACATGAGAATTGGCTGTCTCCGAAATCCAAAATCCCCTTTACTTCCCATCTTTCGTTGGACTTTACCACCAAGATGTTTTGTTCGTTAAAATCGCCGTGAATAATACCGCGTTCGAACTCGTTTTTACGTTTTAATATCTTTTTGGTAAATTCTTCTATTATTCTTGAGATGGTTTGGTATTTATCTTCGTCTTTAATTGCGAATAAAAATTGATTTAATTCTGATACTGAATCTAACATCCATAAGCTTTTATGATGGATATAAGCTTCATGGTGCGAATCCTAAATAATTAAATAATAAAAATTGTTAGAAATTATGTTTAAATATAATTACTGTTAATTTTTCGTCTAGATTAGCTGCGAATTTTCCTATTTCATAAAAAATGTAATCTGGGGTTGGGGTTTTGTGCAGAACTTCTCCAGGAATGTATTTCATTAATCTAACGACGTGGACACCACTTTTTAATTTTTCTAATGAGTAATAACTGTTGGTTTTTGTTGGGATTGGTGTCGGGCAAGAAATTTTTTTTTCACCTAATACATTAAAACTTAAATTTAAAATTTTTATTTATTACATTACTTACATAACTCCAATAAAATATTATTTTGAGCTTCAATAAAAGCTGTTTTCTCAGAATCCAAAGAATTTAAAATTTTCAAAACGTACCCATCATCACAAATATCATTTATATTTCTATTTTCGATTAATTCAACTTTAACGTGATAATTTCGATCGTCGTATCCCTCTAAAGTTTTTATTGAAATGCATTTTAATCCATAAATTTTTTCTAAAAGATTTTCGACTTCGTTTAATTCGATTATCGGTCGAATTAATTGTCCCGGTTTTAATAAAGCCTCTTCATTATTCATTATTTTGATGCAAATTAAAATAAAAAGAACGTTTAGGTTTTATTAAATCATCTATCTGTCTTTGTAAAGCAACGTGTTCATTCGACAAATACCTATTTGTAAATGTCTTTGTTGGGCACATGGAAAAAGCACAGATTAAATCTGATGGAGAGAACACTTGTAACAAATTTCTTTTCCTCAAGTAGCAATTGCACCAATTTGGAAACATCAATCAATTGAGAGCGCGACAAGAGCCAATAAACTGTGATAAATCCACTCGTGTTATTCAGATGGGTTAAAGGTCAAAATAATATAGTAATATTTATTCCGTTAGTATGTCCTTAATAAATTTTATTAAATATATAAAAAATGGGTAAAAAAAGCGGAACTCCTTCCGTGACAATGTTTCGAAACATTGCCGTGACCAGGATTCGAACCTGGGTTACTACGGCCACAACGTAGGGTCCTAACCACTAGACGATCACGGCTATTGGAGTTCACAAAAGAGAATGCAAAGTAAGCGTACTTCTTCTTGAATCAAGTGGCGCCATCGTTTATCAAACGGAGATATTAAAAGAATTTTGTTTGGTAAATTTACAGCAATTTAGAAAATAAAGGGCTTTATTTCGAAAAGATTCAGTCTGATATGTGCCACGAAAATATTATAGATAATATGACGATTATTTGGTGTTGTAATGTTATTGTATGTCAATGTTGACATAACAACAAAAAACTTCTAACACTAACTGAAAAAATAAGGGTCATGATCTAATGTGATAAATTTCAATTTTTTTTTATTTTGTGTATTAACTACATATAATTCTATTAACAAAATATGCATCAATAAAACAGAAATATTAGTTAGAAAAAAAATTAAAATTAAAAATTCTCCAAATAATGCGTATGCAAAAATCTGCGTACAAATAAAGATGCCTTCTCCAAAATATACTTATTTACTTAAATACGTAGTTGGCGATGTACGCTTTCCGATTTAAATAAAAGATAATCGGTGTCAATTATATTAGCAGAGGCTTAGAAGCTAAAAGTTAGAATGGACACGAAAGGAAAGGAAATTAAATTGGGAGAGAGAAAAATTATTGTAAAGTTATGGAAAGAGGGAAAATCTTTTCGAAAAATAGGAGAAATTGTCGGCAGGTCACACTCTTCCATTCAAAGAGTAATTAATAATTGAAGACATAAGTGGATAAAGGTGTCATGTCACATTTTTAAACTTTTGAGTAAACTAGCATAACACATCTTAAACTGGAACTTTCTTGTGAAGTTCTGGATTCCATTTATTGTAACCTCAAAAAATAGTAATAAATAGAATATTTCCTATCACGTACTTTCTTATTAAAGAAAAACATCCTTTTCTGGAAAAATTAAGATATAGTGTACATAACACCTTTATCCACCAACTCTCAGCTTGAAATGTTATTTCTTTTATCATGAATGAAGGTGTCATGTAACATCTAAATCTATACAGGGTGTCTCACGTAACTGGTTCATTAGAACTTTTTTGGGTTACACTATTCGTAGAGGCTTGAAATTTTGGTAACATGGGTTGTTCATTCCGATCTATTAATCTAAAATATTTTCAAGATGGCAACCATTTCCGGTCTACCGGAAGTAGACCTCAACTTCGTTATTTTAAATGGAATGCTATAGATTTTATGACACCATTCAATTATACATAAGAAAATATGTTGACTTTGATAACAGTTGTTGGTACCTACTGTTTCTTATTTTCGAGTTATTTTGATTTTAAGTGTTTTTTGGCAAATATCACCATGGTCTTTACAAGCCCATATCTCAGCCAACGTTAATTCAAAAACATTTTACATTGGTACAATAACTCGTCATATGCTGTTAAATGGATTACTACTTGTTATATCAGTGTACCTTATACAGCGTGGTCAAAAATTGAATTACCGTTTCGCTGTATTCAATTGCGAGAAAGTCGAAAATTTTAAATGGAATGCTCCATATCTTTTTAGCCTATCTAAACGGGAATTTAATTCTCTACAAATTATCTATAAACATTGCTATACCTATTTATTATAGTTTTCTTCATATTGAGTATTTTATCAAAATCCTACACAAAATGCTGGAACTGTTCGTGTTTTTATTAGAAGGCTATGACATTTTGATAGTTTCTCGTTTAATTTATTTAAATTATCATTGGTATTATTTCTAGAGTGATCTGCGATTGAATAAACTTTAGTTTGTTAGCTTTTATTTGCCAAAAATAACCAGCAGAACAACGCATAAATGAAACAAGGAAAAACAATGATATGGCGTAATATTCGACGTAATGATGAGCGAGATATTCCTAGAGAGTTCAGTTTATTTATTTACGGTGTTTTCTTGTAAACTATTATTCATCTAAATCGACCGAAGCACCCCTTACCGAAGAATTTGGTAAAGCAATAAAATATAACAAAACATTATAAATTTATGGTTTCTTGTTATTTTGATCCTTCCAAAACTAAGAGATACGTCTCTTATCCTATCCAAAACTTTATTATATCCGCCATGAATGATGATATTCAAAGACAACAGCAGTAAGTGATGACACAACTAAGTAATGACAACAATAACATAAATATGGTTGAACAGCTATCAAAACTCCATGGCTTTCTAACATAAAAACAAGAAGCTTTCCAGCATTGCATGCGTCCATTAATTTCCAAATATGAAGGCAACTATAACAAATAGGCGCAGGAAAGTATCTAAATAGTTTGTAGAGAATTAAATTCCCATAATTTATTTTTATAATTTTAAGTTTTTCATTCTTATTTAGTTATTGAATTTAATTTTTGTCATTAAATTGTTGTTTTTCATTGTTTCATTTATTCGGTTTTCTTTTGGTTATTTTTGGTAAATAACAGCTAGCAATCTAAAGTTTATTCAATCACAGTTCATTGTAAAAATAATGCTAATAATAATTTAAATAAATTAAACAAAAAACTGTCAAAATGCCATGGCCTTCTAACAAAAACACAAACGGTTTCTAGCATTTTACCTATGATTTTGATAAATTCCTCAATAGCAAGAAAACTATAATAAATAGGTATAGGAATATTTATAGATAATTTGTAAAGAATTAAATTCCCTTTCTGATAAGGTATGAAAATATGGGGCGTTCCATTTAAAATTTTCGACTTTCACGGAATTGAATACAGAGAAACGGTAACTCAATTTTTGACCAGCCTGTATAAGATATATTGATACAACAAATGACACTCTATTTAACAGCATATGAAGAGTTATCGTACCAATGCAAAACGCTTTTGAGTTAACGTTGGCTGAGATATGGGCTTGTAAAGAGCATGGTGATATTTGACAAAAAACACTTAAAATCAAAATAACCCGAAAAAAAAAACGGTGGGTACCAACAACTGTTATCAAAGTCAACATATTTTCTTATGTATAATTGAATGGTGTAATAAAAACTATATCATTCCATTTAAAATAACGAAGTTGAGGTCTACTTCCGGTAGACCGGAAGTGGTAGTCATCTTGAAAATATTTTAGATTAATAGATTGGAATGAACAACCTATGTTACCAAAATTTTATGCCTCTACGAATAGTGGAACCTAAAAAAGTTCTAATGAACCAGTTACGTGAGACACCCTGTATATTTTTGAAGATATAGAAAAAAAGCAAGATGACAGAATGAAAAACACTTCAATTTATAGTTTAAACTATTTTATTTATAGAAATTTATAAACTGCTTATGAACTTAAAATATGAAACAAATAAAAAATTTAAAGTAAATAGGTATAGATAAGCAACTAATATGATGTTCTCCTTTTCTGCTTGGGATTTAGATTAGTTTGTTCCAACACATCTTTATAGTACCATCTGTAATCCTCTTCAACGAACTTTATTTGTTCTTTCAAGTTGGCAATTTTTTCGGTAGTTAAACCCCCACATTTAGGTAATACGCTTAGAGTAACTTCCCCAGTTTGAATTTTCCTTGCACCTTTCTTATGTAAATCAACCTGCAGAAACGGTGAATGAGAGTCTAAATTTGTTTTATATAAATAAACTCCAAAACTGTCTACTCTAATCCATTTGACACTGTCTCGTAGATTAATCTTCCCGTTAATAGTGTTCTTAGTTTTTTTATATAAATGAAGTTTCATTGGAAGTTCTTCTAAATTATAAAAAAAATTTTCCATATTTAAACATAAACTATGTCTAGTACTTGCAGATCTGATAATCTCCCGATATTGGTCCGGAATAAAAATATTTTGATGCTTTCTGAGTTCTTTCTCAATACGACCAAAATCTCGATCTGAGTCGAGGTAGCTGTGGCCAACCTCAGGAAATTTATGATCTATGACTCTGAAAATCTTGTTTAGAATAAAATACTGGTAAAGACAAAGGATGGAGAAATTCTTATTTTGCCCTGCACATGAATCAGACCAAATTATCAAGTGATCGACATCAGGGTGTTCTTTTTTGAGTAATTTGCAGAACCTTAATAAACAACTTCCAATTTCGTTACTGCCTCTATTGGCAATGTCTTCTGTCCAATTAAAAAAATATGACTTGTGGTCTGAATGAGTGATGCAGTGAATACCAAAGTTGTAAAGCCACATTTGTCTCAAGTAGAAAGCCTTTGATGTTGATAATTTGGGTAATGGCATAGTTTGTTGTAAATCCATGGTTATGTAACATTTTGTTCTATCACTTGTTGGTATTTGCCTGTCTACTTTTTGGGAATAAAAGGCATATTCCCAGTTGTTTTTGTGTTCAACTGAATTTTCTCCAGCATCACATATGCTGCAAGTGTCACTTTTTGGGTGACCAAAAGACAAATTAAACTTTGTTTCAAAAATATGTCTATAGAATGAAATTTTGACCATGTATTTATCATCCAGTTTGTTCTCCTTGCAATGCTGTATATAAAGCTGGTAAAGTTGATTCACATTAAGTAAAGAGGACAGATATTTTTTGTTATGATTTTTGTTACGGGAGTAATGTGATTGTTCAGCAGGAAACATATTAACATGATTAATGATGTAGTTGATAACATCCTCACCTATCTTATGAGGGCGATTTATATGATGCCCTCGCTTATCTGGAGAAGGAGCAGACTGGCCAAGTTTTAACTGTTTTTGTGTTATTTCAATTTTTTTTCTTCCTATTTTATATAGAGAGCATAAAGCATCTTTACACACTGGTATCAGCTGCTTATCATAAGTAATTGCATATTTAAATGAGTAATTTTTTGATGTCTTTCTGCCTAATCGGTGACGAAGAACTGGCTTAATTTCGACGCTCTTGAAAATCAGGATACTCTTACTATTTACATCTAAGCTGTAAAATTTCTTCAAAATTGCTTTTCTGTCTTCAATGTTGAATTTATCAGAACAATTCATGCGACATTTCTGTTTGCAGAGTACTCCTTCCTTTATTGTCTTTTTTTCCATAACTCTTCCAGTTTGTGATACATATTCTTGACCCTTTTACCTTAATAGAGCAGCTTTTTTCCGTTTCCATTTTTCTGGATTACGGGTTCTTTTTTTGGAAACCTTAGGCAGCAATTCAAATATCTTCAATTTTTTAACTTCTGGGCCTTCAGCAATATCATGAATAGCATTACTTGTTTCTTGTCTGTTAGAAGAGTCTATATCTTCCTTTTCTGCTTCGATTTCTTTTAGTTTCAATTCTGTATTTAATAATTTTTTCTTAATGATGTAACAAACCGCATTACACCTAATAGATATAAGAAATTGTTTAGTAGAAGTTAAGCGAGTTCATTTGATCGTTCTAGACTGACGGCGTTGGCTTCACGGTACGGGATGAAATCCATGTAATTTTTTTAAATTAACTGTTTGGTTCAGTTCCGTAAAAATTGAATACTTTGTCCTTTCCTTAATGGATTAATTTGTTATCGCTAAGTTTCGTTTAGTGCGTAGACTAAACAAAACTTAACATTCTTAGGCCGTGGGAGTCGTCGCGTGGGTGGTGATAAGAGGGCGAGATGAAAAGGAAGGGTGAGAAAGAAATAAGGATACGATTATTTTGATATCGCTGAGCTTCGTTAGTGCGTAGACTAAACGAAACTTAACATTCTTAGGCCGTGGGAGCCGTCGCGTGGGTGGTGATAAGAGGGCGAGATGAAAAGGAAGGGTGAGAAAGATATAAAGAGACGGAGTCGAAAATAAATGGGAGACAAGCCGAGAACGCGGGCTTGAGTAGTTGAATTCTAACAATTTTCCGAAAAATAGTAATTTTTCTTATTGCTGTTTGTTGACTGTAAATTGAATTTCGAAGTTTGAGCTGTATTCTTGGAAAAGGTTAATTTGTTCTTTTTTTTGTTTGTTGTTTACAAGAAAGTGATTCCGTAAGTAGAACGTAAGTAGAATTTTCTCGAATTGTGAACATCCGCGCCTCTTATCGAAGATTACCATCGTATAGTTTAATTGTTGAAGAAATTAATTTGTTAAAGCACATTATATATACTTTTAAACCTTTGTTTTGTTTGTTGTTTCACTTATCACCTGCCTTTTTCGAGTCCTGCTGTTCGTTTTCAAACGAGCGCGATAGCAGAGTGCACGACCTTCCCTAGTAAATTACACGAGCCGCTCCGTGTCTTTTACAATATTCTGCTGCAAGTTGACATCCGAGTTTTGATTATTTATCGCTTGTACTAACTCCAGCATCCGTTTACCCCTAGATCCCATAATGGTTTACTTATATTTGCTAATAAAAATCGCTTTTTAAAAGAAACACTCTATAAACACTGTCTAAAAATAATGTTACGCAAGAGGAACATAACCTCAAAATATGACATGATACTTCACAGGTAACCTGAACCCTTCAAATTTTGAGCTGATAAAGGTGTCATGTAACAAAAACGTAACATAACACCTTTTTCCACTAGATAATATATGTAGCATGTGCGACATGACACCTTTATCATCTGAAAACTACCAGAAAATATCGGAAATAAGGAATCCCTGTTTATTAAAGGTTAGATCAATATCAGGGGGTGCCCACAAATGCATAAAGTCATTTTTTGAAAAAATGAGACATGACACCTTTATCCACTTATGTCTTCAATTATAAAGACACTGAAGATTACCTCTCACGTCCGCGATCTGGTAGACCACCCCTTTTAACAAACCGAGAGAAGCGAAAAATTGTGCAGCAGGTTGGAAAAGAACCTAGGCTGACGGCAAAAAAATAGTAGAAAATGTACAAGAAGAATTTCATAAAACTATCAGCAAAGATACGGTGAGAAGGACGTTAAAAAAAGCTAACTATCACAGTCGCGTTGCACGAAAAAAGCCATTTGTGTCAGAGGTCAATCGTCAGAAGCGGATCGCCTTTGCAAAAAAACTCTTAGACAAGCCCATTGAATTCTGGGAGAAAGTTCTCTTTACAGATGAGAGCAAATTTTGCATTTTCGGCATTAAGGGTAAACAACTTGTATGGAGAAAACCTAATACTGCCCTTAATCCCGAAAATTTGAAAGCGACTGTAAAACACGGAGGTGGTGGAGTTATGGTTTGGGGGTGTATGTGCACCAAAGGGGTGGGAAGGTTGGTTTTCATAACATCGACAATGGACCATAAAATGTATATAGACATTTTAAAAGAAAATTTGAAGCCTAGCATCGAAAACTTGGGCTTGAGGCCCGAATACTTTTTTCAACAAGATAATGACCCCAAACATTGCGCCCACAACACTAAGCTTTGGCTACTATACAATACCCCAAAGCAACTTAACCCTCCGTTGGGCGCAACTTATCTGACAGATTCACCAGATACAATTTTGTAAATAACAACCGGTTAATAAAATCACCACAAGTTGGAATAGGTGTATCTTTACCATATACCGAGAACTATTGTCGGTGGTATTTGCGGCAGCGTAGCGCACACATATCAGTCGTAGTGCTTAATTTAATTTCACAGATTCATTGCGACCGTTTACGGAAGTATTAGTAATTTTCAAAAATCGTCTTTTGAACTCAACTTTCTGGTAATAGGACTCGAAAAAAAATTGTAAGTAAGCTTTTTGTTAATAAAAATCTGGTTTCGTTACATATAAAGATGTGCTTTCTTCAAAATGTTTTGCTATAACGACTTGACCAATTTATTTGAAATTTATTTCAAATGTTTCAAATGTTTGTTTAGAAAACAGGTTTGAAAATGTTATATCAGTTAGTTTGGTCATTTGTTTTCAAATTTCGCCTTTTATAAAATTCTGATTATGACACGGCATACTTTTTTTTTCTACAAAAACGATAAAACTGAACACAATTTTATGACGTGAACTTTTTACTCAAATAAAATAAATAATAATTTTACTAAAATAATGACACATTTCAAAACCGTTTGATCAAGAAAATTTGAAATAAATTGATGGTCGTTTTCAAATTGTCATAAAAAAATCAGATATTCGATGTCCTGTAATTGCCAAATGCAGCGGTTTTATGTATAGAGAACTTGATACAAATCTTAGTTTGCCTTAGGAATCCACACTGAACCGATTGTACATAATTACAGGACACCTATATATTATGTAACTACAATTCATCTGTCTGATTGATTCAGACGCAATGATAGCATTAACTTTGTATAGGTGTTGCAGTGTACAATGGCTAAATTTAATAAAACCTATAATCCAGAAGATCCAGAAATCATGCTACAATTAATGATGGAGTCGGATAAAGAAAAAGAAGCACCTGAATTTGATGACGAAAGTGATACTTATGAGGAAGATCATATGGAGGAACGGGATGAGGACTCTGCCACAGAACAAGACGATTCTTCTGCAGAGGATAGCTTTAGTAGTGATGATTGTGAAGAACAATATGTTGGAAAGGACAAAATAAGTACATGGAAAAAGACTAAATACACTCAGCGTGTTAAACGTAAACCTCAAAATATTTTGATTAGTTTACCAGGTGTTATAGGATTCGCGAAGCAAGCAAAAACTGCCCTCGAATGTTGGAATTGCCTCATAAGCAACAATATATTAGAAAACATCGTTCAGTACACAAATCAATATATTGAAGCTATTCGCTCACAATATTCTCGTGAGAGAGATTGCGAATATGTAGACGTAATTGAAATTAAAGCATTTATAGGATTGCTTTATCTGGCAGGTACACTTCATAGCAACAGACAAAGCTTAGAGGAGTTATGGGGAGATGATGGCTATGGAATAGAAATATTTCGATTGGTAATGAATGTGAAGCGGTTCAAGTTCATTCTTCGATGTATTCGCTTTGATGACAGAACAACTCGGGAGGAAAGAAAACGAGTTGACAAAATAGCTCCTATTCGGGAAATTTTTACAGTTTTACAAACTAAGAAATTATCATACGTTGGCACAATAAAAAAGAATAAACCCCAACTTCCACCAAATTTTGTTTTGACTAAAGAGAGACAGGAAAAGACAAGTTTATTTGGATTTCAAAAAAATGCCACATTAGTATCCTATATCCCAAGAAAAGGCAAAAACGTGATGTTAATTTCCAGTATGCATTTTGATAATTCTATTGACAATACTAGAGATGATAAAAAGCCTGACATAATAACCTTTTATAATCATACCAAATCTGGAGTTGATTTAGTTGACAAAATGTGTGAATCTTACAATGTGCAGAGAAACACTCGTCGGTGGCCCCTAGTCGTATTTTTTTCGATGCTAAATATAAGCGGCATGAATGCGCAAATTCTGCAAGCAAGAAATGGAAACGAAGGAAAAAAGCTTCGTATATTTCTAAAAGAGCTAGGTAAAGAATTAGTAACCGAACATCTGAATAGAAGGGCAACAAAAAGTAGAGGAATTCCTGTTTCGCTCAAACAAAGACTGCAGAGGTTTGCACCTACTGACGAATTACAAACCGAAGAAACTGAATCTACAGTAACAAACAAAAGAAAGCGGTGTGCACCTTGCGTAACAAATAAAAAGCAAAGGTATTCTAAATACTTCTGTAAACTTTGCAAACAGTTTTTGTGTTTAGAACATGCAGCAGTGGTTTGTGAAAACTGTTTTAGTTCAAGAATCGATGGCGATGAAGCTGATAGACATCAATCAGATTAGTTTTTATTTTTCATCTAATATAATAAATATTCATTTTCTTTATTATCTTATAATTAGGTTTCACTATAATAATATAATAAACATTTAATAAGAAACTTGTAATAAATGTTTTCATATTTGAATCTAATAGATTCGTTGCGCCCGACCTCGTAATTATCTGCATTGCGCCCGACGGAGGGTTAAAACACCTCCACAATCGCCGAACTTGAATCCCATCGAACACCTCTGGGATTTACTGGAACGCAGGATTCGGCAACACAACATAACGTCGAAGGAAACGTTAAAAAATGTTATGATTGAGGAATGGGTCAAAATCAGTTCGGACGAAACGAAGAAATTAGTGCACTCCATGCCTAAACGTTTAAGGCAGGTGATTAAACGTAAAGGTTATCCGACCTCATATTAATATAGAAACAATGATCTCATTTATGAATTTTTTATAAATACTGTCCTGACTTGTACGCAGATTTTTGCATACCCATTATTTGTAGAATTTTTAGTTTTGATTTTTTCTGTAACTACTGTTTCTGTTTTGTTGAAGCATATTTTGTTAATAGAATTATATGTAGTTAATATACAAATAAAAAAAATCAAGTTTATCACATTAGATTATGACTCTTATTTTTTCAATTAAAGTATTACAAGTTTTTTGTACGCAGACTTCTGCTGCTGAGTGTATGTTTCGTTTGTGTTGTTCAATTTTTGTAAAAATTGTAGTTGTCAGTTTACGTTTTGGCGTTTTTTTTGCCATTGACAACCATAAAAAATATAATATCTTAACTCTATAATATCTAATAATATCTTATCATAACGCTGTTATTTTAAGGACCGGTTTATTCATCTTTGGTTAAATTTAACTACTGGATATTTTCCATGGTTACTGTAATTTCACTTGCCATGATTGGCTATATGACCAGTAACTATGGTAAATATCCAATAGTTATATTTAACCAAAGATGAATAAACTGGGCTTAAATAAAACATATTCTATTTTTCTAATCCTTTTGTATTTGGCGCAACGTTGCGTTATAATCTTTCAAAACTTTTTGTGTCATTTGACACAAGAAGTGTTGAACCAACGCTGTAACTTTCCGGTACATAATCGAACATTTACGTTATATCTATTATTTCAGTCACACAGGGCCGTCTTGTGGGTGGAGCGAGTTGGGCAGCTGCTCTTAAGGTGGGTTTAGATTACGCGAAACACGGCGAAACATACTCGCGCGACAGTTTCGGGAAAATGTTTCGCCTGATGGTTGTCTCGCTCTAATCGTTTATACAAAACGAAACGTTGCGCGAAACAGACTGAAAACAAGGTGAGCCGTCAGTGAGTACGAGACTTGTCTTTAGTACCGTCAACTGCTGCATCCGCGTTCGCGATCATGACAATGTTATATTTAAATAAGAAAAATAAAAAAAAAACGATGCCGCCGCTGGTGGGCAAAGGAATTGTTTCGTCGGCGATGCGAATATGGCAATCAACTAATGAGGCAAATTACAGTGGAACCCATACAAGATACAATAAGAAATTTCATTCGCATGACTACAGAAGACTTTGAATATCTTGTAACGCTAATTGGTCAAAAAATTGAAAAAATGGACACAAAACTAAGAAGCGCAATTACCGTTAGGGAAAGGTTGGCTGTTACACTACGATTTCTTGCCACAGGTGATTCGTACACAAGCTTGCAATATTTATTCAAAATGTCGAAGAGTACCATATCAGGAGTTGTCCCGGAAGTGTGTGATTGAAACACTTCAGGAATATGTAAAGGTATATTACATTTAATTAATATTTATTAATTAAGTACTCATGTTTTAATGTTTTATCAAAGAAATAATGTATTATAGGAGTATTTTTAATATAATGGAAGTATCTATTATTACTATTTTATAAGATTACATGTTTTGGCTAAAAACGCTGACGTGTACTTCTCCTTGTTGAATGTCGGGTTGTTGTTGTATTACGAGGAGTAATGGGTGCAGGTCCGAAATAGCAGGACTTGCGTGCCTAGATATTATTTCAGACCGCAATGTACTGAGGCTTGTCTCAGAAGATGACCAGTACGGTTCTTGTAGCTGTACGTTACTGCTATAAGAATGCAATGCAGACATCCTTCCCATATCTGCCTCAAACAAAATGTTTGCTATGGACCTTTTGACGCATGCCAGTGTCTGGGCGTCATATTTTTTTAGCTCATTAGCTAAGTTTAAGGCATACGTGAAGTATGGGTCATTTGATGAACTGGTAGATAACTTCAAGATTTCTAGTGCTTCACCCATCATTTTATCTGTGTCTGAATTCTCTTGTCTTTTTCGTTTGCGACTTTCCTTATTTCTGCCTCCAATCTCCGGCTGTAATCCAGTGGTTCTTATTTCTGCTTCCAATTGTAATCCAGTAGTCTCTTTTGGTGCGTTAGTCCCCTCTTCCACTTCTACTTGTAACACAGTATTCTCCGTTGGCATCCCCATTTGTGACCCAATAATAACTTCTGGGAACTCCTAAAATTAAAAAAAATATATATATTTTTTCTTATCATTCATCAAAGGCAATTTTCATATAATTTATGCCTATTGCGATATTAGCATGTCGGATAAATTGTGTCCATTTTCTTTTAATATTTACAAAATTGTTGCAATTTGGCTTTATAATTTGTTTTCCTACAGATGCCGTCCACTACTGAAGAATGGCTTCAGGTCGCCAAAGAATTTGAACCAAGATGGTCATTTCCTCATGTAGTTGGAGCAATTGACGGAAAGCACGTTATGTTACAAGCACCAATCCATACAGGCACCGAATATTACAACTACAAACATTTTTTTAGTGTCGTACTCTTTTGCTTTAGTTGATGCAAAATATAATTTCATGTACGTTGATGTAGGTTGCCAAGGGCGAATATCGGACGGTGGCGTATTTAAGCATACAACGCTTTATCAAAAATTAGAAAACCGAAGTTTGAATATTCCCAACCCAAAAATCTTGCGTATCCCAAATTGCGTGGAAGTGCCCTATATGATATTAGGAGATAAGGCATTTACTTTGAATGATTACATAATGAAACCTTTTGAAGGGGACCCAGATACTGAATCTCCTGAACGTATATTTAATTATCGGCATTCTAGAGCTCGCCGATTAGTAGAAAATGCTTTCGGTGTATTGAGTGCAGTTTTTCGGGTATTAAGAAAACCAATGCTATTACAACCGGACATAGCAACAAAAGTGACACTAACCAGCGTGTACTTATACAACTTTCTACGGAAACGTTCGTCAAGCGAAATTTATTTAGCAGCCGGTATGATTGACATTGACAGGTCAGGAGAAATAACTGATGAGGCCTGGAGAACTGATCAACCAACAACGACATTTCTTCCCCTTCGCAATGTTTCACGAAGGGCATCCGAACGAGCCAAAAACATTCGCCGCCATTTAGCATATTATTTTGTTTTAAATGACACTTTACCATGGCAGTATAGATGTTAATTAAAGAGCTTACTTACATTGGTTGTAATGGTGTCCAAAGTTACCACCGGTGTATCTTTGTCTTTCAAAAAGTCAAAATATTTGTATGCAAACCATTTAGATTGGTATACATTTTCGCTACCTACAAACAACATTATTATCAATTTATTAATAAAAGTTCGACATGGCCAAATAAAAAAAGGTCCCAGCTATGTGTGTATTTTCTAAGCTAACTAGCAATGGACAAAATATAGCTACTGAAGGTTCTTATTTGGCCAACTGGTATTCATCATAAAACTGTAATGTAATGGATGTATGAAATATTATAAAATATAAAAAATTCATACCTGATCCAGTGACCCTACTTTTATTCTCCCTTGACTTCTCGTTCCTCTAAGACCCATCAATGTTTTTATTTTTGATTTGAGAAGAGAGACCGGCTTCTGAATGCTCTGGCTAATTTCTTTCCAGGCATCCTCCCTTTTTGCCCGGTTATGATGGGCTTTATTTTTTGGGTCTCATAAAATGAAATAATTTTTGTACATTTGTATAAACTGGATGCTTTCTTCTTGGTTCATTTTCGATTTTATACTAAAAGAATAGGTTAGAGAGAACTAGGTTAGGTATACAAACACGTGTTTTGAAGAATTATTGGTTTATTTTGTTATGCTCACCTTAGTGCAAGTGTTCACGTTTATATTATGCGAAACAATTCGAACGAAACACTTTGATTCGCGCCCAAAAACCGACTACCCTCTGGCTCACTGCGAGACTGCAGCGCGCGAAACGTTTCGGGTTGAAGAGTACGTGTATACCAGTGTACACTATGCGAGCTTTGCCTCGCGAAACTGTTGCGCGAGTATGTTTCGCGTAGTCTAAACCTACCTCTAGGTCCTACGCCTCCGAAGGCCCCGCGGTGAGGGACCTTTAAACAATAAAATGTTCTTAGAATAAGGCATCGGCAACCTTTAACTGGTGTAAGTCCTTCAATGTGCGTTAACACATTTAACAGTTTTTCTTCATATTCTGTGTATGTAATATTTTTAGCATTACCGCCACAGGTTCTATAAAGTTCGGACCGATTATAAGATTTTTGCTTTTTTAATGCTTTTTTCTGAGTCCATCACATTTAATTTTGAGAGTCTTGGTTGTTCTGTTAGATAAATTTGTGGCATTGTATTCCTCGGTCAACTTCTTCCACGCGTTCTCTTTATCTTTCCATGTCAGAGCATCACTTTTCTTGTTTTCTATCGTTTTTGAGTATTTAACAATGAGGTCTACAAGGCTTGATATTTCTATTGCTGTAAAATTTGAGGATCTTTCTCGTTGTATGTATGGAGTGAGGAGTGCGTATTCTATACGCGGCACCTAGGCCACAACGGGCCCCTTGTACACTGGCTCCTTCTAAGAGGTTTGAGATGTTAAATGCGAGTATATAACTCGATTTTTGGCTGATTCCGCTTCCTGACCGACCCCCCACCAAACCGGGCGTGCTATGGCACAGGCCCAGTGTGGGTTCGCCCCTGTCAGGTGCCGCTCTAGGATACCACCACCACCACATCCTCGCGGGGCCCCACGAGGTGCCGGCGGCCTCCAGGGCGCTAACGCGCATTCAGCCATTTTTGTTCAAACCCCTTACACACATAGTGATAACGACAGCCAGAGATGAACGACTGGTTGCCGGGACCGACGGCTTAACGTCCCCTCCGAAGGACGGGGGGCAACCCCTCCGAAGGACGGGGGGCAACCCAACATGATTACACCGGGATTCGAACCCGGGACGTCTGCGTGTTAACTCGAGAGTTAACACGCTGAGCCATTGCGCCCCCGATCTTTCTCGTTTTTCCTTACTTATTTTTTTATCTCCTTAATTTTGCTGAACAAAACATGTAAAATTATTATAATTAACAATTAAAGAACTCTACTGAAATAGGTGGTTTTACAATAATACAATATAAAAATTTACCAATATATCCATATTTAGACCTCGCAATAAAAATAAAACATGACTAGAAAAAAAAAACTGCGAACAGTACACAACGGGAATGATGGGTGAGAAAAATATAACACATTTTAACGTTTAAGTTTAAATATAATCTGTCCTTGTCGTACTGTCGAGTTTTCTCTAAATTGAACAAAACGCTATACAGCATACGTGGGAAACTAATGTTTTCTATTAACTTGTATGTTTTTCTACACTTGTCTTCGACTCGTGTGAAATCCGACATACGCGTTAATGATAATTCTTAGTTTCCTCACTTGTACTACCTTTGAAATTGTCAGTTTCTAGCGTAGATACGAGTGTTGAAAGTTGTTATTTTCACTCACTCTGCTAACATTCATAGGAACGAGTGAGTGAAAATTTTTTTCACTCACTCTAATTTTCTTTAACCACTATCAGCGAAATATAAAACCTTTAAAGGAACAACTAAAAGTAACGGATGTTAACTACAAAACGGTAGAGAGCATACATGGAAAATTAATTAAGTATTTTATTGGTATAAATTATTAATTTTAATTAATTTATTAATTTAAAGATTTATTAACTTTGTGTGCAGTTTCTTTTTGATAATTCTTCTATAAGTTTTGATACTGCTTCCAGAAGACTTGATACTGCCCCTAGAAAACCTGATACTGCTTCTAGATAACTTAATATTGCTTCAACAAATCTTAATATTGTTTCTAGGACACCTGATACTGTGTCCAGAAGAGTTGGAATGCTTTCAGAAGACTTAAACAGCTTCCAGGAGACTCGATACTGCCTGTGGAAAACTTGTTAATGGTTTTAAAGGTCGTGATATGAAGAGAATTAATTAATAAGAGAATTCAGAAGGATTAAAATGCTTCAAGAAGGCCTGATCTACCCTTAGAAGACTTGATATTGATTCTAGAAAACTTGACATTGCTTCCAGAAGACTTGAAATGCTTTTAAGAAGACTTGACATGCTTTTAAGAAGACTTGAAATGCTTTTAAGAAGACTTGAACTGCTTCCGGAAGACTCGATGTTGTTTCTGGAAGATTTATTTAGTAGCTTTAAAAGATTTAAAATGCTTTCAGAAAACTTAATATGCTTCGATAAGGCTTTTACTGATTCCAGAAGACTTGATACCGCTCGAATCTTGTTTGTTCGAGATTTATTAAACTCTCACATCTGCAGCCATCACATATTTATATTTACGATATCTGATTAAAACGCTGAATAACTCTGGCTGTAAAGTGGGATCAACTATTTGTAAAAGATAAGAGAGCACCCAGTAGTTATTGCATAAGAACCATCGAAAACAATTCGTAATCTTGTGATACTGCTAGATTCGTTAATGACCCCATGATCTGGTAAATAATACAATAAATCGACCATTAGGTGCGCAATATGTTGTTTTGTGATGCTCTTCATAAAATACTACTTCTTTCATGATTGACAGATGTAAACAAAAGGTCCTTCACGCTTTAATTGGGGAATAAAAGAAGGCGACCTTCACGGTATAATTGGCGAACAAAAAGAAGCTACTTATCTTAACATTCCTTTGTATTACAGTAGATGATGACAGGTGTAAACAAAAGGCTCTTCACGCTTTAAGTGGAGTACAAAAAAAGGCGGCCTTTGCGGTATAACTGGGGAACAAAACAAACTACCTTTCTTAGCATTCCTTTGTATTATAATAGATGATGACAGGTGTAAACAAAAGGCTCGTCACGCTTTAATTGGGAAACAAAAGCAAGCTACCTGCCTTAATATTCCTTTGTATTACAATAGATGATTGACAGATGTAAACAAAAGTACGGTATTTGCTATGAAAATAATACCATGTTTGCAAAAAAAACTAACAGACGTGGACTTTTTCTACGCCAGCTCTCAGACAAACTAGTCAATAAGAGAAGAGCGATTTTCTAACCAGCAAGTCATTCGAAATTAAGCAACGAATATCGCAATTGAAAGTTACTATGAAAAGTTAGTAACAGAGCTGATAATAACGATCATCGAGAAACTAGTTATAGAAAAGTTGTTGTTTGGTCATGCCACATTTGCAGCAAGCAGCCTATTCGTAAGAGAAGGAAGACAAGGATTGCGTTGACTGTAATAAATCGTTTGTGCTCAACACACAGCAAATATCACAAAATGTTTGCATTGTAGTCATTGATTTCTAATATATCTGTGTAAAAGATTGAAATATAATTATTTTTTTTGTAATTTTGTATACAGTATTTGTAATATTACAGTGCAATAAACGAAAACTCTATAATTTTTGTACAACAATCACATTTCAAAATAGTTGTTATTATTTATATCCATATTTACTTATGTTTTTACAACAAACTTTTTTCGTCTGATACACTATAAGAAAATCATACTTTTTCTATAAGGGTTTTCTTTTTTAAATGCAATTTTTTTAATATAGAATGCAAATTTTGATAGGGAATCCGGGTATCCTGGTGACGACACAAGGGTTAATGACGTTTTATTTATGTAGCCGGAAAGGCGAAATCCTAAAAAAAATAATTTGTAATCCAAAATTAATAAATTCAAAAAAAAATAATAATTAATAAATAAATCCAAAATTGTTGGACCCCGGCAAAAAATGGCAATGAAAGAACCCTAAGCCGGTCATGACATGACTCACTAACAATCGTTTAACAATTAAACAGTTGAACAAAACCTTAACATTCACCGTTTTTTAGTTCAATCCAAAAATGTTAGACCAGGGCAATAATTACAGTAAAAAGAGCTTCTAAAAGCCGATAATACATTGAACCCTTTAAGTTTTTATACGTAAGAGAAGGAACAGGAAAAGTGAAAAAAGATGTCGTCGGAGTAGTGCTACAGGTTTTCGGCTGCGTGTTTATTTCAAGTTTTTGGTGATAAACATTATCGTTGAAATGCGTTTAACTAGTGATAATCTACGCGAACTTAAGAACTTATTCAATGAATCGATCGAACAATTGATGAACGATGATAATTTTATGTGTAAAGTTGTAAACACAGTGAAACAACATTTTACCGAAGAAATCGAGTCCCTCAAAAAAAGTAACGAGAATTTACAACGGGAAAACCAGTTACTGAACGAAAAAGTGAATGGTCTCGAACAATATACGCGGCGTAAGAATGTTCGCATTTTCGGACTTGTGAAAGGTGAAAATGTAGAAAATAAAATTTTGGCGACATTTAAGGATAAGATTGGGATAGATGTACATCCCGACCAAATTGATCGATGTCATCGAGTGGGCGCGTTGAAAAGTGGTAGCAAACGCCCCCGTCCAATTATCATCAAGTTCCTGAACTATAAAACAAGAGAAATGATTATTAAAAGTCGCAACAAACTGAAAGGAACTACGATAATGATTCAAGAGGACCTTACGGCTTGCAATTATAAATTGTTCAAAGAAGCTTGTGTAAAATTTGGAATGAGGCAATGTCCAACATTGCCTCATTCCAAACAGATGGAAGAATCTTCGCCAGGCACAACGATACGAAAATTCTAATTAGAAACTATGGAGATCTGGATGTGCGGAAGAAAAACAGAATTTCCTTGGTTGATGCTGCTTTTTCTACATCGCAATAGTTTGATACTTTCTGTAGTTCTGTAGCTTTGGTTTTTTTAAATTTCTGTCTTTGTTTGTTTACACGTAGGCTGGGAGTTGTATCTACATATTTAGAATAGACGACATTTGATTAAATCACTGCTTTATTTTTAACAATTTTTGATTTTTGTTTTTTTTTTGTTTTTTTTTTATTTTTTGTTAGATGGTTTTACTTGTTGGCCATATAAATGTTCGTTCTCTCCTGACTTGCCTTGATGAGGTATCGGGTTTGCTTTTTCACAAGAAATATTGTATTTTAGCTTTGACCGAGACGTGGTTGGATGATCGTGTTAGTGATGAGCAACTGTCTATCGACAATTATGTACTTGTTAGACGAGATAGCGGTTCGCGTGGTGGAGGAGTTGCAATGTATGTTAGTAGCAGTTTAGTCTTTCATGTTCTTTCTTCTGGTACTAATCTGGAACAACTCTGGATTACGGTTAAAAGTGAATCTCACAATATTGCTATAGGTGTTATATATAGACCTAATTGTGATTATAATTTCTTTGTTTCACAATTGGAGACTGATTTAAGCTCGCTATGCTTGGAGCATGATATTATTGCTGCTCTCGGCGATTTTAATATTGATCTCATGTCATGCGGTGGTTCCCGGCCTGTATTAGTACTGCTTGATTCAATGCTTTCCTTTGGATTATCTCAAATAATATAAACGGCTACCCGCGTTGCGGCTTTGTCTTCAACTTTATTAGATTTAATTTTTGTATCCGATCATAATTTAGTACTTGATAGTGGTGTTGAAAATTTTAGTGTATCTGATCACGATCTGGTCTACTGCTTATTTGATATAAAATATAAGAACACTGGCTCTTATTTGCGAACATTTAGATCTCTTAGCAACTTTGATTACGATAATTTTCAATTTGATTTGTTGCAACTACCATTCTTTAATATATATGATATGAATGATATAAATGATAAGGCCAATTATTTTAATAATCTTTTGATTGATTTGATGAATTGTCATGTACCATTGATAACTGCTAAATTTACTAAACCGTCGGCTCCATGGTTAACTTACACAATTAAAAAAATGCAGTGCCTAAGAGATTCCGCTCATAAGTCTTTAAAAAAAAATAATTGTCAAACAACTTGGGAGTATTATAAGTCCTTGCGCAACCTAACAAACGAAGCAATTCGTAGGGAGAAGCGTGCATACTTTGAGTTTAAACTTGGTAAATGTGCTAACCGTGGGCGTGAAATGTGGAATTTTCTCAAAGACGTTAATGTGGCACCGAAACGCAATTCATCCATTCCTTATTGTTTAAAGGACCCTGAACAAATTAACAAATTTTTTACTGAATCTATTCCTAGTATACCAATGAATCGTGAACTGTATGATTTTTACTTATCCCGACCTATCAATGACAATTTGTTTCAATTCCGGGAGATTAGTAAGGAGAACGTGTTTGATATAATACGATCTCTTCGTAAGAACTGTGCAGGCGCGGATGGTTTAAACATTTCTTTCATTCAGCTGTGCTCCCCTCATATAGTGCCCTACCTTGCTCATATAATAAACGCGTGCCTTGTAGAGAGTGTTTTTCCTGTGTGCTAGAAGCGGTCCTTGGTTAGACCCTTACCGAAAATGTCCAATGTTACCAAGTTTAGTCAGTTAAGACCAATAAGTATCTTGCCGGTTTTGGGAAAGGTGGCTGAGAGAGTTCTTGAAACGCAGCTGAAGGAATACGTGAGTGCCCATAACATTCTGCCCAGTGTGCAGTCAGGTTTTAGAGAATATCATGGGTGTGCAACTGCATTGCTCGCGGTTGTGGACGATGTTCTGAGAGCGTCTGATGGTGGAAAGATGACTTTGCTCTGTCTCCTTGATTACAGCAAAGCGTTTGATACGCTGAACCACTCCATGATGTTTGCGATTTTGCGGCACATTGGATTGAGTCTTTCGGCTGCAACTCTGATGCACAGCTGTCTTCTGGATAGGGTGCAATGTGTTGAAATTGATGGGATTAGGTCTTCCTTTTTGGACGTTGCTTCTGGTGTGCCACAGGGCTCATTTCTGGGACCACTTTTATATTCTGTTTATGTGTCCTCTTTTATGAGCTCCTTGTCGCACTCCAAATGGCACTTCTATGCTGATGACACGCAGTTGTACCTTTCCTTTTTTCCTCACGAGGTGGATGCTGCGTGCGGCAGGTTAAATAATGACCTTGAGCGATTAAGCGGTACATCCCCTAAGCATTCTTTGTGTTTAAATCCCACTAAAACCGATCTAATTTTGTTTGGTCCTAAAAGGATACGGAATGACTTGTCATTTAGAGATAAATTGAGGGTGTTTATTGATAATCAGCTCATTCGATTGACCTTTTCGGAACACGTAAATAAATGTACACAGAGATCTTATACTGCATTAAGAATGATATATGCCTCACGGAAATTCTTGCCTCGTAGAGCTAAAATACTATTGTGCGAAACGCTAGTTCTTTCTCATTTGAATTTCTGTGATGTCGTTTTTGGGCCTAACATTTCCGCAAGAGATAAGAATAAATTGCAAACTATTCAAAATTCGTGTTTGAGGATGATATATGGTATTAGGAGGAGACAACATGTATCGCACACACTGAAACTTTTACCGTGGTTGAATATGAATAACCGACGATTACTTCATTCCGCTACGCTGTTCCACACTATAATCGTTACTAATAAGCCTTCCTATCTGTATCGGAAGGTAACGTTTAGATCCGATGTGCATACATTGAATCTCCGATTCAAGGGTACTTTGACTCCTCCATCGCATAAACATGAATTTTTCAAAAAATCTTTTTCTTACCAAATTGCTCATGTATACAACAAGATATCTCTTCCGATCAAAGTTAATACGTCAATTGAGATTTTTAAACGAAAATATAAGGCTTCCATCATGGCGAGTCAGTTGAGTGGTTGAGCGATTTTGTTTCTGTTGGCGGCTGAACAATTTTGTTTCTTTTGCCTTGTATTATTACTATTATTTTTATGGCAAGGGAGTCGGTTGGGTGGATATTGATGGAAATTAATTTTTGCATATTGTTTTTTTTTTGTTTTTCTTTTTTTTTGTGGGCCGGGTGGTAGAACAAATTCCACTTTTTGTGGTAATTTGCACCATTTTCCACCATAATGTAACTTTATTATATATTATTGTCATTTTTTGCATATGTAATGTAGTTATGGTTGGAAATAAATGAATTTATTATTATTATTATTATACAAACGATTAATTGTTAAACGATTGTTAGCGAGTTGGTTAACTCAATTCATCGGTCAATTATCATGGCTAGCTTAGATTTTTTGCTGTTGTTATTGTCGGGGTCCAACATTTTTGGATTTAAGTCAACAACGGTGAATTTTACCAAAATTTCGTAGAAGTCATAAAAGTTTCGAAAACAAATTTTCTATTAGAAAGTGCAAAAATAAATGCAGGTTTATGAGCGAATAAAAAAGTTCTGAGCTTCTAAATTTTAGGAACACCTGTATAGTATGGTTTCCGTATATCGATTTAACTCACACCCTGACTAATGATTCTACTTGCTACTGGTTTACATTGTACCAAATTTCAGCGCTCTAGCTTTAACAGTATTGAAAATATTTAGAAAAATTAGTTAAAATTTTTTGACTTGGATGACCTATAACTCCGCCATTTATTGGTTTAGACCAAAAATTTTTACACGAATCATCATCATTTTTACTCTAGTATATGTGGTTTAATTTATTACCGAAACACTCTGTATATGCGTTTTGGCCAATCATTCATTTTTTTTTTATTTTAACAATTTTGAATGAATTTTGAATTTAAACAAAATATAATGTAAGCAACCCAAATTACAAGAAAACGAAATAATTTAAATGATACAAAATAACTTAACACCAACCTTAGCTTAATTATTTAAAAGATTTTTATATTAATTAATAAATCTGAGGCAGAAGATAAAGCAGTTAAAGCATTATTTTATAAAAGACAAAAATTGTTGAATTTTATCACTTGATATCTTAAAATTTTTAAAGGGGTAGACTGTTAAGCTGCCTTTAGTGATTAAATGTAGCTTTAGTGTGTCACCTCAAAATTCGTCAAATAATCATTATATGGAATTAAATTGTTAATAATACAAGGTCATAAATTATAGAGTTTAATAAATAATCAACACAAAACAATATTACATGCGCAGCTCATTAATAAAATACATAAGCCCAACAGTATAAAATATACATATAGTGGTAACTTAAGATATAAAAAGGATACATACACATAAATTAGGGACCACCTAAATCTAATCATTAAATAATTACAATTGTAAATTATAAATAAAGTTTGATTTTATTTTGTAAAACGATAAAGTTAGAAAGTTGATGATATACGTTTGGCAGTTGTGTAGGGATTTGTTTCTTTAAAGCGATTCAAAAACTTTAACGTTTTACAAAAAAAGTTAAAACAAACATTTTTATACATTTCTCGAATTTATTATTACTTTTTTAAATTTAAATTTAATTTTTATTATTACACTATAAACAGTCAACTTTAAATCCATCTTTAACTATAACTTATTCTCTTTCTTTACAATAAACCTAATAAAGCTATCAACCAACGTTTCCTATAGAATACGTTTTTCTCCATCTCCCCTGGAATGTATCTTAACTAACCTCGCTTTTGTTTAATTTTTTGCATGCCCATTTTTTTTACAATTCATTTAAAAAAACTGAAGCGAGTGACAAACGTAGGAAAAAAAACCATCAGTCTTAGACAATAATTACGTTCCCCTTAGTTAATTATATACAGACCAGCTGTACAAGCCGATTAAAAGAATCAATCAAAAAATAAAAAAACGATTTTAAATCATTAAGTATTGCTAACGCAGCACTTATTTTATACACGTGCGTTTTTTTTCATGTTTTTTTTTTAATTAATTTCTTTAAACTTTACACGGAAATAGACTTCTTATGTATAATATATATTTTTTTGTTTAACTTTAATAATTTATAGAATCATCATCGTCGTCGTCGTTTTGGTTTTCTTATCGCATTATATCTCTTGGCTAGGTACCGTTTTGTGGCCGATGAAATAAACGTTTATATTTAGTCCTTATTTTTATTAACAAATTTTTTATTTCCTTATTAACGCTTTTAATCCACTGAAGCGCAAGATTTGCAACACGTCTTTTTGTAAGTCGAAGAAGTGCACAAGTTCATCATCCTTACATTTGAACAGAACATCGACTTATCTGTGCAAAGGGATTCTGGAAATTAAAAAAAGATAAATTAAGTTAAAAATTGAATAAGATTAAATTTGTTCACGTTCTTAACATTGGATATGTTTGAATTGTTTTTATCTTACCTTTTATAAATGATAAAAATTTATCCATTGACTAGCTATACTGCGAAATACGGAATTTAATATATTAGGGTTAATTAATTTATTATTTTTAATAGATGGGTTATTTTGTTATTATCAATTAGGAAAGATAAGAATTTTACCTTCTAAACATGGAGGTCCCTTACAAGATTTAGTAACAGGTGGTCGATGGAGATCTCTACAAGCTGTTCCGGCAGGTTTTTTGGTTCCGTACCAAACACACTGGAGGATTCTATATTTTACTCCTTCTGCACCACAAGGTGCATTACACTAGAAATAATTAATAATACTATATGCAATAATTGAATAATTAAAATGATATATTTTTAAAATATCGTGATGAATTGCGATTCGCAGAAGATAGTATGTATTTTTCATGTATATTAATTTTTGAACACAATCGGATTTTTATAAGTTTGTAATAATTTCAGTTAAAATCGTGAAAAATCGGGTTCTTAAGATATCATTATGAAATGCTGACGATTTATAAAAGAAAGCATGTTCTTCTTCAAGAACTAAACCCTATTTGAAAATCTTGATTCATTTATTCATAACTCAGTACTAGGATTTTATAAAGTCGGACTTTTTATGAAATTTGAAACCCAATCCAACTTATTCTTGTATATAATAAAAACTCCAAAAAACGACGAAAAAATAATTTTATTAAATCAGTGCTACTAGTTTCCAGATTAACTTATCTCATCATTAGGCACGACTGAAAATGTACCAAATATGAATTATAAAAGAGATAAACAGAACAACGAAAATTAAGATACCGTCAACAGTTAAAAGTTGTACCAAAAACATAACAGACTTTAATAACCACAAACATTTTTCAAAATTTATCTAAATCTATTCTTTAATTGAAGTTTTAACATTTTTAATTTTCATATTTTGTGGTTTAACAAGTAGTACGATTTAAACGCTAGATGTATTTTACTTGAATTCAGTTCAATTAAAAATGTTTTGTATAACCGACAAGCTCAACACAACTTTTTATATTAATTTTTATATTATATAATATATAATATAATATATATTATATTATTATATTTAATTTTTTATGTTTACAAACATCTAAGTTTTTTATCTTTTATAATCAGTAACTTTTTATTTTCGCATTTAATTTTTTATGTTTTTCGCATCTTAGATTCTTAAGAGTAATATTAAGAAAGTACTCTTCCTCATACAATAAATTCCTTTAAATTTTATGTCCGTCATGACTAATTTTTGTTGTTGGTAAAACTTGTAACTATTGACGGTAATTTAATTTTCTTTGTTCTGTTTTTCTGCTTTGTAATTTATATTTGGTACATTTTCAGTCGTGCCTGGTGAAGAGACAAGACATCGACACTAGTTGCACTGATTTAATAAAATTATTTTTCATCTTCTTTTGCAGTTATTATTGACATTTGCGATGAACTTGAAATCAAAAATTGCCAAATCTACTCTTGTATATTTGAATTAAAGTAAAGCTAGAACTAACGCTAGACCTAGAATTAGAATCATTCGGGTTTAAAAAAGTAACAAAAAAAAAAAAAAAGATTGTAGTTCTAGATTAGTGTTTGCTCTAGTTTTACTTCAATTGAAATATACAGAGTAGATTGTAGAGTTTTTTTTAATGTGTTCAGCTGTGCGACTAAACTCCACCCAACCTAACCCTGTGTATTTGAATTGAAGTAAAACTAGAACGAACACTAGACCTAAAATTAGAATCATTCGAGTTTAGCCATCTTGAGATGTAGGGCTAAGTCTAAAGACGCACGGCTAAATCCGAAATTTTTCCACTTTTAGGTTTAGTGTTGGTTTTATATAATTAGATCTTACTCTAGATCTAGAACTAGAAACATTCGGGTTTAAACCTACATCTCAAAATGGCTAAACCCGAATGATTCTAATTCTAGGTCTAGAGTAAGATCTAATGATATAAAACTAACACTAAACCTAAAAGTGGAAAGACTTTCTACTTTTCAACACTTTCTACTTTTCAACACTTTCTACTTTTAAGTTTAGTGTTAGTTCTAATTTTAGGTCAATTGAACAATACAGGGTTGTGAAATTAGTACTCCATTTCAGAAACTATTCATTGTAGAGGCTTTCATTTCGTTAAAAAAATTTCTTCCGATGCATGCTTAAACTCAACCCAATCCTGTATATGGAATGTATATATCTTTTCGAGAAAAGATGTACGGCTAAACCCGAATGTGCCTAGTTCTGGATGTTACAGTTAGATCTAATGATATAAATCTGGAACTAACAACTGCAGAAGACGCACGGCGAAACCCGAATCTTCCCAGTTTCATGTTTAGTGTAATTGTGTAGAGAAGAAAGTTCCGGCCAATGCGATGGAAGTTGAAAAGATATGCTGCTGACGTCCGTTTCAGACGGGCGCCTTTCTGTCTACGTAGGTAAAAAGATATTTTAAATATTGTAAAATTAATTTATTATAAATTGAATATTTATGTTTCAGTTTTGTAAATAAGACACAAATAATGCATATAAATTTAACCAAAATAACGTGGAACTACTTTCTTCAAAATATTTAATTTTGATTTAATATACACCAAGAATAGTAAAACTTTAATTATAAAATTTTATAATCAATTCTCATCATTCAAAACAAAAATATTTATCAAAATGGTTTTTATTTATTTGCGTAATCTATTCCATATTTTTACGCCATTTGATTTAAATGTATATGCATTATGTATGTCTTATACAGGGTGTTTCGGTGACTCGGGGCACAAAATAAACAACATATAATAGAGTAAAAATGTTGATGATTAGTGTGAAATTTTTTTGTCTAAATCAATAAATGGCGGAGTTATAGGTCATCAAAGTCAAGAAATTTTAACTGATTTTTCTAAATATTTTCAATACTGTTAAAGGTAGAGCGCTAAAATTTGGTACAGTGTTAACCAGTAGCAAGTAGAATCGAAGAGTGAGGGTGTCAGTTAAATCGATCGACGGGGACCATACTATACAGAGTGTTCCCAAAATTTATATGCTCAGAACTTTTTTATTCGTTCATAAACTTACATTTATTTTTGCATTTTCCAATAGAAAATTTATTTTAGAAACTTTTATGACTTTTACGAAATTTAGGTAAAATTCACCACTGTTAAGTTAAATCCAAAAATGTTGAACCCCGACAATAGCAACAGTAAAAAAATCTAAGCCAGCCAAGTCAATTGACCGACGAATTGAGTAACCAACTCGCTAACAATTATTTTACAATTAATCGTTTGTATAAAAACTTAAAGGATTCAATGTATTATTGCCTTTTAGAAGCTCTTTTTATTGTAATTATTGCCTCGGTCTAACATTTTTTGATTCAACTCAAAAACGGTGAATTTTAATGGTTTGTTTAACTGATTAATTGTTAAATGATTGATAGTGAGTTAATGGCTTAATTTATCGTACAATTGTCATGGCCGACTTAGAGTATTTTTTTACCTTTATTGTCGGGGTCCAACAATTTTGGATTTAACTCCAAAACGGTAAATTTTATCTAAATTTAGTAATAGTAATAAAAGTTTTTAAAATAAATTTTCTATTGGAAGGTGCATTCATGAGGGTAGGTTTACAAGCAAATAAAAAAGTTCTGAGCATATAAATTTTAGGAACACCCTGTATAACATTGTTCCTGTGGATCGATTTGACTCACAAACTATCTGATGATTCTACTTGATATAGATTTACACTGTACCAAATTTTAGCGTTCTACCTTTAACAGTAATGAAAATATTTAGAAAAATCTGTTAAAATTTCTTGACTCTGTTGATCTATAACACCGCCATTTATTGGTTTAGACCAAAAATTTTTACACGAATCATCACCATTTTCACTGTAGTATATGTGGTTTAATTTGTGCCCCGAGTCACCGAAACACCCTGTATATAAAAATGAAACGTACTTATTTAATTTGTAACAAAATAATTTTATATACAATTTTAAATAACGTTTTATCTACGTAGACGGAAAAGCTACTAATCACTTCAAATCTGTTCAACTCCATTCCGATTGGCTGGAACCTAACTCTCCACGAATGATTTATTTCTGTTTCTCTTTAAGCAGAAACAGCAATTCAAATTTGAAATTTTTTCGTCGAATAGTTTTGAGAAAAAGATCACCTAAATCGCGATAAAAGAAATGCCGCACATCCGAAATTTTTCTGTTTATTATTAAATTAACATATGATACAATAAACGTTAGCGAATTTTTTTTATCGATCGATTTCGAAGAAATCGATTTCTAAGACGAGGGGCCATGACCTCTGGCAAGGACAATAGTAGTTTTCTTAGCTATGAAGCATCAGATCATTTCAAATGAAAGATAATTCTGCTCATCTATTTATAATAAATAAATAATAAATCCAACCAATTATAAAAATTTTGTAAAAATTTCTAGCGTAATTGTATTGCTTATTTCAGTAGTTGTCCATATCCGTAAATAGAATTACTATTTATTAAGGGTTTAATAATTTAATTATTAAACCTTAACATTTAATATAACTTGAATTATCTATCCACCTGTCTTCAAAAGTGTTATTTAAAAAATTCATAACGTTACGGATATTATGAGCAGCACAACCATTTTGCTGAAACCTAATATCATATAATATAACCTAATATTATATTAACATAAGGTTATATAATAATATTATATAACCTAATATCGTTCATGAATTGCAGGAATAGGCTGCTCCAACCATCAATAAATTCATCATTCGGGCGTATAATACTGCATTTTAAGACAATTTAAGCAAAATTGCTAATCACCGTAACTCAACCACACTTTCGTACTTCTAACAGAAGTGAAATATTCATTTATAATCTCAAAAACTTCCCAATACAGATTTATGGTTAGAATATATTTCAAAGTTAATTAGGTAATTTGAGATTTGATTAACTATAAGAATTTTGATCAAAACTTCGAATAATGCTAGAATCTTCAATTTGTTGTTCAAACAAAAATCAATTTCCTATGAAACCTCTAAAAATGTCATTTTTAATAAAATTGAAAAGATAAATAAATAAAGATTTGTATAAAATCGCTTTGTCCCGTCCTCCATACGGCTAGAACGGAGCGGCTGATTACGTCTGTCTCTATCGCACTATGAGACTTGTGATTTTAATGAGTTAGATAAAGAGATACATATCAACTCCAATCGGCCGGATAAGTAAACGTAGTATATCTGTTCTATGTTAACTACTAATAGAAACCTCATTGTGTTTTCTTTCAACCTCTTATCAAAAAGAGAAAATCTGACGAGAGAATCCAGCTTAATAATTTGCCACTTGGGAATTCTATACCAGATAAAAAGAAAAAAAGTTTGCGTCATCTGATGAATGCGCATTTTGGTGAGGCATGGGAAAAACAGGAAAACCTAGTATGGTACAAAAATTTGTTGAATCAAAATGAAGAAGTAAATGAGACATCTATATACCTTCTATACCGAAGAAGAAAATGATAGTGAGTTGTGTGATTGTCTGGAAGAAGAACAAGCAGTTCATATATAAATATTTGTATTGAATTTTTTTGTGATAATAAACCTTATTTTTATTAAAGAAATGTCTTATTTGCGGACAAAACTGGACATATCCATTTTTATAATGCATGTAACATTAAAAGTTTTAAATTTACATTTTTCAGGTTTGCATATTTTGTTCACTTTACATATAACTATAAACCTACCTTAAGATTTTTAACATATTTTACAAGTGTTTATTTAATAATTTTTTGCACTTTTATTAACAAGACGATAGTATTTTACACAATGTTACTACCGGTTTCGGTTACGTTTAAACCATCTTCAGGAAATATATTTTAAAGAAAATTGTTGATGTTATTGACATTTTATTTTGTGATTAATGTCATGTTGTGTCAATGTGAAAAATTAAAATAGGATTAAAATAAAATAAAATTAAAATTGAATATTTCCCAAACCAAAAGTTCAAATATCTATTGTAAATTTGGGAAGGGAAATATGGGAAAATGTTATTGCGGTTTGAGTTCATTGTATATGTTAGGGTTTTTTAATTTTATTTTTAGGTGGAGTAAAAGGATTTTTCAAATACATATATAAAGGTTTTTCTGTGTAGTTAATTTGGTCATTTATGATTATGTTTAAATTTTCTAATTTCATAAAGTTCAAGTATTTCCAAAAGGTTACTTTTATTTTTCTTATGAAGTAATGTTGTGTTTTTTGTTTCATTAAATTGGTGTTCTTTGTTAAATATTATATGTCTTCCAAAGTTAGATCTCTGTTGTGTTCTATGTTCTTTTATACGAGTTTTTAAACATCTCCCTGTTTCACCAATGTAAATGGCCTTACACGTATCACATTCTAATTTGTAAACTCCATTATCGTTCATTTTATTGATTTTATCTTTGTTGTTAATTAAAATTTTATCTAGTGTGTTGTTGCTTTTGGATGTTATAACTATATTGTGTTTCTTAAAATTTTTTGATTTTATTATGTATGTTACCTTGATATTCTATTGTTCTATAAATATTGTTTGTGTTATTTGTTATATTTGTAAGAGTGGTAAGTTTTATGTGATTCTGTTTGTTTCTGTATTTATCAATCATTTTGTTGATGATTTGTGGTTTATATCCGTTATTTTGGCCAATTTGTTTGATAATGGATATTTCTGTTCTAAGTTCTTCTTCACTAAGTTTTGTGTTGAAGGCACGGTGTATATATGCGTTGAAAGTTGCCATTTTATGAGTATAATCATGAAAAGAATCATTTGGGATGATAGTATCTGTTTGCGTTGGTTTTCTATAGATACTGTATTGAAGTCCGTTGTCTGTTTTTAAAATTGTTAAGTCTAAAAAATTTATGCGGTTGTTATGTTCTATTTCGATTGTAAATTTGATGTCTTTATGTAAATTATTAATGTAGTTGTGTAAGTTGGTTATTGTTTCTTGTCTGTCATTGTCGATAAAAACGATGATATCATCTACATATCTTAACCATGTTATGATGTTGTGTCTATATGGGTTGTTATTGTTTATTATAAGTTCTTTTTCAAGTTTGTCTAAGAATATATCAGCTAGTAATCCACTTAGTGATGATCCCATTGGAAGGCCCTTATTGTAGGTGTAGTAAGTGTTTTTAAATTTACAAAAATTTTGCTGTATTCAAATTTTAAAAAGGTTAAATATATTTTTTCTGTCGGTTTCATTATTAATTCCATCTTTAAGAATGTTGTTTAAAATTTGAAGGGTTTCATCAGTTGTAATGTTAGTGTAAAGGTTAGTGATGTCAAATGAGATCATTATGTATTTGTCAGGAAAATTAATTTTTGTAAGATTATTAATTAAATCGTATCTGTTTTTTATGGTGTGTCTAGTTTCAAATCCTGTTATATCTTTAAATATGTTGACCAAAAATTTTGCTGTTTTGTAAGTGGAAGAATCGATTGAGGAAATGATAGGGCGAATCGGTATGTTTTGTTTATGTAATTTCGGCAAACCGTATAATCTTGGTGTTTTGGGATTCATTGGTAAAATAGAATAAATGTTTTTGTTAAATTTTTGTAGTGTTTCTTTGGATTCAAATATAATTTTTTTAGCTCTTTTGTGGAAACTTGTAGTTGAATCCTTTGAAACAGTTGTAAAGCCGTTTTCTTTTAAAAAATCTTCAGTTTTCTTTATGTATTCTTCTTTGTTTATTATTATTAAACCTGCGTTTTTATCAGCTTTGTTTGATTTTATGTTTTATGTTATTAATTATTCGTTTTTCTTTATTAATTTTTCGTTCTTTCAATAACTCTTTATTTTTTGTTGTTCTTTTTGTTTCTTCTTTAATTAATAACTGTTGAAGTTCTCTATTAATTGTTTCTTTGGTTGCCATTTTCTTCGTTATTGCTTCCAATTCAATAGCGGTTTTTCTCAAATTGGGTTTAGTTGTTAATGCATATTTATGGCCTTTATTAAGCATTTCTAATTCTTCTGGGTTAAATGTTATGTTCGTTAGATTAGTTATACGTTTATGAAATATATGTTGTTTCATGTTGTAATCTTTAGTTATCTTTCTATTTTCTTTTATTATTTGTGTTTTCTTTTCTTTTCTAAGGTTATCTAATTTCCTTTCTTTTGATGTCCATTTTTGATTAATTTTATCTTTATTCCAAATGGTTTTGTTGTTCATTATTTCTTGGATTTCTATATTGTGGTAGGTCTTTCTTAATTCTTGGTAGACGTAATACATCTCAAGATTAATTTTGTCAATTTTCTTGTAATGTTTCTTAATTTCTGTTTTAATTGTTTTCTTTATAACTTTTTGCACTTGATTCTTTGTCATGTTGTTGGGATATTTGTGTCTTGTGAATTTAGGTTTTAAATTTTCTTCTAGACAGGTTTTCAAAAAGGATATATGTTGTAGTTCAAATATTAGTTTGAGATGTAGATCTCTAAAGTTGTATAAATTATAGGTCGTACCAACCTTGTTCAAATTTTTTATTTTATAGGAATGTTTTTCGTCTTGAATTAAATGTTTATTTAATAATTTTTTGCACTTTTATTAACAAGACGATAGTATTTTACACAATGTTACTACCGGTTTCGGTTACGTTTAAACCATCTTCAGGAAATATATTTTAAAGAAAATTGTTGATGTTTTGACAGAAGTACGAAAGTGTGGTTGAGTTACGGTGATTAGCAATTTTGCTTAAATTGTCTTAAAATGCAGTATTATACATATCCGTAAATAGTAATTCTATTTACGGATATGGACAACTACTGAAATAAGCAATACAATTACGCTAGAAATTTTTACAGAATTTTTATAATTGGTTGGATTTATTATTTATTTATTGTAAATAGATGAGCAGAATTATCTTTCATTTGAAATGATCTGATGCTTCATAGCTAAGGAAACTACTATTGTCCTTGCCAGAGGGGCCTCGCGAAGGCAGCTGCCTCGCCTTAGAGATCGATATCATCGAAATCGCTCGATGAAAAAAATGATGGTAAAGTACAATAATCATATGTTAATTTAATAATACACAGAAAAATTTCGGATCTGCGGTATTTCTTTTATCGCGATTTAGGTGATTTTTTTTCTCAAAACTATTCGACGAAAAAATTTCTAACTTGAATTGCTGATAACCCGATGCGTTCCTAATGTGGAGCATATTTTATTTTATCGATATCTATTTTTTTATGAGCGAGTTAATGGAATTATAAATTAAAGAGAAACAGAAATAAACCATTCGGGGAGAGTTAGGTTCCAGCCAATCGGAATGGAGTTGAACAGATTTGAAGCGATTAGTAGTTTTTCCGTCTACGTAGATAAAACGTTATTTAAAATTGTATATAAAATTATTTTGTTACAAATTAAATAATTGCGTTTCATTTTTATATATAAGACATACATAATGCATATACATTTAAATCAAATGGCGTAAAAATATGGGATAGATTACGCAAATAAATAAAAACTATTTTGATAAATATTTTTGATTTGAATGATGAGAATTGATTATAAAATTTTATAATTAAAGTTTTACTATTCTTGCTGTATATTAAATCAAAATTAAATATTTTGAAGAAAGTAGTTCCACGTTATTTTGGTTAAATTTATATGCATTATTTGTGTCTTATTTACAAAACTGAAACATAAATATTCAATTTATAATAAATTAATTTTACAATATTTAAAATATCTTTAAAATGTTCTGTCTGAAACGGACGTCAGCAGCATATCTTTTCAACTTCCATCGCATTGGCCGGAACTTTCTTCTCCTCGCAAGGCTTATTTCTGTTTCTCTTTACTTTATAAATCGATTAAATCGCTCGTAAAAAATTTAACTTTGAAAAACTGATTACGGAATCCGGTAAACGACATTAATTGACTAAAACCGCGATGAAATCCGACCGATCGTTTTTGAAATAAGCGCATATCACTAAACCGCGATTTTCCGCAAAACTACATGAGATATTGATAAAATAAAACATGCCTCACATTAAGAACATTTCGGTTTACATTTCGGAAAAAAAATCGCAAAGTAGACAAAGTTGCTGGCACTCTCAAAAATTGACATTAATTTATCAATTAATTAATAAAATTAACTTAATTAATTTACCCGAGTACTCTTTTCACTTAACTTACGATAAAAGAAAAACCATAGATCCGAAAATTTCCAAATTTACATATGATACACAGAAATGTTCACTGTTTACAATAAAGTTTACTGCAATTTCTTTTATCGGGCGATTTCGAAGATCTCTAAAGTGAGGGGCACGACGGATTTATTTCTTTTTGATTTTAACTAAATCCTTCTTTTTTATATAATTTTACAAGTTACGGTTAGAGAAAATAATTGATAACTAATTTTAACAAAAATTACTAATTCTCAAACCATTAAAGCTTTATATATATCAGAGCGCAAACTCTCCTTTTGTTTATATGCTGATTTTTTTTATTAATTTTATATACAGGGTGTATCAGATATGGGTAGAAAAACTTTAGGTCTTTTTTTTCTGAATATGTTCGGAAGTTGAAGTACTATTAGACAATGAATTCTTTAATTTGACACATAAACGTCAATTTGAAATATTGAAGTTTCCCGAATTTAATTTTATAATAATGTTGTATACCAATACTGCATATACCGATATGGTTCAACTGTATGGTAATGGAATTTCAGTGCTACTGTAGCAAGAATGCAATATTCGGCGCAATGTCCTGATTAACGGCTAACAAATGTATGAACATTTATAAATGTAACTCAAATACTTCGAGAAACTGGTCAGTTACAATGTAAAACATCGCTGTCCTCAAGAGATTTCACTTGTGAAGATGAAATTTTAGAGCATATTGGAAACATTGCTTCTGTGACTACCCGGAAAATTAGCAAGACTTTAACCAGTTAATTGTCTTATGAAGTGTAGCTGATGGTCTTTCGTAAAAATGTACCGCATGCGAATATATACACTCAGCAGCAGAAGTCTGCGTACAAAAAACTTGTAATACTTTAATTGAAAAAATAAGAGTCATAATCTAATGTGATAAACTTGATTTTTTTTTATTTTGTATATTAACTACATATAATTCTATTAACAAAATATGCTTCAACAAAATAGAAACAGTAGTTACAGAAAAAAATCAAAACTAAAAATTCTACAAATAACGGGTATGCAAAAATCTGCGTATAAGTCAGGACAGTATTTATAAAAAATTCATAAATGAGATCATTGTTTCTATATTAATATGAGGTCGGATAACTTTTACGTTTAATGACCTCCCTTAAACGTTTAGGCATGGAGTGCACTAATTTCTTCGTTTCGTCCGAACTGACTTTGGCCCATTCCTCAATCATAACATTTTTTAACGTTTCCTTCGACGTTATGTTGTGTTGCCGAATCCTGCGTTCCAGTAAATCCCAGAGGTGTTCGATCGGATTCAAGTCCGGCGATTGTGGAGGTGTTTTAAGTTGCTTTGGGGTATTGTATAGTAGCCAAAGCTTAGTGTTGTGGGCGCAATGTTTGGGGTCATTATCTTGTTGAAAAAAGTATTCGAGCCCCAAGCCCAAGTTTTCGATGCTAGGCTTCAAATTTTCTTTTAAAATGTCTATATACATTTTATGGTCCATTGTCGATGTTATGAAAACCAACCTTCCCACCCCTTTGGTGCACATACACCCCCAAACCATAACTCCGTGTTTTACAGTCGCTTTCAAATTTTCGGGATTAAGGGCAGTATTAGGTTTTCTCCATACAAGTTGTTTACCCTTAATGCCGAAAATGCAAAATTTGCTCTCATCTGTAAAGAGAACTTTCTCCCAGAATTCAATGGGCTTGTCTAAGAGTTTTTTTGCAAAGGCGATCCGCTTCTGACGATTGACCTCTGACACAAATGGCTTTTTTCGTGCAACTTTCTTTTCTAACCTGCTGTACAATTTTTCGCTTCTCTCGGTTTTTTAAAAGGGGTGGTCTACCAGATCGCGGACGTGAGAGGTAATCTTCAGTGTCTTTATAATTATTAATTACTCTTTGAATGGAAGAGTGTGACCTGCCGACAGTTTCTCCTATTTTTCGAAAAGATTTTCCCTCTTTCCATAACTTTACAATAATTTTTCTCTCTCCCATTTCAATTTCCTTTCCTTTCGTGTCCATTCTAACTTTTAGCTTCTAAGCCTCTGCTAATATAATTGACACCGATTATCTTTTATTTAAATCGGAAAACGTACATCGCCAACTACGTATTTAAGTAAATAAGTATATTTTGGAGAAGGCGTCTTTATTTGTACGCAGATTTTTGCATACGCATTATTTGGAGAATTTTTAATTTTAATTTTTTTTGTAACTAATATTTCTGTTTTATTGATGCATATTTTGTTAATAGAATTATATGTAGTTAATACACAAAATAAAAAAAATTTGAAGTTTATCACATTAGATCATGACCCTTATTTTTTCAGTTAAAGTGTTAGAAGTTTTTTGTACGCAAACTTCTGCTGCTAAGTGTACTTCGAGAAACTGGTCAGTTACAATGTAAAAGATCGCTGTCCTCAAGAGATTTCACTTGTGAAGATGAAATTTTAGAGCATATTGGAAACATTGCTTCTGTGACTACCCGGAAAATTAGCAAGACTTTAATCCGTTAATTGTCTTATGAAGTGTAGCTGATGGTCTTTCGTAAAAATGTACGATTTTTTTGCTTGCTAACGCTCGCAAAAAAAAACTTCGTTCTCGAATGCAAAAGTGTCATTTCGCTATCGTGTATCAAATAAGATTTTTTTCGAAAACTGCATGTTTTAAACATTAAAAATTAATAAAATAACCAAATTAATTAATGACATTTGGGTTAATGTTTTGTCAATCCACCATTTATTTTGAACGTCAGATATTTATAAATGTCACAAATTTACTATTATAAATTTGCATTTTAACAGGAAATGAAATGATAATAGAATTAATTGTTAGTTATGGTGTGTTTGCAATTTGTCCATAACAATAAATCAACCATTAATAGTACCAAATTCTTCAATTTTCGACCTGGACGTAAAAGTCTTTTACGTCCGGGACGTAAAAGTATGCTTTTTTGTGAACAAAAAAGCATCGCTTTGACAGTCGCTGAGTACTACGCAAAACTGAATTTTTAATAGCAGTTTTCGAAAAAAAATTACAGTACAAGCGAGGAAACTAAGGTATTTCACTCACGCGTATGTCAGATTTCCACACGAGCCGTAGGCGAGTGCGGAAAGACACACAAGTTAGTGGAAAATATTGATTTCTCACGTGTGCTGTATAGCGTTTTGTTCAATCCTACTATTTAGAGAAAATTCGGTATTAAAATTCCTTAATTCTTGGCCAATGTCATGTCGATATGTCGGAGACGACACTTTTTGACATTGATATCCTCCTAGTTGATTAATAAACAGCCAGTTGTGTCAAATTGTGAGACTTTTTGACGTTGTCATACTCTTAATTGATTGATAAACAACCAATTGTGTCAAATTGTTAATTGTCATCATTACGCAAATTAATTAACATTAATAATTTATACAAGTGAAATACTTCATTTAATTTTCCTTGTGTGCTCTCTATCGTTTTTTAGTTCACATCCGTTACGTTTAAACAAAGAGTTGTACCTTTAAAGGTTTAAATTTCGCTAATAGTGGATGAAAAAAATTAGAGTGAGTGAAAAGTATTTTCACTCACCCGTTGCTATGAATGTTAGCAGAGTGAGTGAAAATAACAACTTTCAACACTCGTATCTATGCTAGAAACTGGCAATTTCAAAGGTAGGATTGAACAAAATTATTATACAGTGCTCGCCAAAAAGTCAGCAATATATAGTTTTTCTTTTATTCCGTTGTAGTTACGTTTCTGAAATTTAGTGTGTATGGGAAGTTCTCCACTTCCGATCTACGGAAGTAGAGCACAACTTTTCGTTTTTCTTTGTTTTCTAAATAGAATGCTATACTTTTTATCACACCTTTTAATTATATGCAAAATAATAAGTTGACTTTGATAAAACATAATGGGTAAATCTACGGTTTTTCTATTTTGAGTTGTTTTTGACAGTTTTCAACGTATTGTTTTTAATTGTAATTCTCAACCATTGTACATGTAACAAAGTTGAAAATTTGTGTAATTACACTTTAAATGTTCCCAAATCAAACATCATTAGTTGTACTTGTCAATCTTATACAGGTTGCCAAGAATTGCATTACAGACAATATAGGAAAACGTGTTTATTTTTTATATTGGTTTAGCGATGGAATTTTGAAGTTTTAGATCGTAAGATCCGAATGAACTTCCCGTAGAAACTAAATTTCAATAATGTAAATGTAACGATACAAAAGAAAAACGGTTGTTGTTGACTTTTTGGCGGGCACTGTATGTTAAAACCAAAAATACAACATAAAAGTATGTTATGCTTTTGTATGATATCGTAAAAAAAGCTGGACAAAGATCTGTATCGTAACTCTTATACCGGTATTTTGATTATTTTCTTATTTTAAGAATTTTAATTAGTTTCAGTTAGACGAGGAAGTTTAGGCGTTTTAGATCGTCTTACATATTTCTGCCAGCATTATTTTCATAATTTAATAATTCAATAATTTGATCGTCTACTCAAAACAAGCTAACGAGTAAAAAAACTGACATATATGTTTTGATGTAAAAAATATCATATGTGTATAATGTAGTACGCGTATATATCCGTCTTAAACAGTTAATGGGTTAAATAAATCTCATATGTCTGTTTGGAAAATTTTATCTTTGTTTGGAGAACATTATTATTTGTTGTAGCCATTTCATCTTACAAAAGTTCAAGAATTGTTACCGGTAGATTATTATCGAAGGGTTGAGTTCTGTGAGTGATTAACTGGTCAAAATGTCCTTAATAATCAACTCATCAAAAGAATTATGTGGACGAATGAGGCTTGTTTCAGTCGTCAAGGAATTCAAAATTATCGCAATATATCTGGAGTTTTGAAAATCCACATTCTGTACAACAACGGCGGTTTCAACATCAATTTGAGCAACATTTTGAGCGAAATTTGTAATTTGTTTCATGTTTTTAATTGTTTATTTTTAACATAAGACTATAGCAAGACTAAAGCATGTTTCTTATTTATTATTGAATAATAGAAGTCTTTATTATTAACTTTTTGTAAATTTTTATAAGAGGAAATAAGGAAAAGCAATACATAAGCAAAGCCTGCTAATTATAATTCATTATTTATCGTATCATTTCTTAAGAAGGATAAAGAATGGGACATTGTGTTATACTATTTTTTTTAAACAGAAAATTGCGACCTATAATCCTTTCAAATTATTTTTACTCATACTTGAAACATCCTGTATAATTATTTAAAATTATACGTTTTATTAATTTCTTATAGTGATATTTACCTTTGACCAAGACCCCATCTTCCACTTTCCTATACACTTCAAATTTTCGCACTCCTGCAAATCAACAGGTTTCTCGAAATCCTTACATTTAACAGCAGCGACCGTGGAGTTATAAAGGTGACATTTCACTCCCCGCCTTTGCAAAGCTACTCACAAAAAAAATCAATATCACCACCATACATTTAATTGCAATTAATTTCTAATATTTTTTTTCTTACCTGTATGTAACGCGTAACACTTCGATTTAGTACACGGGGACCATTCATCAACCACCCATTTCGGACACTCTTCAATCCCGCATTTTCTGACGGTAACCGGAAGTTCTAACCCAGCATCTTCGCACATATTATCGTCCACACGTTGCGTATTATTATGCAGTCGAACTAAACAGTGGATTTGTCGCGTTTGAAATCCATCACCGCACGATTCCGAACATTTCGACCATTCGGTCATCACCCAATCGAATTTTAGATTTTCGGGTGGTCCTCTTCCTAAGATAATCGGAGCTGAATCTTTCGTATTAATCAACTCCTCTGGGAAGGAAATTGTGCGGTGACCTCTTGAATACGCCTGAAAAGGCCATAAGCCCTACACAAATTATTGATAATTACTTATAGAGGTTTCGTTTTTAAATCAAGGTGTTAATGTTATGAGTAAATTAGTAATGTTTTAAGTTTATACGCAGTTTAAATAGATGATGTTTTTGGTGAAATTCCCCGATGATTGAGAAACTGAAAAGAAAATTGCAATCCTCACCTGCAAATTGGAAATTAGTTGTTGAAAATATGGTAATGCCCTGGAGGCTGAGCTAGTAGAGCCTTCCGGTCTGAGTGAGTCAGACGAAGAGGGCAGCTGTGATGCCGAAAGTTTACTCTTTAAAAGCAGCGATTAAAAAAGACAAAGAGAAGAGACTTTTTTATAAAAATTTATGTTAAAACGAGTTAATATTTGGGGAATAATTGTGTATAAAATTATTTACCTGATCTCGTTTTGAATCAACAGTACTCCCAGCCGCCCAACCGCTTAAACTATTCGAATCTGCTTTTAACGACGGCGAAGTAGGAGTAAAAACTTTACTTTTCGGCTTTTTAATATTATCCGGTCTTTGTTCGTGCGAATGATCATCGTTATTCAACATCGGATTTACCCTGTCATCATCTCTCCGAGGTTGTATATCGGGCGAATCATAAATGGTGTCACTTTTTTGTTTAGATATTTCTTCAGAGTTCATAAACTCCCCCGGTTTAGCTCTAACGGTCAGAGTTAAATTAGCCGCGGATTTTCCAGCCGAGCAAGTGTACGTTCCTTTATCAGCATAAGCGACATTTTGAATCCTTAAAGCTCCTTTTTTCGATACGCGAAATTTCTTCGTTTTGGGCAACGTCCTCCCGTTTTTCGTCCAAGCTATTTTTGTACGATTAAATCGCTTTACGGGACATTTGATTTTAACAACGGTCCCGTAAAAGACTGTAGCCGCACCGCCAATTTTGAGAAATACCTGAAACGTAGGATGGTTTGAGATTAGCTTGGGAATAATTCCGATCCAGATTACTAGTCGATATTAGTTCGCGAACGATTCGTTGCTTATGGAAACTGATGTGGCCGACGTGAACCGGCTGTGCGAACTTAATTAAGATTGAGTTGTGATCTGTTATTGCGTTCTCGTTACAAACCGTATATTAATTCTACGAAGTAAACAACTTATAATGAAGTTCCGATAAAGTTTTTTAGCTATGATTATCTTAAAAAATATTAAAAAATCAAATTGTCGAGATACTTCTATGAAATGATCTCACTTTATAGAAAGCATGTACTTTTATGAAAACAATACCGTAATTGAAAATGTTAAGATAATAATTATTGAAAACAACCTAAACTTTTATTATTGTAAATAAATTTAATATTATGATTTTATAATGTCGTGTAAAATCGAATTCTTAAGACATTTTATGAAATAATCGAGATGTATTTTTTCAAGAACAAATTATTTGAAAATCTTTATTCGTTTTTGAGATAATAATATTTGAACACAACCTAAAGTAAAAAAAAAGTATACACTTCTTCAAATCCTTATCATTCAAAGCTTTATCATAATTAGGTAACTTTTAAAAAATTGTGAAAAATCGAATTCTTAAGATATCTTTATAAAATGCTGGCGATGTATAGAGGAAAGTATGCATTTTCTCAAGAACTAAACTGTGTTTGAAAATCTTTGTTCGTTCTTGAGATAATAATTATTAAACACAACTTGATTTTTATAGCTTTATCATAATTAGGTAACTTTTAGAAAAAAATATCGAATTCTTAAGATATCTTTATAAAACACTGGCGATGTATAGAGGAAAGTATGTATTTTCTCAAGAACTAAACTGTGTTTGAAAATCTTTATTCGTTCTTGAGATAATAATTATTAAACACAACTTGATTTTTATAGCTTTATCATAATAAGGTAACTTTAAAAAATTGTGAAAAATCGAATTCTTAAGATATCTTTATAAAATACTGGCGATGTATAGAGGAAAGTATGTACTTGTTTTGGTTGATCCGAGGTATCATCCGTTCATCTTCTTGGTTGTTCCCTGTGGACAGGGGCAGACGTTTCGCCAAGATCTCACTTGGCATCTTCAGTGCTTTGTCGTAGACTCCTGTTGACAGACTGGATCAACCAAAACACATACTTCTCCATCCGCGAAGCATTACGAATTACCGAAAGTATGTATTATTTCAAGAACTAAGTTGTGTTTGAAAATTCTTATTCGATCTTGAGATAATAATTATTAAACACAACTTGATTTTTATAGCTTTATCATAATTAGGTAACTTTTAGAAAATAGTGAAAAATCGAATTCTTAAGATATCTTTATAAAACACTGGCGATGTATAGAGGAAAGTATGTATTTTCTCAAGAACTAAACTGTGTTTGAAAATCTTTATTCGTTCTTGAGATACTAATTATTAAACACAACTTGATTTTTATAGCTTTATCATAATAAGGTAACTTTAAAAAATTGTGAAAAATCGGACTCTTAAGATATCTTTATAAAATGCTGGCGATGTAAAGAGGAAAGTATATATTATTTCAAAAGCTAAGTTGTGTTTGAAAATTTTTATTCGATCTTGAGATAATAATTATTAAACACAACTTGATTTTTATAGCTTTATCATAATTAGGTAACTTTTAGAAAATTGTGAAAAATCGAATTCTTAAGATATCTTTATAAAATGCTGGCGATGGATAGAGGAAAGTATGTATTTTTGCAAGAACTAAACTATGTATGAAAATCTTTATTCGTTCTTGAGATAATAATTATTAAACACAACTTGATTTTTATAGCTTTATCATAATTAGGTAACTTTTAAAAAATTCTGAATAGTCGAATTCTTAAGATATCTTTATAAAACACTGGCGATGTATAGAGGAAAGTATGTATTTTCTCAAGAACTAAACTGTGTTTGAAAATCTTTATTCGTTCTTGAGATAATAATTATTAAACACAACTTGATTTTTATAGCTTTATCATAATTAGGTAACTTTTAAAAAATTCTGAATAGTCGAATTCTTAAGATATCTTTATAAAACACTGGCGATGTATAGAGGAAAGTATGTATTTTCTCAAGAACTAAACTGTGTTTGAAAATCTTTATTCGTTCTTGAGATAATGATTATTAAACACAACTTGATTTTTATAGCTTTATCATAATTAAGTAACTTTTAGAAAATTGTGAAAATCGAATTCTTAAGATATCTTTATAAAATGCTGGCGATGTATGCTGGCGATGTATGTATTATTTCAAGAACTAAGTTCTGTTTGAAAATGTTTATTCCATCTTGAGATAATAATTATTAAACATAACTTGATTTTTATAGCTTTATCATAATAAGGTAACTTTAAAAAATTGTCAAAAATCGAATTCTTAAGATATCTTTACAAAATGTTGGCGATGTATAGGAAAGTATGTATTATTTCAAGAACTAAGTTGTGAGATATAGAGAAAAGTATGTACTTCTTAGGGCCGGTTTATTCACCTTTGGTTAAATATAACTATTGGATATTTTCCATGGTTACTATAATTTCACTTGCCATGATTGGTTATATTATCAGTAACTATGGTAAATATGTGATAGTTAAATTTAACTAAAGGTGAATAAACTGGGCATTAGAGAACTAAACCGTAATATTTTATAATTTAAAGTCTTATCTAAATCTTTATTTCTTCTTGAGACAATAATTATTGAACACAACTTGACTTTTATAGTCTTATGGTAATTTGGTAACTTTTAGAAAATCGTGATAAATCAACCAAAATTTTTGTTACTAACAATTCAAAACTAATAATAATAATTTTATAAAATAGTCAAAAATCGGCTTCTGAACATATTGTTATGAAATGTTTGCGTTTATAAAGGAAAGTATGTATTTTTTCAAGAAATAAACCATACTTCAAAACCTCTATTTGCTCTTGAGACAATACTTATTGAAAACATCCCGAATTTTATAGCTGTATCATAAAATGTTCACGTTTATAAAATCGTGTTTAATCGAATTCTCAAGATGTCTTCATGAAATGGTATCGATTCATAAAGGACGTGAAGCGGCTGTGCTGTTATTACGTTCTGGTTACATGCCATATATTAATTTGATGAAGTAAAGAACTTATAAAGTGAAGTTGTAATAAAGTTTTTTTTGATTACAAAATAAAATATCTTACCTTTTTCTTTTTAACACTATGTTGAATATAAGTTGAATTAGAAACATCAATATGTGGCTTATCGGATTCTAAAACGCAACTTTTAGTGTTACATGGCTTCTTCTCGGAGGGTCTAGGACTTGGACACATAGAGATGGGTCTATCAACCGTATGATTCTGGGCCATGACTTGTTTACACTCGACCTTACGTGTCTTTTCGCCGGTTCCGCAGGCCCTCGAGCATTTGGACCACTCGGTTACGATCCACTTAACAGGACAATCGAGTACGTTACAGTATTGTCTATCCGGGGGCGGTGGTTGAGGGCACATGTTGTTGGGAACAACGACGGTGTTACCACCACCTTGCGTCACTTCATGTATGCAGTTGACCTCCCTCGTTTGTATCCCAATACCGCAGGACTGCGTGCATTGTGAAAAATCGGAATAATTCCATCTCGGAGGGCACGGGTAGTCATTACAGGTTCTGATCAAGATTTCCGGTTTGGTTTCGCGGGGGCAAAGGTACGGGGAGGTGACCTTTTGCGTGTCATCGCGCACGCAATTCACAATCAGCTCTTGGACGCCACCTAAACAAGTAGCACTGCAATGAGTGTATCCTTGTTCCCTCCAAGAATACGTACTGCGAGGGCTTCCACCTCCGACCTTGATGTTCGAATTTGTGTCTTGTCGGTAAGGATCGTCTTTAATATCTAAACGTTCGGAGGAGCAGGGTTCGAGAAAACAGCTTCCGGTTTCGGCCGGTTTCTCACCGCTACATTTATTATCTGGCAATTTAGCTATCGTACGTGAAAACTCTAGGAATATTTTGCAGTGCACCTGTCTTTTTCTTATACCCTCCCCGCACGTTACACTGCACGGCCCCCATTCGTCCGCTATAAATCTGCAAAAATCCCCGAAACAAATATTAACGTCAACAACTTAATAATAATCCTTAAGGGAAATCCTTACAAAATCTAGCAATCAATGTGTGCTTTTTGCATGCTGTCAAGAATAAACGATTTCATTATGTACACACATACACTTCCGATATGCCAAATAGTCGTTTGGCATGAATATGTGATTTATCAGATGAATGTGTCTTTATTAATCTAATTATTCTGATCGAATTCATGCCAAAATGTCCGTTAGCGTACGAAAACCGTTCGTTATTATTAACCTGTAGCTGTCATTTACCCGCATCAACGCCGAGTTGACGCCTTAATGGATATGATATGTACAACGTACATAGTGGAAAAGTTTCACGTTCCTTTGTGTAATCAAATGTTATGGATCCACAACTAACAAGTTTAAAAATAAGTTTTTAATATTTTAAATTGTTTAAAACATTAAAAATAATAATTAATATATTATTATTTATATTATTTTAAAATATGATTTTGATTTTGTCAGTTTAATTTCAAAATATGTATCTTGGTCTATGAAAAGGGAGCTTACGTTCTAAAATAAGTTTTTGAGAAAACAGCTATTAAAGATGAATTAGTCCTTTCGTCAGTGTCTCCTTAGTTATTGTTTTCTGTATATATGCTAAAAGACGTTAAAAGTCTTGCTTCAACCCAGAATACTGTCGTAGCTAATCGGGTAAGTTGGTAAATTTGCATTTTGATATAAATAAAATTGAAGAAATGAGTTTATGAATATTATTATGTTGGCCATTTGTTTGTAATGACATTTCAGGTAATTGTTTCTACTGGTCTTTGGTATCACAAAAATATTAAAAAATGAATTTTGATGAGGAGTTTACTGCCGACTAAATAGATAAATAATATTTTGGTGAAAATGATGAAGACAAAAGCTAGAACAATGATACATCAGACGGCGATGATTTTGAGCTACATATTTCTGATGCAGAAGATAATATGAAACATAGTTTTATTATATTGAAATTATTTGTTGTTGTGAAGGAGATAAAGAGTTGGTAAACAACTTTATCTTCAAAGGTTGTTGTAATAAATATCATACAACGATACCAAGAAAGATGAGCGAGAATACAAGAAATAGTTGTTTAGAGTTATCAAAGAATGAATTCCATTTAGTTATATTTAGTCTTATCGAAGCCGAAATGGTATATAATAAAGAATTAGCTTGTCGGGCAGAAAAAATATGAATAGAGAAACAGTTATAAGAGTTATAAGCCACCAATCGAGTTTATCTTCTACAACATATCTGTTTATTGTACGTTTTTTTTCTTTCTGTACACGTGTGTGGAATAGGGTGTCTAAATCCCGGGACTAAAAATGTCGTCGGGATTCGAGACTAAAATCCCGGCATATACTTGGGCTAAAGGTCTCGAAATTTCCGAAATAGTCTCGAAATGGACATACATTGGCAAAAAAACACTTAAAAACATATTAAATCTTGAAATGCTTCCAGAAGACTTGAAATGCTAACAGTAGACATGAACTGCTTCCAGAAGATTTAAGCTACTTCCAGAAGATTTGACACTGTTTCAAGTATGATTTGAAATGCTTCTAGAAGGCCCTATACAGCCTATGAAAATTTTGATTCTGCTTTCAAAAGACTTGAACTGCTTCTAAAAGATTTTCTATGCCCTTGAAAGACTGCATCTACTGCATTTAGATTGCATTGCTGCCAGAAGACTTTCAATACATCCAGACAACTTCATATTATTGCTTATGGAAGACTTGAAATGTTTCAAGAAAACTTGATACTGTTTCTAGAAGATTTGAAATGGTTTCAGAGGACTTGTAATGCTTGCAGAAGGCTTCATATTGCTTCTGGAAGACCTGAAATACTTTCGGAATACTTGAAACTATTTCTAGAAGATTTCAAATGCTTCAGGAAGACTAAGTATTGCTTTTGAAAGACTTGAAATGCTTCCCGAAGACTTGCAATGCTTAAAATTTGATACTGTTTCTAGATGATTTGAAATGCTTTCAGAAGATTCTATACTGCCTCTGGGAGACAAAGCCCAAAATCAACGAGCATATTATGAACGTTGGTGTGAAAATGCTGATGATACGGCAAAGGTTCTGTCTTTCGATTTCGTTGAAATCGTTCCCTGTCAATATTACTATGTTGTAAGTCGGGTGCAGCTTACTTTAAAGCAACGAAGAAATGTGAACTCTTAGGAATTACAGATGAAAAACAAAAAGTTCAGGGCAAATGAATGCATTGATCGCATTCTCATGATTTTGCTTATAATTTTTTTACAGTATAATTACTTTATAGATGGAAAAGGTCAGGTTTACAAAAAGGTAGGTAAAGAACTGACTATGTTGCGTACATCCCGCATTATCACCTATTAACTTACTATAAAGACATCCAGACACTCGATCTTTTCCGTGACATCTGCATTGGACAGAATAAAAATAACGTTCTATTATCGTATCGGCAATGATGTTTAGCTTGTGGTCTGAGCAAAACGATTCTATTCAATTTTCTACTTGCATTGACACATATGAAGATTTACTACAACGTATGATATAGATGTTACTAGGGGGTTATAATAAAGCTGTATTGGCCGAGAAAGTTGTTCAGTATGAATAGGACAGCTATCTTAAACTATTCTATAAGTCAGCTAAAGTAAGCTGGCATAACACAATTTCATTATTTTATGATATGTACAGATTGTGTAAAAGCAGAGCAATTCGCAGAGAGTGAGAACGTCCAGTCATTTCAGCTCCTGTTAAAACTTATCAACAGTCGAATGTCGAGAATTATATAGACAACAGGTTTATCTTTAGAGCATTAATGATATATCTACCACAATCTTCACAGCTTAGTTTTGAATACAAATAAAGCAGATATGGTAGCACTATTATCGAAGAAGCGAAAGACAAAGTTTGGTGTTTTTAGGCGTAGTATTCTCTGAAATATAATCATGTTTCAGTTTAACTTATATATTTTTATATTCTGCTTTTTTCATATTTAGTAAACACCAGTCAATAAACCATGTCACACATGTATCATTTTTTGAAACTTGAAACATTCCATGATTTTGGGGAAGGCTACAGGTTGGTTATGTATTATGTGTTAAAAAATTTAAACACCTCGAAAAAGACGAATCTTAACAAAATAACTGGATAATAAAAAGTTGATGATTAAAACATTTTGCGGTGAATAAGAAAAGCTCATTTTCTTTGTGTTTATCTCTGCCATTGCCCATTCCAACTAAACCTCGCCCAACCCAACCTAACCTAAAGGATTAATATGAAGAAATAATCAAGGGCCAAAGAAATAAAATTTTTCCCAGGCCTTCTTGCTATACCGATTAAAATCCAAACTAGCTATACTTACGAAGAAAGCGACACAAGTCAAAAAATGTCAATTTGAAATAAACGGGTTTAAACATTGTTTTAAATTTTAAGTTATGTTTGTATTCTAGCAAACGAGTGGTATGTGAATTATAATGCATCTGTTTCTGAATTGATTCAAAGAGCTGATTCAAAAAACTACTGAGAGACTTCTAAGGAAGGTAATACATGAAAAATTTAAATGTTACTTCTGATTATGTCATACAGGCAGTATTTTTGTGTAAAGTGATTAAATATCAATTTTGGTTGTTAGAAAGGATTGATTAAAGCAATTTGAAAAATCACGATTGGAAGGATGATTCCGCAGGAAAATAACACATTCTTCATTAGGATTAATTATGATTAATCAAATATGGTCAATCGATAGTTTGAGCTTGTGTTGGTCCAACGTCAGTAGGATAACACTGTTCATTTTAAAGAACAATTATATATATATTTTTTAATTGTAATTGTAGGAAGTTTGATTGTTAGTATTTTTTTTTTGCTTTAGGTATGATTGATTAACCATAATTAATCTTAATTATGATTTATAATACTACTTTATAATAATAAAGCAATTCTCGTAATTAAGATCATATACAAAATTCACAATGTTTCATTTTGTGTGATTCAAAAAACCATTTGGCAATGGCGCACAAAACATAAAAAAGAATTAGTGCAGATATTGTTTAATTTAAAAATAATATTCTTACCCTATATCTTGTTAAGGAGGAATTTGTCTGCGGTTTTTTGAATAACCCGGTATAAAGACTATTGTCCTTAAATTTTTATGTGTTACTTGACCTGGAAACTTGTTAACGGTTTTTTGAATCTGTATAAGGCATAACAAGCATCGTTTGCATGACCTTCGTCGTCATCTCCACCAAACCTAGGATGAGATTTCACGAGATACCATTAAACATCTCATTTCGAGCATGGCTCGCAAAGCTAAACAATCCTTAAAACGTGGGGAACTCCAGCTTTTTGGAACTGTTGCATTTTTTTTAAATATAGTTTATATAATAATTGGAATTAAGATCAATCGGTATTCAAAAGGCAATGTTTAAGAACGATACTATGTTGAAGAATGATGAATCGAATAACAAGGAAGATCATAGATAATCTTGAGAAAAATCGCATTGTGAAGGGACAGAAAGTGTCGTAAAAAGCAAAATTAGAAATTAAACTGACAATAATAAATTTTCGTTCAAAATTTTTTGAATAAAATAAAATTTTTTGAATGATTACAAAATAAGGTTAAAATACAAGAATGGTGGAGGCGCCTATTAATTACTTAAAAAGAAATTTTTAAACAAATAAATGTCTGTTTTAATACTTGGCATATGGAACACACGGATAAAATACTCACTAATTGATACTTACACATCGGCTAAAGCGTGTAAGCGGTATTCGTGTCGTGACGGTCGTGAATTACAAGTTGTCGGAAGAGAAAAAAAGAGTAAAATTGTGATCGTGTGTAAACGTGGTGTGCAAAAGTCGCAAAACACTTAAGGCGTCGTGTTTAATTACTTTTAATTACCTAATACACAATATAACATAGAATCATAGAGAACACGAAAGGGGTAAATAACGAGGGACAAAAAAGAAATACAAGAAGTACAATAAGAAAAGGTGGTGTTATACTTGGTTGGTGTTACGTTCCCAAAAACTCTGCCAGGTGCTAGAACGAAACTAAATCGTGTGTGGGTGTGGTGTCAGTTTTTTTTTCGTTTTAGAGAAACGCCATACGTTAACCTATTCCAACTTCGAAATCTTTGTTTAATAAGCAAAAGTTGTTTATAAAACTGTTACTTTAACGTCGTAATTTTTCGTTTTGGACTTTGATAGCGATGGATTATTTTGAAATGAAATTAATTACAAAGTTATAATGAACGTGATTTAATAGTTTAATGAAATTCAAAATTAAATAGTTCAAACAGCTAGAAAATAAGTTATTTACGCCGACTTGACGCCGAAAACATTAACCGACCGCGAATTACAAAACTATGCCATTGCATTCCCATGAGTTGTATTCGAAACTGTAACTAACCGTTCAACGTTGAATTCAACTCAATTTGTAATATCAACAATCCACCGTTATCGACCTCCAGTTGGAAAATGTAAACTTTTAAAATTTGACTCTCCTTTTTACTGTTATACGTTTTGTTTGAATAAAAGATAAAAACAACTAAATCATAAGAAGCTTCATTAATTAAATTTCAAGTTGATTGATTCAAATATTTAAGTTTACTACGTCAGCAATATTTTTTGTCTATTCTAATGATATATTTGAATCAAAAAACTAATAAAACGAAAATAAAACGAAACGAGTAAAGTATGTAAAGTTTCTGTATACGGTGTGATCAAAACTGTTGCTCTAGGAAATGTATAGAATAGAGAGTACCTCACATACACCCAACCGCAGGCAAAGTACACTTTGAATTTGCTGAAAACACAAGCACACTGAGCGTCTTGTAACGAAATTCGTAGACTCGCGCAGGTTTATACACCAGGATTTGACGATAAGATCGAAACTGTCATTATTTTGTTTCAAAATCGCTCAGGCAATTTTAAACAAGGTGTTAAAGGAACTTGTTAGATCGGAAGTTAATAATTTAATACAGGGCCGGATCGTATTAAATTATTAACCGGAAACTTCAATCATGCGGTCATCTAAAATTCCTCCACCTCGAACAAACGAGTTGATAGAGTTTTATGGGTTTTCATAAAAGCAAAGAACGGATTAATATAAGTTTGCTGTATTAATATAAGTTTGTTGGAGAACTATCGTTAATAATGGATACGTTTTAATATTGGGTTTATGGCCATTATCTCCATAATTAAGTTTAACAATAAAAAATTGATGTAATGACAGTTTCGTTCATACAGAATAATATTTTGCATTGTTAAAAAAACCTGCGTAAGTTTTTCATGTATAAAGTATACATATGTAAGTGTGAAGAAGAATGGGTTAATTCAGATATGGCGTGTAGCTCGCCTTCCACGGCGTGAACGAGAGAATTGAGGGTGGTGGTGGTGGTGTTCGGGTAGAGAGAGCTTTAATTAAATAAAAGCGAGTAGGACGGCCGGGGGACAGGTTGAGAGATGGGAGCGAACTATTATGGCCTAATTTAGCGCCAACCCGACTGAATTATTACTTTCATCGAGCCGACATATTAACACCGCGTCGTTCAACGAAAGCAATTCCCCGGCAATCGGGTCGTTGTTGGGGGGGATTTTGGATTGGGGGGCGCCGAGAAGCAACACCTAAAGCTAACCCTTCGGAGGTGGAACTAAACTCGTACGACGGCTTCTGCCGCACACTTACGTGCTCTCTGACGGGACCACCGGTTCGCCGATTAATCGCTCCGCTATTGCTGGACCTGATGGCGGATACGGTTGTATTAAGGGTTGAGTGTGGTACAGTCCGGGCATTAGTTCTTCGCTGTGCTCGTCGACGGTGTACGGACATTGAATTCCCGTCGAACACGGTTTCGTGGTGGTCGGTTTTAGGTGGGAAGGACATAAAACGCTTGGCTGGTCATTGTGGTCACGACACTCCACAACCCTTACTTGCATACCTTCCCCACAGGACACCGAACACTAAAAGAACCAAAAAGATATAACATAATTCAACACAAAAAAATATATGCTTACTCCAGACCAAGATGATGAGTGCCATTTAGGACAATCCATTTGATTGCATGATTCTTGATACCTAGGTTTGTATCCCGAACACTTTTCGTCTTCAATCTACAACAAATAAATTATTTTTTCAACGTTTACGATTAAAGCGACTCTCATTATCTTTCGTATTCAAAAAGGTGCACTTCACCCGCCTTGGTTTATTAATACGAGTCGAAATAGCCCATAAAGACTTCAATATTTAAATCGACGCACCCGCTCACACTCCGCTTTAATGGAGACAACCCCCCAAGGTTCCTGCGAAAGCGGCTTCAACAGGAACTTTGCTCGGTTCATTTTCGGTACCGAATCCGGAGGAAGTTCGTTAACTGCACAAGTTCGCCCATTGTCCGTTATGAACCGGTGTAGGTCCGGCGGCTTGTAGGTGGCGGTGGTTATGGGCGTCGCGACGCCGGTGAGTTATTCACGAAAGAGACGGTACCGCCGCCATTAATTACCGGCCAACTTATATTTTCTAATTTAATGCGGTAATTGGGAGTTATTCGAAAGAGTACGGTCTTTGCTCGGTCTCCAAAACTTATTCTGTGAAGTTTCCCTAAGAATTGAAGGGAGACGGAGTGAAAGTTGCTGGAGAGTTTCGGAGGAGTTAAATAAATTTTCGGGATTTATACTTCGAAATGGTTCGGTCAGACGTTATTATTAACTTACAGCTGATTTACTCTATTATTGAATGGTATAGTGGGTAAGTTATGCTGTATAAAAACTATAATAAAAGTTATCAATTAATTAAATTAATTGATTTTTTATTTAATTAATTAATAAAAAATTTGAAATATATTGGTAATTAAAGCTGGATTTTGCACAGAATGTAGAGAATTCGCAAGATATAGGCTGGAATGTAGTTATGGGTGCCTTCATATGCATCGATTGTTATCAACGACAGTTGTAGCCAATTTTTAATCCTTTAATAATCCTTGTCAATTCAATTATATCCTGAATGATAAGAATCGCTTACTTGATTTGGTTTTTGCCAATGTGGACTGCAGACTTGATCGTGATTATAATCCACTTCTCGATGAGGATTCCTATCACCCTGCTCTATCATGTGAATTTATATGCAAGCCAACACTTTACTAATTTGAACACCACGTCATGGTAGTGCTTATAATTTTTAACGAACTAATTATTCACTACTGTATCAATCCCTGATATATATGGATTGATCTGTGGTCGCTTTTCTATGAAAAGTTGAGAAATGTATTCGATGTCGCAGTACCTAAGACCATAAGAGGATCTTCAAGTTACCGGTGGCCCGTTTGATTCACCAAGGAAGTGAAAAATTGTATTCGCGATAAGGAGAAAATGCGTAAGAAATATAAACATTATAAGATTCTGCATTATATGAATATAGACATTTTAGAACCTTATCAAAACAACTTATAAATAAAACTTACACTTCATATATGAGCTCGGTTGAAAATTCTTTCTTCCGGTTCCAGGAGTTTCTGGACATTTGTAGGATCTCGAAAGGGGTAATGCACGCATTCCTGGCATTATGAAAAGAGACAATGTGGAATTTACTAAGAGTCAAAGCATCGTTGATGCTTTTGCAGATTACTTTAGTTGAGTTTACATTCGATCAGACCCTGTGAACGATAACCTACTGTCCATCGACTGCTTCACTTTGGAAGAGGTTGTTGACACATTGAAACATGCTAAAAATGCCAATACTGCCAGTGTAGATAGGATTCCAAGGTTTATCTCAAAGGACTGCGCTTCCATTTTGGCCAAGCCGCACCTCAAGATTTTCGACTTAATATTGGCTACCTCTAAATTTTCATCTATTGGAAGCTATCTTTCGTCTGTCCAATTTTAAAAAGGTGTTGGAAATGGTAAACTACAGACCTATTTCGTTGCTGTGCGGCTTTTACAAGACTTTTGAAAGTATTCTCTTCAAGCGTGTCTCATTCCACTTAAAAACCTGGTTACGTCCCTTCCAGCATGGTTTGGTTTTTTGATGTACTACTGTCACAAATCTCTCCTGCTTCACTCAATACACGGCAGATATCGTTCATGCCAGAGGTCAGGTCGACGCTATATATTTGGACTTTTAGAAGGCCATTGATCAACTGGACCATTTCATCTTGCTTAACAGACTACATAATCTTGGATTTCGTGCAATAATGGTACTATTAATAAAATCTTATTGGATCGTCAGCAGTTTGTTCGTTACGGAAGCTTCATCTTTGCGGGTTTTTCCCCGAGTTCAGGTATTCCGCAGAGTTCTAACCTTGGAGCACTACTTTTCCTGGTATTCATCAACGATTTGACTGACGTCTTGGCCTATGAAAAGCTTTTGTTCGCGGATGACTTCAAAATGTTTTCGTCCATTAACGATGTTACTGATTGTGAACGCCTGTAGAGTGATCTTGTGTAAACGATCAACCGTTAAAATCGGAGTCTAAGTGCCGTTACTTTGGTGCTTTCTTCGATTGTGGTCTTACGTTTAATGAACATATTATAACCCTTGTTACCAAGTCCTACAGTATTTATGGTTTTATAGTTCGTAACGGTAGGAAGTTATCATCTATGCAATTCTTGTGCTCCTTGTTCTATGCGCTGCTTAAATCACGTTTAGAATATGCCGCGACTGTTTGGTCCCCTTTTTACATATATTATACAAATATACTTGAGTCGGTTTAAAGATCAGTTTTAAAATACATATGCTTCCGTTCTGACTTTGTACACCCGCCTTTAGGCTTAGCCTACAACCTACTTTTATTGAGATTTAATTTCCTTTATTTACGGCAACGGGGATATAGATTGTAGCTGATTGTTGGGTAGATTATTGTTTATTGTACCTAAATTCGCGTACAAATGTTATATTTTATAATTATTGTAGCCGGACTAATTTATTACGCAAATTCCCTATCTCGCTCATGTGTGAATATGCTAACCGAGTAATGCCACATTGTGATCTATTCTTTGATTGTTTGAGCACCGTGGTCGGGGTTGTTGTCGAGTTAACTTAACAAGTTTCTTTAATTGTTTATTAATGTTATTTGATCTTTGTTGTATCTCTGGTACTATGTTTAATGTTTGTAATATAATGTATTGTTTATAACGCTACAAACATGCGCTTACATTTATGTTTTTGAATTTTGTTATTGATTTCCTGTAAGTGGGTGGTGTAAACATGTAGAAAATAAAGGAGTATTATTATTATTATTATTGTTAAAATATTATTAATTTATTAATAGAGGCCGGTAAGAAACTGGTAACGTAAAAAGGGATTCAATTAAGATTTCAGAAACGCGCAGAAAGGTTTTAATAGACACAAGAAGGTGTCGCTTCACCTCATTACTTTTCATTAGTGTAAAGACTTCCAGCTCTTCCCATGTAGTGTGCATTCCCTCTCCTCATTCTCCATCCATTATCTGTTGGATCTCTCTTCATTGCCATATCTAAACCTAACAATCTCTTTACCAACCTCCTGAACTACCTCCATCATGAGGTATTTGGGTAGTCTCTCTGCTATTCAATATCTGTTGACACTTTCTTCATTGCCACATCTGAACATGGCCACCAACTTCTTTTCCTCTTTAACCACCTCCATCATGAGGCATTTCGGTAACTCCTCTGCTACATTTTCGTCATATTTTAGGTTGTGCCTACTTTTCCTTATTTTTATTTTTCTCACCTGCATCTCTACATCCCCGTCCATGTTCTGTAATTATCTTCACACTTCAATCCTCTTCTTTCTTTTCTTGTTCATCCCTTCTGTTAGTAGTAGGTACAAGGGGATCTTGCTTCAATTTATTTCGTTGAACTAATAGATGGTGGAAAGACTCCCAGCTCTTCCTACATAATCAGTATTCCTGCTTTTCATTCTCCATACAATATTTATCAGTTTCTTCATTTCTCGTCCCTTTCTTCATTGCCATATCTGAATCTGCCTACCAACCTCTTTTCCTTTTTAACTACTTCCACCATACGATATTTCGGTAACTCTTCTGCTTCTTTTTCGTCATACTTTAGGTATTTGTCCTTATTTTCATTTTCTCTCCTACATTCCTACATCCCCCTCCTTGTTCTGCAATTATTTTCACACTTCAATCCAAAACTTCAATTCATTTCGTCGAACTAATAGATGGTGTAAAGACACCCAGCTCTTCACACATAGTCAGCAGTCTTTCTTTTCATCCTCCATACAATATTTGCCAGTTTCTTCATTTCTCAGCCCTTTCTTCATTCCCATATCTAAACCTGGCTACAAACTTCTTGTCTTACCTAGCCACCTCCATCACCTTATGATGGAGGTGGCTCCTCCACCTCCATCATAAGATCCATCCTGGACCATCCTGGATTTTGGCTCCTGTACTACATTTTCAGCATATTTTGAGCTGTGCCTATTTTTCCTTATATCCATTCCTTCATCTTGCATTCCTACATCTCCTTCCCTCATCTCCAATTATTTTTACATCTCAATCCTCCTCTTTTTCTCCTATTCTGACCATCGCAATCCAGCTTAACTCAACACAACCTACACCAACCCAACTCCATTAAAGAGTAGCATTCCTCCATTAAAGAAAGAGACCAAATAAGAACTAGAGACAGTCAAAAGGTTGAAAAGATAGATACATAAGAAAAGATATGATGACTGGAGTTACAAGAAGCTGATTATGAAGAAAAAACAAGCTGTAGACAAAAAAATAAGGCTGGAAAATGATTGGGTTGTTGAGTTGGGTTTAGTTTCCGAAGTAATCTTCCTGAAAACAGTTACAGCTGATGACGTCGTTACTGGTGGAGCGGAATAAGAACGAAACTGGAGAGGTATAAAAACACCACTGTTATAATGACAGGAAAAGGAGCCCTTGATGCTGCTCATCCTTCATAAGGTACATAAAATAAATAACGTTTTAAAAAAGCTAAAATTGTGTTTTAATATTATATATTCTGGTGATCAAACGAAATGATGCAGGAATCCGAGAATAACAGTACAGGGAACGAGAGAGAACTCGAAAGGGAGTTGCGGAAGAAGACGAAGAAAGGGATTAGATTGGATTGGATTAGCTTAGGATGGTCAACGGAAGAAAGGAATACTCATTGGGTAGACTGGAAAATGAGAAATGGAAATCTAAAAAAGGTGCAGGTAACGAGGAAAAGATGAGTTCGGTTGGTTTGGTATGGTTAATGGAAATCATGAAAGACTGAAAAACTAACTTTCTTGGCAATAAGGATAAAAATAACGTTTCTTCTAAAACAGCACGGAATTGAAGAAATAAAACATTTTGAAACTACAAATTAATATAGATGAAACAAAAATAGTGGAGATTGAAGCAAATCCCCAAGTTAACTATTATATTTTGAGTATATTTAGTTATAAACAGCGTACTTAGTAAAATTAAAATTTTTAATACAACATAACATATTTTAATAGTGGAAAAACTTTATCTTATTTTTATTCGAAATCGACGACTTTAAAACGGAGGTTAGAAAGATGGCCAAGTAGAACGAACGTTAGTTGATGGCGCTATTGGGACCAATAAAAATCGTTACTATCGTTACTACCCTTTCGGGTCGCCCCCTTAGTTCCTTTCCGTCGGCTTAATTACGTGACTAAATTGCTCGAATTGCCGCCGTCTTCTAGTCGAGGTGAAGAGGATGTACGTGACCGAAGTGTGGCAAAAATGTACCTTACCTTGATTTTCGTGCTGTTCGTCTCTTCCGTACAGTGAACCTGACGCAGTTTTGAGCCACCCCCGCAACTCGCCGAACAAGGACCCCAATCACCAGCGTGCCATCTTAAACACAGAAAGAAAAATAATTCGACAATAACGATTAGAAATTTATCGCGGGTATCGTTTTACTTTGGCGGGCACGTATGCATATTACATTCGATTACTGTGTTATCGGGCCTTTGAGACTCGTTACAAAGCTGTTCCTCAACTTCCTCCCCGGTTACGACATTCTGGCAAACTGGTCTTGACATCTTATAGCCTGTAAGGGACATATTGGTGATTGTTATTTCTCTAGTTCTGCATGGGAGCGATTAATTACAACTACTCACCGACGCCGCAAGTCGCCGAACAAAGTGACATCGACGCTAACGTCCAATGGTAAAGAGGTCTGGAACAGCTGGAACCATCGCCGCCGCAAACACCACACGCATCGACCTGCAATGTAGAACCTATTCGCAGGTCGCAACCAACTCTCTGAAAAAATCATCAAATCAAACATTTTTAACAAAGTTCATTTAATTTATTTAATGAAAAAATGAAGTAGCCGTATAAAGTAGCCGTCGGAATATATTTAGAGAATAAAGGTTTGGTTGACACGTGATGAGATAAAAGCTGGCGCGTATACAAGAGGCTATTCGTCAGGGGTGAGCCTTTCAGGGTGAAATGAGCGTGTGTCAGAGAAAACCCGTGCGAGCATCAATATGGTCGGAACGTTACCGCGAGATAGAGAATTTTCTCGTTATCGTTTTTGTTTTTTCTTCTTCGTCATCGTCGCTTTTCGCTCTTTCACTTTTTCTTTTCGATATAGACGTGAGTAAGGATATGTTACCATCAATTTATCTGTTTTGTTTATTCTGTATCGTTCTGCAGTCCGATATCAATTCCTTTTAAACGGGGTTTATGTTGTTTCTAAAAGAACTCTTCCGTAAATAAAAGAAAAAAGATCGTTATTGCTTGTGGGTGTAGTATTAAAAACTAAAATATCAAAGGTATCTCGAAGGATAAAAGAATTGAGTGGTACTTCTTTAATTTTTTTATTTTGTTGATTTTCCGTTCCTTCTTTAGAGATTTGTTCGCCATAAAAATTTTACACACCGTAAACTGAACGATATAAGATGTTTTTATTGAGAAAAGTTAAATTGCTTTATTATTATCTAAAATGACATTTTTATTTTGGCCGAGACGTTTTTATTCGTGCTATTAGTTTAATAACTTGTTGATTTTCGAAAAGGTAGAAAATGATTACGTTGCAAAAATAGTTAATCGTCCGATAATATCCGAAGATGTTTTCTTATAATTCTCGTCCCGTTGGAGAAGAATTACGACAAAGTGCGGATCGAGCGCGGGGCCAATTTAGTGCTCGCTGACTCCTCGAAAAATTGAATTTCCCCATAATGGGCCGTAGCAGGAACCGCAGCGGCACCGGCGTCGTCGCCGTCGGATAATGCGTCCGGATAACCTCCTTAAAGCCGACTTTAATTCGATTTAATTAGCGGCCGCTTAACGGGAGACTAACGAGCTCCCCACGATACCTTTCGGTGATAAAGGCAAATAACGTTGAAGTCTTTTTTCTAATTATCCACCGGAAAATTGCTATTATCCAGGAGAATATCGATCGTTGGCGGGGGCGGATGCGGTTGAAACTATTCAAGCGATAATTCCAAGGATATTCTTACCGTGAAACGACGTCATTTGAATATTCCGAAATTTTTCACCAAAATCGATTTTTGTTCTAATTTATTACACATTTTCATTTCGTTATATTGGTAATCCATATAATTTAAACCAATGAGGATTACTAATAATAAATAAAATTAAATTATTTTCCAGTGCAAATTTTACGGTGTAATTTATATTGTGCATAATTACGAATAAATATATTACGAATAAATAAACAGTTTTAATTAACGTCGTTAAACGTAAACGAGAACCGTCGAAAAAAAGCTTTAAATATACCTTTAAATAGTAACATCCCGAGAGAGTTAATAAAGCGCGCAGAAAAATGAATTGAGGACTGTGTTAAAATTATTATATTATGTGTTCAGGATGGTGTTGAGTGATACTTCAAAGATGGCTGGAGTGATGTGAAGTATGGATAAAGACTATCAGGATTTAGGAATTGAGGGGAAATTTATCTGTGTATAGACAAACGTTGAGGTAATGAAGTTAACATGAACGGAAAATGTTAATAATAAGGTGAGGCAAAGTTAGTAACACGTTTACTATTAATTTTGAAATTCGGTTATTAACCTTGAATCTTTAAAAGGTAGTATTTAACGTGTTAAGAATCTTGAAGCTTGTCAGATACAACATTGAGTTTTATTATCTCCTAAAAGGTGTTGCTGCAGGTTTTCGTGCCACACGCTGAGTTGAATCCCAATTCTAGCTGGACAAAAGTAATAATCATTGACAAAATTTAGAGTTTTCGGGTACATAATACAATTTTCTCAAGAGTTTAGTAAACTTAGATTTACTGAACTCTTACTTTCCACAAAAAATTTATTGTTATAATGAACAATTGTATATAAGAAGTTACTTTCAAGGAGTTATTTTTCAGCGAAAATTAAAACCCTTCTCCTCCAAATCACAGTCCTTTAAAGTTAGGAGAAAAGGATTATTTTTATTCAATAAATCCATTTTAGATTAATTAAAATAAATAAAATTTAGCAGATAACAATTACTAATAAAAAGTAACCTTATGGCGATTAGTAACCCTAAAATGTTATGTGCATCCTGTATATTAATGTGATCATCTTTTATGCTATTTATTCGGCGATATGATTGTTTATTATTGTTTGTGTATTAAACCAGCTTATTTAGATACCTTTTAGGAACATGTTTCAAGCATTGAAATCGTCTGATTGACGAAGGTAAGTTCAAACCAATCAAATATAAGACAGTGTGATTTTGCATCACGGAAATTGAAAAATTCTTTATCATTTTAACATGACATGACATGATAATGACTTCAAATTCTGAGAATTTCTTTATTATTATATAACTAATGATACATTCTAAGCAGGAGGGCCATAATGAACTATAATTTGAGATATAACAAAAATTTTTCAATTACTGACAACACTTTTTCATATTCTGCTCATTTTTTGATAACATTTGGAAGTGCTGAGACCTTTTGACATGCTCATTACTAAACTGAGGTCAAAATTATAAATTTTTCAAAAATCAAAATGGCGAATATAACATAGAGAATTCCATGAAACTGGATAATTTACGCAAAGTTTGGTATCTGAAGGGTTTGTTATTATTTATGGCTTCTGGAAATCTAATTCCACAAAAAAAAATATTATTACACGTAAACAATAACTTGTTAAAAATTGCTGTGCAACTTTCACACGGAGCACAGAAGACAAGCAATGAGGATATAATAGGTTCAGAGCGCAGCATACTATAAAGTCCTTATATCTAGGTTGTATCTGGTTATAGACTAAGCGTTTATGATTTATTATTTGTATTATTGTGCTACATATGTTAATAGACCTCTTTTATATCATTGAAATTCATTATTTTACTGATCAATAAATTAAGCATTTCGAATATGAAAATGTTGTTATTTTGAATATTATTTTGTATTATGATAAATAAAATTGAAATTTTTACTGTTTTTTGAATCATTTTCCCAAAATTGATACCACTTAAAGAGTCACTCATCTTTTCTAAAGTTATTAATTTAATTCCATAAAAATTCAATTTCATTTATCATAACACAACATAATATTCCAAATAACAATGTCTACAAATTCGAAAATGTCCGACTAAACACTTTTGCATTTGGGGTTCGATGGTTGGAAAATTCTCTTGGTAAAATCGCTTAGCCGCCTCGGCATTTCCATCAGCTTTTCCATAACAATAAATAACATCAGCGTATTCTTTGTTACTAATAGTTGTCATTCCGTTTTACACGAAAATTTAAATTAATGAAGTTTAAGCTTTTAAACGCAATTTTTCTCTCTTTATTGTGAAACACTATTTGAAGTAATGGCAATTTAATGGTTTTATAGTTTGTGTTTGTATTGCAATGTTTAATTATTGAATTAATTTTAATTATTGAAATAGTTGTTAAAGACTTTAAACCTCAGGATGGGTAAAAATCCCAAAACGTCATTTTAATAATAATGAAAACAGTGGGAGGAGTGTTGTTGTTTGTGTTTTATTTTAAATTGGTAATAAGCCTCCATATTCAAGATAAGAAAAAATTTAATGTTTGTATTATCAAATAAACATAAAAACAAATGAAAATCAATTACAAATTCTAATGATATTTCACGATCAAAGCCTACTAAGATATCCCCAATGCTAGCTATTCACGATTGCGCTTGAGAGATACTTAACACTATTAAGTTTATTTTTTCTAATTTTTAAAATGTTTCTTAAGAATCTTTTCATACGAATTAAAGATCATTGTCTAAGGAAGTTTTTATGTCATTTGAATAAACGTTCAAATAAAATCCACGTTTGAATATGACACTTTTCTATACCATAAATTAGGAAAATTATAAACTTTATAAAGCAATAAAAAAGTTTAGTACATTTTTGTGATAAGAACTCTTGTTGTTCTTCTGCACTGCAGTAATAATAAAATAGCACGAAAAAATTCAAAAACATAAAAATCTTAATTAACAAGAAAATAATACCCTATCCAGTATCCTGCACTACCTATCAAACACCTTGTATATCTTTGTAAAGATACAAAATAACAATTTGGTTTGTAGTGTCACGCCCGCAAGCGATCTCGGCGTTTTGGGAGAAACTCTTCTTCTAGAAAACTTTGTATCTTTACTAAGGCATGTAAGGAACGATTTTGTTTCATTTCGCCGAGGTCGCATGCGGGCGAGGCGGCAGATTTTGATAAATCGACACAAAATTTTAAATTTTGAACGATTGTAGCGCTAAAATTCAGAGCTCGGACCAGTTTCTGAAGAAGGTTGCAACGTGGCATCCGAAACGTCAAACATTTTTTCAAAAAACGCACGGCAAAACCCGAAAGTTCTAGTGTTAGTTCTAATTTTAGTATAGTAAGTTATAATTATTAAGTGATTTTATTCTGTGTCGATTTGTTTATAATTAATTAATCACGCCAAAAGTAAAGTAAATAATTCTCATTTTGTAATCATATTTCTTATTATTAAATTCACTAAGGTTTTATTTGGTTATTTTTTTTTTCTTTGGAATTGAGTCAGCTTATTATTTTTTTTTTTGAGCAAATTAATCATTAATTTTCCTTTAATAATTTATTTCTATTTAATAATTTGAGTGCTTTTGTGAAATTCTTTTGGTTATCTCTTTCAAAATCGTCTTTCTTTTTAATCCATTTATGTATCTCATAAAATTCTCTGAATAAATAGTACTAATTTCTAATATTAACGTTATTTTCCTTTTTTTTTGATATTTATGCACCTTTTCATTTCAAATTGGTTTCTTATTTCAACAAAAATTCATTATTTCCATTCATTGGATAACTTTAAAAAACAACCATTTAAAAATTCATATTTACCCATATTAGAACATCTTAAAACTCGAATTTTTATCATTTTCTTTATTCTTATTTATTTATAGGCATTTATTTAGCATTTTGATTTATAATATCGTTTTTATTTTAAGCATAGACGTATTGAGGGAAGGACGGGATAATGTTAAGCACTGTCAAATACAATATCATAGGGTGTTTCAAATGGTATGGATGGATAAGACTGCCTGAGATAATATTGAAAATGTTAGAGCATATTCTTTGGAATTTATGAAGTAACATGGAGAAATATTTGGGATAATATGCATCATCTCTGTCATAACGATATTTAGGGATCGTTATGGATTTTTCAGCAATCTTAAAGCATATTTAAGATTTTGTTGCGCATTTAAGAAACCACAGTACGAACAATTTAATAATTTGTAATGATAGAACAAGTCATTAAAGACCAGCATATTCATCTATTGGTCTCATAAATATACTATATTCCTTGATATTACAAACGTCTTCTCCTTTTTATTTTCGCGAAAGTTTCTGTTCCTCGAGAGAAATACTCGTCGGCTTGATTACCTCCTTTATTTTCCTGCTACTTTATCCGTAGACTCTTTTCTAATTTTCCTATAAGGCGATGAGGGGAGTCTCCTTTCCGTATTAGGACTCTAACAATAAGCTTCTTTGTCTCGTTATGTTCTTCAACGTAAAATATATGACATTCGGGCTAATTTAACATGTTTATAGTAATAAACTCAAACATTACCCATAAAGTTATTTGTGTCGTACTTATACTAAAAAGAACGTTCATTACGCAAAGAGAAATCGTTATAATAATTGAAAGGAAATAGTCAGACTTTGTCAAATCGTCAAAGTATAAAAACATGTTGAAGATAACAAATAGAGAGATATCTCTTCCATGGATTTCATGTCATTTGACCAAGATTTAGCTGCGCGATTATTATCAAGGAGCCACAAACAGGTCCGAGATTATTTTCCCAAACGGAAGAGAGCTGCTCGTCAGAAGATGAAAGCCGGATAAAAGCTTTACGATGCTCTTTGATGGAGAGTGTTCATTTATTCATCCCCGGTTTCGCATCTCATCGCCTTCACACGTCGCGTTCGGCTCCATCATTTGCATAGTCTCGGGACGCGGAAAGCTCCGTCGGGACGCCGACGATTTGTAAAAGTTCTAATCGGCGAAAACATCATTTTATAAAAATCAAATCCTCTTACTCACCTGGCATTTTCCGTCAATACACATGTCCAAACTGCCCGGACGACATCTGGTACCATCATGAACTTTTTCCCCTAATCTAGCAACGACCACGACATCGTCATTTTGATCGTTTTCTTCGGAGAATGACCTTCCTTTACAAGCGAGAACGCATGGATTTAAATCGTCGTAATGGGCGAACCACGTGTAAGAGATTCCTTCGTATAATTGCCCATTAAAAGCTGCGCATTGATCTTCTCGAAAATCTCTTGCTTCAGGACAAGGCTTTAAAGAGAAATAAAGAAAAGATAACTTTTGGGCCTTAAAAAAATTACGTTTTATTATTAGCCGATAACAACGGAGGGCAGAAAACGTTTTCGCGTTGAATAGAAATAATAAGAGGCCGGAAACACTGATAGGCTTTAACCAGAAAGGCGGGGAAATAAAAATAACAAGGTTATAAAGTGCTGTGGTGAAGGCGCCGTATAAAAATAAAGATAACAGTTGTCGAGAATGAGAGCGCGTAAAACAAAAGGCGCCGACAACCACTAGTGCTAGAAAAGAGCATAAGCACGTTGAGATCTGATAAAAATGAGGGGTCGATATCGCGGAAAATTGAACGATGTACGTAAGAGTGCGAGTTACGTTGGCGTCGTCGTTTAAAATCCAGGCCGGTTGAGAACGGTCTTAATCCTTGCCGAGGGCAGATGGAGGCCGCACGCCCATCGGGAAATATTGCGACCTATTTTTGCGGGGAGATTGTTCGGATGGGCAAAAGCTTTTTCGACCCTGTCGAGTATTGCCAACCACCGACATTGTTTAACATGTTCATGTCTACATCAACTGATACAACGCATAAACTAGGTCACTAACGCTATAAATATACATACTATATTAACCTGAAGACTTTTTTGTATCAAACCGAAAAAAAAGTTAAAAACCTTTTTAAAACTCTTTAAAAGGAAATTAAAATGTAAAGTTTTCATTGATAATTAGACAAATATTTTCGTTACGTCGGTTTTTGGAGACGCAATGTTGGTGGAAGACGTTGTGAGGGAGGAGGGCGGTTGGTTGAAGCAAATTGAGGAGTTCCGACGGTCGAAGGGTCGGGGATAAACGGAAAGTCGGTTAATTGCGAGCTAGCTAACGAGCGCCCACATGGCCCGAGTTCCCAGTCGAAAAAGCTGAGCTTTCGGGGGGAAGCGTTTTATTTTTTTTTCAACGGTGGTGTGGTGGCGTTGGCGGCTACCGATCGACGTAAGCCGAAAATTCCGTCGCTCAATTTGCGAAATTAGACCCGATTCGCTCTAAAACCCCAAAGTTAATGATTAGACTGATTTTCATTTAAGTTTATCCTCAAAAAATTTTACCAGATTTGCATTAAATTATGCCAAAATCATTTATAATTAATTAAACTTAAAGAATAAAGAATAACCGTTGCGATCATCTAGTGTAGCCTCTTATTGCGAGTTCTTTTATTACGACCCATTATTTAGAGCGATTGTCCAAGAACTTTAACCCACTCAAATGGAAGAGAATATTCGCCAACAAAAGCTGGCATGAAAGGGTCAACTGGAACTTTATGAACCTTATTTTCAATCGTTTACTTTTATGTCTCCATTTAGCTGGAATAACAAGATAAATGAATTAAAAGGATAAATATGTATAATTGTTTTTCTATTATCTGTATTGTAATTAATATAAAAACAATAATTTATAGTTGGGTTAAATTAAAAGAAATAATTTTATGAGCTTTTTCCAATCTTTCAATATCTTATTGTTAGAGTACCACGACAATAGTTGCCTTGGTTACAGCGGATGTAATATCCGCAGTCATTGTAAATCAGATACTGCTTTAAATAATGGGATATTTTAATCATTCACTGAACAGTGGAATCAGTTGCTGTTTAATGATCGTATAACCTATCTCGAGGACTACATTGCTAATAGATGTCTGGATTCTGTTAGCAAAGGACTGAATACAGTTGGAAAAAGAGTAAATAGTGTTGACAGTTGGGATTAGATTGTTAATAGACTAGATATTGTTGTGAGTAGACTAGATACTGCTGGGTAAAGACCCCGTACTATCTACAAATGTCTAGATACTGCTAATACAACATTAGATACTTTTGGCTAGAAACTAGTTACTGGTAGTAAAATATTATAAACTGTATGTATGTTAATATTACATATATCCTCATAAATTAATGGCAATGGACTGAGTACTGTTTGTAGAAAACTATATACTTCATGCAAAGGACTAGCTATTGTTGTCAGAGAGTTAGGTTGTGTTGATAAAAAACTAGATTATTAATGAAAATCTAGTCTCCCATCTAGTCTTTTACTAATGTAAGAGACTTGATACTGATGACAACAACTTAAGTACCGTTCATATAATATTGTTTATTGATGTCAAAAGATTAAAATCTATTTGCAAAATACTAAATGTGGTTGGCCGAAAACTAAATAATGCTAATAAATCATACACACGAGAATTTTTAGAATCTATATATTGCATGGAATCGACTAGATATTGTACGTCGGATAGTTAGGTTCTGCTGGTAGATAAAACTAGATATTGGTAACAGAAGACTAAATTCTGTTTGTAAAAAGACTAGGTACTGTTCATAAAGCAGCTTTCGAGGGAAGAAAAACAAAATTCTGATATAACAAAAAATGAAAGAAATGGGAAAGTTCAAAATCGGAGAACCAAATAATTCAACCTCAATATTCTGACAGAGCAGCTCGCAATTCCCAAGCTGCAGAAAATAATAAAAATAATGGGGGAAAAAGACAAATAAAGTCAGGAACAGAAACCGATTTTACGTTTGTATCACATAAAAAAGGTAGGTCGTCGTTACACACAATAAGAGGAACTGCAATAAACGCTTCACTAAAGGGTGCAATATGTGTCTGCACTTACATGTCTCTACCCAATACGACGGAAGCAAACGTTAAAAATTACCTGCATAGCAAAAGTATTAATGATGTATGATGCGAAATAATTACAGCAAGAAGACCGGATGAATATGCCTCATATAAAATCTCAATACCAAATCAGTACTTGGAAATCACTAAATAACCTGATTTATGGCCATCAGGTGTCAGAGTGAATTCCTGAAATACATACTTACCACAAAACCAAGAATAAATATAATAGCGATTACCAAACACTGTATGGCGAAAGAAGAGATAAAAACTTTAAGCTTTCCGGGTTATTATGTTGGATCTTGTAACTGTAGAAAAGTTTTTTTCAAGAGGAGGAGTTTTACTGTTGATAGATGAAATATATTCTTCAGAGTTAATTGATTTAGACCAATACATTAAAGAAAAAGCATTGAATTGTGCGCAGTTAAAATACCAGTATTGAATCCCTTTTTCTTAGTCATATCACTCACCAGATAGAGATATTAGAGAATTTTTGGGAATAATGGAAGAAATTTAACATTTCGTAATAGAAAACCTAAATTTAAAAAATATATTTATAATGAGGAATTTCAATATATATATCAATGTAAAATCAATAAGTAAGGGGGAGTTGTTGGTTATTATGTTAGAGTATCGACTTAAATCTCGTTTTAATCAACCAGCAAGGGTAAACGGCAGCAGATGTGTAGATAACATCTTGAAGACTGATAAATAAAGCAACAGTAGAACAGTTCAAAAATCTATTAAAAAGAAGTGATTATACAAGAATAAAAGATTAAAAAGCGAATGCACAATTACATTGTGTTATGAGATGGGTTTTCGTAAAATCATGAAAAAAGATAAAACAAATACAATTTGTGCAAAAATTGATTCGGATGAACTAAGAAGAATGAACAATAATCTGAATGCAATTTTCACCGTAGCGGAAGTTATGAGGATTAGTAACTTGAGGGATCTGTATAAGGCTGTATATGTAAAAATTTGTAAAAGAATGATCTCAGACAGCTTATAAATGAAACAAAATAAAGAAGCTTTCAAAGTGTAAAACAATTCTGAAAACAAAATAGCTGCTGCGTGGAATGTTGTGAAACAGGAAACCGGAAAACTGATGCAACGGAAAGTAACCGAATCACAGTTAGAGGCAAATGACCTAAACGACTACTATGTACAAACAGCACAAACAAAAGCAGGCATCATGTTAAAAAAAGATCCACCAGAGGGCAAATAAATAGAACAAATTGAACCTATACAATTAAAACAAATTGAAGACGAAGAGATAAAGAAGCTATAATAATAAATAAAGAACTTGAATAAGACAAATACTAAGGATGTGTAAGGAATAACAGCAAAATTGCTCAAGAATATAGAACCCATAGTAAGGGAAATATTGTATAAGCTATTAAATAAATCCCTAAGAGATGGTGTTTTCCAAATAAACTGAAATATGTAAGGGTAACTCCAATTCATAAACAGGGGGACGTGAATATAGTGATATATAATAGTGATATCCAAAGTTTTTGAAACTGCATTAAAAAACAGGATCATGGATCACGTAAAAGGCAATAAACTGATAACACAATATCAACATGCATATCAAAAAGAAAAATCAACATCAGCATTGTTTAGTGTAATCCAAAATATAATATCTGGTTTTGATACGCAGAATTATACACAAGTAGTTTTCTGTGATTTGATCAAAGCTTTTGACTCAGTGAATCATGAATTTCTTTTGAAACAAAATAGAAAAATACGGCATAAATGAAAATGAAAAAGAAACTTATTGCTTCATATCTTCAGGATATACACAACAGACACACTGGAATGGGACAATTTTTGAATGGAAAACAGTAGAACAGGAGTATCACAGTACTCCATGCGCAGACCAGTTTTATTCATGTTATATGTGTGTTATGTACTCAATGTGTTTGTATGCGGATGACACCTTATTCATAAACACTTCTAAAGACATAGAAGACCTAAAAGCAAAAACAAATATACTAAATGAAGCTAAAAATTGGTTCGAAGCAACTAATCTGCAACTATTTGCTTCACAATACTTACCTTCTTCACAAAGCAAAACCAGGAGGTCCGAAATAATACTACAAAGTTTCTGGGAATTACACTATTGGAAACACTATCATGGAGGGACCACATAAAACAATTGGGAGCAAAATTGGTAACGATACTGTATTGATTAAGAATGTTATGTAAAATTTTACCGTAGGCAGAAATATGGAACATATATGTTGCGTACTTTCATAGTATGACGATATATGGCACACTTACCTGGGGAGCATCTAGCAAAGCGGGTGAAATTTTTAAAATGCAAAAAAAGCAATTAGATTACTTAAAATATTGGGTTACAAAGAAAGTTGCAGAGAATTGCAAAAAGTTCTGTGATGTGTTTTCCTGTTTGCAGTATGTTCATGCGCAAAAGGAAGCATTGGAAAAAAATACAAACTCTCACAACTATAGTACACGATACTTTCAAATATATTTAAATTAAATTATATAATAACCTACCATCAAGAACAAAACAATTAGACGAGAAAATTTTAAAGCGGAAGTGAAGAAATACCTAATAGAGAGCAAAATTTATTCAATTCAAGAATACAGGAACAGGAAGAGGAACTTGAAGTTAATTTCATGTATATCTTTTCTGGTTTTGTTTTCTTTGTTTTCACGAATCGAATGTACGATGTTTTGTTCATTTGAGAAATGAACTAGTTATTATTATTATAAGAGACTGCATCCAAAGGATTAGGTATTGTTATCAGACAGCCAGGTTCTGCTAATAACAAATTATTGTTAATAGTATATATTATTGTTAATAGAAGCTTAGATACTTCTGTCAGAAAACTAAATACTAGTAATGAAAATCTAAATATTTATAAAAAGTAGATTCTCTTGTTAAAGATTAGATGTTGCATGCAGAATACACCTTATTGCTGACAAAACACCATATTCTGTTTGTAAAACATTAAAATTAATACTTGCAAAACGCTGCTGGTTGATGATGTTGTTGGGGGAAAACTAGACAGGAGACTTAATAAGATCAAAACCATTTTCAACGATGCCAAACTTAATTAATCCGAAATACATCAATACTAATCAATACAAAGCCGGAATAAATAGGTTTAATTACGCCGAGAACGCCTGCGGCTAACAAGCATTGTGATACCATATCGATCCAAGAATTATAACGCTTCAAATCAAATCTTGTGAAATTGGGGTAAATAAATAAAGATAAATTAAGTTTTTTTGTAATCGTTTTTGAATTACTTCAACAAAACAGTATGTTTTTCGAGTACTTTTAAAAAAAAATTGTTTAGTATATTTACATGATTTTACTTTGTAAATATGTATATTCGATTCGATTGAAAGAAAAAAAAGTATCTTTCGTGACAACATAAACTTTCGCATTCTTTGTTACACATTATTTTCGCGGTGGAAACTTTGAAGAGGAAAAATATATAAGGGAGAAGAAGTGAAAAGGATCTCTTTCTACGTTTGCGCGTGTGCGAGCGTGAAATCTCGAGCAATCGAAGTGTGACAAATGTGTTTGGGAAACGGTCCAGCACATTTCAGTGCCATTGACCTTCGACGACAATAATACGAACAACCCCGTTTTCTACACGTGGACCAAAAGTTTACCTACTAAACTTTAATTTCAATAATAAAAATAAACCAAAATACTTTTTGTTCTTATTGGTGGGTCGGGTTTTCGTTGTCATAATAATTGGACGGACAACAAACGGTTATTTAAGTGAATCAGTGGGGTATGAGATTTGATTGACTTCCGGGATTTAACCTTATAAATCGTTTTGACCTCTCGATTCATAACGACAGCGAAGAATTTCTCTTTAATTTCGATTCTTTACATTTAATTATTTTAACTCGGTTATTTTCATTTCGAGATTACAAACGTATAGAAACGGAACAAAGGTTCCTGCTTCATAATTAACCCCTCCGGGGAGAGACGTATAAAAAAATTACCGTTTCATAACCTTACCTGCATATTGCAGATTTTATAGCGCACTCTATCGCCTCTACAGCCGCCCTTCTGGCACCTCCTCAGCTGGTGGGCTACGCCTCCATCGCACGACCTGGAACAGGGCGACCACTCAGACCACGCAGACCAACCGCCCCCGGCTCCTCTGGAGTCTACGTCGTGAAGTTGAGATGACAGTTCCTGCAGACATAAAACGCAATAACTGCAGAAGGAGAAACATCGTCCGTACTTTGGGGATGGTTTTAACTGGGGGATGATGCGGGGGAAAAACAAACGGGTAAGGCAAAAACCGCAGGAGGCCGGTTCTTGCCTTGTCCCGACGGTTATAAATTAACTCCAAAGTAAAAATAATGCACCACCACTTTGCCATGTCAACGGAAAATTATTGCTTATTATGCAGCCAAACTAGCGGTTAAGTTTGTTGAAATAGGAAGGATTTTTTAAGTGGTACAGCGAAGTGGTCTGTGTGATTGATTTATGTTGCGGCAGTCGTGTTTGACTTACATTATACTAAAGAATCATTTTTTAATTTTCTTTAACATGTTATCAATAATGTATTTACATACAGAATAAATAATATACAATTTTAAAAGTAGTATTAAATGCATCAACTTTTATTAAGTACTTCTTGTAAGAAGACACTGAAAACACTTCTAATATTCCTTTAATAAAGCAGTTATGAGTTTACTGCTTCGATAAAACAAAGAGAGCTTTTTATGTACCTTAAACAAATTTATAACTAAGATCCGGATTTATATGCGATGAAGATAAACAATATAAGCTTTTTATTTGTTTAAAATTGGTGGAAATATGTAGTAATATCCTGGAAATATGGACAATATGCGGTAAAACCAAAAAAATGTGTACCTGCTTCGGCAAGAAACACAAAAATATTACTTTAATAATGTTTCAAGTTTTTCTAGTAGGATTTTAACAGTTGACGACAGATTCTATTTCGTTTGCAAAATCCCAATTTAATCCGTGTGATCTTATTTTGGTAATCCATTAATTATTGGGTTGGGCCCAGGCTCAGTAACCTATTGAAACAAAAGAGCCAAAAAATATAATTTACAAAACTTCTTACTTTTTAAAGAGTTACTAAAAATATTCGTTTCAATATTATAGTATTAAATTTTTGATTATTAAAATTTAGGTTTTAGTTTTGAAGCTAGGTTGGTTTGGGTTCGATTCCGTCTTAAGAGATGTACGGCTAAACCTGAATCTTTCTAGTTATAAGTCTAATGTTAGTTCTAGTTTTAATAGTCATTCAGTGCTTGATTGTTGTAAATTCTTCTGGAACTAAAAGTATAACGTAAGCTACTTTAGATATTAGTATCGGCCCAAAAGAACCTCAATACTTGAGAAAGAGATTTTCAAAAGTAAAGTAAGAGTAGAGTAACTTTTTTCTATCTTGCCAAAACTAAATTATGTGTACTTATCGTGTTCAATAATAATAATTATTAGCTTATTTCTCAAATGAACAAAACATGGTATATTCGATTCGTCAAAATAAAAGAAAAAAGAAAACGAAACCGGAAAAGAAATACATAAATTTTTTGTCGTATAATTGTCTTGTTCTTCATGGTAGAGCATTATATAATTTGATTGAAATATATTTGAAAGTACTTTGTGACTTCTGTACTCTATGCAAGGGTACTAGTAAATTGTTTCCATATCGTGTACTGTAGTTGTGAGAGTCTGTATTTCTTTCCAATGCTTCTTTTTGCGCATGAACATATTGCAAACAAGAAAACACATAACAAGATGGTATTGTGTGGATCTTCAATTCCCTAAAGTAACTAGATGCTCCCCAGGTAAGTATGCCATATATCGCCATACTATAAAAGTACGCAAAATATACGTCTCTTATTTCTTCCTCCGGTAAACTTTTACATAACATTCTTAAACAATACAGTGCCGTTGCCAATCTTGCTTTCAATTGTTTTATGTGGTCCCTCCATGATAGAGTTTTCGATAGTGTAATACCCAGAAACCTGGTAGTATTATTTCGGACTCCCTGGTTTAATGAAGAAGGTAAGTCAATTGCAGATTATTTGCTTCAAACCAATTTTTAGCTTCATTTAGTGTTATATTTGTTTTTGAGTTTAGGTCTTCTAAGTCTTTGGAACTGTTTATGAATGAGGTGTCATCCGCATACAAACACATTGAGTCTGCCTTTATATCTTTTGGTAAATCGTTTAAATATAACAGGAATAAACCTGGTCCGAGCACGGAGCCCTGCGGTAGTCCTGTTTTTATTGTTCTCCATTCAAAAATTGTCCCCTTCCAGTGTGTCTGTTGTTGTCTATCCCGAAGATATGACGCAATAAGTTTTCTTCCATTTTCATTAATGATGAACCTTTCTATTTTTTTCAAAAGAAATACATGATTCACTGAGTCAAAAGCTTTGCCCAGATCACAGAAAATTACTTGTGTATTATTTTGCGTATCAAAACCAGTTATTATACTTTGGATTATACTAAACAATGCTGATATTGATTTTTCTTTTTGACATGCAAGTTGATATTGTGTTATCAGTTTATTGTTTTTTACGTGATCCATAATCCCGTTTTTTAATGCAGTTTCAAAAACTTTGGATGTTACTGGTATTATTGCTATCAGTCTGTAATTTCTTTTATTATTCACGTCCTCCTGTTTATGAATTGGAGTTACCCTCATTTCAGTTCATTTGGAAAAACACCGTCTCTTTGGTATTTATTTAATAGGTTACACAATATTTCCCATATTATGGGTTCTATATTCTGAAGTAATTTTGTTGTCATTCCATACATGTCCTTAGTATTTGTCTTATTCAAGTTCTTTATTATCGCTTCAATCTCTTCCTCTTCAATTTGTTTGCCCTCTATTGGATTTTTTTAACATGATGCTTGCTTTTGTTTGCGCTATTTGTACATAGTAGTTGTTTAGGTCATTTGCCTCTAGATGTGATTCGATTACTTTCCGTTGCATCAGTTTTCCGGTTTCCTGTTTCAAAACATTCCATGCAGCAGCTATCTTGTTTTCTGAATTTTTTGTAATCTGAACTCTTTGATTGTGCATCTTTATAATCTAAATCAGGGGTCGGCAATCTATTAAAACAAGAAAGCCAAAAGACAATTTACAAAACTTCCCACGTTTTAAAGAACCACTAAAAATCTTCGTTTTAATATTATAGTATTAAATTTTTGATTTAAAACACACGTCTTCAAATACTGAACAATATTCATATAAGAACATATTATATCGTCGATAGTTACATCAATGAAAGAATTTGAAAGACTTCGTACGTAGAGACTATAGAGACCACGTCACGAATATGAACATTTTAACTCTCGAAATTTCTTTTAGAGCTGTCCACTTGTGCTAAAGTTGAAGTTTTGCACCTCTTTGTCTTCTTCCAATAGCGGAGAATCAATGTTTTATTTCACTCAAGCACAAGGCAAACTGTTGTAATACGTTATCTCGGGAAAGTTATCGCATTTTATTATACAGAAGTAGATTAGAAAAATGGCTATCTATTTTTTCAAGGAAATGCTTGAGTGCTTTTGCCAAGATACTGTTAGTTACCAAGTTGATGAGTTGAACAAATTTGTTTGAAAATGGTTGGGCACCAAGCGTTTCTTGCAAAATTTTTACAGTGAAATATTAGTATGTCGTGGTTAATTTTTTTGAAACATTGATGTTACTCCTCTATATAGTCCTGTCATACTTCAGGCTCCATCAATTGCTATAGAAACGATTCTATTCAATTCAATTGTTTTCCAAGCATTTTTGCACATTTGCTATTATTTCTCCAAGGGTTTGGTCCGAGTGTAACAACCCTAGCAGTTCTGCTTTTAAACCTTGAGACGATATATACCTGACGAAAAAGATCTTCACTTGTGCAGTGTCTCTTATGTCACAAAACTTATAACTATAGCCAATGATAATTCAGATTGATGTCAAACATATGCATATGTGTTATATTTGAAGATATTTTGGTTCTATATTGTATTGTTTGAGAAAAATCTTTGATTTTTTTAAATTACGAAACAGTTCTTCAGAGGCACATATAAAACAATCTTTGACGTAGTTACCATCTGAGAATGGTCTTCCTCTTTTTGCAAGGTCTACTAATACTGTAAAACTTTCCAGATTTATACTATTGGAAGATTGCGCCCAGTTGCTTAAATTGGGACATGACAGTGTTGTTGGGTTGAAACATTCTTTTGTTTTGTTTGTCATCGTTTGGATATTTACCAGCAAACTAGGCATGATTTCTAATAGTGGCTGTTCAGATTTGAATCTTACTATGTGCGACTTTCTTGTAGGAAACACAAGTTGGAAGGCCATCTGAGTTGCATTTGTATGCAAATTTGACTGGATTCTCGTGTGGATCGCGAGCCGCAGATTGCCAACCCCCGCAAGAAATTCTGTTTGAAATATAAGCAAAACATACGCTTATATGCAACTACATGCAATTATTTCAAGGTATATGGACAGCGTGGTCCTAAATCTAAGGGCTAATAGGGCTACAGCCCTGGGGCGCAAACCCCAGGGAGCGACTTTTTTTGCAATGATATGCATGTTGTCCCCATCATACATGTACTCAGTGTTTCCTCTGAAGTGCGGGCCTTTTTTATCCTTTTTGATATTAAATTTTGTATGACAAGATACAAAAGGTACATGTTTTCATTTCATTCATCCAACCCAGCCCAGGGTTAAAAAGGCTGGATTAGTTTTTATGTTTTCATATGTGTGAGTTTGTAAATATTCTTATGTCACTCACAGAACTTTGATAACCCACAAAACAATCCAAAAATGTTAAAAGAGGGCTACATATTGCTTGTAAGGTTAGTCCATGAAAACATTTTCTATTAATATAGCATTCGGGATCATGTTTTGGTGCCTTGATTGGTATGTAAGTACCATCTATTGCACCGATTGTTTTTGGGATTTTAGATAACTGCTACACTTTATTTTAAATGATTCTAATTCATTTCTCTGTGGAAATTTGATATGTTGAGGTGCTAGACTGCAGAGGACTTTAACAACCCTTATGAAACATTTTGATAAAGTAGATTTGCTTAAACCAAATCTTTCACCGACTTTCATTATAGAAAGTAAACTTGTGCCTATAAGAATCAGTAGTTGCCAACAACCAAATTGTAGATAATAATTGTATCTTACTTGGTACATTTGCTCGACCAGGCTTTTGATTCTGTAAATGTGGTCGCAATTTTACTAATAAATAATCAAAAGCTTCGTAAGGTATGCGAAAATGAAATTCTTTGTTACTTAAATTCTTCATTACATGGTTTACATAACCACTTGGTATATGGCAAATGGCACAATATACAATTATTTATCATTTCGTCATCTTCGTCAGATGTGTCCTTAAAAACAAAATAATATATCCAAATATACCTATCTTATAAGAATAACTATCTATTTTCATTCTACTTACTTCAATAGTTTTAAATAAATTATAAGCGAATGAACTAATTGTTGAAATTATCAGTTTTTTTGTAGAGTACTTTACAAACTGATTTGGTAACCATGTATATTTCAATTGAAGTAAAACTAGAACTAACAGAAGAGATAGAATCTTTTTTTTGAATTTTGTATAAAAACGAGTACGCCCCACTCGTTTCGTTCGTTTCGTTCGGTAATGTATATGACTAACTAAATTTATATGGGGTGAAAATGCTTAATGTGAAGTTATATGCAAACTATGCGAAAGTATATAAACAAGTTATATCTAATAAGTTGAAATATGAAGGTTTCATGTTCAATTTTGACGCAATTGAAGCGATTGCGTCAAATTGATGAGCTCATTTATTATTTAGCAAACTTAGTAAAAATTTGCAGCAGAATGGAATAGATTTTGAGCTAGCTAGCTCGATTTCCTTTGATCTTTAAGTTTCAATATTGCCTCTAAGAGAATCAAACATAACGAACTCCTGTGTATTGATATAATACAATAAAAAATCCAAGACATTTTAATAAATTAGAATTCATAAATAACTGGTAATCTAGAACTGTTTCTATAAATAACAAGGGATCAATAAAAATTATTAATGGTAGCTCGTTCATCAGGTCTCCCTTCAGTTTAAATCGATCGGTTTAAAGGTCCTGTTTAATGGCGCCCTGGGAATTACTACTATCGGGATTAATTTAATAAGACCTCCCGTAGAGCAAGCGTCGCCGGAGGACAAAAACTACATTAGCACCTAAGCTCCGAACCCTTTCGACCGAATTTATATACAGCACCGATCACTTAAAGTCATTAATTTCACTTCGAAGACATTGCTCTTCGCTAGGAACAATGCTAATTGCTTTCGGCCCGTTTGACGTTTGATACGTTTTTGGACGGTTGAGTACCGCGATCTGATGGATTGATCGGGTTCGATGAGGGTGGATTTTTTAGATTTACCGTGTAGGAGCATAAAAAAGACGAGGGATAATTTTATTAGACCCCTTCTTCGAGATAGACCCCTTTTCGAGAATTACCGTCGAAACGAGCCCTAATTCCTCGAATTGAATTGATCGTCGAATTTCCTATCGCGTCTTTTGTATTTTAAAGTAGAAACAGAATCGTCGTTTCGCTAATTAAAATGTTGATGAAATTGGGTGAAACGCGGTAGTCTCGTTCCTAACGTAATTGATGATCTCTCGGGGTTGCCTTCTTTTTGTTCATAACTTTTGGAAGAACATGCAAATTCCTATGCGGGGTAAGTTAGTCCGGTAATTAACACAAACTACATTTCCGAGTTCATAGTCGTAGACTCCCAGCGTTGTCGTCTTCCCGATTCGAGACCAATACCAAGTCCGTTGTCGCCGACCAATGATTTATTTCCTTAATTTTAGCCACTTAAAAGTTTTGTTGTAACGTTTTGGATTCGCCATTCGTCCAAGTCGAACACCAAACTGATATTAATCTTAAGTTTCTAATATCGATTGGTCGTTACAAAAATGAATTACTTAGTTAATGGGATTGTTTTTGTTGCGAATCGCTATAAAAAGTATTTAAATGTTGGATATTTTTCTAATTAACCTTAAACACAAGGGAATTTAAGCACGATTCTTATTTCCTTGGCTAGAATTTTAATGAAAATACCACTAGAGCAAGAAAGCAAGAAAGTAAGAAAGCAGGGAAGGACTGTGGTTATTAAGATTGCGGCGTTGAAAATTTTCTGTGTCAAAAAAGGGGTTTTATTAAAAAAGGTATTAAATTTCTTTGTAAGTATTCGCTACCTGCAATGAAATGTTTAGCATTTATAATCTAATTTAACACTTTACTACATTAAATAATTTTTTAATTAAATCATTAAAAGTTATAAATAAAACATAAATAAATAACGCGATATGTTTTTATGGTCAAAAATAGCCTTCCATTCAACGTTCGGTTGTAGCATTACTTTATGATGCGGAAGCATAAAATTCCTAAGCTTTAATTTTAGGACACCACTTTTACGATTAGACGGAATTAATTTGTGCCGGGGTTATCATCATCCTAAAGAACTTTATTGTACGGCCGATACTATACGCTTGCAAAACATAACATCTGTAAAACTGGCAGTAAAAATCGTCTATAAAATTTATTACTCCTTGCTATATAAGTTTTAGGGGCAAAGCATCTGCGACCGTTTTTGGATTTAAGCGATTTTGCGATTTTTTTTTCGACGTACAACTAAGTGATTTTTTATAGGAATAATTATAGTTATTAGATATCATGTCAGCTATGTCAGGTTTAATTCAAATGGATTATTTTGTTTGTTATTAACGGCTTCTGTTGGTTTTTTATTGTTATAAAGTCAAGTTATTAGTAATCCATTATATACACTGAGGGAAACTATTCTTGACTTTCAAGAAAAAGTTATTCTTGAATGTATTTTTTTGAACAAATGCGAGGTACCTTTAAAACAAAATTTTCTTATTGTCCACATGTTATCCACATGTTATCTAAAATCATCCATAAGTACTTTTAAATGATTCAAAATTTGTAGAAAATATTTCTCTAATACCTAATAGTTGTCTAAAGATGTCTAAAATGATCAAAAACAGTCTCTCAATGGTCTATCATTGTCTAAAGATGTTTATAATCATTAATAACCATCTAAACTGTTTCAAAATTAGTTTAGAATCTTCTCAAAAATCATCCAACATATCTAAATTAAGCTAGTTGTCTAAACCTGTCTAAAGCTGTTTAAAATCAAAAAACTATCTAAAATAATCAAAAACTATGTAAAATATGTATCTAATAGGTTATAATAAAAAAGTTGTTTAAAATCATCCAAAAGTTGTTTAAAATTATTCAAAACTAGTATAAAATATATCTCTAATAGAAAATCATTGTCCAAAGATGTCTAAAATCACCAAAAACTGTATAAATTATTTCTCAATTATCGATAATTGTCTAAACTTGTCTATAACAAGTTATTAACCTTATTAACCTTATGTTATTAACCTTAACAAGCTATAACTAGTTATTAACCTTATGTACTATAAATGAAAAATTAAGCTGATCTACAGCCTTCCTGCGCGTCGGAACATATGATTTTTGTATCATGTTTGATCTGGTGGAGTAAAGATGACGTGGCACTGCAATGGGTAAAGAGTACTTATTTTTATAAATGTATCTACAGATAGCAGTAATATATAAATACTTAATTGTGAGAACTTCTTTACGGTGAAGATATTTTTCCGCTGCATTACACCATGCTACAAACTAAAACAAAGCAGCGACTGAACAAAAGAATAATAAAAAACTTTCAGATACCGCCAATCTACACAATTTCTATATGCACAAATACCAATAACCAATTTACAACTAATTGTCCACTAACAACAAATTCCATTTAAAGTTGGCATCCACTATAACTCCCAAGTATCTGGTTTTCTCCGCTGTCCTGATAATGACACAGAAAGAACAGCCACACAATCTTTATTAAAAACACGAATCTCGTTAAGATTTAGAGGGTAATTGTATGTTTTGACCGATAAACGCTGAGATTCTGTGGGATTCAAGGACAGATGGTTATTATCTAATCAATACTTAATGAAAGACATATGCCTAGTAGCAGTAGCAGCAATGTCATCGCATGAAACTCCGCAAATCAGAAGAAGCGTGTCATACCCATACGAGAATAATTGAGCATCCAAAAATTTGTGAGTGACTAAGTCATTAAGGCTGTTCAACTGGATTTGCACAGTATAATTGACATCACACCTACCTTGGACGTTGTGGGGGCAAAGGTTTTTGGCTTGAATGGGCAATTATGTTTTTTCTTTGTTGTTTACATACCGCCCTCCACCTCTATAGATGACTTTGAAACATTCTTGGAACAATTGCAAGCATTGCACTTTATTGCTGATCATTCGGTTATGGTGATTGGTGATTTTAACGTCCCTTCTTACTCGTATCCTGCCAGATGTGATCGCTTTGCTTCTGCACTTGAAAATTATGAGAAATTCAACAACTTTACCCAAGCGAATGCCGTCATGAATTTCAACAACCGATTACTGGACCTGGTGTTTAGTAATTTTCCATGCTCGGTTGACAATAATTTAGATCCTATTGTGGACGAAGATCGTCACCATCCAGCACTTCGTGTTGCATTTTCATGTATGGAATCTTCTTCTCCTAACTTCCGGGCATCGTCTGGTGTAGCTGGTTACAATTTCAAGCGAGCAGATTTTCCGTTGCTCTATGGCTTATTAACTGCCACTGATTGGTCATTGGTGGACAATGCAACGGACGTCGAGGCCGGATGCGCAACATTTTATGAACTAATTTATAAAGCTCTTGATATCGCCGTGCCTAAAATGAAATTTTTGAATAAAGCCGGGAAGAAGTATCCTGCGTGGTTCACTTATGAAATAAGAGAAGCTATTCGGCTCAAGGAAACTGCGCTTAGGAAATCCAAAATGTATCGAACTGCTCACTATTTGGATAGTTTCAAGTACAACAGATCCCTCAGTAAAGCCATGATAAGTGCCGCGTACAAACTGCACTTAAATAATTGTGAAACTGCAATCCGTAATGACCCGAAAAGTTTTTGGGGGTACGTACAGTCGAGGAAGGGTACATCTCGCATACCTGGCGCTATGAAGTACCGGGATCTCGAGTTTACTACAGGTTCGTCGATTGTGGATGGGTTTGCCGATTATTTCGGTCAAGTCTATACTGTTTCTGACACTTGTAATGTACCTATTTCCGGTTTGTCAGTGGAACGGACACTCCGAATCGATGGCATCACGCAGGATGATGTTCGCTCAGCACTAAAGCTTTCAAAAAATAAACTTACTGCAGGTATCGACGGCATACCTAGCTTCCTTTTGAGAGACTGCGCTGCTATTTTTGATGTTCCTTTGCTCCATATTTACAACATGATTCTTAAGTACTCTGTAATGCCTGTGCAATGGAAGAAGGCTTATGTTTGTCCCGTTCATAAGAAAGATGATGCCCCCAATATCGAAAACTATCGACCCATTTTCTTATTATGCATTTTCTCGAAGATATTTGAATCAATCTTATACAGATATATCTATACCTACGTGAAGCCTTATATAGTATCCTTTCAACATGGTTTCGTGAGAAACCGTTCTACGGTATCGAACTTGGCGTGCTTTACGCAGTATCTATGCGATGTTCTTGACGATAGAGGTCAAGTTGATGTTATCTGCTTAGATTTCCAAAAGGCATTTGACCAACTTGACCATTACGCACTTTTATCCAAACTCAGTTTGATTGGCTTTAGTGATCAATTGACCGCACTTATGGAGTCTTATCTTCGCGGAAGAGAGCAGCGCGTTAGATACGCCAACTGCACATCACAGTCTATTCGCCCGACGTCGGGAGTGCCTCAGGGATCGAACCTCGGACCGCTTCTCTTTCTCATTTTCATCAATGACATCACGGACGCCATTCATTGTGAGAAGCTGCTGTTTGCAGATGACATGAAGATTTTCTCTTCGGTTCGGTCACCGGCGGATGTTGCGGTTCTTCAGAGTGGTTTGGACAGTGTCGTTGAGTGGTGTGTGAGTAACCGTTTGAGCCTAAATGTGTCTAAGTGCGCCGTCATGTCTTACACTAGAAGTTCTTTGATATCCTGCGAATACTATATTGGCGATGTTCACTTGCGTAGAACGAGTACTATCATAGACTTAGGAGTAACCTTTGATTCTAAGCTAACATTTGTAAATCATATTTCTGATCTTTGCACGAAATGCTACCGAACGTACGGATTTATTTATCGCAATTGTAAAGAATTTTCGACCGTAGGGCTTCTTACTGTTTTTAATGCCTTAATTCGTTCGCGTCTTGAGTATGCCGCATTGATTTGGCAACCTTACTTTAATACTCATATTAATTCCGTAGAGCGCATACAAAGATTATATTTAAAATTTTTGTCATATCGTATTGATGCAACTTACCCGCCTAGAGGTATTGATTACCGCTCATTACTGAACCGATTTGCTATGGTGCCTCTATCTACACGTAGAGTAGTGATCGCTGTCAAATTTTTATATGGATTGTTGCATGGTACTATTGATTGCTTGCAGATTCTGTGTAACATTAATTTTAACGTGCCCAGATTAAATAATAGGTCTACGTGTGTGTTCTATTGTAATTCTAACAGAACAACGGTGGGTCAGCGTGCGCCTGTGACACTGATGTGTAACTTTTTTAATCAAATTTCTGATGAATGCGATATTTTTTTTGATTCTTGGTCGTTTCTGGATGATCGACTTGTCAACCAATTTGGGACTTGACAGACCAGTTTGTGGACTATATCCATTTTTACTATTTTTTTTTTTTTTTTTGTTTCATTTGATACTGTTCAACCTTAATTTAAGTTATTAATTTTGTTTTCCTGTAATTGGGTGTGGAACCTGTTGGAAATAAATATACATTATTATTATTATTATTAATGTATACCAGAAAAAGCAGAGTACCCAGAATCGAAAGCTTTATAGCAACAACATGTGTTCTATTTAACAAATAAGACCGGATAACATCAAGACACACCCCTCTAACACCATACAAACTCAATTTGGAAATCAATTTATTGTGATCCACAGTATCAAATGCGTTTACAAAAATCAAAAATATGCCTATAATAGGAGTGGATGTGTCCAATGTATCACTAACTTTCTTGGTAAATGTAGCAAAAGCATTATCAACTTCCCTTCCTTGACGATAACCATACTGACAACTAGACAGAATTTTTTCATAGATTTTTTATATGCATGATATTAGTGAGATGGGTCTATAATTGGTTAATTCTATGACACAGCCTGTTTTAAGAATAGGAGCAACAACGGATTATTTTAAAATTTGTAGAAAAATTATAGTTGTCTACAGCTATTTAAGATCATTAATTATCATCATAATATAATCCAAAATTGGTTTAAAATCATCCACAAATTGTCTATAATCATCCAAAATTATCTGAATTAACCTAGTTGTCTAAACTTGTTTAAAATCGTCAAAAATGGTTTATAATCTTCACAAACTGCATGCCTTTAATAGCCTATAATAAAATCCAGTACTTACACAGCCATTACATATGATCATAGCCGAAAGAGATTGAGACATGACACTACCCTTAAAAGAATAATCTCTTTAGCCTATTATCGAAGTGCCAAATATTAAATCCATTGTAGCTCTATCGTCTTCTCTACTTTTTGCAAGAATATGAGATAGTTGACGCAACATTAAGATACTCTTGTTTGAATATAATTGATTCACTTATTGTTAGGCAATAAGGATACGTGTATACTTGCTTTGAGAATATATGTTTTTTCCTGACTCAACAAAATGATCTTGTGGATATTTAGGAGTATGATAAGCTTGAGCTAAGAGTATTAATCTTCATTAAAGAATATTTTTCTCTCAGTGTAGATAACGTAAGAATAAGTTAAAATTTTATGACACATTCTATGTCTGGATATTGAGTAAGAAAATGATGCATACTTGTAGCAGTTTCGGATTAAATTAGCCATAAATAGATGAGTTAACAGATTTAATAAGTTCAATTAAATTGAGCTCATACAAAGAAACTTTCTGCACCAATTGCATTGGATAGAGTTATACTTTCAAACCAAGCAGTTGATTTTTGTAATATGGAACTTCCACTTTTGGCGTATGCTGGTAAAATTTTTCTCCAACAAATATTTACGGTTTATCGTTTGAATGCAAAAGAAGCATACAATTTTTGTATTCTTTTCAAAACAGTGAAACTTTTTTTTTACTGCCAACCTCAAAATAATTAAAATTACTCTGTAATAAAATTGAAGTAATCAATAAGAATTTGACATACACTTAGCAGCAGAAGTCTGCGTACAAAAAACTTCTAACACTTTAACTGAAAAAATAAGGGTCATGATCTAATGTGATAAACTTCAATTTTTACAAAATAAAAAAAAATTGTAAACTACATATAATGTAAACTACATATAATTCTATTAACAAAATATGCATCAATAAAACAGAAATATTAGTTACAAAAAAAATTAAAATTAAAAATTCTCCAAATAATGCGTATGCAAAAATCTGCGTACAAATAAAGACGCCTTCTCCAAAATATACTTATTTACTTAAATACGTAGTTGGAGATGTACGCTTTCCGATTTAAATAAAAGATAATCGGTGTCAATTACATTAGCAGAGGCTTAGAAACTAAAAGTTAGAATGGACACGAAAGGAAAGGAAATTGAATTGGGAGAGAGAAAAATTATTGTAAAGTTATGGAAAGAGGGAAAATCTCTTCGAAAAATAGGAGAAACTGTCGGCAGGCCACACTCTTCTATTCAAAGAGTAATTAATAATTATAAAGACACTGAAGATTACCTCTCACGTCCGCGATCTGGTAGACCACCCCTTTTAACAAACCTGTTAACCATTTAACAGAAAAATTGTACAGCAGGTTAGAAAAGAACCTAGGCTGACGGCAAAAAAAAATAGTAGAAAATGTACAAGAAGAATTTCATAAAACTATCAGCAAAGATACGGTGAGAAGGACGTTAAAAAAAGCTAACTATCACAGTCGCATTGCACGAAAAAAGCCATTTGTGTCAGAGGTCAATCGTCAGAAGCGGATCGCCTTTGCAAAAAAACTCTTAGACAAGCCCATTGAATTCTGGGAGAAAGATCTCTTTACAGATGAGAGCAAATTTTGCATTTTCGGCATTAAGGGTAAACAACTTGTATGGAGAAAACCTAATACTGCCCTTAATCCCGAAAATTTGAAAGCGACTGTAAAACACGGAGGTGGTGGAGTTATGGTTTGGGGGTGTATGTGCACCAAAGGGGTGGGAAGGTTGGTTTTCATAACATCGACAATGGACCATAAAATGTATATAGACATTTTAAAAGAAAATTTGAAGCCTAGCATCGAAAACTTGGGCTTGGGGCCCGAATACTTTTTTCAAAAAGATATTGACCCCAAACATTGCGCCCACAACACTAAGCTTTGGCTACTATACAATATCCCAAAGCAACTTAACACACCTCCACAATCGCCGGACTTGAATCCCATCGAACACCTCTGGGATTTACTGGAACGCAGGATTCGGCAACACAACATAACGTCGAAGGAAACGTTAAAAAATGTTATGATTGAGGAATGGGCCAAAATCAGTTCGGACGAAACAAAGAAATTAGTGCACTGCATGCCTAAACGTTTAAGGGAGGTCATTAAACGTAAAGGTTATCCGACCTCATATTAATATAGAAACAATGATCTCATTTATGAATTTTTTATAAATACTGTCCTGACTTGTACGCAGATTTTTGCATACCCGTTATTTGTAGAATTTTTAGTTTTGATTTTTTTCTGTAACTACTGTTTCTGTTTTGTTGAAGCATATTTTGTTAATAGAATTATATGTAGTTAATATACAAAATAAAAAAAATCAAGTTTATCACATTAGATTATGACTCTTATTTTTTCAATTAAAGTATTACAAGTTTTTTGTACGCAGACTTCTGCTGCTGAGTGTATTTATTGATTAAATTGATTTTAAATTCTAAAATTGTATTCAATTGTATTCTAACCTATTGAAATTTCACTAAATCTTAAAATATATTTTTATTTTGAATAGAGAATTATAATTGTGCTTAATTCCTGCTAAAATACGATTTTAAACCATGTATACTTTATGTAATTATAAGTACAAAAGATTTTGGAAGAAAAGAAAAAAAAAATTAAGATGTAAACGTAACCTCAAAGTTGATTTTTTGTCATAACATTAATATGATTATATTTTGGACCAAAAAACCTTTTTAAATAAGAGCATTTGACTTACGTATACTTATTCCTTTAAAAAAATCGGTTTGTTCTTGATTTTTTTTGTAAAAAACATATTTATAACGTTTAAATAATCTTTGACATTTCTGTATTGACATTGAATATTTTTTATTGCCAACCTCGAAAAATATAAATTAGTACATAATAAAATATAAGAAATTAATTGAATAATTTCATGTTTTTCATTAATTAATTTCGTTTTTACGTAAGTATTCGAAATGAGAAAATCGAATGTGATATATTTATTTATAATAAGATTTTAAATTCTAAAATTTTATTCTTACCTTTTGAGAGGTCACCAATTCTTGAAATATTTTTGTTGTTTTAATTAACAAATTGTAAATAGAGGTTTTTTTTATGTAATTACATATATTAAAAAATACTGAAATAAAAATTTTAAGATGTAAACGTAACCTCAAAACTGATTTCTTGTCATAACATTAATACGATTAATTTTGAAAATAAGTGCATTTAACTTACGTTTACCTATTTTTTTACTAAAATCGGTTTGTTTCTGATTATTTTAAGTAAAAAACGTATTTATAACGTTTAAATAATCTTTGACATTTGTGTGTTGACGTTGAATCTTTCTTACTGCCAACCTCGAAATAATTAAAATTACTACGTAATAAAATTTAAGAAATTAATGAAATAATTTCATGTTTTTAATTAATTAATTTGGTTTTTATGTAAATATTTGAAATGAAAAAATCGAACGTGCTACATTTATTGATAATAAGATTTTAAATTCTAAAATTTTATTCTAACCTCTTGATGTGTCACCAAATCTTGAAATATTTTTGTTATTTTAAATAACAAATTATAAATTGAGGTTAATTTCTGCTTTAATACGATTTTAATCCAAGTATGTTTATGTAATTACGTATATTAAAGAATTTGGACTGAAAAAAAATTAAAATGTAAACGTAACACCAAACTAGATTTTTTGTCATAAAATTAATATGATTATATTTTGAACTAAAAAACGTTTTTAAATAAGTGCATTTAACTTACGTTTATATATCCTTTTAGTAAAATCGGTTTGTTTTTGATTATTTTAAGTAAAAAACGTATTTATAACTTTTAAATATTCTTTGACATTTGCGTGTTGACGTTGAATCTTTTTTACTGCCAACCTCGAAAAATTAAAATTACTACATAATAAAACTTAAGAAATTAATTGAATTATTTTATATTTCTAATTTATTAATTTCGATTTTACGTAACTACTTGAAATGAGACAATTAAATTTGATATATCTATTAGTAAAATTGATTTTAAATTGTAAATTTTATTCTTACATTTTGAAATGTCACTACAGCTTAAAATACTTTTTAAATTATAAATTAAGATTAATCCTACTAAAACTAGACCTGCTGAACGTAGAACTCCAATTAAATATGGAGACAATCTAAAACCTAAAGGGGACTTTTATTACAGACCTAAAATCAAAAATATCGTCCCGCAAGAGACCGAAACTAAAGAAACCCGAAGGTAATCTTTGTCCTGAATGCTATAATTTGTTCTAATTTCCGCATTAAAATGGCTTAATACCAGTTATTAAGCGACAAAGCAGAATTTGAATCCATTAACAAAATTCCCAATTCCTTCTTTCATATATTTCAAGAAATCAAGAGAAAAACAGTGTTGAACCAATTTGTTAATAGATCAGTCGTTAACCTTTTCCTATTCATTTCATATCCATTGAAACGATCTTACCTCTTAAGGCTCGAGGCATAGGGATTTATTGATTAACTGAGACTTTAACATTTTATCACCAGATGGATTACTTCAAAGTAGCTCTTTTTTCTTCCAAAATAAACCCATTTCGTCGAGATTAAATATTTGATCCGGAATATAACCGGCCCATTAAATTTGTTTTTGCTGGATTATCCGAGAAGCTTTTTCTCCTATTCTTTTTACGTTATGAAATGTCTTTTTAGAAATTTTTCAACAATCCCTCAATACATTAAATTCCAGATTCTTTATTGCCAGAAGACCAACATTAAATTCGAATTTCTAAAAATGACTTATGCTGACCTGATAATTATTAGTTATGGTAAAATCGTGTACTTAGGTAAGTAAATAAATAATTTTTTTATGGCATCAGATTTAAAGTGAACCTCAAAACAATAAAAAAAAAATTTACATCTTAATTTTTGATGTATTCAAATTTTTTCGTGTCCCGTACAAAGTGACGGTCTTAAGTTTTAATCTAAGATAAGGCTCGTAATATTTTACGGCGCCTGAACGTCCATAAATTTCGACGTAAACTCCTTTCTCCTTGACGTCGAAAGCGAAATCAATTTCCAAAAAGTCTGCCCGGAACGTGTTATGCGAAAAGTTTTCCCACTTTTGCGATGCCTTTTCGGTCTCGGCAAGGCATGAACACAATCTCCAACGGTAATCTCGGCGTTCTTTGGTTATATGAAGAGGTTGAGACGGAAGGTAAAAAAACTTTTTTATTTAAAATTTACAGCACGCCCATTTATTTAACATCAAAAATAAATTAATTTTTGATTTCTGTGTAACTACAAAAAAAATTTAATAAAAAAATTAATAATTTGATCATAAAGCAAATCTGACAAATTCGCTCGTGTAAGTTATAGTTAACACCACTTCAAGACGATAGGGTCACGTGAAGAGGAGGTTCGCGTGCTATCAAACACTTCCGAGGGAGGACGTGTTTCGCACGCCAAAATTCATTTTAAGTTTTCAAATTCTTTGTGGAGAATATCGTGACAACAACGCTTTTTATTAACTTTTTTTACCTCCGCTGAGAACTGGAACAGCAAGGTACAACTTTATAAAGTGGTGCTTTCTTTTATTTTGTTCTTTTAGTTGTTTGTAAATGAGCGAATCGCGTTTTTTTATATCAAAGACACCTTTTTTCATTCAATTTTAATACTTGTTTTTAATAGTATTCCAGTTGTCTGCTTAACATATGAGCAGATAAGATAAAATTTGGAAAGGGACTGGTGATAGATAAAAGATGTTCGAAAGAAACAAGAAAGACGAAGATAGAAATTAGGTAAAGGAGGGAAGAGGTCAATAGCGTCAGCAACTCAAGAAACTCAGTGAATATAGGAATAATAATATAAGATAATATATAAGAAGGAGATTAAAGAGATTCTGACAAAAAGAAGTGTATATTAGGAAGACATTGGGAAATTGGAAACGGATTGGTAACATTGCAGTGCAAATACTGACTGATAATAGAAGATAATAGAGAATTGGCAATAAAAGAAAGGGATTCAATAGAGACAGAAATACAAGGAAATGAGTTGGGCAAAAAAGCCAAAAAACTTCGAAGAGACATATAGCAGAAGAAAGAGCCTCAAAGGATCTTAAAAAGAAATTATATGAGAAAGAGACTAAAATGTGACGTGTAAAGAAATAAAAAAATTATAAAGAGATTGACAGATTAAAAACTTACTAATAATAGAAATCAGAGTCTCAACAGAGGTTACAAAGACAAGAGAAAAATTGTTAATAGAAGAAAATATCTCAATATAGACAGGAATAGAAGGAAATGAGTTGGCCAGAAAAGCTAGAAACTAGAAAGAGACATATAACACAAGAAAGAAACCAAACGGGATATTGAAAAGAAATGATGGGTATTAGAAAGAACTTAAAAGTATTAGAAGAGACTAGAAGATTAATAACGAAAATACAAAACTGAAATGTGACATGCAAGGAAGTATAAAGATTAGAAAGAGATAGGCAGACTAAATATTGACTGATAATAGGAGACCGGGTCCCAACAGAGATTACAAAGACAAGAAGAAGCTTGGTAATGGAAGAAAGGATCTCAATATAAACAGCAATAGAAGGAAATGAGTTGGGCAAAAATGATTTGCAATGGTTCCAGAAGACTTCCAGAAGACTTGAAATGCTTTTAGAAGACTTTATACAGCCCTTAGAAGACGAAATACTTCCGGAAGACTTCATGCTGCATCTAGAAGACTTACTGTTATTTCCAGAAGACTTAAAATGCTTTCAGAAGACTTGAAATGCTTCTAGAAGGCTTTATATTGTCCCTGGAAGAATTGATTCTACCTCTAGAACACTTGATATTGCTTCCAGAAGGATTGAATTGATTCAAGAAGCCTTGAAATGGTGCCAGAAGACTTGAACTGCTTCCAAAAGACTTGATACCGCCCCTAAAAGACGAAATGCTTCCAGAAAACTTAGTGCTGCATATAGAAGATTTAATGTTGCTCCCAGAAGACTTAAAATGCCTTTAGAAGAGCATTTTTATTTCTAAAACACTTGATGTTGCTTCTAAAAAGTTTGAAATGCTTCCAGAAGACTTAATACTGCATCTAGAAGGCTTAATGTTACTCCCAGAAGATTTAAAATGCTTTTAGAAGACTTGATGACTCTTCCAGAAGATTTGAAATGCTTCTAGAGGGCTTGATACTGCCCATGGAAGACTTGATATTATTTCTAGAACACTTGATATTGCTTCCAGAAGTCTTGAAATGCTTCCAAAAAAATTGTAGTGGTTCCAGAAAACTTGAACTGCTTCCACAAGACTTGATACTACTCCTAAAGAACTTAATACTGCTTCTGGAAGACGTGGTATTGCTTCCAAAAGACTTGAAATGTTTCCAGAATATTTGTAATGCCTGAGAAGATTTGATGACGCTTTTAGAAGACTTGAAATGCTTCTAGAAGGCTTAACACTGCCCCTGGAAGACTTGATACTGTTTCTAAAACACTTGATATTGCTTCCAGAAGGCTTCAAATGCTTCCAGAACACTTGCAATGGTTCCAGAAGACTTGAACTACTCCCTAATCTTAAAAAATTAATTTGTTTCGTGTTTTTTTTTTTTTGAAGTCAAAATCTTTCAAGCATTATGTGAAAAATCTTGTAAACTCTAATAATTCGGGTATTTTTAAGTATTAGTTTAAAACTATTTTCGATTGCAACAACTGTTTATTTTCTTTAGTGTTAGAGAGATACCTTTCAATTAAGTTTTTGGTCAACAGGTTTAATGTTGAGTTACGGTCTTAGAAGTATAGTTTTATTTTGTAAAACCTTTGTAAATGTGGCTTTTCCTGTAAAGGCTTAATGGAAATAAATGAATAAAAGACTTGATACTGTCCCTAAAGGACTTAGCTTCCAAAAGACTTGAAATGTTTCAAAAATACTTGTAATGCCTCAAAAGATTTGATATTACTTCTAGAAGACTTAAAATGCTTCCAGAAGGCTTGATACTACTTTTAAAACTGCTGCCAGAAAATATTTTGAACGTAATAAACAAGATGGTGTTGATAACCTGATTAAGTTTGTTTCGAAAATATTAAATACTATTAGAATGCAAAATGCAAAATCTTGACTTAAGTAGTTCAAAAGTTGTTAAAATCTTCATATCAGAAATTTTTGAAATTGCCAATTAGAGACTAGATATTGCTCCAATTGCAAGAGAACGCCAGATTGGCGTCTATATTCAGAAAGTTCGTGGCAAATAGTCCATCTTTTAAGATGTACTTACATGTTTTCACAACAGTTAAAAGATAATTTCAAACCCTTAGCCTTGTGGAAGCTTTTTAGCTCTTTGGGTGCTGCATTGAAATTACATTGAAATTAGTTCAACAGCTACATACGATCCGGTAACATCAGCTGATAACATTGAGCAACTTTTTTTCTAAGATTTAATACAACCCACATTAAACAGATTACTAAATGATAAAGCAGCGAAAGTATTTCGTTTATTTCGAGAGTTAATGGAGTAATTAGACCAATAAAAATGGAGTAAATAGCGGAAACGAGTAACGATTTTTGTTTATGTTTTGCCTTAGTTTTTACCACATATTAAGTTTTAGTTTTAATGTAGGTTCGGAAGTAAACATAAATAATGGAATATGAAAATAGAATATGTTAATTTTTAAACAAAACCATTCTTTTAAACAACAACTTTAAGTTTTCCAAATTTCTGCTCTATGTAGATGATAATAAAAAATTTACGTATATAACATCAAGTCTTAATTACGGCAAATGTTAAAAACAAAATGCGTGTACAAGGAAACATTATCTGGTTAATTTTCATTACAGCTTTAACGGCAGAGTTATTGCGTCTACTGACAGAGTGAAGGATCTTGGTGTTACACTTGATTTCAAACTGCGATTGCACCTTCATATCGACCTTATGGTGAAAAAAGCATTATGTAATTAGGGGTTCGTTATGAGAACAAGTAGAAGATTCACCAATGCTACCTGCATAAAGTCCCTTTATACGGCATTTGTAAACAGTGTATTAACCCATGATTCTATGGTATAGACTCCCATGTACGCCGTCTATCGTGATAGCATTGAAGCCATTCAACGCCGCTTTGTTCGCTATTTGGCATATAAATATTATCTACCGTGCTGCGATTACGACGGACGCTGCGTGGTTTTCAACATATTGCCTTTAAGGCAACGACGGCTCTTGTCTGACTTGCTCCTTCTTTTCAAAATTGTTAACGGCATGCTAGACGTCCCCGATCTTCTACCTGAGCTGAATTTTAATGTTCCACAGCGTTTCACCCTGAATAATATACTTACTGTAATTTGCCAATTATGAGTTCTTAATACTAACAACCAGGGCGTCAACCATGTTTCTCTATTTGGGTTGTCATTACGTTAATTCTGTATTAACTTCGTAAAACCATTTGCAAAAAAAATTAAAAACACAATTGCTTATGTTTTTAAGGGTGTTGTTTTTTTGTGAAATATAATGTTTATTCGATATTTGTCCCAAATTGTAATAAATAAATAAAACATTCCATTTAAACAGTTTTTGAACTGTTTAAAATAAATTTGGTTTAAAACATATCATACAGTTTTAACACAGCAATCCTGTTAGATAAAGATTAGCAAACTAAGGCTCGTTACTACCATCTTCTAGTTAAACTATCTAAGAGATTACTACCATGGTTACGGCTATTTTACGCATTTTGATTGGCTAGTGGATGGGTTTATCTATAAGATAAATTTAACTAAGAGATGGTAGTAATGGGCCTAAATACTGACTGTTAAAAAAAAAAGAGTCTCAACAGAGATTAGACAAAGACAAGATAAGAGGTTGATAGACCTCTATAGGACAAGAAATTGGTAATAGAATTAGACAAAGAAAGACAAAATAAAGATTGGTAATAGAAAAAATGATCTCAATATGAGACAGAGATGGAAGGGAATGAGTTGAGCAGAAAAACCAGAGACTGACAAAAGATATATAGCAGAAGAAAGAGACTAAACAGTTTCTTAAAAAGAAATGATAGGTATTAGAAAGAGATTAGGACATTAGAAGCACAATATAATAGAAAGATATTAAAAGTTGATATGAAAGAAAACAAATCTGATGATGAGATTTGCATACTGGAAAGAGACTGTATCTAGAATACAATCTTCAATTATAATTACATATAATTTAATTAATTTACCTGTTCAGAATCATCTTCAGCTGTTATGGTCAAATCCTGTTGAACTTCTGGAAGTGTATAATTATCATCTAAAGCTGACGATGATGGTGACGTCAAAAACGATAGAAACTGTAACAAAGAGAAACGTTTTATTATAAACACCTATTAAAAAAGTATCAAAAATAAATCAAAGATATAAATGCATTCCATTTAATGGACTTTATACGTTTACTCGTTAGGATGCGTTAATCTGAATATGATTTAAATCTGAACAAAACGATCCAAAACTGTCCAATAGACGAGCCAATACGTCGGGTTCGTGCTAATTAAGGCCGATGTATTTAATTAATAGGCGACGAAATCGAATCGCCTCCCGTTGTAAATTGGACGAATAGAAAGATCGATGATACGCAGTAGAACTGAATGGAACGTATTCTTGTTGGAAATGTTTTGATGTTGGACACCACATCGAATGAAACAGACAGGTTCGTTTCAATTGAACTCTACACACACCACGTAGACCGTTAAAAAATATATATCTAACGCTTTTAGCAAATAGATTCGTTGATTGAGTGAGCTTAAATAAAACGATTTATTTTTTGTTAGGATCTAACGAATTGAGTTTAAATGGACGGGTAAAGCGACAATATACATCAACGTTTTCGAATTAGAATAATTGGGGTGGCATGACTTGGTAGATATATTTTACATACATGCTGGGAAACTAAATATTAATGAACCGAATTTCCATAAGTTGCACGAAGCTTCGTGTATCAGATAAGCTTTTTGAGAGTAATACGATTGTATGCAAAAATAGAGATTTTGGAGTTCTTGTTTTGACGGGGGAGGCACGATTGCGCATAAATTCGGCGCTTTGGCTCCAGCCTCCGGGATATTTAGATATTTATCAGCTGGGTGCAGAACTCGCCTTCTAGAATCCCGATGCATTCAATAGCCCGAAAAATATTCAGACTTGTACATGTTGACTTCGTTTGGAGTCTTTACGCGATTTCTCGAGCGTTCCTTTTTAGGATATGTTTATTTTTCCAGTTGATTCGGTACCAAAATAAAAAAATAAATCGAATCATTTCGAATTTTGATAGATTACTCATTAATGATACCCCCGAGATTAACTTAACAATGTATTCCACGCTTTCGTAGCAGTTAAGTTCAGACCGGTGAAACGATAAAGCCAAACACCGTGCGACGAGATTTTCAATTAAAATTGAATTTAATTTTCAGGCAGTTTCGAAGGATTTAATTAGCAATCACGGCTGCAAACGCCGGTTTACTTTGTCGCAACGTCGCGTCGCCGTCGTTTTGCACAAAATTTACGGACGAATGTAAATTTAAAACGTTTAGTTTCCGCAGGCGGGCTAATTGCTGTAGGTTTATGATCAAATCCGATTCAGATTATTATACCATAGTACATCTTATGTCACTCGTGTAATTATATTAATGGTCCGCGAGGCTTATTGGATAACGCATGCCTTGTACTTAGACGATCAACTGTATAGATTATTAATAGAGACAGTTAATCAATATGGGATTTAATCAACGCAATATGTAAATTAGATTAGTGTATTGTTACAAACGACTTTGGTGAATATCACGGAAATATGGGGCGGTAAAAAAGCTTTTAGGTGTAATAAAAAATTCATCAGGCAGGAAAAATTTATCTTTATGCTAATTAAAATAATATTTTATACAATTAAAACTACCTGGCGTAATAAGTTGAATAGTGGAATACCATATTGAATTTTTAATATACAGGGTGTGTAAGGTATAAGTAGAAAAAAATTTAATAATTATAAGTCTTCTTCTTCTAAATAAAAAATTCTTATAATACAATGTTCCATCCATTTGGCCTTTTTAAAATATGGTACGATAACGTTAAAGGTTCACAAGTTTAAGTACTACTAGTGAAAAACTGATGAAACATATTAAGCATGCTTCGCTTAATATGTTTCAAGAATTTGAAATTCTATCGAATGAAAACTTCTTCTTAATGTTGTGTACCAATAAGGAATACACTAATATGTATTTACTGTATGGACAATGCGATTTCAGCGCTTATGCTGCAGGACTAGAATATTTTGTGTAATTTCCGAATCGTCGGTTGACAAATCCACAAATATTTATGTATAAAATGTTTTATTGTTAGTACAAATGTCCCTAATTGATTGAATGGAACAATCCCCGACCGTTGGATACGTCATGATTTTATAAATTGATCTGCGAGAAGCCCATAATCAAATATGATGGATTTTTTTCTTCTGGAGTATGCACTCCTCTCTCAGTTTACTCACTTTAGAAAAGTCGTCACAACTTCTTTCGTATTTAATTATCTTTCTTTGTGAAAACAATTTATATCATGACCGATATTGAGGAAGTTGCCAAACAAAGTTATTTGTTGTAGAAATATTTTAGTAGACTCACGAATAAATGGTAAAATTTGAAAGATCATGCAGGTCTTATTTTTGAAAATGCAGAAACGGCTTGTATATCAAATTGAACGTTAACCTTCCTCTGTCAAATGATGCCTAAACCATTGTTTCAAATTGAAATCGATTCCAATTAAGAAATGTTAAATGATGATGTGTTTTTATCGTTTTAGTAGAATAACAAAAAAATTATAAAATTTGAAAGATCGTGGACACTTTTTAAAAATCAAAAATTGATTTGCATGCCAAATTGAAGGTTGGACCTGTGTTAAAATGTTAAAAGATGTGTTTTCGGCGTTTTAGTAGATTCAAGATATAAATGTAGAAATTTGAAAGATCGTGGAGGTCTTATTTTTGAAAATGAAGAAATAGCTTGTATAACAAATTGAAGGTTGAATCTATATCTTTCTAATGATGTATAACTCATTGTTTCAATTTGAAATCGATTACATTAAAGAAATGTTAAAGGATAATATATTGACGTTTAGAATAACAAAGAAATGATAAAAATGAAAGATCGTTGAGGTCTCATTTTTGAAAATGAAGAAACGACTTGTATGTCAACTTGAAGCTTAAATCTTCCTCTTTCAAATGATTTATAACTACTTTTTGTTTCAATTTGAAATCGATTTCATCTAAGAAATGTTAAAGGATGATGTGTTTTTGACGTTTTTGTAAAAATACGAAAAAAATGATAAAATTTGAAAAAGATGGTGGTGGTCTTATTTTGAAAATGAAGAAATGGCTTTTACATCAAATTGTAGGTTGGATCATACTCTTTCAAATGGTGTATAACTTGATGTTTGAATGTGAAATCGATTCCACCTAAGAAATGCTAAAGAATGATGTGTTTTTGTAATTGTTGATTAGGTAATCAAGGTAATGTTCGTTAGTCATCGGAGCTAATAATTTATAGTTAAATTGTTTTAGTTAGGGATGATTGAAAGATGTTATCTATAAACAGCCAATAAATTCCAAAAAAACAATGGGACATTGTGTTATAAGTATGTTTTATTCATAGAAAGGAGATCTATAGCCCCTTACATTTTTTCTACACATATGTTGATGGCTTATGTTTTCATGATTTGTAAACAATTTTTATTGAAATATTACAACCAATTCCCGTCGACAATATTTTCTTTTAACGCGTTTATTTTTAGAGTTATAATAAAGAGCTTTTTTTGAGTTATAATAAATAGCTTTCAAAAAGGTCAATTGATTTTGTTGCTGTATGCCTCATAATTAAAAATGCGAACTGGTTGGAAATAAAATATTAATGGATAATGTTTTCATGATTAATTGTAAACAATTTTTAGCAATATTATTCTCATTCACAGTTTTTAATTAACGAGTAAAAACCAATTTTGTCGCTAAATGCTTCAAATTTGAAATATTGGGGATTTTACGCCCGCTAGGTTCTTGATAATGACGGTAGGGTTATAATCGTTTGCAAATAACTTTTTATTGAGTTACTATCAACAATTTGCATCCACAATATTTTCTCTAAGCATTTTTAGTTTTTGAGTTAAATAAAAATCCCTCAACAATGTTAATTTGAAGTTTTGTGAATTATGGTTTTGCGATTAATTATGAACAATATTTACCAATATCATTTTCATCCATAGTTTCTAATTTTTAAGTTAAAATCTATTTTGGCTCAAAGTTGGAGATTTTGAGCCGACTAAGTTGGTGATAATGACAGTTGGTTTATAATCGTTTACAAATAACGTTTTTTTACATAATTAACGTGTTCTCTTAGCATTTTTTTTTGAGTTATAATAAAAATCTTACATAAACATCAACATAGTGGTTTGATCATTATATGCCTTATAACGTAAAATTCGAACTGATTGGAAGTAAATTAGAGGATTATGGTTTTGCAATTAATTATAAACAATTTTTATTATTATCGTTTTCATCCATGGTATTTAATTCTCCAATTAAAACCCATTTTATTGTTAAATGACTCGAATTTGAAATTTAGGGGATTTCAAACCTTCTGGGTTGGTGATTGCGTTATTACCTGCAGTTTTCATTTCCAACATTATGTTTTAGCATTTTTGGCGTTTACGGAGTTGATCACTTTATTGATGGAAGCAGGAGATATGATGTCGAAAAGGCTTCCTTGATTTAGAGTCATGTGCATCACTTTCCTGTAATAGTCACTAATTTCGTTGAGGACGTTAATTATGTTACGATATGATATGAATTTAATTCGTGAAGGTTCAGTGCATTCATGCCTATTTCCTCAAACCATCTCTTCATTCGATACATGGCTTGTAGACCCTGATCCAACATCTGGAGGAACCGTTCTAGGTGAGCATACATCTTAGCTTTGTTACTACTCTTTTAAATCCATTTGTGGAATTCGATCTTTGTCGATGTGGTAAATATTGGAAGTCTTCCATTGTTACAGTTAATATTCTCCTTTTGATGATCCTCATGATTTTTAGCATCTGTAGGGAGGGGAATCAAATAGTGGATCCGTGCGCTTTAGTAACACCTCCTGCCTTCTGGCTGCGGTATGAGTTCCCATAATTTTGCATAATGGTCATTTGCCCGGGTCGACGATGTTATCTTTTAAGATTACCACGTCTCCAGGTTGAAGATTTTCTTCCGGTAAAGTTTATTTTAACCTTTATTGTAATTTACCTTTGTTGCTGCCAACAGTCACTTTTTGGACGAGTGTTCATCTTGTTGACAGATTCTCGTATATTTTTGACCTTCCTTTTGGTGATGCGATGATTAGTCTTCCACCTAAAAGGTGACCTGGACTAATTATTTCTTCTGTGACGTCTTCGCTGATTGGAATGAGTGGCCGTGAATTCAAACAGGCTTCTATTTGATACAGTGAAGTTGTTAACTCTTTAAAGGTACGGGTTGAATCTCCTCATCACTTGTTTTAAATGGTGATTGATTTTACACTGGCTTCCCAAATTCCTCCAATGTGAGGAGCTGCGTGCGGAATGTTCCTTGCAAAATCATATCACTTTGAATTTCGGGTTTTGACGTTATTGGTGTTACTTCTCCTCCTAGTGTTTTGTAAGGGCCTATAAATTTAGTCCTATTGTCGCTGTACATTTGGGCACAGTGCCCTCTTCTAGAGAGAAATATCCGGAACGCTGCTATAAATGCTTTTGTTTTTATGTCGCTGACCGCTTTTCTATGGATCGCTCTGGTGGTTAGACACATGAAGACTGCAATGACCCCTTATATGATTTAAAACCTCTTCCTTTTGTAGTCCTTATCTGAATGGGACCGGTGTAGTCAACACCAGCATGTGTAAATGGAGGAGATGGCTTGGTAATACACCAATCAGCTGTTTGGCCGTTCTGCCTTGTACCCCTATCGTGTATGTTTTTACACAATTTCGAATGCAGTTTTGTTCTGCTCTCTTTCTATTGATAATCCAGAATCTTCTGCGAAGATGTGCGAGAACTAATTAATTTCCACCGTGGAATATTGATTGGTGCCCATTGTGTATTAGTAGAAGTATTAGAGAACAACTAAATTAGATTTGAGTCAATAATCCATCGGTTGTCTTTTGAAGACTTTCTTCAAAATACTTCAGAATTTTTGTTTTTTTTTATACTCCAATGATTGCGTCGATAGGATCTAGTATCTTGTATGTTGGATTAGCAAGGATTTTATTTATCATTTCTTGTGAATTTTGTTCGGGTACCTTACTGCTTGGCAATGATTACATAAGCTTTGATGATATAAGGAATATTGTTAGCATGGAAAAGTTGCTTGGAAAAAGTGGTTGAATAGAAAATTGAATCTTCCATTTCGATGTTTTTGGATAATAGGTGAGTTGCTGATTCTGTTATGAATGACGCTTGACTTCTTTGATAAACCTGAATCCTTAAATACTGCATTGTACTAGAAGCTGATCTTACCTTTAAAAGGTAAGATCTTTCCTCATTTGTTTGAGAAACGTGAGCTGTTATTTTGATAGTGGGACTAGAGGATTTTTTCTCATCTCTGTATAATAAAGTATGATGAGGCTTTTATACTTTAAAAATTGCTTGGTACTATTACACGTGCCTATGAATTTGTAACTCAGGCAGTTTCACCATAAATTTCTTGTCCATACATTTTCCCTTTTCTTCCCAAAAAGTTCTTGAAATATGGGACAGGAATGTATGTAACGATCTCCTCCGCAATACCTGCATGTTTTATTTTGCTTCTACTTTTTTTGTTATGTTGGTACTTGATATCTTTTTGCATTTTCACCAATTGTTTCTAGCGATTTTAATTGGTCTGAAGGAAATTCATTAGTTCTTGAAATTCTTGTATCTTGTTAGGATCTTTCAGGGATTGTCCCATTTGCGTACTAACATTCTGCTGATCATCGGACCCCTCGCTTCTGTCACAATTCTAATAATTCTTAGATGATTCGATCATAATTTTGGAAGGTTAAGTATAACTTAAAATTCGACGAAAATTCGAAAATTTCATTGACGAAAACAATTTTCATCAATATTATTTTCATCGACAGTTTTCAATTTTTGAGCTAAAACCCATTTTGTTGTTATATATTTCAAATATGAATAATTGGAGATTTTAAGCCTGCTAATTGGTGATAGTGACAGTTGAGTTATAACCGTTTCAAATAACGTTTTATTACGTAATCATTAAATATTTTTTCAACAATTTTTGGAACAACAATTTTTATCAATATCAATTTCATCCATAGTTTTTAATTGTTCAGTAAAACCCATTTTGTTGTTAAATAACTCAAATTTCAAATATTGGGGATTTTAAGCCTGTTAGGTTGGTGGTAGTAATTGCATTATTACTAACAATTTTCATTTAGCATTGTTGGTGTTTGAGTCACATTCATCAAGAAATCGTTAATTGATTATATTTTTGGGATTACCATTGAAAAAATGTAATTATATCATTCCAAAACTACTATAATTATTATTGACTTTAGGAATCTGTTTGTTAAACAAAGCTAACGATTTATTTTACGTAGCTTGAAGCGATGTAAGCTCACTAATCCAAATTGACTTAGGTGTGAAATCGATGCGAAATGGTGTAACTATTCACGATCAGTAAACGAAGGTGATGTTGGCAGAGTATATAAAAAAGTAGCAATTACGTTTTCAACGACTCCCCATAAAACAACTCCTGCTGAAGCCGTAACTCGGTGCTGCAGTAATTAAATACCGGCGTTTTTTGTTTCGTTAAAAGCTGGTGTATTATTTAGTCCTCGGAAGGGCGACGTCCCGTAAATTTCCTGCTTACAAAGCCCGGTCGAAATTCCAATTCCGCGCGGATCCCATATAATATCACGAGGCGAAATGCATGCGACACCCTTTCCCCCCTCTTACAACAATTCGTTCTTTTCACCACACGGCCGGGTGCTCGGTTTCTCTTCGGGGGTATTCTTGGTGTTCGTCAAAAACTTTTTCACGTTCTTTTGGGTTTACTTGGAATTATTTTAGGTTTATTCAATTCAGGTTTTTCAGCTCCGTTCGCATTGATTCCGGTTCATTTCAATTCGACTTAATCAAGTGTCCTCACAGCGTTTCACCAACTTCGGCATTAATCAAACTCTCGAATCAATTACTTCAATAACTTTAATTGGGTTTTCGAAAGTTTTCAGGTCCACGCGACGAGACGTATTCTTAATTCCGGTCGCGTTCGATTTAAATTAGTTTACTTCTCCGTTTATTATTTCAAAGTTTAAAGAATTCGAATTACAACGTAGGAAAACCAAAGGTTCATAAACGATCTTGACAACGTTTGTTAGAAACATAAACGAGTGGTAAGTCGTAAAATAAAGCGTTCTCGGATCGAAGTCGGGTAAACGGTTCCTACAAAGTTTGGTTGTGATATAAATCCGTAGGATTTGCTTAATGTTTCGTACGAGGCGGTGAAAAACGACGAAGTGCAGTTTACCTCGTTCCGTGACGGCCGAACAACTAGTTAAATTCGCGTTCGAACCGACGGCGACTGCGGCGAGCGAATTGCTTTAACTGGGTTGAAATAAAATAAGTCCCGCGCGGGTTGTTTCCCGTTTTCGGTATTGATTAAGCAATAAGTCCTCCGCGAAATTGCGTGTCAGAAAAGTATATCGTCCCGTCCCAAATTTGGGACAGTAAATGAGGCTGCACATCAGCGACCTCGCCTCCCTCAGACTTACCCTTTCCATTCCAACCCGCTTTACTCCGCTTTTCCATCTTGTTCTCGCCACAAGAAATGGAAAAAACCGCTGGTACAATGAAAAAGATAAGAGATGGCCACAATAAAACGGAACCTCGGTCGATATTGTGTTTCGGGGAAGTGCGAATTACGCGATCTCGTGATATACATTCATTTCAACGACCCGGATATAACTTTCGTAGTTGAGCTGCTCTCTCGGTCGGATATCATTCATCTACGCTTCTATGAAAATTTATTCGAATCGGTTGTAAAAACAATCCCCAGTTTCGATACAAACTTGATTTACGTATCCACTTAAAACTGATGACAATCTATTTATTAAAGGTATCCGTGCGGAAACTATTAAAGTCGACAACGTTATAAGCGTTTGCAAATAACGTTTTATTGCATTATTATGTACAATTTTCATACACAATATTTTCTCTTAGCATTTTTAGCTTTTCTCGTATTACAAAAGTATCTCAATTGCGTTAATTTAGAGGTTTTTCTTAATGAATATGTTATAACTAAAAAGGCGAACTGGTTGGAAATAAATCATTGGTGGATTATTTTTTGCGATAAATTATAAACATTTTTATTAGTATCATTTTCATCAACAGTTTTTAATTTTTGAGTTAAAACCCATTTCATCGTTAATAACTCTCTTATCTTTTAGGTACTCAAACGAAACCACTTTAAATATGTGATGTTATAAAGAAATATGTGTCAATATGCTTATCAGAAAGCAAAATCCCCTATTATTACTCTTCATACTTTGACAAGCATCAGTTATAACCAAAGAAATATTTTTATGTGCTTTCATAGACATAAAGGGTGTTTTTGATAACACCTCCTACGAATCCATAGAGAATGCTCTAAACGTAAAAAGCATTCATGGTTCAACCAAATAGTGCCTAGCCATGTTGGAAAGCAGACAGATCGCAGCCAATGTGGGAGGCGAGTCCTTGACAATTTATCTATTTACCATTTAGGATACATACAGGGAGGAACTCCAGTCAAGTATTCTCTGACTAAACAATATTTATGTATACAAGGTGGGTCAATAGTGGCCCACCCTGAAAGCTTGTGTCTTGATAAAATTTCTAAAAAGTTGTTATCTTAATACTATTGACTGTGCACAGATCTATACGATTTCATCTTTTACGAAAATTCCATTTGTTTAAAATTGTATTCACATTTTTGAAACAGTATAATTATCTGAAAAGTGCACTTGTTAGACATACCATATGTTTAACAAAAATAAAAGGTAATTAATATAGCCTACCGAAGCTTTGGAAAAATACAGGATATTCTACTTTTTTAGTTTACTTTACAAAGTTATGGCCCACAAACAACCCGTAAATTAACCGGTTCTGGTACTCAGCCTATATAATATTATCCTATAGTCTAAGTAGCGTTCGAAAGACCCAACATTTTGTTATCCTTTGTTTTTGTTATTGTTGCGATGGGTATTGAAAAAGTCTATTAAACGTAATTAGGGGAGAGTACGTATGGGTTAAAACCTAGGAGCAGGTAAATAGAAAAGTGGCTGCATTCGGGATACATAAAACGGTGCACTAAAGCGAACCTCCTGTATGAGCTCCATGGCATCAACCAAACCACGAATCAATCGATATAAGAACATCATATCAGCAACACCTCGGTGTCTCCTTAAACATGTGATACAAGGAAATGATTGTCCGAATATTGATAAAAGAAGATGAAACTCGAATAATAAATCGCAAACTTTTTGAGGTTTCAGACATAACCCTATCAACATGATTGCAAAAAACCAATTTAGAATTAAGAACAACGCCCAAGTCCCTAATTTGGGAAGTAACATTTACCGACTGTGTTCCCAAATTGCGCTCAAAATTTATATGGTATCTCTTTCTGCTCTTTCTGCTGAATATGATACTATAGCACTTGTCGTAATTCAAAAACGAGTATTTTTTTAGCTATTTCAACAAGCATTTTAGATAGACATGAATCAAAAGTTAGACTGAAGAATGAAGAATGCATTCATTAATAATAATTCAATACTATAAAAACACTGAAGGGATGTTCTTCAGGGGGAGTGTTTTCATTAGTTCTATGCAGGTAGTAGTTGACTTAATAAGTACCGTAACAAAACATGGATAAATGATTCCGGGATACGCTAATGTGCTGGTAAATACAATCCGAGGCAAGTATGACACAATCATAACTCAACTAATGCAAAAAGCCCTATTACTTAGCAGCGCTTGGTGCAGCAGTAATGGGCTCAGCATTAACCTTAATAAAATTGAGATAATTCCTTTCACTCGGAGAAGGAAACTGCAAGTGTAAGCACACTAAAATTATGAACGTCAAAACAGAGATTAAATACCTAGGAATCATTCTAGATAACAAATGAATCAGAAACTCCCATTTAGAAAACGTGAAAAGAAAGGCCATCATGGCTCAGAAGGAATAATCAGACCTAAGGTTGCCTATGTCTCACCGTTTTGGTGGCCAACAATAAATTATGTGACAGCACAAAAGCAACTTGTATAAAAGGAGGTAGCTTTGAGTGCCTTATCTTTGAGAACATGCCTTTCACTCAAGTCGATGCTGGGCAACCTCAGAAAATACCTTGAAATCCTCAAGGACTCTACTCTAAATCACTAGATGTTGAAGTTGCATTCGACATATAAGGTATAAGGTCATATTAAGAAGCAGCGATGATTGGACGATGGGCGAGTTTCAATTAAAAAGAAGAGCTCTTACTTGGTATACCGATGCTTCAAAGATCGATAGATCCAGAGCAGATATAGGTATTAGCCACTCAGTCCGGACACAACCATTTTGCATTCAGAAGTACCTGCTATACATTTCTGCACCGTTTTGAACCTCCAAAAGGAACCAACAGGTGCAATCATAAACATTTTTACAGACAGTCTGGTTGCTCTGAAGGTAATCCAGTCCTATACGTGTGACTCAGCACTGATCAGAAAATGTATTAACAACCTAATAGAAAGCTAGGAGAAATGATGTTACTCTATGGTGGGTTGCAGATCATATTGAGGCCAATGTGAAGGCGGCCAAGCTGGGCAACGAGGGCCTCCATTGGACCCCAACCCTGTAGTGGACTAAACAAAAAGCCATATACAACAAGTAATCAACAGATGGACCTCAAGGATAGCCCCACTCTAGAAAAACTTCCAAGTCACAGACAAACGGAAAATATGATATTTGCAAAGAAGATCTAAGGACACTTCCAGGCTTTCTGACCGGCTCTGCACCCCTTAAATACCATCTTTCTCCATATTGGTCAAGCCGAAAGTCAAACTTGTCGAAATTTGTCAAAATTTATAATAAACCTCTCTTGACAGCCATCGACATAAAGGATCAAAACCTTGGAGCAATTTTAAAGTTCATCAAGACCAACATTTGCCTTAAACCTCTAAAAAGCTAAAGTTAAAATAGATCTTTTAGGTTAGGATGACTAGAGGGGTCGTTCTTCTCAGCCTATAGCAATAATAATAGAATCAAGGTGAACATAAAATAATGTTCATATAGGAAAATGAGTTTTGTGGCCTCACGAACTCCTCTGGTGAACAACTAGCACAGCAAATCCCAGAGATTATATGGACGAAGGCTTTTGCGACCGGTGCGATTGAATTAAAATTAGAACTAACACTAGCACTATCACAAGAACTATCACTAGGACTAATACTGGTTCAAATCAGTTTGAAAGATTCTAGTTTTTAGGGGCGTCGTATAGGACATTAATAAATTAGTTACCATCATTATATTCAATTAGAGCTTGTGGTTTAGTTGCAATGAGTGACCATATGGCTTCTTAGTTCAGTTAGTCTCATCAGGCCATTATCAGTTTGTACAGCGACAAGTTCAACTTTCTTTCATTTCATTTTTGTTACACTCTTGCTTTTTCTAACAAACTTTCTGCCAATTTTACGCTATTATCCTACAACAACATTGTGCAAGAGCACCATAAAAGCATTATATAGAGAAAATAACATGTGTATGAGAAATGGCAATCAACCTGTTAAATGCTTCAAATTTACAAAGTTTGAGTTTTTATGCCCGTTAGGTTAGCGGTAGCGATAGTTGGGTTATGATCGTTTATAAATGACGTTTTGCTCCATTATTACGAAAAATTTCCATTAATAACATTTTCTCTTTGCATTTTTATTTTTCGAGTTATCATAAAAATCTCTCAAAAGCGTCGATTTGTATAAAAAACAACAATCCCCCGTTCCGATACAAAGTTGATTTACGTATCCACTTAAAACTGATGACAATCTATTTATAAAAAGTATCCGTGTGGAAACGATTAAAGTTGATAAAGTTACATAAAAACCATTCCCGCTAAAACCCAAAAAAACAATATGAAATTTTTGGAGCAACCCGGGATGAAATCAAGAAGACTTCGACTGACGAGAATATTAAATAACACGGAATCGCACTTTCTTTTGTTTACGTTTCCCAAATGGCCCCGTGCTTTCATATCGATCTTCCTCCTTCTCGATTCCCGTTGTAAATTGCAAACTTTTCGATTGCGCGTCTCGTAAAATGCATATCCCGCTTTTACATGGATAAGATCCGAATTTATTCGCTGTTTACCTTTTTCGTTTGATGAAGATTGATCCGGCCACCGGGAACAAAACGCTTGATAAAAGGAGGTTTTGATGTTTTTATGGAGATTTAGGTGGTAATTTCCGCTTGGACATGACATTTTCTAAGCTGAAGCAAAAAATCGCCGAAAGGTCACTTTTATGACGAAATAAAAGTAGCATGTGTACGGCAAAGGCAGGAAATAACATACTGAAAGTACAGAGGTAGCACCCGTTTACTACAACGTGAAGGTTTTATTTAACATCTCATCTTTCAACCAAATTTCAAAATAAAACGGATTTTTTTTGTATATACATTTCATATTTTCTACTAAATTGGAATAAAAAAGAAGCACAAAAGGATGGTTTTATCGAATAATTTAGTGATGGTTGTTTGGAAGCAAAATTTAACAACATGGAATCGATAGAATTTTGGATTAAAAAAAAAACGAATATCCTATTTTAAGTGGTAAGGCTCAAGGGATTTTAATTCCATTTTTGATTTCGGATTTGTGCGATGTTGGATTTTCGACAGTCGCTACAATAAAAAGCAAATATAGAGCAAAAATCAACGTGGAAGAGGAAACGAGGAATATTTTCGCATTTTGAAATAATATGCTGTAATCAATGTGATTGATTAATTTGATTACAATAAAAAAAGATAGGTGACTACGAAAATCATTTTTTGTTAAATCAATCTACATCGTACCTCAGAAATTGGTAATAAATCAATAAAGACGTTGCTGCAAGATAGATAATTATATTGTTTAATATCAAAATTTAATTAATTTACTGAAGAGATCATCTTGTTGTCTAAGCACTATCAATTACACTCGGAGTGCGTCATAACAGCGAATTAAGGTCTTTGTTGTTGGTAACGTTAATGCTTAGGATCATAGCTCATTGTTACTGCTTTCTATACACCGATGATTTTAGCTTATTTATATCTATTATTTATATCTACATATATTTATTTATTGAGGTTTTATTTGTTGTTAATTCTACATATATATTTGTATATATAAATAACGGTTTTATTTTTGCATTCCAAATTATATAGGATTCTAGGTGAATAATATTTTGATTACAACTACTTAGTCGATCTCAGTAAACAATGCATAAATAAATTGAGAACCACAGATTGGCCGTATTTGTGACTTAGAAACTAATGACGCTGATCATTGCGATAACAATGACGTTGTTTACGAAGCGGCACTAGTGAATCATTTGAAACACCATATTAAATAGTATATTACAGCACAAGTGAGGAAACTAAGGTTTTTCACTCACGCGTATGTCAGATTTACACACGAGCCGTAGGCGAGTGTGGAAAGACATATAAGATTGATTGATAAACAACCAACTGTGTCAAATTGTTAATTGTCATCATTACGCAAATTAATTAAGATTAATAATTTATATAAGTGAAATACTTCATTTAATTTTCCTTGTGTGCTCTCTACCGTTTTTTAGTTCTCATCCGTTACATTTAAACAAAGAGTTGTACCTTTAAAGGTTTAAATTTCGCTAATAGTGGATGAAGAAAATTAGAGTGAGTGAAAAATATTTTCACTCACCCGTTGCTATGAATGTTAGCAGAGTGAGTGAAAATAACAACTTTCAACACTCGTATCTACGCTAGAAACTAGCAATTTCAAAGGTAGGATTGAACAAAACTACATTTGCAGGTGATGGCAATAGTCCATTTTGGATAAAATTAATAGAAACATACAAACCCGCTGTCAAAAAATCAATGTCATTTGTAACAACCTATCTTTGTGGTTAATCCTTTTCTCTACACACGTCGTCACAAAAATGAAGTACAGAAATCAACTTAATGCTAAAAATGATGTGCGTCTCAAATTAACATCGATCCATCCAGATATTGATAAATTATGCAATAATAAAAAAGCATAGCAAACTCATGATCATACGTGACAAAGGCGGAATGCACCTTGTTCATAACATGTAATAAGTAATTCTAATAAATTTCCAAAAAAGGAGTTCAGCACGATGGCAAAAGTTGAATAACACTGGTTTAAAGCAATGTTTATGAACAGAAAAATTTTGTTCTTCTATGAACTTTGTTTTTCCATAATTTTTGTTAATAGATCCCATAAATTCAATATTTTTTTATACGGGGTGAACCAGAATGGAAGGGCGTTTATGACTACAAAATTACTCGGCTATTATTTGCCTAAAAAAATTGTATATAAAAAAGTAAAGTTTAAATGTAACTATATACTAATGAAGAAGTGAAATTATTTAGTTTATAAGTTCCAAATATGAGAACTTTGTCCACAGCACATACAGCCAGAGCCTCAATGGAAGCCATCCATGCAATGCATTTTCCTATGACAAGTAATGTCCTGTTTCAATGATGTGCCATGGCCCTTTCATTCCCCTAATCTCACAGCTTCTGATTATTTTTTGGACACACCTAAACACCTAAAGAATACCTAGAGACAAAGCTTTACATCGATAAACCTAGAAACCTGCAAGCGTTTTTTTATGCTGTAAGCTGTAATACCTTGATCGATTACAGCAGAAAATAATAAAAAATGTATAAAACAGACGTCATCTGCCTGATATTGGCCCTAATAAATAAGAACTTAGCAATTGTTTTTTTTTGCAAAATCCCAATCAATGATTGGAATTGCTTGTAATCGAATTATTTTCTTAAAAAATAAGATGCAATTGCTTACATATACTTAAAATGTTATGAATAAACTAAGGAATTGTTCTTTCTAGTATGGCAATTGCTTACATATTTGTAAGGCAGATCGATCCCTACATTATTTGCTTGTACAGTCAACTTATCATTACGGCATACACGTGAGATTCAAAGCCTTTTTAATTATGGCTGATTGTAGGTAGGAATGTACGTAAACGAAAAATATACAGTGTACGTAAAAATTGCAAAAACGATGATTTCAGAGAGTTATATCGGTTTGATTGCGAAAATGTTGAGTGGTTAGCAAATTACATTTTGATTGGTAGTGGTGAAAAGCGAGATGCTGCATTATCCCCTATACAGCAGTTGAAAATCTTTCTGCGACAGTTAAAAATAAAGCATGCAGTTTTGAAAAAATACTAATATTTTCATTAGATTTCCTAGAAGTGCTGAAAATTTTGTAGTATCTAAAGTGTTATGGTCAGAGAGATACCGTTCCCCAACTGCCATCGGTGTGATAGATTGCATACATGTTAAAATTCCAAAATTTTATAAGTTCGGAGGTGAATATATAAATCGAAAAGGATACCCCAGTATTAACGTAAGGCAACAAGTAATGCAAAAGGAATTTTTACTAGCATAGACTGTCAATGGCCAATGGTTTAGCAGCATTTTCAAATTATAACATATATAGATAGCATCCTTAGAAACAGTACAGAAGTACCTATACCGTTAGGAGTATTTTTTATCGAGAAAGTATCATTATTGAACGTTGTTTCGGGCAATTAAAAGGGAGATTTTCTGTTCTTCAATATAAAATAAGACGTCGATTAGAGAGAATACTACCGACGATAATATCTTACGTTGTGCTTCATAACATCGCTAAATGTTTAAATGATGAAGATTTTCAGTACTCACCTCAAGAAGCGAATGTTGAAATTAATATAGAAAATAAGGACAATATATCATCAAATATAATTCGTCGAATAGGACAGCAAAAAGAGAATTAGCAACTCAGATGCTTTCATGCCGTTGTATTAACGTCAACACAGTAGTAAAAGTTGAACTATCTAAATTTTCAGGTTGAGAACTGTTCGAATAAGTAACTAGAGAAATATAGGAACGGCAGGATTTGCTTAAAAATTTTATTCATGTGATGATCTAGCCATTGCTTTTACTGCTAAATTTTACTTGTGAAGCAATTGCTTTTTCTAAAAAGCGATTGCTTAAAGCAAAATTTTATTCATTAGGGCCATTAACCTCAAAAGATAATTTCACTTTTTTATTGTTAAATGGCATTTTTTTTGGTAATTTTATTTTTTATAAATAATTGTTTTCCAATTAAACAACAGCAGAGTAATTCTCATCTTCAAAACACCCTTCTAAAAGTAAAGACGTTATTTTTTAAAGAGATTTTTTTAATAATTTGAGAATCTTTTCAAGATTTTATTCGATAAAATTATTCCAACATATTTAAGCTTTACCTACAATTTTGCTGAATCATTAATGGTTCTTGTGTTATAACTGAAAAATTAAGTAGATAAACAAAACATCGAGTGATCGAGGGGATAGCGATTTTACTAAAAGCCGGATTTACAGTTATCCGACATATCCGGTCATATCAAAATCTATTTTATATCATACAGGTGTCCGTTCTTGTCTGGATCAGAGCAATATATAGATGCAGAATATATTTTGATAAAATTTATCGTGATTTATAAAGGAAAGTATGCATTTTCGCAAAACAATGTTATACATAAATATCCCAATTCATTTGTGAAATATCTTTTGAGATAAATTTGTACCATTTCATAAAATAACAATTTCCTTAATCATTCTTGAAAATCGTACAAAGCTCAAATTCTTAAAATAACTTTATAAAGGAAACTAAGCACTTTCTACAGAATAAAATCATAGTTGAGTATCTTGCTTTGTTTTTGAGATATCAAGTTTTATTTTTATTTTCTATAAATTTATGGCATTTCATTAAATATATTCTTTATAATTTTTGAAAAAATCGTATTCTTGAGATATCTTGATGAAATTTGTTACATTCTATAAAGAAAAGTATGTACCTTTGCCCGCACAAAATCATACTGAAATATCTCGATTCGTTTTTGAGATATCATGTTTGGAAGTAGACCTAAATATGCAGCATTTCTTAAAAATAACAATTTTCTTAATCATTTTTTAAAAAATCGTAAAAAATCTAATTCTTAAGATATTCTGATTTAAGCAATTTTCTGTGATTTATAAAAAGCAAGCTTTTATACCCATAAAACCATAGCTGAATATATTAGTTTGCGAGACATCAATGTTTGAAACTTTTATCAGCTTACGAAGGTACCAAAGATTTTCAAAAAATCATATAAAATCGAATTTTTAAAATATATTACTGAAACGATGGCTGCTTGTAGAGAAAAGCATGTGCCTTTTCATGAACAAAACCGCATTTTAATAACTTTATTCATTTTTGAGATATGCATTTTTGAAGTCAATCGAAACTTTTATTAGTTTACGATTTGCTCCAAAAATTCCCAAGAAATTGTAAAAAATCGAATTCTTCACATATGGTAATGAAATAATGGCTATTTGTAGAGAAAACCATGTACTTTTTCATGAAAAAACAACATTTAAAGAACTCTATTTATTTTTGAGATATCATGTTTTGACCTAAACATATAACATTTCATAAAAATAACAATTTTCTCAATTACTTATAAAAGGAAAATCTTTAAGGACCTGTTTTAATATCCGACAGAAGCCGGATATTCACCAATAATTCCAGCCGGATATCCAGCCGAATTTTGAACAATGGCCGGAAAAGCCATTATATCGGATAGTTGCCAGATATCTGTTCTGCCCCTAATAACAACAGATAAGGAAAAAGAATTAAAAAGTCATATAAAACATTTTTGACCTGAGAACACCAAACCTTGTGTATACTATACTGGTGATTTTACTAGAATCACTCTGACTTGTGATTTTTCATCCCCCCAGACAATGACCTCGAAAATCTTTCACAGTGTTACTTATATACTATCACATTCTAGAACTGTGATAGTGTGATACTTTAGAAGGTTAATGAAAAATATTTGAGATCATATTTTATGAATTAAATAGACGGAACGTTTATATGAATTATGTCCACTTGAGAAAGGCCATTTTTGCGTTATTGGTGATTATGAATGTATGGACGATTAATCAAACACATGATTTATCTTCTTAATTAATTGACCAATTTTAGTCATCAACATCTCAGTCGAAAGTATGATTCACAATGAATGTGAATGTGGAAATGTTTGGTCTTAACATTTGATAAAAGGAGCTTTGGTAAATCGGATGACATATAGATCATGATAACCTGTACAATGAAAGAGATTTAGAATTGGACATTTCACTTTCGTATTGGCCAAGAATTAAGCTTTCGAATGAACATTATTTATTGAAATCGATTAATGAGTTATCTTGTTAATTAAAACACTATTTATGTAAAATCCTATCTGATTTGAGACTACTTGAGGAAAACGATGCACTGTTTTAAATTGATTTTTCAATTTGATGGATGGACGTAGTTTAAGAAACAGTGTTAAATTTCCATCCTAAAATTTACTTAATTACTAACAACATCATTTAGATTTCTATAGGGATGGTTAGTTAGCACATCCTATTAGTATTGACAGGGTGTATCGGGCGCGAAGGCAGTTGGCAACGCGTCAGATAACGGCTTTGCGGCGATGTATCGGCCCGACACTACCACATGGGCCGCTCCACCTCTATATACAACCACCCTCCATATATCTCCACATTTGGGTTTATGGTAATGCCGTTCGTGGACATGTCAGTGAGTCGTGTAGCGTGGATTAGTCTGGCCCAGATCCACGGGGGCTTTCGGCCATCCCCGAACCCAGCGGAGTCCCCGCCCGACGCCAGACGTCCCGGTGCCCACTTTGTCGTCAAATCAACGGGATTCTCGGGTTACGAGTAACGTACTACTTTTTGGCAGACCCTCGAAATCCGAATGGAGGTCGTTGGTTAGGGCGGGCGAAGATCTAACGTAATAAATTGTTGTTTTAATGTTTCCGTCTCCGGCAAAAAACGAAACGGAAACCGTATTGTAGTTGAAGCGCGCATCCCATCTGGTAATTCTCTCGAAACTCAAAGCTATTTATTATAATAATATAGCTGCAATGCGCAACTGATATACGATGTTAGGTATTACAAATTTATACTGGCAAATTTCGTTAAAATTTAAATTATTTATACAATTACATTATTTCAAGCGTAAAAACAGTTAACATATCTTTACTTTCTACGAGGTCTGATTGTGTAATTCCGGGGACGTCGACATCAGTACTAAGACAATGTACCGGGGTTGGCTGAACGTTTATGCTAATGCGACCCAGAAACGGATACGAGAGAAGGTTCCGCAGTGTATTGTCGGGTCGGGTCCGAGTAGAGCAACGCGACGTGCCAAGGAAGAAGGCTGACGACGACGCCGCCCTTCAAGCCTTGGGCGCCAGACTGACTACGGATTTATTCATGGAAACTCGGCCCCTCTTCGATGACTTTTCACGGACCATAGTCCCTCCTTGTAATTCTTTTATTCTTTTAAGATCTACTGTAAAAGAAGGAGCTAAGAGACTCCATATATTTCAAAACCCTCCTCGAATATCTCCTGAAATGTTAAAATAAAGTAATAACATTTATTATCTATGTATCTTTACGTATTGTGAAACAGATCGATTCGAAAACATTCAAACTCTCTTCGCATTGAAGATGTAACAAAGTGGGTTGCGATCGTAAAAGTGGTACGCCATCAAACGGTGCGTTATTTACAGGCGGTAGACTTTTTTTGTAAATAAAAGGGGCCCGCTTAAAACTGTCAGACGGCCTGTCATAACTCCCGGCCATTCCCCATTCGTTCGGGCCACAGCTTAATCCTGGGTTGTCGCACGAGTTTACGTCCATACATTACCGTTTACAATGTATTCTCTTGTTGTCCGAGGCGAGATCGTAATCGTAAACGCGGCCGCCGTTAGTACAAATGATTCCCAGGACGGGGGCCGGCCAGATCCCATCTAATCTGACACTGGGAATCGATGTTTTCTGACCTACAGAAGAGATGATACTAACCCACATCACAAAATTGGTGCGATACATGTCCCGCATGTGTTATATCTGCAAAAGCAATAAATTTTCGCCCGTATAGTTAACACAATCTTATCAAATTATCCTCAATCAAATTAAGTTTCCAAGAAAAGCAATCCATTTTATACGAGTTTTAAAAGGTTGCCATTTTAAAAATTAAATTGGTATAGTTTATAAAAAAATCGCATCAAAAAAAAACTTGGTAGTTTGAAAAACCTTCACCTACAAAGATTTATCTCTCCCAGTGCAGATCTTAAATCCTGACAAATGTAACAGCTCAGTCATCGAAACAAGGTCGAATTAGAGTCATCGGACGATTCGTTTAGTATGCGAGCGACGCCGTTTATTAATTGCGAATATAAATCCGGAGAGCTCACCGAGTGCTGATATATCGCCGAAATGCGAAGAGATCCGACGGCGGTTTGAGGCTCCTCGAATCAGGTGTTTGCGAATTCATGTACGAACCTGACGCCTCCATAAATTACAATTCTCGGTGTACTCGACGTTCGCCGTATTCGTTTTGATTAGTACTTATTCGCGTGCGACGCAGATTAATCGGCCACGATTTTAACTAGATATTCTCCATTAACTGAATTCTCTCCAATTCTTCCGTCGCTATTATCGCGAGAAATAAGACGCAGTCGAACAAAGAATTCTTAAGACAAACTCCGCCGGATGCCAGATATAGATGGCTGTTCAGCGTTCGTCCCCTCCAGGGGATTTATCGGTTCAAACTGGATGCCGGATTAAACTAATAAGGAAAACTCGCTTCGGGAAAAACTGTCCGAGGAGAATTGGGAAAGTTTCACGCTGTTAAAAGCTTGAGGCACTATTATCTCTCTGTCTTTCTTCTTTCAACATTCAATTGGATAAACATACTAGAATAATGCACTTTAATATTACGAAATCCATTTAGTGTGAAGTTTTAATACCTAATACTAAAATCAATCTACATCATATCATATTATATCAAGCTCTACGTCTATAATTCAATTTTTTATTATTAAAAGAGAAACTAAGAGCCTCGATAATCCGATAAACTGAATTTATTGGGACCGAAGATGGTTTGGATACAAGAACTAAAACACCTGCATACTCTAACATACAAGTAACATATTTTTGTAAACATAGAACTATAATTCTTAATTAAAGATACTACGTCCCTTAACACGCTGAATCCTAATGTTTCTAGTTCTAGTATTTGTTATACTTTTATTTTCAGAAGAGTTTACAACAATTTAGAGCCAAACAAAAATTAAAACTAGAACTAGCACTAGACCCAGAACTAGAAAGGTTCTAGTTTAGCTGTGCGTCTTTAGACGAATTTTAGTTAGTTATAAGTATACAATAATGTAAATCAAATAACAGCAAAATTAGAATTAATACCAAAATTTAAGCTAATGCTATATCTACAACTGGAAATATTTGGATTATTTGGGTCGAACCGAACTCAACATAACCTAGCTTCAGATCCTAGAACTAAAAACATTTGGGTTTAGCTGCACGTCTCTTAGGGTGGTTAAACCCAAATGTTCCAAAAATTTTGGAACTAAATTTTTAATTTTTAGTTTAATGAAAGTGTGATACACTAGACTCGACATAGTGTGAACAGAAAAAAGAAACACGGATAGTTCACATTATCGACTTATTCATGTTAACGAAGGTGATATCTAATATACAGAATGTGTGAAAAGTCTGGAACATAGCAAATAACTTCGCAATTTGTGGTTTTACAGAAAAATGTTTCAAACGAAAGAGTGTTTATTAATTGTGGCGCATTCTCGGACATTATTTACTTGTTTGTATTGTTTTTTGTTTCGTTGTTATGGCAATCAACATTGTTATTTAAATGGAATATATATGTTTTCTTTTACTTATTGTGATTGGGGATAAATTCCTCTATGCGATTAAAGTATCAAATCATAAGGTTGTATAAGAAAAAAATCGACGAATCATGTGTTTTGTAAAAATACTGAATCAGCAAATACATCCATAGTAAGCGTGTATAGGCGTAAATATTATCAAACACTGTATAAATTTCACTTTAATTTTTTTCTTATACAACCATATGATTTAATCTGTTCGTCGTGTAGAGAGATAAAAATATGCATCCCATTTAGAATAATAATGTTCGTTGCTATAGCAACCATACCAAAAACAATTTAGTAGCATCTTTTGTAAAAATATATAGTTTTCAATTATCAGTATCTAGTTTTCTGCTAACACTTTATAACTAAAAAGTTATACATGTGTATTTTCTATATATCCGTATAATGCGTGTATCGAATGTATCGATACACTTCATGCTGTATCGCAAATCCTTACTTATAATTAACAAACATAAAATAATCTGTAACACTTATTAAAAAATAGTAACATATTAAAAATTTATAAATAATAGTTTTTTTTTTTCATATGTCTCACTCACAGTTATAGAAATCATTTCCCTTTTTTGATTTATTTTACATATTATAGATTGCGTAACACCGTATTTTTTAGCTAAACAATCAAAGATGAGCGGCTACTAAGGCGGCGTGGCGCAGCACGGTTTTTAATGAATTTATATAAAAGAATATAAGAATTATCTCCTATAGAATGTTTTCATGTTTAATTTGGCCAGACCTGTATATATTGTATGTATATACATGTACATTGTGTACGTAACGTATGGAGTTAATTCGATATAAATGCTGTAAATATTTTAAGAAATAGAATGGCTTGTACAGTGGCATATTTTTTCACGCGCAAGTTTTAAAATAAAACTAAAATGTTCAGTTTTCCAAAATTGAAATACTAGTTAAATTGACGTTCTTAAAATTTTATATTCTAAAAGTTTTTTATGTATGCTCATTATTGGGACACCTATACAAATCAATTATCAGAAAAGTATTTGACAAATTTTCTAGAAGTAGTAGCAAGTCATTCAGAGGCAGTAGTAAATCTTCTGGAAGCAGTTCAAATCGTTTGAAAGTAGTATCAAGTCCTCTAAAGGCAGTTCGAGTCTGTTGGAAGTTTGTCAAAACTTCTAGAAGCTGTATCAAACTTTCTGTAAGCATTTCCAATCTTCTAGAAGCAATATCGAGTCTTTTAGAAGCAATATCAAATCTTGTGGAAGTATTTCAAACCTCCCAGAGATCAAGTATTCTGGGAGCATTTCATATCTTCTAGAAGCGATATCAAGTCTTCTGCAAGCATTTCATGTCTTCTGGAAGCAATATCGAGTCTTCTAGAAGCAATACCAAGTCTTGTGGAGGTATTCAAGTCTCTTAGAGGCAATATGAAATCTTTTGGGAATATTTCAAATCTTCTTGAAGTAGACTCAAATCTTCTGAATGCATTTCATGTCTTCTAGAGGCCGTATCAAGTCTTCTGGAAGCATTTCAAGTACTCCAGAGGCAATATTAAGTTTTCTGGAAACATTTCAAGTCCTCTGCAAGCAATATCAAATCTACTAGGAGTTGATCAAGTCTTCTACAAGCAATAATATGTCTTCTGAAGACATGTCATGCCTTCTAGAAACAGTATCAAGTCTCCTAGAAACATTTTAGGTGTTTTGGAAGCAGTATCAAGTCTCCTAGAACCAGTATCAAGTTTTATTTTAATATGCATGCTTTCCGATAAAAGCGTTCGTAGCAGATGCTTGGATTGCATTGGGAAGAAAGAGTTAGTATTGAATATGGCAACTTCAATCTAGATAAAATCATTAAAAGCTTTGTATAAGTGCTTGTATATCTAGACCACCCACGTATTCGGCGATTATGGATAAATCCTAGAGTAACATAAAAGTTAAAGAAATTCAATGCATGGTTCCAAATGTTGTTTTGCAAACGTATTTTGATATCGGGGCTACTTTCGGGAATCTTGAGACCTTCAGCTCAAGTGTTGGATCATTTTGGCTACATACGAGCACTACAACGACTAACTACAAACTGTCCGCACTGGCCCATACAATCTACCGTGAATTCAATGTGAATGCAACGGCTTCATACCATTTTTGCCAGATATTTACACACAAAACAACGGCTCGCTATCGATTTTAACAGTTACTAAAATTCGTCTTCAAAAAACGAAAGTCTTGCATAAATATTTTGTTGTTCATTATGCCAGATTTCCGCTATGCGATGTTCACACTATCGCGTGTCTACTGTATATGGAAAAATTTAATTTTATAGTTTTTATGGTTACATATTATGATTTAGATCAGTAATAATTTTTTTCCGTATTTGTAACTCGATCCGGGGACATGCTGTATAAACATGTGCTGTATAAACAGTACTTCATGGAAGGAGAAGTATGTGTCTTGGTTGTTCCCTGTGGACAGAGCCAGACGTTTCGAAAAGATCTTACTTGGCATCTTCAGTGCGTTGTCGTAGTCTCCTGTTGGCAATCTGCCAAACCAAAACACATAAATATGTGTGTACATACATAGATAGCTTTAGTAAACGGGATGAAAATAATTGGAAATCTTCTTTTGTACTGTATCCTTTTCTTCGCAGCAAGGTCCCTAATTCCTTTATAAAAATTTCATTCTCAAGGAGTAAATAATTTTTATACTATTCTCTTAAACCTAATCATTACGGCTTGCAACCTCAATTCATTGAAATTAAGCAAAAAATCAAGTCCCTTAATTTATTTTTTGGTTTTTGGGCATTTAAATAAATAGTCAGTTAGGTAATATTTTCATTACACCACTAGTGATGTGATAACATGTAAAATCTAACATTTCCTAGCGACGTTAAATAAAAAATGTTTTCGTCGAACGTTTTTGAGATTTTAACGAAATTTTGGGTTGTTTGTTGTTATTTATCTTATCAGTTTTATTATTTATATCTATAGTGTTAAATTTATTTATTATTAAAATAATATATTTTAATATATGCTATTTGTTTATTAATTTCCACCAAAAAAATGAAATAAAAATACAAAATAACATTAAAATTTTTGACGGTTGATTTCATAGTAGTATTCGTTTCCACAACGACAGCCTCGGAATTTCCAATTTCAACCACCCGAAATATTTCCTTCGGCATAAGTCACTCGACGACACGTTAATGATAAAATCCGCCGGGAAGAAAATTAAATTTCCTATTCGGAAGTCACCGAACATCCTGCTTCGAAGGGGCGACGCCTTCAAGCCCCCTTTTCCAAAGCCTTCCAACAGAGCGGTCCAGCATACAGAAATGATATAGTATAACGGAGCGGCTCCGGTTAAGGGTATTAGCCCCAGTGATATATGTTCTATTAGCGTGGACATACAGGATCCCAACGGCAACGAATCGAAAACATTTTACTTCGATTGGAAAGAAAAAGGACACACGAGACCGCACCAGCTCCTAAACTGCCAAAAACAATAGACCTCCCCGGACGTTGTTAGAAAACGGTGCTCCGAAGCGAAATCCCTACATAATCTACTGAATTTCAATCAGAAAAAAAAATTGGCGCGAGGGGAACAAAGTGCTAATCCTCGTTCAGGCCAAAATTACGACCTATGGTTTATTCATTTAGAAAGGGGGAGCAATCATTAAGTTGGAACTTTTCAAAAAGTTATCAGATTTTTTTTAACTCCAATCAAATTTAAACATAACAAGACTCTCAATGCGTAACAAAATATCAAGAAAATTTATATACAAACAATTAATTCGAATAAAATTGAACGGAATTCTCGAAAGTATTACGTGCTGGCGCGTACAAGCACGTATAGTTGTATACTGTTCGGTCTTTATCCCGGTTTTGTATTGAATCGGAAACGGGACCTTTGTAAATATCGTTGGGCAACACGCGAACCCGATTTTCCCGACGTTTCCGACACCTTCGTCCGCATTATATCGAACGTAGCAACACCTGGCACCGATAATAGAAGGTGGAAAATATGGCAAAAACTTACGTTACATTTTGTCACTGTACAGTATCGAAGAGAATGCATTTTCCCACTCGACGTGCCGAATCCCAGAACACGCTGCCTGGCTTCAATACCTTTTCGACTACTATTCAATAAACCCTTTCTTTCTGAAAGAGGTCAAGAGGCCGGATATGTTCTATTCCCGAAAGAAACAACGAGAAATGAACATCGAGTACAAAGATAAAGGGGGACAAAGTTTTGGGACGGGCTAATATTTGAATTTTCAAAGTTTCTCTAAATATCCTAAACGAACCAAGTCCACAATTAAGGGCAAAACGGGCGGTTCAATATTTAGACGGAGACAAAGTTGGAAAGGCAGAGGCAGAAGTTCTAGCTGCACACAGAACAAACTTGACTGCAGCTAGGGTCGTCGTGCTTTGTACCTTCTTCGGTAATTAGGTCCCTTTTTTTTCGCTCTTCAAGTCTGACTAACGGTCTCGTTATTGTCGCGGGGGTGACGACAGGAGTTGGCCGAAAGTTAATTTTCCAAGGAATTTTCTTCGAACGCATCTGCTCTCGTTACAAGTTCGAAATTTCACAACTTTCCGCACTGTATGGCTTGAATATTTATACCGGGGATTTCCTCCATCTCTTCTTCAACCTAAAAGATACGATAAGATCCGACAAACTTTTAGATGGTTGGTGCATAATACCTCAACTTATTTTACAAACTATATGAAAAATGATTAAGTTAAAACTTTGTGTTAAATCAGATTATTAACTTAAATAACTATAACTAAGGTTATAATAAAAATTAAATTTAAAGTGTTTTTTTTTTGGAAGAATAGATAGTAATTGAATGTCATGTCATGCTTAAAAGTAGTAAGTGCATCTATTACGTTCAGTTAGTAAAGTAGTTAGGTTTTGGGAAGTTTGTAAGCGACGTCAAACTGAAATCCTACTCATTTGGCGGTACATTAACAGCTCTTTGGAAGGTCCAGAATCCGGTTGTAAGCCTCTTTCATGAACTCGACGTTAGACAACTTGTTCCGATGGAGTTTTAGAAAACCTTTTCAATGCACTCACGACACCGTATTCCTATTCATATAAATTATGATGCTCTCTATCGCCGATTCTAACCATATCATTTAAATTACCAAAACTCTATCAATAAATAGCTGTATTTCAAACAAACAGTTTTGTGGAAAATTCACAACCGGCTATGGGAGTATTGATTCCGTTCGATTGGTTAGAAATTAGGTCCCTTAGTTCCGGAGATGACGGCTGTTGAATAAGTAATTACCTAGATTTTTTCCAATCAGCCTCCGATGGTGTGCGGTGAGAAAAGTTTAATTATAAAGTTTGCCAACGTCCCCGCTCGGAAGTTCGCGGACGTAGTTTCCCGCAGTTCTTTGGACTGGTTGTGATCGAGAAGAATATTCCGTTTCTCGAATTACGTCGATCATTATAATTGACCGTATTAATCAGACTAATTTTCAAACAACTTTCGAATTTGTCAGTATAGCCTCAACTTTAGATCGGAAATTCTACGTCTTTCACAATTTAAAGAAGCAATTAACACACTTCAATTTAAAATATTGCCAACACTGACTAATAGATAATAATTTAGAACAAACACTAGACACTAGGTTTAGTTTTAATATGAAGAATTCTGAATAATTCTGGTTCTAGATCTAATGTTAGTTCTAGCTTTAGTATTAGGCCTCCTCGGTGTAATTCAGGAATAATCTTCTGAAAGAACATCTATGCTAAATTTTTCTTTCGGGGATTATTAACAACTAGTGATGTAACTGATATTCGCATCCACAACTGCGGATAGTCAAAGCATTGTTTTGAGGATTCACATCTGCATCCGCATATATTTTAACGGAGCTCCGGTCTGGTCAGCGTTCGGCATTAATGACTTTTTTTTAATCGTTTGAGAAGCACTATCACTAGAACTAATACTAGATATAGAGTTAGAAACATCCTTTTTGGTTAATGTTTTTCATCACAAAAACTTTTTGTATTTTCTGAAAAACATTCCCATTAGTATTTATAATTATTTTAAGTACATTAAACAGTCTGAAGATGTATCTAACCAATTAGTACTATTATGACACACCTTACCAATCTTTCTCTAGCTTTTGACATCTTTGGCATCCTTGACACACTCTCAAAAACACGAAAATTTATTATTTTTAATTTTTCGACTTTAATTAGTATTCCGCAGATATATCTAGAGCTTTAGAATCAGTTGGATCTCTACTAATTAGAATATCCCATTTTTAATTGTTTTGAATCATTTAAACAACATAAAGACCCAATTGCTATCATTTTGACACAATCTCATCAGAAACATCTTTCAAAAATCTCAAAAACAATTGTGTTAAGTTTTTTAACATTGATTATGTATCTCAGAAGTGCATTTAGTGAATTTTGGTCAAGACCAATCAATATATTTCAGAACTAAAAATTGTTGTATTTTCTGGAAAACATCTCATTTAGTATTTTTTAATTGATTTACATTGATTAAGCAACCTGAATATGTATAGAACCAATTGCTATCATTTTGATACACCTTGCGATGCCATTTTTAACATTTGACATGTTAGAAGCTCTTTAAAAAGTCTCAAAATTAATTACGAAAAGTATTAATTACTTTAACTGTTGAGTTTCGTGTTATATGTATATTTGTTACCGTCAATTTCTACAGTTCAAGTACTCAATACATGTCCTAGGTAATGATCATTGAGATCGATATGACATTTAGAGAGTTTATTTCTAAAAGTTATATTGGTCCATGATTTTTGAAGAATGTTATGGACTGGGTTGGGTTGAGCTCCAACTTCATACTATCCTTCATATTATATGGTATGAAGTTAATATGAAGGTTGAACTCCAATTTCATAGTATCTTTCATATTGAATGATGATGTTGCTGTTCAACCCAACCTAACCAAACCCAACCCAACTTAATCAAACCGAACGCAACCAACCTAACCCAACCCATAACATTCCTCATATTTAATGGTATAATGTTGGAGCTTAACTCAATTAAACCCAACCCAATCTAACGAATTTTCCAAGTTTTTTTTTGGAAATATTCTACGATTTTTTCTTCTATAATTGAATTGAGTTGTACCTTAGCTTTATACAATTCAATATGAGGGATGGTATGAAGGTATTTTCCTATGGTTGAGTTGGGTTGAGCTGCAACTTCAAATTATTAAGTATGAGGGATGGTATGAAGTTGAAGCTCAACCCAAACCAACTGTAGAAGAAAACATATCGGAATATTTTGATTTTTCCTTGTATAGTTGAGTTGTGTTAACATTCAATTTCATGCCATTCCTCATATACCAAAAAATCAAAACCAAAATTCTTCTGGTTAGGTTCGGTGGGTTGACTTGAGCTCCAAGTTAATACTATTCAATATGAGGGATGGTATGAAGCTGAATAACACAATAACAAATTTATACCAAAAGTAATACATTAAACACGTACAAGAAGCTTAGACTGTTATAATTCTCAATGTTATAATTGAATAATTGATATTTTTTCGTGCATTAGAATTACTAATAATAGGTTTAATGCATCTTTCTGGTTTATATCAATCTTTTTAAGGAAAGTGGGGGCGTAAGCTCCCACATTAATAAATCGCGGTTACACCAAATCAAGGTCTTTTAATTATTCCACACCACCTTCCATGTTCTGCTGAGTTCCCAGCCATCTTCTCTGTTGAAGTTGTTTTTATGATGGTGGATTTTAATGACCTCTCTTATCTGCCTTTGGTGATATTTGTAAATCCTAGCTAGTACCTTTGTTTTGTCGAAGACTATTTGGCGTCCCTCTGAATGGCAATTTTCCACAACCGCCGATTGTTGGATCTTCTTCAGCATCACATCCTTCTCATGATCCTTAATGCGGCATTCGATGTTACGTCCGGTTTTGCCAACATAAAACTTCCCACAACTGTGTGATAGCCGATAGACCTCCTTTTGATAGAGTTGGCTTGTCCTTGACTATCAAGAGTGTATTCCGAATTTTGATGACCACGAAACGGTCATCAAAATTCGGAATACATTACACCACGATGTTACATCACACCACGATGTAGTTTTTCTAGAAGACTGAAAAATCCAGCTAGTTCTGTACTTACTGCATCTTTACGTCGCTTGGTGGCTCAGTTGACATCCCTTGAAGTATATCCGTTCTATATTAGCACGTCCCGTAGAAATCTTTCCTCCTATTTTAGGTTATATTATTCACAAATTCTTGCTACACTCTGAAACTAAGTGCGGATCACGGACCTCTTGTGTTGGAGATGATGTTGTGGTGATGCCTCCAAGAAGCTGTTGGTGTAGGACGTGTAAGTCTTTTTCCAATACACCCCAAGTTCCATGTCACTATTTGTTGTCCTAATGACTAATAATGCTCTTTTTCAAAGCATATTCTTCGAATAATTCCATGTAGAAGTTAGCTATAACCAACAGCAAAGGAGATCTGAGGCTGGTTATAAACAGTACACCAATCAATCTGGCACATATTCTGGTAATCACTCCAGAATGAGTTTCTGGCGAAGACTGTCTACAGCATCCTTTATTGATATCTTAACATATTCTACATTGAAACTAACCAAAATATCCTCAGCATCTATCTTAACGCATCTAGATCCGCAGAATTCTGCAGAGCCTTCGTACTTATATTGAATAGAATCAATTGAAATACACGTGAAATATTAAAAAATCATCAATTTAAAAATTCAATTTGATAAACATCCTATAATTCTAAAACAAAGGATCTATTTATATACGTTTATATGAAGCTTTTGTGTAAATTTTAAAACATCTATCGACTGTTAATGTCTTACTACTAATAACTGAAACACCTTGTATAGTATTTGTTACAAAGTAATATTAAAAGTAGTAGTTTGGCTTATGCAAGCTTTTTTTCTATTAACCGCATAATATTGTCCATATTTCGGGAATATTACCGCATATTTCGACCAATTTTAAACCCATATAAAAAACTTATGTTGCTTATTTTTGTCGCATATAAATCCGGACCTTAGTCATCAGTCATCACAAATGCAATTCATCAACAAATGTACCACCGCTTTGTATGAAATAAAGCAAAAATACATTAGTCTTCTTCTTCAGTGTGACCTACATAAACATACTTGAAACATAAAATTAAAAAAATGCTGTTACATTTATCTTGTACAAACACATACACAAAGATTTAATAGATCAAGATTTAATCTTGAAATAGTATATTTAATTAACACTTTTAATTAGAAATATTTTTTTTAAATACCATTAAAATAAGTTACACGTCAACGAGATATTTTGCATTAATGATTAAAATTTAATTATACCTTGAACAAAACGTCCGGAAATGTAGAAGTGATGTTATCAATTTAAAGTTGAATGGGATTTGTAGCGCACGCAACTTTTTCAGTAATTAAAACCGAAACCATTAGCGGAGTTACGAAAATCATAATGTCGTTAATTTCAGGGGTGTACCTCGCTTAATGATCTCCCCCTCGCGAATACTACATAAAAATGAATTGTTTTCGCGAAAATATTCGTTTTTGTTGTGCATGCGAAACAACGATTTTTATTACGATTAGTTTTATTAAGTATTATGTAAAAATTTCGTAACGATATCGATTTGATAAAAATTGATTTATGGAAACGGATCACGTAGAAATCTAATTTGTCGCGAAATAAAGCTTGTTTTCTTCGACGGGTTGAAGAGAAGTGTAAATTCTCTTGGGATGTATACGACGCTCTCGTTCTTCGTGGGTTGATACTGGGCGGGTAAATTAGCATTTCAAAAGAATGCCTCCACGCCAAGTTGACTAATTATATCTGGCCGCTCGAGCGAAATACACCCGAGCCCTCCCGTGAAGGTGCAATGTTTCTTGTCCATAAATTCGAAATTTATGCGGTGCTCTCTACTCGTTACTTTTTCTCCTCTAGGAAATGAAGAGGATAAAAAAGAAAGTTCTCGATTACTTCTCGAACCAATAATGGATCGAATAAGTAGCCAATTGCTACCAACCTACTCAACCAAAGCTCGATTCATACCATCTCTCTATGTATCATCAAAGCTTTAAATACAAGAATACAAAGATTTATTTTATTTAATTAAATTAGCTTTGTAATAAATTTCTTTAGAAAATAAATAAAAATAGGAAACGATCACCATTATATTTTATTAATATTCCAAGAAATTTTGATTTTACACCATTTTGAATCAATCTTAACTGGTCTTACCGCAGATTACTAACGATGCAACCGAGTCCCTAGCTTAATGACACATTAAATAGACTGTAAAGCAGCGGGGCGCAGCGTCCGCGTGCGAATCAGGCCCCACATCGACATTTTATGCCAGCGGCGTCCGTCGGTCGTTAAATGCAAAGGACGAACTACAAATCGATCGGCGCACGATTGTAAATGGGAGCAATTAGAATTTCATTAAAATTAATTATAGATCGTCTTTAGGCCGGGGCGACTTGTATTGATGTTCGGAATCCGATATCGCGTAAATTACACGATCCAATAAATGTTGTGCGAAGGCGTATTTTCGATTTATTTCTAATCGCAAGTAAGCAAGATTGCTGTTGGAGAAATACTTAGGATGGTTAGTGTCCGGTTGACCGTTTGATAACAAAACTGACTGTAAACTTTCGAGTTTCGGTCCCCATCGAAATCTTGGTGATTTATGCCTTAATTTAGCCTTCCGGACAAATTTAATTAATCAACGGCAACGCAACAGAGGTTCACGGAGAGGCTCCATCTGCTCGGATGCCGGACGGAGACGTCGGAACCTGTTTCAACCGAGAGATTTCCTCTTGGCAGCGATGATTAATTAAGCCGATTCGGAGTGGCGCCGAAAACCGACCCCGAGCGGTTCGGGCCGATGTGAATTGGGGGATGGCGAAATCCACGTGGGCAGGTGCGGAGCATCACCTACAAACCGCCAAAGTCTGTGCACTATGGACTATCGCTTCACGAGTGCATTCCCTAAAATTTACTGCCACTAGTTTCGCGGAAACGGGATTACCGATTTTGATTAATGGCGCGTCCTGTTCCATCCCGTTTCGCTTCTCGCCTTTTTCCGTATTCGATGTCAGGATTAATTTGAATATTCATGGGGTACGAATGGGGATTGTTGTTTGAAGATGAAAAGTTTTCCTGGCAAATAGAACGGGCTTCGGCCGAGGCATCCAGCGGACCGCGCTGCCGCGTCCCTAATTAAGTTTAATTTAAATGCGCGACTCCAGACACGGCCACCGACGGTTGGTTTATGGAGATTTCGTTAATTCGAGAATACTACGTGTCCGAAATTGAGATTATTTTCACGCTCATCGGAACCGTATTATCCGGTTCTCTTGTATTCTTCGCATCAAGACGAATGAACCTATTTATCTACACCAATCTGCATAAATATATTATTTTTGTATAAACCTATTAAACCATGCATCGACAATTCCTTTATTATAACGTGTAATCGAGTAGAGCAAAGAATCATCTTATGAAATAATACCACCGTAAAGTCCAATTGACGATACATTTTTGAATTCAGATTCCATTTTTTGCAATTAAAGTGTGAATGTCATAAAATGAAATATAACAAAGTTTTACGTCAAAAGTACTAAAGTTAAGAAAAGAAATTTCTTAGCAGTTGCAGGTAAAGTGATCTTACTGAGCAATGTACAGGGTGTTATAGGGTATTTCGGAAACTATAAGAAATACTGAAAAGGTAGGTGCTATGTCCCGGTCTCTTTTTTCGAGGAATATTCAATTCCGTAAAGACAAAATCTCTATCTTCTTTTGTTTTTAAGTTATAGCCAAAAAGTCTGAAGTACTGAGATGAACTTAATCTTCTACAAGATGTGGAAGTCGTCTATATGTGTGTAGCTTTTTTAAAAAGGAAATGAATGTGAAAGAGAATGGTTATGAGAATGGCGTGAGTGGTTAAGTGATTTTCTTCTTTATGAGCATGTGTATGAAGAGCGGGATATTTGAATTTTTCTCTTTTTATAATTCTAAGTGATTGAAGATGTGAGAAGAATTGAGATCTATGATTTCGTTCATAAGTTTTTTGTTATCTTTATTGCTTTTATAGATCTCCCATTCTTCATAGATGTCTAATTTTTTTTAATTTTCTATGTTATGTATAATTTTTATTAGGTTCTTATTAATTTTATGACTTGTCTCCTTTATGTGTTTATATACAGAGGAATTATCGTTTTTCATATGTTCTCTCATTTTTATCTCTGTTTCTTCCTGTTTGTCATATGTATATATATCTGGCAACTATCCGATATTAGAGTTTTTTAAATGTTGTTTTTTCATGAAAAAGTACACGGTTTTCTCTACAAATAGCCATTATTTTATTACCATATGTGAAGAATTCGATTTTTTACAATTTTTTGGGAAGTTTTGGAGCAAATGGTAAACTAATAAAAGTTTCGATTGACTTCAAAAATGCATATCTCAAAAATGAATAGATACTAAAATGCGGTTTTGTTCATGAAAAAGTACATGCTTTTCTCTACAAACAGCCATCACTTCAGTAATATATTTTAAGAATTCGATTTTATATGATTTTTTGAAAATCTTTGGTACAAATTGCCATCTTCGTAAGCTGATAAAAGTTTCAAACATTGATATCTCGCAAACTAATTGATATATTCAGCTATGGTTTTATGGGTATAAAAGCTTGCTTTTTATAAATCACAGAAAATTGCTTAAATCAGAATATCTTAAAAATTTGATTTTTTACGATTTTTTAAAAAATGATTAAGAAAATTGTTATTTTTAAGAAATTAAAGAAGAAATTAAATTTTTAAGAAATTAAATATTATATTAAATATTTAGGTCTACTATATCTCCACATTGTGGACATTCAACTTCATATACACCGCTTTTTTTACATTTTAATGTTTTTCGTTTGCAATTGATTAATCTATTTCCCAGTTTTGCACCGTTTTTATATACTATGTTTATATCATATTTGTTTAGTTTGTCTCTAATTACTCCAAAACTTTTGTTGTATTCGATTGATACAAATTCTCTTTGTTTTATGAAATGTGGATATATTAGTTTTAGAATGTTGTTTTGGTGTATATTGTTGTAAATGCCCTGTATGAATTATATGTTATAATTGTTGTTTACGCCAATTTAATTATGAATGTTAACTTATTTTTGAAATCTGGAGGTTTTAAAGGTGTATTATATATTCTGTTTATTAAGTATCTAAATGTGGTCTTTCTGTAACTTTGGTAACTATCAGAATTTTTTGAAACGATATTATCAGTTGTGGTACTAAAGAATGGAGTCCTTTATAATAAATAACCAATAGTTGATTATGATGTTACTAAAAAGAGCACATTTTTTGCTTTCCAATTATGTACTGCATGTATGATATATTTTCGGAAAATAAGCAACATCTTTCAATCCCAAGATATTAAAGGAAAAAGTTGAAAATTTTCAATTTAATTCATTGTCACGCCACACTTATTATGGTAACGAGACGTAACTTTTCATTTCATTCATGATTTTTTTCAACATGAGATTTCCGATTAATAAGTTCCACATTATCTTTAAATAAAACGATTAAATTAAATAAAGAATATATTAGCGTCTTTAAACTTTTAATGTCTTTTTATTGATTAAAATGGTTAATATTTCACCTTAGTTGTAAAAAATAATTTGCTAATTTTACTGTTTTACTTAGTGTTAATGTAGTTTATTTATTACTGTAAAATTTGACCTAACAGATAAGCTTAATTTTATAGTGGAGTATCTCAAATATTAAACCAAAAATTAACTATTAAATTAAAGCGAAAATTGTGCTCTTTTTGGTTAGTTTTATATAATCAACTATTGGTTGTATTTAAAAGAACACAACTTTGTGTTATATTATCAACTTTATTTAGAATTTTTTAATAGCATTACATGCTTCTCAAAAACAAAAGGACATAAAACAAAAGGAGATAAATTTGCCATGATTTTTGTCTTTTTTGTCTTTGCGGGATTGAATATTTCTCGAAAAAAGAGATCAGGATATGGTACCTACCTTTTTAGTATCTCTTATAGTTTCCGAGATACCCTATAATAACATCCAAATTTGCCCACCCTGTACAATTAAAGTTGATTAAGACGACAGGTTTTTTATGTTAAATTATTGCGATATTCCAAATTTTATTAATTTAGCATATAAAAGAAAAAATGAGTTCCTTCTTGAAATTTTTTTCTAATATTCCGTTTTACAATAAAAGCAAATGATCAGAGTAAATAGAGTTCTACAATGCGATCCAAAAAGACTATCCATAAAAAACTACTTTCTCAAGCGTAGCAAAATTTTTAGAAAAATACTTATTTTTATATATCGGCTTTTTTGATCGTTCGATATTTAACAATTATCATTTGACAGGTTAGCTTTAGCCTATTGTAAATATTAATTGATGATTTTTACATCACAACATAAAATATTTACAGTGCAGTACTATGGATAGGGAACATTAAAGTTCGCGTCAAAAGTCAGGGCCCCTCCCTTTGGAGATCGATATTTGCGAAATCGCTTGATGAAAAAAATTGTGGAAATTACATTTCTGCATATCATATGTTAATTTCCAATTTTTGGATCTGCGGTTTTTCTTTCATCGAGAGTTATGTGAAAAGAAAACACGAATTTTGAGAGTGCCGGCACCTTTGTCTACTTTATTATTTTTTTTTTCTCAAAAACTTTTTTTAGTAGATAAGGGTTTTTAGTAGATAATAAACAATTACGAGAATTGATAAAACAATTTCGGAAACGGGCAAATAAAAGTGAAAAATAAAAGGAAGGAAAAAGCTTTTAGATGAACGAACAATAAACATACGGTAAGATATCATTAAGAAAAAGGGCAGTTCAATTTGGTATAAGTAAATTCCATTTACAAAGAATTTATCGATAACAAAAAATATTGCCGTATAAATCAAAATTTAACCACAACCTAATTCGATGATAAAAATTAGGTGATGAAGCAAAAGAGAATTTTTTCAAAAAATAATTTTTTGGGCGATGCATCGCTCACCACTAATGGAGTGGTTACATTACAAAATTGTCGATTCTGGTTAAAGACTAATCCAGATTATCGTATACGTTGTAGATAAAACGCCAGTAATCCTATAAAGTGAATGTGTGGTGTCCTGTTTCGGGGGACACCGTCCCTTATTGGACCTTACTTCATAAACGGTAATTTGAATTAACGTCGTTATATGGAAATACTGGAAAATTGTTTATTTTATTATTTTCATGGTGTGGATTTGGAAAAACGCAATAAATTATATTTTCAACAAGATGGTTGCGCCATACATTTAAAAATGGTGCACAACGGTAACCACCAAGAAGTCGGGATTTATCTATAATGTAATTTTGTATTTAAGGTTATGTAAAACAAAAAGTGTACACTGAAAACTTTAATAACAATTTAGACCGTTTAAAAATTGAAGCTATTATTAGAGAAATTCCATTAGACCGTATTAAAAATAAAGCTGAATTATGTGTTATGGTGGTGGTATCATTGAATAAGCTAATTATTATTCTTATGATTTTAAAATCTGCATTTTGCTTGTATATGCTAAATTGCTAAAATTTGGCATATCACTATAATTTAATATAACAAATATTTCGTCTTAATCAACTTTTTTTGTCAACCTGCAATGTTGTTAACAAACTTCTTGCGTTACTTTGAGAACATTTGACGTAAAACTTGGTTGTATCTCGTTTTATGACATCTAGACTTTACTTGCAAAAGATGGTATTTGAATTATGGGCATAATCCGGGAACACACTATATACTTACATTTTATGTAAACAATATGATGCGTAAGTGATCTCAGTTTAGTTAATTTACATATACATCCACGTTCGTTTAACGTATTCTTAAAGAAAAAGTGTCACAATCAAACCAACGAGTTGATCTCGAGGTCTCATACTAAATTGTGAGCTTGAGATTGTAAGCTAGACATCAAAATAGGATTTTCTACTAAAGCATAATACTATATTATTATATAAGCATATAATAAGGGCTATGGCATAATTAGCTTGAGTGCATAATTGCTGATTATATGTGAATAAAACATTATATTTTATTCACGACTACTGTTGAATTTGATAATCTAAAAAATTTAAAAAAATTTAAATAAGTAAAATTCTTCAAATACTTACATGATATCGAAATTAATTAATTAAAACCATGACAAAATCAATTAATTACTTAAATTTAATTATGTAGTAATTTTAATTTGTTCGAAGTCAACAGTGAAACAATTCAACATCAACACATAATATTGTAAATTTTTTTTTGAATTCTTTCTTTCATTCTCTAAAATTGTTTTAAATTATCAAATGCAATATAATATATTAGATTTGATAATATATCATCGACAAAGTATAGTATATTCGTATATAATCAGCCATTATTCACACTTTATATATAAAATATCATTAATTGATTTTATACTAATTGTAAGTGATAAAATTTTTTATTCATGTCAATCAATAAAATAGAAACATGTTTGATTTTATGACGAAGTTTATTTTATATTTTATTTTAATTTGTTTTTGAAGTAATGTTTTAAATGTTAGTGTTGTTTCATTCTGAAGATAATTTGTAAAATCGAAATCGATTAAGGACATGAATAAAAAATTTTATCACTTAGTATAAAGTCAATTATTGATATTTTATATATAATAACATAAAGTGATAATGGATTCTCAATACTTTAGATATTATTTACTCCGGTTGTGTTTTTTAATGATTTAATTTAATAATTATTTACCAGTATTATTCACTCCGTGAATAATGACTGCCACTACCATTCTGTTTTAGAAAACTCATTTATTAGATATACATTATATGGTAGTTATGGACAAATTAGTATTAACATTCATGAGTAGTTATTTGTCTACTTTTGTTTGTAAAATCGTTATTTTGAAGAAAATTTCTAGACAGTCTCAAAAATTGTGAATAGTCATTAATAATCATTTTTAGTTCGTAGATAAAATATTGTATAAAACTGTCCGTAAAGTGTTTTTGCGCATCCACGTGATATATAGTACTCGCCAACTTCACGCATTGTTACCGCATGTGTCGTATAACATATTATTTCGCACTGTCGAGTGGGGTTAATCGAAAAATTGCGGTATGAAAAATTATAAAAAAGAATATTACAAATGTTATTATATTTGATAATTTTTTTCTGTTAACAGTGTCATTACCGTTTGTTTACATTAAATTTACATTGAAACAGTCCGGTAAGTGTTGCTTTGTAATACTTACCGGCCATGTGATGTTATAGCTTACTTACCGAATTCATATCGATTGTGTAAACATACAGGACAGTATGAAATAATAGTATATAATTATATGAACATATAATGAGGACTAATATTGACTCATGTTAATTATAGAACTTACTGCCGTCGTGAATAGTAGCTCATTTTATGCGAGTGAAGTACTATACTTTGCCCACAACTATTATTAATTTCATAAATTTATTTTTTATACGGTAATGAAAGCCCTTACATAGTTTGTCTTGTATAAAATTATGTAAAATTAAAACATCATTATTTAAGGGTGTATTCTATGACATGGGTTGCTCCGCTGACAGAATAAGCAAATTTTCTAATTCGTAATTATTTTATGATAGATGTACCCATAAATAATGTAAATAATATAATAAAATATATTATGTCATCGATATATCATGTGTGTCGAACGAGTCGACAGTTTCAGAATCTTAATTTATTCGCTTGTGACCTTTGTTTTAGTATGTTCGGCTTGGGACCTGAAGAAATGTGTACACCCTATCCATAGATCTTCGTCAGTCACGTGATTCATGAATGATATTTACGTGATGTGCGTGACTCGCGTGAGATACACAGTGAGCCATAAGGATTTTTTATTGAAAAGGAAAGTAATATTTACATTCATAAGGATAATTTAACATCAATATGGATGCATTATCGTTAGCGAGGTTTATAAGCTCTTCTGAATGTTTATGAAATGGGTATATAATATGTATTTGTACCTTGGTTATTTATTCACAAATATGTAACAATAAGTATACTTTACAAATTATACCAATTTGTATAATTTGTATCAATTTTTATTAAATTTTAATACAATTTGATACAAATCATCATGTGGCTAGAGTGCACCATTTTAGAATTATTTAAGTTTTTTTCCAAAATTTCGGCAAGTGCAACGATAACAATAAACAATAATTTTTCGAAATTTTCCTGAACTCTGGTCAAATATTCTCATGGTTTGCACAGAGAGAACAGGCTTAGGTGGATATAGGTGGTCAGAAATTTACACCGAATTTTTTAACCGATTTTTTTTAAGTGGCAACACTAATGCATGCTTAGCAGCTTATTTTTTTGCAATTCGTTATTGTAATGATGGTTCTTACACCATCCGATGCTGTAATGAAATTTTTAGTAACATTTTATGGAATCAGTTCAGGTTAATTTATACGTAGTAAAATTTTAACTCTTATGAAACGTGTGTCTTATTCTAATTTACGTAATTCGCGTTTGCATATTTTTTAATAAAAACTAATTAAATTTTGACAATCAAATTAGTACGGTAGTAGTTCATAATATTGTAACAGCTACATTGTCAAACAATTCTGTTAAAAAAATAAAATAAAAACGTGAATTACAAAAAATAGATTTCATAAGACTTAAAAGCACTCATTCATAAAAAAAATTACCTCGCTTTGTAACGTCACATTTTACACAACTGCCCATTCATTACACCACTAGTTGTGTAACAAATTATTACCAAACTGAATATTTATTTGTTTTAGGTGTTAATAGGATATCATTTAACACATAAGAGTTGTCAGATTTGAATTCGTATGATTCTGGTAAATTTTAAATCGGGTTTAGATAAAATTTTGTACTTAACATGTCATGAAACTGCTAACTGTGCTTTACAAAAATCGTTCGTAAATAATCAAACTGATTGTCCTCAACTTCTAAACATGTAAGAATTCTTTTTAAAAACCCGGTATGAGTTTCATTACGAAATTTTGTCCGAAGAAACAGAACGAAAAGCTTCAAGAACTTTTTCTTCGTTCTTACATTCTTGTTGTATTGTGAGCGGTGCAGCATATTGTGTATGCTGTGTGTATGCTGCACCGCGCTATCTTTTTGTAGGACCCAAAAAAAAAATATGTATATATATATATATATATATATATATATATGTGTTTTGGTTGATCCGAGGTTTCATCCGTTGATCTTCTTGGTTGTTCCCTATGGACAGGGGCAGACGTTTCGCCAAGATCTCACTTGGCATCTTCAGTGCTTTGTCGTAGTCTCCTGTTGACAGACTGAGACTACGACAAAGCACTGAAGATGCCAAGTGAGATCTTGGCGAAACGTCTGCCCCTGTCCACAGGGAACAACCAAGAAGATGAACGGATGATACCTCGGATCAACCAAAACACATACTTTTCCATCCGCGAAGCATTACGAATTACCATATATATATAATGGTATGGTATCGGATGAACGTTGATCCTCAAAACGAGTTTGTAAAAAGTTACATATATAAAATTAACTTTTAATATAAATTATAAATAGAATTCAAACCAAGTTTTACCGTACAATTTCCAATAAGCTCATCATTCAAATTATAATTAAAAAAATATATTATTATATTTTATATTTATATATAAAAGTGTTATGAAAGTGCAGCATTAACACACCATCATTTTTTTGGCAACAAAAACATTAAAACTCCGGTACCCAATAATTGCTCACTCCAATAATAGTTATGCCCGTTAAACATATCATTTTTGTAAAATTTGCTTCATTCGTTCAAATTTTATTTTAAAAAAATCCAACTTGAGTTTTAATCAACATAATTAAAAATTCACAAACATCAATTCTCCTTTGATTATCAGCTGGCCTTAAACTTTGTGCCAACGAGTAAGAATAAGGATGAAAGTTGTGTTTTTTTTAATCCAATGTATGGTTTTCTCTGATATTATCAAATCTCTTTTAGCATATAATAACGAATTTTCAGAATACGCTCAGAAGTAACCTAAACTGCAGTTTCATTTTATGGATTATCTACGATTGGTTTAACCTATTTGCTTTCCAATAAACTGGCCCTAAGTTCTACAATTACTAATCAGTGATATTAAGTTGTCATGAGTGTGATTTGGTCTATCTTGATAACGCGCACGGAAGTTTTCACAGGCCCTTTTAATTATTTTATTACATTCCCTGTATATGACTAATAAATTAATCTTTATTAGTAAATCTTAAACAGGACTTAAAACTAACACTAATAAGACTAATACGATAGTGTTTCTTTTGTTTTATTGCTTCAAAGCCAACTTATAATTTTAAATTTACTAATAATCGCAAAACTTGAGTGTAATTTCGAAAAATTACTATTTATCATTATTGCTGCATCTGTCAAAATTTTGGAAAAAACTTAAATCATTCAAAAATGTGTGCACTTTAACATATGATGATTTATATTAAATTGTATTAAAATTTACCGGGGATCTCAAAATTAAATAAAACTTGGTACATTCCGGTATAACCGGAAATTGTAGGAAACTGAAAATATTTTAGCTGAAACGAGCACCTCGGATAAACTTTCTATATGCAAACTTTCGCTAAAATAGTTCCAGTAGTTTACTCTCTACATATGACTCAGCTCGTCAACAAACCTTGTACACTAGTATCTTGCCTTAAAAAATAGGTTCACCTTTGATCAATAAGATGACAGTATCGTGTCTTAATCGTAACGACCCCGGCTTAATTGAATAACAGATCCCTCAAAATTACGTTTTTACCGTGTCCTACGACGTGACTGCCATAACTTGGGAGTGTGCTGCTAGGGTGATTTCAAGTCAAAAATGTGTAATACACATAAGGTCAAAGCGCTATCGTAACTCAGCTGTAAGCGTTGATTATATTAAAATATTCTTAAAAGTACTACTTACTTAAAATTGTAAATGCTAGTAGCTCAATTACGATAGTGTTTTGGGTGTATGTTCAGTGGATACATTTGACTTGAAATCACCCCAGCAACCAACTTCCAAGTATATACTGTACAGTATGTCCCCGGATCGAGTTACAAAGAGGAAAAACATTTTTATTACTGATTTTCTTAACTTTTCTCAGCATAAGTAAAAATCGGACATGTTCAAATCACCAAATTGTACAAATTGTAAATTTTAACTACGAAAGTTAATTAATTATTCCCATTTTTCTGTAAAAATTGGACTTTTCTAAATTAAAAATTTCAATTTATGATATGTAACCACAGAAACCATAAAAGTTATTAAGTTGCTGAATATGATGTTAACCTTGAAAGAAACTATTTAGTACAATGCTATGGTACTGGTGTCGGCGATGATACGAAACGTTTATATTTTTCTTATGAGATTGGGAATGAAATATTAAACAATCGAAATGTTCATAAACTTATTGTATTTTCGGATTAAATCACCTTTTTGACGAATGGCGTGGTTTCTTCGCAGCTTTGTTATTATTAGAGTGATGTAAATCCAAAATCTACATTCTCCAGGCGGTCAACATTTCAAAAAAGTATATATATGGTGTGCTATAACATATCATAGGGTAATTGGGCCATATTTTTTCGATGGAATTGTAAATCAACAGAAATATTTGGATATGTTAAAAAATCTTAAATTTCGTGGAAAATGGATTGGACGAAATCCATTTTTAGTTAAATCAAAAAATAATTAATGCGACAGAATCTCCACTACTGGTGGAAATTTGTAAATCTTATAAAGAATTTAAAGTTCGTCTTCAAATGTGTGTCGAAGCAAGTTGAAAACTTGAAAAGCAAGTTGGAAGAGTTGGAGGTCCAGAAATGTAAGTAAGGCAACAAAAGTGGACAGCTTTAAAAGAAATGCCGCGAGTTGAGGCACTTATATTTGACACAGGGAATAGTCTTCCAAAGTACTATGGAGAAGTGAAGAAGTTCGGATCGATATATTCGTGAGAGCAAGCTTTCTCTCGTATAAATGTAATTAAAAGTAAAGAAAGAAGTTAACTAACAAATGAAAATTTAGAGTAGCGTTTGAAACTTAAAACAACAAGTTATGAGCCAAATTTATTCAAACTTTCTAAAAGCATGCAAAGCCAAGCTCCCGTTTAATTTGTTTGCTCAAATGTATGTTATTGGTGGAGAAGTTACTGTTGTCAGTAAATGTTTAATTTTTTACTTAAATAATAAGTAATTATTTAATAATGCCATATATATGCCATACCTATTTTGTTGTGAAAAATATTACTTATACCGGGTGTCCCTCAAAAGTTGCTCACTCCCATATTTTTTTTATTATTAATAATATCCGAAAACCATTTGGAATGCATAACTAGGCTACTAAAACGCATTATTACAATATGAAATTGTTGTCTTTGGACTTCCGGTTATACCGGATAATAGAATACACGACGTTATGTTCCCTTTAATTTGTTGTTTCTCGTGCAGTGATTACTGTTGTGTTTTATTCAGTAATTCGTTTTAATAGTGGTGTAAATAAACAGTTGTATTAAATTAGCTTTAAAAGAAAAATGCGAACAAATAATTAAATTTAATTTAATAATTTTTGATTTTTTATTCCTTTTCTTTATTTTTTGTTCTTTTACACTAAATGTTCTGTAGTTGATAGTAACTTACAATGTACTATGTTCATCATACGTTATAATTGGGATTGTTTACTTTATTTTAATTGAAACCTTTTCCAGGTGGTTATGGAAAAAGCAATTGCTGGCAATTTGACATAACGTTAACTCTAGTAGTGTAACTTAATTAAGATAAGATAAAAAGATAAAAAATAATTGAATTGCTTGTTCGCGTTTTCCTTTTAGAATTAATTCGATACCACTTTTAAAATACCAAAGACATTGTAGATCTGTTTGCCTCTCATTTTGCTAGTTCTTACAATTTACTAGAGAATGTTATAAATTCCGAAAGTTTTGATAATGCAATCACCTTTGGAATATCTGAGATCAGTAAAGAGGAATTATGGACGTTACTCAAGAGTTTCAAGTCGAAATCCACAACAGGTCCGGACGGTATTCCGGCTCTTTTTGTCAGAGACTGTGCGATCCCTCTTGACTGTGCGATCTTCAAATACTTCTGCGCCATATCTACAATTTCATTATCAAGGCATCATATTTTCCGCCGGTCTGAAAACAGAGCAGAAAATGTCCAGTTTTAAAAAAGGTTGTATATCACCTTTTTTTTGACATTGTGCCGCTAATTACCGACCCATTGCTATTATAAATAACTTTGCTAAGTTGCCACTGTGTAACTTTGCTAAGTTAAACCATTGTGAAGAAAATGGAATTTAACCTAAATTTACAAATATCGACAGCTGCAAAGGTCGTTTCACTACCACCAATTTAACAGTTTTCACACAAAACGTTTGCGAAGCTTAGATTGCCGTTTATAGATGGACGTTATTTGCACTGATTTTTCATGTGCATTCGCTCAACTCGACCATGATATTCTGTTTCGAAAAATTAAGGAACTTGGCTGCGATCTAAGGCTTTCGTTGCTTCTGAAATCGTACCTATCAAATCGAATGCAATATGTCGAGATGTCCGGAATCAGATCAAAGCAAATAATGGTCACAAGTGGTGTGCCACAGGGATCATGAAAATTTGTTCAAATTTGTTCAAGAGTTCAACATTAATGTATGCCGACGATCTGAAGCTTTTCAGAATAATTGAATCGGACAGTTGTACCAGCTTGCAGGAGGACTTGACCAAATTGTGTTCATGATGCCAATCAAATGGGTTGTTGTTGAACGATGCAAAATGTCGGCAACAGACATTTTGCAACGTTTCAGAATGATTATCGGCTGGAAGATACAAGTCTTGAACGTGTGTCGGAAGTTAAGGATCTGGGGGTTTGGTTCGACAGTAAACTACTGCCGCATAAGTAAGCTGTCTTCTGATGTCTTGAAAGTCCTCGGATTTATCACTCGAAACAGCTGGGAGTTCTCCAGGTTGAGCTCAGTGTCTAGTCTTTACAAAGCGTTTGTGAGAAGTAAATTGGAGTATTGTGCAATTGTCTGGTTACCAACAAGAGAGAACTCAGAATAATATCTCCGCAATAGAAAGGGTGCAGAAGAAATATGTCAAATATATACATTTCCTAGAATTCGGACATTATCGCTTCGTTTGTAGACAACCTATTGCTTGGCCGTGTGACAGCACCTGAAGTTCTATGCCGATTAAATTTCCGAGTGCCAAGGATTGAGTCCAGGAACAGTAAGACTTTCTTACCGCATAGGGGTAACACCAATTGGGGCCTACATTCGCCTATCAATAGAACCATGCGCGCTGCCGATTTTGTAGATGATGGATTGTGTTAATTTTAATTTTGTTTATATATTCACTTATTAAATTTTAAAAAAGTTCATGTATTGTCACATTCTTTAAATAATTTTAATAATTTTTGTAATTTTTATAACATTACCTTTGTTATAGGACTTATGTCTGTTGGGGTAATAAAGATTATTATTAATTTACAGTTATTTAAAAAGAACCATTGACTAAAGTGTAGCAGTGATCACTGCTATGATTTATATCACTGATAATAAAAAAAAATAGGCATTGCTCGTCGTAACAGACCTTGTACACTAGTATCTTGCCTTAAAAAATAAGTCCACTTTTTTATGAAGTCAATCATAAGCGACCTTGCCGTAATGGAATAACAGATCCTTCAAAAGTACGTTTTAGTAGAGTGTATTTACGATAGCGTTTTAGGTGTATGTTCATTAGACATTTTTGACTTGAAATCACCCCAGCAACACACGTAAAAGTATATGCTGTATACAGGTCGCTGATATGTACGGAAACAATCAGATATCTATAGCTAGCGAAAAATTTGGAGATAAGAAAGTTTTAAGTTAGAAAAAAAGTGAAAAGAAAGTTTTAACAACAATGAACAACATTAATAAATCAATAAACAACAAAAAAAAACAACATTCACACAGCACATAATAAATTTAAATTTAACCGTTTTCGAGATACTGAACTTTTAAAATCACTTTCTTATACATTTTATACATTTTTTATATGGAATTTAAAATTTATAAAAACAATAGTTATACCAATTTTTAGTTTTAATAAACAACAATATTGTACATTTTAACTATTTATAAAGTACTCAAAGTGTTAACCATTTACCTCCTAACAGTAATGAATTCGCTGAACACAATTGTGTAGAGAGTCTTGATGAAAAGAATATTGGGAGAAATACAGGAAATTTCATGCTTTATCCTTTCTTGTAACTCTTTTATATTTTGCGGCCTATTTTTTTTAGTTAACACATTTTTTGAATAGAGTGTTGGCTCATGTTATAATTTAAAGCTCGCTATTGTGTCAAATTCATTGGATTATCAACCACATCTAACATGACATTCACAATATTTTCTTCAACACCTCCACTTTCATGAAAACGGTGTAATATTTTTGAAATGGTTAATTTGGAAAGACCTATCCGATGGGGATGCAAATCATGAAAAATATTCACTAGTTCTTCATAATTTCGTCTTCTATCATCATATCGTATGGTTATTAAAATTTCAGTATGTTGGGTCTCACTGTATTTTTGACATGTCTAAGGATGCTGCGTTGTTGTGAAAATAGCAACTTTCAAAAGTAAGTTGATTAACTATAAATTTAATGGCCTAAATCGTTTTTGTACAATTTATAAGATGGAGGATTTTTTTTAAGATGGAGGAAATTTATGATGTGCTATATGAATGTTATCTAGAATTTCGAAATGAATTGAAATATAGTGTAATATACAGCGTGTTCCATTTAAGAAAAAGAAAGCAGAAAGCAATTTCCCCGTTTCCATACATATTAGGTACAGATCTCGGCTGCAAATAACCTCCGCTTAAATAAATACACAAAATTGTGATGTTCTGTATAAATATACTGTCGATTTAGCGCCATGGACGCAACTGACCTTGGCTTAGTCGAGTACTAATTTTTTTGAAAGTATGCCATTATGTGCCTTTACATTCTTTTTGCACAATTTTATTATATTTTATTTTCAATATTCTAAAAATATGGCATTGAGCTTAAAACTAAAAATCTAAATTAAATTATCCAATTTTCGAGAATATCTCATATACGTAAAAACGTTTGAAATTGTTCCATAACGAAAATAGTATAATATGATATTTCAAAATGATTCCATATTATGGATTTATTTTAAAGATTCTATCTTCATAAACATGAAGGGTCGCCCTTAAAATTTACATAAATTTTATAAAAATATCCGATTTTAGTTAAGTAAAAAAAAGCAAAAATCCCCAATTCCTCATAAAATACGAACGCGACGGTATGGTGAAATTCCAAAAAAGATACCCGAGAGGGGGCTTCAATAAAAGTCGTAACATTAAAGCGGAACTTTGGCCATCAAATTAAGGGTGGAAGGGGAGGACCAATGCCGCCGAGTGGCTGGGGGTGTTTCGTCTCTTCCACCAGTGCGAAATATTAAACCCGTCGACGACCGTGTCAACATAACGATTTTTAATAAACCGGCACGTTTTATGGCGTCGTCGTTGCGGCACCGCGTCGCGGCCCCGTTTTTAGCACGTCCATAAATCGACTCGGCGAGCACCTCTTGACGCGCCCCGCGGTTCGGTTCGGTTTCGAGTGGCCCCTTGACGGGTGCTTTTAATAATACGCCACCATCACACCCAGACAGGTTGGACAGATACCCTTTTATGATCTCGCTAATCATTTTACGCGTTGTGTTAAAAGCTTACAAGTTATTATAACCGATTATTATTATTAAAAATTACCTAAGATTACTAAAATTATTTTTACTATTAGGACGTGGGCGAGAAATAAGACGTAATTAAGTAATTATGTTTATCAGTTTTATGCCGAGCGAGATTTCAAATTTAACACTTTGTGTTGGTTGGTTTAGAAAAATTTCATTACGAAAGTAAAAAAAATTAATGCAAGAACCCATTTGCAAAATAGTCTCAGTTCGTGGTAGTGAAAATGAATCGCGCGTTGACTGCGTTACTCTCCTTTCTCTGTTTGCGTTTGCGTGTTTGTTTTAGTCAGGTTGGCAGCGGTGCGGTGTTTGTGCGAGATCTACCGACGCCACAGTTGGCACCTATTGTGGCGCATTTTAATGAAGTCCCTTTGTCCTCTTCCATACTCCCCACACAATAGATTATTATTACATTTTTTACATAGTGTTTTCTGTTTGTTGTCGTCATTATTTATTACTTACAACATTTTAAACCAATAAATATTTGTAAATTCATTCAAAAATTAAATAAGAGAAAGGAATTATTAATAATTTTTATTTTGGTGGAGGTGCCGAGTTTGCACCGACACTTGCAATATAAATAACAATGTCCACGCACGTTCACGTAGAATATTTATCATTCCCCCGAGAACAATTACAAATATTTCGCAGCAATGTATCACAGAGCAGAAATCCTAGCATTTGTACCGCCGACATTAATGGTGTTATTATCGCAGCTTCGCTGTACCGCAATCGCTGATGAAGTCCCCTTGTAATTATAATAGTTCGTCTCCGACGCGACCCCATCCACAACTGTCAGCTTCTGTGTAAGTTCCATGAGACCTTTCGGCTTTAGATTGTTGAATGTCGGAAACGGGACCGCACCAGGTCATGTCCTTCGCAGGAACTTTGACGTCGAAGCAAGGCCTGACCTGCGGGATACACTACTCTAGTGATGGTACAACGCTCCCGACGTCGTCCGTCCCTCCCATTAATTCGAACCGGATTCTCATCCTGTTGGAGAAATGCAAACGGTTAGAATGGGATGGGGGGTGGAAGTTATGTAGGGTTGTAGGACGGATCGTTCGGTGCAATTTTACCACCCCATTTGGCAGGATTCCCCAGACTAACACAGATTACTTGAGCAATTAGCTAAATCATCGAAGTATTTCCTAAACTCAAATCCCGTTCCTACTTTCTTTGTTGACTTTATGTTACGTCGTTTAATTCGGGCAGATGTTCCGGGAGATATTACCGGATGCATTTTACAAATCCCAATTAACTCCGAAGGTAACCGTTTCTACGTTGCAATAACGCTTTTACAAGCCGGTTTTAATTTTCCCCTCTTCGAAATTTGCGACAGTTTTTATTGCGCCGTTTAGTCGTGTCTGACTCTGTTCCTCATAAAAATAGAGTACTTTACGATTTCGCCGCGGTGCTCCCTCTACGAATAATGTCTTAAGCCGTTTGAAGCGAGTACATAGTCCTCTTTGAGAAGGCTCGCCGGTTCGTCTGGAAATGCTCGGTCTGGTTTCGAGTTTTTCGTTTCTCTAACCGGCTTGTTGTTGATTGAAGTGGTTGCGAACGTCCGTAATTCCTCTTAAATTGAATTTTACCTCAAGTGTTGGTTGTGTCAATTGATGGTTAATAAAACGAATTTAAACCAATATTTTATGTTATATTTACAACTTTTATAAGGTACCTTAAAAAACTTTTTACATTTCATTACTTTTCCATTTTTGGTGTTACGATACAACATCTAGTTAATCAAAAGATGCTCCATATCTAGAAAAGTTCTCGGGGAAGCTCCAAAATCTTTTTTGTGTTTGTCTACTAATTACTATTTCATGTTTCCTGTTGCAAAATCATTATAAATAATTTGTATCTTCTCCTATAATTCGTTGCAGAAGTAGTCAATTTTTATTTTCTACAGTTCTTGATGATTTCGAGTACAATTTATTAATGACTGACCAAAACACAAGTTTGAGCCAAAACTGAAACTTTTCTTTGAAATGAAGGAATTAGTAAAAGATATATGCAGAATGTTCCCGGGTCGAGTTAGAAAGAGTTTTTGTATACAAGAATTTAATACTCTAACAACTCTCCTACCAGACATGACTGGCAGAAAGTTAACCAAATAGTACTGAATGAATTGGTAGAGCGGGCCGTTGGCAGTTTTGATAAGTTCAAAACACCCGGACCTGATGATATCTTTCCTACTCTTCGTCGGCAATCACTCGAGGAGGCAAACATGAACAACAACGTCACGATAAAGTGGCTAATTGACACAATGGAATTAACGGACATAATCATGCGGACAGGCTGGCGAAACGGGCGGTGAACAAGGCACCGATCTCCCCTGAACCATTTATATCATTAGCCGTCAATACAGTATCAACGCTGATAAGTTACATCTCCCATCAGGCTTTTTCGTTTGATGGGATGAGATGTTAGTAGGTGCTTTCGTAAAGAAAATTCTGCTTTACTCTAACCGAAAGGAATCTACTCAGTTTCTTGGAAAATCAAAAAGTGGTTTGAGAATCCTCACCCACTTTCTGAACGGACACTACAGGCTATGTAAGCACATGTCCTAGATGAAGCTGGCAAACATATCTCTCTGTAGAAGGTATGAAATGGAAGGCGAGATGGTAAGTCATATTATGTATTGGTAGACATATTGCTTGTGACTGTACCAAATTCGCGTACCTAAGGGAATCCATTTTTGAAATACCATGACTCCAAATGTCAGATATAAGGAACATGTCCTTCTGTTCCATATTAACATTCATGAAAGTATTGGGCTGGTTTTCTGACTCTTGAATGAACGATCAACTGTGATGATCTGTTGAGGCCTAAGCACTAACTAAATTGAAAAGTTCTTAAGTTCAATTTATGATATGTAACCATAGAACCCAAATAATCAAATAGAACCGAAATAATCAATAATTTTTAATTTGAACTGTGAATGACCGTGCAAGAGAAATTTATTAACACTAGAACTAATACTAAAACTAGAAATAACGTTAGACCTAGAAATAGAAATATTTAGGTTTAACCTTCCTAAGAGGCGTGCGGCTTCATCATCTTCAGGTGCACGGCTAAACCTGAAGCTTCCTAATTCTAGGTCTAGTGTTAGTTCTAGTTTTAATTCTTGTTTATCTTTAGATCAGTGTTTCCCGCCTATGCATCGCGCCCAAATTGGGTCTCCCAAACACATAAAATGGGTCGCAAATTTCTTCGAAAAACTAATATAGAACTACGTGTACACAATATTAAAAAAAATTGTTTTAGAGTTCATTTAAGTATTTATTTATTTCGTGCTTGTAAAGAAATTTTTTGTGATCTCAATTTTTTTTGAGATATGACGTTTTGAATTTATTCTAAATTTGTAGCACTTCATAAAATAAAAAATGTCATTAATCATTTTTAAAAAATCGTAAAAAAATCATGATGAATTCTTTTGTAATTTATAAAAGAAGATATACGTTTTTCCAAGAACAAATCCATCCATTAGTACCTCAATTCGTTTCCGAGGTATCAAGTTTTGAACTCAACCTAAATTATACTGCAAATTTAAAATTTAATAAAATTAAAATTTTCCTTAATCATTTTTGAAAAATCGTGAAAAATCGAATTTTTAAGATATCTCGATGAATTCTTTTGTGATTTATAAAGGAAAGTATACACTTTACCGAGAACTTAGCTATCCGTGAGTATCCTACTTCGTTTTTGAGATATCAAGTTTTGAACTTAACCAAAATTTGTGACATTTCATAAAATTAAACTTCCCATAATCACTTTGTAAAATCTGTTTGCACTTTTCTGAGAACAAATCCAGTTTTGAACGCATTCTAAATTTATGGTATTTTATAAAATTGACAATTTTTGCAATTTTTTTCTTTTTAACCCGTGAAAATTATTTTTACACGAACTATGTGTAAAAACAGAGCTATGTGTAACATAATCAAAAATTTTGAATTATGGATCGTCTAATTTTTTCTCATATTTTATGGGTCGTAATATAAGAAAGGTTGGGAAACGCTGCTTTAGACTATTTTAAATTCTTCTGGAACTAAAAGTATAACAAATACTAGACCTATAACCCAGTTTCAGAACTAACACTAAACTTAGAACTAGAAACATTAGAATTTCGTGGTATATCTCTTAAGACGGCTACACCGTAATGTTTCTAGTTCTAGGTCTGGTATTAGATCTGAGGCTAGGTCGGCTTGGGTTCGGTTCCGATTTAAGAAATGTACGGCTATACCCAAATATATTTAGTTCTAGGTGTAGTGTTAGCTTTAGTGTAGATATTAGCCCTACTTTTAGCTGTTATTCGGTTTTAGATTAATGTATACTTGTATAGAAGTAAAACTAGAACTAACACTAGACCTAGAACCAGAAAGATTCGAAACTTTCTAGTTCTAGGTCTAGTGTTAGTTCTAGTTTTAATTCTTGTTAACTCTAGATCGTTTTAGGTCCTTCTAGACTAAAAGTAGAATTAATACTGGAACTACAACCCAGTTTCAGAACCAACACTGGACCTAGAACTAGAAACATTAGGGTTTAGCTGTACATTTTTTAAGACGGTTACACCGCAATGTTTCTAGTTAGGTCAAGTATTTATCGGAAGCTAGGTTGGATTGGGTTCACTAGATCTAAAATTAGAAACATTAGGGTTTAGCTGTATGTTTAGTAATAATAATATTAATGATGTATATTTTATTATGATAAAAAAGTTGCAAACAAACAGCTAATTTAATACTTTAAAACGGAATTTTGGTTTTATGTTTATTCAGTTAAGTACAAAGTTGGGTGTTCATTCGAGCGAGAGAAAATAAAATTTCGCTCTTTTTCTGCATGTACGTATGCCTAGGGAGTACATCGTTAAAATTTTAATTAGAACCCTCGCCACAATAAACGTCGACGGTTACTGCGACGCTAACGGTCGAAGAAAAAACGTAAACTCAGCAATATACTATACTCTCCATTTTCAGTGAATTATCTCTAAGCTCTGGTTGTGATATACTTTACGCAGTTCCACGAGCAACTTAATTATGGAAAGTAATAATATAATTTTTTATTTGCCAATACGAAGCTTTCGTATATAATTTACCAATCTAAAGTTATATCCGTCGGATCCTACAATAAATATTCAATCAGAGTTGGACCGATATTCAAATCCCGTATCAGACGTACCAACTAATATAAATCCCGTGAACTGGGATTCGGTTTCAGTTCTCCTTCTATCCCATGGGAAACGAAATCCTCCTTCGATATCCCACGTACGGAATCCGAACGTATGATTTCATTGTGTCCGAGCCCCATTGTCAGAAGTTATGTGTTTCATCAGGAGGCAAGAAGCGCTACGTTTTCTCCTTCTTTTCTACACGTCCGTCTTCTCTTCTCCTCAAAAGCAATCTCTTTCGCGAGCTTATATCATATTTTCGCTCTGGGAAACTGCACACTTTCGACTGGTCCGTTTCTGTTGATTTATTTGAGTATACATCGCGCAAACAAATAACATATAACTGATGTCCTATAATAATATGTGCAATAACAACATGTTAACGTCAAATTTGACCGCACTAAATAGACGCTGATTTGGGGGAAATTATCGTTCTGTAGCGGTAGCGGTAATGGTAGTGAATTTTTACGCATGTAACGCGTAACACGGCTCAGTGAACTGTTTATTTTACACCGCATTAGCTCCAACTTCTAATGATAATTACACGGGAAATGTTTACTTTTGGCCTCTGACGGTCTGGTAAACAACCCGTTAATCGATTGGCTCTTAACACGCATGCATTGATGCTAACACATACGTTCATTAATCACGTTCATTTAATGCGAATCTAAGTTTATTTTTGGTTTATTTGATTAACTTTTAACAATTATGTAACAATCTATTTTGCTATTAATAAAAAGTTCGTCTGCATAGTGCTAGATGCGACTACTCCTCTGTGAAAGCGTTAAACCGGGATCCAGTCTCGGGAATTTGTGAATTCCTGTGGCGGTATAAACCCGCCCTTTGTGCCGTGAGGGCTTACGGTCTTTCCGGGTGCTTTCAATTTCATGTATTTTATACGGTTGGCCCCCTTACTGGAGGTCGGAGAGAAATGTGCCACGCCACACGTCCTTTTGCTACAGTTAAGTGCCTATACAGCCGACGTTATTTCCTAATTGCATTCACGATGAGACAACTTAAGAGGTTTTCCACACAAGTTGCGGAAAACAAACCGTAAATTCACAAATTACCTTCGATATGCTGAAGAGATTTAAAATCAAGCCGGACTTTATTCAATGTTTGATACAAATTATTTTACCTGCTTATAGAAAAAATAAATCTAGAATGAGGAATCATTTTTAATTAAAAATCCTGCAATTGGAAACTGTCTAGTAATGGCAATAGAGTGGTCGAACCTCCCTAAAGTCAATAGCATCTGGTACGTATTGCGAAAATATCGCAACTGGCCGACAACTGTAAGTGAGATGGTAGCGAAACCGAGTGTTTTTAATTGCCAACGATAAAATTCGCGGAAAGGAGCACGTTAAAATAGGAGCCGTGGCTCCGACGACGATGAAATTAAACCACGTCATCAGCCCCCGCAGTTAGGGAGCCCCTCCAAGGGGGGTCAACGGCGATTTTATAGGGCACCTCGTTTGCCTGACGGTCAGATTACAGCCATCGGTTTTAATTAGTGAGACTTCTTTAAAAATTTAATCTTCATGATAGCAAAAATTTATTTTTTCTTATAAAACTTTGCATATATTTAACATACAACGCGTGTCATATATTACAAGGGAGTTTAATTTAAAAAACGGCTGAAAATATTATCAGATTAGTTTTAGTTTTTCCGGAGAATTATTTCACTGAGTGAAGTATTTAAATTGAGACTACCTTATAACTCATTAACAATCAATTTTGTGACGAAAAGTTTCAGATAAAATTTATATCAAATATGAAAGAAGTTCTGTATGATTATCATTGCATTTAAGAAGCTTTATCTATGTGTTTCACTTGCTAAGTAGGTTTTTTAAATGGACATCTTTTTCATCACTATGCTATTGCAGAACATCAAGTGGACTGGAAATGTTATGACGACCATAACAGGCGGCAGTTGTTTTAGTACCCAGTTATATATGATATAACATATGTTTATCCACAAATACACGATAAAATTAAAAAAAAATAACTAAAAAATATATTGGTCAAAAATATAGGTCTTTTGAAGCTGAATTGATGAAACTTAACTAATAAATCAATACCAAAGAGAGATTTTCCTAAGAGAATTGGCCTTCGATCAACACAATTTCATATAAAACTTCATTTCATGTTATTTTTGATTGATTTGATCGACGCGGATTAAAAAAAAATGAAAGTGACTCCAAACATAACCTAATTATCTTAATTAGTTCTCGAGTTCTCGTGATTTTTAACTAATCGATCGTCATTCGATTAGCTAAACGTCATAAATATTAGCTAAACGCGATATTTCCGGAACTATTAAAATTCTTTGATATTGCGAAAATTATTAAATTATTTACTTAATTTTAAATTTGTTACAATAAAAACTTGAAAAGAATTAAGTTAACACTTTTAAATTAACACTTATAAATGTTAAAACAATTGCTATCTACAATTATTATGGTCGTTTTAACATATCCAACCCACTTAAAATAATAATCTTCTTCCCAATCTTCTTCGATTTGCGTCATTCTAAGTCCTGTGTTAGTACTGAAGCTAGGTTAGGTTGGGTTGGATTGGGTTATGACTTAAAAGAGGTACGACTAAACATAAATGTTTTCATTGTAGGTCTAGTATTAGCTCTAGCGTTAGTGTTGACTCTATTTTTAGTTGTTATTCAGTATTAAATTGTTGTATACTTGTATCAAACTAAAACTAGAATTAATTCATTCTAGTTTTAATTACCATTCAATGCTTGATTGTTGTAAATTCTTCTGGAACCAAGAGTATAACTAATACTACACCAACAAATTAGCTTTAGTGTTAACACTAGACGTTGAATTGGAAACATTAGGGTTTAGCAGTACGTCTCTTCAGACGACTAAACCCTAATGTTTCTAGTTATAAGTCTAGTGTTAGCTCTAAAGCTAAGTTGGGTTGGGTTGGATTGAATTGGGTTTTGTCCTAATAAAAGGGATAGCGAAGAGGAAAAAACAGAAACCATGCTGGAGTACGAAGAGGGAAGAAAATAATATCGAACAGAAATCAAGAAGACTAAGAGAGAGGCGTGTAGGTTGTGCAGAGAGTTGGACGAAAACGTGTGAAGCGATGCGTATAATACTGCGCTGAAAAGCTAAAAACAAATAGAAGGTGACGATTGAAGAGTATGAAACAAAAAAAAAGTGATTAACGAGTAAATATCGGGGAGTACAGGAGAGAGGTGGGAAAAGTGAGATTAAGGAAGGAGGGAGCCAACAAAAATAACGGCTATGTACAACAGACTGATGGACGAATGTTACTTCCCAAAACCTTAGAAAACAAGAACAGTACTGATAGAAAAACCACAAAATACAGATAAGAAAACATACAGGCTAATCTGTCTGCTGAACACTCTATTAAAATTGTACGAATCAATCCTAAGGGAAAGGATTATAAAGGAATTGGCAGAGAGGGGGGGACTTGCTAAAAATCAGTTTGGTTTCACAAAAGGGAAGGACACAACGGATGCCATAGAGAAGGTAATAATTAAATATGTCTGAAGAGAAAGTGCCTGCTGATAATGGTGGACGTTAAAAACGCTTTTGGATCAACACCATGGGACCAAATTATCGAATGCATACAGGAGAAAGAAATGTTCATACAACTGGCAAACTATATTCAGGACTACCTAATGGATAGATCTGTGGAGAAAAATGGTTCGCAATATGAACTGACGAGATGAGTGCCACAAGCGTTGGTTGTACTCGACTCGAGAATGTAGAATTTGTGGTTTTCGCAGATCACTTGGCTATTATTATATCAGGATGGCAAATAAATGAGATTCAAAAAACCGCATAGACAATCATGGAAGGAAAGATCGCGCAGCGAATGGAGAGCATGGGTCTGGAGTTAGCTATAGAAAAGACATACAGACATACAACTGCAGGAAAGTGCAGGAGACGATACAGGCGATGAAAAAGGAAGATGGCAAGAGCGGCGATTTGGTCCCAGGTATGGTATGCGTGTAGAACCTGGCACAAGGCACTTGAAAGAAAATAAGCTAAAGAAGAGTCTAGCAACGGTTCAAAGACAAATGTTAATCCGCATAGTTAATGCATATGGTTCCTATCGACAGAAGCACTACAAGTACTGGGGACTCACCGCCGGTGGACTTCATGGTCAAGAGGTTGGCTCGCAAAGAAGACAGGGAAGAGGTGAATGAGAGGATTGCAGATGAATGGAGGAAGATGGACTTGGGAAAGGCAGCCTAGACTAAGATATTGATACTAGACCTTAAATCATGACTGGGAAGAAAATGGGGAGATATAAACTATCCTATGGCGCAAACCTTATACGGGCATGGGTATTTTAAACTATCTGCACCTCCACAAGGGAGCGGAGGAAGATAAATGTGTGTTTTGTGGACAGAGTGATGATGTGGATCACACATTTTTCGATTGTCCAAGGTGGAGAAACAGAACAATAGAGGCAAATATAAAATTAGAAAGGATGTTAACACCGCAGACTGCACTGGAGAGCATTAAAGAGTGAGGAAAAGTAGAGAATAGTCGAGAAATTTGTGAGAGAGGTAATACGGGAGAATAAGAATGAGATGAGAATGAGAAACAGTATGGAAACAGGGATGAGAGGAAAGGGAGTAAACTGACGGGGAGCAACTCCCCTCATTCCGGCATGTATTATCAAAGATAGCTTTCAAAAAGTAAAGTTTTTAACTCTTGATAAAATGGGAGAATGAAAGCCAAGATAGGAGGAATGAGAGGTATATGGTGTTCATTGGTGAATAAAGGGAACAGAATGGAGGAGAAGGAGGCAGGGAAGAAAAGGGATATCCCGGAGGTAACAGAAAATAGGACTTTAACCGGGTATGTATAATAAGTTAAATATTTCAAAAAGTAATGGGTTTATATTTCCACCTGCCTGATGGGTTGTGGAAAAGGAGGGGAAGGGACGGAGGAGGAAGGAAGAAAAAGATAAAGAAAGGCGTTATGAATAAGGAGACAGTTACAGACACATTGGACGAATTTCATACGCAAGTAAAAAATATAACAAGGGTTTTGTCTTAAGAGAGGTACGGTTAAACCTAAATGTTTTTCATTCTACGTCAAGTATTAGCTCTAACGTTAGTATCGGCTCTATTATTAGGTATTATTCAGTACTTGATTGGTGTAAAATCTTCTGGAACTATAAACATAACCAAAAATTAGACTTACAACCTAGCTTTAATATTAAAACTATTAAATATTATGATTTAGCCTTACGACTCTTTAGACGGCTAAACCCTAATATTTCTACAAAATTTCAATAAACCAGGATTTGGCCTTATAGCGATGAGTTTAAATTTTTATTTTTTTATAAAAATTATTCAAAATTTAATTTAATTTATTTAATTATTTAAAAATTATTATTCTTTTATTTTTTGACGTTGTGTCTGAAGATAACCAAGAGGTCGAAACACTGTAACACATAAAAGTATAATAAAAATTTAAGCTCATCGTTATAATTTATAACATATATCTAGATCATATAGAAACACAATTCATAATCAATAATACAAATCCTTATAGAAAATACATTACAAAAACAATGATTTGAATTTTCTAGATCTAACCAAAAATTTTATATATCAACATAAATTAACCACATAAAGCTAAAACTAACACTAGACCTAAAACTAGAAACTTTCGGTTAACCGAACTGCCAATTCCCACCTCTCCACCATAAAAGTGGTAAAATAGAATCGTGTTCGTACTATAAAATAATTTTTGATAATTTATACAGTTCTTAAAATATTTTTTAAATGTTCTGGGCAGTTAATACTGCTTTTAACAATATGACTTATCATTTTATTAACATTGGCGTGCTTATAGCTTTGAGTGCAAATTTGCTGATAAAAATATTCATATCTTCATTTATCGTTTTCTTATGTATCATAAAGATTATTACACAGAATATATTCCTTTTTCTTATAATGGAAGTTTTATTATAAAACTTTTTGGTGTAAAATTGATGGTTTATGAGTAATAAGGTTGTCTCAATTTCAATGCTTGATCAGATGTATTTTAACATTTTCTAGTAAAACTAAAAAAATACGAATCCAATGATATTTCCTAATCAAAAATTGTTTGATTAATTTTTATGACTTACATTTTAAGTTTCTAGCAGGACAATTGCACAGATAAATATCAACAGCCCCACGACTACATTACATATGACGAGTTAATCTTATCTTGTTAGATGTTGTATTTAATAACATCCAATTTAAGCTTTCAACGACTTGAAAGAACAAATTTCTAAATAAACAAATACACAATTAAGTAATAAAATTTAAATAACTTCTCCGTAAGAAGTTTTCGACGAGCAAAAACCAAGTGCATAGCTGATCATATCTCTTCATTCCCCCGAATAAGGACATATTCCATCGTAGAAAACTCCTCCTGTGCCAAGGTACTGGTTAAAGCTGTTTTAAGCGTAGCTCATTTCGTATAAAGCCGTCTCGGCCTAATTGAATGTTTACGCCCCAAGGATAATATCTATTATCTAGCGAGCATTTCCTCGTACCTCGAGTCATTATTAAGGCAATTCGTAAATTGTGCTATTACGGTTGATTTCATTAAGCGGCGACGGTTTTATATGTTCTCGAATAAGACGGGGAGAAAAAAAGGGCTTATTTCGTTTTGAAAATATCGAACCACTGCAAGAGACCAATTTGTAAGTCGGCATCGTCTTCCAGTTCCCATCATGACGCCGAGGGGCGCTTTATTGGTGACATTATTAGAGAAAGTGGCGACATTTTCGGTTGTCGTTTTCGAAACGGCTGCAACGTTATCGTAAGCATGACGCGACGAAACGAGAGAAAAGAAAATTGTAATGCGTCGTAAAAACGACGACGTCGCTTGCGCCGGATTTGTTTACGACGCTCTCGCCGCTGAAGGCTTAATTAAAACTGGTTGCGCGGTTTATTGAACGGCCGAGCTGACAGGTAAGAGCGCCGAAATAGGAAATTAAACGCCGCCGGCGAGTGCGCGTATTTCAATGTTGCCGTGTCGTTCTCCGCTACAATTGCGCCAGTTTTACGCCGAAACAAACGGCAAACAAAGTAACAGAAACGTAAACTTTGCTGAAAGATGCATAAACTTACCATCAAGAACGATATGACTCCGAACTGCATTTTCCGCTTGCTTTCGAATACGATTTCCTTGAAACCAACGGGTACTAATTGTAAGAGTGATGTTACTCACAAACCATCCCTGAAATTAAATGAAACAGAACAGTACTTAAAAGTTTTATGGAAACATAAATATAGCAAGTACAAAAATGTGTATTTTTACTAAATGTATAGTATAAAAACTCGATGAAATAAGTATAAAATAAATATAAAATATAGCATGTTGTATGTTAAAATATTGAACTTTTTTTTATTAAATTGCTTCATTCGCTTTTTAAACGAAAATAATTATGTTTATTATTTTATAATTCATGTAAATATTGAAACAAAAAACGAAAATAATACATAATTGATAACTTAAAAAATAAAATAAATTGATATTGGCTATATTAGCTTGGACAACTAATTAAGGACACAAAAGTTTTTTTACAAATTAACAATTAATTAATTAATTAATAACATTTTAAATGTAAATTTTCATTTAAATCTAATATTTATTAGGATAACTCTTTAAGGCCCGCTTTTAAATACGATTGAAATATTCTGCCATATTTCCTTTACATTTTTGAATAATTCATTTTAACATCTACCCAGAGATTTTTAATCTGTGCAGGCCAAATCAAAACACTAACATTTTCGGCACAAAACCATGCTTTAAACGCTTCTAGCAGCATGTTTTGAATCATTATCCTGCATACAAATGAATCTGCAAATGGCTTCATTGTGTTCGTCATGATGTCCTTATATAAATGTTGGTCCATTAGTTGTGTTATCCGACGAATAGGATCCACACCAAACAACGAAAATGCAGCGCAAAGCATAATATTTCCTTCATCATGTGCCCATGTTCGACTACTTTAAAGTATAGAGAAGATTTAATTCTTTGTTTGGGGGGTGACGTATATATTTTTTATCACCTAATCCAAATAAGTTTAACTTTGATTTATCGCTTCATAGTATGCTTTTAAAATTCTCTAGATTTTTGATGTGTTCCTTTGCAAACTGAATTCGACGATTTAAATTCTTGTTCCATACATTTTCCATTCAATGTACCCACGGAGTTCGCTGTAATAGTGTGCTGCCATTTGTGCTGTTATTTCGCCGTGAATTTGCTTAGAAATCAAGAAAGAATTGGCTCTACTTGTTCTGCACATTATGTGATCTTCTGCTGGGGTAGTTTTCTTGGGCCTGGATTTCCGTTTCTTATTATCAGCGGTACCAACGCTACTGTAATGAACTATAATATTGTGAACCTAATATACTATGAAAATGATTTGATGTGATGAAACGAGCGAGAAAAGTTTAGGTATAAAATGTACACTTTTTAAGTTTATTTGAAAATTTTCAAATATCCTTAATTAGCCTTCTAGGTTAAAATAATCAATATTTATTTATATTTTTTTTAACTTATTACGAGCCTGAGGTATAGAATAATAGGCATAAATCTTTTTTAAAGAAAATAGATAGCATTTGAGTAAAAAAAAACGCAAAGTGTAAATAACCATAAAATCGGTGATATGAAAATTTTTTAATGTGTACTTTAAAGTTTTCGATTGAATTGTTTTAATGTATACAAAAAAATGTTCGTGAAGTCACGCAACTTATTCACAGTTTGAATTAGCAAGAGGCTAATTTATTCTATAATAAAAGAAGAAGGAAAGAAAATCCTTTTTTCACAATGATATAAATATTTATTTATTTCTTTTCAATCTGTACTACACGTGTTTCGCTTTTTTCTTAAAAGCGTCATCAGGTACAACTGTATTAAATTCAAATTAGAAAAGTTAAAAATAAGTTGATTTTATGAAATAAAATATAATTACCGTCAGTTACATCAGAGGTTGCAATAAATTAAGCGAAGAGAAAAATGCGAAGACATTGGGTGATCCTGAACTCTCGTCATTAAACGTTGAAGAAGCAAATACCAATCTTTTCTTTAATTTAAAATTATTGAAAAATATGAAATTTTGTTTTTTTTTGTTGTTTGACATTATTAATGTTGAAATGCAAAAATCTGAATTATAACTAATTATAAAACATTAATAATGAACGCTGATGTTAACGTTAAATTATTATTAAAGCCCAAGGGCGGCGTGACTGTAATGGCTGAAGGCAAAACGTGGTAATTTCTTTTTCAAGTAACAGTAAAAGTTAGATGAAGAACATTTCTAAAATAAATAAAATATAAAATGTCAATAAAACAAGTTAAAAATGATAGTATCAAAGATGAATAAAAATCAGTCAAAATTAAAAAAATTTTTAAAAAATTTACCTTAATCTAGAGAGCCGTGTGCTTGTATCTACGTTTCGAAACGGTCTGACAGGTTTATGAAATAATTGAAAACAACAAAATATATCTAGAAAGAGATAACTGTTGATAAAATGTGACAAGTATCTCTAAGAACGGGAATTTCGATATTACAGGAAACTGGAAAAGAATCTTTTATTGAAAAAATTTTACAGATTTTTTCATTTATTAAAAGATGTGAATTATTGTTGTTATAGGATCTGATGTAATATTCTTCGTAAAGATCCATCTTTTTTGATTTCTTTAAATGCTGAATTATTTTTAGAGATGTGTTCTTTGAATCTGGTTTTTATGTTACGTCCCGTTTGACCAATATAAAAACAATCGCAATCCCCACAGTCAAGTTTGTAAATGCCACTCTTTTGGTTAAGATTAAATCTGTGTTTGTTATTAACAATTAATTGACCTAATTTATTATTAGTGGAAAATACAGTTGTAACTTTATGAGATTTAAAAATATTGTTGAAAGTATTTTGAATATTAGGGTGAAATGGAATAGAGATAAATTTAAGTTTTTCATTGATTCTGGGGAAGATAAGATTGTTGGTAAAGTTGTTTTGAGTTTTATTATAAATGTTTTGAATATCTTGAAGAGAGTAGCCATTATTTAAACCAATTTTTATTATGTTTTTTAATTCGGTAATAAAATCAGAATGCTGTAAAGGAAAATTTAGTAATCTGTTAAAGAGAAAACGAAATGAAGCATATTTATGTTGTGAACAGGAGAAAGAGGATTTAGGTATAATCGTATCAGTTGCTGTATCTTTTCGGAATACTTTAAAGTTAAGTGATGACTCAGAAATATTTTTAGAAGTTGTGATATCCAAGAAGTTAATTTTAGAGTCTTTCTCTATTTCGGTGGTAAAGTCGAGTATGCATATGTTATTAAATACATTAGTAAGGGCAGATAGTTGTGCTTTATTACCATTAAATACTATTAATATATCGTCTACGTATCTTTTGTAGAAAATTATGTCTTTGGTGAACAAAGCGTATTTCTCAGAAAAAAGAGTTTTCTCGAAATTATTCACAAAGATATCAGCCATGATTCCTGAGATAGGAGAGCCCATGGGTAAACCATCGGACATGCGATAATGTTTTCCATTAAAGATGAAGAAATTCTGTTCACAAACTACCTTGATAATTGATGTGAGTTGAAATATGTCTTTATATTGAACATTGTTAAAATTTTGAATATTGTTACAAAGGAAATCTTCTATTATATTAATGCATTCATTGACTGGAATATTGGAATAAAGATTTTTTATATCGAATGAAATTAAAGTCGACCTTTTATTAATTTTTAGTTTTGAAAGTTTTGTTATAAGATCTGATGAGTTTTTAGTGGTGTAAGTGAAATTATTTTGAAAAGTATTGTATAGAAATTTTTGTAAATGTTTTGCAATATTTTCATTTGGGGTGTTAGTATTGGAAATAATTGGTCTAATGCTTCTATCTGGTTTGTGTAATTTAATAAGAGATTTGAGTGTAGGAGACAAAGGGTTCATTTGAGTTAGGAGATTAGTACTGATGTTGAATTTTTTTAAACTTTCTTTACAAGAATTAATAAGTGTCTTTAAGGTGTAATTATATTTAGGGGTAGGGTCTTTGTTTATAAGTTTGATGTCGTTTTGTTCAAAAAATTCTTGAGTCTTGTTGATATAAGATTCTTTAGTGATAATGACTAATCCAGCGTTTTTGTCTCCTAATGTGACGATCAAATTTTCTGTTTTAATTTTCTGTTTTAATTTTTTAATATCACTTAAGGTGACTGAAGGTCTATTTTTAGAATTTATATTAGATTTGGAAGTTAGATTTGTAAAATTGTTGTGAATTTCGTTAAGAAGGTTTACATTTTCAAAAATTTGTGATTCTAAATTGATGGCAAGTTCTATTTATCAACCTTTCCGGGAAGGGCAAACTTGTGGCCTAAATTGAATATATTATTTTCTTTGTCAGTGAATGCAACATTGCTCAGATTAGTGAAACGGGGTGCAAAATTAATATTATTTAAATCTTGAATAGAAACTTTAAAATTTGAATTATTAACATCTATCTTTTTAATATGGAAAAATTTTTTAGGTGAATTCTTTGAGAGATTGTCACTTACATTATGTTTATTAAAAAGGATAGATTTGGTATATTTCCTCTTCTTGTCTTCTTGGAGTCGTTTCATCCTGTTTCTTTTTGTGATTTTATTTTTCATGGTGATAAATTGAACTTCTTTTCGGAATTTGGAGAGGATTTCTTCGTGTTCGATGAAATGAAGCTCCTGCTGTAGCTGGAGATGTAGAAATTTCAAAATTTTATCCTCTTTGGATTGTAAAGAATAGAGTTGACGTAGTCTTTTTTTCATAAGTTTTGCTTCAAGTTCAAATTTCTGATTGTTGAAGGTTTTGGAGACAGAAACTTTAAAGGAAACAAGAGTTACTTGATGTTGTAGTGCTTTGTGGATGAATTCTATATTATCTTTTGTCTTCTCTCGCTTAATCATTGTTCTTAAATTTATTCTATTCGTGTTTGAGAATGTTAGTTTGAATTTACTTTCTCTTAAGCCGCCTAAACTGAGCCTTATTAGTTTTAGTGTTAGTGTTAGTTTTAGTTCTTTAAAAATATTGAATAGTCAAAATAATAACTGAAATTGGAACTAACTTTACCGCCTGAAAATGAGATACCATATTTAGAACAACAAAAATTCGGGCTTCTAGGTGACTTCAGATGGTTAAGTGAAAAATGAGTCATTCGGATTTAGCCATAATGTGAGATATCCGGATAAACTTGAATGTTGTTAGTTGTCTTCATTACTACGATAATGTCAAACATAACTTTGTACGACCATTAGTAGACCACGAACATCGATGGTCCTTAAACGTCTAAGATTTTATTTACTCGGACCGAATTTTTTCGAGCAAAGTGTTAACGGAGAATCTTGTTTGAAAATCAATTGCCAGACCTTTTAGAAGTTATTTCACTTGATCAAACGTTTGACAAAGAATATGATCTCAGCACGACGGTGCACACCCTCACTATAGTAGGATTGGTACAACAGATTAAAATAGAACGTTTGAAAAATTATTTTCTTAACGTTATTCTCTGTGCACAAATCTATAGTTTCACTTGTTTATAATTGTCCTTTTCATAGTTTCTTTCTTACGAAAAAGGTTAGGTTAGGTTTATTAGGTTTATACCAATATTTTGAAACAATCTAATTATCTCAAATAGTGTATGTATTAAATATACCTTAACCTTAAATACAGGCTGTTTCATTTAAAATAACAAAGTTATGATTCCCTAAACATTACATAAATTGGCAGCTTCTGATGAACAGCCTGTATAATATTATCGATGTGTCTTTCTAACATAGCGGTATTAGAAAGACACCGCTATGGTGGATATGCCAAATTCTTTAATAATTAATAACAATTCTGATAACAAATTTTAAGCGACCACATAATTTTTCATAAATGTTCATAAAATGATTAATGATTTGGCAACTTTGCATTTAAAAGCTGAAAGAAGATGTGCAATTAGATAGCGTGTTCAGTAAGTAGACATGAATTTAAATTTGGCGCATTATGTTCTGTAACGATTGGCAGCCGTGGGTTCTCATGTCTGTAATCTTATAATAGTTCCCACTAGTACGCTGATCACTTTTGTTTAGTGAGCGTTATTGTTTAATGTTTATTTTCGTCATGGAGCGGATGACAACTGATTCATTACAATACAAGATTTAACTTACATAAGAGTTTTGAAGTCTACAGATTATGGAAAGAGGAATAATGCCAAGAATAGGTGGGCCCAACCAAGGAAAAAGGAAACTGTTGGCCAAGGTAGTAGAGTCGACGACGTTGTATGCGGCTCCGGCATGGGAAGTGGCTTTAAGGCACAAGAAGTATATAGCTATGCTAAGATCAATAGAGCGGAAAACAGCAATACATGTAACAGCAGCATACAGAACTGCATCAACGGATGCGGTAGGAGCTTTGGCCTGCTGTCCACCATACGATTTGCTAGTATGGGAGAGAGCCCGCAATTGGGAATCGAAGGGCGAGCAGAAACAACAAAACAGGGAAGAAATGTACCGACGTTGGCAAGAAAGGTGGGAGACATATAAAGGATGGGCAAGCCACTTTATAAAGAACGTGGAAAGATGGCAGAAGCGGGGACCAAGTAGTAATTACTACGCAACACAAGCGATATTGGGTCACGGAACTTTCGGAAAGTACCTGAAGGAAATTAAGAAAATAACAACAAGCCTGTGTTGGTACGGTTGTGGAGTTGTGGATGACCCTGAACATACGATTTTCGAACGCATAAGATTCAAGGAGTTAAGAACAGGTACAGAATTTGAGATCGGCAGGAGAATTGAGAAAGAAACCATAGGCGATAGATGCTGGTGGAGTCAAGAGAGGTGGGTGAAGGGATAATGAACCTCTTAACGGAAATAATGAGAGAGAAGGAGGCGGAGGAAAAGAGAAGGATTAAAGAAGAGGAAGCTTTGTAAGAATGCGATGGTAAGGGCAAGAGGAGTGATCAAAAGAGCATCCGCCTCTCGCTCAGGTATGTTTTACAAAATTAAATGATAAAAATTAATGGATTCTTATGATCTATGATTACCGGAACTCGAGGGAGCAACGAGGAAAACAAAAGATGAAGAACAGGAGAGGGGGCATCCGCCCCCTCGTCCAGGTATGTTATAAAATGTTATATAGTAAAAACTAATGGATTCCTATGTATGAATATGAGAATGCCGGACCTTGAACCAAGGAAAGAAGAGAGATGAAGAACGAGAGAACAGATGCCTACCTCACATTCAGAAGTAAAAATTGGAGAGATGATCAAGATGATTGAAGAAATAGAAAGTATTGAACACCTGTATTCGCCGACAGTCCGAAGTTATGCGCAAGCGATGCCAGACTGCCAAGATCAAATGTGCGAGAAGACGAGGAAAGGGGTTTTTAGTGGGTCGGGGTTATTTAACCCCAACCCCACACTATCCGGCCGCCCGAGGCCTCAGGCCGGATGTCTGTTTGCAGATTTTCCCCGACCTCGTTAAAAAAAAAAGATTATGGAAAGAGACATCGCATTGCGCGATGGGTCTTGGATCGATAAGCGGAGAATAATAACTTCACGAAAAGAATAATTTTCTCAGATGAGGCCAAATGACTCATTCTTTTGTCTGGATTTGTGAAATCAAAAGTGTACGTGGATAAATCACACACAATACACCAATTGAAGGAAGAGATTGAAAGGCGGCTATTAGCAGCATTCCAGCTGATACTTGTGAACGTGTGAACATCGATACATAAATGGGGATATTACTTAACTTTCCGGTGAGCGCGCAGCGGCACTATGTGATGTTAATTCAATTCGATTTTGAAGTGATATTATAAATATGGTTAGTCGCAACATACTGGGCACCCTAAGTATGTTTAGTAGACTACATTAGGCAATCGTTAATGTAGAAATTACACGTTCTTGAGCTATAGTCAACTTGATGTGAAGCACCAAGGTGTGTATTACTGATTTGCGGTATTCTGTACCCGACCATGTAAGTCTTTTTGATATTATTCATTGGTGTACTTTTAAAATTTATGCCTGTGTACTGTGTGCATTTGAGCTATTACAATTAGATTGTTATTACATATGGGTATAAAAAGTGAAAAAATAATTATTTGAGTGAGATGAGATAATTTATCAGATGCAGAAAAAGATTTTGAAAAATATTGTCGCTTTTGACGAAGAAAGTGAGCGCGAAAATGAAATCATTCAAGAAGGCAATCACAATAGTGAATTATTGCATAAAGAAGAATCTGTTTTACGTGGGTAAAGATATAGAAACAATTTGGAAAAGTACACCTATAGCTGTATCTAAGAAAACAAAACGTAAAAATATTGCCAAAGTGATGCTTTTTTTATGCTTGTAACCAAGAACATAATTGGCAATATTGTATCTTACACAAATTGCGAATACAAGATCAGAAATTGTCTCCCAAAAAGATAGCGATTACAAACAAACTTTACGTATAGAAATTCTACCTTTATTGGGAGCACTGTTTATTATTCCAGTAAAGAAAAGAAGTCATATAAAGTCATGAATTATGGACCAAGACTTAGGGCTGCATTTAGCTATAGGAGATTTTTGTTTCTATATTGCGCCTTAGAAACGACCGAGAAAAACTGATAAATTAGGTACTATCAGGAAGTTTTGTAAAGAATCGCATGAATGATTATAGTTTGGGATTGTCGATTCAAACAATATATGCCAGAGAAAGGGCCAAGTATAGTAAAAAATAATGTATGCTCTGACGTTTCTATACAGCTGCTTCTATACTTGAATTCGAGATATATTGTGGAATGTAACCATGGATGAGGGTGTACAATACCTCATTTATATTACGCGATATTTTACACGTATTTATTAACCTTTCTGATACAGAGTGAGATACAGCTGTATCCCAAAGAATTGTTCTTTCTTCTATTTACTTCAAAGATTTTATTTTCTGTGCTCCAATTTTTTAAATTGATCTTATGTTATTTGCTATTGCATCAGCAATTACTTTTTCTACAAAGACCGACGCACGTAACACTGGATATTATGACGTGTCATGATCTGATTTGTGTAAAAATTTGTTCAACCAACCCTACCATAATACACCGCACATACCACTTTGCTCAGTATATGACATCACCGGCTCATCACATCAGTGTAATCAGGTTTGTACATGTTCGTGCAGTTCGGTACTACAGTATGTGGAAAAGAGTATAACTAGATTTTTCGAGAGAATGTAATATGGAGGCAGAGCAGGAATTGGATGAAGAAAATGAAGTTTTTTCGGATATCTCTGAAGTAGATGATAATCTAGAAGATCAAAGCGATATGGTAAGCTCTTCAGAGGACAGGTGCAATTTTTGTAAATTTTTAATGTACATCAAATGCGTTTTTTTTTAGGATGAATCAAGCTGTGACGTAAGCAGTGATAATGATAACAACGAAAACGAAGAAGAAAGTGTTCAGTTCACGGCTAAGGATGGAACTAAATGGAGTTCTATTCCACCAAAGCCACGTCGTCGTTTAACTCGGGACATAGTGAATATCAAACCAGGCCTGAATGCGAAATCTGAAACCGTCAAAACAATTGTAGATTGTTTGAAGCTGTTTTTAGGTAATGATATGATCGACATTATAGTGAAATTGACCAACCAAAAAGCTGACTAATATCACCGGCAATATAACACTAAGAATCCCGAAAAGAAAAGGACTTGGATTCCAACAGATACAGTTGAAGTTTATGCTGTAATAGGCATTCTAATTACAATGGGCGCTCTAAAAACAAAAAGAGAACCAGTGAGATCCTTGTGGAGCAAGAATCCATTGTATTGAAGTTTTTGAATTATTTGTGACTACTTCACCAGCTACAACCTTCACATAGCTACAACCCAAATACTCATCTTATGGTGGACGAAAAACTTGTTGGATTTAGGGACAGATGTCCGTTTCGAGTGTACATGAAATTTAAACCAGCTAAGTACGATATAAAAATATGGGCCCTTGTTGATGTGGAAAGCACGTATGCAATGAATTTGCAGGTATACGTAGGAAAAATAAATGATATACCTGAAAAACAACAAGGAAAGCGTGTTGTACTTAACTTGGTTTCATGCCTAGGTCGAGATTATGGTATTACTACCGATAATTTCTTTACGAATATAACATTGGCTAATGAACTCTCTAATCGTAATCTTACATTGTGTGGCACACTTTGGCAAAACAAAAGGGAAATTCCACCAGCATTATTGCCCAATAAAAATAAACCAGAAAAATCCTTCGTTTTTGCTTTTACGAATAATATTACATTGACGTCTTACGTACCGAAGAAAGGTAAATCAGTGATAGTACTCAGTACTGAACATCATGATAATAAAATAGGAAATGAAGATAATAATTCCAAACCGGACATTATAGAGCATTACAACAGCTGTAAAGGTGCAGTAGATACAATGGATAAGATGGTGAATGAATATTCAGTGAAAAGAGGAACGAAAACATGGCGTTTTGTATTATTCCAAAATATCTTGGACGTTGCAGCTGTAAATGCCTATATAATTTGACAACTAAAAATTCAGAGCTATTTTAATTAACTATTTTTATTAGAACTTGAACAAGAACTCATAAAGCCTAATGACGCTAAAAGCCCACTGGACAAACGCTTATCTAAAAGAATTGTGGATGCCATCCGTATCCCGTATTCCCGTGGAAGACGCTCAAATTGCAGTTCCATCTTCATCGATATATCCGCAACGTTGTACGATATGCCCAACAAAAGCTGATAAAAGAACAAGAAATGCTTGTCACAAATGCAACAAATATGTTTGTTCCACATATTGTCTGGTGTTAAAAAGAATAATTTGTACTATTTGTCAAGAAAAGGAAAACGGTCATTAATTCATTTTAATTTTCTAGTTTCACTTAAAATGCTTTTTGGTTTATAATTTTAAATAAATAAATAAATCTTAGTTCATATTTTACAATTTTTCTAATTAATTTTGTAATAAATCAAATAAATTTCTTGGGATACAACTATATCCCACACTGGACTTCGTGAAATTTAAGATACTCCGTACGAGAAAGGTTAACAATTTTCTATACTGCCTTTTTCTTCATCATGTAGACAATGCAGACGTCAAATATTTTGATATGATGTGGAACCTGTAGGTGATACAATACCTACATTGTCTACATCATTTTCTACGTAAATGCTGTTTTATTAATTTTATGCAAATTTTCTACGTATACTCGTAGATAATTAAAATGTGCCCGCAAAACTCCATCACTGAATACAACGCCTTGTAAGGTCCATCTTACAAGACATGTGCTAAACCGTTTGACATAGTCCAGACATTGGTGAAATCGATAAGAAATTCTAATCGAAATATAACAACCTATTCTTTAGCTGGTTGTCTTCTAAAAAATGGTTTCACGTAAAAAAAATCTTACATTTATTGGTAGGATGAAGAAGACAAATCAGAAATTGTAGAAACTACTCCTTTTTGGGTTTTAAGGAGATAGGTCCATTGTTTCCTATGTATCCAAAAAAACTTTCTTACTTTCTATGATGGACGACATAGGTGAAGTTGAAAACGAATAATGAAAGAGAAACAAACAAACTGGATATAATCCTATAATTGCCAATAGCACAAAAAGCAGAGTCGAACTGATAATAATATATCAGCTTTTATTATTTATTTTAATTTTATAAGTCTTATTTTTCCAGAACATGATAATTTAATGCGATAAAATTAGAACTGAATTAGAACTGATCATCAAATAAATATTTATTACTCATATAATGTGTTATTACATAAATTTTCCTTTAAAACATTTCACTTATTTACTCATATTTTAATTTGTCATAAAAACGGGAATAATTAGTTAATTTTTACATTTAGAGTACAAAATTTGTGCGATTTAGGCCCAATTTTACCAACCTCCAGTTTAACTAACTAGTAGTGGTTACAGCGATTTTAAGTGCTCTCATTGGCTATGAACCGGTTTTTAACTATTAGATAAATTTATCAAGAGGTGGTGAAAGTGGCCCTTAGTGGTTTGAATATATCCGACGCATAATTTACGCTGAGATAAGTTTGAAAAAACGTTAATAATTTTTTTCCTTTCTATAACTCGATCCGTAGACACTGTATATTATGATCATGAGGCAAAATTCAGACACTTCCGAAAGATTTGGTAGAATTTCTTTTTCAATATCGACAAATACCAGAGATACCCGTAGAAGTCAACGAACATCGAAGAGAAAGGAGTCAACTTTGTAATGGTCATAAAAATACTAAAACTACAGTTACTTGCAGTCCATGTTATCAATTTGTTTGCAAAAATCTCTCAAAATAGGCAATACTTGTTGTCAAAGTTCTCAAATTGAAAAAGAACATTTTCACGTTTTTACAATAATAAACGTTTTATTTGATTTCACATTTACTTTTATTAAAATCAATGATTAGTTAATGTTTTAAGATAAAAAAAGATATTTTATCACTTATTTTTCCATTTTTCTTTTAGCAGCATGTAGTACCACAGCGTGCTCGGTTCCGTAATCCTGCGAGACGCGCTCATCGAAGGCTTAATTATGTTTATAAAAAAATTTACATTTTCAATAAACTTTGTCAGTTGTATAGCACTTTAATATTCGTAACTACTTTCTGAACATGCTTTAGCATTCAAGACAGCTAATTAGCATGTGTAAAAAGGTACATTTATATACTTGAAAATAATTTTAATATATCGTCGCCTTAGAGTGTAAAACTGCTAAATCCATTTTTTATCTGATATGACATAATAATACCATTCGAAGCAGAAAAAGACGAGTTACCGTCTACGTAAAACAGTGAACGTTAATGTAAGAAAAGAACTGATGAGTAAAACTGCTAAATCCAAACAATTCAAACTTCGTGGCTAAATCCAGAGTCACAGCCATTTTGTACAGTATTTCGCGCTCGCCCGTTATCGTTCCACTACATTATATATTTTGTTTCTGTCAAATTCATAATCTCAATTATTTGATTATTTCAAACTTTGCAAAAGATTACCATCGAGGTAACGAAAATCACGAAGCAATGGACATTGATTGTGTAGTAACACCGATGGTAACCAGGAATCATCAAGACAAGCAGAAAACGATCCTGCGCAGTCATTTTGTGCGTTTGATGTGATAGACCAAATCGAAGACCCAATTACTGACGAAAGTGAACAAGAAGGGTTAGTTCCGTATTCCATTCATTCTGATTCTGAGTATGACGATAGTTATCCAGAAAAGAGCAAGAAAAGAAAAAAAAAAGAGTTCAAATACAAAATTGTAATTGGTTTGCCGAAAAGAACAGAAAATTAAGAGAGTCAGGGAAAAATATTATGGCAGAAAAAAGGAAGAGACGTGGAATTATGAGATACCTAGAGAACCAAGAATGATGAAACAAAGATGTTGTTGCAAACTAACTCAAAATGGAACTCTTAAGTGTACAAAATTTACAGAAGAAGACAGGAAAAATATATTTAAAGGATTTTGGGCAATGAGTTGGCAAGAGAAAAGAATGTATGTTGATGGGCTTGTGACATCAATACCTTTTAAGAGACCCCGTGGTACAAAAAATAGTAAAGAAACCAGAAGAAATCAATCACTAGATCACTAGACCATGTTTCTCAATACGCTTGGTATTGGTAGATGGACTGTTCTCAATTGGAAAAATAATCAATAAAGTAACACAAAACCAAATAATACTCCAAAAACGATGACTGGTTCTCAGCATTCTAAGAACGAGAATACCTCATCCAATCCTTTTGCCAAAGAACAACAAGAACTTCACAGTTTTCTAAATTCTTTGCCAGTTATGGAGTCTCACTACTGTCGGGCTACCACTCAGAAAAAGTATTTATTACTAGAGTGGACGACAAAGTAAGCCCTTTACGATTTTTACAAAAATGATTGGTGCACAAGGCGTGGTGTACGGCCTCTCTCTCTAGCTACTTTTTACGGAGCCTTCGATGTCAAAAATCTAGGTTTGTACTTCCCGAATAAAGTCAATGTGAAAAATGCGCTTTGTACAAAGCTGGCAATTTATCAGCTGAAGAATTTTTAGAACATAATCAGAAAAAAGAAGAAGCTAGAGAAGAAAAGAAAAAAGACAAAGGTGGAGAAAATATTGTATTTACAGTTGATTTGCAAGTAGTTTTGATGGCACCAAAGTCAAAAATAAGTAGCTTATATTACAGAACAAAACTTCAAGTACATAATTTGACATTTTTTTAATGTGAACAACAGAGATGGGTTCTGTTATTTGTGGAACGAGAGTGAGGGGGGACTAAGTTCAGAGAAGTTTGCAAGTGTGTGGGCCGATTTCATAGAGAAAAAAGTTTTACCCCAAAACGAATCTGCTGTACAACGAAAAGTAATTTTCTTCAGTGATGGGTGTACTTACCAGAACAGGAACTGCGTGATGTCTAATGCTTTGTTATCGACGGCAATGAATTTCAACATAATAATTGAGCAGAAGTTTCTTGAGGTCGGCCATACTGAAATGGAAGCGGATTCTATGCATTCGACTATCGAACGAGCATTGAAGAACAAGGATATAAATGTTCCTGCAGAATATGCCGGAGTCTGCAGATTAGCTAGAAAAAGACCAAAGCCTTACGAAGTACTCTACCTCACCTATGACTTTTTCAAAAAATTCGACGATGTTAAGTTCTATAAAAGCATTCGTCCTGGTCGTGGCAAAGGCGAAGCTAAAGTGACAGACATACGAGCTCTGCGCTACACCACGAGTGGTGAAGTATATTTCAAATTGAGATTTGCTGATGAATGGCAAGCAATACTGCAAAGAAAATCTGCAAGTGTCGTGCCATTGTCGTTCACTCAGCTCCCAAATCTTCACAAAAATAGAAGAAAGATTACTGCCAGGAAATTTGAAGATCTCCAATATCTGAAAAGCACACTTCCTCAGGACTATCGATCTTATTATGATAATTTACCCCATGACTGAATGTCGACTGATAACTATAATGTGTAGTGTTAACGTTCCGCGATAAGTGACTTTTCTATGATTTAATTAACATGTGAAGACTTAAATTTTAGTAGTTGTTAAGAACGAAAAAGATTTTAAGACTGCTAGTATTCGATTTAGTTAGTCGTTCCTAAGTTTTGTTTTTGTAGAGTTTATAATTTACTTTTCCTCGGGTTATTGTTCATACTAGTAAATTATTAATTTTTGAAACTTTTAACTTTCAATAAAGAAGTGGATACTCTTTTATTGGCTTTTATTTCCTTTTGATGGATACCGTCGTAAAAATTACAATGTGGCCAAAACTTTGTGTAATTAAGTTTTTTTTTGATTATGTAATTGTATGTCATTGTAACTTTCACAAAAACCCTGCCAAATCCATTATAAATCAGTATGTACATCTAAAATAACCTGCTAAATCCAAAAAAGGCTTGTAATGCAGCAACTAAAGAGTTTAAGTAACTTTTTTTAAGTTAAAATAATACACCATTATTTATTTAACAACATAGTATTTAGAATTACTTCCCTAGACAAAAATGACAATTTTAAAAAGTTTTTTATTTGTCCTCTAAAAAACGCTAAAAGTGAGTTAGCAGGTTTACACTTTAAGGCGACGATATGCAACTTTGATGGTAATATATGATAAGATAACATAAAAACTTTTTTTTATTTTCAACAGTACACCTACTATCTTCCGTTCTTACACTATTGACTCACACCGTACACATATTGTATTATTGTTCTTCTGTTTTTCTTTAAATACAATAAAGGACTATTTAAAATTTTATTGCATCAGCATATTTCATAACGACGTTGTAAATTCTTAATACAGCGTTAGATTCACAATCAGTGAGACTATTCAGGTTAGGTCAAGGTAATACCAAAGATTAAAGAGTAAGCAAAAGGTTACTCTTTAATCTTTGATAATACAACGGTTCACAGACTTGAATTAAATCATTACAAAATCGTTTAACGTTTTATGTTACCAAAATTCAACATTGATTAAAATTCCTAAACTTAGTGAATGATATAATAACAAGATTAATGGTCTTCAAATTGCCGAAGGGAACTTGACCAAATAGATGCAAATTAATAAGAAATTTAAGCAAATAATAAGAAATTATGTAATGAATTATAAGCAATACCTCAATAGACTATCTTTCATGTTGAAAGGTAGTGTTGTTAAATTAAAACTGTTTAGTTCGCTGGTTGTAGAATAATGAAGTCAACGGTAAAACGGTTGTGAGATTGTCAAGAAAGGAACCCTAAATTCCTTCACAAGAGTTATTCCCAAAAATTCTTTCCTGGGTAAGAAAGATTATTTGTCCATTAATTCTTTTCTTTTTATATGATATAAATTATTAACAATACATTGAATCGATACTTTCGAAAATAATTCAGTTGAAAAACGACAAAGGACTAGCAACTATTATTATAAGTAATAGTTAGTTATAATATAAATCAAATCAATATTGTATCCTAGAAAAAATATAAAATTAAAAGATATGGATTCTAGAATCCTCAATATCTACATCTCTTATATAAAGTCATTTATAAAACCCTCGGTATATTGGGAAAGGGGTTATAAAGCCATTTATAAATTGGAACATTTGAAGAATAAATTTGATCATTTAGACATTCGATATTGTTTATATTGTTCTTAGATTTATCGACTTCATAATTTTCAAGTAAATTCAATTTGTGACCTTTATTTTGATGATGAAGTAGCTTAACATTGTATAGAAATCGTGATTAAAAATTGAGATATACGTACCAAAATTGGAATCTTTTCTTTGGATATGTTCTTGTATTCTGGATCTCAAGTATTACATTCTAACCTATAAATTCCATTTCTACCCAAAATCATTTTTGAAGGATAGATGTTTCTCAAAAATATGTTTAATATTGTAGACTATTTTACCAGGATAAGGAATAGATTTATATATTTCGTTATTCGATTTTATATGTTGAAGACTAGTAAAAATTCTGACATTCTGTATGACTAAAGATTTATTAATAAAAGAATTCTTGTTCAAGTGAAAACCATTATTTAATCTAATAGATTTTATTAAATTCGATTTTCTATTTCTATCTATAGTAGATAATGGAATATTGTAACATTTATATTAATATACTCTAAGAGCAGCAACTTTATGAGATTAGCAATGGAATGAATCTTGTAGGATGATGGTCCGTCTGGGTAAAGGAAATTAAGTTTTTATCATGTTCAATTTCTATTGTAAATTTAATTTTGTGGTGTAAATTACTTATGTGAGAGTTGAAGTCTTCTACTAAATTCAGTCCATCATCATTCCACACAACTAGAATGTCATCCACATATCTCCGCCATAAGACAACATTATCATTTACATAATTTCTGATATCAAGTATGAACTGTTAACTTAAACGCTTAAAGAAGAGCCCATAGGCAATCCCTCGTCATATTTATAGAATCTGTTATTAAATTGGCAAAAATTTTCTTCAGAGAAAAGAGAAAATTTTTAGAAGATTAAAGACATGTAAAGTACTCTCTCAATCACTTTATCTATTAACAATTCTCTAGTTAAATCTAGTGTTTCTTTTATAGGAATGCTAGTGCTGAAGTTGGTCACATCAAAAGAGAGTATTGTGAAGTTTTTAGGTTAGTTCAGTTTTTGTAATGTGTCAATTAAATCAAATGGTTTTTTAACAGTATAATCTGCCGTAAATAGGATAATGTATTTTAAAATTTTATCAAAAATGTTCAGATATTACAGGTACTAGAACCATGTGATGAAATGATTGGTCTAACTGGATGGTTATCTTTGTGTAATTTAAACAATAGATATACTAAGAGTTCTCTAGGGTTTATAGGAAGGATATGAAACATTGAACGATCATTTTTCTTAAGAAAATCTTTAGAATTCCATACCATCTTTTTAACTTTTGTATGAAATGTAAAACAGTACGAAATGTTAAAGAGTTATTTTTATTTTAGTTTTGATCTTACGTATGGTCTTTTGTTCTTCTTTTATTCTTTTGGTGATGTTGTATTTAGGTAGTTGGTTTGTTTTACGTTCTTCCTTCTTAAGAATCTCTATTAAACCTTTTTTCAGCAAATCCTCTTCTTGTGTATTTCTAATTATAACTCCAAGTCCTGAGTGTTGGAAAGATTAGTCATCCTCGAGTGAAAACGATGGGTAATTGAATCCATAGATGTCATTGATCAAATTGTTCTTTGTGCTTTTATCTCTCAACTTTGCTAATTTGTCGCTTTTCTTCTTCCATAAGAATTTCAATAATTTTTCTTTAAATGAATGTGATTGGGTGATTATTTCTTGTAGCTAAATGTAGTGAAATTTCTTGTTAAAATATTGTATAGATAATTAATTTTTCTATTCATGAAATCTATCTTGTTATAGTGATTATTAATTTCCATGTTCAAATGGTGTGTGTGTATAAATCTTATTTGAGTTGAAGTTAAATATTTTGATAGATTATATTCGATACATTTTGGAGTTAATTCTTCTGTTTTGCAAATTTTATCAAACCTAATATGTTGGAAGTTTCTTTATTTGAAAATTCAACTTTTTGTTGGTTAGGACCAGATTATTAGGGTTAAAAATATTGATACAATCGAAATTAATTTTAAAGTGCATTTTAATCAGTATATTAAATAAATTCCAAGGTTTGAGGTAAATTAAGCACTTTTACTGGTTTAAGTTAATTATAATTAACTTAAACCAGCATAAAACAATGTGAAAACTCTTTAAATAAAAACCAATGAACACTTAAATAATATAAACTGTTTAAAACATCGATTATTATCAGTCATTTTATCGATATATTTATCGACAAAATAAAATATGTCCCATATTAAGAACACTTCGGGTTACCACCAGTTCAAATTTGAAATTTTTTCGTTAAATCGTATTTGAGAAAAAAATTCGTAAAGTTAACAAAGATGTCGGCAGTCTCAAAAATCGGGTACTCTTTTCACTTAAATCGCGATAAAATAAAAACCGCGGATCCGGAAATTTCCAAATATGGTACGGAGAAATATTCACTGATTACAATAATTTTTACCACCATTTTTTTTGTCAAGGGGTTACGCAGATGTTGATCTTTAAAGTAAGACAGAAAGTCCGTGCCCTGACTTCTGGCACGGACTTTGGTGGATCATGCTTTCGTGTAGTTAGACAAAAATTCCAGTAAAAATATCAGAGCACAAGAATATCTCACGTTGGGATACGCAACTTAAAAAAAATTGGAAACGGATTAATTAAATAGTAATTATTAATAACTATTTGATATCAGTGTATGAATAACTGCATTGAACAACTAATTCATTAAGAACACTGGTAGGTGGCAAAGAGAGATATTATTTATTTAATTTAATTTATCGCAAGATAGGGTAGGGTTTGGGATTCCAATATGAGTATATATCAGTACACCGCCGAAGTTTTGGTTCAAATAGATCGCAATTAACCTTTAAAATATAGCCGAAACCGAAATTTAGGTCGGACGCAATCAAAAAAAAAATATTTCACATATCCTAAAATTTATTTTTAATATTCACCGGGAAAAAATTTATTGTGCACTCTCCCTCAACTTCAAAAACTCACTAACATTGTCTGCTAAAATTCATAAAATTTTTAATTCCCTTTAGTTTTGTATCAAACTGAAAAATAGCGTTTTGTAATTGCTCAATTCTATTAATCTGAATTTCGTTTTTAACATATTTTCAAGATAATCAAATTTTGAAGTTACTCGTTTTCAGCTAAAATTTCATTAATTCCTACAAAGGACAGCTTTTTTCCATTCTTACTATAACTAGGTCATAACTTTTAATATAGTTTCAACCGGATAAATAATGAATTGAAAAAGAAAAGTTTGAAAAATCAAAGTGATAAGTATTAACTTTACTTGGGTTATTTACAATAAAAAACATCAACTACACCAATAAATTATTAATCAATATTTTATTGTGATTACAAAGATACATTTATTCGTAACCTTGTCTTATGTTCAAGTAATAAAACATATACAGGCCCATTATATATGGAATAAAACGTATATCTCCTCAACTATCGATCTTTATAAAAAATCTATTTATATAAAAGTTGCTCAATATTTTATATAGCATAATAAGACTGTTTGAGAACTTTCCATTAGGTTCATTTGATTTGATTTTATTTTACATTTGAAAAACGTAAAATGAAATTAACTTATTTCACTGATATATGAGTCTAAATACCCAATTTTGAAATTATATCCTGTAAATATACATTACATAATTCACAGAATATATTATCTAACTAAAATTAAGTACCAATTAGTTTAGTATATTAATTAGTTTAATGAACATCCTAATTTCAATGAAACTCCACGTTTTCATTTTCCATTTCTGTTTTACATTATAACCAGGAGTACATTATCTTAGTCGCAAGACTATAATAACCGTAAATGTATACTTTAGTAAATGTAGTTTTAATTATAACTTGCGAAATTCTTGTGGAAAATGGAGCTGATCTAACATTCGTGTACGTTTAATCTCTATAGACGGGCAACCTCTATGTACGTTTATGGTAGTGTAAAACAGGCTGGACACAAGAAAGAGGAACCTTATCGAAAATTCTATTACTGGAATTAGGCTTTGCTTGAATAAATTACGAAGTTTTATAATGAACGTGGAAACCGGGAAGCGAACCTATGTGTTTGGGATTAAACCGCTCGCACGAACCAAGGTGGGTAGTACTGAGTCGAGGCGATTTTTCCTTAAATTATTTAAAGCGTTTATCTCGAGCTTTTCCGTTCGGCGAGAAGATATACGTGTACAATTGCACTTAAACCAGCGTAAAACTTTAATTTTAACCGAATAAAACGGAACGTCGTTTTTAATTTTAAACTTGCTGGAACTGCAAATTGGTTTTATACCGTATGATAGATGGAGAAGACTCCCAAGAACAAAATTAAAAGGCGAAAAATAAAACGCGCTCTACTAAAAGCTAATTCCCAATTAACGTGGTCTTGCTTTCTGCATTTGCAAGTCGAGTTCTGTGTCAGGTTCGTGAAAAATTGATCATAACCTTTTAGGTCAAAGGTGCTCGGCGCTGTAGCATAAATTACCATACCTTACGGTACAAAAGCACGCATATGAAGCACAAAGATTTACTACCAACACAAAGAGCCCTAATAAAGTTCCTCTTTACTTTACACAAAAATGTATATTGTAAAATATGATGTATACATATATATTTTATAAAGCTTTAATTAATATTAATGTTTATTTTCTTGTTATCATAAATCACTTGATTCCCATTTCTAGTTAATATATTTAGTTATCTTGACAAAGGATTATACTTAATGGACTGAGTGCCAAATTGCCCTTGACTAACACGATGTGTTAACCAGGCCCCTATTTGTCACCGAGCACATTGGACCAAGACCTAGAAGACATCCCGGACGCAATGAATTAGGAATTTGGGAGCACAGCGGACTCGGTGATTGATCACCGAAAGATTTACCAATCCAAGGCATTTTATCCCCATCAAAATATACAACATTTAACCACCTCTCAATTACTATCGGGCTCGCTCGCTTTGTCGCGGTATCGAATTAAAAAGTTTTCGATTGGACTCGTGAGACTCAAACTTTTTCAATCCTATGGGAGAGTAAACTCCTTCAATCGGTTCTAACTTGATTTGAAAGCGCTCTCTTTCCCTCCACGTTGCTATGCAAATCTTGTAAACAGGTAATTATGCGTGGTTTGCCCTTAGCATTACTGCTCATAAATATTTAAAGGAAAGTTTGCAATTATACGTTGTTGAGATTCTAGAATTGTTGTAGATGTTATGTAAGTATTTAGTATTCACTCTAAATTGATTTCTCCAGCGTATTTACTCCTTGTTCTAACATAATAACTTAATATTAGCAAAAAAAGCAACATAAATTAATCCAACTTAAAAGGATTCCTGCATTAGGGGAAAAGTCAATGCAAAGTTTTTCTTAAATCTGGTTCAAGAGTGCTAACTTAAAGAGTAAGTAGGTGCAGCTACAGCAGCTTACAGACCTTGTAATCTTTAAAAGTTTACATCGCGGCGCGAGATTGCAAATTACGAGGGCAGACCATCTTCCTCTCTCTGTGTGTCTGTGCTGGTGGGCTCGGGAATGCAAGTCGGGGAAAGCATAAGAGAGAGAGAGAAATTGTATACATCCGCCAGTAGAAAACACAAGAGGGAGGGCGTCGAGGCGTACCGACGACGACGACGAGCGGCATAAAGTAATTTGAATAACCCTGTTTCGAGTTGGAAATTTCCTCGCAGGAAATTCAATTTCACCGCATGCAGCCTTATGACTGCGTTTACTCACGACTTTTCTTTTTAACGCCTGCCCTTTACAGAACGATGGGAATTCTGTGTAAGAGGCCCGGTGAATCTTCAAAGAGTTTCAGTAAAGGGAAGATGCACCAGGAAAGAAAAGTTTTTTTTTTGCGAAGATTTCTTTTTCTGGATTAAGTGCTTATTATATTTATTACAAAGGAGGTACGATTAAGGAAAAAGAGTACGATGGCACAATTTTGTTTTGTTTAAATTGAGGATAAGCAGATGATGTTGAAAAAATCGTATCTCAAGAATTAATTATAATATTGTCATGAAATAAAATGTATATATATCGATATATATCTACTTCCCTTTGATTCTATAAATCTTGCTGAAATGAAGTTTTTTATTCATCTTTATGGATATTGAGATAATGTTAAATTTAAATGTAGTGTCCGAGCGAAATTTTGGATTCGGTTTCGGCCAATTTCGGTCTAAAATAGGGATTACTGCGAAGTTTCGGTTTCGGCTGTATTTTAGAGGAAACAGAAACTACGGTCAAAACGCTTAATTGCGAACTGTTTGAACCAAAACTGCAAAACGCACGGCTAAAGCTGAAACTTTCTAGTCCTAACTCTGGTGTTAGTTCTAGTTTTACTTTGAACAAGTACACAATAATCTAAAACCATATAACAGCTAAAAGTAGAGCTAATACACAATAAAGCTAATACTAAACCTAGAGCTAAAAATATTTAGATTTAGACGTCGTTTCTTAAGACGGAACTGAATCCAACCAAACCCAACCTAGCTTCAGAACTAATACTAGAAACTAGAACTAGAAACGTTACGGTGTAGCCGTCTGAAGAGATGTACGGCTAAAAAATAATGTTTCTAGATCTAGGTCTCAGAGATACAGCCGTACGTCTGATCAGACGGCTACACCGTAATGTTTCTAGTTCTAGGTTCAGTGTTAGTTCTAAAGTTGGGTTGGAGTGAGTTCCTGAATCATTGTTTATAAATTACAATGTAGATTTTGTAAAGCAACTTATATATGACAAACGAAAAGAGGACAAACTAAACACTAAGACAAAGAATTCACGAACACAAGACAAAACAGAACTCAAACTTTGGAAAACATTGAACATAGAACATGACAAATGAGTCATGAACATGAGAACATTAGCCATTTGACGATGAGTTACTTGATGCTACTTTGATACACAAAACAAATAAAGGACATCTCATAAAAATCCTAGAATACTACGAAATAAATACATTCAGGAACAACTTCCCTAAATACAAATATTGCCATTCACACCACCAACAAACCATAAGCTGAACGAGGGTTACCAAATTAAATAATATTTGGTTTCCGCAACTTTTATGTCGTTACCTGCAACTACAATAACATACTTCATCGAAAGTTTAAATTTTATCGATGATCATGTTTTAGTTTAGATTTGGAACAATAAAAACTTTAATTATTTTCAAACGTTTAAGATGGTTATTTGCACCGATTTGCAAAACTTCACTTTCAATAACTATGTTTAATGTGCGTCCAGTCATAAGATCTTTGAATCGTACAACTCAAAAGGTTTCAAAGCACTTGAAGATTGTTTGATCGTGATGGTTGGTGAATGTAGCTGATGACTGTAAATTAAAGCCTCGTTTAATTTACCAATCGGAAAATCCAAGAGCTGTAAAGAATAAGTGTTTAATTTGGAAATAAAATCCTAAGGCATGGATGATAGCGTCTATCTTCGAAAACTGGTTTGATTGCTACTTTATTCCTTTTAATGTAATGCTTCTTATTGACAATGACCTCAGTCATTCACCAACTGTTGTACTTGATTTTAATCCACATGTTAAGATTGCTTTCTTGTTACCAAATAGAACGAGCCTGCTTCAACCAATTGACCAAGGACCCACTAAGATATTTAAGGTTTTTTATACACAACATTCATTTGCGCTATAAAACAGAACAATCAGATATCTGTTAATGATTTTTGGCAGCAATTTTCCCTTTTAGATGTTCTTTAAAATATAAGAGAATCTTGGGCGAAGTTTCAGAGAAATCATTCAGTAATGCTTCACGAGCTATAGAATTCTCATAACAATGCATTTATAGAAATACGTGACCAAAATGATGATGGTGAAGAGGTCAGTTCTGATCCAGCCCAAGTGGAAAAACAAATGACAATTGCAAGTTTAACCGAAGATTTGGTCTCAATTGAAAAAGGTTTGAAAATTTTGGAACATATAAGAATGAGTTATTACTACAACGCAAGAGATTAAAAAGTTATTAGCTTGTTATAAAGAAATTCTATGTATTTATCGAATTTCGACTTACCCGATTTTTGATTTACGCGGTTACTGTCAGTCCCACCTGTGGCGTAACTACGAGGTATTGCTGTATTCGTAATTTTGACGAACATGCAGTTTTATTTATATTTTTAAAAAATGTAATATTGTGTAAACATTTTCATAATAGGAAGCTTTTTGAAAATGTCTATGTAGGCGAAACCGTTCAAGGTACAATTAGTAACAAATAAAGATTCATTGTTTAAGTGCGAAATAGTATATACTTATTACTAAAAACAACTCAATGGTCAGCAAAGAAAATGAAATCACTTACACTTTTAGTTTCAGAAAATTTTAAAACAAAATAGAATTAAACAAATAGTTCCAACTAAAGCTGGAACTAACACAAGACCTGGAACTAGAAAAATTCAGGTTTAGCCGTGCATCTTCAGACGCAGATCTAGTGTTAGTTCTAGTTTTAGTTCAATACAAATACTCAATAATCTAAAACCAAATAACAGCTAAAAGTAGAATTAATACCCACATTAAAGCTAACATTATTATGATTACATTATTAGCACCCAAATGTTTCTATGTCCAAGTGTAATCTTAATACTAGTTTTAGTATTAGTTCTAGAGTTAATAAATTCTGTCTTTCATGATCAATCATGGTTAACATGGTATGGAAAAACTTAATTTTATGATTTCTATGGTTACATATCATAAATTGAACTAGAAAATATTTCAATTTAGAAAAAAATCCAGTTTTTACATAAAAACTTTAGATAGAGTATGTGCAGTATGAGCGACAAAACGACCACAACGCGTTGTGGGCAACGTTCAATGTCCACAAACCGAAATCTAGTATTGTTTCGCGTTGTGGATAGTAGAAATATAGCCACAACGCGTTATGCGGGGTATAAAGCTACCACAGTGCATACTGACCAGAGTTGCAATTCAGATCTATTTTATCACTTTGTCAACAATGTCAAAGAAAAAAGAAAGAAAATTAGACAAAAGCGAGTATTGGTAGCTCGAATTTCTTCGAAGCAACTTTCTTTGTCAAGTTGACCAGATATTTGTATGTTTGGAGTTCCATATATTCTCGAAAGTGATAATGGGTGAGAATTTTGTAACCAAATAATCTAAAATTTAATTGAAATTTGGCCAGGCCTAAAATTAGTGCGTGGGCGACCACGTCATTCGCAAAGCCATGGTTCTCTCGAACGATCTAACCAAGCCATGAGAGATATGTTAGTATCCTGGAAGTTATATAATACAAAAATGGGCCTAAGTGTTATAGTTTGTTCAAAGCAAGAAAAATCGTTACTTTTAAGAGATAATGAAAAAAAGCCCTTACGAAGCCATATTTGGTAGCGTACAAAGTATTCAACTGGCAGATACGACACTTGAAAAGAATGTGTATCAATCATTAAAAATAAAAGAGGATTTAACAAAAGTCTTAGTTGGAATGGCTCCAGAACTTTATAAAGAAATAGAAAACATCGACGTAATTTCATGTGCCGTATTCGAAAATTATGGGAATGACCTTATTCAACATCAGCGAGAAGACGGCAAGGCAAAATTGCGGAAACAAGCATCGAAAATGTTCAATATATCCAACAAAGTTGTTCCTGCCGAAATTGGACAAAATGTTGTGGTTAGAGTTCCCGAGGTCAACAAGGGACGACTTACGCCTAGACATGTACTGATTGTAGTTTTAAATATAAATGAATCTGGTTTGTACAAGTTAGAAACGAAGGAAAGGGAACCCGACAGAAATTATTCCCAAAATGAATTCACCTTAGCTAATTCAAATGATTCAAATTGCTTATTAATTTTAAGAAAAGTCATCAGCTTTAAAAGTCGAAAGAAAAGTCGTCAGCTTTATCATCAGGTTCAAAACAAGGTTTCGTTAATATAAACTTAGTGCGTTATATGAACATTGTTTGTTTTTTATAAAGCATTTAATTACTGTTGTATTTTATTTTACTCTACTTTAAAAATACTTTTTAACATTTTTTTAATATCACATTTTCATGACAAATACATTAATGTAATAGAACGAGTTTGTAATTTTGACATTTTATTGTCATTCAAATTTGATGTGTTTTTTTTCATTCGAAACTAAGTAATTAAAATGTTAATGAAAAAAATATTACGGTATTGACCACATAGTATTCAAATACAATGTTGCCACATATTAACATTTTATTTAAGTGCTTCCTGGGACCATATAAACCATGGTAGAACCTAACGAAGAATGTTACTACATATGGATTATCCGCCAATTTCTGAACACCTGTATAAAACTCTTTGTAACTCTTTTGCATAAACTCTTTGTGTATATACAGGATGTTTCAATTAAGTGACTTGCTTGTATCTCATAAAGAAAAACTCGAATCAAAAACAGTTTCAAGTAAACATTTATTAGAGACCTTGTACGCATGAACAGAATTTTTCTCAGGGTTGTCAGAAGGGTCCTAAATGCCCTCCTAACGTCATTTTTATTTTTTTTAAATGGAACATATATTTTTTTCTTTCAAAGTCTTAAACAACTTGACAAACTGATTACTTTTTGACTGCAGGACCATCCAATTTAGATGGTGTTATCTTACGGTGGAAGTCGCCAAAATTTTGCTAAAGTCCACTGCAATTATTGTTCGAAAATTTCCTGGAGAAAGAGCTCCTTGTCCTTAAACTTTGTATCGACTAGTTAAAAAAATTCTTAAATGTAGTAACTTGGAGGAAAAAATAAACACGTGCAAGATCGGTTACGAATGAATAGAATCAAAAATCTGCTTTAGCAGCTGTACATGTTAACCCTCATGTAAGTTGCCATCAATTGTTAAATGATCGAGATATGTCGTTAACGAGTGGATTTTGAAAAATAATATGTTTTATGCGCATCAAGTCTTTCTATACCAACAATTACATCGCGATGATTTCGAAAATACTGTGTAATTTTGTGCTTGGGCTATAGAAAAATTAAGATTGAATGAAAATTTTTTCTTCAGTGTATTATTTTCCGACGAATCATCTTTCACCAATCACGGCCAAGTAAATCGTCATAATATGCCCTACTGGTCATGTGAAAATCATCGTTGACTAAGAAAAGTCCTGTCGGGTCACGATAGGTCATGCGTGACCCATCGTGAGCGGACATAAATTTTTGCACGATTTACGTAAGCGTGCGTGATCATAAACGATTTTGGTTTCCACGAAACACGGCGTAACCCGATTCTGTAATTTTTTAATTTTTCTTGAAGATGGCGTTTAAGTGGCCGTTTTTATATGTACCGGCAAAGGTGAGGTTCTACCAAAGTTACAACTTCACGGCATCTTATTATGAAAAAGTAGATACACAGAATTGAAGTACAAATATTGTTCGAAAGATTAAAGTATTCTAAACTTGCTGTATATATTTGTAATATAATAAAATCTTAAAGTTTGTTATAAATATCACTTGATACAAAGTGACTTTTACGAAAAACTAAACACAAAATTTGGGCACTGACGCTTTGTAAGATACTGTTAGAATGCAGAAAGAGAATCGTGTAATTTGACGTAAATCTGAATTGTTATCTCATAATTTGGGTAAAACTGAAAATATACGATTTGGACAAAATATTGGGAATTCGTAAAGAAATCTCTATCAAACATGATTCATACATTTGATCACCTGATCGAGCGTGACTCACAGGCGTGAGTCACGCGTATTCACGTGAGTGACGTGCGTGACCCGCGTGGGTCCAAATTTTGAGCGGGCATAAAAAGCCACTCACGTGCACATTTCTAATTGAAAGAGCGAAAGTATCGAAATTTTTTGTTGAACGATCTACCGGTTTTGTTGGAAGAGCTTACTCTGGACCGTAAACTTTCGCTATGGTCCCATGGTATTAGCATGATGAATGTTCATCTCATTATGCTCTAGCCGTAGAAGAAGTTTTAGACGAAATGTTTCCTGAAAAATGGATGGGACGTAATGGACCGGCAAATTGGCCAGCTAGATCACCAGACTTAATTTCTCCCGATTTCTTTCTTTAGGGTTACCTAAAAGAGAAAGTTTACAACCAGGTTCCAACAACACCAAACGATATGAAAAATCGCATCAGTGCAGCTTGCGAATCAATAACTGAAGAAATGTTTGACAATATACAGAGAACGTTTTCAATTAGAATTCAGAAATGTTTAGAAGTGAATGGTCATTTAATTAATGTATAAAGGTAACTTTATAAATTTTAATCAATCTTCTAAGGTGATTTCATAAATGAAGAAGAATTTTAGTACTATTTTATGATTAATTAAATCGTTTTCTTATTAATTAAATTTTTTAAATTATATTTTGAAAAATGTTGTTATATTTTGTTTTTGTAGATATCTTCATAACGCTGAATTTAAGAAAAAAATATTTAAGCAAAACATATTTATTTAATTATGTTTTTATCTATTATCACTACTAATAAGATAAAGAAATATAAAATTGTCCATATACTAAGTGATATTTAATTTATTTTTGTCTTAACTGGTTTCGGTATTTACATTACCATCTTCAGAAGACACGTCAATTAACAATTTAAAAGTTAAAACAATCACTACACATTTTTAAGCACACGCAAACATACATTTCTCAAAATACAACACAGGTGGTATTACGAGAACAAATAAAACATTTTTATCACCATTTACTTTGTACTAATTCTTTAATTTCAAAGAAAAGTTTCGATTTTGCTATTGATAGCTTTTGATATAGCCGAACTTCGGTTTCGGTTTCGGTTGAAAATTGAGTTTTGTCGGACACTATTTAAAATTACGTGTCTTAAGAATTGAGACATCATCATGGAATAAAAAGCATTCAAAAACAAATTTAATTAAGATTTAACGTGTATATAATCGTTTCGTTATTGCAATATATATTTTTTAATGAAACTGTATCATCTCCATTTAAGACAAATTATAACAATAAATTCAAATTTTAAAACAAATATATCTCAAAAAGTAATTGAGATATCAACATTATTTAAACATTTTATAGCAAATTTTAGCTAGTTTTAGTACATCGAACATAATTCTTTGATTTTTATAAACCTCGTTGAAACGAATTTTTAATTCACCTTTATGGATATTGACATTATGGTAATAAATAATGAGCTTAATAGATTGTATCTGAAGAATTGATTGAGATAACAGCATAAAGTAAAAACCATTTTAAAACTAATTTCATTAATATTTAATGCGCAGAAAATCATTTCTCTATCGCAAGAAATTTCGACCATGTTATTTTTTAAATTAAACTCTGCATTTCTATTCAAAACGAGTTTTGCCTTGTCATTGAAATTTGTTACACATCTGACAGTTGCAGAAGGTATGCTCGACCTCCTCGAATTTTGCATCCAAGTTACGACGTGTAAAGCTATGTAACCACTTCGCTATGTTGTAAAGTATTTACTAAAATATTCGTTTTCAGTGGGAAAGCGGATGAAGTTGTAATTTGACTACGTTGTGGTTTCTCTGATGTGGGAGCTGTGCTTTGGTACTGGATGTTGCGCAAAAAAATGCATTAGCTGAATCATCAAAACAATTCTTATATTGTTTTAGTTACCTTTAAGAATGTGAACTTAGTTTAAAAACAATACGTCTTCTTTCCGAAATTGCATAACAAATACCTTGAAGTGCAATTGATCAACGTCCTAGTTTTATTTTTTCAACTATCCGTATCTACGTGTCTGACCGAGTTTCAGTTCCGGATCTTGTTAGTATTCTAGTCGAAGACCAGGTGTCACTGGTGTCTACCGATAACATGACAAATCTCCTCCACCCGCATCGCGGTCTCATCCGAAAGCACCAAGGATGGATGATGTATGGTGGCGAGGGAGGAGGTTCCGATAACCCCGTTCTTTTTATGATCCCCCTCGTAAGGGGGCGTGAAAATGCAGTGATTTCTCAGATTGGATTCGTGAAGGCAATTTTAATAAAATCGGATGAATTTTTAGTTTTATCAATTTTTGACAAACTACTCCGATCTAATTTAGATTCAACCGAAGTAAACAGGCTGTCGTAATTGAGTTAGTCTGCGAGTGAGCTAGTTTCTAAAGGTAAGTTCCCTACTTAGTTAATTAGTTTTATTAGAAGGGAGGGTAAGTTGTTTGATGGTTTGGGTTCGAATCAAAGACTTGAAGAGATGTTTACTCAATCACACGAATTTATCGATACATAAAAATTAAAAGATTAAGTTATATTAAGCTTAATATTATTTAGATGTTAATTAAGGATTCTTCCCGGGTTGCATAATGGACCGTGTAGCGGAAACAAACAAACTCGTAAAAAACTCGTTAGGAAGTTTTTCGTGAGTGGACGTCTAAAGCCCCGAGCTTGGATTAAACGCGTTCGCTCAACGACACCATAGAAATAATTAATTAGGAGAGGATGAACCGTGTTGGACAAGCGGCTGTTGGAAAAACCGGAAAAAACCACATCCGGGGCAAACTGAGCCCTAGTACCGCTTTAATGTACCTTCGGCCTCCGTCCACAGACGACGCCACGTGAAACAAAAAGCTTCGTGATTGATGGGTTTTTATGAAAAGTAGCGCCCGTTCTGCCGAAATTACAACCGGGCGAACGAAGGCCGCCGGGATTCGATATCAGTGTGTTTTCGTGTTTTCCACGCTCGCCGGATCGATGATCATTTTGTACGATGTAAAGGAGAAACGGCTCTCCAAGTTTCCGTTTTCAAACCATATGCCGCTGCCTGGCATCGATAATAGATTTGCTAATCGTGTCGGCGATTTGTTTTGACGTTCCTTGATTTATGTACAAGTACATTTCCACGCAAGAATGTTTTGCTGAATTTAAAAATCGATACTTCAACTTTCTCTTACTCGGAAACCATTAAATAAAAAATAGACCATAAACCGTTGATGGCACCATCTGCCATCACATTTTTCGATTTCTAATTACTAATACCTATGTTTAATGCGATTTTAATCCTCTCATTTAATAACTAACGTTAGGTATTCTACTTTCACATTCTCGTTAATGAATTTTCTTTAATCTTTTAATACTTCAATTCGCTTCATAAGATTTTTATTTATTAAAAACAAAAATTGCAATTAAACCCGTTTTAATAGCATGAACGTTGTAAATTAAATGCGGCGATTAAATAAAGCTTCGAAATTAACTAGAAACGTGAAGTTTGAAGCACACGGGGTCGAATCAAATACGCGCAGGAATTATAGTTCGTGCAGATGACAGCTCAAACAGCCGCGCAGCATGCTCGTCATCAAAGCGCTATCGTTCAAATTAAGGCTCGAACGCGCCGAAATGACTTCGTTGTTCAAATATGACGACAGCAAACGCTGTTTATCCGAGGGCTTATCGGACAGAGATTTTATTGTTCCCGGTAATCCGCAAAAGCAACCCCGCAATTTCGGTTTAATTGGACAATGGGTAGGACGTTTCCGAACTAAGTTAATTTCTATAATGTACGTACACTGTATGGTTAAGTTTCAATATTCAGTTTAAATAATATTTGAGCGCATTAAAAGTTTAGATAAATGTTAGATATAAGAATGCGTTCCTGTGGGCGTCGTATACCATTCCTAAGGGGTCACATTGTACACGTAATCTTAGTTTTAATGAAAACACAGCAGAAAGAGCGCATACGTTAACCCTTTCCCACGAGGAATGTTTGTTATTACAACTAGACAAGATACACGATAAATTTTAGCCCACTCTCTTTACATTTCCGCGTTTACACCATATTTCATGATGTTTATTTTATTCGTTTTTAGACAAAAAAGAAGAAATGATTAGGGAAAGGGTAGAATTCGAAGGTATTCACGAATTTGCCGCTCTGACAGCGGAAAGTCCCAAGAGTATGAGGTTAAAATCACGAACCCATTACAGGGAATCTGTCCTTTAACCCCGAGGGTGGAGTTCGCTACCGTCAGACAGTAGATATCAATGTCATGGCAGCCGTGACGCCTAGATGGCTGCCACCGGATCGAATGATCAAATATTCATCGACTGTTACGGCCGGATAAGGACCCAGATTTGCGTGTACAAGGTTTAGCCATCATCCCTAGTAGCCTTTTGTTTACTGTGGAAATACGAATACTTTTACGCATTAACCTATTTTGCAGATTATTTTCAATCAAAACAAAATAAAATGTGTATGAAACAAAATGTTTTTATCAAAAAACTGTTTTTCCCTTCATACCATTTTTTTCATCTATAATGTGTGGTCCAATATTTCGACTCTTAACATTTACATTCAAATTTGGCCTTCAATCTTCCACCCTGCGTCCTCCACCATTACCCATCCTTAAATTGTTCCCTCCTTCAAAACTTGGAATCTCTCATGCCATGTCTTTACACCCTCAAGTAAACTAGATTCTTTCCATTCTCAAACTTTTGCATCACACTTCTGTGTTCATCATTCTGTGTTCAGGCTAACTACTTGAAAAAAGTAGTGGAGTATAACTACTAACTGCTTTCACGAAAAAGTAGTTTAACTATTTGGTAGTAAAGCCGAGTAAAATTGAACATTGTTTCAACTGCAGTTGGTGTTGTATTTTATAAATGTTTGTTTAATTAACATATAATGATGGCGCATTTTTTCATTAGTTCTTCTATCTTCCAGGTACTTGTAATCAGTGTTGTTAAATTACCAGGTATATATTTTCATGGGAAGATTCCCGGGGATATTTATCCAAAATGGGTATTTCGAGGAATTTATAACATTTAGAGTACAAAGGTAAAGACCATTGAAAAGATAATCAAGTTTAATTTGAAAATACAAATGTTAAGAAAATGCGTCAAATTATGAGATAAAAAACTGATAAATGATTATACTCCAGGAAAATATAGTCTAGGCCCGAAAAACATATCCTACGCAAAAAACATACGTTTAACAATACTAGTTTTTTCAGTAGTTTTTGTATATTTCTAAGTATACAAGAAGAAACCTCATTTAGGAACCTTATTCCATTCAAGCTGGTTCGGGAACTTCACTCCTAGCGAACCTGGTTCTTTGGCAACGATGCTACCATATCTGTTTTACTTTTATCCAAAACCATGCTGTGAGGATTGTGATAGACTGACGGTCTAAAGATAAATCAGTTGGCATATAGAGTGTATAATTTTCTATGATCGATAGGTTTGAACATGTTAAAATGACTGGGTGGGAATCTCCAGCAAAGCATCATTTTACCGAAGATTCAAAATTGTAGTGAAATTCTTAAATATAATGGTATTCATAATGGAGAAATGATTCATCTGATAGCATAGAAGCGGGTTTTTGAACATACGTATGGGATAGGTTGGGTTGTCTTCTAGAAGTATTTCAAGTATTTTTCTTTCTTCTGAAAGTACTATGAAATTGTAAGAAAAAATATGACCGGCCAAATGATTTCTTTCAATCTACTGTTAGGATCATTCTCAGGATCACGCGAGAACATCGTGAAGTAATATTTATGGCATCATTTTATTCTTATTGTTCTCCGGAGATTTTTATTGATATTTCGATTAGTGGATGGATTGTGTTGGATTAATGTTTGATTGCTATTTTAAGATGCGGTTCTTTTGTGAACTCTGACGTATTCTCCTGATGATGCCATGTAAAATGTGGCGAAACCGGTAGAGAAAAAAAATAAAGATCCATTTGAAGTGCAAAATCATAGTATTTTATAAAAAAGATGAAGACAAAGTCCAGGACAATGACATATCCGACTACGATGTTGATGGACTACATCTTTTCTGATAAAAAGTAATATGGAACAAAATTAATAAGCATTTGGAACAATCGTCACCAGGTTATAATAAAGTGTATCTCTCAAAAAATTTATTTGGTATGAATGAGCCACTTCTAGAGCTTACAACAATGGGATCCCAGATAATTTTTGTCCGGCATTTAAAACCGGTATTGATGAGAAAATACCGGTATTTCGGTATTAATGTTATTACTAAACTAAGTACAAAAAAGGATAGTTAGGATCATTCTCAGGATCACGCGAGAACATCGTGAAGTAATATTTTTGTAATCAATTTTAATTAATTTTGTTAAAGGAATGTTTTTTTGTCTTGAACAAATTAAAATATTTATTTAATTATTTTTGTACTTTTTATTTCTGTTCTTTTTTTATTTTTTTTTTGTCTTAATGAAAAGTACAAAAATAATTAAATAAATATTTTTATTAATTAATTTTTGTTAGAGTATATCCAAATGGCAATATCTGACAATTCACACCGCTTCATTCCAAAAGCAAAATTGCTAAATCACATCATAATTTTTTTTTGTTTATATTAGAATGCTTTCCATGGGCATTGAAAAGAGATTTTATCAATATGAGTTGTTATTTTATTAATATTACCGGGTTTATACCTTCGAGAGCAATATTTGTATATTACATAGTCAAAAATTAGACAAGAAGTTTAAAGTTCTAAGTACCCACTGTTTGGGTACTTAACTTAGGCCTATTCTGTTTAAATGTATTTAAAGTGCCTTAAATGTAGTTAAATTATTTAAAAGGAATTAAAATAAACAAAAATAGTTAGAATACCTAAAGTAGTTAAAAATGAGGTGTTATCTAATTTTTCAACTACTATATTTTATGCCACCATAAAATAATCGTGCATAACTACTAATATAACAAAACATTAACACAAAAAGAAGTTAACTGTGTAGTTAACTACCGCCCAGCTCTGTGTTCATCACTAAGCACTTATAGCTAACCTTGTGCCCATCACACTGCCCTCCTTTTTTTCCAGTCACTCTCACTTGCAATTCAACCTAATTACTTTCTTATTTACTTCCTGTATCTCTCTGCCCAATCCACTATCTAACGTAATTACTTGTAATATGGTTCAAATGTTTATCCTACCCTTAGTCTATCCATTTTAACCTTTACTTAATTAATTTTAACCATAATCCTATGCGTTCTTTTTGTTGTCACCTTTATTTGGGACTAAACCTAATTTCTCTCCTTCTCTTCACTTCTTTATATTTCTCTAACAAATTTATTCTCTATACCATCTAATACCATTACTCGTAATATGACACAATAGATACCTATGGGATGATGATATGTTACTGTTACTCTAAATTCCTGTTAAGATCGATCATGAAGTTTCTACAAATTTATCTCTTTCGTCAACGTATTCATTGATATCCTTAAATACCATCACGAACACCTTTGTGCTAGTTTGGTTAACCTCAAAAATGGTTAGACAATTCCTATTAGAATTACCCCTGATATTTCTCAGCATCATCATAAGCTCATCTTCAATCCCGCAAGGATAATATTGTATGTTGTGTAGACTATATTACTTGTTGTGTCAGAAGAAGGGCTCTATTTTAGCCTCCCTTAACATCATTTCCATCAGGAATTAATGTTACTCCAAGTACCTTTTAAGACAATTTATGAAATTTCTGAAGGGCTAATATAGAGTTATAGCCATTGGGCGGCAACTGTTGGATCAACTGTTCAATCATCTATTTCTGTTAACATTGCGTTAAATCATCATAAAATTCTTCAATTCTGCACAATTATTTGCACGATTAAATATCATTCCTAATATTTCTCAACATTTTCACAAAAATTATGATGATAATCTCAAATATATCCCAACATTGTCCGTCGTATAACGTATAGTTTACGTTATCTCTCAATCATGTTATCGTTTCTGACATAAATTGGAGATCTTAATGCATGCTTATATCAATTAACCCTTGCATAGAATGAGGATTTATTGATGATACATCAACTACTAAAAATGTTAAAAATAATTTGATAATTTCTCTCAAAATCGAATTGAAATGAGATTTGATTTGAATGCAAAAAAGTAGATAATGTAAGAGAACTTTTTAGAAAACATTTTAGAAACGGGCGGAGAGAAGGAAAAGTTATTACATCTTAAAAAGAAGATACAGCACTTAACTGAAATAGGATTGAACTTTTACGAACTAAAATAATATTGTAAAATCTATGTTTAACTCTCCTATATATTTAATAATGATATAAATCATTTAAACGGTAATTATAGTTATAGATCTTTCTATAGACTTTATATATTTACATGCTTACAAATGTAAATTGAGTAGAAAGTTGAACTTTGCGAATTTAAACCGCTCCACCGTAATTTCGAGAAGTGTCGGTCGTACTTTCAATTCATTCCATTCAAATAGTAGCTAATTGAATGAGTCCGAGTTTAGTTTCGCTCGCGCATGAGGATGATAGTTATGTTGATTTTAAAATGCACCCATCGTAGTCGTTCCGGAAAGTTTAAGGTCTATATCTGAGGCATCATCATATTTTATATATCTATATATACGTTGGCGAAGAAACTTTTTCTTGAAAACTACTTTATCTATACTTTAAAACATCCATGGAATCTGTAAATAGTTTCGGAGGGTGGGATCAGGGCGGATGCGCTTTTGGGGATGCAGAGGCTAGCGGGGGAGGAGAAGTGACGAATCGACTTTGGAGTTAAAATACTAAAGCTTTCGCATTACGACTTATAGTTTTTCAAGAGAAAAGTTGAAATTGTGCGAGCTTCAATCACCATACATCACCATTTAATTTTGTTGAAACAGTAATAAAAATTGATATAGTTAGAAACAAATTGTATTTACATTTTAAAGTAATCAGTCCATTTAGAGTGTTTAAAGCTACGGCAATAGCATTCATGCGCCATCGGAGAAAAGGTCCAATTTGCATCCGTAATCTCTTCATTAAACACCAATTAGCCGAGAGAACGCCTGTGCCGGATCCGTTTGGTACTGTGCTAAACTTACCCAGGGATAAAAATCGGATCCTTTCATTTACACCAATTTAACCCTGCGATTTAAAAGCGGACGAATCCACTTTTATAAAGTGCGAACTTACTGTAATTTCAAATAAAATCTGATGATTAAACTACCTATATTAAAAATATTAATTAATTAAAAATTAATTCTTTCTAAACGAGACGAAACAAAAACGGCATCATTAATATGCAATATTCCATTTTAATTGCCCGAGTATTTTGCGGTCGTTTTCACGGTTCCCCCCATTAGACGCAGTCGATGGTATCGTTACGCGACCCTTTACAATTACCGAGGGGATACGGACTGAAAACGGCGAAAACGGTCGAAACCGGTGAGTTACGGCAACCCTTAACCTTACCGACGTCTCCGTAACCTAGAATAACTGCGAGAAGTAGGCCGGGAGTCGAGTAATTGCAACGTTGCCCCCGCAAATTTTACGATTTTGCCCTTCCGCAACCACCCTTAGCTAGGAGTAATTAGGGAACTGACTTCGATTTATTAATATCTACAGTATAAAGTGGATTAATTATATGTAAGAGGATATTAATAAATGAAAAATTTCTAATTAAAGAATTAAGTTGTCGCTTAATTAGGCGTATGTTATCTTCTTAGAATAAACTAAGTCTGCCTCTTGTTACAACTCTTAGAGATTTATTACATGCTCCTCAGAGTCCAACTATGTTCGGAGGCAATTCGGTAGCGTAGCCGAAACGTTTCCCAAGATAACATGGTATTTTGACCAAATGGGATAATTTCGTGACTCAGAAGGCTTTAGTAGATCTTTTATTCTCGATAACCTTGGTTGATAATGACTTTACTAAAAGCACATATTCTAACATAACAGATGCTTGATGAATTCAGCTTGGACGAATTATTGACGTCCAAATCATACTTTGAAGTCTATGTGAAATTAATTTTGTTCTTTGTAAGGTTGCTGCCCTCCATATGCTAGGTTTGGAATTCTTGAATAATTAATTATATGTATATCCGTATTATTAAGATCATTTCTAGAATGTATCGTTATAAAATTATGTAATCAAGTTGGGTTGGATTGGATTTGGGTTGCATAAGGTTCCTCCACAGGAAAACACGAGGTTAATTGGATTGGTCATTTATTCTCAAATTTTATATGGGTGTAAGGCATGGCGAGTTTTTCAAAACTAAAAATTGGTGAAAAAACATTTGAGAAGAATTGTAATTAGAAGAAATAGATCATATAAGTCGGTACCTTGTAATTGGAACTTAGCCAGTTAAATCTGGCCACTTAGCGTTAGCCAGATTGAACAACATGAAGCGATAATAACACGATAACGATTACAACATTTCCTCAAAATATTTAAGACCCAACCAATCTCAGACTATCTCAACCCACACTTATTAGCATAATCTCTACTTGGCAATGATGCAACATTTTTCCAAGATATGCAGGACCCAACCCAACGCAGACTAACCCAACTCACGTTTATTGGTATCTTTAGGTAATTATGATTATAACATTCCTCCAAAATATCTAAAACCCAGCTCAACTCATGCTTATTAGCATTAATCTTTAGCTGATAATGTTTACAACATTTCTGTACGATATCCAAGAGTTAACCCAACCCATGTTCATTAGCAGTAATCTTTAACTGTTAACGATTACAATGCTTTCCCAAGATATCCAAGACACAATCCAACCCTGTCTGACTCAACATACCCCCAACATACCTTGTAATTGGAACTATATTATCCATAGACCACATGGCCAAAAGAAGCGTTAACCAGATAGAACAAAAAGAAGCGACAACAAAACTAACTCAAAAATAGTTGTCTAGTTGGATATTTATTAATATACACAAATATATATATAAAGGTTATATAAAAGCACAACATTCCCACAACACCTCCAATCTCCAAATAAACCTAGCTTAATTCAACTTACACTTATTACCATAATCGTTATCGTTATCTTATTACCATATATCGTCGAACCCCTTAATACCTGAGGACATCGCCCATACAACTATCGAATTCTCTTTTGACCTTCACTTACATAGTAATTTGATTGAGCGTATCTCCCCTGTCTTTAACTACAACAAAGCCTCATTTACGAACATTGCAAATCAACTTAACAATATTCGATGGCATGTTAGCTTGGACTCTTCTGATGTAAATACTGTGGTAGATTATTTCTACACCCAGCTTCGATCAGCAATTCGTAAGTTTGTCCCACTAAAACATACTTTGACAAGTAAATATCCTATTTGGTTCTCCAAATCTACGATTAGTACCGTCCTTGAAAAGAATCGTATGCACAAGAAGTGGAAGCGCTACGGAAATCGATTGGATTACTTAACATTTTCACTATTGCGCGGTCGTTCTAAATTTTTGATCGATTTAGATTATAAGAATTATATTAATCGCGTACAATATTCTGTAGCGTCAGATCCTAAACGGTTCTGGTCTTACGTTAGGCGTCGTAAAGGGACACCAGGTGTTCCCTCCCGAATTGAATTTAATGGTGAGACGGCTGCCGACGGTGACAGTATTTGTTCATTATTTGCTGAATATTTTGCATCTGTTTTTTCTCCACCCGCAACCAATTCTCATAAGATCCCTAACGAGGGAAGTGATACTAGTGCCCGAGTGCTCATCGAACCTTTTAGTAGGGCCGATGTTGAACTCGCACTTAGTCAGGTATCAACCAATAAGGGTCCTGGATCTGATAACATTCCCTCAATCCTGATTACCAGATGCGCTTCTGCCCTGTCTATACCTCTACAAATCATTTTTAACTTATCTCTAACGACTGGAGTTTTTCCCTTGATGTGGAAGCGTGCCAATGTTGTACCTATTTACAAATCTGGCGACCGAAACTTGGCCGTCAATTATCGCCCAATATCCATCTTGCCGTTATTTGGGAAGGTATTTGAAAGGTTGGTGTACTCAAGAATATTTTTCCAATTGAAAAACTCTCTTCACATAAACCAACACGGTTTTTTCCCTGGTCGCTCAGTAGAAACGAACATGATCGAGTACACCGATACTCTTTTTTCTTCCCTGGATAATAATGTGCAGGTTGATGCAATATATACAGATTTTAGCAAGGCATTTGACAAGGTTGATTATAACTTGTTATGCGATAAGTTGAGACGTATTGGTCTTACTGGCTGTCTGTTGAAATGGTTTGCTTCTTATGTCTCGGGTCGAACTCTAGTCGTACGCGTTGGCGGTTTCTGTTCACGGTCATTTTCAGTTACGTCTGGTGTACCTCAGGGTAGTCATCTAGGACCTCTTTTGTTTCTCATTTACGTGAACGATATATTTGCCTCTCTGTTATACTGTCGCTGCCTTATGTATGCTGACGATCTTAAGATATTTATGCCGGTAAGTTGTCTGGATGACTGTGCCAAACTGCAAGCTGACCTTGACAGTCTGTACAAGTTCTGCTCTAATAATCATCTCACATTAAACATATCTAAATGTGCAATAATTACATTTACTAGGAAACAAAATTATATTAAATATGACTATTTGCTTGGTAGAGATGTCTTAAATCGGACCTCGTCCATTCGGGATCTCGGTGTCACTCTCGACCAAAAACTTACTTTTGGTTTGCATATTGATGGAGTGGTGAACAGGGCGTATAGAATGCTTGGTTTTGTTATGCGTTCTTGTGAGGATTTCACAAACCCTCAGGCGGTAATCAACATTTACAATGCATTTATAAGCAGCATACTAAACTTTGGCAGCGCTATTTGGAATCCTCAGTATTCTTCCCACATAGAAAGACTGGAGAAAGTTCAAAAGAAGTTCTTGAAGTTTCTTTCTTATAGATGTAGTGGTAATTACATAGATTACAATTCCGCTTGCAGATTGTACGGCTTGCTCACCCTCCGTCAGAGACGAGTACTTACTGATGCTCTATTCTTGTACAGACTGTTAAATGGCCACTGTGATTCATTCTATCTTTTATCACGTGTCGATCTCCATGTTCCTCCTCGTCAGCTTCGGTATGATTTTCTTTTTTATGCGCCCACGATGCGCACAAATGCATACAGAAACTCGCCAATCATTAGAATGGAGAGAACGGTGGACCGTCTCGGCATTGATTTGTTCCGGTTTAGCAGACAACTATATAGGTCCCTTATCCGTAACGCCATCGTCTCTACTAGCGAGTCTTTACTATAGTAATTATTTATTTTTAGGCTTACGTAAATATGGATAATTTTATTGTAATTTAGCATGCTTTTTCGTTTTCGTTGTTTTGAATTTGATTTGATTTTTATTTCGCTTTAATTGTATTATTTTTTGTTAATTTTTTATTATTTTTTTTTAATTTTGTTAATTTTCTCGATGTAGACCTTAAATATTTGTTGTTTTTTGTATTAATTTCGTGGAGCCACGTTTTTTGGGTTCGTCCCGTGTTGGCTCCCTACTTGTATAAAATAAATAAATAAATAAATAAATAAATAAATAATTTTTAAATGATAACGATAACAATATTTCTCCAAAGTATCGAAAATCCCACCTAACCCGCACTTATTACGATTAATCATTAGTTGATGACGATTACAACATTCCCCTAGGATTTCATGACTCAACCAAAAACAAATCAACCCAACCCATATTTATTAAGATAATCCAATCTACGCTTATTAGCATTAATCTATAGCTGATAACGATTATAACATTCCTCAAAATATGCAAGAGCCAACCAAATTCAGACCAAGCGAATCCAACCCACCCTTATTAGCATAATCTACTTGGTATTACAACATTTTTACAAGATATCCATGATCCAGCCCAATATAAGCTAAAACAGCTCACGCTTATTAGTATTAAACTTTAAATGATTATGATTACAACGTTCCTCCAAGATATCTAAGACTCAACTCACCCCATGTTTATTAGCATTAACCTTTAGCCGAAGACTCAATCTAACCCCCGCATATTAGCATTAATCTTTAGTTGATAACGATTACAACATTTCTCCAAAATATCTAAGTCTCAATCCAACCCACGCTTAGCATTAATCTTTAGCTGATAAAGATTACAACGTTCCCCAAAAATATTCAAGACCCTGCCAAATTCAGACCAACCCAACCTACACTTATTAGCATACTCTTTACTTGGTAACGATTACAACATTTTGCCAAGATACGCAAGACCTATCCCACCACAGACTAACCCAACTTACCTTTATTAATATTTTTAGATAATTATAATTATAACGTTCCTCCAAAATATCTAAGACTCAACCCAACCCACGTTCATTAGCATTATTCTTTAACTGTTAATTTATTACAATACATTTCTAAGATATCCAAGACCCAATCCAAACCTGTCTGACCCAACTCAAGCTTATTAGTATTAATATTTAACTGATAACGATTACAATGTTCCTTCAAGATATCCAAGACCGACTGAAGACGCACAATATCACGGTTTAAAAATGTAGATAAAAATAATCTACAAAATGTGTAAATATCATGCTTAATAATGTAGAAATTTGGAAAATTATAGAAAGGTACAGAAAACTGATAGAGACAGAGGAAGGGAAAGAAAGACTGATTGGCGAAGTCAGGGATGAGTAAATGACTGTTAATAGATTTTACCTAACGAAAGGGAGAAAATTGGGTGGCAAGAAATATACTATGTACAGAAAACTTCACGACAATGAGAATGGGTAGGGACCAGAGGAGGAAAGGTTTCGTCTCCTTCGTTTTTTGAAAAATTGTTTCACATTTCAGATACCATGTGGCAACCTTCGTTAGAAACTGGTTTGATCCGAAAATGGAAACACTTAAAGCTAGCTCAGATAAAATATATTTAAACGATCATAATCATAACACATTATATCATCACCCATCCTAAAGACCATGTGTTCCTTACACCCACCAACATCCTGTGTCCTTTGTTAGAAATTTTATAACTTCTTAATGTTCTTTGGGTGCTGGGTAAGTGTAAGGAAAGATGCCTTGGTTAGGGAACATATTCCTATTTCTATGAGAATCACGACACTAATTTAGAGACTTAAACTTAGAGACTTAACAAAGTGCGTTCACGATGAAATGAATAAATTCAATAAAATTTTAACATCAATTCCTCAACTAATATCTAGTGCTTTTTTGGGTTGGAGTAAAGTTGATCGCTCAATTTAATCCTACTAATATTTAGTGCTATTTTTTTGTGCTAAATCTACTTGGATTGGGTTGGGTTATAATTGATGAATGAACCCAACCCAACTAATATCTAATGTTAATTAGCGAATTGTTTTGGGTTCACCATCTCATCATCTGCAAACCTATTTTGGGTTTTCACTATCCCAACTGATATCTAACCTAACCAGCTAGTTAGCATTAACAACAGATATTAGTTGGGTTGGGTTGATCCATTTCTTTTGACCAACACAACTAATATTTAATCTTAACAAGGTAGTTAGATTTGGTTGTATTAAAGTTACAGGCCCAAACCAACCCAATCCAACCAGTATATAATGCTAACTAACTAGTTGGATTGGGTTAGGTTGGATTAAGATCTTCAAGCAATATCTTTGTTTCTCTTTGTTGAATGCTGGAATTAGTCATTGCTAATAGTTTATCAGATTTATACCCTTAATAGTGAACGCACTGTATATATGTCATATATTGACATAGGATTCAAGTAAATTAAAAAGTAAAAATCCTTTCTGTAGTAACACCTTTGATTATAGAGTGTGTTCGGAAATTGCGTCAATATACAAATCTACTATAATCCCTATACTGAGAGGGGTGATTCTACATCTAAAACAATGAAGAAAAGTTTATATAAAGCTCGGTCCGAAAATGTTTCCTAAGGGCGCTAGAGCCCTTTAAATCTGATACCCAGATGGTACTTTTTTAGGGATATCTTAAAAACGGGAAGGTTCAGAATGCTCAAATTTGGTATGCAGACATATTTTTATGTGACAACTAAGATAATCAAATGAAAAAGTATAAATAATTTATTGGTTCCAAGATAACAGGTAGGAAGCGTGTTTAAAGTACCATAACTTTTATGGTAACCTTTATATAAACATTTCTTCTTGATTTTAGATGTAGATTCAGTATATAGACGCAATTTACCTAATTTAATATGGGAAACTTGTATCTAAAATTATTCCACATCTACATCTGTCTTAAAGTTCACTCATTCTTGCTATGCAAAAAAGAAAAATCATAAGAAGTACAGGTCAAATCGTGAGAGAAAAGGTAATATCATGAGATCTGACGATAAATTGTAAGTCTATTATCAATTACTTATACAATATATCATTATATTACAGCTAACTTCCTGGATACTAATAAAGATGATTCTGTCAAAAATGTAGCTCGATACTGACCTTCTTTTTTAATGTTTCTAAAAGACCATATAATAGCATCAAGAAACTCATCATATTGAACTATATAACTGGGTAACTCATCATAGTTAGAAGATTATGTAAAACGAACTAAAATATAACCAGAAATAACGAACAATAAAAAATGGTTGCTCGATATAAGAGATTAATTTAAAAAAATTTCATATAAAATACCATCTATACCATCTAAAATTTTTACTTTAAAACAGATAAAATTTTTTATAGAAATTTACGAAACATTTAAGTTTGAATAAGTCAAAAATTAATTTTTTAAACACGTACTTCGAAGTAAGTATCTAAAACATCAAGAATTCGCAACCTAACTAATGCTGTAAAACGCTGCTTCGTCGGTTGAATACGATATTTACCCCGGGAGAGAGATTCTGTCGCAATGCGCTGTTTCCATCGTAAGGGAGAAAGTTTTTTCGGGGCAAGGGGTAAAAATAAAACCCCTTCTAGTTCGACGCGGACAAACGGCGTGCACTTCAGAGTATCGTGCCAAAAATAATCATGCAAATTTCATGGACCTACTTCCAAGCTTAGGGCATCGCTACTTGCTCCCGTAGTGTTCGTTGTGTATCGATTCGCCGCTTAACCTTTTTTTTACCTTTTAATCGATAGATCTCGACGGTTAAAAACTTCAAAGGCCCTGCGAAACTCGGTGAACTGGGAATTAATAATCCGAGTTATGTTGTTATTTAGGACAGTTAATTCAACGATTTGACCCTCATAATTCATCCGGACCCTCTTCGGTGTCGTATAAAACCCTCGGCATCCCACGGGAAAACGGATAGGGACAGAAAAAATGTGGAAATATAAGTTGACGTGCCTGCGGTTTCCTTCGTCGTTTTCTTCCTCTTCGTCAACAAGATCGTCTAGTTCACTTCGTCAAGGGTCCATTCAACCAAAAAGAAATACTCCTTCGCACACAAGCGAAAAGGGACACATTCTTCCACGGTAATACACGGGATGAAAGACGTCACTGTGTAAGTCGAAGAGTTCCTTTATGATTCCCCTAAAGATTTTATTAGATCAAGCCCAACTAGTGAGAGTTTTATTTGAGAGAAGGTGTCGAAAGAAAAAGAATTCCTCGCGAAAAGAAGTCGCCACCTTCCAGCCTCCACTTTCATCCCCCTTCTCCCCCCTTTTCAAAGACGTGAATAGAAAGGGAAAGACGGCGCTAATACGTGTAGGATTTCGCAAGGGTTAAGAGAAATCCACCTACTTTAATAATGTATAGGGAGCGATGCCGACTGCTTATACATTAACACCACCTTAAACCGTGTCTAATGCAAACCCCGCAAGCTAAAGTTACCCCGCCAAGATATCTACTGTGAATTAGTTACGCTTCATTAGGTATGGTAATTTCAGTTGGGGTTTACATAAATTTGTAGATTCCTCCTACTGAACTACAGTAGTTAACACTGATAGTTACCAATTATCGTAATATTAACGATTACTTTTTCTCCACAAATTTATTACAACAGAGGAATAATAACGCAGGTATGTACGTTTAAATTACAATAATTTAAATAGAGTTCTCAGGTGGGAAGTATCCCATATCGATTCCAATTTCGCATTCAGGAAATGCATTATTTATTGGTTCTGTTGCTCGTTAGAGATATAACAGAGAGGTCGGTTATGTGAGCAGGTGGTGAGTCGCTCAATACACGCCAGAACGTTGTAGAAGTTGGACGATAGAAGAGAAGCGGGGTCGACGATACCAAAGCAAAACGAGTACGACCGCCTTCCTATTTGATGCGCAAGTATCGTCCGAGTTGTAGCCCCGTTTCAGTTGCAGGAGTTGTGACGGTTCAAACTGAAAAAGTTTCCGCCCTCCGACCCTCCGCGTCGTTCCTCGGCGCTGCATTGAATCCTAATAGATCGCCCGCGGACTGTCGCAGCAACTTCTCTAAACTGTATTATTAGTACATTTCTGGTGTTTCCCCTCGAGTATCTTTCCAAAGTATTTCGCCGTCAGGCGACCAAGTTTCTAGCTGTTTTACCAACAACGACTCAAGGTTCATTTACATGTCGGTATTGTCTTCCAAATTAAATTAAATCAACAACGTAGATTAGGTTTATCGCAAACCTAAAGTTAGTTCTATTTTAATGGCGTTTTCATTATTATATGATAGGATGATGCAGTTTGTAACTTTAAACTTAAAGCTTCCGTTGCAAATGTTATGAAAACAGTTTAGATCATTATTCCTCCACAAAAATTCAAAACACCTTATTTAATTAAAAAAAATTATGCAAAATACTACATCGTTGAAACTAGAATCTATATGACAAATGTTGCAGTTTGGTAATACTTGTATCTGGATTTACTACTGAATCATGAAAACCACATTTGGGTAATCATGGCTTTTCAATATTCTAAAATTATCGATTGTTAGGGGTGATTTGACTCGCAAATCATTCTGTAATTCCTATAAATAAAGATGGGAAAATTATTTGAGCTTATCCTATTTTATGATCGAAAAATGATTAAACAAAAATAAAGCAATTTTTTGTACTTTTGTATATGGACGGTTTTACGGAATTTTATCCATAAAAGATAATAATGATAATAATCATTAATTGATACTGTACAAGAATAACAATAAAAATATGTATAAGCGTTGCTATTAACCTACAATATCACTAGGGATCCTGCAGAAAATTCTGATTTAAGAACTTTAAACAAAAATAAATGGATCTTACCACTATTAATAACAACAAAAAATTATAGAAGATAAATAAGAGAAAAAAAAAACGATTGAAATAAAATAATAAACTCTGAAATAATGCACAATTAATGAGATATTAAGAATTTTTTTATTTATTTTTTTCTTTTTATTGAAAAAAAAAACAAAGCGGCATTTGATGGCATATTGTTTAGTATTTTCGCACAATTATAGAAAAATTAATTTTTAAAATTTTTCCAACCACTGATTAGGAATAGTTACAAAGGTTTTGCGACGTAAATTTAAATTATGCAAAGCAGTTCTCTAAGTGATTCTTTCGTACATGTCTGGTGGAGTTTTGGTAATGATTATTGGCTGCACACGGTAAGCAAAGGGTGCAGCCAATACATCACTCAAACAATCACCCAAATGCAACCGTTTAGCTATTGGCAACATGTATGACACTCTCCCACTTCGTCTTATACAGTATACAAATCTTAAGCAATGACATCTGAACCCTCCGACTTCTCTAGACATCTGTGGATAATAAGCAGGGGCCATAAATGATATGACAGTATAAGCAGTGATGGGGGACAGGGAAATACCCGGTGGGTAGGTATTTATACATTGGGTATTTATCCGGATATTTACCCCAGCCTAGGATAAACTCAAAAAGATACAGAAAGAAAAAGTTTTTACTACAAAAAATTTAAACCAATATATTAATTTATACATCAGTACTAATAGTATACTTTCCGGAAAAACGGCATAGTTCGGTCGAAAACCGCTTTTCAACCAAATCAATAAAAAACGAAAATGAAAAGAGTAACACCAAATAAAAATAAAACAGTATTATTCAAAACCCAGCACAAGAAACTCGAACATACTCCAACATAACCTAAATAAAAAATAAATAAATGAAGAGAAAATTAGTCATCTGTGTTATTGATAAAATCTGTACCTTAGGTAAAATTGTTATGAATATGATACACCACGACATCTCAGCCTAAGCTAAACAATTAGTTAAAGTATTTTCTTTTAGATGTGCAAAAGGTTGCAGACGATTTCACATTCCACGGCATATCATTGCATATTTTAGTAATCCGATACGAATATGATTTCTTAATAAGCTGAAGGCTGTGTATCGGGGGAGTCAGCGTGCCCCGATACAGCATGTTTAATGTATGCACGTCATATCGGAATGTAATTTTATCATATAAATATGAAGGCTTCTGACAGGCGATAATCCTGTAATAAAGACAAGCCGAATACAATGCACCACGATTATGTATATTCCACCAATTCAGATCAACCAACCGGTGACTAACATGCTGTTGACATACAATCCCGAAAATCAATCGTAAGCACGAATTTTGTACCTTTTGAATCTTTCTTTTAGACAGATGGGAAATAAAAGATGAATAGATAGTATTGTAATAATTGAAATTAGATAACACCATTGTTTCGCACACTATGGTGTGCGAAACTTTCCTTTTTCTATTTAAAAAGTGTCTGCTAATATAAACCAATTTTAAATTACAATATGCACGTTGTACACATTTATTAACAAACCCCGCAAACCTAAGACCGCTGTCAATAATTAACCCAAGGCTTTTCACTGTTTCCTTAAGAGGGACGCGTGCATTATTTACAAAAATTTTAATTTGATCAATTATATTTTGTTTTTGCCGCTGAGGTGCAAAGAGAATTATTTCAGTTTTTGCAGAACTAATCCGAAGATTATGTCTTCTAGAGCAATCGACAAGTCTTTGCAGCTCTTCATTAATACGTTCACATGCAAATCGCACATCATCATATACTTAACAATTAAAAATTTATAGTAATATATGAATATAATTTTTATTTCTAATTTTTAATTTATTCACAAAGAAATCAGTTTGAGTAGTTAGTAAAGAAAAACATAAGAATGCCAAAAGTTCCTAGGTTTAGTAGGAAAGACGGAACCCAACCCAACCCAATTTAGCTTCAGAATTAACACTAGACATTGAACTAGAAACATTAGAGTTTAGCCGTTTAAAGAGACGAATGGCTAAATACTAATAGTTGTAAATTCTAGATCTAGTATTAGTTATACTTTTAGTTGCAGGCCCTGATGAACTAGAACTAGTACTAGAAAGATTCAGGTTTAGCCGAAACTTTCTAGTACTAAATTTAGTGTAAGTTCAAGTTTTAGTTTGATACAAGTATACAACAATTTAAGCCTGAATAACAACTAAACATAGACCCAACACTAATGCTAGAACTAATACCAGACCTAGAACGAAAAATATTTAGGTTTAGCCATACCTCTCTTAACACGGAACGTAATCCAACCTAGCTTTAAAACTAACACTACACTTAGGACTAGAACCATTAGAGTTTAACGATCTTAAAGATTTATGGAATGTTTTCCAATTTTTTAAGAAATTTAATAATTAGAAAAAAAATTGGATGTATTTAAGATTCTGCGGAAAAAAAATTCGATAATTTAGGCAGGCGCAAACCGAAAAGGATTGGGAACCTCTTATTTAGAGATTATTATATTATTTTTGAATTTATGTGTAAATAACTATTGTTATTGTTTTTTCATTAAAAAAGAACTCGTGTTTTTGGATTAAACACGGTTTAGTGGTCATTGTCTTTGTTATACTTTATCTTAATTTTATAAATACCTCAAAGTTCCCAGCTTGGGTATATACTCAGGGTTTATTCTGTTGAAAATAAATATCCGGGTATTTAACAACAATGAGTATAAGCGAGTCACATAACATCAATTTAGTATCTGTAGTTAATAAATGAGGATTAGAATTATTAGTTGTTAACATGACAGCCAAAATTCAACCTATTATCCAAAATCAGATCTAGATTATGTTTAATATTCATACTATCCTTAGCCATATTACCAAATACAATCATTGAGCATTTAGAGGGATTTAGTTTTAAATTATGTTGCTCAGCTTAGGTTGATCAAGTGGGTCCCTACATTTATCAATAGGAAAAGAGAAATATATCAGGAGTAATTATCCCTTAATTCCTATAAATAACCATGTAAGCATTGTTTAAAGATGCTCCAATTTTAAGAAGAACAGGTTATGTTAGATTTTAACATATAATGGAATATCTCAAAACATTTTATATTTAACATTATTTTTTTCATATTCTTAAATTTTAGGTTTCATGCTTTAATTTGATCCATAAATCTTTCTTTAATTATCATATAAAACTTTTAAAAAGTTGTTTGAAATTTTCAATTTTATCAAAAATGGGTTGTCAGATTTTTATATATAATGTTCATTATAATTCTTTTCTATTTCATATTCGGTATAATTCGCTTCAAATCTTTTCTTCTCATTGCATTCCCTCGATTTGTGCCCATAATTGTTGCATTTCGTTCCTCTTTCTTTAGATAGTCGCGGTATTTGTGATCAATATCACTATATTTTGTACCTAACATGCTATTAGTATTGATGGTCCATCTATTGGTTGTTGATGTTTGTTATATTTTCTTGCTAAACTTGTTTAAAAATTATTCTCGAATCAGTTTATTTCCCAATCTTTATGTTCATTTTTTCATATATCTGTAATTTTTCTTTGCATTCTTTGATAATACTTGCACCATAAAGATCTGCTTTATTGTTTACAGCGTCGGAAACACCATCAATAACATATCTACTTTTCCTCTGCCGTCACCTTCGTAAAAAAAATAGTTTTGTGTGGTTTCATTTTTCTTTTTTCATTTCTATAATTAATAACATTTTATGTAAAGTGACACCACTAATCTTTTTGGAATACTCACTTTTCAAAGCTTTTTTCAATTTATGCTATGAAGTTATTCCCCTCTTACTTTTGCTAAATAATTTTTCTAAACCAGTCAATGTTTTCTTGGCATATAAATACATTTGTAGATCATTCCATTCCAACAATACGGCCATTTCTGCAAAATCTACGATCCAATAAGTTACAAGCAACCATTTTCGTCAGAAAATGTATTTAAAAATCTTCTACATCACGAAACGACAAGACAAATGTCGATTTGATTGAATGGTTAGCATTGAAATGTTTCTTGACCACGTTTTTCTTATCATCAGTGTTATCTTCCGTGTCATCTTCGTCAGTTTCACTACTTGATTCTTCAGTTTCTTCGCACAATATCTTTACCTTCTTATTTATCCTCATTACCTTCATTGGTTTCATGGTTTCTGGGTCGTCATCATCGTCTTGAGTGCAATCTATCATTTTCTCGTCTTCAGTACCGTATTGGTATTGGTCTGCACTTTTTCTTTACACACTGTGAACTGAAATGGACATCTTTCTTCATTTTCATGGTTTTATTCTTCTTCCTCCTTCTTACGTCATCATCGGCGTAATAAAATCCTTGTTATCGTCTTTATTCATCATAACTTTGTATTTGTAGCATTTTACATTAACTTGCTTATTTACAGTTTTATTAACAGTTTTTATCACTAAACACTTAATGTTTATCGCGATTGAGCCCCCAAATTTGTTAAATTAAAGTCATGTCTTTTAAAAGTAACAAACCAAACTATTTATTATTATTAACAATGTAACGTGATAAACTATTATCTTGTAAGATAAAATCTTTACTCTTTCAACTTATTTTAACACACCACTTTCCACAAAACTAAATACGTAACTCAACATACTAATTTTGTAACAATACGTCTTTTGTTTCGTCTTGTTACTCTCATACTGTGTCCATACTGCTTCAATTGTCCCTCTCTTTTCCTGTCTATCTGATCTATAAGGTCTATTAGGCTCTTCCACTCCCACATTAATTATTTCTCATATTCTTAAATTGTAGATTTGAAGCTTCATTTTTATTGATAAATCATCTCTTAACTCATATAAATAACCGTGGCGGAATTTTTTACAGTTCTTCCAATTTTTAGAAAAAACGGGTTATGTCAGATATTTTAAATATACAGGAATATCTCAAAACATTTTATAACCAACAAAAAATCAATTATTTTAAAGATTCTCCAATTGTAGATTTTCTGCTTCAATTTAATTCATAAATCATTCCTTAATTCCTATAAATAACCATGTATGCATCGTTTGTAGTTGCTGAAATTTTAAGAAAAACAAGTTATGTAAAATTTTTGTATACACTAGTACATCACAAAGCATTTTATATAGAGCATATTAATCATTTACCATATTCTCAAAACGTAAGTTCTAAGCTTCAATTTGATTCATAACTCATCCCTTAATTCATATAAATAAAATTGAGAGAACTGTTTGCAGATCTGCCAATTTTAAGCAAATTGTAGATCTTAAACTTCAATTTAATCCATAAATCATTCCTTAAGTCGTATAAATAACCTTAAGGGAACATTTTAAACGATTTTAAAGGTTTTCAGATTTTTTAACATAACGGAATATCTCAAATTATTTTACATACATATAGAATATATTAATAACTTCTCGTAGTAATTACTATAAGTAAAGTCACGGAAATAAAAAGAGTCTGTCGTTAGCACATCAGTCCCCAGAATAATGAGCTGTTTCTTTGTATTGTCAAGAAAAGGTGTCACCGACAAATTACTGGCAATAAAATTTACTTCAGAGTATATCATTAACTCCAACTTGAGAGGTAAGATATTTATGAATATTACCGATGTTAATGGTTAGCAATCAGTTTTTTAGTCAGGAGAAAAATGCTTTGATGAATGTACTCAACATTTTTCCGTTTCTCGTCTTCAGCGTGTTTTATTGAATGCGAAATATAAAGGAATCTTTTAACATTTGTCAAGGTGATTCTTATTTTTTAAATCATCTATTCTCCTTTTTTCATTATAAGATTTGTGTAGGTTACCTTT